>CM036564.1:54224603-55570103 GCA_020745775.1 Theristicus caerulescens
TTTGGCTTGGCAGCTCTCCCACCCATAAGGCTCACGAATAACTTTGCCTTCAGAGTGCAGATGCAGAGGGACCTATGGTTCCATCTCACTTCCCTCCATTTCTCTCCCATGCAAACAGGAATGGGAGACAGGAAGGATTCAGCGTTCCCGCCGATTACACGACACTTGCATGTGGAGATGAAGGAAGGGGCAAACAGTAATTTCTTTGACTTTGTACTCAGAAAAGACCACCTGGATCAACAAAAGTAGCAGAGGACACTCTTAGCATGTCAAAGTGCTCCTGCTGACTTTGCACAGCACTGGCATCTTCTCTACCACGAAGGCAATTCTAGCCCACTGAAGCCTCTAAAACAGACCATTAATTCACAGCCAGACCTGAGGACAAACATACCTTCGCTCAACACAAGATTTCAGTACGGCCTACAGCTAGAAAGCTGCTGATCGGAGTATAATTGCAGACACTGCAATTCTGAAGGTAGCTGTAGGCTTAAAAAAAAGTCCTCCAGCTGCCAGTGATGATCCTCTCCTCCTTCCCAGGGTGGCAAACACATGCTGAAGCTTTCTCTCATCACCAAGCTCCTGCTATCAGAATGACAGCAGTCTCAGCACATCTCTGCACTGAGGTCTGGGACAGACCTAATTCAATAGCTGAGGGTCAATCTCAATACTGTTTTACATCAGCACGGAACTACACCATACAATCCACAAAGTGCAAACGAACACCCAGTGGTACATTGAACCCTCCACTCTCCTCCTGCTGAGGTAAGCTGCTTTAGCAGGCTCTTACTGAGTTGTGGTCAGGCACTGGATCCTTGGCCACTGTCACTGCTTCTTTGCAAACCAGTAGTGACCAGTCTCCATGGGAAACCGTTGCCAAAAAGGACAACAATAAATATACAGACAAATAAATATAACAGTCTAGAGGTAAGAATGGGCAACACGAGTCTGGCCCCGCTGCTGACCCTTGGTATTGACACTACAGCCTAACCCTCCAGTCTAAAACCAAGCAATATTCTCATTTGTATCAGAGAGCCCTAGTGAGGATGAAGCACTTCTATAAAAGCAGTCTGAGAACTATTAAAGTATGATGCCACAGCTACGGCATGCCTCCCACGGAGCTGTGTTAGCTGTGCATCGCTAGCAGAAGTGACTCTGTATGTGGGCCAGGACACAGAGCTGATACAACCCAGAACCCGCGCAAGGAGCTGACGCTGTCGCTCTTCTACCATCAGTACTCAGCTCTGAGCTGTGTGTTGGGATGCCACTGACTGGATGAGACTGCTTCTAAAACAGCAAGTTTGGAAAAGACTCTGCCTCATCGTCCATCCTTGGCTATGTACAAGTGCCCTGAGTTCTCAAGAGGTTATTACAAATGCAATTTCTATGCTTTCCACTTTGGATCTGAAACTAGAACTCAGGCGCCTCCTCCGTCCCTTTGGGTACATACATTGAATCACAAGATAAACAGATAACCATAATTATTAACTTTAACTTCATGCAGCCTTTACTGAACTGAAGATATCAGCAGGAAAAATCTCTCCATAAGTCAAAGGACCGCTGTGATATAAGAGGCTGTACATTTTTATAGGGCACACTTAGAGAGCAGTATTTCTTTCTTTTTCCAAGTGCCTGGTAGTCTCTCAGAGACCTGCCTTTGAAATATGGCCAGGACTCCAGGTGGACCATGTCACGTCCAGAACTGCCAACTTAACAGTAACAAGGAAAGACTCTTCAGATCAGGAGAGGGTTCAGCTCTCACTTCAGACAAGTACCAAAAGTATCTGTAGCATTTTTGTTGTTAGAAACAACACATCATAATTAAATTTAAAAGTCAAAATGCTGTCACTGTGTTCCTCCCCCACCTTCATCCTCATTTTTATTGTATGCCTTGGCACAAACCTTGGGGTGTCTGCTTTCTATATTTTCCTTAAATTATTCTCCCTTTTCTTCAAGATTATCTGATCTCATAGGGAGCTCCCTCTCTACTCTTTTTTACTTTCTGCATTTTTTCTCACCCCTCTCCCCACTTCTTCTCTATGCCAGTCTTTTTTTCAACCATCATTTCTGTTCTTCTGCTGCTACCTACACTTTATCCCTCCATCACCTCTGAATGCAGATCCCAGCTGGAATCACGTTCATTGCAAATGCAGGGGGAGCGCTTGCAGTGGGACCTCTGAAGACAGCAGGGAAGCTGACGCTAGCAGGTTGCGGGTGACAGGCAGCAATCGCCTCCCTCCTCACAGTGTTGGGGCAGTCAGCTCTGGCACATTTGGGGCGAGCTTTGTCAGGGCACTGCTCCATTCCCATGGAGCAACAACATTATTATGGAGGTGGAAAACATGACTGATGAAGGCCAGTTTGCAAGATGAATAACACAGCTAACCAACAAGAGGTGAAAGAGTACTCAAAGCAGGGAGCTGGTGCCAAGGAGGGGATTATTCCAGGTGAAGTTCAACAATAGTGACAGGAGCAATGGGATGTGAAGATGGGGAAGATGCAGACTAAATACTGGCTGAGGAAAAACGTTTTCTGGCAGTGAGAACTGGCGGAAATCTTTATGCTTGGGACTTGCTTTAGTAAAGAGATGTTGAGCAGTGCTCCTCTACCCAGGGCCTGTGCACCACTGGTGGCTTGCAGACAGGCTGCCAAACAGTTACAGGATACCCAAACCTCCGAAAGGAAGAAGGCATGAGAAACCCAATACTAAACACACACTCCCATACAGCAAGTAGGCAAAACAGATATAGGAAAAATAAGAGTAATACTGTCTGTTCCCAGTTGAACCAAATCTTATGTGATAGTAAACGGAAACCACTGTGACAGGGCTGTACAAGACAGTCCCTGGATGGTTTTCAGTGAGGGCAGGTGGTTCTTGCACTTTAAGAGATGCTGACACAGAGGGCAGCTGTGGATCACTGTGGGGAAAAAAATAAAACCATAAGAACAGATGAACCATAAAATAGTTTCCTATTCAGATTTCTTTGGTCCTTACGATTTTGGACAAATAAGACAACAAATAATAAATTGCAGACCCAGTGTTCTGCATTCATAGATCAACAAACTGCATTTCTTTGTCTTTAGAAATGGGGTTTAAAAACAGAGTTCATGGTCAGAGATTTTCTGTGAGGACAGCTCAAAACCTGTGGCTAAAAAAAAAAACCAAACCCTGAAGAGGCCACTGCCCATTAAACTTCAGATTTACAGTCTCAACATGTCTTCCTACCTAGTAATTCACCATCCTTCACTGCCTAATCTAGAGATTGGGAAGCAGAGCAGACAGACTGAAGAACAAGTATTTATTCACAGTACCTCTTGCCACGAGACCATGACTAAATCACCAAACACATCCTATCTCTACATTCCCATTTGCAAAGTGGGGAGAAGGCTTCGCCTCCCCTTGGCGAGGGGGGGCTTTATGGAGCTGGTTTAAGGAGGGCCATTACAGGAGCTGAACAAACTACCTGTTTGAAGCTTCAGTCTGAGCATCAGCAACCAAAATTCTGAGAGTGTTACTGGAAAAACACAAAACAAAAGAACTGGAAGAACATTAAAAAAAAGGTGTGTTTACTCAAGAATATCCTATCTTCTGACCAGGCTCAGTACTATCTCATTAGCACCATCATCTTCTCTGTTTACACACAGAAGATAACAGGAGCACAAAATGAGGGGCATGCTGAGAAGAAGGGAAAGATAAAAGAAGCTGGTAGAACAAATTTCTGAAACAGGGGGAGGGAGGACGCAGTTTGTCAAAGAAGCACAAGAGGAGGCCTGGAGTCCCCTGGGTGTGCAACAGACTTGGCACATGAGTGTGTGGTCCCCTAATTCTGTTTAGCAATTACAAATGGTGCACAGCTTGTGCCTGAGTTGCTCTCTGTGGCTGGAAAGGCTGCCAGGATTATTTCTGAAGAAATAGCGTGCATGACCTCCATATCGCACAACGCTCTATGCAGAGAAACGACAAAGCTGCTCCTGAAAAGTGCTGGTCTCTGCTGTAAACACCCATTAAGATAAGGAGAAAAACATCCGTGTCAAAATCAGGACTGGCTCGGGTCAGTCATCATCCAGTGCTCATGGAGCAAATGTTAAGCCTTAAGCTATCTGAAAGATTTACAGCAAACTGTATCAAATTCTAAATTTCCTACTTTATTGAGAAAAGCCACTTTTTAATAGAATAGTGGGCTCTGATTTGAAAACACTTAAGCCCCTTTAAAAATGAATATATTTTCAGTAAACTGTGCTTCACTGTAGCCTCCACCAGCTTGCACTGCTCCACTCTGCTCCTGGGGGGATAGAGAGGATGCACAACCAGGGCAACGTCTTGTTCTCCTAATACAATAAGGGGAGGAAATCTGAACTTCCAGCTCACCCCTGCCTCTTAAGTTCATTTTCAACAAAAAAACCAACCAACCACATAGAGAAGTTGGCAGGTTCTTTTTTTAGCATGCAGCTGAACCTTATCTTGAAGGTATCTTAATTTTTCAGAATCCCTTTGATCACTGTAAACTTATCATAGCTTTGGACTGTCACCTCTGCTAAGGTCAAAAGTTGGTATGTCAAGGAGTCAGCCAAGCTAAGCCAACCCACAACGTCACAGCAGCCCACTCTCTGTCACCTGGAAGTACCCCTTCCTCACTCCTTCCTCTAGTAGATAATTTTTCAGTTGAAGCTTCATAAACCCCACAACTTTATTCATAAAAACCACAACTTCACAGAGTGTTCCATCAGTTTTATTCTATCACTTGTGAGCTGTATTAAAAATACTCTCAAGTTGTTTTCCCTTCCCCTCAGACATGTGTGTGCATGAGGAATACTGGCAGAACAGATTTAGTTCAAACTTATGTCGATCTGTACTCATCACTGGAAAATCAACCCATAACTGAATACCCATGTGTTTGTGTCTTACTTTTAAGTCTGTGGGGGAGAAATTCCAGTTGTCATGATAAAGCAGCTGTATTTGGGGACCATTTGGCAGCACATTCCAAAGACACAAGAGGGCAGAGCAGACTTAGCTTTGAGGGCACAATTTTAACCTTACCCTAGCTTGGCATACAAGGAATTGTGCACTGAATATCTATGTTAAATGGAACATCTGCAGAGCAACAGTCTTCAATTCTAATAAAGTAGTGATTTTGAAGCATGTGGGCAGTGAGCAAGGAAATCTCACGATTGAATATAAATAAAAAACTATTCAAAATATTCTCAAGAACTCGCCATTTCCATGCAAGTCAGGAGTGCTAATTATGGTTTTTGAACAGATGAATTCAGCTTAGATTAGAGAGAAATGATAAAAGATAAAGAAGAAATAAAGGCAGAAGTCAAAGTAAAGCCAACCTGATGGAGTTTTTCCCCCAGCTGAACTCTTCTTCAGAGACAACCATTTCACAAAGCTACGGTCTGTACAGGATCCTCCCTCACCTTTTACATCTAGATTTTCATCTTATGCCCACTTTCCTCAGTGAGCAGGATGCTCCTTTCTGATTCCCAAGAAAGGAATTCAGGTCATCTCTTGGGTGCTCTGGTTCAAAGAGGCAGGTTTTGCAAACAAGCATTCGGCTTACTTGTGGTGATGGAGCCTTACGGGTACCTGGCAGTAGAGGAGTACAGCTTACAGACGTGCCTTCAGTTAAAACAGACCCCTGGTGAAACACGTTCACTGACACAGCCCAATAAAGCAAGCTCACAGAAACTTAACAAGTTAAGAGGTGAAAGATTATCTCGTTCAGGAGACAGAATAAAGGCTGGGAGATGTGTGTTCATCATCAAAGAGCCTCATTTTTCAGTAGGTAAGAGCAGTTACTCACTACCTTGCAAATGCAAACCTTCTGGTGCTTCTTAGACCCTGTGTAAAGAAGAATGTTAGGCAAAACTCTCTGGTAAGTGATGACAAAGGGTGGCAAAAACCTGCTAGAATGGCTTTTGTTGAAACAGTAACATTTATTCCTTAGAGGACTGAAGCTGTACCAAAACTTGGGGAATCATTTTACAGGCTGCAGTGTTTGCAGTGTTACAGGAAGAATGAAAGCCATTTTCCTCATCAAGGAAAAAAAATGAAAGGGATTGTTTGGCAAGCTCAAAGACGACTTTATCTGCATTTTTACCCCAATAATGTTCTACTCAAAACCCTGGCATGGAAAGTATTGATATCTGTGAAACCCCAAAGGCATTTCCAGAAGAGAGACAATGCAAAATCTGCTCTGTGTGTCTGCTCTATATTAAAATGCAGACGTCAGGTTCAGTGTGAATACATCAACCCTGACTAAAGCAAACTCAACTATTTCTAAACAGTAACTTGTATCTGCTGTTTCACATGCTTACCTGTATATGTGGGATACAGGAATGATAGAATTGCCATTCTGAAGCAACAGAAGTCTCTGATTTTAGTACTCTTACCAACATGGATCACCCTAGTACACAGAATGATAAATGAGTCTCAGAACCAAGAGACAGTGTTCAAATATGACTCCTTCCTCTGAAATACAAAAGGTATCTAATGGTCCAAATGCAGGTTATTTCATGTTTCCTCTCCCAAATACCGAACTAATAAACTACTTAGACTAGTACAAAACAATTTCCAAGCTAAATTCCCATCTGAAAACTACATACCGCCAGGACAGGAGCCGGTGGGATGCTGGTTTGCATCCCCCTGGCCTAGATGGTGGGTGAGAGCAACAGAGAGTGGTCTGCACTTCCCTGTAAAAACACACACAGCTTGAAAATGGCCAGGGAGCACCAGATTTGGTACAAATACATTGTCATACAGTATGTGTTGGAGCTTGAAGGAAAGGTGTGAGCACCAGGGCCCTCGTGCTTGAACATATAATGTAGCACCAAGGTTCCTCATAATCAACTGATGCACATGAGAAATTCACAGCAGAGCACCAGTTTGCTCCATGCAGCGGGATGCTAACCATACCCAGGAATCTAAGGTGAGCCTTGACAGCCCAATGCTGAACTCCCTACTGATTTTATTTGCATGTAACTCTACTGACTTAAGTGAGTTACTTCCTCTCAGTTGAAGAATCAGTCTCTTCATGTCTTGCACAGAGTTACATTGTCTAATAAAAAAAGAAAAACACCAGTGAGTATATTTATGGCAGGGGGCATGATGACAGACATGACACAGGCAGCTTTTTCTTAGAATCATAGAATGGTTTGGGTTGGAAGGGACCTTAAAAATCATCTAGTTCCAGCTCCCCTGCCATGGGCAGGGGGACCTTCCACTAGACCAGGTTGCTGAAAGCCCCATCCAACCTATCCTTGAACACTTCCAGGGAGGGGGCATGACAGAGTTTCATTTGCAGACATTAGAGTACCCAGAAAAGTAGAGTCCACTGAAGCTCTTTATAGCTGTAATCTAAGAGGGTTGATGGCCCTTAACCAGATCAGTTTAATGAGCTTTTGGAAGCTAAATCCTGGGAGAGACTACACAATGCATGTCCCACGCTTTCAGTAAATACCACTTCCAATCTATACAAGCTGGGTCAGAAGCAAAGCAGCAGCCCACAAGGAGTGCAAAATAGTGACAAAACTCCCTCCGTAGTGGAGAGGCATCTCAGGGACATGCTGGAAGGGGCTTTGATGAGCCGATGCCCAGCTCAAGCCTCCATAGTACAGCAAGACTCCTGCAGCAGCTGTGCCCCAGCTCAAGCCAGGGAGGAACAGGGCTTTCAGCCCCTCTTCCAGAACATGCCACCAACGACAGGGGAAACATGAATAACTACCTGCCTTTTATTACTTTACCAACCCACATGTATGTGAACACAAAGTGAAGTGCAAGACATTACATGCAGACCTATAAAACACAGCAAGATCTTGGGATAACACTGAATAACAGGAGAGGCGTACCACTGCTGCTGCACTGCTGAGCAGGGCTGACAGCAAGCCCTGTGGCTGAGCATCTCCAGTCAGATATGTTGTGGGTCCACCTCTGTGCTGTGAGGTCAAAAGGATTTTTCAGAGACTTGGTGACTGTTGGTTTCATTTGAGTTTCATTATCTAAAGTAGCTTTCCCAAACAAAACCATACAATAGCAATGCACTTCTTACTGCCTTAGCAATGAAACACAGGAATTTCAATAACAGTGGAAAGAACTGTTTAGTCTGAAACAAATACATGATTAAACAAGGATAGAGAAACCTAAGCAGAGACTTAACTATCAACTCAACAACATATGCAAATGATCATCGGTCCCAAGTTTACATGTAACATGTGGGAAACAAGAAGGTAACGCCCTGTCCTAATACTGGCTTTGCACAGGCTAGCAAACTTCTCTAACACATGAGGGACTTTCACCTTCTACGTTGCTCATCGTTCAGAGCTTGCACTTTGTAGTGTGGAAGGAACAACACCAAGCGAACAGGTTTTTTTATGAAGCAACATGTTGTATTTTCAAATGAAGATCTTAAAGAAGACCTGTAGACAATTCTGAAACACTTAGGAAAAACAGAACTGTGAAACACTGGCTCTGGCCTTAAAGGATTTTGCTCTGCTCTTCTTTACAATGGCTTAACCGGAGTATGGTGTGCCAACCAAGGCTGCTGTCCACTACAGGGACTGCTGCGATTTGTCGATTTTTTTGCAGTGGGGTGGATAGGGCCCACTCCGAAACCAACAAGAAGAAATAACTTCTGAGACAAACAAGTTACGTGTATTTTAAACACTAGAAAGAAAAAAAGCAAAGACCTAACTATGTGGGAAAGCTTTATCGGTGTATGCTTTTCTGTTATAATTATGTTAGTACAACTACAGCAGAGGAATGCACACACACCACTTTGTTTACATTGGATTAGTTTCTTCCGTTAAAAAGTCTTCAGATAGCCCTGTACATTTTTTTTCCTAAACAACTGCAAAACACTCTGGGTAGATATTGCAGGGAAGAGCATTCCCACACTGGATCCCAGGTGATCAAAACACTGTGGAACACCTGTGAGAAGCTATTGGGAGGCAAGGACCAGCAGGCCTTACCCGCTACCCCGAAACCATGTTGTTTTAGGGAGCTGACACTATTTCCACACTGCTGACGCACTGCAAGGAGGAAATCCTGTGCACCAGGATCCTGGCTGGCACCATGAACTTTTCTTTTCAGTGGCTGCTGAATTGGAAGGGGCATGCGTCCAAGCTTGGTATTTCTGTGGATGTCATCTGCTAAGATGGCAGCCCTCTAGCAGTACCCAGAACAAAGTGGTTTCTATTTCTGTTTTCTCTTGTGCTATGAAGCTGGGTCTTTGGCGCAATTGATGCCTGAGTCCCTGGTTTGATGGTGGACATGTCAAGCAGCTAGCAGCAGCCAGAAGCCTCTTATTCCCTGAAAACCTCAATCCTTCAAAGAAGCGAGTCCAGCATTTGATCTCCTCCAGTAACACTTGGGCAGGAGGGAAATGGCAATAACAAGGCAGGGGGAGGAAGGGCACCTCCACCAGAGCGGAGTCCCCGACCAATGTGCCAGCACACATGGCAGCACCAGGAGCCAGGTGCCCCGCAACAGCAGCCTCCTGAGTGTGGCTGTGAGCTCCCAGAAGCCATATGCCAATGGATAACCGTGACCTAAGGGGGAATTCATCTCACCTAATTCCAGCCAACCAATCTATGCGAGCTGTCTGTGTACAAGCGTAGTCAGTGGAAATGGGCACATTTGGACAGGGATTTACCTTATACATTCAATAGTTTAAGATAATTCACTTCTGGACATACTTATCTCTGCCCACTGACTGCAGAGAAACGTAGACTCCTAGTACTGAATACACATACAACTTTTAGCTAGGTAGTGTCAGGAGCAATGAACTGCCCTTGGCTGCCAGACATTTACTTTCACAAGAACTGTTGCTGCAAAGTAATCTTCCTGGTTTCCTGAAATGTGCATTCCTGTCTTGCAGGGAACAATGCTACCCTGTATAGTCTGAATACACAAAGAAATACACATCATTTTCTGGCTTCAGTTACTACACTGACTCCTAATTCATGAACCTGCTACCGTCTCCTGTCAAAGAAGCATGACAGCAAGGGTGGAGGAGATGTCCACATGCAGAAATGCCCTGAAGGAAAGCCCAGGAAGGACAGAGAGCTTGCAGCTGATTCCCTCAGTTTACATCTAGCAACACTGGCCAGGACAAATAGTCTCCTGAATCATATTCTCCACTTTGGCAAAGATTAGCTCCCAAATAAACTTACAGTAGTATAATTTTACTTGTTTAAAAATGGAGTGTAAGTATTACCCTGGTCCACCTGGCCGTAGGTGTGTCTCTGGTTTCGTCTTGGGCTCCTCAGCACAGGCGTGCTGCTGCTTATTGAATCTTTTGCTTGTAACAACATATTAGCCCTGGATTACACCTCCTGCTCTTGCCTAACTGATTGGCATGGACTCACGCAGCGAGGAGAATCTTTTTTCTGTGTATCTCTTTGTATTGCATTGAGCTGGAGGAGTTGTACTGGCCTCTCCAAGTAGTTCCCATCTGCTGGCATAAGGATCAAATGTATTGTGGTATATCTTTTTTTTTCTCATTGGTTTATCCATTTAAGACTTCATATAACAGCTATCTCTGTGATGCCTAAACCCCAATTAGTCAGGATTTAAGGTGCATGGGGGGTACTTTCCCTAAAAATCAAAACATTCTAAAAATTGCTATGCTTTCTACATATAACGGCCACTTCTTCATTTACCTCTTCTTTATCCCCTCCCTTTTATGAATGCAGCAAAGCATTCACTGTCCAGGTCCTCTCATCCTGGGGGTCCTTTAGTTAAAGGACTGCCTGCAGGTCTTCTCACACATTGCTGGTTGTTCTTTTTGTCCACCTCAGAGCCCCAGCTGCTCTTCTAACTGATGGCTCAGCCCTGTCACCACCCCTGACCTTCCCCTTCCCACCTACACTGCCATCTTGCCAAAAGCTTTCTCAAGGATAAACTCCTCCTGTGACATTTCTAAAACCAGGTCCTTCCTCAAGCCCCCTTTGCCAAAACTCAGGCTTATACAATCACTTTTTTCCTTTCCCTGGGTGGCTGGATCCTTTTTACATCTCTCCTCGTTAATCTGTCTAACAAATTGAAAGTTGTAAAGAAAAGTC
This sequence comes from Theristicus caerulescens, assembly GCA_020745775.1. Taxonomy (NCBI): domain Eukaryota; kingdom Metazoa; phylum Chordata; class Aves; order Pelecaniformes; family Threskiornithidae; genus Theristicus; species Theristicus caerulescens. The sequence goes on from CM036564.1 coordinate 54,235,662, forward strand.
TTACATTTACTAGTCTTCTCAATGAAGTATATATGAAAAAGCCAAGTAACACCTCAAGAGGAAGAAGCCTGAAATATCATGAAGGAGTTGAAGAAGACTGAGCTACAGCATAGCTGCAGACTGGATCATTAAGACAATGGGCGCTGAGTGGGTGCAGGGAGCTGCATGGGAAGCCCTTTGAACTCCTGGTCAACTGTGCACAATTCCCCAGACTTACTGCACCTATGCCAAGAAATACAGGGGACGCAGACTCCTAGAAGGCCAGATTATACCATATCCACCCCTTAGCTACTCAACACAAAGGGGGCTCAGAGACCTATGAGTCTGTAATGAAATAACAAGGGTTTCCCCTTTCACAACAGCCAGTGACAGGATGCATGACACTGAGAGATGGACCCTCTGGAAGATGCCTTGAGCCACACAGACACATCCATTTAGAAAGCACCACCATACTTTGTGGCTCAGAGTATCTGATCAGTGAAGAGGAAAGTTCCCCTTCTGTTCAGTGTCAATTCCCAGTTTTCATCAGATCCTTTCCCAAAGGAAAAGGAACATCCTGTGTCTTCAGGAAATGCACTTCTTTGAGAAGTAAATAGCTGCAAAGACTCAGAGTACTTCATTTGCACCTGCTGACTATCTTCCGACCCACTTTTTGGTGGGTGACAACGCTGCAAAGGCATGTCGAAATCCTATGCTCTACATACGATATGTCCCGCACAGAAGAATTTAAAAGTTATAACATGGTAAGTAAAATCACAGGCTAAACTCTATTCTTAATTATGTTGTAATCAAAGAAGCATTAAAGACTACCCAGTCAGAAGAATGCTGAGTTCATACCATACCAGTTGTAGGATCTGAACTCTGCTGTGTAGGTGGATTAGAAAGTTATGGAAAGAGCTAAATTCTTGGCTAATTTTCAAGGAGAGAAACATTGCTAAGCTCAACAAGCTAGACAGCTCTCAGCATGACCCATCATGGTTTGTATAAAACATCTTTGATTTAGTAGACATGCTATTTCCTTTTCGTCTGATCTATTTAATGACCTTTTTCCAGGCTTCGGGAATCTGGGTACTCATTTTCTTTCTGACGGACTGAAAATGCTGTAACAAAGTCAGGGCGACAGAAGACCTTCAGAGACACAGCATTTCCAAAACAAGGAACGTATCCGTAGGTCTGGGAAAGCTAAATACTTTAAGGGCAATTAGTAGATTTCTGAGACATGTGGTCATGTCTTTCAGTCTGCTTCCCACTAGATGAAAAGAATTAGCTTGTATTTGCGACGATTAGAAAAACTCAGAGTGTAAATATTAAGATTAAACTTTTCAACTAGCTAAAATGCAGACGAAAGAATGCTTATAGAAATGCAGGCTTCTGTCACTGATGTACATTTCATTTATACAAACTTTTTCAAATACACAAAGTTTCATGTGCATCAAAGATTCTTCCAGCATCCCTGGGCTACCAATGAGGGTTTCATTTTACTACCAGGGAAGCTGAAGCAGACCCTCAGGGAACTGACCAAAGCAATGATGGGTTTCAGCAGCAGGCTCCAGCTCAGGATTCTCCAGCAATTCTCCCAAGATCTCATACAGCACTCCTCATTTGGAGATCCTTCCCTTTTTACAAAGGCAGCGCTCGTCACCACTCCATTTTACAGACAGTAAAAACAAGAGACAAAATCCAAGAAGGACTCCCCGAGAGGCAGCCTGCGGACAGGGGTGGAAAACCTCATCTTTTGTGCCTAACTCCGTCTGAACCAAGAACTTGCCAGTTCCTGGGTCTGTCCCGAGTCACCAGCCACTCGCAATACAACAGCGGAATGACGTTTGTTGAGGCATTTAAATCTAGGGAAAGGAAACAAATACTGAAGTAAACAAAGTGCAGTGGAAAAGTTTATAAAACTATGACCAGCACCTAGAGTATGAGTATTTCAGTTTATTCCAAGAATGCAGAATGTGATCCTAAAAAACGTTATGATTTGCAAAGATACATAACGCAGACACATAGCTCAAGCTTTATATGAGATTTCCTCATGTGTCTGGAAGCTCAAATCCTTGTCCATTTGTTTGGTTTTAACTTTATGTTCTTGCATTGTTGTGATTACTAGAGATTGCTTTTTTGGCCTTTGTGCCCACGGATGATTTCGTGTAATTTTAACTGTGCCACCAGCACTGCATAGGTATCCAAATGTGCTCAGTTCCGTAGAGCCTCTCAAACGCAAGGACCTGCACGTCAGCACTCAAAGCACTTCAGAAACAAGCAGGACACGTGCTGTACAAACACATCAGTTCTCTGGGGCGGGGAGGCTGCTCCTCCCGACTTGAACTCATATTTGGAGAAGATGAGATTATGCAAATGCAGGACTTCTGAGACCATGGTTTTGCCCTGACAAGAACATTTTAGCTTTCCTTTCTCTTCCCCGAGGCCAGCACTGATGCCATTCGTTAGCAGAAACCCGAGCGCCACGTGGTACGCAGCAAAGCAGAGTACATACAGCTTTTCTGGGTAATTTCTTCACGTTACCAGAGAAAAGGGCAACAGAAGACATTAGGCCACTGTGGACAGGGTGCTGTAAAATTCAACACTGTGCTAAAAAGCAGGAGTGATGTACCTTCTGTCTCACGGGGAACAGCCTTCAAAACCTGACCTCAGCAGCTTCTCTTCGAGATGCAATGTGGAGGAGGATCCTGCTGCTTCTTAGCGCTGCTGAATTCAGCTCAGCAAGAAGAGGAAAGCACTTGGGAAGGAATGCTGTGTATGCCAAACAAGGATGCGTTAGCACCCTACCGGGACACCAACCCAGGCAGTACCAGCATTTGTTTTGTTCCAGTAAGTATGACTATTAGTCACATTTATGCACCGACTGCAGCAGCCAAATGCTGTAGTTAGACATACGAGACTTGTACAGGCAATTCCAGAAACCCATTCATCCCGTGCCAAAATAGAACATGCTGCCAGTTACAGAGGAGGATTCTCACTCGAAGAGTAGGGGTGATATTTTGTTTCCAAAAATGTACCACAAGTCAGAGGCGACACAGGACCTGAAAACAGACAGGAATGTACCACGACTCAGTCTGACAACGTGCTTGTCCTTGGGGAGCCCTTAGTTTTAGCAGAATAAGAGGAGGAAATGCCCTGAGCACTCCTTGCAACGTCTCCACAGGAAGAGGAATCGATTGTACTGCTGAACTGAGAAAGTGGGGGGAGGGGGGGAAATCTGTGTTCAGAACTAGAGAATCACAGCAGGTGCCAATATTTTCCAGTCTTTGGGCATGTAACATCAACATTTCAAGCTTCTCCGTCAAGTGTTTAATAATAGTCTCTTTAGGTTCCTTAGGAATTGTCTGCACAGCGTATAGCAGAGTACAAAGGCAGGAAACCGTCGGGAGATTTGGTGCTATACTAAAAGGGGAAGCAGAGAACATGCCAAGTTTCTCGTGAAAAAAAGATGATAGCACATTGGGTAATGTTGCAAAGGACACGGCTGCAATCCTGGCAGTGGTTAGGCTATCACAGCTTTTGAAAGTGCCAGGGAGCCACAACCAAGATGACAGGGTACTAGCAAAGAGCACGGGGCAGTTAGCCTACCTCGCTCATGCAAAAATCTGTCACTACTGCTACTTGATTTGGCAGACCACTTTCATACGAACACACAGAGGAGGAAAGCATCCTGTGTACTGTGTTCACTGGAGAGCAACAGTTCAGGCTTCCAAGTAGGAACAGGCAGAACACAGAGGAGACAAAGTTTAACAGGACTCATACCCTGCTACTCCTTCTAAATGAGAGATCGAGGACATGATCTTGCTTCAGAGCACTTAATACAGTCATTACTGGACTTCTGGGGCTGCACCAACTAAATGCACCCCGTAGAACTGAACTCTTTCATTTCCTTCTGTTAGCCCTGTTTGGGGCACAAGGACACAGGCTTTACAGTCCAGCAGACTCACGGAAGGTAAGTACTAGCTCCAAGATTGACCGATGAGGAAACCACAAAACCAGAAAGGCCCCTTCCTTCCCAACAAGCCTTCACTGTTTCACCTGCATTTTTCTGGTGTAAGGCTGGGGAAGAAGGCAAGCATCCACCCGCAGTTCAGGAGAGGACAGGACACTTGTGGCATTCACACTTAATTCAACCAAAAGCTATCCGTGACAGTACAGCAGTTAGTGTGCGGATGTGCTCCTGGAACAACCAGTGGGAAAACAATGCAACCACCTCGCTGGAGGAACCAGGGGCTTGGTCCTCCTGGGGTGTCAGGACCAAATCCTACTGCAAAGGAAAGCAGAGGCAGGCTGCTTCCTAGACAGATGCAACCTCATGGCCACAGACGGCAAACAAAGTGAGACCCTGAGGAGGATGGCACTGCCATGGATTCTGCTAGCTAAAACAAAGCCAGGGCACGCTCAGTGCACGCAGATGGTATCTCAGCATCTTTTGAAACTAACTCTTCTACACTATGTGCTTTATTCACTCTTCCCCCATGAGGCTGAGCTAGATGCTTATTTGAATTTGCTTTTAGAAGTGCAGGACGACCCCTGCTCTGTATGCCATGAAACAGTAATTATGTTCATTTTGGCAATGGTTATTGGTCTGTTATCGAAATGAATACTCTCTCCTCAATGCTTGTTTCTTAAGTCTGCTCGAGTAAGAGAAAATTCTATAAATATGTCCCTGTCAGGTAGCCAATACACTCATATTATTTTCCATAATACTGGTGTACTTTTATAGCTTTTCCCCTATAAATACTTTTCAGGTCTATCACAGACAAGAAGAAATTAACTTTCTGTATGAAAGGCAAATAGTAGGATAGATGTTCACGTAGCACAGTGAAAAATGAAGCATTGCAAACACACCATTGCCAACTGGGCAATTATCGTTTCTTCACTTGCAAGAGTTTGAGAGTTAGGTATGAAAGAAGTTACCACCCTTTCCTCTCCCCTTTCTGTTTACCCTACTAAGCAGGAAATCCCAGAGAAGCCCCAGAGCCCAGATTTAATAATGTATCTTTCTAAGAACCAACTTAAGATTTTTAAAGGATTTTCATTTATTACAGGTCATGATCACTTCCACACGGCCCTGTACTCATTTTACTTCAGCTTCCCTCAAAATATACCCAAGGATTTTAATTTCATTTTATTTTTAACCTTTGCATCCTATTTCAAAAGCGCTTACATTCTGCAGCATGAGTCTAGTCATTATGTTCTGCCTTACATAAAGCTGCCAAAATCCAGGGTTAAACTGCAGTCAGCCAAATTTCAGACCACTTCTTCAGAACAACACAGCCCAGGAGTGGTTCAAAAGCTGCTCCTCAGCACAAGGTGGGGTCCTCACAGGCAGCATCCCACCTCAGCTAGGAGGTACCACCCGCAGGCACTGGCACCAACATCTTTAAAATAACTTCACATGCATTTCATTCCAGATACTCACCAGAGAAGACTAGAAAGATGTCAGCTGGCTTTTTATTTCAATACCCACTTGACTACAGTACGACCAATGGGAGGAACAAGAGGGGATGGGACTTAAACACACCATGTGAACCAGCTTGTGGGTTTCTAGTTTTCCTTATGCCCTTAGGCTTATCCTAGTCCACAAGAGAAGAGTGGTCTCTCTAAGAGACCAAAAAGATTCATCTAACCGGGATGAGGAAGGTGTTTTTTGTTCCCCAGGATGAGGGTCACCTGTTGCATTCCAGGTTTGTGGAGCCCTGTGATGTTTCCAAAGGATGGAAAATCAGATGCATATTTCTAGTGATGGGGCACATGGTCACACTCTCCCGTGGAAACAGTTCCGTTGTATTCACTTTGTTTCTCTGTATTTTTTTCTCCTTTAGGTTCCCCACTTTCTTTTCTCCTTGGTCTTTGCCAGGGAGATCTTCAGCATCCCTTGCTCATTTGTTTTGCCTTCCCCCCCCCCCCCCCCCCCCCCCCCGCCAGCATCAGGATGATGCCTGATCATAATAGCACAAACCAGCAGAGACAAAGGCTAGTGGCAGATGTCTAGGGAAGAGTATAAAACCACAGAAAGCTTACAATGCCGTTGTCCCCATCATACCCCATTGCGGCAGCCATTTAGGGACTTCTTCAGGAAAGTAAAGTGTTTATCCATTCTCAATAGGTTTTCCTGCCAACAATCAAATTGCTTTTTTGAACCCACACAAATTGGCATTCACAACATCCTGTGGCACTGAGTTTCCTTGTTTAGCTATGCAGTATAGGACAGTGGAAATGTTGGGTTTTTTTTAAGCTTACTACATACTGCTTTCATATTTACCAGAAGAAACAACACATTGCTGTTCCCATTCATCATCAGCATGCTGCTCGTGATTCACACAGGGCTCCCTTGTGCTCCCCTCTCAGCTGCTTCAAGAAGTTTTGAGTTCTGCATTTCAGTTTGATCAAATCCTTTGCCAGTGAAGCTACTGTACTAGGGATGGAAAAGAAAGGGTCTGGCTGCTGTAGTGAAGCATTTCAGTAACACAGTACAAGTTTCTGTCAGAAAATCTTTGATTTTGCCTGCAAAGACTTATGGTGACTCTTTAGTAGAGACTCTTAACAGCACAGGTAACCAGATGATCTTGTATTTATTGCACAAGACTTGGAGGGGAAAAAAAAAAAAATATCACACTTCTCTAAGCTTGCTTTGGGACTTTAAGCTACTTAGGCTGTGTTTCAATGTACCAGCTTATTATTGTAAGGCTAGAACAGCCACTTTCTGAAGGAAAATGAGATATTTGGTTGGAAGAAGTTGGAGAAATGCAAGAGAATACTATGATTGCAGATGCAGGTCAGATTTTGAACCCAGTCTCCTACACAAAGTCCCTACCTCTCATATTAAAGTGCACTAAACCAACGAGCCTAGTTATTAAGAACTAGAAACTGCTCTAAAAAGATCATGAAATACTTACAAATTAGCTCTTTATTTAAATTTTGTTAGTTCAGAAGGGAATGCATTTCAGCAGAGTTATAATGAACATGAGAAGCTGCACTTACGCAGTGACAGAGTATTAAACATACCACATTCCTTCTGTGTGATTTAGAAAACTAATAAACTAATATTCTGTAATACCTGTGCAGTTAACTCAGGCTGTAAATCCTCCCACCCTTGTGTTCAGAAGGAGGGAGAAGATTCCTCCTCCAAAAAAGCGCTGCAGGCCCAGCTCAGAATTTGGTAGTGCTGGTCAGACTCTGACTTCCACCCACAATTGTGTCTAGATGTGAATTTTCAAAGACTAGTATGCAGGTAGGCAGGGAACAACGTTCAAGTGCGATGCCTGCAGGGAATCAGTTTGCTTAACAGCCTCCACTGCCCAAATACACCACATATACCCCTACCCCCAAAAAACCCGAATTACCTCATTTAAAATAATAAAAAAGCCATACTACACATGTTCTGCTCATCAATTCCAATTAAAAACATAGGCAATAATGTATAGCTGGATATAAGCTTTAACTTTAGGTTAACCTTAAATCAAGAATCAGATTTTCTAGCTGGATTGTTTTTTTGGTTGGGTTTTGGTTTTTTTTTTTTTTTGTTTTTTTTTTATTTGCTTTGTAGCAGTAGATGTCTGGTTTGGGGCTCAGCTTGAAGAGCTCAGAAAGCTGCTCAGATGCTCGTTTTGAATCGTGGAGAAACTCCATACAATGCTCTCGCTCTCCCCACTACCAGAGGAGATGTGCTCAGCTGCTTACACAGGCATCCCTAGTCCACTGCAGTGTGAAAGGAACCAAATCTGCGTAACTCCCTTCCACAGCCCATCTTCTTCGTTTTACCTTAAAAAGGATCTGTAAATTCAGAGGCTGCTATGATTCTGAGCTAACAGATGCCCAGCAATGAGAGCTACCCCATTACTGGGAAAAAGATACAGCCTGGAAGAAAAGTATGTTTCTCCTGCATCACACAATGCTCAGGGCTAGATGCAACTATGACACAGAAATAACCTGCCCCCTGCAACACAACACACAGCATGCTCTGCACAGCGAACACAGAGGACTACTGCTGCTTTAGGCTTCGCCTGCTACAGCCGAGCACAGTATTTCAGGACATTGTAATACTGAAAATCAAAGCAAACAGATGTCTCCAATCTCAGAAATATAACTTGGAGTAGTAATTACATCAGAGGTGTTGGTTCTCAGGAGAGTCATTCACAGGATGACAGTGAGAATTTGGTCGATGGGCATTTTCCCATTATGAAAAACCCTTCAGTAAGGGCACAGTCGTCCTGTATCATAAAGGTCAGCGCTAGTAAAAGACACTTCAATAAGCCTTGTGACAAATGGCAGACCCGTCCCAATATTATCTTATCCCACCATCAGCTAGAGATGTCTCAAAAAGTAAATGCAATAGAAAAATAACAAATAAATCCTATTTTAGGAACACTAGTTGTCTGGTCAACTCAGTCTACCAAAGTTTGGCTGCAACTCTTTACAGACATATATTAAGCTTAATTAAAAAACAAATATACAGTCCAGTTTATTTGAACTACATTTGGTGATGTATTGCCAGCCCACAGACTTTTCCTCCCCTACATCAAACTTTGACTTCAGCATATGTAATACTTCATTTTGCACAAACAAGTCTTCCTACAGGATAAGGATCATTACATTAAATTATCATTAATTTTAATTACCATGCTATCTCAACTCTGGATATGTTGCCCAGCCCTAAAGATATGTTTTGTTTCAAACTACAAAGCAGTCTTTCTCTTCTGGACTGTTTTTAAAAGCCATGACATTTATTTAACCCTAATGACAATCATTATAAAGGAGAAAGCTAAATCACACCACTGAAATGGTGGTGCACACCAAGTTCCTAGTGGTGTTAATCTTTCTCTGATCCCTTCTTCCAAGAGGCTGCTCCTTGCAATCTGATCAAACTTGAAAGCCCACAAGTACTTTTGGAGATTAGCTGGTGAAGCAGAAAAAAAGGAGCATGAGTTAGGGTGGACAGTGAGTGTAATAAAAGTGTTTCATTGTGCAAATGTTTTCGCATTCGATCCCCAGGGCTCTTTTTATTAAACATGTTTTATATTGCTTGCATGACAATCTGTGCTGAATTTCCATAACCCCTCTTCTGTCAACAGTCAACAAAGCCCAGCACTGACACCGGACTTAATTTAACGCTGAGGAAGCAGAAGAAGATGGAGGAAGACAGGTAGCCAGGGGTCCTACCAGGGCTCTTGCACCCCTTACGTCACATAAAACACTTGAGTTTTTACCTGGCTTGAGGCAAACTGATTAGAGAAGAGCTCTGGAGACAATAACAGGACACTACAATTTTGGAGATGTTGACAGATGAGGATGGGGAAAAAAACCACTGCTTTAGGTTTTGGCTACTTTTGGGGACATTGGGATTTGAAGCTTAAATAGTAAATACTATAGAATAGTATTCTATAAATAGAAGTGTTCTGCAATGGTAAGACAAAAATCACTGTCTGAATGACTAAAAATCAAAAGATTAGACATTAGACCCTGCGCGTATACAGCGCTACCAAGTAAGTACAGATCTGCTGCTGGTATGGAAGGACACATGTATGTTGTGTTGTTAACTCAGATTGCAGTCTTTACCCAGATGACATGAACACAGAAATCTGTGGCTAGGTTTGAAGGTACTTTAATTCAGGCATGGGTTAGATCTGGGACCCCACTTTCACTCCAGCTACTTCATAAACTTCCTGTTAAGGTGCAAATTAAAACTAACCCTAAAATTTTATTAAACACTGTCAGTCCATCAAGGTTAGTGCTACAATCCTCCCGATCCTTCTACAAATACATTTATAAATACAAGAGCAACTGAAAAAGTTAGATGGTGCCCTGGAACTGCACAGCCTTGGGCCATGTCCCATGCAGACAGGTGACTGCAGCAATGGGACACATTGAGATGGGGCACAGGGGATGTTTGATCGGAAGACCTCATGTGCGTACGGCCATAGTGTGTGGCATGGATGTTGCCCAAGTGGCCAGTGTTCACAGGAGCCTAGAGAAGCAATCCTGCTGTCACCAGTGTACCCATCTTTACAGAAAGAGCTTTCATTAAGAAACCATAAACTGCACTTACTTCTCCTTCCCCAGCTTGGTGGGAAAAGTGGCTATTGCCAGCAATTCAAGCTCATTGTGGAATTAACTTATAATATTTTAAACTGGCAAATACTGAGCAGGTCAGAAATCCTCCCCAGTGGGGGCCCTGGCACAACTAAGAGTTAATAAAATGGGAAGGGAAAAATGTGCACACATTGCCAGACAGTTAGAAGACAAACAGTGTTTGTCAAGCTCCACACCCAGATTTAGCATGTAGGTAAGGCATCTGCATTCACAGATTGGAACATTTTGTCTGTTTTTTTCTAAGAATAAGCACTCTCCAGTGGAATTCATGCTCTAGTCTTGTACATGTGTACAACCTAGAATTAGGTGGCCTCAGGTTCTCTTACAAATAACCTTGTTTGATGCTTGCATCCATTGAACTAGAGCAGATGTTCTCTGATCATGTTTTTCTTCTCACTAGGGTGAGAAGAGAGCTGCAGTATGAGAAGAGCTGCTTCCAGCACTGGTGACACCTGGAACTGAGGATAAACAATCAAAAACTGCTTCATTTGCTCTTAAGTACCCTCTTTTATCATGTTATTTGATACGGACAGAGAAAAAAGATGATTTTTTTTTTTTTTTTTTAAAAATCTTTTTCACTGTTTGTTCTCCTAAAAGCCTAACTGCTATGGTCATGCCCTGACAGGAAAATTCTGACATTTGAATATCTGTTCTCTCACTATTTTGTAATAACTGGTATTAAGTTCTATCAAATAATTTGTTGAATAATTAGGTTTTAAATAGTTTCACAAAAAAACAAAACTGCTTAAATTTTAATTATTGACGACTTCTGCAATATTCAAAATCTCAAAAACCAGTGCGAGGACTAGAAACTTATTCTCATGATTATTAATGCAACCCCATCACACAGCCTGAATTTCCTGTTCCTCTGAATCTGCCTTCTCTTACTCATGTTCCCTGCCTCCTTTTTAAGAGAAACAGATGAGTATCCTCCTAGAAAGGATTTCTGCTCAATCTTACATTCATAGATCACGTAATCAGAATGAAAAAGGGAAGGCAGAGAAATGACAGAACAACAACAAAAGGTCAGAAAACTGAAATCCTTCCGCAACATAGTTCTACATTAAAACGCAGTGAACTCACAGATCTGACCCACAAATGTTACTTAGAATCAAATCAGCTGGATGAGAAGTGCTGGCGGTAAACCAGGATGCCCTGAGTAATGCCATTCATCTTCCATTTGCCTTTTGTAAAACAACAAACTACCTCTACTGCACCCAGACCAGCGGTAACTCAAAGCAGAGCTACGCACCACAATTCTCACCTCATGTGTAGCACAGAAATGAGATCTGGGACCTGCAAAGAAAATGGCATGCTTTTAAAATGAACACTGCAGTCCTTCTGCTTCTTCCCACGCCAGTGCTCTAGCACGATGAAGGCTCTGCAGGGGTCCCAGGGAGCAGGCAGGCTGGCCTTTCCAGGGACAGAAGGACCTGGGCACCAACCCCCCCCCCCCCCCAGTGGGAGACAGGTCTCACTCCTCCAGAGCTGCCTGAGCACTCCTGCCTTGCTGTTCTGTGCACTGTAATTTTCTTCACTCTCAAGGTTTATTTTAAGGTCTGAATTAGGTTCTACAGAATTTAGCTGTTAGTAATAGGTCTAACAAGCTGCAGTTTTGTTTCTTTGCAGAAACAAAATTCACAGCAGTTCCAGGTACAATGATTTTACAATCCTATTTTTCAACTTGAAGCAGGGTGTGCAGGACTAAACTCAGAGACACGAAGGCAATCAGTTGGGCTGAGGAACGGGTGGACTGGACACCAATGACATTCATCACTTGACAGAAGAACCTAAGGCAAAACTGGGATTCATGCAAGTAGGGATTGCTCATTTCTGAGAATAAGCCAAAACATTCACTTCATAATTAAATCAATCCTGAGATCCCTGCAAGACTTTCTGTCGTATGCTTGCTATGTATACTCTTTCAGAGCTCAGCTGCACCACTCAGTCCCATTGCACTGACTTCACCTCAGTTTGCTTAGTACAAGCTTACATCTACATTAATCTTTGCATCTGTGCTTTGCTGCACCGATACCTGCAAGTTATATGTGATATCCTAGCAATTATTGTTCATAACTGCCCCCTGTCCAGAAACACCCCCCATCAGCACCAATCTTTTTTCTTCTCTTTGTTTTTTTAAGCTCAAATGCACATGGACTTTTCTGTAACTGGAATATTTCAGTCCAGAAGGAGAACTGTGGGTTTTTTTTGTTTCAGCCAAGATACCTGGATTCAGGAGACTGACTACAGCACAGGTCTCAGCACCTGAAGAACTCTGCCTCGCATGCCAACAGGTCATCTATGCTTTTTTTCCCTCCCAGTTATAAAATATACCTTCTCCCAATAACTACAGAACAACCAGGACTTTCATACCACTCAGTATTTCAGTTTTATAGACTCAAGCGTTTCTACAAAATGGCTGTGAAATCCAAACTGTAAAGGAGTGAAGCATTCAACTCTATGCTTATGCTCATAGCACAATGACAGACTATTAAGATATTTAGCTTAAACCTTTCTAAGGCGTGCAACTGTGGAGGTGCAGTACCAACCCTTTGCGTTTCACAGCTGACTGAAGAATTAAGGAGAATTCTCCTTAGCCCTCTTCAGATTTGCCTAGATATTGGAGAAATGACAAACTAAGCCATGAAATGATTGAAATGATGCTATAAAAGCAGAATCTAAATAGGTCTAGGAACTCTCATTCTAATCTGTGTTTTTCTACTCAATTTTGGTTTGCTCTGAGCAAATCCCTTATGAACTGCATGTCAAGACATTTCCATAATGATCGAGTGAACAAATATTATTTATGGCAAGATTTATATAACTACCTACATGTGGGAAGCTCAGCACAGTGTATTTTTAGCATCAGATACTGCAGGCTTCAAAATAATGATGAAATCTGAATGTTTAAAGAAACCAGGTCATAGCTCAGAATTCAGCTTTCACTAAATGCTGTTTCAAAGCGTTTCCTCTGTATACAGTTACAATTAAAAGCTATATGAACACCGTGGAAGCCTTACTATTTTCCTCTAGCATCACAGGATCATTTGTATTACAGGGGCATTGGAAGGCGAATATTTTGAGCACTGTGCAAAACACATGAGAAGAGGTACTATCTCCCTCGGAGAAGTTTTAAACCAAATAGGATTGATGAAGGACAGAGGTGTGAAATGAAGAAACAAGGAGGTGGAGAGATTAATACCTACCCAGGTACCATCGGAAAGGCTTGGCACAAGCTCAAGCCTTTCAAGCCCCAACACAGTGGAGTTCTACAGGTTTGTCTTTAACAACTTGCAATCTCTCTGTACCTTCCTGGCTGACATGATACCCTTGCTCCAATGGAGATAATGATGGTGTAGTTCCTAGAGTAATACTATGTGCCCTACAGCCACTAAAACCACACATCAACACCTTAGTCTTTAGTGGAAAAAAATTACACCACCAGAGCACAAACCAGAAAACATTTTGAAAGGATCAGTTGTTTTTTTAAGTCAAAAAAGAAGAGGAAGCCTTCTTACATTTAGGTTTCAAAGAAAACAAACTTCCCTATAAGCCTGAACAAACATTCAGCGCGTGTGCATCTACCTTTACAAAAAGAAAAATGAATTTTCCTATAAAGGCTAACCAAGCATGGAAAGTTATTAGAAGAAATTCTCTTGAACAAAATAAAATGAAAAACAAAGACTGCATGAGAGCGCAGAAGGAAGATGGATCAAAACCAGCTGCATATGACTAGACACACTAAATTCAATATGAAATGTATTTGTTTTACTCTTCAGTTCCAGGCAGGCTTTTACTTTCACTGCAACTAAACAAACACTAATGATTTGACGCAATTCACTAACTTACATGGTTAAAAATATACCTAAACTTGGATATATTTTTATTTAGGAGATAAATTTTGTTTAAGGATACTTTTCTATTCCTAAAACAGAAGGTAAAAAAATAATGTGATTGTAAGGTTAGATAGAGAACTATGACTGGGTTTTTTTTCCTAAAGATAAAATTCTTGTAGTAAATCAGAGATATAAATAGGGAAGATAAGACAAGTACTGCCAGCTTCAGAGAAGTGTGTGCATGTCTAGATGTAATTCTCATCCAGTAAACGCCTATTATGCTTTGAATCCCAGCTCTGTCTCAATATGAGCTGGCTTTGTTTGTGCCAATGTTCAGGCTCCAATAAAAGGTGAAATGGACAACGCAGACAGAAATCTGTGTTGTTAAAAGAAGATGGTACTTCTTTTTGTGGGTAAACCTGACTGTGAATCAATTCGGACTTGAAATTAGAAGGGATTCTCAGCTATTTAAGCATCCAGGCTCTTGAGCCACCTGCCAGTTGGAATAACATGGGGAGAAGGGGGAAAGCCTGACTGCTCTTCCCACTGGTTCACTCTGGGTTTCTGGAATGGGCTGAATGATGAAGTGCCTACAACAGGTGGGCTGGGACTCGATAAGCCTGGATACTGAACTAACGCAGAAAGTCTAATTTCCTTGTAGGAAGAATTTAAAAAAAAAAAAAAAAAGGATAATTTGGTGTGCATAACCACTCTGTCTGTCTCTCTCTTTTTTGTGTTTTGGGGGAGGGAGGCAGCCTCCCAGGCACATACGTACCACTTGTTGAAGCCATTTCAGCTACTTCCTATCTTTTCCTTCAGCATCTCTGGCCTTTCTGTGATTTCTCCCAGGCTAGGGTTTAACATGATGAAGGGTTCAGCAGCAATTCTGCTTTTATTTGTTCTTCCACCCCATGCCCCACAAACACACACTCCTGACTGCTTGTTTCTGCTTTCGAGCCCTGGCATACTGCCCCTGAGTTGTACTGGGATAAGTATTTGTGGGTCCATGCCAGAAAACACACCGGGGAACCAACCCAGAGTGAAAATAAAATAACGACTGGGGGGTGGGGGCAGGTTTCAAAAAATAGATTAGTTCTCTGATCCAGTTGCCTAGATGAACAAGGGCGGGGGGGGTGCAACACAGCAAAAATAGCTTAGATGGTTACTGCTGCTGCATATGGTGCATGAAGCCAGCCCTAGGCAGCCAAACCTTCACAAACAAACCATGTAAGGTCCTCCACCCAATACCTGCCTCCAGAGAGCAATGTATGCCTGTGTTTGGCACAGGTAGCACTATTGTTTCAGCTACTCAGTTACATAAACAATTTTGAAAGCTTATCCAACCACTTAAATGGTGACACCAGTGACACATCTTCAGCGTGTTTCACAAAGGATTTGCCCTAATTCACAACAGTGTCTTTGAAAATAATCACTCTAAGGAGTAAGGCAGGAGGGAAGAGGCAAAGCGTTGCATGATCTTGGCTGAGGACAGGCGTGCACTTGCAGAGAGCTGCATCCATGGAGCAGCTCCTGCCGGAGGTGTAATTACCACCTGGAATGGTTCCCCTGCCCCAACACCTGCACGGATGTAGTTATACAGACTATAAAGGTGCTTTCTTCTGGTACCGTTCATCCCTCCTCCCACGCAGGAAGTTGTGTAAGAGCATCCACATTAGAGCTGTCATTCACTGGAAGGAATGAAAAGCAACACACCTAATGCAGACAAGCTCTCAGACCCTCCTAGATGGGACTCTCCTATAACTCCAGCCCCCCACCAGTGTGAGCACAGTTTGTGTTTTACTTTTGCATATAACTAGTTTACAACTATAGTAAGTC
This sequence comes from Theristicus caerulescens, assembly GCA_020745775.1. Classification (NCBI taxonomy): domain Eukaryota; kingdom Metazoa; phylum Chordata; class Aves; order Pelecaniformes; family Threskiornithidae; genus Theristicus; species Theristicus caerulescens. Next base: position 54,251,429 of record CM036564.1, read on the forward strand.
CTTAATGATAAGTTCAAAACACATGTGCAAGCCAAGCTTCCTGCAGCAGGGCTTGCACTTTCGTCACAGGTGTGAAGCAAGATGCTTTTCAGTGAAGCATAAAGCAAAGCTCCTTTACTCTCACCTCATATAGGTGTCCAAAAGAACAAGCCACCTTTCTCCCAGGGACTCGGGCCAGCAAGCTATAGAGTAAGAGTGGGAGAGGAAGGGGAGGAAAAGAGGAGATATTTTCCTCTCGTTTCTTCTTCTCCAGATTCTGAAATCTCAAAAATGCTGACTCTCTCCACAACTCATTTTAGGTTCATTATAAATGATCATATCTTCTGTGAAAATAAAATGGATATTTTCTCATCTCTTCTAACATTATTTTCTTTCAAAATACTGAAAAACAAAAGCAATTACAATCAGCTCGAGTGGCTAGGACATTTACTTTCCCACAGCACGGGACCTTGAGGGGAAGCACCATGTGTACAGAATTGCCTCTATTTCATAAACAGCTCATAAAATGGGAAGGCATATAAACATTGCGGGTGGTGCTGGAAGACACAACACTCAGAATATGACTACAAAACCTAGCAAATGTAGAGCTCTGCACTCCCCTAAGCACTTCTGCTATCTAGGTAAACACATTTCAAGATCTAGCAGTTTAACGAACTGGCAGCCTAGCAACTGATTAGAAAACTCAGTGTCAAAATTCTTGATAACCGCAATAAAATGTCAGCATAGATTTTACCCCCCAAACTCAGAGCAGACTCTGGGTTGCAAAGGCAGCAAAAATCAACCAAAGAAAAACCCATCTGCTATCTGGCGTACCTGCATGACAACCTAGAACAGATCTATGCAATGCCAAAGGATTTATGGTAGAATTCATTTCCCTGCAGCAAAATACAAGGAAAGTGCATTTGAACTGGCCAGTTTTCTTGGTGGAAGCACCCTTCCTGAACTGTCTCCGCCTTCCTGCCAAAACTAGCAGGTTTTTAAAAAATATTTTCTTAAATAGGAACTAAAAAACTGTCCCCCAAGAGCAACAACAGCATCAGCAAATTACACAGTACAAGAAATCAGTTGGTGTGATACACTTTTCTCCTTCTAGAAAACCAACACTAATTGCCCAATACTGAAATAACTGCAGTTTATCTCCTAGCAAATGCTTGTGAGGATTCCCAAATCAGCAATTAGCATCTGTCCCATTGTGCTCCTCTGGCTAATATCTTATGCAAATTATACAATTTATAGCTTTAGATTTAATGTGCGGTTGCCTAAATAATGCTGCAGGGCAAGAGGAGCCTGCTGATTCAGGAATGCATCGCTCAACTGCCTCACCCTTGTGAAGCGAGTGACAAACTCATTCCACAGATGTCTCCACCAGGCAAGTATTTGCTCCTGCTGTGCCACGGCCACAGGAACAGGTGCAGCCAGCCCACAGCTCCTCTCTCAGCATCCCCAAAAAGCAGAATGAAGCCAGCTTCAGCCCAGAAGTCACAGCCAGAGTGATGTGACTGTGCCCAGCTAAAACATACTGCTTTTTGTAAGGGAGCACAGCCAAACATATTCAGGTCTGGCTGCATTGACCCATGGAGACTTTCTGCCAGTGGAAGCCCAGGACTACTTGGACCGCTTAGCTCTTACGCCAGCACAGTAAGCATACATGTTACACGTCTCCTTCTCTGCTGGCCCCACATAGGACAAGTATCTATTAACATTTCAGCATGACTTTGTTAAGCTCCCTGGCTCAAGCTGTCAGCAGTTGATGCTTTTCATTCTGAAGGACAATCAATATCACGAAATACTGGTCTGGAAAGGACCTCACCAGGTTACCTACCCCTGTCCCACTGCATTCAGGCAAGATGAAATGCTAAGACCAACACTGACAGATGTTTGTCTATCTAATCTGTTCCTAAAACCTCCAGTACAGGAGGTTCCTAACTACTCCATTAGTTTGCCCCAGCACTACAGTAGCCTTGCAACCAAAAATCTTATCATTCTTACCTCCTCCTCCTGGTGTTCAAACAGCACACTCACAGGCTTTCCAAGTGCTGACTAACCCTCGAAAGGTTCCCCTGGTGAAGCAGGGAAGTTTGGCTGGCATTTCAGAGATCAAGAGAGTAAGCAGGGCTGTCGTCAATGCCCTGAATCTCAACAACAGAGATCAAAAATGCCTGCTTCCTGGCCCTGAGGCTGTATGTGCTGCATTTCTTCAGAAACATCAGGTAAGGCAAGTCAAAATGGACTATTTGAAAAACTTAAGTATCCCTGCAGATTTGGCTGCAATGAAACTGCACTGGCATTATAGATCCCAAAATCTCAGTGCCATATTCTGTCAGAGTTCAGAAATTCCCTTAACATATGCCTTGCCTACAATGCTGCATGTGGACTAGTGGTATTACACATGAACCAGGACTTAGCACAGGATGGGGTTCAAATTCAGTGTCCCTACTACTCACCCGGATGGGCATCTTATTCCAGCACACCACCTTACTTAGTTGCTGGTGTGTTGACAAGGTCTCCGTTTTAAGTGAAGAAATTGCTTCAGTGAAGTTGAACTTTCCCAAAGGACCAAGATCCTAGTGGACCTTCAAACATTAATAAAATACAAATCAGAAAGGACAAAGCTCTTCCTGAACGTTAACATCTTCCATCGCTTTCATAATATGTTTAGCATCTCTCAGTCGAGCGAAGGACCTCATTCAGAATATTCATATACCTTTTGTCAGTAAAGACACGTGGTGGGTAGATTTCTGCAAAACTGACACTTTGCGTCTCTGCAGGATAGATTTCACTGCTGGCTGCTCACTGGCACTCAGAGACAGAGCAAACACCCCCATGGCATCCTCAAGCTGATTAAGAAGGGCCTGGAATATGAACACTCCCTTGCGTAGGAATCCCGATGCCGTATCTAAAGTTAACGCGCTCAGTAACAGCTGAGTGCTCACTTCCCTCCTTGCCCCATCAGACACTAAAGAAGCTGGCAGCTGAGCTGCAGCAAGGGGGAAAGCTGCAGCTATTCTGATCACAGAGCAGGCTTATTAGGGCAGGCAGGAGGGTGAGACCTGTGAAGCACTATCTGTTCAACCATTTTTATATTTACGTGGGAGACAAATTTTGCAATCAGTCAGTCTTGCTCATGATTTTGCCAGGCAGCAAGGGAGGAAATGAAACAAAGTTTTAAAAGTTGAAAAGTCCCAGTGTGCTAAGTAACGCCCTGTCCCAGACAATGCACCAGCGTGATCTGGAGGATGACCTCCTTGATCCTTGAGTAGAACAAGAGCTAACAAACTCCTTCAAGGGTGTTCAGTACCATTAAGTCCCTGTCATGTATTACAAGGGCCTGTGCCATGGTTCTGTCCCCTCATGCACAGCCCCCCCCCTGCTCCACAGGGTTTTGTGTGGGCTTTTTAACACAGTGGAAGAGAGAGCTATCAAAGAAAAAATAGTCATAAAACCACATCATCCAGCTATATTTCTGAAAGAAGAGCAGCTTTAACACATCAGGCTGTATTTGAATTTCCCATTTAACATGCAGAGTGCTCATAATAGTTAATATAAAATCCCAAGAATTTATTCACAAGACTGTAAGAGTGCCAAAATGTTACTACTTGTACCAGGTTTAAAATTCATGTAGAACTATAAAATGCTTTAAATCATCACTGTACTTTCAGGCACTCCTGCTTCCTGGGCGATGAGAATGGAACACCAAACCAAACGAGGACCACAGTTCAGCTGATACTGTGTCATCTCCATTCCTGCTACTTGGCAGTGGATTTCAAATCAGAGGAAAGGGAATATATACTGTCTCCCAACATATCCTGAGTTCAGAGTTCATAAATGGAGTTTCTTTCTAACACCCACCAGTCGGTACCATATATCCCAAAGCACAATGGTTTGTAAACCTTCTAAACCTAACTGTGAATGTTTCCTACCTTTTGGAGACCAGGTATGACCTTAGTTGATATTTTATGGCAACTGCACCGATATTCAGTGCAACTCTACTCTGACATGGTAGGGGGGAAAAAAAAAAAAAAGGTTTCTCCATTTATTCATATTTTGTTTGCTCATGTTTTGTTCCACCTCTGCTAGCCCCAGGTTGAACTCACTCTCCCCTTGTGTGGCCGTCTCTTGGCACCGACCATGTCCCTTTTCTCCAGAATTCCTTTCATTTCTAATGTGTATTTTTAAATTCAGGAAAGCAGAACTGAAAAGAGTCTTCTGTGGAAAGAAAGCACTTTACTTCCATAACTGTATGCTCAGTATCTTCAATGCTATTTTTGGCCACCATAATCTTTTTGTTTGGTTCTGTTGGCATGTTGTCTTTTGACTACTGAGGCAGAGGGGGCAGAAATTTCCAGTGAGCTACCCACTGTGACGCCAAGGCCTTTCCTGAGCCATGAGTCAACGCAGAAGTTAACAATGCATGAGCTGTCCATATTATTTCTTTATGGGCCCAAGAGACTGCAGTAAACTGAATCTATCATCACCGTGACTCTTCACTGACTTTTGGTAGACCCATCTCATACTGCTGTCTCCCCCATGGCCTGGAAAAATCTAAACAATTTGGATTTATCTGAAAAATTTGCCATCCTGTGTTCATCTGCGTTTTCCAGAGTTACTAATAAACGTCCTGGAATGCCACTAGTACGGGATGCTTGACTTGCCACATTGAAAGCAGTTTATTTATCTCTGTCTTTGGTCTCTGTCTCGCACTTTCTGATACTAAAGTTTACTTAACATCTGCCCTCAAAGGATTGATTTTTTTTTGTTTGAAAGTTGTTTCAGTGTGCTGACTTGTATCCAGCTATCCAATCTTGAGCTGACAGCTTCGAAGAACTCTAATAGGCCTGAAGGCAACCAAAGTAACATGGCCACACAGTGCCATTTGCGACACAATTTGTACTATTCATATTATTTTAACCTGCTTTAACAAGCAGTGGTTCACTCTCAGTGTACAGAAATGAACAAGTTGCGTATTTCCCTACAAATGCCAGGAGTTCTGAAACACGCTGCACATATACCTTGCCCACCAAACATGGTACGACAGGATGCAACACATGCCTGTAACACTACCACTCTTTCTTCTCAGTGTAGCACCTTTCTGTTTTCATGGAGCTAAGCTGTATCCTCCAGAAGCAGTTTTGCTTCCTTTACGCAAATGCAGTATAGTGACCTGAACCGTGATCACTGAGATTCCAGGAGAGTTGACTGTCTCCATACAGCCATGTCAGCCTATGGATGCATTTGGATATCTCCATTTACACCCCACATCCAGCATTTACTTATCAGGGAAAAAAAAACCCAAAAAATCAGCACTTTCCAACCACTACTGTAAGAAGGGTACCACAAACAGGAAGAAAAGCAAGATGCCAGAGGTGTATCAAATGACAATGACAAATCAAATAACCATGTCTAGCAAGACTACCAAACAACTGACGATAGAAGTTTGGTTCCACTCAACCATAACAACCCAGGAAGTGGTTGAGTCACCAGCCCTGGAGGTATTTAAAAGATGTGTAGACCTGATGCTTAGGGACATGGTTTAGCAGTAGACTTGGTAGTGTTAACAGTTGGACTTGATGATCTTAAGGGTCTTTTCCAACCTAAATGATTCTATGGTTCTACGATTCTATGAACTATACAAGAAATTCTCATCATCTCAAGTCCTCCTCATCAAACTTTACACTTGCAGCCTCTGCCACTCTAACTTCAGAAAGCCATCTGAAGAATTCGTGAGACAGAACCAACTACTGACATCAAGGAACATAAAGGCACTCAAGCTTTCATTATTTTCTTTGCTGATAAACTCAAATGTAGTAACAGCTGCACAAAGCCAGCAGGTAAGTGAAACAGGAGCCAATAGTACTTTTAGAATGGATGTTAGTGGCCCTGGTAAGGGAAAAAAGCATCCTCTTCATGAATCTCTCTGGTACCGTTATCATCAGCTCACCCCACGCTACCCTGATAAAGCCTTAAGGTCCTGCTGGAGTCTTCATGAGGAGAGATTAGATTCTAACCAGGGCTCTCACATGTTGGCTAGACACTTGTCTGAGGAAATGTGAGGGATGCTACTTTTCTTGTCCATGCTAGGCTACTGTAACACATGTTACAATAAACTGCTTCCTCAGCAGCAAAAGTGACATGAAGTCACCACGCCAGAACTGAAATAATGTTCTACCAGCTGAGTCCTGGTTTCCAATTCTGATGAAAGGTCCTATTTTTCAAGACTTATTTCTGGACCTCTGATCTTATGACAATATGAGTAGAAACATCCGGGAAAAAACCACTTGCTGCAACAAGTATTCCCAGTTAAGTTTTGCATTGATATTGTGAGCAATTTATCTTTCATTGTCCCTTCCTAACTTTTTCTAGCACCCAGATACTTGGGAAAAGTATCTTCTCTTGTTGGATGCCAGCCAAGGAAATTTCTGCTCAAGAGGATCAGAATAACTTGAAACACAACTGTGCTGGAATTTAAAACATCCAGTTTATTCAGTGAAGTCTTCCTCATGACAAGAAGAATCCCTGCTCCTCCTTTTCTAATACTAGAGAGAGAGAATAACTTTCAAGAACCGGAGATGTCTTAGGAATGCCCCGTGACAATGGAGCACAGTCATGGCTTATATCTTTACCCCATAAAAGCAGATTTGGTCATTCTTCAGATCCACCCTGGCCGCAAACACAGAATTCGTAGAAGCACTTGCTTAAATTGCTATAAACTTTCCCACGTCTTCAGCAAGTACACAAATGCTTTGAAATGATGCATGTAGATGTAAAACAAAAGTTTCCAACACCGGTATGCAATAAATGGATAAAAAGTCCAGTCTTGTTTCTTTTTAGATTTAGATAAGCAAAGGAGACTGAAAGTGGGATGCAGATTCGCCATGTCTGGCCACAAAAGCACACGAGATTTAAAGATTAAACCTGAGTGCACTGAAAAGTAACATCTGAACTTTACAGACAGGCTTATTTTGAAAGCTCAGTGACCACCAAGACTACTAGGATCGAAGATGAAGTTTGTTAGTTCAAGGAGTTCTGGCTGGCACACTGTGAGACAAAATGATAAAAATGTTTTCTATGTTATTCTCTGGGCTTTGTGTCTGTGTTGAACTGCAGAGTCAGCTTGAACAATACCAAGCTGATGTACCTTAGCAGGCCAGAAGCAGCAGGCCAGCAGACTGCCACTCCAGGTTGCGAGAACAGGGACTGTGACCCTCATTTCCACAGGGGCCCCCAGCTCTCTGGTCCCTCCTACCTATGCTGGGACAGAGCTGACATCTCAAAATAATGAAAACCTGGGAAGGGGGAGGAGAGGCAAGAAGGGAAAGGAGAGTCAGTTCATATTTTCTGTTTATGAAATGGCTAACTTTCAGCATTCTTACCTTAGAAAATCCTTCTGTAAACTGCTTTAACAAGAGCAAGCAATTGTACAAGGGAGGAGATTCCAGGTTCCCTTGGGGCTTCCTGCTTTCTTTTCCTGCCACCTCTCTCAGGGCAGGATTAGTCCTTTGGAAGCAGTTGTCTACTTTAAATTTCAAAGCCAGGCCTTGTTTATTGTAACACCAACATGTCCGTGTCCCTGTCAACCCCCTCCTAGATGAATGAATGAGCTTTTATGAGAAAGATGTCAGGTGACACCTCCCTGGGTCAAAACTCCCAGAGTCTTTCCAGTTTGACAGAGCAGGGCTGAGACCTACCACGTGCAAACAGCCAGGGTACAGAGCACCACCACGTGCAATACTGCTGTGTGCTGATGGGCTTTGGACAAAGTCCTTCCAGTCACAGAGAATATTAATTCCATTGCAATTACTTCCCTCCACATGTGTACACTAGTTTTCAGACAGAAATTAAAATGCAGTGAGTGAACAAGCACCACACTTGGAGCGAGGTAATGAGACATCTGTTTGCATGCGTTCTTGGTGGAAAGAGAGCACACAATCAACAAGGGAGACATCTGCATCCAAAAACTGGTGCGGTTATTTGCAGTAGCTAACATCAGCCCTCTAACTTAGATGCTTTACTGATATGTCCCTACATAAACAAGTGAGCCTCAGGTGGGTGATTTAGAGACTTTAAATTAAAACTAGATTTTTCCTTTCGTTTTAATAGCAGCTTCAAATACAGATACAGGTGCCTGAATTTGACCTGTGTGACTATTCTTCCCTCTCCCCTCTGACCAAAACTGCTATGCAAAGTCGGCCACAGAGAGTAGCGTCCGCAGTTTCAAAAGGTGAATGCCTAGAGCTATGTATATCCAGCTATTTTCAGGCGCTTTTAACTGGGTGGCCTGATTTTGAGAACTTCTGAGTATGCACCACTCCAGCAATGTATATGCTCCATAACTTTGAAAAATAAAACCAGACTACCTACTTCGGTGTTGAATTGTAAATACCCAGTTTTCTACTCAACAACAGATCTGCAATTTCTGTTAAAACAGTACCTACACATTGCTTGGCATCAGAGACTCACTATATCGGAGTATGTGTATCTGGAGAAGAGGTTCCTGCCCAGAAGAATGTGGTATCTAAAGGGAAGAGACAGGCAGATGAGTGTCAAGAGAAGAGACACACAGGGGTGACATGCTGTGCCCAAGGTCATGCAGCAAGTCAGAACCAGTGCCAAGCAGAAAACCCAGAGCCCCAAATTGAGCGCCTTGCACGTTACATCATGCTGAGCCTCTCTCCTAGTCACAAAAGCTACGTGCAGTTGTTCAAGGAGTATTTCTCAGACAGACAGAATCTGATAAAAAGAAATCTAGGGAAAAGAGAAGGATGCTATGATCTGTTCCATAATATTCCCCAAAATCACAGCAGCAACAGCATCTCATATAATAGTAAACAATCAAACATAAATCATTTCGATTACATGCTGGGATGAAAATAGCACAGCTAGATAGTTTTATACTGTTTAGAGTGTCCTGAGGGAATAGTTCCTGTACTTCCAAAAAGACTGTTAGGAGAGAGAGAAATTCAAGAGTCACAGCTTGGCTCATGCAGGAGTCTTCTCTTCTAGGGAACCCCCGCAAAGACTAGTTTCTGCAGATATTTTAGATTTGTAGTTAAGTTTAAGAATCTAAGAACAAGAAGATTTTAAAATAATGGAAAAAAGACAGGTGAAAGTGGTTAAAGAAATGAACTCCAGGGTCTGCAATATCTGAAGTTCAAACATTATCGAAGAAACCTGTATGTCACCTGAGACAGCAAAGGAAGCCGAGTAGCAGTAAGAGTGGCTCTTACCTAACTAGGTAAGAGCACTAAGTAGCATGTTTACCTCAGTTTTGGTTTAAATTCCTTCAGTTTAGATTATTACTTGTAAGATAGGTAGGGAATTTTAAAAGCTATTAATCTTCAAACTAAAAATGTAATGTAAAAAGGTTAGTTAGTGCCTAGTCACAGTGATTATCTGTTACCATCTCAAGCATAATTTTTAAAATCAGATCTTGAATTCCGAGGCTGTAGGATCACAGCTTTCCAACACCACATCAGAGAATTTAGTCATTTTTCATGAGGTTAAAGGTTAAAAAAAGGCTGACACAGCTCCAACCATACAATACCCTGCTAAAAATGAAATTTCCGTTAAATAATGCTCCTAATCTTTCACCAAACATTACAGAACCTGATCTCGAGCACTTTTATATCAGAAGCAATTCTTCACAGATAAGTAAACAAAGAAATACAGCTGCTGAGAGAACTCAACTGCTATACCAAAAAATCTATTCAGTGATTTATTTCAAGATAGACCTGCCAGCTATGTAGGACACAAGTTGGGAATGCAAACTTTATTTTTTCAAGTCTTTTTAAAAAAAAAAGACTCAGAAATGAAGGTTTCAGAATGACTAGCTCTTTTAGAGCTTGCACTCAAAATAACAGAGAACAGGAAAAAGAGGAAGTCACAGCCCTGGCCAGACTATTGCTTCCAAAAAAGAATCTGTTAAAAATCAATACTAAAATATCTCTTAAAGTTGTTTTTTTGTTTGGTTTTTTTGGGTTTTTTTTAAGAATAAAGTCCCACTTCCTTCCAAGGTGGATATCACTATGCATACTGAAGAAAACAATAATCTCTGCAAGTCACTTCAGCAACTGCTAGTTGCATGCTAGCACCCGAGGTTCAAGGTGAATCCTGGAGCAGGCTGCCCAGAGAGGTCGTGCAGTCTCCACTCGTGCAGGTATACAAAACCCAACTGGACATGGACCTGGGGAACCTGCTCTAGAGGATCCTGCTTTGAGCAGGGAGTTGCACTATATGATCTCAAGAGGTCTCTTCCAACCTTAATGATTCTGCAAATCTCAACCTCGTATTCCCACAAGGACTGAGTGCTTACGGTGTCAGTCTAGGACACAGGAAGTCCAGGTTCAACCCCATGGTTTCCCCTAGACTGCATGTACATCTCTTGCCTAGTTACTAGTTCTCCTCCATCTCAGTTCCTTTAGTGGCCACAGACTGTGGTAGCAGAGACAAGTAGTGTGCCACAAAGCATCTTTCCAACCCATTCTCATGAGGCTGGATCAAAGTACTTCTCACTCAGACACTTGACTAAATAAAGAGCAAGGTACAGGACTTTCAGAAAGCCTAACTATGTACAGATGCCCAGTTTTATACACTTCAAGTAGGACAGGGATTCCTTTTTTCAGGAAGCACAGAGAATTCACTGTCAAAAGGACAGGCATTAACTTGGACGCCTGAAAAATAATTACATTTAAAATCAAGCCATTTACAGAACATGGGGCCCTACTGCTGCAGAACGCAGTCACCTCAGCAACAGCTGCCATTTTCAAAGGTGCAGGCAACACAGAGGGAGGAGGATTCAGCACCGTACAAACTGGAGTCAGCAGAGCACGTGGTCATCCTCTCTTTAGCGCAACTGGTGCAAACCTTCAGTTATACAGTTCTTGTAAGGTCTACAGGGTTGAAACAAAGTGCAAACTGAAGATCATAAATAAAAACTATACTTCATTTATAGCTACTTTAAAACATAATTCAAAGAGATAATGATCACCTGAATCCAAAACTAGTCTGTAAACGAACACTGAATTTTCTTTTGAAAGAATTTCAAAAGCAGAAGATTTCTCCTTATACGCATACTCAACCCTCCAGAGTTTATGGCATTCCTTTGGAAGAGATCATCCCTTGTGCTGAGCTTAACTCATCACATCGATTTTGTATCCTGTGGTAAACTGGACTCTCTAGTTACAACTAAAGACTAGGATACTATTTTCTTGTTAGTGACTTCCATTTTGAAATTCCAGAACAAAAATGATGTGGTTCTTAAGACCTCATGCTATTCACAGATGTATTACTTCTTGTTTGAGTTTTCTAAGTGCTCATGGCCTTGGGCTATGACATGACAGCTGCAAAGCAGAATACACAATTTAGCAGGTGAAAACAAGGAGGGGGAAAAAAAACACCACACTGTCTAGAGGGATGTAACTTTTTTGGTCTCCTGAATTTCTCACTGCAGATCATTACGTGCGGGAATACAGAGGCTGATCTACTTAGGCCAGAACAAGAAGTTAGCCAATTACTCAGCTCTCCTGAGATTTCCCCTGCTAAATACAAAGTTGGTTCAAGGTCTCTGTCATGATATTTCTGATGATGAGACAGAAATAAGATGAGATGGGGGGACACAGGGACAGGGGAAATATGGTCACCTAACACTGCAGCGTCTAGTGAGAACAGGTGAAGCTTTTCCTTACTGCATTCCTCAACTTTATTAACAGCTTCTCTTCAGTGTCAGTTTTAACTGAATACAAACCCAATTTTTACTTTTTCCTCCTTAAGCATTTATTCCTTTTTCTCATCAGCTTGACCAGAAGAGGCTGAAATACACACAAGACAAACGACCTGCAAAAACTGGATGCTCTCCTGAACACAATGTTCTCAAGAGATAACAATAATAATACCTATAGCAATTTGGGGGGGGGGCAGGGACACGACCAAACCCTACTGAATCTCTCCACTGCTAGAACAAAATCCCAGCCCATTTCCTCAGAGCACAGCTTTCCCTCAGCACCTCTCTCCCACTCGCAAACAGCAATAACCCCTCCAAAACAAAATCCTTTTAAACTAATTGAACTTTTTCTCCTAAAGAGAGTCCAAAAGACAGGGGAGAGTGCTGTGAATTATTAGTCTTATTTTTACATAGACACTGCTGATGGGGTCAGGCAGGTCAGATACAAACAGTATATCTATAAATCCACAATTATAAAAATACAAATTGATGAGCTTCTGCCCATCAAGGTAGCGATAACATGATCACAATGGTAATTCCAGTAACGCCCCATTAGAACATAGTTCAGCGGCACAATTTCCCCCAAGCATAGTCATCTAACATGAAACAGTTACTTTAAAAGCTACTCTAGATTTAAACTCAAAAGCCAATAAATGTTTCAAGACTATGACAGTAACAGAAGTAGAAAGGGAATGAAAAACTAACTTAACCCAACAGTTACGAGGTTAAAATGATAAGATACTAGAATTATTCAGGCTGAAGAGGCATGACTTCTAAACGTGGGAATACAACTCAAATGATGCCAAACAAAGGCAACAGTCTATGTCAGGTAACTAGCCAACACCAGAAGTGCATTTATGTTCCTCCTAGCAATTAACTTGTGCAATAGGCTTCTAGTGCTTCTCAAAGATCTTAGCTCTACTTAAAATTTAATTTCTTTCAGTCCTTTCCAAAACCAATTTTTCTTCTTCCATAAATCACCCCCACATTCAGGCCTCAGGATTCTTATGACAAGCTGCTAAGTTTGTACAGTCATTTCAGTTTACCAGCACGCACGAAAAGACAATGTTTTCCAGAAGATTTCTGGGCATGCTCATTGTAGTAAATAAGCTCCCCATTAAATCCACATTGTATTTTTAACCAGATGCAAACCTCCTTTGTATACATGGAAAAAGAAGAGCACGGGATTCCAAAGGGCAATCCTGTGACACAGGAATGCTTCAGTGTTTCTGCTCCCATGGAGAGACAGAATGTGAGGGGCTCAAACCCACCACTGCAAACCTCACATCCAGCCTCCAGAAGCCAGCTGCTTCCTTCTCTAGAGCCACAATAAAAGCCTTCAGGGAGAGCAGGTATTGGCCTACCTTGCATGTATGCCTCTATTTGCCGAATTAGCTCATAAGACTTGGATCGGTCCAGAAGCGTACGAATAGCTGGAAGAGGGTCCAGGATAATGGTTTCTGGATGAGCATCAATATACTCCTGCAAAACAAATACATAGGAAAAAGAAAGAAAAAGGCATTAGGTTGGCTGAAGAGTGTGGAAAAACAGTGAGATGGGAAGAGAACAGACAACGTTAAAAACCGCAATGTCCAGCCTCTCTTCAAGGGGAGGCAAACGGACATTGGCAATGCAGCAAGTCACCAGTCTGGACACTGACATTTGAAACAAACACAAATGTGACAGCTAACTGGTTTAGGATGGCAAATTTCTCCTGTGGACTCATCACCAGCAGTGAAACCTGCGCTGCAACCACATCAACTCAGAAGGGAGCCAGTGGCAAAGTGCCACAGTAACAGCTGTGAGCAGGGCTGAGAAAAGCAATTAGAAGAAAGATGACACACTGCTATCTTGGGGTCAGCCTTGCATTGAATTACTGCACGTGAACATCATAACTGTCTGAACTAAGCTCAGAACTACATCTGGGTTCTTTAATATTGTTATTATTGCTGTCCTCTAGCTGGGCTGAAGACAGTGTTAAGAGCTGGATGATAAGGGCTGGAATTTTTTCTGGCAGAGCTGAAGAGATTGCTGCTTCACTGTGTCTTCATTGAGTTTTGAAAGCATCTATCTTGCTACTTCTCTAAGTTCATACTCTCCTCTCCTGACTACAAAAACAAAGCAAAGTTAATGTTCTCATGGATCTTCATCCTGGGAACTCAATTCCCCAATCCCTGAGGTCATGACTGCACTACTGCATCATGGCCATGAACACAGACAGCTGCCAGGTATTGCCCTTGCAAACCTAGCAAAACTTCCTTCTATTTCTCAGAACAGAAGCTGAGTTCCTTCATCATTGCCGCAACCTGGTCCCATAAAGTCAATGGGACAAACAAGCGGCCATCTTACCCTATCCAAAATCAGACAAACATTTCCAAAGTTAGCATGTCCCTTTGTTTTACCCAACTTCCCAAAGCCATCTTTACACTTCCACCCATTTCTTTAAATCCACTCATGCAAATGCATGTTAAATGCTCCTGCAAGTAATGGACTTCCATGAAGTCCTACTTCCTTAAGTCGGTTACTTCAGAGAACAAAACATAGTCCAAAAGATACTTAGGAGTACGATGAGGTGGCCCCAGGAGATGTACTTTGCTGGATACTGAGCTGGAGAGAAAAGAATGGCATCATCTGTTCCCAGCAAGTGATTTCACTTCAGATATTGACTGGGGAAGCAGACCCTCCCCCCACTCCTCCTAGCACTGGCAAACTGTTGCTTTCTGCTGACTGCATAGTCTGAACTGATGGCTTACTAAAAGGGGATTATTCTTTTGAGGCTAAGAGGATCCGCATTCGGGTTTAATGAACCCACTGCATCACTGACAGCACACAAGTAGCTTTCCTTCACAGGGCATGAGGCACCTTCAGTGGCAATACATGTGTCCGATGTATTCAATAATCCCTGCAGAACACAAAGAGTGAATTCCCCAATGGTATGCTCAACCTTGCTGCTACTTGGGAGAAGTAAGGGACATAGCCTTTTGCACAGTCAGTCATCAAGACTGTCAGACCCGGCTGTTGTCTCACCCTTGCAGCATAGTCTGGATAAAAAGCCTCTTCGGCTCACTGGAGTTCACTTCAAGTCATTAATACCCAGAACACAGAGAGAACAGTTTTCACGAGTCTCCTGCCCCCAATACTTCTGGAGTCTCAAGCAGAGCAGTCAGCTTTCAAATACAGAAGAGATATTTTTTTTTTTTTTAAGAGAGAGAGTATTTTGTTACCTAACGCATCTTAAACACCTATGTGTGTCTATGCGTACGTCCCCTTTTACGCAGCTGCTACAAGACACCTTGTAGAGCTAGGATGATCCAGTGATTAGGGCATTAGCTTAAACTTGCTGATCATGAAACTGTACTCAAGTATCTCAACATACCTAAAGTGTAACAAGACAGCTCTTTTAGCCCCTCTGTGCCTCAGCTTAAAAGATAGGGAGCTACCACAGCATGCACACGGAAAGGATGAGCACATTACAGCCAGCCAGCGCCCCACTGGGATGGTGGGTAAGTACGCACGGTAAACAGACTGAACAAGCCACAGCTCCGAAACGCGACCTCAGCAGAGATCTGACAGCAAACGTCCTGTGGTGTTTCTGATGCGTGTACTAGCTCTTCCTTTCACACTGTGGTGACCATCCCTCCGCCTCAACCAGTCTCTGGTTCCACCTTGAATTCAAGTTCCCCATACTTCCATCCTGGCCCAGTCCCTACTCTGTACATACTAATCCTTCCCCTCGCACATACCTTTGACCTGCCTGTGGCCTCCATCCCCTTCACTCCCCTCCAAGGAGGGAATGATTTTTCCCTCTCCTAGCTCCTTGTGCACCCTTCCAAATCCTCCCGATGCTCATCTTGGCATTGAGGACTATCCTCACTTCCCTGGGTTAGGTGTGTTGCGCTTGTTATTTTGGCTCACGTTACTCTAAGTATTTCCAGAGGGAGTCTTGCTTTTTTATGCTTTCTGTAAGGAACTTCACAGTGCTTTATTTATAATGATAATAGCTCTAAACCATATTAAAAGATCATCCAAGCAGTAAGCATGACACAATATAATGAAGTTTAACAGGAATGAAGGCATGATCCCAAGGCCATTCTACACCAGGCAACGTGTCAACAGAAGTGAGCATCTTAGCTGACTTTCCAGTGACTGATTTCTCATCCTGTTGCCTTAAGGAGCCTCCAGAAAGCCCTGTAAGGCAAACATGAAATAATGGATGAAGATGAAGGAGATGGGGGCTGTTTTCCAGAAGCCATTTAGAGTCTGGAGGACTTCAACTACTCTAATGTCAAGAAGAACTACCCTGAGTGTAAGGTGACAGCACGTGTGCGCGCGCACACACACAAACACACAAAAAAAAAGCCTAAACCAAGGAAATTTCTCAGCATGAAACCTATTTCAGGTGCTATTCTCCAGCTCTTCTCCATTTACAGGCTTAGGTACTCAGACAGTCAGAGGGCACAGGAATGGCAAAACTCAGAGACTGTCAGCAGGACAGTGAAGATCTGCATCATCTGAGTAAAGGAAAGGACTGGGACCTGAAGTAAGTGTCTCCTAGAGCTAATCTGGGGATGGGCCACAGATCTCTCATTTTAACTGAATCCAGAAACGGCCTCCCCTTTAAAGCAAAGCACTCTGTCAATGCAGAACAAGGTCAATGTATTTGTATAGGGCATCTCTATTTGAACACAGCTAGGGGTTAACTGCTGAAGCTGTTTAGGGGACAGGAACATCAAAACGCACTCAAGTCCTTATAACTCTGTATCTCTTCTCAGTTATTGTGTGTTGCTCGGATTTCCAACACAAAGCATTAACTCTGCATTCAAAACCAGAACCATCAAGTTGCAGCAGAATCCCCAAAGCAAATCACCCAGCCTCCCCTTGGGCATGTACACTGCCAACACTTTCCCAGACTCCCACACCTCACACTAGTACATCACCAGCACATGCAAAAGAAAGAGTTCCAATGTCTATGCACAGAAAACTAATTGAAATAAATAAATAATTTTGAAGTCCAAACCTTAATACCAATTTCCCACAACAGGAAATTACAGTAAGAAAAATAAATTTTGTTAGCTTGACAGGAACAATTACGGTAGCCGATGTGAAACCTTTCATAAATTTTGATTCCTTACTAGGAACTGCTGCACACTCGGGCATCACGTTTTACTGAATATATAACTGTGAAGATCATTTAACAAATCGGAAAACCCTTGATGTAGCCTAAGTAGCAGCACTCTTCCCATGGCACAGAATGGCTCCACTACCAGAAATACAAACCTGGATGAACATGAAGGGTTTGTGTCCAAGAATTTTGATAACAGATAAGCCACTATAGATATGAACTTGAAAATGGAGCAGTTGCAGAAGGAGAAGAGAAACACTGAAGCCAAGAGATAGCTTTCAGTAAAGCACAACCTTTCAGCTTCGAACGTTCAAATCTTGTCTGGTCATTCCAACAAAACAACTCTACACTACCCTTTGGCGGATTTACCAAAGACTGGTATCCAACAGCAGACTCCAACAATCCAGGCAACAATCTGGAGGATATTTAGGCTTCCCAACAATATTTTGAAAGGGCTCTGTCCTTGGGCTGCAGTTCAGCTTGACCCAGACAATGTCTATGTTTTCCTCTTTCTAATCTTTGACATAATAAAAGCAAACAAGAAGAAACAAGGACTTTTAGCAGCTCCTCCTTTGTTGTATTCCAGGCTTGGCCTTCAGTCATGCTCTGTACCAGCCCTGTTACTGGCATAAGGCCAGCAATGAAACTTGAAATCAAAGAGAGACCAAGTATTTTATGTTCCCTATTAAATACCTACGGATATAACCCAGAGATTTAAAAAAAAAAAAAAACAACAAACCCCACAAACTTTTCTTGAGAAGCCTGTGTATAGATGAGAATAGAGTAGTTTGTCATTTTACCCAAAAAGGTAGCTAATGATTTTATATATATATATATATATATATATTTTAACAGAAAGTTGATACAGTATCTACTGCAAATATTAGGTCACTAGATGACAAGAGGGACTCACTGACTCATTTACTTGATTTTATTACTAATTAATAAAACTTCTATAATCTTTTGTTTAATATTAAACAAAAGTTCCATATTAAAAAAATGGAACGTTAGCAAACGAAACAATAACAGCATTTGGATTTGTGTTTTCCCATGTACAAAAACATTAAGATGACTGCTTGTACCAACAGACTAACATTTTCCAAGGGGGAAACAGATGTAAAGACAGACACAAGCTTGTCTAAAGAGTTTGCATCAGATTCAGACTTAAAAGTTCCTTTTTGTTGTCTTGGGCTGTGACGGTCTCTTTTCACGGACACCTCCTTCCAGAAGGAAAGGTGTAGGCAAGTTGGATCTTGAACAAACACTCATGTCAAAATTGTTTGTCTCTAAATCTAAAAGAGCTTCCTGCAGTGGTTCGGAGGGATAAGGGGGGCGTCAGGAGAAGTGGGGACAGATCTCTCTTACATTTCTATTCACTGTACATCTCAAAGCAACTTTCTGAGTACTCAGTTTCCCTGTTTTGCCTTCAAAAGTCCACTGCTGCTTCATCTTGCAAATACCTACCCACAGGAAGCTATCCTACCAGTTAGCACTTGAATGACAAATTTTTAGTTAATTTTGCCTGCTTATGAGGCTCTTCCAACAAATGTAAGACAGAATTACTTTTCAAATAGGAAAAACACCAGTATTGGCCTGTGAGTTCAGGTGCAAATAGACCATTTCAACTTTGTGTCTCTCCCTGTCCCCCCAATAAGAAAAAAATTACTAAGATTTGATAGTTTCCTTTGATTTTTCACTTTTCTCAGCAGAGCACATTAAAAGAAATTTGAAATCTGTATTTTCAGAGTAAAAAGCTGAAAACCACGAACAGAATGCGCTAGTATCTTTAAAAAAAAAGAGCATTAAAAATCCACTGGCATAATCTCATGAGTACATACCCAAATCACCTTCTCGCAGCTGAGACTTCTGAAAAAAGCATTCAGTGCAGCAAGAACAATGCACTGCTCCCCTTCCAAGCAAGGGCATTCCCCTAACTCCTTCCCTTCCAAAATATCTCCCTAATTTTCCTTCCTCCCAGTCCCAAACCCTTCTAAGGAAGCTTCCGAATCAAGAATAGAAGAGCACTTCAGAGTGGGAGAGTCAACGGGGGGGGGGGGGGGGGGAGGAGAAACACTAAATTTTCATCAACCTGGTAGCAGAAGCCTAGGCATAAAACCTGCTTCTGATCTATCTTTTTAAGAAGGCTAATGAAAAGAGAACCTGTTCAGAAAAAGCTCTGAAAGACAAATTAATAACTCTATTGATTTTCCATCACTTGAGCCATCATTTTGAATGGAACAGACGAGTATGAAGCTGCAATAAATGAAGCTACTCAAGCCCCTGTACAGGTATGACAGGCAGCTGTTCAGAGAGTATTTTGCTCTAAGCAGAGTGTAAGAAAGATTCCCCAGTCAATGTCTTACACAAGCCAAAACATACTCACTTTTCAAAGTCATAAACTTTGTCTAGAAGGCCGGAACTGGGGCAGTTTGGTTCTCTCTCTTACCAAGAAGACAGGAACTGGAGCACCAGCAAGTGAAAGGGACCCTTGGGAGCTCTGCCTCTTCCCACCTGACTTCTCTCTATGTTCCTCTGGTCAAGAAGGAACCACCAAGGACTGTAACAATTTTTTACTAGACAACAAATAAACTATGTTCAATCAGTTCAGCCCAGTGTTACAGTGGGTAGGAAGGGAGACTAATCATCATCTCTACAAATAATCATCATCCCCAAAATAAGGATCTAAGTGTCCTACGAAGCAAATGAAAAGATTTCTCTACTTTCCACTTCATGCACTACACTAGGCGCCGCATGCAGTCTTCATTTCGGCTTTGGATGAGATCACTAAGGCACTCATCACCGATCTTCAATGCAGTGGAGAACAGTTTGCACCCACCAATACTCTCCTGAGAAACTGCAGTCCAGACCACATCCAACTAGCATGAAGACCTCAGAAAGCTCAGCCCTAAAGGTCTTCTGCAGCTAAAAAGCCCACTGGCAACAGGCAGCAACTCCTTGCTGTTTTCAGTCTCCTGTAATGATTATTTTTTACAAGGCAATTGAGAACACTCATTAAACAGAAAGACAAAAGGTACATGCTAAGAGGCTTCCTAGTCTATTACTACTCTCCACCAGACTGTACAATGGTTCATCACAGACTCCAGAGGGCAGGCACATAGACTCATGTAAACGTGAAACCATTTTCCTCCCCAGCTCTTGC
This sequence comes from Theristicus caerulescens, assembly GCA_020745775.1. NCBI lineage: Eukaryota > Metazoa > Chordata > Aves > Pelecaniformes > Threskiornithidae > Theristicus > Theristicus caerulescens. Next base: position 54,271,427 of record CM036564.1, read on the forward strand.
AGATGAGATGGTCAAGGCCTCTGCAATACAGCTCTGAAAAAAAGTTCTTCTTACAAAGGTCATAAATGTAGCCTGCAGATCGTTCCTCCTCCAGTGGTCAAGGATCCCTTGCGCTCTGCTTCCTGAAAGACTGCTTTATGGAGCCAATGGTAAGACTGGTGCCAGTTATCATCTTGCTGTTAGATTTATATTCAGTGGCAGGAAATTTAGCATCATGAATTTTGCGCTGTTTGGTCTGATTAAGATCATCAGAACTTTTTTGGTCAATTTAATGAACAATAAGGGAACCACGCTATTTCCACTTGTGTGCAGGTGCCAGAAATACCACAGTGCTTATGCAACATCACACACACAAGTAGCTCTCTTGCAAGGTAGTCACTTTACATTTTCTAAGTCGCTCATTGATTTTAGTTTTTTTTAAAAAAAAAAACAAAACAAAACAAAACAACAACCCGACTCCACACACTTTATGCAAATAGATTCTTACAATTTATTTTTTCTAGGGAATATACTCTCTTCATTTCTAATAGTTTTCAGTAACTTAAAAATAATACAGGACAGATGGAGACAGGCAGCAATTTCCTGCCAGTTTCTGCCCTGTATACAAAATTACGTGAAAGTATACCCTTTAAACACACTTTGGCATGTAATTCAACGCTGACAGACCTCTCCTCTGCTCCACTGGTTCCTGGGTACACGTTTTACTACAACAAGAGTTTCCTGCATGTCAGCGATGTGGCACAACTCAGTAACATGCGCAGAACCAGAAGCCCAAGGCCTTGGTTTACTGGGGAGAGGACATCATTCAGAAGCCTGCTCACAGGGGTCCCTGCCCTCTATCTCATTCACTAGGAAAAGTTCCTCTCCCACTCTGGAAGGTACTGGGAGAGGATCATTTTCTAATGAATGAGTTTTGAAGATACTAAGAGATTATAATTCCATACCCACAGTCAGAAATATGTGTAGTGCAGTAATGTAAACCTACATTCTAGTTCAACTACATGATTGTGGACAAGTGATCCACTGGGCTATGCTAAAGGACACTCTGTCAAGACAGATCATCAGACATCAGTGTAACTATTGTAACTTGGTCTCTAAATCAGATGTCATCATAGCTACTACAAATTCATATCAGAGCTCCAAACAGAAACAAACCAACCCCAAGTCCTTATGATGGCCATTCTGAGTTGACCTAAAGGGCTTTTCATATTAATCTCAAAAGGGAGTTAATACCATTTCCTTTAATTTACAGCTTGCAAAACAAAAACTTAGGGATGCAAACGGGATGGTCTAGATTACATACTGAAACTGTGGAAAAGCATGTGACTGAACCCACATTCCAGGATCCCCTTCTAATTCTTTAGGCATTACATTGCGCTTCTTTGCAGGAAGATGGCATCCACAAAAAGAATAGATAAATTAGATACTACAGTGTTTACTGTACAACCAAGAACTAATGACAGGGAGAGAAGAAAGAACATCAAGTTCTCCTCTAACATTCTTGGCTTTTTTATTATTGTCATTTGCGGTTAAATTTAATATTCCTAAAAATGAAGCCCTTGAAGGCACCAGCCAGCTGGATCCAAGCATTTCGCAAGAAGAATTAAGCAAGTTTCTCAGCGTAGCCCTGCAACAGCCTTTCTAGAGTATGCCTGGCCGAAGCCTGCCGTTGTGAACACAGCAATGCTGAACTGGAATTAGGCAGAGTGTTCAAAAAAGACTAAAGCCACCATCAACAGGGACATGAAACGAAGATGAAAATGTAGAGGAGTCCTCAAAGCACGAGCAGAATTCACCACCATCCTCTGCACAGAAGACACTGGTATAAGACAGTGCTCTGTATCCATAGGGTGCTTTTCACCCAATTTATTTCCTTCTTATACAGTTCATACCGTTAGTTGGACAAGTTCAACTGTATCTACCAATCAAGTCAGGAGACAGGGAACTATTTCTTCTCATCTGACTTGCTCAGAAACTCATCCTCACTTCCATATGTCTCTACTACTTGAGCTCCGGAAAAATATATAGACAGCATGCATTACTATAAAGAGAGGTTTTCTAATGGTACACTTGCTTATTGATTAACAGACCTACTGATAATTAAAGGGTGCTGACTTACATGCAGCATATGCCCCAGGTGTATAAACAATACCTTTGCTTTCTACAACACTTGACACACAATCCAAATTTCCAGTATTATCAAAATAAAAAAGTTTCAACTTCCCATCAGCCTACTGCAAATTAGCTTCACAAGAACCACAGTATTATTTTTGCTTGAATACTGATATTTACAGGAAACTTATGAAGTCCATTATTAAGAAATAGAGACCAATTTATGAAAGGGTGGTGGTAAGCCAAGGGACAGAAAGATATAAGTGTTCTACAGCAACAAAATAGCAGCAATGGTAACAGACAGAAGACTGAGTTTCAACCCTATTATCTAGTCTCTGGATTACCGTTATTTCTGTTTCACTCCGCTGTAACCCAAACCTGCTCCAGCCCAACTTGTTTTCCCTTTTGTGTTCTGTTATTCTTAGAAGGAAGCAGACAGGTCTGCAAAAATATCTAACGTAACTGAATACTCTTGCGCTGTGCAGGTATTTAAATCAATTTATCACTATGCAAATCCTACAAAAAGAATTTTACATGCTTTGTCAAATACCCCTGTCAGTATTCTCCATGACTCCCTGGGATCAACGACTGTTCTCACCTCTCTACATTAGTTAGCGTGTCACAAGCGTCATATCCCCAGTCCAAATCAATGACCCGATAGGTCACCCATTACTGTACATGCTGTATGAGATTAAGGCCATGCTGCCAACAAAACACTCAGGCACAGGAGACACGAGAGGTGACATTAACACAGATGAACTTGGCAGTATGGGAGAGAAGAGCTGGGTCAGGGAGAGAAAGCAATAAGATTTGTTTGCTGGTTTCCTTTGGAGGCCACTAAAAAGAAAGCTCTGTGATTTCCAAGATTAACAAAGATAGCAAGAGCTGCAGCACGGTCTTAAGAACCAACACAGCACAGGGATGCTATTATGCAGCTTTCTTTAACAGGGGATCACCTTGAATATGGTGACACTCTTGATTCATTACTTCTAATAGGATGGAGAGGAGAGGCAAGGCTGAATTGTTGAACTTGCACACAAGCCTATACTCAAATAGATAAAGTAAGATTTTAGGGCAATATTAGTTTGGTTGTTTAGCTTTTATTAAGGCCATGGTTTAAAACTGTGTGCAACAAGTTGTTCCACAGTTTTAACACAGGAAGAGTCTCACCAGCCTGTAAGACATGGGAATGTTTCAGTAAACTTACTGTAGGACATGGACAATCACATCTCGGAAAACAGCAAGTGCGGTGAAACAGAAGCACAATGCACTGCCTCCAAACTTTGATCAAGGGCACAGCCTGACAGGTGAGCCATACAGGAATGACAAGGAGGCATGTACATTAATAGGTGGCAGCTGCTGACAGGCATATAACCAGAGGGGTACCAGTGCCACATACCACGGCAGGTGGGATTTGAATACAACTATTTCTCAGCTGCTCTGAAATGAGATTTGCCAGCACTAGCGAAGGTTATAATATTGTCCCGATGAGATTATCCCTGTAAATCATGGGTCTGCAGCCTCTTCTAATGTGTGTATCTCTAGAAACTTCCACCGGGAGCATGGACTGCCACACGGAGGACATAAGCCTCCTGGGAATACATCTGTTTTTTTCATTAGTTTGGCCGATGCCTCCACAATAGTCAACAGACTCCTTCCTAGCTGCCCAGCTCCCCCCATATCCCAGTCTCCTCATGGCTGGAGAGCTCAAGAAGTCTGAGAGCAAACAGCCATTGAAATCAACACTTAAACCAAAGAGCCCTTCAGCTTCCACCCTGAATTCAGGCTTACAGCCTAACATACTGCAGGAGAGCACTCCTCTAACTGTGGTCAGCTCTCGAGGACCGTGAAGACAGCGCTAAGCATGCAGGCTGGACTTAGCCTGTAGGGTGAAGAAAGGGCACCAGGTGTGGAACTGGTAGAACTGAAGTACTAGAGGAAGAATAAATAGCATGACCAAAAGGTCCAGGTGGTAAAATTGATGCCATCGTGCATGACAGTAGCAAACAGATGCAATAAGCCTGACAGAAATGTATGATTTCTTCAAGTTTTGCAAAGCTCTTTACCTATGGTCTCCTGTTCCCGCCCCTGCCACCATGTACACTTTGGAAAAAAAAAAAGTGGGAATTTGAGATCTCTGCAGTAGGCAATTCTGTACTGAAACTGAATTATATCTTACTTTTTGAAAAAAAATCCAAGCTGCACTATATAAAATACCTTCTTCCTGACAAAAGCTTAGAAAATGGAAGCAATATCCCCACATACATTTCTTATTTTTATGCTGTATTAACTGTTATATACAAACTAACTAGTTATCATTTCTAAAAGTTTAAATCAGTGATTTCACTTCAAATAGTCTGTGGTTAAAAATATTACTGTATTTGATATTATCATTTGAAAGAAAACAAATCCTGTAAGATCAGTGATATGTTTTAACTTACATAGCTCTGTAGAATTTGAGAATTTTAGGAGAGACTTTGGGTGGGGGGAGCTGGTTTTTGGTTTGTAGTTGCAGTTTTTATTGGGTTTTCATTTTTTTCATAAGGGGACATTACTGTTGCTTTTAGGCCGCTGCATCTCTATTCAGGTGATATTATTCTTTTCCAAGTGCTATCAAAAAATAGATACAAGAGCAAGTCCCTGAACTAAAGAATAAATGGATATTTATCCATAATTATACATGGATAACATATCCATATATACTGCTTCTCTCTCACCACTCTCAGAATCTACCCCACAAACTCATTAGATAAAAATTGTATTCGCACTGAGATTTTCTAACTTAAATATCTTTAAAAACAAAGCTTCAATATTTAACCTATACAAAAATAATGGATTAAGTTATTTAAATGGTAACAAGGGTACACAGAATAATGTCAAGGTATCATATTATGATTACTTTAAGAAATCTATCAGGGTAAGGCATTTAGCTTTAGCAGGTCATTTTACCTCTACCAGCCTTCCTGCAGTGCAGCAGCTGTCACACGGACACAAGAACAGCCCACTAAGTCCTCAGCCAAAGCTAAGGTCCCAGCTGCAAAGCGCTCTACCCTGTTTCATACCAAACTTCACCTTGGCAGTTAAACACAGCTTTAGGAAAATGCATCCTCTTTACTTACTACTGTTTCCTCTAGACCTCACTTCGGTACTTGAGAAAGTATCGGCTTGTGACCTTAAGCTATCAAATACAGTATGTTGACTAGCTAGAGTTCTTATTAAAAATATTCCATATCCATTGAAGAGTTCTTCCTCGGGAATAAAAGAAAGGTGTTTTAGATATTAATAGTACTGCTACACACCAACTGTTGTTCTACAACTGCTCGCGCAAGTTCCCTACCAGCAGTTCTCCAGGGGACAAGGGAGGTGCTGCAGTATTACACAGAGCTGTGCTCTCTGTGCCTCATAAAGCCTGGCCTTCAGGAATGCACGCAACAACATAAGAATTGGGAATGAGGAATCTCCTGAGTCTTAATCAGCTGCAAGCAACTTAACACATGTGCCCTTTTGCCTCTTTGGTCATCAGTTTACCCCATCTGCGGTAAACTGGGTATACTGGGTATATTGTGGGTGGGCGGTATATATCTGGGTGGGTATATTGTGAAGGCAAACTAGTTAACATCTGAAACAGGGAAAGACTGTGAGCAGAAAGCCCCTGAAGCCCATCTCTCCACATGCTTCTTTGGACATTTACAAGTTTCCAGTGCTGTGGGAAGTGGATGTCTGCACTACTTAGTGATGAACAGTCATCTACTATTCAGAGAACTGGTGCCAGAGGGCCAGACCCACAAGTCAAACCTTTTCGTCTCCTGTGTGTGTTTGAGTAATACACAGGTGGGACGAAGCAGAAAAGCTCTGTAACTACAGCAAAGAGAATACTGACTCCATTAAGTAAAATATTTTCTGCATTACTAGTTGTAGAAAATTAAGCAGAGCAAAGAGAACAACATTTCCCAAGAAAGCAGAGTTGTCAAAATTGCAGAATGTGTGAGCCGTTTTTCCACCTGACATAAGCATATGCCATAAAATCCTGAAAATGCCTTTTTAATTTTGCTTCTCTTTGAAACAGAAGAAAAGAATATACCTTTAATCAAAGATATCCACCAGAAGCAACACCTTTTAAAATTACAAAGGTGCTGCTTTATCATTTTCATCAGCGTTCAGACTACTGATAGGAATTCTTTGGGAAAACAGTTCTTTGTACCACTACATCCTGCATATTTCTGACCTTCAATGTAAACTTGAGGGGAAAAAAAAAATAGAACAAGATTCTCAGCACTAGAGGACAGAATCATTCACAGTAACCTTTATGTTACAGAAATTAGCATTCCAGGAACTGGGAAGACTAGACAGAACTGGGCCAAATTAATTTAGTGGCTTCTGTCGCAGAGAGATGCCTGTAAAGGACTCTGCAAACACCTGTTCCTCTTTGTGAAAGGCACTCATGCTCTTGGAATGACATCAGGACAACATTTGGTGGGAAACTAGTTCTTACTAACCTTAGCAATACAACAGAAAATCTATCCAAAGGTACAAGTCCATTTTAGACTGACAAAACTATTTTTGCTGGGCTATCAGTAGCAGGACAGCAGTGTGCCAGGGAGCTCTTTTCATCAAACGCTACCAACTGCACAGGAAACATTGAATTTGCTGCACCAAGATCATCCTCCTGCTTGAAATGCAGAAGCACTATGAAAGAACCACTTACCTGGAACCTGTGAACCAACTCCAGTGACTGGCTGTCATTCTGGTCTGCTTCAAGGATGACATCTGTCAGTTTATGTATGATCACATCCAAAGGGCCCTGATCTTCAATGGGTTTGGTGAGGTCAAGCTGAAAAAAACAGAGAGAAACCTTTTATTAATATATGGAGGATCTGAGATTCTTGTCCCTGCCACCATCCAAGGTGTTGCTGCCACACAGAAGGCATTTACTTTACACGCTGCCTTTATTTTGGTATGTTACTCAAATCCCTGAGAATTTACATGTCACTGAATGTCAGAAAACTTTACTCAGCCATTTATTTCTCAGCAGTGTAGATCTAATTCCATGAAAAAGCAGTGAAGTAATTGGCAAGCACCCTTCATCCAAACACCTTCCTGTGCTTCTCCACCCTGAGCCAACATTTCCTTCTTCAGCTCTCCTTCCCGGTACTTACACATACATGCAAAAGGAATGAGCCAACAAAGTTTATCACCACTAATAAAAGGAACGCCTGTTGTGCCCTTTGCCCTTTGGGATTGCACAAAACAGCACCCAGGACAGTAACACAGGTAATAGAAAAGCAAGTGCCTCAGGATCTTTGCAAATTCATCTGCTGCAGGGGCAGCTATTTAGCTGGTAAAAAGGAATGCAGCTCCCAGAACATTCCCACTAGCAGACTTTGGCAGTTAGTTGGATAAGGGACAAAGATTTGGGTGGGGTGTGCAAAAACTCTGCTCCAGGCAGCATGGAAAGGCATGAAAGTGGTGGTGATGTGTCACAGGGTTTGGTCCCCAGTACCAAGACAGGGTTCAAGTAGCAGAGGAACCACCTGTACTGGAAAAGGATTGAGTTAGGGATCTCTTGAGGAAATCTTAATGCAAAGATGTCTACTGGACCTGATGGGATGCATGCAAGGGTACTAAGAGAACTGGCCAATGTCATTGTGAGGGCTTATCCGGACATAAATCAAAATTGTGGAGATTCCAACTAAATCAGGAAAAAAATTCCACCACAAGGACATTCTGGTTGCAGCACAGAGCCCCACAGAGGCTGCAGGATCTCCATCCTTCGAGGTATTCAAGACCTGACTGGACAAAGCCCTAAGCAACTTGGTCTGAATTTAATGATGAATCTGCTTTGATCAAGACGATGTATTATGGACCCCTAAGGTCCCTACCAAACTTAATGATCCCATGAAGCTGCTTATCAGATTTGAACATTTGTACAGTGTAAGCACCAGAACTGGCTCATGTTCTAGCCAACACACCGGGCTGCCCACAGCACAAAAGCTGCCACATTATCAAGCACTGCTCTTCAATCCATTGTGAGATCTGCTGCGTCAGTGGCAACTTAACCTTGTAAACTTCAAACCGGGAACATTTTTGAAATGACAGACAGATGTCTGCTCACTAAAGTTAGCATCTGATTTTACAGTTACATGCATGCTCCTTTCCATTGCTGCTATCCCCTTTATTCAACTCTGGCAGAGAAGGAGGTGGGGGGCACAGGAGGGAGAGGAGGGCTGGGCAGAAGAGGCTGCTGATGCTCTTTTTCGACAGAAGCCTGCTCTTCACTGTCTCCTTAGCTTGAGTTTTGGCCTAATAAAATTTCCCACCCTACAGAAATGGCCCTGCTTTGAATTAAGGAGTGCCTTAAGGAAAGTAACGATAAGACAGGATGGCTGGAGTTCAAGCACCAGTAAAACTAAAACAACAGAGGTCTAGCAGCCTTACAATAATTTGCTAGTTGCTAATCTAACTGATCCATGAAGCCAGATTGCTTTTCTTGTGGAGGCACTCTTATCTGGGCTAGGCTTACTTAAGCAGAATAACTGAAGTTACCTACGGCACAAAAGCAAACCAAAAGACTGCCAATTCTTCCCAACAGAGACCACGTCTTCTTGCCCGCTACTAGATGCTCTTACTAACAGTTACAGGTTGAGGCTCTAGTACTATCTTTGAAGTACTTAGGTAGATTCTAATACAACTGGAAAACATATTGTGCACCTATCTTCTGAGGAGACTAACAGAGGCACTGTTCACAGGTGGGCAGCAGACTCTCTACATACAAAGATTATGCAGTGGTAAAGACAAAAAAGACAGACTTGATGGGGATGCTCAGTGATCAGTAAGCTGTGGCTGGGTGAGGCAGTCCACAGAAGGTCTGTCTGTCCTGGCACTTACGTTTTTACTCCCACAAGTAGTGCAGCACGAAGGCTAAGGGCAAGTGTAAGTGTCTGCAAAATTAAGGCAAAATGAAGTGAACTGCAGCTTAGCTAAGGACATGGAAGGAGATGATCTACTTCTGCAACTAAGTTCCAGAAAAATCAGTTAATATCCTTAAAAGAAATCTCAGATGACCACACTGCTTTTCCTGAGGTTTTTTCATCTGCCTATCACATCTGGAAGGAAACGGCAAAACAAAGGGTCCATTTAACTAGGTCAGAAAGTTCCCAGTTGCCAAGGTATAAAAATGTGAATTAATCCATTTTCAGGACTTCCAGTCTGAAAAACAGTGAGAAGCAAATAAGTATTTGAGATTGGTTACCCCTCTACATTCTTCCTGCACTTGCAGCTCAATCTGCACAGAAACATTCAAAAAGAAGAAACCAGTCCTCCCTTTCAGCCTTGACCCAAGAATAGAAATAAGCCTTCAAGGCACATCCAGGCATTTTCAGCACAGTGTTTTCCAGAAGCATAAGACATCTGGGCAAGATAACTTCTTCACAACAGCTGTGCCAGCTAAAAGCAACTGGCATATTTTGAGAATGAAACCAAATACACCTACTTTGCACATCAGAAAGTGTTAAAAAGGGTCCTCTGTAACAGTGCTCTGCTTCCCCTTCACCAGGAAAGCAATGCTAGAAATGACGGCACGCTAAGGCAGCTCCTCTGGTAGGAAGTTCAGTGGCTTCAACAAGGACAGCAGGTACATTTCAACCAAACAAACCTTCAAAATTTGATCCAGTATTTTGTGGATTGGAGGATCAAACTGTTTGCAAGAATAAGTTCTCTGTTTGCAAGAATAAGTTCGGGGCCGCACTGCAGAAAGCAAATATTCCTGGGCTGTGCGGAATTTGGAAGAGATCCACCTTCCTTTTACATATCAAGAAGAAAAAAAAAAAGTAAAATTAAAAGAAAAAGAAGGAAAAAAAAGGTTTGGGGGGAAAAAAGAAGCCTTTTCAAGTGGAGTATCAGACCCAAGCAGAAGTCAGTGAAAGTAGAGTGCAAAATTTCTGATGGCCCTCTGCTGAGACAAACACTGATTCATTGTTTGTCATCAGCTGGAATTTGAGCCCTCCTACTTCCCTTCTCTTTCAGCATCTCTCTCTCCAAACGATCTTTGCATTTGACATGATCACCCAAAGGTTTGTTTTTGCACAGAACTAACACCATAGCAACAGAAGTGAGAGAAAAGATTTATCAGCACCAGCTTGAAAAAAAGAGAGATATGACTATGGTGCCTTTAAGTAGGCTATAGCCTACTCTGCTCGCCCTTTTTTATATTAAAAAAAAAAAAGAAAAACAGGTATTGGTTTGATGGCATTATCACTTACCATCAAAACCCAGCAGAAGTCAGGTGCATGACATGGAAGACAGTATCAAAGCTGTACACAGAAAATGCCAGATACAAGGCATATGCCTTTCCAGGTCTTACAAACCCATATATGGAAGAAAACAATCTCTGGATAAACGCTCTTATCATAGCTGGCTGTAGCTAGCCTGCTCACCTTCTAACAGAAAGACTGGCAGGGAGTTAAAAAATGCTCCAAGCTTAGAAATGTCACAGTCTGCCCCACAGCCTTCCCAGAGCATCCACTGGGGCGCAAGTTACAGGCATACAGAGCTCCCTCTCTGCCCTCCTCTCCCCTTCCCCCTTCCTCTGTCCTCCAGAAACACACAGCCAGCACATTATCCAAATCATTACCCAGGAGGGCAAAAAAAGTTTATTTCCATTAAGCATAATTTGTTTAAAGTTTTGGGGTTGTTTTTCTCCAGAACGCTGGCAATCCATCTATATTGCAGGGACAGGGCAAGCGCCTGGCAGAGTGCCACGGCTCTCCACTGGTCCCAACTGCAATCCCACACGCATGCATTTCTGGAAGCCGTGTTTAAAAATAAAACTATGTCCAAGTGAAAAAAAACTGGATTCGTTCACTCAGGGAAAAAAAAACAAACAAGTGCAAATGTTGGATTTAGCAAAAAGAAAGATCATTTATCTAAATGATTAAAAATAGGTTTGTATTTTTTGTTTTATTCAGTGTTTCCAGTCCATGCTAAAATCAACTGTATTTCAGAATCTATCTGAGCAGGATTTGTGTTTTTTTAAAAGCTCTTCTTCAGAAATAGTTTTTGGATTATCATTGATATGAAATGAAATTTTAATACCAACCTGTTCTGTTCTCAAAACTGAAGACAGATCTATCCACTGCTATATCCCTGAGGAATTTACAACTCATCTCTCCATTCCTATTCATCCTCGCTTTTCTCTTACAATATTCTCATTTAAAAAAAACAAACAAACTCATAAATCTATTGTTTAAGCATTTTGCTCCCAGGCTCCAATCGGCTAACAAACTCCACTTGCCAGGATGCTGCACTAAGTTCTTGCTTTGTTTCAGTTTTTATTTGATGCGCTGCTTAGGAGCAGCAGAATAGGAGCGCGTGTCCCTCCACAGCAGCCTGTCTCGCTGCAGGTGGAAAAAGCTCATGAAACTTTCACCCAAAGGAGGTGAATGAAGATAAGGAGAAAATCATCAGAGGTGACAGGTTTGTTCTGAGCCTTCTCACTAGGCAGATAGCACCAAATCATCAGATGTTATCTCGAGTGCTAGAAAGCTTAACAAAATGCCACAAAAGGGAAAGAATCTGTCCAATATTCCAGTAGAGACCTGTCAATGCTCTGCTACGCATTTTCACAAGTCACAGTTCAAAAGTCCCTTTGTGGTACTGTAACCATTTTCCTCCCTGTTAACTGGACATACAACACCAACCTGACCTGACCTCTACATGAAGTTTTCTACACAAATCTATTGTATCCTGTTACTCAGACACTCAGTTAAGGCTGCATTGACCCCAAAACATGTGGGGTTTATTTCAGCTTCTTAAACTCTGCTGCACGTAGACCTTCAGGTTTTTAGTCATCCTCCTCCTCTCCTGCGGCTATTTTCTACCCTGCATCTTCATCACATGCATTTATATCAAAAAGCTTGTAAAGCAAAGCTTTTAAAATTCTCCCCTTCTTCCCCCAACCCCAGTCCCACTATTTACCTTTGCTGTGCATCAATGCCGAGCAAGTCATAATGAAAAAAGTCATGAGCTCTGGGCTGGAAAGCCAAGACCTCAAGAAGCTGAACCCTGACAGCTGATGTATTGGTGGATGCTGTTCTCTCCCCAAAAAGCTCAGAGATGAAGGTCTCTAAAAATATCTTAAGTGCTCTGGAGAAGGAAGGGAAGTAGCAAAAATCAATACTGCCAAGTTCACTGTTTTGCCTTATTGTAAAAAGTAAATAAAAGTACACAGAATAGTCTAATTACAGGACAGAAGGTGCTCGTATTTGAAAGGAAGTGGGGAAATTCCTTGAAAAGAAATCAGGAAAATGGTTGAGCATGCCCATCCATACACGTGAGACCTACTCGTGTGGAGCACCAGCGACAGAACAGAATGGCGCAGAAGCCTACCTACTCTTCTGACAAACCAAAGGAAATCCACAGGACCAAACAAGACCAGCATGTCCTCCTTTCCCAAATTAAATCCTGCAGGAGCAGTCCAGTCCTGTCCTCCACCGGGACTACGCTCCCACAAACCCTGCTGTCAGGTCTATGCAACTACAAAACTGACACCAGTGACTCCCTGCCAAAGCCCGTGGAAGGTGACAAAGTATGTATGGGTATACATTTCCTCATGAGGAAAGACATCACGTTACCCGGTAGACGAAAACCAGGTATTTTCACTGATACATAGGCTCTCCATAGCTCCTAAAATATTCACATATTCAAACTAAATAAACTGTTACATATTTAAGAGAGCTCCTCCACATCTCTCTGGCCAAGCAAGAAAGTGATCTGGGCTGTCGTCATGCACAGCTAATGCAAGTACTCAGCACTTGCTGCTGCTGCTGCTAACGGGGCCAAAGGATACTGAGGGAGAACATAAACCCCTCTGTGCGATGGAAACACCAGTTCTGTCACACTGCAAGGGGCAAACATGGACCCGACCATCAAGGGCTGTAAAGAAAGAGCAAAAAGTTCACCAAGAGGCCCTATTTTCTCTCTCCACACCCCGCTTCCCCAGCTGTCCTCCCCCGGTGCCGAATTAACTTGCACGTCCTGTTGCAGCGGTGGCAATCTGAGAAAGGAAATCCGCTGCGGTGAGGAGACTTCCCCCCTCGGCTCTCCCGCTCTCCCCTCATGCTGACAAGAGGAGAGAGAGCATCTCAGCACTGGTAACAGCCACCACGTTGGAGGGGAACTCTTTCCCAAGCAGGAAGGAAATGTAGCTTGAAAATACCCTGCCTTTTTGCTAGCCTTCTCAGAATCGAGGAAATCAAAGACCAACCAAAGAGCTTACCTTTCCACCACTGCAGGACACTAACTCTACAGGTCATCTTTTGTTGCTCTGCCCAGCTTAGTTTAAGAGAACCACCGAAGGAGAAGGAAAGCGTGTCCCACACTGGAACACGTTGCTCAGGATCTCAGGTGCCAGTGACATCCCAGGCAGCAAGATACACCTAAAGGTGAGGAGCAGCACAGCATAAGCTGTGAAGCCCTGCTGGGTTCCCATTTTCTCAGATACTGAAGCTTTAACACCAGAGGAGAAGATTCTGGGTTTAACAGATGGTTTCTTTGTGTTTTCTTGTCCTGGAGCCAGGGCGGATTACTTTGCACTCTGCTTGGCACAAGTTGCCAGAGAGAATGTGTGAGCACTTTACACATTTTCAGGAGTCATGCTCTCTCACTCCCCTGGAAGCTAGGTATGATCTCCAAAACGTCTGGGAAGTTCTCACTTCTAGCTGTATTCTAGATAGAATGAGGTAAAAGGAATCTCATAGCTTTTTTTACACTGCATATACTAACATACACGGACACCACTTATGGATAGCTTCTGCAACTACTACATAAACTGACTAGCCTTTGCACATTCAAGGCTTGTCCTGCAGTCACGCAACCCCCAGGACCTCGGCGAGCATCGCCTCCCCACAGCCTCCTCTGCGCCCTCCCACAGAAGCAAAGAGCGAGCCAGCACTGCTGTCGCCTGTGCAGTACCACTGACAGACAGCGACTCGCGACTCCTACTCAGTGTGCGGAACAACGCTGGGACAAGTTACTGCATCTCAGCTACTCAAACCTCTCCCGCTGCCCCCCTCTCCTCGCTCCTCTGACCCTGGCATATAAACCTCCACCAAGCATCACCCTCCTGTTGTCACCAAGTTTTGCCCCTTAGCTTCTTTAAAAGCAAAGCAAGAAATCCCACGTTTGGGCTATGGTTAAAGCTCTTCACAGCAATGATTTTCTTTTCAGTAGAGATTTTTTTTTTACCCAAGACTGTAACTTTGTTACTATATTGTTTTTGACTTACAGCCCAGCGCAAAAAAACATTTCTAGAAATTAAACTATAACTCGGCTTGGCTTATCTCCTTCTCTCCTGTGCAATACTTCGGCAGTTGCAGAAAGTTCTTTCCAGAACTTGCAAAGATGTGGGAACAGCTGTTTCTGAGCACGATATTAACCTGAGAGCTCATGTCCCATTAGGGCTGGACTGCGGCGAGCAGATTTTGGTAGGCAAGTGGTTAAGGATTGTTCAGGGACGGTCTGAAAGGCAATCGCTGATTTTCAGCACTGCAGGAGGAATAATTGATGTTACTCGAATCCAAAAAACCCTCTTGCCTAGGGTGCCTCCTGAGGTCACCAACGCTCCCGTGGATTAGGAAGGGCAGCAGAACAAATCCAGAGATTAGTAGAGGAGAAAAGTTTAACAGAAAATGTGTGACATGGGAGGATTAGCACTCCAAAGAAGGAAAGCAAGTTATAGAAAAACAAGATCCTAAGGAGAATCCGCAGTCAGCGTACCCTGCTGCTGAAACTGCCTTGCTTTACTTTCTGTAACTGTCAAAAAGATAGTGTTCACATACACCAGATTAAAAGGCTATATAGGTAATCCCAGTAGTGGAAGATATGGGAAAATTACAAAGTGGTTCACAAAATT
This sequence comes from Theristicus caerulescens, assembly GCA_020745775.1. Taxonomy (NCBI): domain Eukaryota; kingdom Metazoa; phylum Chordata; class Aves; order Pelecaniformes; family Threskiornithidae; genus Theristicus; species Theristicus caerulescens. The sequence continues at coordinate 54,286,446 of CM036564.1, forward strand.
TCTGGCTCACTTCTTGAACTTAAAGCTTTGGAATAGGTAATCAGATCCAGAAAGACTAGAAAGCCTTTACAAGGAAGATTTTTAATGTTTATTTGAGCGAACTGGGTCAGTTCTAGCCCAGTTATTGACCTGACAGATCAATGAATCCTGTAGGAGAGCAGACATTAAAAGAGGAGTGGAATGGAGAAGCCATTCATGGTGAACACTCCAGCTAATCCAGACTATAGAAATACTGCAGCACTACAGCCAGCACAGCCCAAGTAAGCAAAGGGAGGGGGGGAAGAGGGGTGCACTTCACTTCTTAGAAGCTTTCAGTGCTTAATTAAAACATCATATAAACATTCAAAATATCAAGATCTGACAGTACTACTATACTTTTTTTTTTTTAAAATAACTACTGGATACAAAGAAAGTTAAGATGAAGGAAACATGTTCTTCTGAATGTTTCTCTTGGAGCCATGTGAACACGCACTGCACAGCCTCCCTCCCTTTGGCTGTAGGATTAGGTAAGTAGAAAAGCTGATACGTAAGAAACGTCCCCCAGAAAGCAGGCTATGACCCTTTATCCTAAGGGCCGAGGAAGCTCAGCTCTGGACTTACACCTCACAGCTCAGGCTCAGCTTAAGGATAATTCTTCAGCAGCACCTGTCAAACATCAAGAGCAGTCAGTGCTCCTGTATGTGCAGCTGCACTTCCCAAGAGAGTGCCAGCATTTCTGCTGTACTTCTCCCTTCAACAAAGCTTCCAGCTGGTGAGCAGAGAGGCACAGCCAGGCTGCTGGCACCCTCTTCACTTCTGTTAGCTACTACCCCCAGGAGAGCTGGATTTCCAGGTGCATTTCCCTTTCTCATGAGGCTCTGGATGATGCCGAGTTGTAAGCAAATACAGGTAGCACCCAAAGTACATTTAATCCAGTCTGCTCATCACTTTGCTGAATTTATGTGGTCTTTACTGTGTACTAGGGAGTTTAAAAACATGTGGAGAGAGCAATAGCCGTCAGGGTAGAAAGTTTTTATGCTCTTTATTCTGCCCCTGCCTAAACTAATTAGGATCCCATCTGAAAGACAAAACAAAATTGAAACATATTTCTCTTAACAAAAGATCCTCCTTCATCTAAACATATTCTAATAGTGTTGCTCACGGACATTGGGTAGCTAGTAATGTTTGTGCAACTGCAAAGGATAGAAGAGGAGGAGGGAGAAGTACACTGGAATACAACAGGGAAGAAACAAAAAAGCTTTAGAAGACTTAGTCAGCCTAAGGGGGAAATAAAAATGAGTAAGGTTGCTTTTAAACAAAGAGAAGGCCACGCTTAGGCTGATCTATATCACATCCCTATGCTGCATGAGCAGAAATCAGAAGATAGACCACAAAGAGACAGAAGAGATTGTGGCATTCCCTTCCATCCTGTTCCAGCAAGTATTATTTATGGGAGAATGAAGTTGCCTTTCAATTACAAAGCATTACTTCAGCTTGAAACTGCTGCTCCCAGTGAGACAAAATGATGAAACTGTTCCTTCCAAGGATGAATTTAAAGGTGTTTGAAATGGTCTGAAATGAACATGGCTGCAAAGATAAAACAGTTAGCCCATGATTTCTCAAACTGAGGAAGAAGGGCATGGGTGGACATCACAACTGTGATGGACCACCCTCTCAGGCGCTGCACTGCTAGAAAGTATTGGAGACAGGAGCAAAAAGTGAAGCCAGGAGAAGGTGGCTGGGTCACTCATGTTAGAGCCTTGCCTGTAAGAGGGTCTGACTCATTGCTTAAGCAAACACCTAGAGAAGGTGATCACAATACTTAATGGCCAACAGTTTTTTTTTTTCTCAGCAACTGCAAGGTATCTTCGCTTTTTACTTTCTACCACGTCTGACAAAGCCCTCACAAGTGCTCTGTGGCTCAGCCATGCATCAGACATTTTTTCCCCACCCAGGTGAACTGTCTTCCAACTCAGCACCTGCCCAACACATATGGAGAACCACTGGCACAGGCAGAACTTTTTAGGTAAAATTTCCTTTAAGAGAGAGTGATAAAAAGTCTTGCTTTTCCTGCGCTGAGGAGATCTGACAATCCCACGGTATTATTTGGACATAGCCAGATATTGAGAATGAAAACAAGAACCACCGTATCATTAGGGGAGATTAGCTACAAATGCTAGGACTGAGGTTACGGCCCAGCTATTCTGAAGTAGGAAAACTAACATAAAATTTAGTAATACAAAGAATACTACATCAAGCTGCGTTAGTTTAAATTACAGGATAAAATGGTGTACAGCTCAAGCATATTTTTTTTAATGATCTCAGGATGACAAATTGATAAATTAAAGGAAGTAATTAGCAAAGACTGCTGAGCTGTGAAAAGCTCAAGGATTTGATCATAAAGGACGCTTGGCATTTCTTGCAGGCATTCCAAACAGTGAAATGTATTTCGGGAATACATAAAAAACAAGAAAAATTGGGATCTCTGTGCAGCAAGTGAAGGTTTAATATTCAAGATAATATAGGAATGGCCAGAAACTTTACACAGGTATTTGGCCTCAGTTTTCAGGAAGAATAAAGATGCTGACCATGGGAGCAAGGCAAGCTGGCAAACAAAGATGGGTACAGATATATCAGCAAAGCCAGAACTCATGGAGTGAGATTCACTTCATCTCATTTTAAGGAGTCGATAACTACACTGTAATTTCAGGCTTCTCCCTGCAGTCAGAGAAAAATGAATAAATACCTTGATGTTTTAAATTCATCTAGCCCACTTTACATTTGTATTCTAGGATATGAGGAATTGCACCTGAAATATGTCTGATCAGAGGGAGCCTAGTGGAGTGGCACAGATGTCAGATGACTCTGAAGAGTTTAACGTGCTGAAGTGAGGGGAAGCTGCCTCTATTCCATAATTGGATACTTTAAAAAAAACAATGAAACAAAAAAAAAACAACTCCAGAAAACAAAATCCAATTAACCCAAACATACAAGGGTTGTGAACAACTGCATCCATCATGGAGTGCTTCCCAAGGATCAAAAAAAGCAACTATATTAGGGAAAGAGTAGGAGGGGGGAAAATGACAGCTACTGACTGTTCATCTGACCTAGTACTATGCAAGCATTTCAGCACATTTGAAGATATTGAAAAATAATCAGATTTCCAGGGGTAAATAAAAAAAATGTAGTAAAACATTACATGAATCTACAAAAGATGGATGACACCCACCTAACTGGCTGTATGACCACTGATCCTCTAGACAAAGAAAATGCAGCAAAGCTATTTTCTCAGACTTTAGTAAAGCATGCAGTCAGGTAAACTGGAGAAAGACAAGGACCAGCAGAAGAACAGGAAGGTGAGTGAAGAGCTCAATAAAAGAGAAGATGACAATGGCTTGCATGCTGAAAAAGCAGCAGTGGTAAACCAGAGGGGGTGCGCTACTGGCATTCCTCAGGCACTAGTCTTGTGACCATTTTATTTAATATCTTCATTAGTCATCTTAGAACAGTACGTAGGTTACTGATAGACCTTAATAATTACACAGAAGTGTAATTGACACCACCACCCAGACAGAAGTATCATGCAGAAGGGAGAATCAGAAATAGGACAACATGAGTAAATACAAAATGAAAGGCTACATGTAGCTGGACTCACAATGCAAAGAATCTGCCCTGTGCTCAGAGAAGGATGCTAATATGGTAGCTGAAGTACAACTGCGACAAAGATAAAGTCAGTTTCACCAGGATCAGGGTATTTTGGGTGAGGTTTGTAAGAGTCAAGCTAGTATAGAAGGCACTACTGAGACCCCCCATGGAACAGCTGCACCCAGTTGAGGGCATCCATATCTAGAAATATAAACTCAAAATGAAAACAGATGCTTAAGAATTCAACCAAACTTTGTAAGTTCTAGCCTCAAGAGCCTAGAAAATCCCTTCCACGCCTACATCCCATGGTCAAGGGTCCTTAAAAACTAAGAATAGGAGCACTTGGGCTAATGCAGATTCTTTGCGTGTTAACCACTTTCTGGCAAGAAAAAGGTTACCATAATCATAAATACTGCTGCTGCACTTGAGTACTGCTTTACTTTATGCTATAAATGTGCATTCCAGGGCGTGCACTACGAAGAGAAATCTGCTACCGAGGAATACGTATGGTCCAGGAGTTCCCTAAATATTCTTTTAGGAACAAAAGAACTAGGAGGTGCAGCAATGGAGATCAAATAGAAAAATCTCAGGTTTCAAATTATTCAAACTCACATTTCACTTTCATCATAAACAGAGCACTAAGTGAGCAGCACACAGGCAAGATTAAAAAAAGACCATCGGAAACATCACTCAGGAAGAAGCAGGCAAAGAAGCACTTTGTCATTGAGCTGCAAATCAAGTCTGGCACACCCCCTAATTCTGGGCTCCTTCCTCACCCACCTGGAGTGATGAGCCTTCCTCACCAGATGGAGAAGGAAGCTGTAGCTCCTTCCTTGGCAAGGCACCCGGGCCTCGCTGGACTTCTGCAAGGATGCTGCAGATACCTTGTCTCGCTAAGATGGCTGCGCTGACTTAAAGGAATATCAGTGACATGAAATTAGGTCAGAACTTCATTTTAATTGGTTAATAATAGTTTCAGGTGCTATCTCCCAAGCCTACCATCTGACTGTTGGGGCTTTAAAATGACATTACCCGCCCTCCACTATTCATTTTCTTTTCCCTTTCACTGTTTGAAAGGCTCAAGCGAACAGGAAAATGACTTCCTATTCAGGGGAGATGGTGAATGCAGCGGTAATTAAATGAGCGAGAAAAAGCATAGCTAAAATTGTAGTTCTTATTCCTCACTCAACTCTGTGTACAGCAATCTCAAGTGTTCCTGTCACAGCAACAGGTAAAACATCCTCAGAAAATGAAGCCTATAAACTGTTGGTATGCCTTCCACAGACACCAAATCCCATCCTTAGTATTCATACTAATTTTAACAGGCAAAGATGGGAAGAGGAGAAAATAGTTAAAATATAAGAACACAGCCAGAGTGTGAAAAGCCTGTCTGTGTAGCTTATAACCTCGTGACAGAGAAAACCAGATAAACTCCTAGAAGGTCTCATGTGATAACCTAGTTTTCAAAGCATGTTTGCATGCACTCTCTCCCTGAGCTCTGATATCAAGGCACTTGTCTTGACCATCACTCAGCTGTCTGTCAAGACACCATAACAACTTCCTACTTCCCTCCACTGCTTCTTGTCTATCAGCACAGATAATGCTACTCTCACTTTCTTTCCTTCTCCACTCTTTTGCACTGGGGTAGCTCCAAACTCCTTCCCAATTTCACATTGGCATCTCTTCTGCACTGCTTTCGCCTGGGCAAGACCCATCCTGCCAAATGATAAAGAGGGCTGAGCCCAGCTCCCTTCTCTGCCCAGGCCCCGGCTTTAACAGCCATCCCCAGCAGCCCCTCTTTTGACACTTTGCTCTTTCTTCCCTCAGTTCTGCTTTTCATTGTAATTGAACCTCAAGCTCATCCTTGTTTCTGCCTTTCTACCTCTGGCTCTTCCCTCTACCTCTGCTCTTGCTCCTGTCCCAGCTAGCTCTCTGAGCTCCCCCCTGCACACAGTCTCTATCAATATCGTCATTGAGCCACCAGGCCCACTAGAAGACATCATCAATTCTCTCAAGCTCTCCCCCCTCTTGCAATCCAGACCTTCCAGATTCCTTGTATCCCTCACCATATCTCCCTCCTTTTGGATCAGAGGGAAGCTCTCCCCTATTCACCTTCAAAATTCCTGAGCTTATTCTCTCCTACCTCTCATCCACCCACAAAGCCAACTTCCACTGCCCACTTCAAAAATCTAACCAGTGCCTTGGCATTTTCTTCCATCCTGCTCTGTCCTCTTCAGAGAAGCTTGAGATAAACATGTCCCTCCTTTGCTGGAGGGATATGAAGTCACTTCTAAAACAGCCAAACCCCCAAAATTCTCGTGCCTTTTCTCCAAAGGGCTACTTGACTCCATCTACCAGCTTGACCACACATAGATACAGAGAAACAGAGTATTGGTGTGACACTGCACCTAAATTAATGGGGCTACACAGCTTCCAGATGGTCAGCGAGGACACACTAAACTACTAAGGGCAGAATAACATTCACAGAGACCAGCTGAGCAGGAGGCATCTCAGCTGAAGTTACAGCCTTGGCCAGTAAGAAAGTTGTTCATGAAAAAAGTGTAACATACACAAACGCACTTTATATATTTTTTTACATATATATATTCCTACCTCTCCAACGGCCCTTGTTGGAGACGATATACATATGTGTTTTCTTCCCCTCCTTCCCTTCTAAACTAGTTAACTTTCACTTAGGATACGGCACAGAAGAAACCTCCACATGTTGCCACTCTAAGCCATCTTCTGAAACTGAGAACTTAGGAGCTTTTAGGCATCTCCCCATAGTCAATTTGCTCCACTGTAGTATTTAAACACCTACATTTTGGGGAGGAAAGGGTGCTTGAAACCATTAAGATGCAGTTAACTGATGTGGCTCCACAATTAAAAGTACTCTCCGACACTAGCCCTTTGAGCTTTGACATGAACACTAACTCTTTCCCTTGCCTGTCCCACACTGAGGAGCCAAGCATCTCACCATAAGCAGCCACCTCCGAGTTGTCTGAGCAGGAAAAACTGAAACCACATATCATTGCTGGCACAGCTTTTACACCCAGAAGTTTTCACACACAACTGAAAAAAAGAGCCTGTTTGATGACAAAACCCCTTCCCACATGTTTCCTGACAGTGTTTGGTCTTCACTGTTAGTCTAAGCAAAATATCTTGAAACCTTTTGGGCACAAGCACACTTGAAACTTTCAGGACAAATCTCGCTTTCCAAATGAAAAATTCTTTCCTTATTGAAAGCAAAAGATGTGAACAAACTTCCCATTTTAATTTATGGCAAGAGTCACGTAAGAATTCGCTTCATAAAACTTCAGGGAAAGCTTCTATTTAATAAGGATTTTAATGGACCATGCTGGAAAAAAAAAAGAGCAGAATTTGCCCCCTTTGCATCCCCTGACTTACTGTACCTGCTCAATCCACTAGCACAGAAAAGCTGACTTAAAAACCTCAGACGATTGGCAAAAAGAGTTCCTGCAGATAAAGTTTACCCTGCGCATCGCAGCAGTGTAAATAAGCTAACTGCTTCCCAGCAGGAGCTGGTAAGGCAATTTCCACAGGCTGCTTTCTCTAAGCTGCGCTGAAATGTGAGCACGGCCGCATTCAGCCAGGGACTCCCACCCCAAGGCAGTCGATCCAGAGCTGTCCAATTCCTGATTCTCACCTTACCGGAGAGATTAAAAGGAGCATTTGATGTTTTCTGACCATGACTTCCCTCTCTGCTGCTTTGCATCTCTCTACAAGCCCCCTTTATTTCCCTCCATCCCTCCTTGGCAGCTGAGGATTACTGCTGAACTGGTGTCTCCCTCCTCTTCAGTCAGTTTGCGGGCCACGACTCCCCGCCAGCAGTCCGTGGGGCCATCCCTCACTGCTGTTTACAGACAGGAAAGACTGAGGTGTGTGACCCAGCTGGCCCCTATTGAAGATAATGTTATCACAGCTCCAATTGTTCCTGTCTACATCTGCTGGTGGGAGGAAATAATCAACTTGTCTGAGCTGGAACAGGGGATGTTGGTGAACTATGAATCAGAAAGCTGCTTGTGTCAGGAAACTTTGGCCATATGTTGCAATAATAAAAGAGTTTTTTTCTATAGCTGTGCTAATAAATAGCAACTTATCGTTATTTCTCCCTATTTCTTCCTATTTGCATGGAAGCAAGAGGCAGGGTGTGGGGGAGGCGGTGTGGGGAAAGGCAGAGACCGACATGGAAAACCAGAGGTAAACCTTCCTGGTGCCTTGTATGCAACTGCAGCCATACACAGTGTCTAACGTGTACAAGACTATCCTGGTTTCAGCCGGGATAGAGTTAATTTTCTTCTTAGTACAGACACTTCACAGGAATGGTCCATAGACTAAGGGAATGATACCTGTGTATTCCATCAAAGGATGGGAAGGGGGGTGGTGGTTAATGAGGATGTATTGGATAACATGGGAGCTGAGCATGATGTAAATGGTATGGAATAAGGGGTGGATACTGTCCTGGTTTCAGCTGGGATAGAGTTAATTTTCTTCCTAGTAGTTGGTATAGTGCTGTGTTTTGGATTTAGGATGAGAACAATGTTGATAACACACTGATGTTTTAGTTGTTGCTAAGTAGTGTTTATACCAGTCAAGGACTTTCCAGCTTCCCATGCTCTGCCAGGTGCACAAGAAGCTGGGAGGGGGCACAGCCAGGACAGCTGATCCAGACTGGCCAAAGGGATATTCCATACCATATGACATCATGCCCAGTATATAAACTGGGGGAAGAAGAAGGAAGGGGGGATGTTCAGCATGATGGCGTTTGTCTTCCCAAGTAACCATTATGTGTGATGGAGCCCTGCTTTCCTGGAGATGGTTGAACACCTGCCTGCCCATGGGAAGTAGTGAATGAATTCCTTGTTTTGTTTTGCTTGTGTGTACGGCTTTTGCTTTACCTATTACACTGTCTTTATCGCAACCCATGAGTTTTCTCACTTTTACTCTTCCGATTCTCTCCCCATCCCACCGGGGGGGAGCGAGCGAGCGGCTGTGTGGTGCTTAGCTGCTGGCTGGGGTTAAACCACGACAAAGACCTACACTGCAGTGAAAAAATGTAACTGCTAGCAAACAGGAAGCGCTGCAGGATCTACATGCCTGTCCTGAAGTGCTGAACTCTAAGCCAAGTCCTCAGAAAAACACACAGACTGAAAAACAATGGAGGCGTCCTCCATACCAGCTTCCTACTGACCTACAGCAGGACCTGCTGTGGGGCCGGTCTGGCCATGGCTGCAGGTGCTGGGAGTGCCCTTCGGCACCAACCTTCAAGGATTTTTTTTATTCTACACAGCGGCATTTCAGAGGAAAAATGCTAGGATTATAACTGATTGAGTTGCAATGTTTTCACTAAAACGCCATAAACTATGCTCCAAGGCATCGTACTCACCTTGAGAAGGCTTGTCTTCTGTCCCGTTACTACCAGCACTACCTTTTTTAGTTTTAGCAGGCTGGCTTCCTTTAAGCTGCGGTGCCTGAATTCATAGGTCTGTGCTCTCACATCTAGAAGTTCACCATCCAGGAGGTCATTTAAGCCCTTCCAAGCTATTTCTTCCACGATGCATTTTTATCATTAGGCCATTTTACTTAGTGTTTGAATACTGAATCAGGACACCAGAGAAATGCTTATGAAGCTACAGCAGCTGTGAGCCTTACAAGAACAGAGGTGACACCCAGGCTTTTTGATTATGTCTCACCTCTTTGAGATTTTCAAGTTTCTGGACCATCAGCCAAACTCAAGGGTCCTGTAGGTTGTTACAGTGGTGTGTTAAGCACAACTTGTTTACTCCACTTTTGCAACTAGCCAGGAGCAGAGTCTGTTATTACTTCCCAACTGCATGGCAATACTGTAAGCTAACTCACCCTCCTGCGGTTGATTAGAAGTGCAAAAAACATCTCTCAACACTGGTTGTTTGCTAACTGTAATACTCAAGTGGTCTACACAATATCCTGTTTCACTTATTGACAACTTTGTTGTTTTCTCCTATGAGAAACAAGCCACGGGACTAGAAGACTCTGAAGTGCAACTTTTTGCAGTGGAAGTTCTCAGAGAAAGGGAGAGAACCCCATGCCGCGGTCCCCATGCTCTGACCAGCTCTCCAAGGATGCTGATGGTTTTGGAGCTGCTTCCCTGCGACAAAGCTCAACATCGTTAAGTGCCGCTACCAAATATTCCTTCTTCGTCAAGACAGTGGGAATTGATCTCTGAAAAAGCAGACTGTTTAGGACAGTGACTGGTTGTACTGGGTTTGGCAGGGATAGAGTTAATTTTCTTCACAGCGGCCTGTATGGCACTGTGTTTTTAACTGGTGACAAAACCAGTATTGATAACACACCCCCGTTATAGTTACTGCTGAACAGCGCTTGCACAGCGCCCAGGCCTTCTCTGCTGCTGAGGCTGCCCCTGTAGCCAGTGGCTGGAGGGGACAGGGCCAGGACAGCTGAGCCCATCTGAGCAAGCGAGCGAGCTTAGCTGCCGGCTGGCGTCAGCCCACCGCAATGGTCTACAGGGTATCTTTTGAATTTGAGCTCAGGTTGCTGCTAAACACAGATTTAAAATCATGTTATAGGGTTAAAATTAGAAGTGAAAAATATGTTTTGAAACATCTGGCTGGTATACACCAGGTATTTCTGTTGTTCAGGTAAATGTCAAGGCTCTTTTGGAAAGTCTCCTTCCCATCTCTACACAGCCATAAACAGACACATGGAAAGACATGAAGACAGTAAACTTATAACTACATTTAACATATTTATGGCAATGTGACATTTTCAGTTGTGCAATTTAAAAGAAGGAAGCTCATTTCAATATCGATGGATCCTGAGTTTTGACATTCCATTTTTTCCCGTTCCATTTTTTTCCTCCAGTTATTTCAGCTGTTCAAAGCTTTTCACATCCTTCAAGAAATATTTAAAATACGCTGACTGAATATGCCCTTTCCAACACTGGCACAGAAACAATTTCCCTATTTTATGGCTAAGAAGATGGCCAAGAGACATTCCCAGTTTCCTATGAAAATGAGTGGACTATCTGCTAATCACACCCTTAGCTAGGCCACGTCATTACTTATGGCTATGACTGCTAAACGAGGCCTGGCTAGAGAAGATAGGAGCATGCTTGCCTTGAGCGAGAGCCCCTTGTGCAAACCCTTTGCCCACATGGTTCGTGTCGCTGCTCTGGTAGCACAGGCGCTTCAGGGAAGGGGGTTACAGAAGCGTGTGCGGGGCATAACCAACCTTCAGCAGTGACAGGAACAGTCCTGTAAAGCCAGCTGCTACTCAGAGCAGCAACAGCGGGACCAGGGCTGAAGCCTTGTTTGCACTGTCAAAGGAAGTGAGCGTTGCAGATGTGGGTTAAGGGTGGACAGGAAAAAGAGAAGTCATTTGATTTTGATGAGGGTGTATTTGCTCTGAAACAAATATTGAAAGGCATATATAAAAGTCTGGCTGAGCTGCTTATTCACATTATAAGTGAAATCTGAGTGCAACAACCTGCTCAAAACTGGTAAAATTTCTCTTCTGAACCAGATAGTTTAACTAAAGACAAGAATAATCTCAGAAATTTATATGAAAGCCTAGACATTCTCCTCACAATTATTATAAACCCTCAAACATAAGGAAGGAAAAATAGCCCAAAGCGTATTTTTCTGAGGTTACTAAAGAGCCCATCAGGCTGGGCTGTCTCTCTTTAATAAATCCAGGTCTCTAAACAAAAAAATCAACAGGGGGGAGGGGGGAGATGGAGAAGGAAAGGCTCAAAATAAACCAGTGTTATTAAAACACTGCTAGGTCCTAAATAAAACACAACAATACTGACCAAGCGGAGACACAGAAGACCTGGCCTGGCTCCAGAACACAATAACCATTTGTCTTCTTTGCCAGAGGCAAGCAGCAGCTGGGGATGCCACTCGGGGGGATAAAATAGCACCACGCTACAGCTGGAGGATTACTCCCAGGAGCAATGCAATACATAAGAATAAAAGATGACAAGTTAGATGAATGCCCTTTGAGAACCTTTTCAGAAAGGACTAAGTGTTCTTTAGGAGAAGCAGGAAAATGAAGGATGCAAAAAACTGCCAATATAGTTTTGCCAAATTCACTTGAGAGTGAAAATGAATCAACATGCAAAAGGCTTCATCTGAATCAGCCTGAAATCCTGCAAAAGGAAATCCTGGAGGGCAGATCCCAAAACAAGGGAGATGCCCACATGGTATTTTGTGAAAATAGAGTATTTTCCTAAGAGTGAATGGGAACCCTTTGAAACACTCCCCAGAGTGTGCAGGATGGTTATACACACTGCAATGGGAACTTCTGAGTGACAGACAACATTTCGAGCATTTCATAACATAGCAGGGGAAAGAAGCGGAAAGCCAGCAAGTGGTTAGTTGGTATTTAATTATTTATTTAATAATACTACCTGCTTTAAAATTAATGTTGTAATATTACCTGTAAACCTGCTCCATAGCAAAATCAACCTTTTGGGGAAAGGTATAAGACTGGAATCAAAATATAAAATCCTTCACGTTACATGCCCTGTAACATAACAAACATTGTTGTGTTTCCTACAATCACCATGTGGCTGCTTCAATAAGAATATACTAAATGAAAGCAGAAGTGTAGGTGCCTCAGAAATATACCCTTGTGGTAATATAATCAAACATGCAAAAAGGACCAGAGCAGCAATAGAGGAAGCTTTTCTACTGCGGGGTGTGGGAGCTAAAGTGGAAGAGACTTCTCAAGTGCAAATGGGAGGGAAGGGAGAAAAAGGAGAACAAACGTCTATGGTATGACATCAAGCTTTACATAAAGTAAATTATAGCCCTTTCTAAAACACCATTAAGTCAATATACGATAACTCTTCTAATGACATGGAATGGAAACAATTTCTTTTCTGTACCTTTCAAGGCTGCCAGGAAAAAAGAGAGCACTGCAATGCTGGAAGGAACATGGTGACCAGCAACAAAAAACAGGCAAAAGGGCTTGATTTCCACCAAGAAAGCTAAACATAGCTGAGAGATCCAAGGCAGCATAAGGATTTGGGTTCCCAGGTGACAGCTAAATTTATTCAGGTACCTACATCTCCTAAGTGGTTAGTTTGAAACTCTTAGGTTACAGCCAAGCAAACAAGTTACCGTAAGATAAAGTCTGTGGATTTGCAGCTCATCAACAACACTGAAGGCAGGTAGCAACCCTACTTTCACCCAAGGTGAATGGGCAGTATGGTAAAAGAGTATCAACACCTGAAAGGTGCTGTGCTCTAGAGGAGACACAATGTTTAAGACAAGCGGCACACAAAATGGGTTAACTAGGACCAATGGGATGAAAAGAAGAAAGGAAATGTATGGGCTGGTTAGCAGGAAGACTTCCTGACAGACAAACGTGTTAGACCATGGAGCAATCTCCCACAGGAACTGGTGAAAGCCCCATCGGTTGGAGCTTTTTGAAAAAAATTTACACCAAGCAATAGGAAAACATAGGAAAGAATCCTGCACTTCAGGGAAAAAGAGCATAGGTATTTCTGCATCTACAGAGCCCCCCTCCCCAATTCAACCAACCAGAAAAGCTTTACGCAGGTCTTTCTATAACTGGGTCCTTTCTTTGCTGCAGCAGCTTTGCTCCTGCTTGACACCAGCCACTGGTGCAGGGGAATCAGGCCTGTCTCTTTCTGCAAGGCAACACCAGTTCTGCAACTGCAGGCTGCCCAGCTCCGAGCTCTGGGCTGCCTGCTGTCAGCTCTGGACTGTGCCAGTCTGCAAGACGTGAAACTAAGAGCAAGAAAAATTACCTCCTGCATTTGAAAATAACTGACTTAATCCACTCTGTAGAGATTGCAGACATTTGCCATGTCCTTAACTGAGGCAGGCTTGCAGGGTTAGTGTTCTTGGGATATTAATATATTGCTTACTATAGACATGTGTCACTCAAGCTTTAACTAGAGCTTTCCAAATAAATCTGCTCTAAAGTTTAACAAGCCCTTACACAGCTCAGCTCTGTGACATTCACAATACAGTAGACAGCAGTACACCTGAATACACTAATAATACAAAAAAGACCTATTGTAGTTAGAGCTCAGCCCATTAACTATTCTGTAGCAATACAGGGCTGAGTAACTGCTGGTTTATTAGCTGTGACCTATAGCTATTCACAAAGGGACATACCAATGTAAACGTATTTTCGTAAGTGCTGTGTGCTGTAACGTACACTGTGGTTCCAGGCACTTCCTTGTATCAACTACCAACAACCAGGATTTTTAAAAGTCCAGTTCATTTCACGAAAGGATAAGAGCCTCTCCCTTCACACATAAACTTAAAGAAGTGACTGTTTTTAATATTTGGCAAGTTCATAGTCTCTACAGCATGTGCACTTTGACACCAAACAGGCTACCAGTGCAGTTAGGAAACGCCCTATGCAAACATAACTGATTTTATTTACTGTCTGATAAGAGCTTTCAGAGGCACCCTTGGCTCACCAGTAGCCAGGCACCAAAGATTACAGAACATGCACTTCCACAGCACATCCTGAGTCAGGTGTTTCAACACTGTGGGCATTTACATCTGATAAAGACGCTGTAAGAGACGAATGTGGGTCATGAAAAGGATGCCCTGTCATATTTATTACTGCAACGAGTAACTGACAATAAGACTTCAAGGCTTGTCAACCTGTCTCACTGAAATCCGTCATCTTTCTTTCACTTCCTCCCCCTACGAGCAAGGATGACCCCAGAAAGCACAAGCACTAGCAATTCATCTCCAGACAGCACTGGCAATGAGTACTATGCTGTGGGCAGGCTCACCTTTCGCTTTCCAGCTAACAGTGGCAATTTCAATTTCAAATATTTTATTGCCTGTAGACATAAGCAAAGTGGAAGAGTAGCTGCAACATGCTAAGTACCATTAAATTTGTCGAGATAATATGCAGCAGGGATTGTTTCTATGATTAAAACCAACAAGACACATGCAGCCATAGAAGATACCTCAATCTTTTATGTAGCTGATCCTATAATATACAAGAAAATTGGAGAACAGGATCATCCAGAAAATTTCAAAAAGTTCCTTATGCTTCTTTTGGATTCACCTTATTCACACTTGCCACAGTTACTGGCACAGAACCAACCCGGAGGAAAAATTAACCTTGCCTGTAGTACCCGCAACAGGGTGCAGCAGTGAGAAAACACCCCAAGCAGCTATAATTGCAAGATCATGTTCTTAAAACATACTGATTTTGCATGAAATCTCACAGAGCTGGTGTTGCAAAACTAACAAAAATCAAGAAAAGAATGGCAGAAAGCAGCAGCTGGAACCGTCAAGGCTGGTATAATGGAAAACCAGGTGCTCTCCTGCAGAAGGGGCAGCATACGCTGGCACCGGTGGAGCTGAGGCGTTGCACTCTATAGTTTTATTTCCACCACAGCGGTGGGCTTTGAACAGCCACCTAAGTGTAAGGAGGGCTGCTTCAAGGCAGGGGGGCAAGGAGAGGAGAAGGAAAGTAGCTTCTCTCTCTGCTGCCCGGCACTTGGCAGGGCACAGAGCACCGATGGTATGGGCTGCACCTTCAGAATGAAGGAGAGCAATTCTCCAGCAAGGATTTTTAAGCCAAAAAAGCCCCAAATGACCATTAACCCCTGGCATGACTGTAGCTTTCCTCCCCAGTAGATCACTTTCCTCCTCTCCTCTTTTCGTAGCACCTTCTAGTCACCTCTTTGTCCCATGGTCACTAACTGACCAGTGCCCATGATGCAGGACATCTCTCTTTATCAAAGCACCTGGGTGACACGTAGTGATATGGTGAATTAACTAGGGAAAACACGCTCTCATTGTGCAAAGATGTGTGTCAAACAATAGAGGGTAAATATAAAATTCAAACTATGCAGTAATTACATTGGGAAAAGTGTTTCACTGCCTCTCAGAGGATCTTAAAACCTCTTTGATCAGTTAAAGGCTCCTAAATCCCTGATGAGGTTCAGACCAATACTGCTAATGGGCCAAATTAAAGCCCAGAAAAATTATCCACAGTCTCCAATGTGGGAATGAAAACAGGTATTTTAACTCCTTGGAACACCCAACAGAAATTGGCTTAAAATGTGTGTGGCTAAGTTTTTGTTTTGCTTCCTTTAACCAGCCGTTTCCCCAGGGAACAATAAAATTCCCAGAGGAGCCAGCCAGCCTGACCCCTCCAGAAACCTCCTGCATCACCCCACCGTGCAGAGGGACCAGCTTTCCCAGCCATTTGTTTCCCCCGTCGCCTTTTCCCTTCTGCTCCAGCAGGATGCAAGTCCCTGAAGTGGCACCTCCATTCCAAACCCTGCGCTTGCAGGCTAAGAACTAAAGCTTATAAAAGGCAACTTGCCAAATGCTTGACCTAATGTCCTCCTTGTTAATCTCAACCATGATTATGGCAATATGTTTGGGATCAATAAGCAAGTGTAGAAAAGGAGGTTACAGCATGTTTTGCCTCCTCCTCCTGGTAAAGCTTCCAAATTCTTACTCTCCATGAGACAAGTGGGAGCAGGAGACAGAAATACAGACTGAGCCTGTCAAGGAGGGAAAAAAAAAAAAAAGGAGATTCACCCTGCATCAGAGACTAAGAATATATACAGGAGAATTCAGCTGTTTGCTTCTCTGCCGAAAATAAACGTCTCAAGTAAGTGCTTCAAGTAGCTTTTAAGTATTAAAAATAGTTTATGAAAACCGGGTGCCTTTCAAGCCGTCTCCTTCTAGGGAAAAGTTCCCAGCAAGCGTGATGAGAAATAGCTAAGACCTAACAGCAATTAATTTCCAGCCCATCCAATAAATTGCATTTTATCATTTTTATTTGTATCTCAAGTTAACACAAGACAGCTAGACATATGCTAACAACCTGCTACACAAAGGTGACAGGAGCAGAGTAACAATTTATTGGACTTATTCTGGGCTCTTTGATTTGGTAGGATTTACTTTAGGAACCAACAGGGAGGGAATTATTTTTACCATCAAATACAAAGTTTCTCCTCTTCATCCTGTGCCTGCAGGAGGGGTGACCTTTGTTTTCTTGGTAATAAAACTTTTCTTTCCCAGTCTTTCTTTATGTTAGACATACCAAACTCATGACAGTAATCTGCTATTTCAGAATTTTAAGTTGTCCAGAGTTTTGGAGAAAATGGGTGGTATCCTCAAAAACATGCCTGGGACTGCTCTGTCTACAATGTGTGCTATTTTAAAATGCAATGGGAGACGTGGTTGTGCCACAATCACACACTTGTGTTAGCCTGAATCTTCCTAGGAAAACGAGCAAAGGAGGACACAGTGGCATCGACTTTGGTCCAGATTAGCAACATAACTACATATTTCATGCTCGTCAACAGATCGACCGGTCCACGTGGAAAAGATGCCACTGTTGCTACCCGTAATGGCTAATCCTGCAACCCCACTTTCCCAGCTACACCGCAGGAGCACTCCCACAGCTCCTGCCCAGAGCTGCCTCCTCTGACCATGGGACGTACCAGACTACAGAAAAGGTTTTTAACCTGCATGGATCTTGACATTGTAAAGCTAGTCTTGTTTACATGACTGGCCCAGTCCCCTCTGGCAAAACCAAACTAAGCAACAACCCACCTCAGCCATGGATAAGTTAAAATGTTAAACTCGACTATGCAATGAGAACAGCCTTCAGATCCTTCCTATTAATTTTCTTATGCCCTGGTATAGACTCATCAAACATCCTGCTGAAAACCTGCTTGCAAAGAGGTGCTGAGGTAGAAGTCTCTCTATACTACTGGAAAGAGCAATCTCTCACCCCCTCACCTCTTCAAAAAAGCATGTTAGAAGTGCAGCAATAAGCTGCCGGTGTTTTTTTTTTTCTTTATAGGGGCAGAGGTTCTGCAAGTCACCACGCTACTTCGCTTCTATATTTATGTCTGCTAAATTTGACCAGTTCCCACAAAACCAAAGTCCCGCGCTGAATACTGAAAGTATCTCATCTTGTGGGGAAAAACTTTTAGTTAAAAAAAAAAAGTTTTCATTTGGAAAATTGAAATTTGTATTACTTGCCTCCTTCCCCCTCATCCCCCCCAGCCCCGTAACTAGCATGCGTATGGAGTACTCATATTCCTTTTGCATACGGTGGTATCTCATTAACTGCAAAGGAAAAAGAGTGTAGTCACTGAAACATTAACAGAAATTTCTCAGTCTGTGAAACTACTAGGAAATAAAAGGTTAAAAGCCTTTAATTTTAGCTTTCTTCTATTGCATTGCCAATAAGTAGTAGATTTACAAGTGTAATTTTTTTTAATAGAGCCATGAGAAACACAAATACCAAAATCATGCTATTTTGTAAAGTATAACTATGATAATCTCATTGAGACTGGAATTGTGCTGATGACACACAGGCTGTTGTGTGTGGGATTTTGTATATTTTGCTCTGAAGTTAGAAAAGAAGTCTCTCAAAAGTGGCCAAAATGTTCATAGAGGGTAAGAGACCAATGGATTAGCTTCAGCACAGGGAGTCGAGAGGCTCTGCTTTCCTGTGCCCCAAAACTAGAAGTAACCCTTGCACGTTTACATCATTAAATAATAAAAGAGGTCTCGAGCAACCCAAGTTGTGCAAGCAGTTGTACAAGCACTGCAACAGTAAAGATGGTCAGAAAACCTGCCAGCTTCGATAATGCAATTAATTCATAAAAATTTCTCAGCTAAGGGGTTTTGGGGGGGGGTGGTGGTGGTGGTGATGGGACAGATGGAACAGGACTCATATACACACAAAATTTTGTGCAGAGTGGGCTACTGCATTCATATGCGGGACAACCGGGGGATCAGGCTCAGCCAGCATGGGTTTATGAAAGGCAGGTCCTGCTTCACTAACCTGGTCTCCTTCTATGACAAGGTGACCCGCTTAGTGGATGAGGGGAAGGCTGTGGATGTTGTCTACTTGGACTTCAGTAAGGCCTTTGACACCGTCTCCCACAGCATTCTCCTGCAGAAGCTGGCTGCTCACGGCTTGGACAAGTGCACTCTGAGCTGGGTTAAAAACTGGCTGGACGGCCGAGCCCAGAGAGTGGTGGTGAATGGAGCCAAATCCAGTTGGCGACCGGTCACGAGTGGTGTTCCCCAGGGCTCGGTGTTGGGACTAGTCCTGTTCAATATCTTTATCGATGATCTGGATGAGGGGATTGAGTGCACCCTCAGTAAGTTTGCAGATGACACCAAGTTGGGTGGGAGTGTTGATCTCCTGGAGGGTAGGAAGGCCCCGCAGAGGGACCTGGACAGGCTGGATTGTTGGGCCAGGGCCAACTGTATGAGATTCAACAAGGCCAAGTGCCGGGTCCTGCACTTGGGTCACAACAACCCCAGGCAACGCTACCGGCTTGGGGAGGAATGGCTGGAAAGCGGCCTGGCTGAAAAGGACCTGGGGGTGTTGGTTGACAGCCAGCTGAACATGAGCCAGAAGTGTGCCCAGGTGGCCAAGAGGGCCAATGGCATCCTGGCTTGTATCAGGAATAGTGTGGCCAGCAGGACCAGGGAGGTGATAGTGCCCCTGTACTCGGCACTGGTGAGGCCACATCTCAAGTACTGTGTCCAGTTTTGGGCCCCTCAATTCAAGAAGGACATTGAGGTGCTGGAGCGTGTCCAGAGAAGGGCAACGAGGTTGGTGAAGGGTCTAGAGAATAAGTCTGATGAGGAGCGGCTGAGGGAGCTGGGGTTGTTTAGTTTGGAGAAGAGGAGGCTGAGGGGAGACCTCATCGCTCTCTACAACTACCTGAAAGGTTGTAGCGAGGTGGGGGTTGGTCTCTTCACCCCAGTAACAAGTGATAGAACGAGAGGAAATGGCCTCAAGCTGCGCCAGGGTAAGTTTAGGTTGGATATTAGGAAAAACTTCTTCACTGAAAGAGTAGTCAGGCACTGGACCACGCTGCCCAGGGAAGTGGTTGAGTCCCCATCCCTGGAGGTATTTAAAAGACGGGTAGATGCAGTGCTTGAGGACATGGTTTAGTGGCAGACTTGGCGGTGGTAGGTTAACGGTTGGACCTGATGATCTTAAGGGTCTTTTCCAACCTTAACAATTCTATGATTCTATGATATTTACACCCACAGGAAACAGCTAGAGCATTCGGCATTTTCCATGAACCTTAATAGCAGCTGCCCAGCACCTTGGAAAAGCAGGCTCATTACTTAGCAGCTTACCCTCAGATTTCAAATACAAGAAGGACCACTGTGATCATCTGACTTGTCCTACGGCCCAAGCCACAGAACTTCCCCTCACCATGACCTCCATCATAACCAACAACCTGCCAAAATACTTGTCTTTGTGAAAATAATAAAATCATTATTTTAAAGTTTCAACTAACTGTGAAGCTAATTTGATATGTAGTAATATCTTTTAATGATTATTTCCCCTCGACTAGATCCCATTTCCACTGCAATGTTTGCAAATTTCATGTTCCAACTACACTTTCTATGCCATTTAAAAAAAAAAAAAAATTGCCTTTCAAAATCTGGTGAAACACATGAAAATTTAGTGCTGGCAACATTAGTTCTGCCACATTTTTCTTTCAGAGCATTACAGCCAGTCTCAGGCTGTAACTCAGCATTTGGCAGTGGCCCAGTAGGCAGCACTCCACACAGAGGCTGGTCGCGGGACACTACTGCAAGTGTTCCAACATCCAGGCTTCCACCTTCGACTAACAGCTAGCACCATAGCTTACAACCCAGGATGCGCTGCAGGTAACACGCAAGGTGCAAAGCACTCTTCTGACTGTCTTGGTGCAGGAAACAAGGTGAGACAAGCACAGCAGCATAAGCTGGTACGCAGCTAGCAAGGAGCAGAAGGGAGCCAAGCAGTTTAGAGGGGACTGTCCTAATAGTTCATCATGCTGCAGGAGGCTTGCCATCATCAGTGCTCTCTCTATATAAACAGTCATTCACATGCTATACTCACATGGATTAACAGATTTTGGGTAGGTCTGTGGTCACATACAGGTAGCAACATGCACGATCTGCCTCCCTTTGCACAGCCAGAGCCAACGTAACCTGGCTCTGACTGGGATGCTGCCTGGCCTCGCTGATGGGGCACAGGGCTCAGGAGGCTAGTAAGTCCCATGAAGAAACAAAGCCAGTCCCCTGCCACGCTAGCACAATTTTGCAGCCTCAAAATGAAGAGCTGGCTTGCCTCCAGCCAACTTCAAGTACTAGCGCAGGACAGGCCCCAAAGACACGTCCTTCAGTACAGCCTGTTCAGAACACCACAGCCCAGGAGTATGTGAAGGGGAACAAAGAAGGATACGGAGCCAGTGCGAAGAGAGGTTTGAAGTTTGAAATTTGCTCTTCAAAAGCTCTGTCCTTCAGGCTTAACCTGCTCGTGCTAACTGCAGAAACATTCAGCTCAAAAGAAGTCCCATATTCAGAGCTTAAACAAATGAGCCAGTAAAACTCTATAAAATAAGGGACAAAATGCAAACCAATGACCAGCAAGTTACATGCATCCTTGACATAAATACATGCTTTCAGCATGGAGATTAAGTGACTTGAACTTTTTGGTAGACATGCCATTGCTCTGTCTTGAGCATCTTATCCCAAAACTACAACACACAGAAAAGTGTCATCTAGTGTTTTTAGTGTTAGCCTTAATAAAACATATACACAAATACTATTTTAATGGTCTTTAGTTTTAGAATTAGCTTGCACAGAGTTTATTCTTTTACCCATTTATTCTTGATCAAATGCACAGCTTTTGAAATAGGTGAAATGACAAACACGTGATGCAATGGATATTAAAGTAGATAGGTGTCCACTGTTCCGCACAGAAATCAGACAAGAGAGAAAATCCTGCTATATAGTTCCCAAAACCAGACTGAAATGACAGGAAACACTGTATGTGCTTTTAAATGCAAACAAGTGCAATTTGGGCACTTAAATGAAAGTTCTACCCACAACTAATGGTTTCTCGTTCCCATCAAATGTAAGTTCTTCAAATCCCTGACTGCACAACCTTAGATAATCTCTTTACACCATACACAGAACTAGACAACCAAGACAGGTTTCGTATGACCTACCCCACCAAGTTAAACAAACTGTGCGATAACCCTGCCCAAAACAGACTGCATGTGTAAAGGCATAACCTTGCCCTACCTCCTTATAGCTGGTTTATCTCAGATAAACCCACAACCTTGACAATACGGTGAAGTATGATTTTCAACATTTGTAGTGTTATGAACGAAGTGAGCGTGCAGCACGACAACCTTCAGGTCAGTGAAGTATGCTACACCGAAAGATCTCAGCCCCTCAATGTTAAAATATATTATAGACACAGTTTTGGTTTTGCAAACCGAGAGAGAGGATTCAGCAGGCTGTTCTCCTGTTGAACCATTCCAACTTACAGGTTTGTTGTATGGCAGGGTAAGTTTGCAACTGAGGAAAGACTTGAGGTCCTTCACTAAGTCAGCCTCCCTGTTTTAGTTGAAAATATCACTGCTCATGCTCAGCACTGTATCTTCATACCTTCCTTACTACGAGAGTGTATTTTACACGGGATATCTTCCAAGGAAATAACAACGTTCCCTGTTTTCTCCTCCTTGAAGACACCAGATTCTAAGGTCAGGGGACTAAGAATTTGAAGCAACTGTAGGAATACCAGCAGCAACAAACTGAATTCCACCAAAATCTCATATTTTCCATTAAAACTTAGATTCATGACCAAACGCTTTTAAAACTCAGGCAACACTAGACCTAAATGCAAATATTGCAGTTTGGTTTCTTCTTGAAAAGCTCAAGAAATGGTAAAATTTTTTCAGCCCACATCCCAGAATCAGAAAGAATAGTTAAAAAAAAAGTCTTTCAACACTCAACACTTCCCCTACCTATTATGCGCCCCTTGAACCATAAAATCCAGAAACACGATGTCAGCTATGTTCGTGTCAAGTTACTGTTACCTGCCGAACACAGATGTGGGGCATTTCCCATGTATTTATCATCCATACCTCAGACCCTGAGGACAATTTTTAAAAAAGAAAATATTTCTGATTGCATTCAGCTTTCACCTCCAGTGCAAGCTAAGTCATTTATGCCCAGCAAGTTATTGATATCAATATACAATAATAAATGGCCTGAAATATGCAGACATTCAGACTTGAATTTATAATCCCTCTCAATTTCAAAAAAAACCCAACCCTGAACAAGATAAAAACCCCACCACTCTCAGGAAAAGAAATGTTGATTATTAGAAACAGCAGAGTCTTAGAGCATTAGCACAGAGCTGTAAAGTTGGAATATCAGTCTAGATCCCAGACCCCTCCAGGGAACTTTTATTCCTTAGCTATTACTTGGTGAAGGACTAATTAAGAAGATTTAACAGATTAAAGTGTGAGTTGCTCTAATATCAAATAATTGCTTCTGTTTTAAATACTCAGGAGATGCTCCATTACAACAGCTGCAGACATCCCATGAACACCTACAGAAGCAGAGTATCGTTAGATCAGGATGACAAACATGTAAGTAAAGACTGAAAAGCGAAGAATTTTACAAACAGAGCCCCACAGAAACATGGAACTCTTTGGTAAGTAAGCTGCTTTGTTTTGCTTTACATTTCTATTTACGTGCTGTTTCTGGGTGTTTTCTCATTGTTTTATGGTTTATCATACTAGCGTGAGCGTGTCGCAGGCAACCTCACTGTGCCATAGGCTGTTGCTAAGTGCTCCTCTGCAAACACACAAAGTTCTTGAGACAAAAATCATAAACAATCCTGATAGAGTCAATAAATAAAGCTGTAGCACATCAATCTTAAAATTTATAAGAAATTAAAATTCCCAGCCATCAGCAACTATGCTTGGTACTCCTATCTACTGAAGATGAATTAAACTGTTAGCTCTTCTTTTAAACATTAACTTGATGGTATTACTGCACCAAAACTTGGCTACAGACAGACATATCTGGGCAGTAACAAAGATGACCTTCAAGACAGCATTTCCATAGACAGATTATTTTTCATGCATGATTATGCAGCATTTACATTGCAATTCCTTACACAAAGCAAAAAAGACAGCATAGCATTACTTGCAAATCACTTATGTTGTAAGCAGAGTTAAGCTGTACCCACTCCAGGAGACTCTCAGACAATAGTTATAAAAAACAATCCTCAAAAATTGAGAATACTCAGCACTAAGGAAAAGACAAAAGCAGTCAGATTCGTTGATTTGAAAAGCACACATCAAAAGAGTCTTGGAGTCGAAAGCTATAAAAAACCCCACACAACAGACCCCTTTCTGGCAGCTAAGAAAGCACAGGACACCCCACAATAACCTCAGCTGATTCGGGACTACCACAACTCCTGGGTCATGGCCATGGCTTAGCAGCTGCATGAGAACAGCTTTCAAGTCCCAGGAGGCTCAAGGGCAGTGGGCTGGCCACACCTGCCTTCTAGAAGTACCTTTGATTTGAGCTCAGTCCCTCCAAACTGAGCAAACTGCTCTCCCACTGCAATGCTGAAAGCATGGTGCTTCCAGCTGGTTCCCTGGGGCAACCTCTGAGTAAGGCACTCCCTCCTCCATCACTGTCCAGAGAGGTCCTCCTTGCACACAAGAGTGTACATTGGTTAGCAGAGCAGGGACTTAATAACCAAAGCCAGGAGCGTGATGAAAGCAGACCTGCTGAAAACATCATTTAAACATTCTTAGTGTCTAAGTCAGCACTTTGCCATTTAAGAAAAACGGAACTCGACAATGCAGAAGTTGAAGAGACTGCTGGGAAAATGCATTTCCACTTGCTCTCTAACTTTCCACAATGCAAACTAAACTACCCACTCACCATCAGGGCGTGTTGCTATCCTCTTTCCTTCCTTGTGCTATATTGAAGTTGGACCTACTCTATACCGATACAGAAGTAAACGGAAGCCACTGAGCTGTTGTACAAAGGGCTGACCACCCTAAATTAGTAAAAAGACATTACACCAACCGCCCCTTAAAACGCACTTCAAGGCCTGGACCGTACTGCATAGACTGAACACGCTCTGGCCCTAGCAGCTGCATACAAACCAGAGACCAGCCGCACCAGCTCAGGCACGGCACTGTCACATCTATGCACGGCACACAGCACTGACAAAGCCGACACAGCTTTTGTGTATGTCCACTTCTACAGGCTCAGTTGAAAAGATCCAGATTTTAGGAAGCACAGAAAGAATTAAGAGATGCACCGACCTAATCATACGAGCAGGTTGAAGAGCTAAGAAGAGACCCAGCCGGCAGTAACATCTAAGACAACAATCACAGCATTTATCAAAAGAAAGCGGAGAACTTGAGCATTCAACACACCTGTCAGGCAAGACTCACAACTGGGGTGTAGTTTCCTCACTTATCAGGAACTGAAAGCAGTGCGAGGACAGTGTGCTTACTTTGCTGGCAGGAAAAAGGTCCTCTGGCCAATGCAGGAGCGTCACTGTTAGAAACCCACCAGCAACTTTAACCTGCGCTTTTTGGCTCAGACGTAGAAAAACAATCAGGAGCAGGGACATGTGGGAGGATCTGTCACCAGCAGGGAGCAAATCCTATCTCTACCTCCTTTTTAGTCACTTAGTTCACCGATAACCAGCCATTAAGGCCTTGAATGGTATGCAAGTCATCGCAGGGGGCTCATGAACACCTAATCTGCTTTGACTCCATTTCAAACTGCTTTGTACTTAATGCTATAAAGAAAAAGTTCTGTTTCGCCCTTTATAGCTGCCATTCTTTTTTCAGCCACTTAAGGATGTTATCATAAAGGAAAGGGCATTACAAGATAAGCTCATCTAGGTCACAGGAAAGAACATTTTCCAAGCTAACTTAAAGTACAAATGATCTCTGCAATCAACATAAATTCTCTATAGACTGCAGTTAGCTTGTCCTCTAATCTTTGCCATCAGTAAGTCAATGAACAATTTTAACACAGTAACTCCATGCTGCTGAGGTTACAGGACAGCGGAGTTGTGCAGTGAAGCTTCTTGTACAAAAAAAAATTTTCAGATGCACTTAGACCTGCGAGTAAAGGAAGCTCTTGGCTCCAATCAACAATTTACTACAAAAACAAAGCTAAAAAGCTTTTCTCCGTTTGCAAAGTTGGCCAAAAAGTCCTCTGCAACAGTTGTTTCCCTTACATTTCAGTCTCTTACAGCATTAGCTCAGTCCTAATGGCATCTTTTCCATGCCGTCTTCAGATGACTCTGTCAAAACACTGTAAATAACTTGTTTGCACTTTGGCAAGGAGGAAATTTTTTTTTAAAAAAGGTCTTCACTAACTACTGAATACCCACCTGACAACAAACACTCAAACAAGGACACAATATATATATAACATGTATAGCAACTTTAAATTAGATACAAAACCCCTTTTATTCAGGGAAGCACGCCAGCTGGGAAATTAAATGAGGCGACTATAACTTATTGAAGCAACCTCAGGTTGAAAAAACTCAGGAAAGACAAGGAACTACCCTGGATCCTAAAATAACAGCCAAAGAATAGTACAAGGTAAGTCCATTGCTTAGCAATGACAGAAGCAGTCTATGGTTTGTATATAGGTATAGTTTCTGCCCTCCCGCTCATAACCTCTGTTGTGCTGTTTTTCAAAGACAAAGGAGCAACACCTACAGTTTTATTTATTTTTTTTTATTGTGACTGAAATGTCTGATATCTTAATGACTGGTTAATTGACAGCATTGCCTTAGGATTCTACAGGTCAACAAGCAAACTTTAAGCAAAACTACAGAGGACAAGTTCTCTTCACATGCTTTTATTCAGTTACAATATGAGCAACAATTAATTCTTTCTACTCTACAAAAATAACCTTAATATAAGAAGAGAACAATTAAAAGAAAACGTGCTATGGCATCACCATTTCAGTGATGAATCTAAGCTGTATACTGAAGGCAGGCTTGGGTTTGCTTTGTTTTTAATGCGCAGCTGAGTCACAGAGAGCGCACCTGGATACAGAGCCTCCTAGGAACAAAAGCACAAAACTATGGACAGGTGAGCAGGAGGAGAAGCAGCAGAGCACAGGCTGTGACTACCATGAATGAAACTGCCTCGCAGTGCTGCACGGACAAAGCTCAGTGGCTTTTGTGGTTCCTCTGGCTTTGGGATTTATACAGGTTCATTACCATGTCAGTAGCACATTGTCTTTAAATACACTAACGGTACCATCCCCTGTATAAATCTGAGCAACAGAGATATATTCACACAAACCTTCCAGAGGAGGCTTGTCTCCAGGCTCCGTCTGAGTCTATGGGAAGAAAGTTAACTCCTGCCCTCAACCTTCTTCTCTTTGAAAAGAGCTTTCCAAGAGGAGGGACTCTATTTCCACCACTTGCTAAAGGACTGCTTAGGGCAGATCATTCCCTTAGGTATCCAGCGACTATTTTGATCCATTTTCGATCCATGGTTGGCCCACCCTTGCTCCTAGCATAGCCAGCGGAGAACTACACTAATCTCATCTAGGAAGTTGCAGCAGCAGTCACCTTTTTGACAAGTCATGTGAGGGAAGAGGGATGAAAAAATAAAATGAACACACCACAGCTCTCAAATTTTCCATAAATGTGACCTTGTGTTAAAGAAACACACATTTTGGATAATTTCGGATAACCCACTTCTACCTCACTTTGGAGAAACTATGCTTGTAATATCTAAATTTCTCCTGGCTCTCTCCTTTCTTCCTCGGACTGAAATCCTACATTCAACAATTCCCACCCTAAGCTATTAATTGCACTGCTTTTGGTACCAGTGCAAAATTACCTTTGGCAGTAAATATTCTCAAAAACTAGACAAAGACAGTGATTAAACATAAACTGTCAAAAAGTCCCCAAGTGTTTTCCATCAATATGCTAGGTCAATATGAGAGATAATGCAAAATAACAACCAAAGGCATAGAAAACAGCTACAGCACATACAGAAACCCTTTCTGTCTGACCTGTCTACCTTTAGACACACAGCAAAAAGAGGTCTATACTGTTGCCAAAGATAAACCAGATGTCTTCTTTTCACCAGAAATGCAGAGTGAAAGTGAATGATAAAATATTCCTTCTAGCAAAAGACATCATTCTTAAAACACAGTGCCCCTTGGAGAAAAAAAAAAGGCAGGGGGGAGAAGTTCAGCTCTTCTGATTAAGTTGAAGACACTGCTTTCTTCTGCTATAATTCCATTAAGGCAATCAGGTTCAGGAAAACATTTCCAGGTTTTGCTGTGTTTGAATGTGCCCTGTTTATTTATATAGAGGCAGCTGAAGCACACGTGCCAAGAGTTCCTCTAACTTAAGGCTAAAGACCAAGTACAGGAAAACCTAAGAAACTTTAGGGCCTAATGTCTTTAAGCACCAGGTTTTACTGGAACCCCATTCAATCTTATGACATGAATATTTATCTCATTCAATTGTGAAGTGCCAGAAGAGCAAACAAGCATGCAATGACTCCAGATACAATTATCTCAGGTCACAGCTAAGATCAAAGGAGTAAGTAACTTTTGCAGAAGCTGGAGAAAGGAAGAGTCAACAACACATACTAAAAAGACTTCCCCAAACTCCACTGATCTTTTGCAGAGTCCTCTGGAAGTTCAGACCTACCAGCAGCCTCACTGAGGAAGGCAGGCATACACATAATCTCCTTTACTGCTCTGATGATATTCTCTCTATAAAGCTTTGGTTCGAAGCAAGTCTGAGCTATGGTGGATACCAGTCACTGCTCCCAAAGGAACATCGTCGTCCCTGTGGAATGAAACCCCAGGACTGAAGACAAAGTTACAACTGCTGTCACAGGAATGAGCTTGCAGCTCTGCTTGGGCAGGAGAATTGCATGATTTCACCCCCAAAACAGACAAAGGATGGGGCATTCAGCTGGGAGAGGACACCTCAGTACTAGGGTCAGAGGCACAGTCACCCTTGGCACTGTATCAAATTAACTCCCCATCCTTCCTACTCCAAGAAAAACCTTTAGAGGTCAAAAGAGCTACGTGCATATTTGTACTTCAACGCAGACTTTGCAGTTTCAGCAAACCGCAAGTGAGACAGGTTGGTTTTACAATAAGACATTTCCTGAGTTTCATGTCTCCAAACACATTCCATTTGCCCTGCTTTGATACCATATCACACCACCGGCATCCAGTGAGATAAATAATCCTATTGTTTAATGCAGCCCAAAATTAAAGCCTGGTCTTTGTTGGCCCATAGGCACCACTGCAGTAATCGTGATTAATAAAATCAATGTCTAATTGTCATTTTGTGCAAAGAGTGGGACTGTATGCTGCAAAATATTCCTAGTCAAAAGGAGGCAAATACAGAGTTTTATTCCCCAGCATTTCTGTCAGGGTCTTATTTTTATCCATACTGTTTCTTGAGGAGGGATTTATAAAGCTTTGCAATTATCTGGGAAGACACACGCTGATGGCTGAGAGAACATTATACACAGCAATCTTCAGAAATTACCAGCCCCATTAATAGTCCCATTTTCCTTTACACGCTCATCCTACTCTACATTTCCACCATTCGGATATCTCAAAGCAACTTAAATGGCATTCCACTACAAGGAATATTACTTTTATCAGGAAACAGAAGCAGAATTTGTAAGGGAGTTGCCCAAAGTGTCTGCAGTAAGTGACAAAGTGAAGCAACTCCCCACTGCAATCTCAGTCCCATTATAGTCACCAAAATCTTTGGCAGAGGTCCTACGGGGACTGGATTTCCACCCAGGACATCCCAACTCCCAGCCTTTAGCACTGCCACATCACTACATACCAAGGAGTCAGGAGAAGAGAAAGGGGCTGGGCAGAGGTGGCTCCATGGGCCAAAGCCGTACAAGCTCAAACCTGACAGCCATTCATTACACATTAGTTACAGATTTCTAAATCTTAGTAATGTTTTCACTCACCCAGGTGACTGCGGAGCCCACACCTCTCCTAGGCCACTGGGATTCACAGTCAAAAGAAAGCAGTCAAACGAGTCAGTAAGAGACTCTCTCTGAGCCACAAAAATTTCTTTGTGGTTCTCTCATTCACTCACCAAGAGTGAAAATAAATCAGATCTAAAGGCATTTTGATTTGTTTGGCTTATTCTGCCTAATTTTTAAGAGTAAGTGCTTATTTATTTAATCTGCTTAATGCACATGGTGGAAATGTTCTGTAGTATTCTCTTCATTCCCTGCCCCAACAGATGTGTATTTATTCTTCTTCCCCACTGGACCAGAAAGGGCCACGCTGTACCTAACTGACCAGTCTGCTGATGCAATATATAGTAGCATGCCAAAAACATCTCTCCCTGCACTGGAACCTGTGCTTCATTCCTGCTGGGCAACGCTGCTTCTTAGGTACCAAAAAGGTCTCACATAGAGGGATCTCCCCTACTGAGAAGGGCCAGAGAGAAGATTCTGCCTGGGATCTGTTCTTCCACAGTCCTGCTGTTTCTGGGGTTGAAGCTGAGTTTTTCTGGAAGACCTCACTTTGTGTGCTTAGCACACTCTGCGTAGCACCAAAACTAAGAAGTATCAGGATCTTAAGATTTTAACCGGCAACCCCCCACCTTCAAGCATGTGCAAAGTACCTAACACAATCCAGACTGGGGAGGGTTGGAGGGCTTCTGTAGCATCATTTCCAAAAATGCATTCAAGGCAAAGCTGACTGCCATCCTCAGGAGAACATGCACTTTACTGAGGGGCTGGCATGCATGTGAAAATAAACTTTCTTCTCCTTGTACTAGAGAGACAACTCTCTAACATCTCAATGATGCTGCTTGCTTTGGAAGCTTTCCAGTCACATCTTTCTGTATATGTTATCGGATATATATTTTATAAGCTCCTTTTCTCGGTTAGAACACTGCTGTTCCAAGCTTATTCCATTAATACTTCATGTGAAAATAAACCTCTCCACATTTCAAGAAAACAACAGTTCCCTGGCAACAATTAGTGGAAACTGTTGTCATTGGTATTTTACTTTGATTGAAGAATTAAAAAGGGAGGGAGGGCACCCTCAATTCTCCTTCGCAGGCTTCAGTAAAACCCATAGCTCAAAGAACAGTTTTCTTCTCCAAAGTAAAAGATTTCAAATATCTCAATTCCCAGAGAGTCAGGGGAAAAAGGAAAAACAAACCAGCAGCCGAGACCATTGTAACTACTACAATCAGCTGTTCCACATTGAAAAACATGTTGTCCTCCATATCCCACTGCTATTAAAAAATGTGCAGCTTGAAATACAATGACTAATTCCACTTTTATAGCCAACTGACTAGAACATCTTTCTAAGATAAAAGAAAGCATTAGTTTTCATTCGAACTGAAAATACCCACCAAAAATAGGAAATCTTCACTATTTTAAAATAAAAAAATGTGAGCGAGAGCTCTAGGAAAGCTTGGGCGTGGAAGTGCTTGAAACAGCTTTGAAGTTGCAAGAAATACGAAGGCTCCAAACTTTGTCACACAAAGACCGAACTGGCAATTTGTCAGAAGCCAAAGGGCTGCAGCTAATTATTGTGGATTTGCATAGCTTGTGAAACAAAAATAAATGCATGTCCCCATCAGAGGTACTTGTGATGATTTCCACTTCACTGAACATGTTTTCAATCTCACATTCTTCAAACTAAGCCAAACAGATTTCTCCTGAAAAACAAGGTAGATGGAGATGTTCTCTCTTTCCCTTGCCAGAGTACAAAGTCATAAGAAACTCGATACTTTACTGGCTAAACAGGACCTGTCAACTTGCAATTTTAAGTTTGGCCCTATGTTAATTTGGGGGATGGAGGGGTGAAATTGAACAAAACCGAGCTTTTATTAAAAAAAAAGATCAGAAACAGCTTTACCTTTTAAAAACTACCCAAACCCCTTGTTTGCTAGATTCCATTATTACAACATAGAAATTTTTTTTATTGTAAATGTCTCATCAGATGACCACTGCATAATGTCAGAGCCAGTCTTTCCCTTGAAATGGTGATGAAAGAAATTGCTAAGAAATGTTTCAATGTAAGCATTTACTGACAAGTCACCCCAATGCTAGTGCAAGAACTGCTCTGCCTCAGCCTTGCCAGCTGCTGCCTGCAGGCCACAGCAGATGGGCTTTGGTCATGTTTGCCACCTGTTTAGAGCATCCTCTGGCCACCAGCTCAAGCCACTCCAGCTGAGCAGACATCTGCAAGGGGCTGGAAGAGCTGGCAAGAAAAAGAGGAGAGGATGACAGGGAGCAACTCAAGACATGGAGAAAGCACCCTACAGCTCTGACTGGCCTGCCTCTTTGCCTCCCTGTAAAGGGAGGTATGTAACTGTCACAGGAACTGCAAGAGCATCACAATCAGAATGTTTTAAATGCAGCCTTAAGACTAAACGCAGCTGAATTGGTGCTATCTTTCACTGGAAGAAAGCCAGCAACACCAGGTCTGCTGACCACCTTCACCTGCTCTTACTTTCCCTTCGTGCCCCACAGAACAGCAGAGGGAAGCCCCGACGCCAGGCAGTGCATGGCCTCACACCCCTGCTGAGACAGCTGCAGCTGGAACTCCTGCTGCTCGGGTTTGGCAGCACAGCTCCCAACAGCACTGGGGCTGGTACAGCAACAGGTTCCCTGTAGGAGCTTGAATACATCCTTCAGTCTTCCCTCCTGCAAAACTGGAACAAGAGAGCTTCCTTACCTCACAGGGTACAAACAGGTAGGCACCCTAATTCAAAAAGCACCCTGATACTGTGGAGATGCCTACTTAAAAAAATTAAGCAAATAACCTGCCACAAGGTAAGAGATATAGCAGAGTACTCTATTAAAAGCCCATATTTAAAAGCCAGAAGACATCTGTTTTTTTCTTGCAGTGTAACACTGGTTTGTAACTGCCCCACTGACTTGGATTTAAGCCGCAGAAAGCAAATCTAGATCCAAAACATTGCCAGATCTTAAAGATGCTGCTACTCAGAGTTCTGCCGCTGCCTACTGGAAAAACAGAAATGAGCTAACCTGTTCATGTTCCCAAATGCTTGGTGCGGGCTCAGACTCATACCGTCTTTGGAAATTTCATAACCTTGAAAGCTTTTTATTTGATTCATCTATTGTACTATCTTTTAAGCCAGATAGCTTGATGGATGTTACTCAATTGTACTATATAATGTCACACATTTCAGCTCCTGTGCATTGAGTTCACAGTGAAGTCTCATTACGTTAGAATTTAATCAGTATTTCTAAAAAACCAATTATTTATCACCACACGAGTTGAGAGGTTCTTTGTTTGTTTTCAATGTGATGCTTGAATAACGTCTTACTGCCGGATAAAGGAGCATGCCTGCTTAGCATCCCACTGCCAGTCCTATTCTTCCATTATTTCTCTTCAGAGGATGCGCATGTTTCCCCACTCAATAAAAACAGAAAGCTGGAACCACTCTTTCTGCTGGAACTGAAAGTTTGAGACAGGACAAAACACAGAACTTGAACACAAGTCACAGAATCTTAATTGCTGTCTAGCAACAGCTCACTGATAATCTGTACAGCACAATTAGCCTTAAGAAAGCAAAATAAGAGGATTTCATCGGTCTAGGTAAAGAATAGAGGATCATCCTAATTCCTCACCACAGGAAGGAAACAGAAGTCATACAGGTGCTTATTTGAAGACTTCCCTTTAGTAGTAGAAAATTCTTTCCTGCTCCTGTGCAACATCTTTGGAAAAGAACAATCTGATGTCTGTTCACAGAAGTCAGCATATACCAGTCCATCATGCTTGCTATCTGGAAGCCAGTAACTGAACCTTACCTTCCGACTCTTACTACTTATTACTGGAAAGCACATCTACATTCAGAAAATTTTTTAATTTATGTAAAGAAGAAAATAGATAAATAGCCTGTGTATTTTTGTGTTTTGAGTTACTTGCCTATCGTCACATGTAAGAGCTGGTTTCTGTTGAACAGGATAGGTTCCTTAAAGGGGAGAAGGGGAAACAAATCAAAGAAACACTGCTGCTTAATACAGGAAAACAATCTTCCCTCTGTCAAATCAACTTTGTCCAGCAGATCAATCCCAAGACATCCTCCACCTAGAAGCAGGGCTAGCGGGACGGATCATCCAAGGTGACTCAAGCAAAGCTTGCTAGTAATGCTGGATGGAGACAGAGCCCATTTCTGATACATCCCCTACTGGCTGCAAGTATATGTATCAGGATATATGAAGCAACACACACGTGATAGGTGAGGGGCAATGACACAGCCATCCATCTTGCTCTAGCAGAGCAGCAGGCATCAGTGTTCAAGGTATGCCTTTGGGGCACAAATTCCCAGGATAGGTTAGTCTGACATCTCAACTATGCTGTGAAATTTGAGACCATGAAGTACTTTTACACAAAGTCCTGCCTAGTTCTGTCCAAATGTTTCCCAAAATGCTCTTCCACTAAAGAAATCCTTTCCAATTATTTTGTGTCTATCTGGTGACTAGCCATTAAGCTACACAAACATCAGAAGACTAACAGGTAACTAGTGGAAGAACAGCAACTTTAATCCACCAGGTAAAACGGAATTTGCCCTCTGCTCAGCTAATCAGTGCATCATTGAATTCATCTCATACGAGCACCTTGCTGCTTAAATGTACAGGGCAGGTGCAAGGCACATATAACAAATGCAGATATTGGGTTGTAATATACTGGGGTATTATTAAAATAATAGTGTCCCCTAGACAGTGACATAAATATAGGCTAGCTTTCTCCCTGTGCTGCTTGTGAAGCTGTGCTTCGCACATGCTGGCTTGTATTTATCAATCTGGAGATGCTGTTACCACAACCAATGAAAGAAGCTGCTCCTTAGCTCTGAGCAATAGGAGGTACAAGTAAGGATGATGATGCTGTAGTGGTGAAAGCTTAAATGCAGCCAGTAAAGTATATGCCCTTTTTTCTTGTAATACCATGCAGTTCTCAGACAACCACACATACCTGAAAGACATATTCTCCAGTTTAACTAGCAATGAGAAGTTTTAAAGCCTTTTCTGACAGTAGATTCTTCAAAATAACAGGGCCTGATTTTTCAGTTTATTTTTTTAAGTGCTTTTCTCCTACTCCCTGCTGGTGTTGAGAAGCACCTTTCACATGGACTTAAGAGCAGCCTCAACTATCAGTGGCTAACACCCCATTTTCCTCCTCTCTCCTCCGCCCTCTCTATTGAGGCAGTTTCATCTCTGCTACTGAGATATGAGAAAACAAGTGTGAAGAACACACTGAGCACCTTAAGAGTGAGAAACGAGCACTAGATAAGCATAAGCAAGAGTGAAACCTATGAAACACAGCTCTTCTAAGTACACAAAATAAGCCAGAAGGAAAGAGCATGCTTCCCCTTTGATCTTTTAGGGCTATAGTGCTCTATGTTACAGCTGTCATGATAACATAATTCCTTTCCGAAGTTGCCATCATCCTTTAAGTAACATCTTGTGTGAAATACAATCATTCAGACCTGGGAAAGAACAAGTGTAGCCAACATCTGAACTTATCTGTAGATGGGTTACAACTTGAAGGCACTTTAGTATCCTTTCTCTGCTCACTGGGTTACAAGAACATTCCCTCTGCCATAGCATTTTTCAAAGGCCAGCTCCTGTTTCTGTTAAGCTTGACTGTCCATGATGCAATAAACAGAGTAACATCGCCTAATCAACTATCAGATCTTATTAACAGACACAAGAAAAGCCTAACTGCATTCCCACTTCCACCAGGACACCTGTTGAGTTAAGACTAGATGGGCTCAACGCATGCTTCACAAAAGGGGGTGGGTGGGGGCGGTGGGTGTCCTCTTTTTCCAAAAACAGTATCCATAGCAGAGGAAAAGAAAGAAAAATAATTAAGCCCAGGACATGTTGACATCTAAATGACAGCATTTAAAATCAGTAAACCTTCTTTATAAGAAAATGGGGGGGGGAGGAATCAAATATAGTTTTTACTCACCTGTACTACTTCTACTCCTCTTTTCCTGGAAGAGAAAAGAAAAAAAAAAGGAATGGTTAATGTTGGAAACGTGAGGAAAATGTAAAAACAAACACTAATGGAAAAGGGTTGCTTCGTACTAGAATGCAAACAATAAAAATCTACAATAATGAACCTGATTCAAATTCAGGAAAGCGCTTGTTCAATTCCCTGCCCAGGAAGCACTTCAGCAGCTTCTGAATCATGGCCTCAGAGGTGACCCAAGATGCATATTAAGCAGCTGCACCGCTGGGACTGATGCAGCTGCCAGGTGAGCAAAGGTAGGAAGTGGGTGATGTTAGGGAGGGAGCATCTCAATTTTAGTCAGTTCTACTTTGCTCTTCATTTCTCATCTGCCCTCAGAGTGTGAGAATTGCACCACAGCACATTCCACATGCTTGATAGATCTTTGATTTTGATCCAAAGATGCATGCATAAATGCCAGGGAGAATGAACACAGCACCTTGCAGCCATTTATCCTCTTCTTTACAGCCTTGTTCTACCCCTGTCATCTTGGTACACAAAACACTTCCCAGAGCTACACACACACAGTGACTTGCATGAGTTGTTCTCTCCTTGAAACCCTTGCCAAGAAACTTTAAAGCCGTCCCATGGCTTGTCTTCATCGCAAGCACAAAGATACCCAGGCTGGCTCCACAGACTAGCCCTGCAAACAAAGCAGGGAAGGGGACAAAGGAAGTGGAAGAGGCATAGGTCAGGTCCACAACAAAAAGACTGCCCCACAGCTGGAGCACCCTGCCCAGATGTGTCATCCTGCTGCAACTCCGTCACAGATACATCCCCATAGATCCACTGCTCAAGACAGACAATCCATTCTGGAAGCAGTGCCTCAAAACCACAACTATTTAAAACTCCAGCTGGTGATTGGTACTGTACTGTGTCAGATGGACCTAATTGTGCTGGCCTCAGCAGAGGCAATGCCCCTACATCGTGTAGCTGTGCCCAAAGAAAAGCTAATAAATTACACAAGCAGCCATGCAAGCAAACATGTACAGATTCAACCCCATAAAGCGAGTATGCTCCATTGTCCCAGCCTGAGCAAGCATCGAGCTACAGGCTGGGATGGGACTCTGTGTGCATCAGCCCCCAGTGCTGTGGTCTCCTTTGGGCAGAAAGGGACACACATCCATGGATGTGACCAGGGAGACGGACACAGCGTACTGTGATACCCTTTTGTAGATGGTGGGCAGTCTGGATGTGGGGACACCAGAGAGTGCAGTGCCCCATGGCTTTAGACACATCCTTGGACTTCAGTTTTAAGACTTGTAGTCGCTCTGGCTCCTGCAAGAGCAGACTTCAAATACTTGGGGTTCGTCAGAAAGGCCCAAGCCTCTGAACGCTGCTTTGGCCATATGGGGAATAGTTCTAGTGATCCTGAAACACCAGGGATAAGAGACCGGAGACGCCTGCTAATTATACACCAAAACATTGGGAACTGCAATTGGTAGAGCCAATTTCAGCAGATCTGTAGAGATGGTCATCTACTCTGCTGGTACGAGAATTGAGATTCAGGTACACGCAATGTTCAGTCATTGCATTTGACCAGTTATCAAGCAAAACAAAACATTTCTGCTCTAGCCTTGAGAGCAGAACTGAATCCCTGGCACAAAGCCCAGCCATCCTTCCTCCATGCCACCCTCCCAACATATGCAGACTATTTAAATACGTTATAACCTTCTCCTCACTTTGAAGGCAAAGGAAATTTAACTTAAAAATCAAAAGCCTCAGCAAGCACAAGACAAGAATCTCTCTTCCTCGTTCCCACTAACCCCATATGTGAAAACCAAAGATCCTTTTTGGGGAGGTCACGGAGCAGGACTGCGTAACTCTGCCCTCAATGCTTTTCTATCTAAGAGCGTCTGTGGCGGTGTCCATAGTTGCAACTGCCACACACTGCTGAATACACAATGGCTCCTCCAGTTTTCTGCCTGATACAGTAAGTCTTTCTTTTGGGAGGCCATTACAAAGATGCCCAAAGGGACAGGCGATCAGTCAGCATCTATGACACAAATTGCTCCCTTCTTCCACTTTAGCAGTCTGGAGTTTCTCTAGCCTAGAAGCAGCATGCATTGCACAGCCACAACAGAGAGCTCGTCGTTGCTCAGCAAGGAAATTAAAAAGAAAATGAAACCAAGCACCTCTTGCAGAGAATTTCAAAGCCCTCTTGCAGATAACAGTAGCCTGTAAATGGTGGGTGATTAATATACTGCCATCACAGCATGGGAAGCATTGCTGTAGACTGTCACCTGAGGCTGGCCAGATGCATTCCAACTGTGTTTTGAGAAGAAAATATGAATCTCGTAGAGAAAGACTTAATAGCCAAATTGTTGAAACAATGATTTTCACACAGCTAAGCAAGAGAAATAAGAAATATTAGGTGGGGAATGCTTTTTTGTAAATTAGGGCAGCAGCCTACCAGAAGCATTCCAAGTATTGTAAGCTAAAACTTAAAATAACCAAACCAGCTACATTTTTGCTGTGTCTGCCCTGGAGTAAACAGAACAACTCAAAACTGCCATTGAAATACACCAGGCTTCAGACAGGACTGCTCTAGAGCCCCTTGAAGAATAGAGGCTGATGGCAAAGGCTGCATTTCTTGCCATGCCTGCATACACACTGAATAAACTTTGTTCTACTTTGAAGAAGAAAAAATACTTGCAAGCTGGTTGCCAAACGTGCTTGAGAAAGAATTAGTCAGAAGTTTTCTATAATCCCCCCAAAATGGACTTTGCAAATTTACTGGGACTTATTGAAACCGATTGTGCTGCCCCAGCAGAAGGGAAGAAGCCAGACCAGCACACAAGCAGGGAGAGAGGGGTGCCTGCTGTTGGGTATGACGTCACACGTGCTTAAAAAGCTATGGGAAGGAGGAAGCAATTACCAAGGTTGGCTTGTAGCGTTGGGTCTTCCCCTTTTTCAGAAGGGGGGGGAGGGGAGGTCCCCTTTGGTTACCTGAAACATGAGAACTTTTTATGCTTAAATCCCGGGGACCAGAAACAACAGAAGCATGCATATTTTGAGGATGAGTTAATTTGGGGAAAATCCTCTAGCAAAATAGCTTTTTTTGAAAATAAGTTATTTTAAAAACAAAAGGTATCCAAACAACCAGGACGTCAAGCAACCACGCACCTCAGTTCTGACATTAGTTGATTCTCCGCCTCCGAAGATTTCCTAAGCCAGTGACTCCAGGCTTTTTGGCCGGGCAAGTCACAGCTGCAGGCTCAGGGAAGCAAGACAGCCCTTATGCAATCAAGCATGCAATACCATCTAACCACACTAACTGCCTCACGTCACATGTGAAAGGGCTTGGGGACAGGCACAGAAAGAAAGCTGCTCCTACACACGAGAAACACTAGGACCCTCAAAAAATAAACAGAGAGAATGAAGCAGGCTGTGGGCCACAAGCAATTCTCCAACAAGGGCCTGTCTGTGTGGGATACTCAATGGAGACAAGACAGTTGCTCAATTAACTGCTCTGGGAGTCTGACAGAGCGAGGGACCAGCCACCACTCCTTCATATGATGCTTAAAAAGCTAGTAAGAAAAATACATCCTACAGCCTTGGTGTACATTCTTCTGGGCTGTTTCTTTAGCAGAGGACAGGCTTTCTGTTAAGCTATGCTGAGACACGCACCGCAGATGCGCTTAACATACACAAGGTACTATGACAAACTCCTCTCCCAATGCAAAGCACAGATGGGTACAGGACTATGGCTCAGACACAAGCAGAGAACTGCAAATTCTGAAGACAAGGCAGACAAATGAGACAGTTAAAAAAAAAATTAAGTGAGGGATACAAGAACGTGTCCAGGCTAGGCGGAATGCTTCCGGAGGTACCAAAGCCTGTTTCAAAGGTGCTGACTCACAGGGGGGGCTATTTCACTTGGAGCATTCACCACTACTCTTGTGTCCCTCATGGTGTTGTCCATGACCCTTCTTTCTTCCCATGTAGCTTGAAATCAAACCATAGCCTACCAGAGGAAGGGCTCCCATTCCCAGCTGGCCTGGCTGCCTCCTGATATTGGCAACAGGCTATACAAAACCCACAGCAAGCCTCTGTTTCTGAGGGGAAAAAAGATCATTATTAGCTGTATTTCCCTCTCCCTCCAAAGAGACAACACAACTGGGTCAAAAAGAGACTGTGTCTGCCTGCTTTCATTGAACAGATGTTTGAAAAAATGGTCAGTTCTAAACTATCTTCTCAGAGGTCACTATTTTTAAAATACATTTCATTCCAAAGATCATCTAGACAGGGACCTTGTACTCCAACCATCGGCCCAGGAAAAAAAAAAAAAAGAATTATTAGCAAATGCTAGAAAACCTCTGGGAGAAAAGAGAAGGGGGAAAAAGTGTTTGAAGGTGATAAAACTAAAAACCTAACTTACAGCAAAGCTTCAATGTCTTCAACTGGCATAGTATGCCTAAAGCTATGGAAACCTATTCAGGTGCAGCACAAATGACTGACTGGTGCTTCTCATGTTCCCTTCCTTCAGCACACAGCTCTGCTGAATCACACACTGCAACATTTAAAGGAAAAACAGAAATGTTTAAGTAACCGCTGCATTAGCCTGCAATACCGAATAAAACCCAGAAGCTTGTTATGACTATATATAGCTCTCTATCTGAAACCAGTGAACAACTCTGCGGGATAATGCATGCCTCACCATGTGCAATAGCAATTAAAATAATTACCATGCAAGTTGACTTCATGTTTAAGTTAGAATGACGTATGGATTTAGAGAAGAATTTAATATCAAGTTACTAAAAACACATCAATCGGTGTTTTGGAATTGATATTTTACCACAGCCTCAAACTATATAGAATAGTTGGCTTTTGCGGTTGGGTTTGTTTTTTTAAACATCCAAAGTAAACAGTTTGGACTAATTCCCCACAGCATCTAGGACCTGAACATTACAGTGAATGACAGTTAAAAGAGAAAATGACTATCAGGTTGTATATTATAGCCATGGATAAAGTAAGTAACATATTTTTGCTGTCTGGTCTGAGTGACAGATTGAAAAATGCCAAACACAGCTTACAATTTCAAAAGTAAAAGGCAATCTTTCTATCTGTTTTAACAGGCTAAGAAGTTATTAGTGCATGCAGTGAAGTTAATTTTCTCAGATAGGACAATGTTTCACCTCCAAAATTTCCCATGTAAAAAAGTGGCAAATAATAATAACATATTGCTTTGATATAAAAAATAAAAGCATTTCCTCAGAAAAGCAATACATTGGCATCAAAGGAAGTTGTATAAATATTAATGCATCAGGGCAAAAACCTGCAGCCACTAAGACTTTGTACCACATGGAAATTACCAGACACCGAGGAAGGCACCGGGCCAGCAACGCCAAAGCAAAGCACAAAACCCAGCAATACCAGCCATCCGCAACCTTACAGACAGACCGTTTCTCCTCCTGGCACAAAGGCAAGCTCAGCTCATTTGCCTTAGTTTTTCCACTAGCAGAATACCCTGCATTTCTGTTATTAAATATTTGTGAGGATCCTTGCTTTTAATATTTTTCATCACTGATGGACTCCACCTTATCGTCTATCAGGGAAGCAACCAAGTGGCAACCCCAACACAGGGGTGCTTGCTGTCTGTGGGGCCTGGCTGGCAGCCGCAGCCATCAGCACACACAGAAGTTAACTGAGGGCATCTGAAACATGGCAAGACTCAGCTGTAATGTGGGGATTTTGTGTGGGGTTTTTTTTTTTTTTGCACACAGATATCAAGCAGACAATTAATCAGAGATAATTTTACCAATTTATATCCAAGTATTCTTACCTTTCAGCAAGCTTTTCCCCTTCAGTAATCAGTATTTTGGAAAGATTTATGACTGAAATGGATCAAAAGTTGGCATTTGGGGGAGGGAGTCCTCAATTTTCTCAGTCTGTAAAGCACTATAGATCCAAAGGAGAAGGGAAATAAAGTACACCTTTACAGTCTGGTAGCAACAGATAATGTAGTTTAGGGGAGAAAAGGTCTCACTTGAAACTCTAACTGCCCTTTTGATGGGCTGAAAAAAATGAGACTTTGGGCTGTCACAGAGGACCTTTTAAGCAGAAAAAAAATTACAGAAGGTAGCCACATTTGTGCATTTCTTCCTTGTTTTTATAAACAGGGAATGGTCCGAGCAATAGGAGCCCTCATATATCAGACACCACAACACCATAAGTGATTTTCGCACCACCACCCCATTCACACATGACATTTGGTAGAACCATCTGATCTTGTCTGCATCTTCAAAGCATTATATCATCCCATTTACAGCTATAAAAGTGCTTCTTAGAGTGCTGTATCAGAACAAAGTGCCCTGAAAATGACTACAACGTAAAAGAGGATCTTGGTAGGGCAGCAGCAGCATCACTCTGGCATTCACCTGCAGCACTGCAATGCTTCCACATGCCGCAAATACCCACCACAACACACACACACATTCACCAGCATCTCACAGCAAGAATCAGCTAGAAACCCACTAATACCTCTCT
This sequence comes from Theristicus caerulescens, assembly GCA_020745775.1. Classification (NCBI taxonomy): domain Eukaryota; kingdom Metazoa; phylum Chordata; class Aves; order Pelecaniformes; family Threskiornithidae; genus Theristicus; species Theristicus caerulescens. The sequence continues at coordinate 54,328,463 of CM036564.1, forward strand.
TGCAAGAGCAATGACAAACTGAAGCATCCAACATCATGACTTCAGATGTTCAAGTAGCAGGGAGAAAAAAGCCACAAAGGAAAGAAACCAGACACTGTAAACAGTAACTAGAGGAAATAAACTGCCTTTAGTCACTAAATATTAAGACAAAGTTTCAGTAATGGTTTAATGAAACATTACAGGGCTACTAATTTCAGCATTAAACAATAGGTATTGTAGAAATAAAATCTGTAAATCCCAAGTCATAAAAGCCGTAAAGTCATTAAATATAACTTGAAAGGATCTTTTTTCTTCTGTTTTCTTTTTAAACTAGGCATTTAAGATGGATCAGTGCTGCTGAGCTCTGCCAGACTCTTTTCTTGGAACTAGTGACCCCAGGTTCTGGGAGCCCATACTCGCTGCTTTCCCAGCAGGGACACAAAACCTTTAACCACAGTCTTTCGAAAAGCAAAACTGAAGAGCCATCAGTGGGAAGAAGGAATGATTAACAGCTGCACAGAAAAATTATTAAAGGCAATGAGTTATTCATCATACCAGACATTCAGAGACATATTTAGTACCTGATGACAATTATAAGCAATTGGGCAGGGTTCAGCCATCAGCCATAGGCTTACACCACCAGACATTATCAGATCCAGTTCCCAGCTATGGCAGGCAGCCACACCATGTGATCTCTTTATAAACTTATTAAAAACCATCTTCAAACCAAGCTGTTTTGGCACTGTATCTTCCATTACAAGACATTAATTTCCCAAAGGTCAGAGTCCTTCAAATTTACATGCTAAATTGTTCCAGCATCATCCTTTGGCTTCAATAAACTGCTTGCTTCCTTAAGCACTGCAAAGAGCATGTATGTCCTCTCTGCTCCCAGCTCCCTTTGTCTCCCCATGACCCCAGTCAACCCACTGTTAATATGACCCTCTGCGAAAAGCAAACACATGACCCATCCCTTTTGAAAGTCTTTCTAGGGTCACGAGGCACTGGTGATGACTGAGAGAGACCTGAGAAGAGGCAGCAGAATCAGGAGACAGAAGACGGTATCCCTTCCAGGGACAGATATGTATTTTTCTTTTATATATATATGTTAAGCTCTTACTGCAGCAGCTATTAGAGGCTTCTAGAAACATATGAACATATTTACATTTTACAGACAAAATGAGCAATAACCTCACACTAACAGGTTTATAATCTAAAGGATGCTTAATATTGCATACTTGCTCTCCAGTGCCACGATACGTTCCATTAGCTGTCACACTGAGACAGAAGTTTTCTGCACGTGCTGATAAAACTTCTTGGTACTGTAACCATAAAACACCTAAATATTTTATTCTCTGACATCAAGCTTCTAAAAATTTACATTTTATATTATTCTTAGCAACTCTCCTCCCACATTAATTTAAGCCAGCAGTTACAAATTATTAGTGTCTTATTCTCTTAAATCACAGAATAAGTCACTAGTCAGCAAAAAAGATTCTAAACCCTTCCATTTTCCATTGCCAGTGGAGCCCTAGAAATCAGGTTGGCAGATTTTTTTTCTTCATGAAGAGAATCTTCATGCAACTTGCCCAAGATGGGCAATCCCCTATTCACTAAGAGGTACATTAGTTAGTAGATTGGTATTTTGTTTACTTCCGACTTTCCAGATATTGCCAAATTGCAGGAAGAACTATATTCCACTTCTTAACATCTATTACACTGAAGTAGGAAGGCAGATATTAGTGTCTCCTCAACTGCTCCAGTACTAAATTGGAATTGGAAAAGTACTAATTGGAAAGGGTTGCCAGAACAATGCCATTTTAAGAAAGTTAACAACAAATTAGGATGGTCAGTCACAAACAGTCACATGAAACAGCAGTAAATGTAAAGAAACACTCAGCGACCCTGCTGGCAGTTAACTGGAGGTATTTACTGTCAGGAAATACCCTGAAGCTCCTATGGCTACAGCAAATAGATTTCTTATGCCGAAGGTCCTGTCCTAAGAGGACTTACAGACAAGGGCACACTCAACTACAAAAGTGCTGCAACCTGAAAGTGCAGGGTTGCAGGTTCAGTTCAGGCTTAAAGTTTCTCCCCTACAAAGCATCACCATCTTGGGAATCTGTTTGTCATGGCAGGGAGAGCTAGCAGCACACAAATCGTGCAATGACAGACTGATACAGCTTCATGGTTATACTGTATGCCAGCTGTATTTTGGTGTCCTTCAATAAGCTCTGTCCAGTGATACGCAGAATTCCTCCTACCTTTGCACGGGTCTTTCTAACTTCATGCTCAGACAGTAGCCAAACTAGCTAATGGTATTAGTGAAATGCCTGTTCTCTTAGACTGAGGTACCATGGCATCTAAAGTCAGTTGCAGTACCACTCCTCCAAACTCTACCTGTAACTATGTTGGCCTCTGCATTGCTTCTGATCAGTATCAACTCTTGAACAGAGAGGTTTACCAGTAAATCCCTAAACTGCATCAGACAAGATAATCAAGCTTCCTGCCTGTCGGCCTCCTTTCAAAGACCACACCTTTTGCAACAGGAACTAAGAATTAACAAGTGCTGAAGGAATGCATAAAGAGTTGAATCAATGCATACATCTATGTTTCTGCCTATGTATCTATCTAGAAACTGGAGCCTCACCTAGCTTTAAACTCCTCAGCTCAGGTACTAAGAGCTATTTTATTGTTGCAGCACACAGCTTAGTGCAGACTGCAGTGCTCACCTGAGGATGTAGCCAGCTTCTGGGTTTTGCAGCCAAACTTTATTTTTCACTCTTGGAACCCCCTGAACTGCTTTGTTTAAACCTATCTCACTAGTATCTTCTTGTACTACAGTCAAAGCTAAACGGAGCTGTAGGCCTATTCTGACTGGAAAAGAAAAACAGGACAAGAAGGGCAGAGCAGGGGTAAGAAGAGAATAGATCTTTTTGTTCCAGCATAGGCAAGGCTGTCAAGGCAAGCGGGGAAAAAGGCTGGTCCACCCCACATCTGTACTGGAAGGCCAACAAAATCAGGTTTCTCTTACAGATACCCATTTAGGAGGAAAGCAGCTCTCAGAAATAAAAGATTTAAGCCAGATGCAAGCAAGCCTTCATTTATTCTGGGGCTTCCTTTAGGCTCCTGCCTCACTGTTCATTGTGACCCAACATAAAGTTATTTACTGTTCACTATGTGTTTTAATTTTTAACTTATGTACACCAAGGCTAGTAAAACCTGCATGCGTATTTTATAGTGAGCTTTCTCTCAGAGTTGTAACAACTACCAATGTCCCCTTATTAAAACAGCTACTTTCCATGTTTTCATTAATCAAATATATTCAAGGTTTCTGGGGCTTCTGTAAGGCAAGATGGGGTTTACATAGGAACAGCATACATTTTTCCCTTCATTTGAACAATACAGAATCACTACATACACTAAGACACCCAGAAAGTTGTTTCATTAGTGGTTTTAGACTTAAGCATTATCAGATTTAGGCATCAAATGATTCTTCTCTATTATTGCAGATAAGCTGTCCGAATCACAAATATTGGCTTACCAGTATTAATGCAAATGGCATAGCAGGCAAGGTTAAAGAAATGATACAGGGATTTGGGCTGATAATATAAATCTAGCTATATTTACCCATCTATATCTCTCACTACATCTATCTATCTATCTAGAGATCTTCAGATTAAATATATTTATGTCATGCCCTACATATAAGTCCTCCCAATACCTCCCTGTTCTATTTGGACAGGGAGAATTCAGATTGAAGAAGTGCAACACATCTGGTAAGCTAACCTACAGCGTGCATAACTCTATTGACAGCAATTGTCTTTTTTTTGGAAGAGAAAAGTGAAAGAACAGAAAAGATGACAAAAGGTGAACTGGTTTGGTCTCTCAAGCTTACATAAGAATATTGGGTGCCCAACCTATCTTAGCCTACAGTAAGCAGACTTTCTGAAAGTGCCTGGCAGTTGCCCTCTGAGAATCTGACCCCTTCAGGACTTCTCTTAGTTTTAGGTATCTGCCATAGTCACTTTTAACAATCTCACTGGAGCTTGCACACAGCTACCTGACAAAAGCATACAGGAAAAGAAACTGTATTAGAAACAACCATTTACCAGAACCATTATCCACAGTTCATCTTAACTAGACCGCAATCCCTCTGGGCAGTGCATTTGTAAAGCATGCTGCACAAAGACCATCGGTCCATCACGGGCAGTGAGAGGAGGCTCTGCTGGGCCCCCGGCTGCTACTGTAGGTCTCCTGCACGCCGTGAGGGAGAATGAACGCACGCCTCCACTCTGCTAAAACCAAGGGGTGCAGAGAGAAGAGCATGTCTGCCAAGCCAGATTTCATCTAGAAATGGCTTTTAATTCACTAACCCTGAAACCAAATGCTGTACATCCACTGCAACGTTCCAAGACTTTGGCAAACAGCCTTGAATAAACCTTTTGGGAGCTTTTCTAGAGGCCAGACACCCACTGAGACATGCATGAGAAATGTGTAATACACAAATTTTTTTTCCACTTCTTGGATCTCTGAAAGAGACTGGGCATTTTTTTGGCAGAAATTAGAGACGTATTTAAGTTCAGCAACTTGCCATGCAAAAATGAATTTATTCATCTCCAGCCAGTCTTCAAGTAAGATATATAGGTGTCTGGGGCTTTTTCCTTCATGCAAAACTTCATTATACAAAAAAGAGAAAGTTAATGCAAGAAAGTTAACATGTCTGCTCACTGAAGAAACCCGATTTCAACTTCTTTTTTCCCCCTCCATAAGGAATAGATCTAATGTTTTGGCGCTATACAAGTCAGACACCAAGTCTCCCTCAAGTTTCATTAGCTTTGAGAGCACTTGTGATTTCTTGTCTCCTACACTCACCAAGTGACCACTGTTTGCACATGCAAGGAACAAATTTTCCTCTTCATTTATGGAACCAGAGTCAGCCACAGATTCATAGACATAACTGACAACAAGAGCCTATGCCGAGAAGTGACTGTGGCCAGCTATACACGCTGTCACGGATACCAATCCAATGTTTCATCAGGTTAAAAGGGCATCCATGAAAAGGTTTAGCACGAAATAATTAAGTAAGAGATGTTCTTAGAAATCTTTTCTCCTCAAACTCTGCATCAGTTTAGGCTCACATAACTCATTCAGTCAGTTCCGCCGTTTTGTTTTCTCCCTTTGAGATACATGTCAAGCTTCAGCCTTTAGTTTGGGGCACTTATGAATGCAGCTGTTATTTTAAAGAGGACCGGCTGGTTAAGCCCCAAATGAAAAGCTGGCTAAAAACAGTCCCAGTATCATCTGAAACTGGGTTTCACCTTTATTTCGCTATGCAGCTCCCCCCAAACATTGTATGAACCATGTCAATAGAAAACAGACAAGAACTTGGAATCTGAAAAGTGCAATTTTGCAGCCTAGTACCCTATTTGAGAAGAAAAAGATGTTCAGCAGAAAATACATGGTACAAATTAAAGAAATGTGAACTGGATTGCTTTTCTCCATTTGAACAGATTCAGATGCCAATACCAATAATGGGAATTTCCTTCCCCTGCAACTGACTCTTCTGCTTGAGTTTACGTCAACATAGATCAAAGAAAAATTATTTTACTTTATTTGGAAGCCTCATTAGAGAGGCTTGCAATAAAACGAAAGCTTGGCTTCCAACAACTGATGATCATACTGCTTGAAAATATTCCATTTATTGACACATGGCCAACTTCCCTGAGAAGCAACAGGATACAGCGTTCAACAGTGCTGCAGTGAATGATCTTGGTGATCTGCACAAATTACACATGATCCTGGAAATCAAATAAAATGTCTGCAACATGCAATATTTGAGTACGGTCCTACTTACAAGAAAAAAGGATCTAAATGGAGAGACAACAAATTAATAATTTTGCAAAAAATTTGCAAAAAAACCCCCCAAAAAAACCCAAAAAACCCAACACATACACCCTGGGAAAAAACCTTACCAAAAAGTTCAGATAAGAGAATAGAGAGTTTTCCATTGGTCTCGCTGGATGGGATGGCAGTTTGAGGAGTTGGAAATGCAACACAAGGAACAAGGTACTGCTGCCAACCTTTTACTATCAAGGCAATGTAGGTCATGAAGATTCACAGTAATACACCAAAAGCTTTGGGCAGGGATGGGCATAGGATTGTTATGTACAGGATCAGCCAAGGTCAGAAAGCACAAACTTGAAGCTGGAGCAGAGATTAGAGAGCGAGACAAAAAGCCTCCATCACTCATGATAGTTTCTGCACAAACAGATCTATTTTATCATGCATTTTATCTGCTTTACATTACACTGAAGTTTGCTGTTAAAGATTAAAATTCTCCCTATTTCTTCCAGTCCATAGGCTTCTTGCTTTAAGCAGTAGCATATGTATAGGTCTGCCAGAACACCCATTTTCTTGTTTGCTTCAGTGGATTGTTTACAGTGCAGTAAGAGAAAAAAAAAAAAACAACAACTTTTATAAATCATAAAACACAACTACTGCTTGTTTTTTATCCAAACTGTTAGACAAAACGCGCATCCCTCCATAAGGTAAAGTGAATGACAAAGACAAAAGTTCTTCAACATAAATCCTGTCTGCTTACAAGACATTTAGAGCATCCCATGTTTCTGAACCAAACGCTTTTTCTGATCAGCTTCAGCCCTTCTGCAGGCACCACTTTGCCCAAAAGGCCACCTTCAGAGCTCTGCCTTGGGCATGTGACTTGCTGTCTCCTACATCCCTGACCTTCCATAGCACATCTTGCTACTAATCTCTCTCACACAGACACATTGGGGTACACACACAGGGTGCTTGAATTAATCCTGCCCTTGTTTTTTTCATAACTTATCCCAGACAGCAGCTGGTACACCCATCATTTCCATCAGTGACTGAGCACATGTGTTTTAAGACTACAACTTTCCTAAATGTGGCCAGGGCACGCAGGAGCTGATATAAAACCCCAAAAATGCTATTACATTTTCTAACCAGGCTCCATTGTAGCCCAGATTCAGATCTGCTGGGAGGTCTGCTACACTGCATAACTGGAAGAACCAGACAATTTCTTGGGCCTCCTCAGGTTTTCTAGAAGCTGCCTCGACAAGCTAAATCATACCATCATACCGGAGCTCTGTTACTCATACCCTCGTTCTCCCTCTCAAAAAAAAGCCAACAGTTCAGCTGCATCTTTTACATTTGTTTCTCTTTATGGACTTATCTAGATTCTCTGGTACCTGCCCCTCCCCATTACAACATTGGTGTGATCACAACACACTGATGAGTTTATAAGATAACCTAAATCCCTCTTAAAGGGAAAAATGAAAAGCTAAATTTCTATTCTAATCTACCAAATTACCATTGTCCTTATCATTGCTAAGGAGGCGGATGTATAAACAGCTGATCCAGCTTCTGAGTAGGAGCTGGAAAGGCAGCCACAAAGGCACAGTAGCAGCTAGTTGTTTTCCTCTGGGTTATTTTTGTCTGGCTCCGCCCTGAAACTCACTCTTCAATCCCAATAATTGGCAGCAACTAATTAGAAGGAAAAATGCAAGCAGTTTATTAAATGTTTGATTAAATGTTGATTACATGTTTGATTAAACATGATCACAGAACAAATCTCCCTTGGACAAGCGTACTCATTTTCTCTTGCTCACTTCTTTTGTTTGTAGACATAAGAGAGAAAACTGTGGAGATGGTGCTATACCACACACTGGGATTTCACGCCTATAGATGACTGCACAACACAAAGCAAGGAGAAGCTGATGATTCCTCTGCTGTTTCAGGTTGCTTTCCACATTGCCCATCATCAGATGCACACTGCTAACTCCCCATCTTCTCTCTTTAGGGCTTTCACATTTGACATTTCACATACGCAGGACCAGCTCAAAGATACTGCCAGAATTACATCACAGGTTAAGTGGAGATACATCAGCATAAAAGAAAGGGACTTGTAGAAAGGTTACAACTTTCAAATTGCTGTAAATCTGAAAGATGTACAAGGACTTGAAGAATCATTATACATGGGAAAAAATGTGCGTTAAGTAACAGTTTTAAATTATGTTGAAAATTCTGTACGTCTTAGATGGATCCTTGAACTACATCTGCTGTGGAAAGTGATTTTTGTTCATCCCATTCGCTGTCACTTAAGAGATATTAAGTAACAGTTAATGACAATGACTGAACCATGTAATACTATTAAGATTTTACACACAGAGAAACATACACATTTATCTCTCAATCTCTTAGTAAAGAAAAATAACATTTGCTCAGAATATTTTCATGAGATCTTGTTTGCGAAGGCAAAAGAAAACCCTTGATCAAGTGTCTGCTTTTACACGCCACTAGCACATCTATCTGCAACAGCAGGATCTCTTATCCCAAGAAGTCTTTTTCCCAGGCAGCACATTTTCACAGCTCTTTGCACATCAGATCCCCGCAGTCAGCCGTGTTTCACAAAGATAGGAGGCGGCTCCACACCCAGCTTTACGTAACCCCCTTGCATGCAGTTGCTCAGCCTCGCTGACTTCACCCTTGTGCTGGGCGGGTATTATCTCCCTACTTGGCCTTGTAGGGTTTCATGCTTGGTCAGCACACAGTCCAAGGTGATACAGTAAGCTGCAAAATACACCGGCATCACCTTAAGGGCAGAAGCTATTCCAATTTAGCAAAAACATTCCTCTTCAGAATCTTCCCAGTCCTCAGGAACAATAAAGTTGTGATGGTTATAAAACGATAACCAAAACCTTGCGAAAGTTGCACTCCAAGAGGCCATAAACTGCCGTTATCTTATTTGGACTACACCCTTACATCTCAATGAAACACTACATCACCCCTAATTATTTTCTCTAATTAGTTTCCAGAAAAAAGTAAAAAAAAAAAACCTGCCAGGATAATTTTTTTTCCAAGACTAATTTGAACACCTGCATTTTTTTCCCTCCATCTGAGTTCTAGGATCATCACCCACAACGTGTAAAAGCAGCCTTCCTCCAGTCTGGCCTGCATGCCTCCGTACCACCGCCCCAAGGCGGACACCAGACAAGCATCACCCCAAGTCCACAGACGGCTCTCAGACCCGCAAGGCTGCAGACCACCCAGCACCCTACGCAGGGCACAGCTAACCAACAGCCCATCAACGTCAGTATCAAGGCCAGCCTTGCTTTTGCAGCAGAATCCTCTCTCAAGGCCTGGCTTCAAGAGAAGACCAGTTTCAGTGTAAAGTACTGAAGTACAAATTTTTTGAACCAACAAAAAGCACTGCCCTGCATACTGGTCAGATGTAACACCTACAGTTCCAATCACTCATTTCAGATGGAGTTTACAACAGCAGCTATGTGCCCCAGGGCACTTTTAAACCACAGACCCTGCTTACAGAGATACACTACAGCTTTATTTATATCCTTGTCTTACTTCAGGATATTCACTTAGAAGTGATGCTGGAAAGATAACAGACCATTTCATTATGATTTTATTCCACTGTATTCACATTGTGGTGTTCTCCTTAGAAAAATCCTAGTAAGGTCATGCCTAGACTTTTTCAGGAAGACTTTCCCTGGTGAAGAATAACTTCTCTGCTCTCATCACTAGGAAAAAAAAAGCCTACAGACAAACAATTAGAAAACGAAAGAAAAAAAAAAACTAAAACTGCATTTTTGGCCATTTAAGGCTATGAACTGAGAAAGAATGAAAAAGCCCTTATGTCAAAACAAAACAAAATTTTAATATTGTTAAAAGCAGGAAGATTTCTCTTTTTCGAGTATTTGTAAAATATTTCACTGTAACTAAGGCACTAACCCACAAAGTCTTGCATCCTACCTAATAATGAAGTATTTACAGATGCTTCTAAAGATAACACGCATGCTAAACTTGCCCTTAAACTCCTCCCTCTGACCATACACAAGAGTGAGAACTACAGAGAGAACATAATATCAAAGATCAAGTTTCTTTCCATTTCTTCCTCAAATTTTACCACTGCCTTGGTGTTAGGATTGCTCAAAATGCATTATCTAATGTCTCTATCCACCTACAGCCATACAGTTCTTGTGCTGTAATTTAATGGCACCAAGTCAAACATCACCCGTCTTGCACCTTTCTAGTAGTGTAAGTAGGCATGGCATGCTTATGCTGTTGAGTACCAAACACCTACACTGATGATGAACGTGCTAGGGGAATATGGGTGACAGAAGCTGTGGATGAAACTTGCCATTACAGACATTTCACAGAGAACTACTGTTTCTTACCTCCTTTCTGGGTTTTGCAGAGGAGCTGTGTGAGCTCTTCTTTGTAAGGTGCTGCCCCTTGAGATGTAAGGTGCAGGTCTGCTGTTACATCAGACAGCTGCAAGATCAACACTGCAGGCTCCTATCCTAGGTAAGATTCCACTAGAACCAAGCAGCTTTTACTCAAACCACTTTCACAAGGCAGAATTACATGCTAAATCCTCTGATTTTTGTCATCTCTCATTGTAGGTCCTTATCAAGATAGCTAGTCAAGCAAAGGCATTACAGTGCCATGCTGCTTTACCCTGGGTAACAGCAATCTTTCTATTGTTGATTCCATGACACTAAAAGCAACATCACTGTAAGTCATTTAATACTTGTACAGAGAGATTAACTGGACTTGTCTGGAAGTGAGCCTTACTTGGGAAACTACTCCTCCTGCATGCACACATTAGGATCATATGAACAGTTGTACTCTATCCATCAACTCTTCCACTTGCTATATACCTTTTACATAAACATGCAACAGATGACAGTTACTTCCCAGTAATTACGCCACAGAGAAGATTTCCAAGGTGTTCTTGAATAACTAGCTTAGCAGATTTTCCAAGAACTGACGCCATGACATAATTGAAGCTACAGAGCACTACTCTAAAGTAGTCAAGCTGCTCCTCTGGAAGCTCTCCTTTATAGCAGAAGTTTGTATTTGTTCAATAAGCCCAGATACAAAGGTGTTTTTAAAGAGCTAAAGCTAGAACTCATTTTTTCAATGTAGACACTTCATATGAAACGGGTTTCAAAACTGATACCTCTGAGGAGGACATACTGAGCCCCATCAATGCCTCAATCAACACATCCCAGGGATAGGAGGCTAGGACTATAACCTCTGCCTCTCATGCTGGCCCTCAGTGTTTCAGCTGATGCTCTTCACCCTCCCACCCACCTCACTGCTCTCTCACTTAAATACTCCTTGGAGCAGTAAGGCTTGCACTGGCTGCATCCCCCAGCCTCAGGCTCAACAGTTATCCTGGCCACTTCTGCATCTTGCTCCAAAAGGCCCACCTATCCTACACTCTTTTTGTGTGGAAAGAACTTCCCCTCTTCAGTCCTTCCATGTTCATCCTGCAGTACCCACTGCCTTCATTTGCTGTTATTAGAAACCTTGAACATGACATCTGCTCATTCTGGGACCCAAAGACAGCTGGCTGAAGAGTCCTCAGCCTTCCCAGTCCTTGCCTGGGAGGGTACTGCAGCCATCCCAGCTACTCTCTCACTCCAGTGATACAACAAAAGGTGGCAGCTGTGGTCCTGCCCTTTCTATCCTCCACAGCAGGGTAGTCTGGGAGGAAAGAGAAAAGCACCTGCTAGGACCATCGTATTTTTCATACCCAAGACAGCCAATAGTGAGCTTTTGGATGCCCGTGATCATTTTGGACATTGTCTGCCATAAACTGGCGCCTGCATAGCAACAACAATCCTGAATTTCACAGCTTTTCTGTGCTTATGCTCAAGATGACAGTTGGATTAGCCATCCTGGGCTAGTACCATCACCAAGTACTCCATTCAGAATGGGAACTACTCCAACAGCCCTTTACTACTTACTACATACCTCCCTAATGCACAAAGCAGTCACAGCTTTGCTTAACATAATTTCTTCAACACAAGCAAGACCGTACAGAAATCCTTCCAAAGGATTTCCAAAGCCAAAAGGAAAAGACCACGTTAAAGTCTCCTCCCATTGGGAATAAAACAAAAACCAAAAACCAGCCAACACACACACACACCACCAGAAAACCACACCTTAGAGAGGCAGGACAGAGAGAGCAGAAAGGCAACCTCCAGCAGGTCAAGAGCATGGGAAATCTATGAGGCACTGTCAGTCTGAGCATAAAATAACAACACTCATAATGAGGATCTCCTGAAACCAAATGCATTACATCAGTGAAAGAAGCTATTACTAGTCCACAAGTAATCCAGAAAATCATGGTAAAAAGAAAATAGTCTTTCTCGCAGCAGTGCAATTCTACTCCTCTTGAGAAGGAGTAGAACAGCACCCCGACTTAAGTTCATGCATGACCCTTGCCTCCGATCAGGGAGGGTGCTTACACCACCTCAGAGCATCATGCAGCCGGCAGCCTGCTCTGATCACCACATCCATTGTCTTTCCTAGATGTGGCTCACAGCTGTCCATTTGAAAAGCAACCAGGAGAGGAGATACAGGGCCTTGTAGTCTAAAAACAAGTCTTCATTCTGTTTTGGGCATTCTTTTCTCTCCTGTGAATGAGACCACTGCTTGAAACTTTCACATACAGAAGGAGATTAACTGAACACACTATGTTCTGCAGACATACTGTTTTCACAGTCCTATAGATGAGACAACCAACATAAACCGAGCCCACCTTAAAATACTAAGCTTCATCTAAAGCAAATTAACTGCCCCCCTTGTTTTCACTTGGGAGTGGTTAGATTACATTCCTCCACTTTCACTGTTAGGATGTGATCTGGCCAGCGGTTCCCAGCTACATCCTCATCTATAAAGGCAGACTGAAACACTGTCTGTGCTGCTTGTCGATCACCTGAAAGAGGTATTCTGCTACTTCTCAAGCATCATTTCAGAAGATGCATCAAATGATTCTATTTTTCAGAAAATAAATATGCAGTCTTAAAATCTCCTAGGAGATCCAGGGCCTCATTCAGAGGGGAAAAAATAGTTTCTTGGTACAATGGTAAACAGCAGCTTCCTTTACAAAAAAGGCTGCAGAGTGTACCTGATCTTTCAATTTTTAAATAAGCATGATAAAACCAGGCTGCTACCCACTTCTGATACAACCCTCAGCCAGCCAATCATTCAAGTCTTTCAGACATTTATTACAAGTAAAATTGTGTATAACAAACACAAAGGAGTAAAGACTTCCTGAAGAGCCAGTCCCAGTAAACAACCTGCAGATGCGAAAGAAAATTAATCACTTCTGAGAAGCGATTTTTTTTTTTAGTTCACAGCTAGATGAGTAAGTTACATAGCACCTTCTTAGATAAGCTGCTATAAGGAGAATAAGAGACTCCTACTTTTTGTGAGGGTTTTTTTCCAAAGTTCCCATGTTAGGTAAACTGTTCTATCACTAAAAAAAAAACTCCCATTAGCCTCAGGCTCAAATTTTTTTGTAGCTTCCAGAGTTTTCATTTTCCTCTGTTTCATCAGGTTTTGTGTGCACTTCGAAAATGGCAACTACTTGCTCTATCTACAGGGTCACAAGGGCCTTCTTGGAACTCAGGCACCCACACAAGAAGCAGAGAAAAATAGAAGCAAGAAAACAACCCTTGTCACTATCACTGTCTCTTCTGGACTGGATTGTTACACAGCCTCCTGGCTCCTTCTCTCCTCTTTGCTTTTCAAACTATAGCTTCATTTTCACCACAAATTAAAATGACCAAGTTAGGAAAGTCAATGCAAGAAGATGAAATCTTAGCTGAGTAATCACTTACTCTGTATATGATAAACTGAAAACATTTACTAGTTAAATAGGTCTGAGAGAGAACAGCAGTTAAGAGACAGCTAAAATCCTTAAAACATGTTGGGTTCCTCAACAACTGGGTTCAATGATATTTCTTTTCTAGAAATCATCAGTGAGGAGCAGACAAATTTTAACAACTTGAATTTTTAATTTTGAACCATGCCTTGGAGTAGATAGATGTGTATTAAGAGCTGCTGGCAAATATCAAGGTAAAGTAAGAAATACTTTCGCTCTCCTTTGAGATGATCTTTGAGCAATTTGCAGTCAGTTCAGCCACACAACAGCATTGTGACAGGTTTTTATTATTTCTGCATTTGACAGGTAGAAAAAGTATTATATTGGAAAATTCACTGATTTGCTTAAGTTACAATGAAGCCTACTACAGAGCCAAAAGCCAACCCTATTTTGTCTGCCAGGCCAATGCCTGATTCAAGAGACTTTTCTCTATTCTCTCTCTTGGATCAAAGAGTATTCCTTGATTTGGAAACTCCTTGTACAGCCTCCACCCCAGTGAATACATGGAAGACATCAAGATTTAAACACATTTCAATTGTTTGCAGCTCAACTATGTAAACCTAAGACTTTACTCATATTTCAAAGCTGTCTGGGCAGCATGCTTCAAAAACTCCTCATAGTCAAACCATACATTTACAATACAGCAGGAAAGAGTCACCTCTCAGGTTTTTTGGGACTGGCCTTGCAGGAATGCCTCTGAGTTCCTGAGCTAGTGTAGGTGTCCCAACACTGACATCAGACATTTTGAATAAACAATTTAATTTCCTGAAGTGCTGAAGGGGAGGGAAAAAGCCAAGGAAAAAATTTTCACATTCAAAGACATATAGAGAAGGGCGGGGGGGGGGAGTTAACCCTTTAATAGTTTTTATTTCATTAAAAGGAGATCAAACTTTACTGAAAGAGAACCTTCATCCCTGTTCTTATAGAAGACTCCCACAATTATCCCCTCAAAGCCAAAGTGGCTGCTGAAAACACCCCCACACAGACATTACTGTTTTAAAGACCAAAAAATATTTAACCAAAAACATCCTCCAGCACAAGCCTAGCTTTACTGTAATATTAGCAGCACTGCTAGGCTGCTCCATTCTGCCTGGATCAGCCCTGAACAACTGGCCATCTACTTCGATTTAATGGGAGAAGGAACAGGGAGATTTTACATGGACCATGTGCATTTTTCCAGCAACAAACATTTTGTGTTTCAGGTTTCACTACCAGCAGCAGCAAGCGTGCTAGAAATCTATTCTTACAGGGTGCTTTCACACCCACATATCAGTCAACATAAGAAAAGGTGGCAGCAGCACTGACAAGTAACAGGAAACTCAAATACTATACTTAGTCCTACAAAAAACATTTCAAATTACGCTACCGGATACTTCCCTGGGCCAAGTAGGCATTCAGAGCACTTTCAATGGCATCGTGGTTGCATGTTTTAATTACTACCTACCACACTTTTGATTCTTGGCCATCAATCATCGTTATCGAGCCATTACATCTTTTAAGTGCCTGCTCTCAGTAGTTATGGAGCAACAAAGCAAGAACAAACCAGCAAAAGAAGTCGATGTGTTGATCCCAGGTTTGCCACTGAACTTGTGCCACTGTGAACAAATTCAATTTCCATCTCAGGCTTTCCATTAAAAAAAAAAAAAAAATTAAATCTGAGCACCAGGTATATCCAGTTCCCAAGGAATCCAACTACAGAGATTTCCAACAGCTTCAGAGGGAGCTGGATTACACCAAGATCTGCAAATGTGCTCAGCTCTCACCAAGGTCAAGAAAACTCAGCACCTTAACAAGTAGGAGCTTTTGAGAATCTCAGCCTAATTCACATGCAAGGATTACTATTTTAGAAATAAGCACTAATACAAAGAACTTGACCCGCATCTAACTTGTCTACAGAACAACAGATTTAGAGATCTTGATCTTACACATCAGGAAACAGCTTTGCCCCAGAAGAAATCTGTGGTAAAGCTGCCCTAGAATAAATGACTTTGTTTCCAAATTCTTTGCCCAAGCTACGAACCAAGCATTTTAATTAAGGTCTCCTAATTGCAGTGAGTGTAATTTGGGGTAGGGGGCAGGGAGGAAACATGCCTTTCCACAGTCCACTAGTACCAGAGCTGACAGACAAAGAAAGAAAAGTAACTTTAAAAATACACATTAGCTATAGTAAATGCTCTACCCGTTTTCTGTGGTTCCAGAAACACATTTTCCTGTTTGAAAAAAGCTCTCTCTGGTTCTATAGACCTTTTTCACAATGGCAAACAGGAGAAACTAGGAACAAGGGAAAATCGGGGAAGTTATTTGTTAACATACAAACAGCCACAGCACGTCAGACTGAAGGTCCAACCTACTCTGCCTCCAGTGTGGCTGTTTTCTCTGTTCTACAGCCAAAGACACAAAAGAAACATCCCAAAATATTGTTTTTCTTCAGTGATCTCTTGCAATCAGAGCTACACCGTTTCAATACCACTGCAACAATACTAGAGGAAAACCTGCCAAAAAGGAATGACATTAAGCATTACATTTTAATAGATTATTCAAGACAAATGAGAGATCAAATCGCAGCGCAAAAATATTGTGCCAACCCCCACCCAAACAATACCTATTGTGAGCCAAGATGCAGCACTATGCTGATCAGGAAACTGCTTAACACAGTAGCACAAAAATGAGAAAAAAATTTTACTAGGAAAGCTGGTGGTCACCACAGTACACATGGAAGTGAAGCCTGCTGCAACCGTAGTTCTGTACTATGCACCTTAGTTTATTTCATCTATAGAAAAAAAGACAAAACTCCCTAATGACCCTATGCCTTTCTCAATCACCTCTGGCACCTTCCAGCATCATTTTGGGCTCCAAATGTCAGACTCCGAGTTGATTCAAATGAGCACTTACATCCCACCAGTCTCTTAGAAACATTCACAATTAAAACACAGCAGCTGACCAGCATCAAGTAAAGTCTTCTCTACTCTCCAGCGCCTTCTCAGGGAGACATGAGCTTATATGCTAAAGATCCATGTGGTTTGATTACAATACCCAGAACCAGCAATAACCTGTTATATACTTCAAGGAAAAGCTAGCCAAGAGAAGCTTTAAATTACATTTAACAGACAATAGTAAGATCCACTGTTTTTACTGGAAAAAAGAAGTTCTGATCCACGAGAAAGCTCTACCTTGAGGTGCAATGCTATTTGAAAATAGGCAATCCATCACTAGCAAGCAACAAAAGTGATGAAGATCAATGCCCTATAGCATACATAAAGAGTAAAGCTACAATTGCATTGCAGCAACAAAGGAATCAGAAGGGAAACTAGCTAGAGAGTTCTTGAAACAAAGTTAGCCCCAAACAAAAGCAATTTAAACTTGGGGATGTCTATGACCAAAGATTTTTCACTCTACTGAATTGTGAATAGAACAAAATTCAAAGCACAAATTCTCCCAGATGCTGAGAACTGAGGGCCTAAAATAACATCAGAAAGAGAAAGAAAAAGAAAACAGAGCTTCAACCCCCTATCTAGCAGCAAGCCTGTACTTTCTATTCCTCAAAGCGTGCTAAAATTTTGGTTCTATAAAGGCCAGGAAAAAGGACAAAAAACCTACTCTCTTCAAAATTCACTCCAGCCTAGACAGAGTCCCTGGACTTTGATCTATTCCTTGAGACAGAAAGAAAGATTACACCAAAATGTCAAGCCCCGAAGTCAAAATATAACCCCATCCAGCACCTGTCCACTGGCAAACAGATCTCTTTTCCTCCTATAGCCCCAGCTCCCACTTGCAGCTCATGCAACCAGGAACAGCTAAAGGCATAGCACAAACCATTTTCTCTCCATAGATTAAACCAGCTTTAAAAGGTGGCAGTTTTTAAAAAGAAGACTTCTACTGAGTGACAAAGGGTGCTGCTCAATTTTATCATCACGTACTCTTTGCACAGCACATGGTGCTCCAACCCAGTGTGCTGGCAAGGATACTTCTCCCCTTTCACTCTTATGCTTTCCCCTTTTCTGCCAGATATAGGGTGCAGGTCAGCAACTACAAGTACTAGGTTTTTTTTCCACCATCAGTCTTTCATCAAAATAGTAGACTTGTTAGGGTTTTTTTCCCTTTCCTCCCTCACGTACACTTACACATGCTTTTACAGGAGTTTTCTTTCAGTGCTTGAAAACTACCAGATTGACAGCTCCACTGAATTAAGCTCCCTCTTTGTCGGCAAAACAAGAGCAGCACCACAGGCAACCTCAGAACAAGCTCCCTCTATCCTCCTCTTCCCACCCCTCCAACTAGCAAGCTTATCTGAATGCTGAGCTTCGCACACAGCTCTATCGTACCAGGGGGCCTTGTAAAGAGTCTCTGATAATGTGGTTTACCCGGACTATCTCACAGGACACTAATGTTAAAGCCACACGTGATGGAAACATCATGAGTTGACATGTTATCGGCACCCACCTGTGCCAGAGTGCACAGTAACTCTAAAACCGTGAGGCTGGTCTGAGTGCATGCAAGTCTGTGCTTAAAGACTGACTGGCGAAGAAAATTTGTTTTAGACAACACTGTGAAAGAACGCTGAGTTGAAGCAACTCTTAAAGCCATACTTGAAACTACAGAAAGGCAATGTTAACTGAAAACCAACAGAAAGAGCAGAAAAATTCAATGCTGTCAGTATCAGACAAAAGACGGGTGCAGATTTTAGTTGAAAATGAATTGTACATTTGGCATAAATGCTACAGAGACAGGGCTTCTGTTACTATGGCAGTACTAATATTGTACTTCACTTTTGGAGAGTGCTCCTCTGCTATGTTACCACTTAACCTGGTCAGGCAGCAAATGTGGATCTGGACGCTCTCCTCTCTTCAACGACAAGGGGTTTTTAGGTTCCACAAAACCCTCTGCTGTTGGTTGTAAGTCACACATTAGCATGCACTAGATGAAGTTAGAAGATGGCTCCTAAGCTGTACTCAGCCCTTAGTTCCTCCTCCTCCTCCCTCTTTTGCAAGCTTTTTTATTTTTAGCAGGAAAGTCTTTTTTCTTTGGAGAGAACTTCTGAACTTCTTATGACATCTTGACTGAAATTTTTTTTTTTAATTGGTAAAGAGCCAGAGTGTTTTAGTAAAATGAGCATGTATACACACATTTAAAAATAAGTAATGCCTATTCCTTTACAGGTTTAAAAAAAAACAAAAAAACAAAAAAACAAAAAAACAAAAAAAAAACCAAAAAACCAAACCAAAACAACAAAAAACCCCACAACACAGCAGAAACAACTTTATATTTGCTCATATTTTACTCACAGCAAAACTAGAGAATAGCCAACATGTTCTGATAGCCTCCTTACGTTCCTGTGATATCAGGAATGCAAGTGAGTTCAAAAATGCATTAAAAGGTTCATGTGGAGCAGATCCACCTGTGGCTATTAAACACAGTACCATGGACACAAGTGCTGTCACCAGAGTCTGTAAACCAGCAACCGACAGAAGGCAAGAGGGTATGGCAAGGGGAAGGTGAGCACATTTGCTCTGTGCCTCATACTTTGTCTAAGCATCTGCTACAACCATCATTCAGGTCCTGGCTGGCCTCACGCTCTTCAGCTGGCCTGTCAACCAAAACACCTCTGAGCAGTCAGGGCTTCTGCTATGAAACAAAACATACTGATGAACTGGTGTGCGAGTAACCTCGCCGTTACCCCGTGCTACCCTCTCGCCCTTCAAATGGCAGCAAGGACAGCCCATACTGGCTGCACTGGTACCAGACTCCAGTGACAGCAGGCAGAGAGGGCTGGATCCTCCTGAACTGAGACGAGTTTTCGTAATACAAAGGAACAGCATGTTCCTGAACAAAGAAGCATCTACACGCAGCTGTATGACATTCAGATAGAGCTAAAGAGAAACAGTTATCTGTATTTACATTCATCTCTCTGGTTTGTTTTTTAACTACAAGGAAATAACCAAGATTCTCATTGAAACACGCATGTTTAATAACATACCCCATCGGGTTTAAGTGGTCACTGCTGGACTCACTAAAACATAGCATGTTGCTGAAACAGGCAATGTTTTGTAGCCCACCTATACAAACGATGACACTTTCCATCCTTGTAGTGAAATCAGGCTGACAAAATAAGGAATAAGCCTAGTGATTACACCAGTTCTTGTGACCACGAAAGTCATTTCAAAGTGGCAGGGAGAAAGTACTGCAGCACTGTCGCTGCCGACGGGGCAGGCGTGGCATGTCGCAAGTGGACCTTTATGATATGATTTCCTTCCAGTGCCATTAATCACCCCAGACAGCATTTGTTCTATCACCTATTAACCAGTTGCCCCAACACACAGATACCTTTATCAAGTTTAGACAGTGAGAGTCATTACTAAGCACTACAACATGCAGTGCCAAAGGCCTTGTTTCCAAAGAATCCTCTGAACTATTTCCTTCTGCTGTAAGAAAACATATTACACTACTACATATACTTATCCATACCTAACATTGGGGGAAAAGTTACAGGAAGTAGAAAAGTCACCAGCACTTTAAAAAAGACGATTTCAGAAAAGGACAACTAAGTTGCTTTTGGCCAAAACATTCAACCCAAACCAGGCCTCTTAAAGCCGGGTCCTGCACTTGGGTCACAACAACCCCATGCAATGCTACAGGCTTGGGGAAGAGTGGCTGGAGAGCTGCCCGTCAGAAAAGGACCTGGGGGTGCTGGTCGACAGCCGGCTGAACATAAGCCAGAAATGTGCTCAGGTGGCCAACAGCATCCTGGCTTGTATCAGGAATAGTGTGGCCAGCAGGACCAGGGAGGTGATAGTGCCCCTGTACTCGGCACTGGTGAGGCCACATCTCAAGTACTGTGTTCAGTTTTGGGCCCCTCACTACAAGAAGGACATCAAGGTGCTGGAGCGTGTCCAGAGAAGGGCAACGAGGCTGGTGAAGAGTCTAGAGCACAAGTCTGATGAGGAGCGGCTGAGAGAGCTGGGGCTGTTTAGCCTGGAGAAAAGGAGGCTGAGGGGAGACCTCATCGCTCTCTACAACTACCTGAAAGGGGGCTGTAGCGATGTGGGGGTCGGTCTCTTCTCCCAAGTAACAAGTGATAGGACAAGAGGAAATGGGCTCAAGTTGTGCCAGGGGAGATTTAGATTAGATATTAGGAAAAATTTCTTCATGGAGAGAGTGGTTAGGCATTGGAACAGACTGCCCAGGGAAATGGTGCAATCACGGTCCCTGGAAGCGTTCAAAAAATGCGTGGATGTGGTGCTTAGGGACATGATTGAGAGGTGGACCCACCAGTTAAACAGGTTGGACTCGATGATCTCGGAGGTCTTTTCCAACCTTAATGATTCCATGATAGCACCCGCTTTTAGTCCATTAGCACTCTTCAAGAGGGGGAGACTCCCTCAATGTGCACGCACGTTTGTGGTGTGATCTGACGGGACAAAGATGGGCCCTCAGAACAAAGGCCAGGAGTATCCCAGCCTCACAGCTCAAGATTTAGTATTTTGTCTTTTGCTACAGACATGTCTCATTCAAGTATTCTTCTTCCTTTGCCAGCAGCACCATGGAGAATTCGGTTTCATGAGGCAATGCCTCAGGACCCAGACCAAACATGCAGAACCAATGCGTTACAGAGGGAAAGGACCAAAGATGGCTTGTTGACAAGGACGAAGAAAAGCCTGTGAGGAGTGTGATGAAGAGCGAAAATAAGCCTGGGTTTTTGAGGAGGAAGGACCGACTTAAAATTCTTCCAAGCAAGCAAGCATGACTCAGCAGTACATGACAAGACAAAATGAGACGCCTTATAAATCTTCACTAACTGGCATCCAAGGGGAGAAGATTAAGCAGCTCAACATGAACTGAACCTGCTTCCAAGTTCTGGGCCTGGCTCTGCCAATTACATTCCTAAGAGTGCCATTAGATCTAGAAACATTACTTTCTCCACTCTACAGATCAGACCCCTGGGAGCCCTCAGAGCAGCCTCAATGAGTGCACACCCTCCTGCCCGCACAGGTAGTAGCCTGGCTGTGGGAAAGAGCAGACTTCTGCTTTGATTCCCAATTCATAGGAATTATTTGACAGAATTTGTACAAGTGGCAATCACACCCCATCCAAAATAGCCCAAGCACTGCAGTTGGGAGGAAAGAGAACTACAGCTAAGGATGTTTTACTTGGAACTGAAGGACATCCCTCCTCAATGAAACTCAGTCATTTTGAAAGCCGTTCTTAAAGTACGTGGTTGTCCTCCAAATAGGATTTGTCTCTGCAGAGAGAGAGAATACTAACTAGTATTTGTGTGGTATTTGGACAGTATGGAAGTATCAGCAGTCTCCTCCTTGATCATATAAAAGGCATAACGCCTTCTGAGGAGAGTTAAATTCCATCAATACAAAACAAAACATTGTTTCAAGGACTGAACACTGAACTCAAACATGAGAAAAAGAAGATAGCCAGACAGAAGAGGGTTTGTTCCACAGCACTATCACACAGATGTGCCCAGCACAGGTGCTTATTTTATCTATTACCACACTTATTTTAGTGTGTTTCACATGCTCTGCTTCCTTGTTTCCTTGGAACACGATCAAGAATGTCACCTCACCAAAAAGCGTCAACTGTTGAGATGAATAGCACATTATCTGACCAATATAATGAGATACACTGTCAATCAGTGCTTCCCAGGTGCAGTACATTAAGGCAGAGCAAACACTTTCCGTCATCTCTGACACCCCTCTCGGGTTGAGCCTATATATTCAAAAAAGCTGCCCACTGTGTGCCTAGACGTCCCAAGTCATGATTCCTGAAATTAGTAAAGGGACTTCAAATTACTTAATGTACACAAAGAACTGTTTCTCAGGCACCTTCTGCGCTATTACAGATCAGACCAAACCAGGGACAGCAGAGAGGTCAACATCTCTGCCTTGAAATGGGACCACAGGCCCATGTCATTCCCAGCATGTTTGTCCAAACCCATCTTAGAAGTCTCAAGCAACAAATTCCACTGCCTACCTAGACAATCACAGTATCCTTTCCACTCACCTATCATCCCTCCTTCTTGGCACAATTGAAGCCCACTACTTTTTGTTCTACCTACAGTGGAACTGGGGAATACTTTTTTTGGGGGGGGGTGAGGGGTGTGGTTTTGGGTTTTTTTCCCTACAACAGCTTTTAACAATGTTTGAAGATCCACATCGAGCCTCCTCTTCTTTATGCTGAATAATGCAGTACAATACACCGTGTATTTTCAAGACCTCAGATCCTTCTCACTGCTCTCTTCTGGGCACTTTCCAGCTGACCTGCCTTTTCCTTCAAATACTGTGCCCCAAACCAAAGGCAGTAGGTGAGGCTACTGCAGCAGCAGCCTTATCAGTGCTGTGCAGAATGGAGGCATTACTTCATCCGCCTTGAAGGCTGTGTTCCAACTTATGTACCCCAAGATGACATATGCTTTTTTTTTTTTTGGCAACACTGTCAATTTGTATTCAGCCTGCGATCTGCAAAAGAATGCAGATCTTTCTCTGAAGAGCTGCCACCTGACCAAGCTTATTATTGTTCCTTGCTGCATATCAGTTCAAACAGGTTGTGGTAAAGGGATGTACCGTAAGGAGGACACAAACTTCCTGAACCTAAGGTAAATGATTACTAGATCACAAAACAGAATCGCTATGAAAGGGTGATTGTTACAGTCACTTCTCTTGCCGAGCGGCTGCGCTCCATGTTCCCATGAAATGGTTCTGCAAACATAAGGCAGTAAGGTGTTTGTGAGAAGGATGCCTATCAGTAAGTGCTCTCAGAGATTAAGAAAATGCACACATATACAGTTCTTCTGGGATGTCAAGTCTTCTCTACAGACTCCTGGAAGAAGGAGCAGGAACTCAGAAACACAGTGAACTTTTCGTCCAAGAAATACACATTTCTTTGCTACTACCTTCAACACATTTTCATGGCTTAATATAATTTCTACCATTAGGCTAGCTGTAAGTTTTTGTTAGAGCTGATGTCAAAGAAACTTACCCACCCTTCTGGCCCTTGGTTACTTCTCATGATATAGTATTTCAGACTAACACAAGCAACAATGGGAGCTATTGATCAACACACATACATTTTATTTTTATGGCTTTTAAGGCTGTAAAAGCTAACTGGCACAAGCCAGGCATTTAACAAAAGTAGTATTTAGGTTTTTTCATGGGGAATTGGGGTTAAAGAAAATCCCCTGAGTTCTTCCTGGAAAAAATATGCAATATACTTCATGGCCTGCTATATAAAGAAACAGATTAATTTAATACCCTCAAACCAGCATTATTCTTAAATCTATCTTAAAACTCATATTTAGGTTCTTGTACACAGGCCATAGCACATGAAAGACCACAAATAAAGTTTAGGAGAGAAAAAGAGAGCCATACAGATCTACAGCACTGACAAGAGTGTCTACCATTTTATGGTAGATTTACTAAACAGAGTAGCTTCTCATATGTGCTAAAAGACTTAACTATCTGTCACAGAAATTAAATGGGCAGAAGTTGAAGAATCAATTTAGCTTAAAAGAAAAGGAAAAAAAAAAGCAAGATCAAATCACAGAGAAATTTATATTAGGCATACTAATATTCTGGTAGGAAAAAAATCATCAGTTGCTATGTTCAGCAGATTCATCTGGTACCAGCATCAAAACAGCTTCATCATAACTCAATAAAAAACAAACAAACAAAACACCAAACCAACCCACCACAGTGACCTATCATACCCAAACGGTCTTCAGTACAGGTGACGTGTGCTCTAACAGGAGCTACATACCCAACAAAAAGCACATCCCCTTGCATAAAACCAAAACCAAGACCTGCTGAACTGATGTAGATAGCAGTTCAAGACCATGGTCTCGTTTCAGCACAGCCTTCAGCAGTGGGTAGCACCTGGGAATCCAAACCAGATCAAAAAGCCTTAGCTTCCTGTGTGTCAATGAACACGATCAGTTTGCCATGGATGATCTCCCAAGGAGGGAAGAAGACAATTTGGCTTGCTCACTAAAACTCAAGACAACTGGGCTTTACTAGAAGACACTCTTGATTCCTTCACTTCCATTTTCTTCTGTGGGCAAAATTTGATTTTCTCAGAATGTCTATAATTTCCCGAGAACTTTTTCCTCCCAGATGCTCACCCTGCTTTTATGAAAAAAAAAAAACAACCCAGCACAATAAAATCTGACCATAAATAATCTGGACATTAAGATGTACAAGCACAGTTCTTCTGTCTGTTGAATTGCAGAATTTATCATGACACAGATTACATCTTCAGGCAACTCTTCAACTCCTTTGCTATTCATTTTCTACATGCTATAAAGAAGAAATTCTGACTCATTATGTATATAGCTACACAGAAAACCTACCACATTACCATGCACACTTAGGAGTTGCACATGTGAATGCTTTTGCCCAAAATAACAGAGAAGTAGCTTATCATTCAGAATGGGGTGACTTTAAATTATCTCCTCTTGCATGAAGCGTATTTTACTTCACCTCATATCACTGTAACTTATTCATGTTGCCATAACCTTACTGCCTCACATCTCCGTGGCTCCCAGAAGAGACTATATTAACAGATGACATGCAGAACAACTACCAAGGAAATGGAGGCTTTTATAGAGTGAACAGCCATTTGTAAATGGCTGCACCTCACTAATCTGAACTGGTGCCAAACACACACAACTCATTTTCTGAACAGATATATACATTTTGTACTACCACCACCACTCCTCATATGGCATGAACAGAAGTCTTTTTATTCATAGCATCCAGAGAGACCTGGCAGTATACCTATGCATATTTTACAAAAGGATAATATGGGTATCCAAGAGTCTTTACCACCTTCTGCAATTCACAGCACAGCTCTGTCATCGGGGTAATGAAATGGTGCATCTCCATTTCCCTAACCTTGTATTACTGCTCGTGCACCTGCACAGTGACAACCATTCCAAGGTCAATGTGATGAGCTGCGAACTGATTGGATTGAGAGTCTTTGCCAACTGCATAACCACTAAACCCAGCTTGAGACAGAGGACAAGACCAAGCAGCTAGAGGAAGGAGGAACTGTTCCTTTCAGCAGTGGCAGGGACATATGACAATGTCAGAACTACATGCTTACATCACAGGCTCCTAAATTCTCAGATAGGAGTCCCTAGAAACTTTGTCTTACTTTCTAGCAGGC
Organism: Theristicus caerulescens; assembly: GCA_020745775.1. Classification (NCBI taxonomy): domain Eukaryota; kingdom Metazoa; phylum Chordata; class Aves; order Pelecaniformes; family Threskiornithidae; genus Theristicus; species Theristicus caerulescens. The sequence continues at coordinate 54,354,348 of CM036564.1, forward strand.
TATAGATACTCTATATTTTGCCAATAGCCAGCTACTTAAAGCTCTGAGACTGTGCCATCACCTTGGTGGAGCTGAACATAAAGGCTCACAGGAAAGTCTACTTGAGATGCACAAACCAGTCATTTGCACACTGCAGTCCCATAAGGGGCCCTAGTGAGGGAACTGCAGCCACAGCATAATGCAGATAATAGAGTTCAACACAAAGCATGGTGACCTAGCGGCTTCGCTCAAAAGCACAGGACAACTTGGCAGTGGTAGCTTCTTAAATTGCCTCCTGACTAATAAATTCACTGAGGAGATACCAAGCCTGTATCAAATGCTGTGTTCCACAGAGAAGAGCTCAATCCCACATCACAACTCAAAAAGGAAAGCCCTCTCATCAGCAAGGCTGAGACAGAGACTCTCTTCTCCCCACTGAAACTGTACCAATGCACAGAAAGGAACATAAAAGTTTTACTCCGCCAACCGCTTATGTAGAAAGGAGTTTCTGGGTGGAACCGAAAACCGCTGTGGGAAGCAGAGACCAGAACTGAGGATGCACCTCATCCCAAAGGAATGCTCCCGCCACGGTGCTTCAGACGTAACACGGAGGATGGCTATCCTGGCACTGGGGAGGGAGCTCAGACTCCTCTCTATACACAGTGGCAGGTTCAGCCAGAGGATCAGAGTGAGCCTGGCCCAACTTCAGGTTCAGTCTCCCTTGGGAGACACCGGCTTGAAACTGGGCTTCCCACTTGCCAGGCAAGTGCTGTATTCTCCAAGTCGACAGCTCTCAAGGTGCTATGCAGGGACCACTGATCCTCTGCAACAGGCTTGTGAAACCACGCTGCCTTTTTGCTCACCACACCAGTCAGAAACCTGAAAGAGATGTAGAAGCATTAAGGGCTGCAGTGGGCTGTAACCCAACAAGTTGGGAACTGCTGGTCTGGGCTATAAATGTGGAGGTAGGTATCACCCCAGGCACTGCTTTCATCTCCTTGGGCTCCACCTGGAAGGCACAGCCAAGGCTGTTATGCTCTACGAAGAATACAGCTCAGGTAGGACATACCTAGTGTGCCGCAGTGAGGACCAAAAGTGCAGGTGAGCTCAAAGGCCTTTGATACAAGGAAGATTACCTCGTGGATACAAAGCTTAGGCAAAAGCCCCAAGACACTCTGTTCGGGCAGGACAGCTGCTGTGCCAGTCACACGTCTTACCAGAACTTTACGTAACCAAGTGAAAATTTTAAGAAAAGAAGGGAGGTGCCATAAGTGCTCCAGTAACAAAACTGGAAGAATTCAGATGCCAAAATTTAACAGGGAAACCTACAGAAACCCAGCAGCCTAAGTTGCACTTTAAAGATGGATACAAACGTGAGGAAAGAATTTAAGGTTCCTGCCCAGTCTTTGTGGAGCAGAAACCTGAAGGCAGACCTGCCTGTGCCCCAAAGGAGCACCCTCGTTGCTGGTCCACTCACACTCGCTTGTCTCATTTCAGCTAGGACAATGTAACAACATTTCAGCTTACGAGCGCTGCTGGAGACAAAACCTGGAACCACTCCCAAGAAAGTGGTTCAGCACTTAGACTATCTCTCAGAGGATGGTTCAAACAGATTTTGAAATGCCTGTCCGTGATCCTTTTAGGACACCAGTGTTTTGCAGCAGAAGTGGCTGCACTGGCAGACGGCAAAGAAGTGAAGATTTTTCTCACCCTAACAATACTCCTGATTTAAACCCAGCATACTTCAGGAGTTCATTAGCAGGCTTCTCTTACTTTCCTGGATTATATAGCTGCTTCATTGCAAACCCGTACAAACAAAACTGAACTTTGTAGTCATCCGGAAAGTATATGCCTAGGCACTAGGCAAATAAATTCCAAGTAACAGTCACCGTAAAGTACATAGAGTAGACAGACAGACACATCGTCCACTCTAACGCCTGAATCACTGTACAGGAATGAGTATGCTTGCCTTATTTCCTACCATACACAATATTTCTGATAAGATGTATGTTGAGCCTAGCACCACTTTTTCTACAGCAACAAAAGCTAACAAACACAGAAGTAATCAAGGAGATATTATGCATAAAGTACTTGAAATCTTTGCCTAAATGAATGCAGCCTCCCACTGGTGTCAATGGAAGTTACTGGGAAGGAAAATGGAGCATCCAAGATACCAGCACAACTTGCTCCAGTGACCGTACTGATCTTTAAACCAAACACTTAACTCTGCTTCTACAGAAAGGCTAATATTAAATGCTTTTAAAAATATCAAAGCACAATTGAACAGATATATCTATCCAACGTCCGTCAATGCTATTCGAAGTGAGTTTAGCCTGTACAGAATGAGATAGACTAATTTTCATCAAGAAATTAGTGAAGTGTAGCAAGAGACACACCTTGAGGTCAATTTTCACAGCACTGCGAGGACATAAAACTATTAATAAATTTGTACAGTGCACAAAGAAATTGTAGATCCATGTTATGTAACACAACTGTAAGGAATTTCTGAAGTAGAGAAAAATGAAGCAAAGAACCTAGTCAAAAAGAGAAACAAGGACAGCAGAGGGCAGAAAGTCAGTTTGGGAGATTCCTAAACATAAAAATGTACAGCATATAATACCAAGAATGAAGGAGAAATTACTACAAAAAGCTTTTTATGTATTTTCTGACATTTCCCCTTAGTTTCTGGGCACAAAAACTAGCCTATACAGAACCTCAAGGCCCCAGAAATGGCATTTTTCTTATGCTTATTAAAGGTTAAAGTGTATTTTTGAGCATCACAAAAACTAACCGAAAATCTCTTAGGCAAGGTCAAAGCTTAGCAGTATTCATCCAGAAGTATGTTGTTTGGAGAAATTTAAAATGACATGAAACCAGAACCTGTGGCCTTTTCTAGACTTTAAAAAACTCCGGTAAAAGTTTTGCTGAAGTTTGACAGAGAGGATAGAGAATGCCAAGAACACAAGCTGATGTAAAAGCTTCTGTCACTTTCTTGAAATAGTTTTCTTTCTTCTGCCTCCTTCATCTTTACAGAAAGGAGCAAGTGCTGCCAACAGAAATTTCACAGGGATTGGTGTTTTTAGCATAGCATGCTTTAATAAAGTGTATTTGAAGTCTTGTAAAATACATTCTGCAAAGTTTGAACAGACTTCACAGAAAACAGAACATGGGTTACTTAGAATATTTTCAATTATCAAAATTGATTTAATATAAATGTTATAAACTTACTATTAGAATGAAATAAGTAAGAAAAAGCAGTTATTCAATATCAGAACCTGTAATGCATGCATCACAAGACCTTGGACCCACACAAGAGTTTACATTCCTAATTAAATAATAAAATTGTGTAATATACTGCATATATTATCCTCTAAGCTATTCAGATAAAGTCTAATTACAGCTTATCAAACTAACCTTTACCTCCGGGACTGCAGGAAATAGACACAGTTATACCACCTTCAGACATCTCATTCACGTCTCAGGTGAATACAAGCTCACTCAGGGGTTCATATACCCTAATTTCATGTGTTTTCACAGGACATGAAGGAAAATTATTCCCACTCATTTGACTCTTCCTAATAATAACTCGGCTTCAGCTCCAAATCTTAGCAAGATCTGCAGAGATCCGAAATGAGACTATTCCACGGGAAATACTAGAGACTTCTTGGGAAGCGGCGGACAGAAATTCACCCGGGCAGCAAACCGGGGCTGTGCCGGGCCCTCACACACACACACACACACACACACACACACACACGCTGCGCACCGCCCTGCACTGAGCTTCCCGGGACCGTGCTGCAGCCGCCCAGGTGAGCGGGAGGCAGGAGACCCCAGCCGCGGCCCGCGGGCAGGGAGCGGGGCGCCCGGGGGGCGCCGGCCAGCCCTGCCTGCCCCCGCTCCTGGCGAGGAGAGCCGGCTGAGCGGAATCACGCACCGAGCACAAAACGCCCGAGGGCCGGCGCAGGCCACGGCCGAGCCCGGAGCGGCCCGGCCCCGGCCCCAGCCCGCCGCGCCCCTCGGCCGCCGCCCGCCCCAACCGCCTCGGCGGCCGCCCCGGCGCTCCCCGCGGCGCGGCGAGGGCCGCCTCCTTACCGGCACAGCTCGGCGAAGGCCTGGAAATTCAGCTTCCTGATCTTCTTCTCGCTCAGCCAGTAGCCCACCCGCTTCCCCTTCAGGAAGGTCTGCATGGTACCGGCCCGGAGAGGCGGCGGCCGCCCCGCCAGGAGGGGGATCAGCCCGGGGCGGCGGAGGCAGCCCAGCTACCGTTCGCGCTCGGCGCCTGCGAAGCGACGGCTTTAAGAACAGAAGAGAAAGGAAAATCAGTGGGCTCCCCGCGGAGGACGCCGGCGCTGCCTCCCACCCGCCCGCTCTGCGCCGCTGAACCGAGCCCGGCGCAGCCTCCACCGCCGGCGGCCAGCGGCGTGCAGCCCCCGGCAGGCCCTGCCCCGCGCCGGCGGGCGGCTCACCCAGGCGGGCAGCGAAGGTGCCCCCGCCGGCGGGGAAGCCGCTGCCCCCGCCAGCCCGCCCGCTGCCAGCCCCGGAGCGGCCAGCCCAGCAGGCATGCCGCTGCTGCCCGCCGAGCGGCACCCGGCGCAGCACCCCGCCGCCCCTCTCCCCGGGCCGCCTCCGCCCGCACGGACCCCGCCGCCGGCTCGCCTCCGTGCCCGCCCGCTGCTGCTGCTGCGCGGCCGCGGTGCTGCTGCAGCCGCTCAGCTCCCCATTTGCCCGCTATTCGCAGCCGCCTCCACTTCCTCCTCCTCCTCCTCCTCCGGCTCGTCCCCTCCTCTCCCCGCTCCCAGCCCACAGCACGGAGGCGGGCGAGTGGGTGGGTGAGCGACGGCAGGACACACCCGCCGCGCCGCGGCCCCGCTCGCACCGAGGGGCCTCGCCCGCCCCGCCCCGCCGCAGCGCCGCCAGCAGGGGGCGGCGGGGGCCGCGCCGCCGCGGTGAAGAGACCGAGACCGAGCCCATGCCCCTGCCCCGGCGAGCGGAGCGCCGGGCCGGCGCGGCCCCTGCCCCGCCGCGGGCATCGCGCCCCGGCCGGGCTCGGTCCGGGGCTGGGTTGGCGCCGCTCTCCCCTGCGGCTCTGCCCGCCGCAGCCTGCCGCCGGCACGGTGGGGGGCATCCTCCGGCCCCTCCCGGAGCCGCTACCGGGTGGAGGGCCCGGGGCCTGCCCGCCGAGGGGAGCCGTGCCGTGCCCCGTGAGGGAGGGCCCGCGCCGCCCCGCCGCCTTGCCCAGAAAGCGGCTGCTTAGAGAAGGGGACAAAAGCGGGCTCCGCTGCCTGCATGGAACTGCAGGGAAACGCCGCGCCCGGGTTCATATTTAAACGGTTCCGGCGCCAGCGGGTGGCAGTTCCCGGGCTCCCCCCTCGGCGCCGCGAGGGGAACCCCAGGGCACGGTCGTGCCTCGGCTCCCACGGGCAGCCCCTCCCGACAGGGCTCCCCGGGCCCCGGTGCCTGTGCTGGCCCCGCCTCGCCTCGCCCTGCTGCCGCGCCCGGGTGCCGGCGCAGACCCCGCCGTGCTCGCCGGGGCGTCGCGGCCGGGGGCGCCCAGCGCGCTCCGGGAGTGAGGCCCCTCGAAGAGCCATGTAATTCAGGTTTCCAAAGCAAGAACGCTTTATACAGCTACTTATATTTCCTATTAGAGCTACTAAAAATGGTTATTCAGTATAAAGGTGTACATCTTTCACAGAAAAAAGATGCCAGTAAATACGAGTTTTCACTGCAAAACCAAGTATCTTCCTTCTTCCAGCATCTGGAAAGTATCTGTAAAGATTTAACAGAAGGTTCAGTAACGGCTATTTCTTATTTAACATTTTTTTTTGCAGGAGGCAGGAGAAGGCAGGCAATCTCCAGCATGAGCTGGCATTCTGATTTTTGGGTTGTGCATTCCTAAATACGGAGGCAGCTGTTCTGTGCTTCATTTCAGAGGAAGAATGTTTCAGTCTGAATTACTGTGGTATCTCACAGCACAAGTACAATTTTCCCATCTTTGTTTCTCCTCTGCATCTGAAATGAGTGTCATCCAGCCTGAACGCTTTTCTCTGTCTCTTTGCGAATGGAAAGCATCGCTTTTATAATAACTATGTCTTTCACAGAGTGGCTGGCAGTACCTGCAACCCTGAACTCGGATGCAGATGATGCTCCTACGACGATGCCTTCGTGAACCGGGCTTGGAGCCCTGTACAGTTGCAACTGCTCCGCGAGTTCTGCTGACTCACGGCGCCACAACAAATGCAGTGTAGTAACTTCAGCAGAGTATCGGAAAGTGGTGGAAGCACCCATTCAAAGGAAAGAAGGGGGAAAGCCTTAAGAAATACAAAAGGGGTCATAGACCTAGGGAGTAGGTAGGGACCATTTTACATTCCTGTCGTTGTTTACATGAACAGTGAAGTCATCCTAAACCAGGAGTACATTAGAGAATAGGCAGGGAGTGGAATCACTTGCAAACAGCTCATACCAGTGTTTTTTGAAAATGTACAGAATAGTACTTTTTCTCCATTTGTGGTGGCTTTGAGGAATAAATATGTTTATTTTTCTCCTTCATCTTAAATTGTTTGCCATTGATACGTTATAACCTTTACTTTTCAGAGCACTTTTTGTTTTCATCAAATTCACGTTTTTGCACAGTTCATTAATTAATGTAATTAGAATTAGTAAATGTACTTTGATAGCATGATTTATGCTGCAGAATGTTTCACGGATGTTTAAACATTTCAGGGAAGCGTGGTAACTTCAGGAAAATTTGTAACTCAAAAAGGTCCTAATACAAGACTTTATGAAACGTTACCAAAATTAAGTAAGAATCCTGAAACAAACGGCTTTGGGTTTGCTGTTTTGAAGTGTTTCATTTTGCTAATATCAGTGCATTACTTCGGCTATCATTTCACTGGACTTATTTTAGACTTTATTAAAATTTGCATCCGTATATGAAGCTCAAAATTCATATTTGTATCAGAATGGAATATGAATGTATTGAAACGTGACATTATTGAAGCCATCTTCCTAAACGATTTCTTTCTGAATGCTTTTTCTTTAAGGAATGTCACCGTTTCAGACCAATCTAAAACAGTCTGCAGAGACAGAGAGATTTATGAACTTCTTTCCAGATATGGGAGAGCAGGTTTTCAGAGGTGTTGAGCATTCTTGGCTCCTGTGGAAATGAAGCACAGGAGCTACAAAGGACGAATTTGCTTTGCTCCAATATTGACAAACTTGAATGACATGTATCAAGGACCAGATTCAATCTTAGGAAGGAGAAAGCTGGTAAATTCCTTCATTTTAAACTGTCTTTTTTTAAAATCTTAACCCTTGAATAATATCAGATGTGGGAAATATATTTCATCTGGTGCACCACTGTACTGCATTTTGCTGCACAATGTTGCTAAATAAATTATAATCCTCTGTTTACATTGCAGAGCCAGTTCAGGCAATGCCAAACCTGCGACCACACGAAGCCCCAGGGTAATGTTTACCCAATTCCTGATCAGGAGCAAGTTGACTATTCCTGTGACTTTCTGCGGCCCAATGCTGTAAGCTGCAACTCATGAGCTGCTTCATGCTAATTAAAAGGGTGAGGGTTGATTAAGATCTTGAGCCCTCTGGCAATCAGAACTATCTGCCTCTTCATCTTAGCTTCAGCTACAGGTCAAAGCAGGTTTCCCTTGTTCAGCTGGAGCCTCTCACACCTTGCCTTCTTACCCTTTCAACAAATGCAGGGGCTCAGATGAGGTTGGACACTTGCAATGTGGCTCAAGTTAGTGAAATTCCATGGGAGTTCATTTTGGAATAAGATGAGCATCTCCATTCACTTCATTAGTTATCAAAGTATATTTTCTCAATGTATGATAAAGAGCAATTTTATCAGCACCTGGCAAGTCATGATAGGATCTTTCGCAAGGAGTGGAAAGAAGGTGGTAAAGTGACTATCACTGCCTGTAGTTTAAGCTGTTTACATTTTATTTTTTATTATTACAGGACAGATGTTACTCTGCTGCAGATGGGCAGGAAGAAGGGCTGAGCCTTCCATATCAGGATAGGCTTCCCTTTTTTCCAGTCTGTCAAACCATCAAGTCAGATCACATGCTAACACAGCACTCCTGGAACGAGGCTGTAGGAGGGAGGGAGCACGAAAACCCCTGCCATGTGCTGCACTGCAGCTTCTTCTTGGCTTTGAGAGGCTCAAAGAAGAGTCCCGGTGCTGCACAGCATCTGGGACTGATCATCACCAGTGAGGCTGCTAGAGAGAAATGCATGAGAAGCATGACGGGCAACCATTTCCTCAGGTCTCTGCTATATCTACAACCGATTCATTACTGCAAGCTTCATAAAAAGGCCAGATATGACTTCTTTTCACAGTGGTTCGCGAGAGGATGCATGTGAGTGAAGCCGAGCTTCTCCAGTTTATGGTTGTTTTTTGCCTAACTTCTGGCAAAACACATTATAATCTCAGCTGTTGTCTGGAAACTTTTCTGAAGGTACTCTGGAACAGCAGCTTTCAAACGATAAACCAGTGAAAGTCAGTACTCGGGGATGAAAGCTCATTTCTGACTTCTGCATTCAAAATCACAAAGGCTGACTCTAGGCAAGGGACACACTTCAGCCAGCTGCTGTAGGGTTCCTGTAGTGGCTCATGGGAGGGGGGCCCCTCTAGTGGCTGATTCAGCCCAACTCCGTTTCGCTGAATGACCCGTTGCCCATAGAGACTGCACAGGAGGACGGGCCTCACTAGCTAGAAATCAAACTGTCATTTTACAGTCAACTAAATCAGGCATTGCTGTTTAGAGAAGCAGTCCCTCCAAAAACTGCCACTTGCTCTCACATTCTGCCATGCCCTCCTTAACAACAGCCCAAGTGCTCATGTGGCTGTGTGTGAACACGATTGGGGAGCTAGGAACTGAGCTGGACTAAAACAAACTCAGAAAGTTAACAACAGTATTTTAGTCTTAACCCAAACCAATTCCCCAGTCTGAATCACCATTCTTCTTCCTACCTGTTTATAGTGGCACAAGGCAGAAGGCAGTGAAGAGGCTGGAAGGAGGCCAGGTAGAGAAAGCACCAAGCTGCCTCTTTTGGTAGCAATCCCATTTTACAGCAGCAGCAGAGGATGGTGAAAGCATGGTGTTCACCCACGTGACTACTCCCTTACTCACCTAGCAACCTATGCAGTTTATACTGCAGCATTTTGATTTTAAAAAGAAAAGCAGGATTAGTGAGGACTGCCTGACACTCATCAGTATTTCTGAGATCTTGTAGAGAGCAGAAGAAGGAATTCAGCTTGAAGGGCTCAAAACCCTTCCAAAAGAGGGTAACAATGATGCCTGGCAGATGATCAGATCTGTGTGGGCCAATGCAGTGCCATTCAGGGATTCCTGAGCTAACTCTCACCAGCCCCAGCAGAGCACTGCTTAGATTGCTACCTGTTACACTGGTAGCACAGCAAGCTGTTAGGTTCCAGTCATAAAAACAGGTATGTCTTACTTTATGTACAGCTCAAAAGTTTGGCTGTCCTGAGCTCTGATGAATGTACATGCTGCAGGAAAGTAAGAAGCGGTCTGGCTGCCAAGTTCGCTCACTTGGCTTGCAGCACTTTGGGTGCAGACTCTGTATGAGCTCATAAGCCAAGGAAAGCATATCATCAGTGAACAAAGAATTTAAAACCACAGAAAACATGTAGCCAAGATGCAAAAGATGGAGAAGTTCTGTGCCAGCGTAATTATCTCAGTAGGAGTAGATTTTTTAAACCGAATTACGTTTGTTAGTCAAATCCCAAGTGTGGATACAGACTGCACTGCTACACATTGCTGTAGCTCTCTTGCCTTATATTATGGGAATAAGCTACACGGAAATAATGCTCATGCAAACTCTTTCATTACAGACATATGGAGAGATTTACTTACCTGATTGCTTCAGCATAGTTAAAATGATTCAAACTATGTCTGCAAGTAAGTCCTGAAAGACTGTTCTATGAAGAATTTGTGTGACCTGACAGTGCATTAGGTTTGGACTGAGACTTGGATAAGGATTAGGCTGGACTGAGGCTTGCTCTACCTACAGTTTCATGCTAACAGAGTTACTCAGGTTATAGGTTGTTTTGGTTTTTTTTTAATCAGGTAGTTTTAAGGACCTATGACAATTCTGGGAGCATGTTTCCAGCAAAATGAGCCATCATTTCACAAAAAAATCAATCATATATATTTTGTATTGCTAGAATTTATTATTTTTTAAAACAATATAACTAGTTTTAAAATGATGAATGTAAATAAGACTGACATGGATGTATAACTCTTATGTATAAAGTGACCTGGACATAGAACCATAGACTCGTTTAGGTTGGAAAAGACCTTTAAGATCATCAAGTCCAACTGTTAACCGAACACTGCCAAGCCCACCACTAAACCATGTCCCTAAGCACCACATCTACACATCTTTTAAATACCTCCAGGGATGGGGACTTAACCACTTCCCTGGGCAGCCTGTTCCAATGCTTGACAACCCTTGCAGTGAAGAAGTTTTTCCTGATATCCAGCCTAAACCTCCCCTGGTGCAGCTTGAGGCCATTTCCTCTTGTCCTATCGCTTGTTACTTGGGAGAAGAGACCGACCCCCACCTCGCTACAACCTCCTTTCAGGTAGTTGTAGAGAGCGGTAAGGGCTCCCCTGAGCCTCCTCCAGGCTAAACAACCCCATATATGAGTCCTACCACTATTAACCCATGTTTTGCTGACTTACATCTGTCTTTGCCTCTTGTGTTAAGAACACATTGTTCCAGATGACCTAAAGCACACGTCCTCATTCCAGTGGTCCTCCACTTCCAGGAGTTGTTTGTGGCTACAGTTGAACCTTTTAAACTGCTAAAACTAAGAAAACAGGAAAGATAAAAGTCTGATGTGGCCTGCAGTGCCACACCATCACTTGCACTTTCTTCTCATGCTTATGCCTCCAAAGATTGAGGACCCTTTTCCTGTTTGGTTTAAATGCTTCCTTAGAGTTCACTAAAAGTTCATAGGCCACAAGTCTCAGAAAGCCATTGTGCTTTCTGATTCTGCACGGTCACATCAGGAGACACTGGCTTTTTTGCTGTCTGGGAAGGACAGCAATTTTCATCTTTTCAGAAGCTACCACAATGTGTAAACTTAAAAGTGCAAAAAGAATAGATAGAGAAAAGCACTTCCAGAGCCCATGCCAGCACTATTCCAAAGCCAACTAACTGTAGCATATTAAAGAAAAAAACCCAAACCAATCCATCTGATAGTATCTCCAGCATATGAGCATGTTGTAGGACAGACCTCATTTTTGCCTGCGATGCACTCACAGAGCGAACTCATGCTTCAACAGCAAGGTTTAGAAATGTTTTTTGAAACAACCCCAATCCTAATCAAAAGCAGTTTCCCCTGGACAGCCGACAGTTCTTTAGGACATGCCACAGCTATCCTGAAGTTAACTAAAGATGCTACCGGGAGATAATCTAGAGACACGGCTGGGAAAGCCCTACTATGAGTTAGGTGCTGATCCTTTTGTGCTTGCAAACCTTTCATACTTAGGAATCAGTGGTGCACTGACTTGACTCCTACTTACTACTGTATTGGAAGCAGGAATAGTGCCTCTCTTGTCATCCCCATCCTTGGCTTTTTGCCACTCAGAGTGCATTTCAAAATGTTATCCAATCTCGACACTCAATGACCAAAAGAGACTTTTTTTCTTCTTGCTAAAATACCTGTCTCATATCCAAAGATTAAACTATGCACAGACATCTCCACATTACCAACATTCTCTGTCCTGTAGCATCCCACTTCTACCTCCTACTACATGCAGCCCTTCTGAAGGAAGAGGAAGGTCATGTAGAGGAGAATTGGAAATTCAGGAGACAAGCAAGTTACAGAAAACAGAGGATAATCAGCTGTAGCATAAAAAGGGGGAAAAAAAGCTGGAATAATCAACTGAGCCCACAATTTGGTTATAGCTCTGAGCTTTTACTAGATGCTCAGGCTTGTTAAGTGAGATCTATAGCTCATTTAAGATCACAAATTTTCAGATATTTTGAATTGCCTAGATCCTGTATGACACTTGCAGTAGTATGGATGATAAACTTTGTTAATACTTGTTTGTTGTACCACTGTGCTATTAAACTTTTCTCACATACTCAGTGCCTGTCAGTCTCTAAATAAAACCTAGGCAACGAAAACATCAGAAAGTGGGACATGTTACAATGCCATAGCGTCATTATGGAGCTGCCTGGACAGGTAGTGCTTCCCAGTCATTTTTGTGACAGCTCAATGGACGCTTCTCCAGACAGGATCACTGTAAATATTCCTAGTGGTTCTGTGCATCTCTGCACAGGCCACTTTTGTGCCTCATGTTAACACACCTCATATACAAAAGCAGCCTTTAGAGTTGAACATACAATTCCTATGCTGCCCTTTAGGATTTTCCCTTCTCTCAGAGCTTTCTGGGGAAACAAAAAAAAGGGGGAAAAAAGGACTGTTAGTGGCTGAACCGATGAAGCCTCTTTGCCTTGTGCCTCAGTTTTCTGGTGTGACCTCTGAAGAAAGCTTTTCGCGTGGGTAGAAAGTTTGTAATAACCCGTGCCTATAAAGATTCTCACTGTCTGATAAGGGGTGAGCTCACATTGCATCTTTTCCCTCCATGAGGACACAATTTCCATTACCTGACTGCCAACTGTCCCAACACATATAGGAGTTCAATGTCTTAAAGAGGTCTATCCTTCTATGTAATTTTTTTGAAGTTGTGCAACAAATCCAGGTACATACACACTCCCTCTTTTGTTTATTTATTTATTTGGGAAAACAATCTAAACAAATCACATGGGGGGCAGGTTGGAAGAATGCCCTTCTTTAACCCTCAGCACTTTGTGTAGTGGTTATTTCTGCACCATTTGCACCAAGCCTATGAAGTGGGATTCTTGTTAAACACAGAGGCCTGACAGGAGAAAACAGAGAGGGAGAGAAACACGCTAAAACAGAAGAAAGCACTCATGCCACCATTTAGACAGGAGGGCTCAGGACCTGCCAAGGAGCTGTCATAAAAGTGTTTCAACAAGGCAAGGAAGAGGCCTTGTGGCAAATGGTACCAGACATGGTGCCGAGGCAGACAAGCTCTCCAAAGAACACAGCTGCTTTGTGCTCACATTTGATGTTCTAGCTAAAGCCTGCCGTGTCCTATCTTTTGGTATTGTCAGATCAATAACGGGTTTGTATTGTTTGAAAGATGCACTCTTGAAAACAGTTGGGCACAATTCTCCCTAATAGCATAATAATCCTAATAATATAAATTCATAAATGCATATACCTTTTATGTCATTGGCCTTATTTAAATTGTCCTTGTTCACGGGGTAACAGAGCTTCCTGCCCCACAATCCTGCTCTGCAACCCTGGATCCCTGATGAACAGGAAATTTTAGTACAGGCAGGCATCTTGTCTGTCAAAAAAGTCAAAATAACTTGCAAGTCTGTCCTGGCTCCGTTTCCCAGCCTTCACTAAAATGCTCTCCCTTATTTTCGCATACAAAGTGCAAAGCACAGCAACATTTCTAACGCACAGTAAATCTTTCTCAGAGACCTCCATCCTTGTTATCATACCTCCACCATTTTTTAAATCTCACAAACAGATATGCTGGAGTCATTTTACAGTTACTTGGACTAAAGAGTTCTCTCTAGAAAGTGGTTTCATAAGCTGGAGAAGTAGAAGTTAGCCCAGATGTCTTGATGGTAAAATTAACAATGGTTTCAGGTGAAATTTTGGCTACTCTGCAATAAAGCAAGAAGCTGCCAGCAGGATTGACCAGTTTGTAGGACCTCTTCTGAAGACGATGAGGCCTGCATTGGGGTGGGGGAGAATGAGATATAACAGGCATGTGGGTCTTGTCGAAGGATCTCACCTACTAAATTGTGAGAGAATTCAAAGCTGAATTCTCCTTTGTTAATAATCTCCACTTGCTATCAATGACAATAGCCCCAAAGGACTGGTTTACCATCACTCTGTTTTTCTCCACACAGCTGGGGAAAGGAGAGCTTCCAGGTGTCACGGACTTTTCTACAGTGACAAAACTCTCATGTTGCTGGCTAACATTGGTGCTTTGGGAGTCACATTTGTTCAGATTTCCAGAGAAGTGGCATCTACACTTTATGTTCTGCTGTCCTTTCTGATCCTCCCAGGGTAGTGTGGCTGTTCTCACCCACCAGCCCAGTGCTGGCTGACCAAGTCTCTAAGCATTTTCACCGTGTGAAGCCACTACAGAAAAATATCAGGCTGCCTGATTTTACTTTTGTCCTCCACCTCTATGGTGGCTGGTTATCAAGCTAAAGATTTTCCACTGCCTGGGAGGCTGTTTTGCCAGAGCACTTATCAGTAGCACTCTGAAAATGTGCAACAACCTGAGAATTATACTGCCTGGATAGTGAAAAAGAGGTAAGTGACAGAATAGAAGATGAAAAAAGTTGAAATTGTAACCTCTGCTTCAACACCCAAATTAGGATAGGTTTTAGTTTGTATCACAATTCATTGCAACATCATCATTAATATACTGAATTTGCTGGTGAAACATTTCAGCTGGTGACAGTTACCCAGAACACTATGAATGTAATGCAAACAAGCTCTCCACTATGTAGGGACATCATTTTGCAAGGGAGGTACTGTAAGTCCCGTTACACAAAGCAGTGTAGAAACACACATTCACTGAGACATTGATTGAGGCTCGATACTTTTTCATGCAGAGAAGGTGTTGGTTTGGATGCACTTAAGCTTGTTAGAGTCTCATACCAGCATATTTCTTTACCTTGTAAGTACCTTCATATTGTCATGATTATGTTTACATTCTGTTGGTGAAAGGCAAACAGAACATACATTTGTGTGGAAAAGCGGACGTATCACCTCTGTAAGAATGATAACAAATGTGGTAAGAAGTGTGCTAAGATGGAGACATTTAAATATTCACCCAGAACTTTATGACAGAGCAAGACATAGGCATTACTGCCTGAGATTTCATTTCATATAGGTATGATAAGAGCAGCAGCTTACAAACTCTGCACAGTAAGGAACAAACATGTAATACCTTCTGCTTTAAAGATTTGCAAATACTGCTTAATATGCTTTTGTGAAATGAAATGCAAATACTCACTTACTAATAAATTAATGAAATTCTGCCTTTGAGAGAAACCATCAACTGCTGTTAACATCTCCATTCAAATGCCTGAGTCATTCTGGGTCTCTGTGCTGATTTCTGGTACAAGCCTCTAGCATGGGCTTCAGAAAAAGTCAAATTCAGGTAAAGGACTAGGTGAGTACTTAAAAGCTTCACAACTACAGTGAACTGGCTTTTATCTTCCACTAAAGTCCGTAACAACAGGAACCCTCCATACAGAAAAGGATGGAGATTTACTTCCAGTTGACGAAATTTATATGAAAGCCCCCCCCAGATGCTGGCCTTTCAGTTGAGCTGACAGCTCTCAGTGTGCACTTGAATGAGTAACAAGGTGCTCTCCAGGTCTGACGCTAGGATTAACCATTAGGTACTTTTGTCATTCAGGCTACCTCTGACAATGACTTTCCATTGCCTTGGACAAGTCTATTATTCATCCAGGCTTAGATTTTCTTTCGGTAGGGACTATGAAGGAATACTGAAGAGACAAACAACGGGAGAACTGCGAGGGATACCTGCTGTATCAGGCAGGCAGCTCAACAGGCAACTGAAATGTGGAGTTTATTACTAGAAGAGCATAACCAGTTTTGGTTAGACTAAATAAATACCATCAATAAATGCGACTGACTGTGTGACATTTTGAGGCACCAGTCACTCTCAAGTGCCTCAAAATCCTTTCCATTATTTACATGCAAAACCTAAATTGTGGGGTTCAAGAATAAGCAAAGAATATGTAGAACACTTCTGAAAATAAAACCACAGGATTACGGCTGAGAGACAAACCAGCATGCAAAATCTTAAAGTAATAAAACGTTATGAAGTGGCCAAATACTAGGTGATTGAAGTATTCTAGAGAATGAGAAATAATAAAGCTTTTAACAAGAGAATTAAGTGATAGAAAAGGAAGATATTGATACTTCCATAGGAAAGTAAAAGTTCTGGTTTTTTATAATGCATGCAAAAATTCCTGTGACTAAGAACCTATCAACCCTCACATTATATGGATGGATGTCTTACACGTATGCCTCTTGAAGTACATTTTAGAAGTTGGTAACTATGTGCTAATTCCTAAGCTCTAACAGGACACAGGGAAGATGTTCCTAAAAGAAGACAAACACACAGGTACACAAACACTTTTTTTTTTTAATGAAAGCTTAGATTCAGCAAATGTCAAACAATATCCTCTCTACCACCCCCAAACTTCCATCTTGATCTATGCAAAAAAGCTGGGATCCTTTGAATGTGGGAAAAGGCCTAATCGGAACTGTGTTCTTTCAGTGTTTGTTTAGTAAAAGAAAGTTATGCTTCAGGAAAGTCTAAATATAGATATTCCCTGCTGCACACAGTTCACAGTCTAAGCAAGATAGGCACAGCCTGGGAACTGTGAATCTCAGAAGAGACAATAACTAAATCTGTTTAAAGTCATTCTATGGTATTACTGACTTGCTTCACAAAGGCACTGCAGAAGGAAAGATAATTAGTGAATTTTTTTTTTTAAAAAAGCAAGAGTGCCATCGCAACCTCCTCTCATGAGGATGGAGCTGTCACTCCCTCATGTGGTCAGATGTTTTTCTTGGAACGTGTATATGGAGGGAAGAAGGAGGGACAGTCCGTATCTCTAATGAGTGACCTTCAGCGAGGACTTTTTTTTTTTTAAATTATTTTTTTTTCTGCTGATGGTTGAAAAGTAACTCTTTTAGGCCAGCTGACTGAAGCCAGCATGTTCGGTCTGCAGACCCCCGGTTGAGAATTTCTAACATGGGTGACTTTTCAGTTAACTTGTTTACATGAACAAATGTGTTGGCAGCAGCAAACTCAGCATGGAAATTCAATAACCGTTCCCTTCTGGCAGTATGAGCAGACTTTAGCTGAAATCATGGAAAAGCAGATTTCTCAGATGTTTAATGGCAGCTTTGGAAGTGATTCTTTTGTTGTATATTATTTGTGGACATTTAGTTAAAATCAATAAACTGTAATGAATAATGCTTTTGCTGAAATGCCGTTTATAACTGAAAACTGCTTTGACCAAAATTCTGCAGGATAGCTCTCTTTCCTTCTAGATCAGTACAATGCTGGGTCATATTGCTGGAGCTGAGAGATCAATACCTGCACTGCTTCTGCATAAATTGTATTTGTCCTCTGTTTAAATAAATGCCACGGAAAGAAATACTCACTCACCAACCATCTCTGCTGGTATTCTTCTGGTATGTTTTGTCAGTTCTTGCTAAACTTTGAAGCCCCTTTGTAATTGGCTGAAAACAGAAGGTAAAAGCAAAGATTTTATCTCCTTCCTGCCAGAATTATTTTGACCGCAGATGATGTAGTCACGAAGCTTATATTCAGTGGTAACTAATGAACAAGGAGCACCACTGTAAAGAAGTCTAAAAGTTCGGTCTAAAATGCCAAGGCCCTTCTTCATAAAAGACTCTGTTCTTTAGAGGCACTCTGACAAAGGGTAATGGCGTGTAATTCTACTTTTGACTGATGTTTACTGTGGATGTTTGGGAGAATGAGATAGCTATTCCATTTGTAAATATCAAAAAGTTTGTTGGAAAGATGGTAAATATTTCTAGAACCAGGAACAAAGTATGGCTGGTATTCAGAGAACCTGGATAACATGATTGCCTGAAGCTTAACTCAGATGTGGCTGCTGCTAAGAAACAAAGGCTAGAGCAGAATTTCAGGAACAGAGAATTAAAGATCAAGGTAACTTAAGGTCCCAGCATTTCAAAGTATAAGAAGCAAGTCAAAGGAGGAAAAGATCACCATGGATTACACACAGCTCACTGAATACCTCTGCTTCATGTGGTCAATGTAGCCTAAACAAGCAACCATAATATTTCAATTCAAAATGAGAAGAAATAAAATATAAAAATGCCAACATATAGAGAAGTGTCTTACATGCTCCCAGAATACTGCATGTGCTACCCCCTATAGAAAACAGATGTTTCCAGCAGAGAAGTTCAAAGAAAGACAACAGTAAAGGCAAAATAACCACCCAAGAAAAAAGGGAATCAGAAGACTGTAGCCTTACTTTCAGAAGAAACAAAAGTTATAAATACAAAATAAGGATTCGTAAAACATGAAATAAAGCATATGAAATTGAAGCTGAGGGAAACTAATGTTTCTGACTCACAACATATGATTATATAAGAAACTGATCAAAACAAGTTATTACACAACAGGATACTATCAAATTCACTGCAACTACATGTAATAAAATTGCTACAAGCTGCAAAAACACTGGGCATTCATTCACTCACTGATAAAAATTCACATGAACACTATAAACATTGTTCTGAAAAAAAACCCCAAAACTAAAGGCGTTCTCTTTTCCCAATATGCCTCCTCAGTTTTTTGGGTGTGTTACTTAAGATTCACTGAAAAACCTTTCCCTTCTGTATTTCTTTACAAACACAGTACTAACTCTTCTTGTAACACATAGGGGAGTTTGCCCATCTGGAGCTAAGAGCAGATGCCACGTGAGGCTTGGGCTTCCATGTGTGCTTTCTTTCTCCAATCAAAGCAGTGGTTCTTCAGTTTGCCCTTCTTTGCCCTACCTTTTGAGTACAAGGAAGAGATGGGAGCCCATCAGGGTCTGAAGAAAGTCTTCCTTTCTGTCAGTTGTCCTCCTCCTCCATAAGCCAGCAAGTGAGCATTTTCAAGGAGCTCTGTGCTTCACCCCTTCCTCTTCAGAAGCTTAGCCCTACCCTAAAACTAGTCTAACCCTCTTGGCTTAAGGTTAGTTATGATCTTCATAGGACCAGCATGTGGGCTCATGCCCTGTTCTCCTCCTTTATGACAGTTTTCTCCTTGAAATCCCAACACATGTGGACTCCGTATGGATCCCAGATCTCTAACCAAGAGTTCAGCTTAGAGTTAGTATTAGGAAGGAAAAAATCCGGGAACGTGGTGTTCTTGATGAATCAAAAATCAGTGTCCTACAAAGTGGAAGGCAGGTGCCTTCTGGAGAGAAACATTTCTGTAATTAGATTCTCACTTCTTGGTTACTTGTCAATAATGAGAACCTACCTACGACTATATTAAATCTTTATCCACCCAAAGAATGCATGGTGCATTCTGTCCTTCAGCTTCCACCCTCCATTTGGAAGCCCAACTAAGTTTGGTTTGATAATTATCTCAGGTCTTCTATATTTGCTTTTCTATTTTGGCCAAAATCTAAGCCTACTGAAGACCTTCATTTAATACCAAGTTATGAAAACTTTGTTTGACACAAAGATTACAACTAACCCTTCTGTTTCCTATTGTCAGCCCTCATTTATCCTATGTACTTTGTCAGGACCCTGAGTGCACTAATAGGCCTTAACAGCCCCAACAAAGCTCACCTGCCCCCTACCCATGGGCTCAGGAGCCCCATTTAAGCTGAGCCCTGGGCTTTTACTCCACACCTGGGCTATGCTGTAGGCATATGGGTCTCCAGCTCAGCCATGACTGTATCTAGCCATGTTCATCTGGATCTGGACTTACAGACTGACTTCCTAGCTTGACCTCAGTCTTACCAGTATGGACCTGCCTGGCAATCACTAGGTTATATCTGACCCTAGTTATCCTCACTGGACCTGAACCTAACCTGTGGGCTGCCTTCCCAGCTTGGCCTTGTTGCCTGCCTGATGATCTGGACTTGTGGCTGAATCTTGTGTGCCCTGCTTCCTTTGCTCAGGTACTGTAGGACTGGGTTCTGGCAGTGAGGCTCTGCCCTATCAGCTGTGTTATCATGCTTGGCTCCTGCCCTTTATGGAACAGCCAGCCCTCACTTCTCCCAATGCTTTTCTGTTTTACCTTCAAAATAAACCCAATATTTCTATACTTAGTCTCACAATCCCAACAATAACTCACATGTCAAAACTAAGTGAAACACTTTTTTTTTCTTTTTTTAACATTACAGAATCCCATTATTAACTCTCTAATTCTAAGCCTGAACATTAAACATTAATTCCTTTTGATTCAACAGACTTCTATCTTCTCCTCCTGTTTGCAACCTGCATATTACCTTTTTGAGTCTCACCAGGTGTATGTCCCCATTTCAATAGGGAGACTATGAGTTGTACCCCCTTATTGTTACCAGCCCTGATGACTGGAATTTAGCTTGAAACCCCTCTAAAGCTGAGAACAGTTGTTTCTTGTTCCACTAATTTTGATATTATTTCCCCCCCTTCAAAGGCTGCTGCTAAAAAAAAAAAAAAAATCCAAAAAACACAAACAAACCCTCAGCTGAGCTATTTGCGGTGTTCTTTCCTATACTATGCCAAAGGTTAAGCATAACACTGAATTTATGCAAATTGAGATCTAGCCCAAAGATATTACAAATCATTCTGGTGTTATGCCTTAGCTTTCAAAGGCAGCTTTTGTTTGCTATAACAACTCCACAAATTTTTTAGATCTTTCTCTTCATAACCATAACTTCAGGCCTATGATTAACACAGAAGAAAAGACCCATAAACCAAGCAGGTTAAATCCTAAACCATCCTCCCTTTCCAACTGCAACCCTTCAGGGGACAGACTTGTTAAGTAGGAATAAGCCCCACATTTCACTACTTTTTCTCCAGAATCTTAAGTGCAACTGCAGGCTTTACACTTAGCACACTTACCTACTGGCAAGCCATATATTCACACAGTCACATATTAATTCTGACTGAAACCCTTCTCTTTGACATCTAGGTTGGTACTTTAAAGGAAATGGGCTCTATGCAGTAGCTATTCCATTTCCCATCACTAGTTCCAACCCCAATATAAGAAAATCCAATAAAGCCATACTTGAGTAGAAGGTTTGTCAGCTATTCAGGAGCTATATTCACTTCTAGATCAACTGGGACCTCACCACCTGTAAAAAGGGAAAGAATGGCATTTAATCAAGAGCAGTGTCCCAGGGATAATTAGCTGTATGTAGTTAGTCATACCTACATCCTTCATCAGAACTACACTAACAGTTTATTTAAACTTCATGAAAGATGATTAAATCCTCATTCAACTGAAGTCAAGTGCAAAACTTCTGAACTGGGAGTGGGGGTTTCACCTGGCCTGCGGAAGGTTGGCTTTGCCTGTGGTCTTGAGCACCATCTAGTGTCGTCACAGAGGCCAAGGAGATACACTTTGAGCCTTTAGTTGAATGAGCATCAAACAAAAAAGAAAGGGGGGGGGGAGCATGGCTTAAGGTGAAGTTGCTCTATGCCAGGGAACTTATTTCTGACTTTTGTGGGCTCTCAACAGTGTCTTTTTCTCCAAGGACATCCGCAGCACCGTGCATTGAGTCATCAGCTGTACTGAATATAATCCAAAATGCTAGTTTCTAGCATTTTTCATTGAAACACCAAATGTAGCAGGATAAGCCATCACAAATTTAATTCTGCAGCAGCATTTATATACTGCCTCACAAGTACCTCACAAGCACCTACTACATCCCCCAAGAAAAATGGTAGAAAATCTTACGTGTATGTATTTATTTACACCCAAACAAAACATGTCATTGCTTTACCATCTTTCATTTCTTATTTGACATCCCTCTTCAAATTCTCTTTCAGCCTTCTTTTTAACTATAGCTGGATGTGTGTGAGTTGTGGCCACTGCTGCTTTCCTACAACTTTAGAGGACAGAATTCAGTGCTGACTGCCAATGAGTCAGTCATTCCCAACACTAAAGGAGAGTAATAGTCAAGGTTTTGACAAATCAAATGGATTTGAAATCCATTTTGTTCATAGTTGATTCAATTTGTGAAGCAGTTCAGAAAGAAGTTACAACAGCTGCCAGCAGCAGTATGAGAAAACATAAGACTCTGGGGTACAATTTAGTAAAAGGTTCTCATTTTACATGTAACGCTATGCAGTTACTTTATTCTTTTAACTAGCACAGGAAGTATGCATTAAACAGTTACTGAATTCACACAAATGTTGAAACACCTTCTCCACAGGCAAACTTTCCAAACATCACTCATTGTTCTGCATGTCCGTGAACTGCACACACCTGACCACATCAGATTTTTTTTGGTCATTTTAGATGATCATTTGGCTTCATCAAAGGCTTTTTCCCAGTACTGTATTTCCTAAGAATTTAATTCAATAGAAATACACCAATAAGACATACTATGTATAAACACACAGTTTCATGAGTACATGTATGTCACTTGTTGGAGACTGCTCCACAACATAATAGCCTCCATTGGCATTTCCCTCAACGCATCGCACCTGGCCAATGCAGCCAACTGCCAATACGCGACTGCTTGAGCTTCTTTTCCCCTCGACCGCCTGCGCAATTGCAACGACCGCGCGCCAACGGGCAGCGCGGGAAGAGGCGAGGGCTGCGCCTGGCCGCTGGGGCAGGGGCCTGGTCACCCGGGCACGCCGGAGGCCAGCGCTGCGGCTGGGCTGCCCGAACCCGGCCTCTCCCCCACCACCACACGAAGCAGCGCTAGCGCTGAAACGACGGCGGCTCGGGGCCGGCAGCCACAGACACGCCGGCGGTAACCGAGGGGTGAATAAGGGACAGGAGCAGCGACCCAGGGCTGCCGGCCGCCATTTTGGGCGAGGCCAACCACACCACAGAGGGGCGCGGGCCCGACCCAAGATGGCCGCCGGCCAACCCGCCCCGCCCCGCCCGGGCAGGCCCCGCCCCGCCGCGGATGCAGACGGGCGCGCACCGGAAGCGGTTTTCCTCATGCCGGAAGTGCCGCGGTTCCGGAGCGGTGGCCGGGCGGCGATGGCAGCGGCCCGGCAGCGGCGCGGCGGCCCGGCGGGCCCCTCCGCCTCCCGGCGCGGCGACGCGGGCTGAGGGGAGCGGGCCGCCTGCCGCCGCCCTCCCGCTCCCTCCTTCTCGGCTGGAGGAAGGTAAGGGGCTGCTGGCGGCGGTGAAGGAGCCGCTTCTCGCCCGGCGGCGGGGCTAAGCGCTGCGAGCGGTGGCAGCGGCCGGTTTGCGCGGCCGGTTGCGGGAGGGGAGCCCCGGAGCGGCCGCGGCACGGCGGAGAGCGGCTCTGACAGCCACGGCAGGCGGCCCCGAAAGCTGCAAGTGAAAACAGGGTCTCGAAACGGAAAACAACGAAGGAGCAAAGTCTGGGCGTTCTCTCTGACGCTTTCGGTGTAACCCAGAGCCCAGGCTCCTCTTCTGGCTACTGCTGCCTCGCAAGGGCGGGAGAAAAAACAACTAATGTTTACCTTCTTAAATCTACTGCAATTGTAATAGCGTTTGTGCTTTCAATATGTGCGTTCCTTTGAAGATTTATTTTGTCCGAAGGCGACTACTTGTTAGCCGTCTCTAAAATGCCTGACTGCTGGAAAAAACGGGCTGTGACTTAGCTGTTGGGTAAACACGGACTCTGGAATTTAAGTTTTTTACCCAGTGGATTAACAGCTTCGTACACAAAATTTTTCGATTGTCCTACTAAAAGTATTAACTCGGTGTATTACAGGGAAGCATACTGTTAAGTTACATAAAAGGGTAAGCCAGACAATAAATAGCCGTCACAGACATAAATAATGGCATTCTCGGGTATTTACTGTCACTGTACGCTGGACTCTTTTAGCCACCGTAAATGCAGCGGTGTGAGGGCCAGCACAACTTCTCCAGGGCTACCCTGCTCAGGTTGGGATTGAAGTCTTGCAAGATTGCTAACCAAACAGATTAGTCTGGCCTCAGGAAGGGGGATTTAGAAAGGTGTAGTGATTTTTTATCAATTATGGTAAACTCTGTCATACTTCCATTAATAATTATTGTTCTGTATGCATAAATCATTCTTAAGTAACCATTTCTGCTTAGGATTTTTGAAGCCTGATATATTTTCTTAAAACAGTACTGCATAAATTGATTTTTGCCCCTCTCTTAAAAAAGGTGGGGAAGATAAAACCCCAACAGTCGTATTTGTTACGACAGCTTTAACCAGCCGCAGTGAAGCGGTGGTTCTCCCTGCCCAAGGGCTATCTTGAGGGAAGGTGGTGATGACTTCTTGATGTACTTCAGCTAGAGTGTTTGTGACTGGTTTGAAGAGTGTTTTGAGTCACCTAGGCCCATACAGCCAGCCAGAGATCTTAAAGCAGCTAAAATCGAGGCCAGTAGTGTCTGTGGTGCTTCAATAATTTGTGCTTCTTCTGAAAAGTGCCAGTTGACTGGTGTCTGGTATGTTCTGCACTGAGTCAGTTACTACTACAGATGTTCCTCCAGAAGGCATACTGCAACTGTTCACACAGGTAGAGCAGAAGGACAGTTAGGTGCAAGTCACATGCTTATAGTATCGTCATGTACCCATGCACATGGGTACAAATACGTACCTTTAGTATATATCTGCTTATGTTCAACTTGAAAACAACCTTTTATATGGTTCATAGATGGGCACTCAGCTACTGCTTAATAAAACTGGATGTTGCTACACTGCAAACAAGCAGCGGTGCTCCTGTCTGGCTGGCTAGCAGCATGTTTGTCTTGCAGACGTCAAAGAACTTTACAAACTTTCTGTATTTATAGAAAGTCTTATATTATCCCCACCCTGCGGCTAGAAACACTGAGGGCAGATGGGGTAACTAAGTTATCCAATTCATGACTTCTGTTTTGTTCACTCAGTACTTGACTTTAGCCTGGTATAACGTGATAGCTAGCAGACCCTAAACTAGCCAGAGCCATTGATGGAGCACTGTCCGTAATTACAATTAGCCTGTTGCTGGCATAGTAGCATGATTTTGTCCAATGTAGAGAGAATTCAGGTCCTCAGAAACGCGTGTGTGTGCTGTTTTTACTAACGTGTAATGAAAAGTTATAAAAAGTTAACTTATGAAAACCAAGCTTCATCTGTGTCCCCTCTTTCTCCAAACTGTACTGAATGTATACATTGCCTTTTGTTCCAGGTGCAGAGCATGGAGAATGATGAACTTCCGCCAGAGGATGGGATGGATTGGTGTGGGGTTGTACTTGTTAGCAAGTGCTGCAGCTTTTTATTACGTCTTTGAAATCAATGAGACTTACAACAAACTAGCACTGGAGCACATTCGGCAACACCCCAAGGAACCACAGGAAGGAACAACATGGACGCACTCCTTAAAAGTACGACTGCTATCCTTGCCTTTTTGGCTGTGGACTATAATATTTTTAATACCATATTTACAGATGTTCTTGTTCCTCTATTCCTGTACAAGAGCTGACCCCAAAACTGTTGGGTATTGCATCATTCCTATCTGCTTGGCTGTTATTTGCAATCGTCATCAAACATTTGTGAAGGCCTCTAATCAGATCAGTAGATTACAACTGATTGACACTTAGCTCAATTTCTAGTTTCCGTAGCTGTTTTGAAGCAATTGCAGATGCCTGATCTAATCACAAGACTGAAGTTCTGAGTGAAGGCTGGAAAGAGCCTTTTCTTTCAAACTGTTAAGCAATGAAGAGAGTGACTGTTTTATATTTAAAAAAAAAAAAATACAAAGGTTTTTAAATATGGGTCTATCAGAATGGCCAGAGCGGGAAAGCCCTATGTGACACTTGATGGAAGTATTCCTCATTTTGCCTTAACGATGCAAAATTGCAACACTCCATCTGAAACGTCCTGTGGGGAAATAAGTTTCTGGTCCATGACTTTACTCCTCTGTGCAAAAAAGTGATTTCCTATGTTTTCCCTTGGAGTAAAATCAATGAAAAGATACTTCTTTTGTGGTAAATGTAAAAGGAAAAAAAAAATCAGAACATGATTATAAAAGCTGCACTTAACACAATTCTTTGCTTTTTCTGGTTTGTTGGGGTTTTTTTTTAGTAATTAATATCTACATCAGTGCTGGTTTTTAATGATTTTTTTAAAAAATAAGTTTAGATATAAATGCAGGGAGCAAAGAATAAAGTTTGTGCAAACCTTTAAAGGGAAAAAGGAACTTTTTTTTTCTGTGGTAGCATACATTTTTCGGTGACCACAACAGTACCATGTTGTAGTAGGTAGGCAGTGAGGAGTGGCATAGGCCTGGAGGTTGGTGCTTTAAACACTTTTCCTATGAAGTCAAAAGCAGCTTATGCTGGCATTGGCCTATAGTCTGCACAAAACTTCATTTGTGTTTCCTTGTCCTATCTATAGAAATCTCCTTTGATAAAACTACAAGCGATTGGAATTTACTACCATTCTAATTTCACTCCGGACATGATGCAAAACCGTGTTCTGGGAGCACTGATGTATTAGGAAAAACTTTGAATTTGGGAAGGTTAACTGGTATTAGGTTGGGGGGATGCTACAAACAGGTTGTAAGACAGATAACCGTGTTTCTTCCAGAAATTTGAAGAAGATACCTCCTTCTCATTCTTGCAATGAATGCAAATTTCTTCAGTCATACTGAAATTCCACTGAGATTTCTTACCATAGTTTCAGCCTCTATTTTTCAGTGCTATTTTGGCATAGCATTTAATTCTAACTACTGGATTGTGTATTTTGAATAACATTGAATCTTCTTTCTTCTTGCCCATTTTTGTTTCTTCTTAGAATAACTAAATTTTTGAGCCAGCCATTATGGAAGTAACCTTCCAAATGTGAAAACAGTGCAAAATACACTCTTCAAAAGCAGTAGGCCCAAAACAATTATGAACTAAACTCCTTGATTATAATTTCAATTGTATGTGATTGTCAGTACCTAATCATCACAAATGCTAATCCATTTCTGACTACTTTAAGGGAATCCTGGAGAATATCAACTTTCTCTTGCTTTGGAAGGAGAACACGATTTTCAGTGTTGCTATGTTTAAGCATGGCAGTTACAAGACCTTAAACTTTCTGTTTGCATTTGGAGATATTTTGAGACACTGGTTTCAAATGCCAGCATCGGTGCTAGGACCTGAAAACAATGTAGCCTTTACAAGAAGGCTTTAAGTTCTAAGTGCAATATGAAAAGGAGGAGGCTGCCATCTTAATATGCTGGAGTAAGAATAAAGTCAAAACCCTGACTTGTAGTATCTTTGGGAGTCAGAGCTTTTAAGTTGTGTTGTTTCCTAACTTTAAAAATCACCATCCTATTTATCTATAAAATAAAAACTTTCCAATGTTTATAAACAGAGGTCTGTTAATGCAGATATGTATCAATGGTGCTTTTTTTTTGTGTGTGTGTGTGTATGTTTGTTGCTAGATAGCAGTGCTGGCAGTCAGCTGCTCTAGCTTACTATCCTGTCCTTCCCTCAGTGTGTACGTTTGGTTGATCTTTTTTGTTGTCCTTTTATGCTCTGTGCCCTAATTACTTTGTAGCGTGAAGTTTTGGGGCTGGCTGGATGAAACTGAATCCCTTTGTCATTTCTCTACCTTTCTGTAACAGGGAGATACCTTTGGCTGGACTGTGTTTTTAACTTGATGCTGTAGCTTTTAAACTGAGCAGTTATGTTGTGTCTAGATGGAGTTATTTAAAGAACAACAACATAAGAGGAAGCATCAAAAATAGAAAATGATAGGGAGAACTGCCTAAGTTTCTGTTGTGCAAGCATGTGGCCTTCAGCAAATTCATCAGCGTGCCTGATGCGATGAGCCAAGCTGTCTGGATGTGGAGCACGTGCTTGGCACAGCGGTGACTTAGGGAATGGAGGTTTGTGTTTGTAGACTTTTCCATCAGAAGCCTGTTTTTGGATTAAAGCTGTTGACAAGCATGAGCTTTACAACTAACTACAGAAAGACACACAATTTAATTCAAGCAAATGCTACGTCTGTAAGGATTTGAGCTTGAGGTGGACAGCAGAAATTGAGAGAATTAGTATAAACTATTAACATAGTGCATAGGAATACTAGACAATAGGAGTAGGAGAAGAGGAAAGCTAGCTCTGCTGGTGCTTCCAGCATTTTTGGCACCAGTGGAACATCAACAGGTGAAGTCTTACCCACAGAGTAAGTAAAGGAAAGACTATAAAAACTAATGATTACATTGTTTTTTATTGTAGTCTTTTAAAATAACTAGTGAAACAACTTTAAGCTTGATTATCCTGAAGATTTGTAGATAGTGTCAAGGCTAATTAATTCTCAACCACAGAAGATAACTGCCTGCAACACAAATTGACATAATCTACAAGCTTTTGGGATAACGAAGCTCAAAGAAGTTTTACCACCTCTTTAAAGACTACAGTACTTCTCAATTAGTTCTTGATCATAAGTGACAGAAAATAGTGCAAATCTGTTTCTACAGCAATGGCATTAATAGAAGATGGGAGACTAGCTTATACTAGAACTTGCTCATACAAATCTATTTAGTTCTTTCCACTGAGTGGGCAGAAAAGATGAATTGCTGCAGCTTCCACTTTGGGGCGGGAAGGCTATTTTTACTCTAACTCATACTGAGTTAGCTCAGACCTGATCTTGAAGAGCTTCTCCTAAAGCAGAAGCTGTAATAATAGAGGCAGTAATGAAGTCCTCAGAAGATTGCTAACCTCTACCAGCTTAGCAATCATTCAGAGCTTTAAATTTCTGCCAAGAAATTGAGTAGCTGTAATACAAGGTTGATTAATATTCATCTCTGTGCCACCTACCCTACATTTCTTTTTATTGTGTTTGTGTTGCAAGATAGATAACGCTTTAGTGATACTTGAGCATCACTCTTGGGCAGTCTGAGTGTTAGTTTCATCAGCTGCTCGGCCTTCACCTGCCAGTCCCTTCCCATCTCAGGAAAATGTCTGCTGCATTTTTTTAAATGCCGCTCAGCCTGTTCTTCACTTCCTCCCATGGGAGAGCACGTCCAGTGAAGAGCATAACTTCAGGCTGCAGCCCTTCAAACTTGGACAGAAGTAAGTTGCAATAAAATGTGGTCCTTATTATGTGAATTTCTTCCAGCAGCGAAATAGAACTGCAAGCTTGACTTCTTTTTTAATTAAAAATATGAGGATTGACTTATCCTTGGAACAAAACTTTCCAGTTTGTGCAGGATACCTATTAACTCCTCTTATTTTCTCTTGCCTGGTCCATTGTCTTCTTAAAAGGATGCTCTTTAGTTTATTATTGTATTAGTTTCTAAAAAATGCTGCTTTTCATATGCCAGTCTTGGATGAGAACCTCTTTTCTACATACGACCTAATGCATGAAAGCAGTTTAATAATTTTATCAGGTAGCTAATTGGTAAGAACTGACTCATCTTGGCTCTCGTTAAAGCTAGCCCTATGGTACAGGTTTCTTCTGGAAAGAAAGAACATGCTACAGCCACAAGAAGGTACCTCTGCTCAACTCTCAGTCCTCAAATCCCATGCCCAGCCCAGTAAATTTTGCCTAGTGGATGTGCCCAAACCCACTGCTCAGTTGTTTACACTGCTGAGTGTTAATGTAGTTACCATATATTAAGCCCCATGATACATTATTATGTCCTAACTGCCAGAGTACTGTCTATTTTAGAGACAATCTGGTATCTGTAGTAGCTTCTGTATAAATTAACTTCTAAGCTAGAATGAGTGGGAATTACACAGGGGCCGCAATGGGTGAATCGCATTCAAACCCTTTTAATGAAAGTGATGAGACTGAATTTCTCTTAGGAACTAGGAAAGGTCTTGCACTTTTAGACAGTGCCCTGATTATCGGGCATAATGGGATTGCCCCTTTTCCCTCACAGAACCATCTGAGTGCCTAATAAATATCATACTTGTGATTTTAAACCTTTTTTTTTTTAAACACAGAACACTGCAACCTGTTAAATTCCTTTGTGAATTTAGCCTCAAAGTTGTTTGAACCAGCAAATTCAATATTTCAAAGCAGCAACTATGAAGTATGCCATATAATGCCAGTCTATGTGAAGAAGACTTGCTTTGACATTTTTGCTGTTCTGTTTTGCAGCTAGTAAAAGTAGTTGGTTCTCATCTAAATACTACCAAGCATTTAGTTTAGTATCACTTCAGCTCTTAATTCAACAGAAACATACCAGCGTTCTCCCCCTTTACTGGTAAGCAAATCCATCTAGCCCCCTCTGGCTAGTAAAACCAAGTTCTATTAGTAAGACATACAAACTACACTCAACAGTGCAGAGTTAGTGAACTGGCCTTGTTTTGTGCCAGCCTGAAGTTTGGTTAAGGTACAAAAGCACTAGCATACCTCCGAGATGAAGAGTATGCCATCTTTCTTCCATCGAGGCTTATCTACCTAAAATGCAGAGGCCACAGTTGACTTATGGCACGCACAAAGCTTCATCCTCTAGGACAGCTTTGTAAAAGTCATTGCAGACTCTTGCTATATTCTCCACGCACATAACTTCAAGTTTTCCTGTCTTCACAAAATTTTGGAGCCTCTCCCACAGCCATGGAAAAACCTGTATGCTTCACTGCCTTGTCTGACTTGGTTGCTTGCAAAAAGTGTGCCACAACCAGTGAGCAACACCAGCTGGTTTTCTCTGTTGCCCCCAGTACCTGTTCCCAGTTTGGCTAGAAGGACAGCAGAGGAAGTGGGAGACTGCAGCCCTGCTGGGGCAGAAAGGGGCTCCCCAGAAGGGGTTCAGAACACAGCTGTAGGGTAAGAACTGACTCATTATGGAAGGGGAAAGGAAAAAAAAAAACAACACACCAAAGCTTTCTATACCTAGTTACCTTGCAGCAGCTCTCTGAAAAATGATGTTCTCTGTTGAGTCAGGGCGCTTCTGTCAAGCAAATCTACAGTTCAGAATTATGTAAGGCCCCATGAAGCGCCAGTACCCTTTTTGTTGTTTAAAAGTTTTTGCGGCCACAATAAGGACTAGAAATGATTCTTTAAACGCAAGAACTTGAGTGGTTGTTCTTGACCCAATGCTCATTGATATCTTCTGGAGTTCAGATGCAGTGTGTTGCTGTGTCCAGGTTGACAGAAAAAAGAAGTAACCCCTTGCTGGAGTATTGCCGGCATTTACTCCTACACTAGTGAAGTTAGGGTTTGTTGCTTTAGACGGGAGGTTTTCAGCCCGTGACGTGCCTGCGGACTATTTATACAAAGTGTATATATAAAGGCCACAAATTCATGCCTAAGGTTAAATGTTGCTTTTTAGCCACCCCACAGTTCACACCATTGGTGGAGTGTTTAGGACTGCCGTCAGTGGCGGGGGGGGGGCGGGGAACGCTGCTCTCAGATGTCGCTCTACAACAAGCCTCCAAAGCTGCAGAACAGAGCTCATAAAAGATGTCATCACTTTAGCACAGGTCACATGAAGGAGCTGTTCTGATACATTTATCAGGCTGGGGTTTTTGCACTAAGTGTTGCCTTTGCCATTTTGATAAGCCACTTCCTTCAATAAATTATCTACCCTCAAACACTTTAAGCATTTTATCACTTTAAGATTTTGCAGTGTGACAAGGGATCAGAATTAATTTGTGTAATTTTCTCTTACCCTAGGTCCTCAGCAACTAAAGCTCCCTAGTCTTCAGAGCTGGTGTTTTCTCCTCAGTTACGCCTCTGTCATATCTGCTAACAGAATAATGGGTGTGTGAATTTCTTAGAATAAAAGTACATAAAGATGTCCAAAATATGTTTACTGGACCTCTTTTCCAACTTCCCCCCCATTTCAAATGAATGCAATTTTGTGCTTATAAAAATTCATAATTTATTCTGATACTTTGTCCTCCATACGCAAGTCTCAAGATTTGCTGCTTCCGGAATACACAAAACCAAACTATGCCAGCCGAACACATGAAAAAAAAAAGTTTTTCACACTGTTGAATCAGTTAATTTCTGCTAGAGAAGACTCTGGGGCTCCACAGTAAGCTCTATGGACTGGCTTATCAACATTTTACGCCTGTTCACAGAAGCATGCATCAAACAAAACCTGGGAATTAAAGTAACACACGGGAAGCATTGACAACTTTCCCCTTGCAAGAAGCATCTGTTACCTTAATGACATTCCACATGCTGCATTGTCATCAGAAGAAAGAACAAGCTACCTTAGCAGAGGAATTGGGTTATGCTGGTTTATACAGCCGTGAACTGTTACACATCATGTACTCATAGCTGTTACTCGAATATTTATACTTTCTCCCACTCTAAAATAAACTACAGCAACCAGTGTAGAGCCCTACTACATTGCCCCTAGTATCTGCCTGAAGTTTTGTTTTTAGAAAGCATCTGAAAACATCACTCTGCTTTTTTCTTATTTTTAGGTAATGTTGAGAGCTCTGCATAGGCAGAATATTAAGCTGTGATGTTCACTTTATTTGACTTAGGCTCACTGAGTAGCTGAAAATGAACCTGGATAAAACTCAGTGATGGAAGAAAGTACATAAAGATTGACTACTGCATGAAAAAATGAAAGAAAAAAATTGGAGAAAACAGGCTTAGGACAGACAGCAATATTTGAATTGTGGAATATTAAAGATAATTATCAAAGTCACACTGACTTGTCACTTTCCTGGCTGTCACAAAAACTGAGGATTTTTTGAAACCAAGATTCCTAGCTTCTTCAATCTCCTTTGTCTATGACCTTTCCCAGGAAAATACTTGATTGATGGGTGACTAAAATAAACGTTTTAGATGACAGGCAAAAATAATCTTCCATTTTAAGACTGTTCAGGAATAGACACAGTCCTTACAGGTTTTTTTTTTTAAAATTTTGAATACTATACTGGTCTTATATTGCTTTCTGTCCATACAAATAAAAGTTATCTTGTACCATTTTAAGATCATATCTGACAAAATAACTCTTTCCAGATTTTATTACTTTATTGTAAAAGTTTAAGTCACGTGAAGAAATACTACGACTTGGAAAAAGTCATTAAAAACGTAGCAGTCAGAAAACTGGTGAGAAGAGTTTTGTACTTGTCAACTAGTTTACTAGAAGTTCTTCTCAGCGCCACACGGGCACCCTGCAAGCAGCACGCTATACCGCCAAGGCGCATCCTTCCCTTAAGGCTTCTGTATCCAAACGGCGTCGCGATGGCGGCGTCGCTTTTCAGACGCGCGCAGGGGAGGCGGCCTCCCCCGCCCGGGGCGCGGCGCCCAGGGCCGCCGACAGCCAGTGCAGCCGCCATGCCCCCCTCTGGGCCGGAGCTCAGTCCCTGACGCCACCGTCAGGGCTGCTGGACCTTCGTCCGCTTGGGCGGCGGGTCACCGGCGCCCGCGTTCGCGTCGACGTTGTTTTCCTCCTCGCCTTCATCCTCCTCCTCCTCCTCGTCGTCATCCTCGGCGCCACCTGCTAGGGTTCGAGCGGGGCGCGGATGAGCGGCGCGGCGGAGCCCCCCGCCGGCCGCCGCCCCCCGCCGGCCGCCCCCCCCCACTCACCGCGCGGCCCGCCGCCGCCCGCCGCCTCTCTCTCCTCCTGCACCAGCGGCGCCAGCAGCTCCACCACCCGCTCCTGCAGCTCGGCCAGGCCCTGCCGCAGCCGCCGCAGCTGGCCGCCCTCGCCCTCCTCCGCCGGGCACAGCACCGGCACCCGCACCGACCGCGTCCGCCCGTGGCGGTCCCTCAGCTCCGCCACCAGCTCCATCGCGCCGCCGCCGCCCCGCCCGCCGGTCACGTGCCCGCCCGCCGGGCGGGCTCCCCCGCCGCGCCCCTCTGTGACGCGCGGCGCCGGTCACGTGGGGCGCGCGGTTCCGCTTCCGCTGTGGCGCCCCCTGGCGCCGCGGCCGCGTGCTTCCCGCCTCGGCTCGCCTCGGCCTCGCGTCCCGGCGATGGAGGCGGCGGCGGCGGCGGAGGGCGCCGAGGCGGGGAGCGGCTGCGGGGGCGGCGCGGAGGAGCCCGTGGTCTCCCTGGCGGAGGTGCTGGCGGAGAACGAGGAGCTCGAGAAGGAGGCGCGGGCCGTGCTGGGGGGCAGCGACCACGAGCGCTGCAGCTACTCCCAGGTGGGGGCGGGGCCGGGCGCCGCGGGGGGCGGGGCGGGGGGCGGGGGCGGGGCCGCCCGGGGCCGGGACCCCCCGGCGGCCCCTGTAGCCCGCGCCGCTGTCGCCCCGCAGGGCGCGGTGAAGAGGCAGGCGCTGTACGCCTGCAGCACCTGCACGCCGCCCGGGGGGGAGCCGGCGGGGATCTGCCTGGCCTGCAGCTACGAGTGCCACGGCACCCACCGCCTCTTCGAGCTCTACACCAAGAGGTACCGCGGCGGGGGCGCGGCGCGGCGGGGCGCGCGCCCCTCCCGGCGGCGGGAAGCGCGCGTGCGCTGGTGGCGGGCGGGGGCGGCGGCCGGCGCCCCCTCAGCCCCCTCAGGCCGCGGGGCCGCCCGCGGCAGCGCCCCGGCCGCGGCGGCCCCCGCAGCCGCCCCGGAGCGGAGCGCGGGGCCCTTCAGCGGGCGGGGAGAGCGGGGCGGCGCCGCTGCCTTCTCCTCCCGCGCCCCGGTGCTGGGACGCGGCGGGGGCTGCGGTGCGGGGTGAGCTGGCCGGGGGATTCCCCAGGGCCTCCTCCGCTGCCTGGTGCGCTTCATCGAGGGAGGACGGCGTTCCGCTGTGTAACTCGTACCACTCCCAGCGAAACTGCCCAGGCAGCTGAGGTGAGGTGGCTGAGGTGCCCACGTTCCCCCGTTCGCTTGGCATACCGGCCCTGTGTGAGTCAGAGCTTGGGTGTCCGAGCGGGAGGCAAGAGCTTTATCGCCTTCGTGGATCCTTTGGAAACGAACCAATTCACGCTCCTCTTCCACCACCGCACGTGCTGGCGTTTTTGAGCATGGTAGTTGCAGCACCCAGGGTAAGCCGTGCCATTGCAGTCTCCCAGCCAAGCGCTGTTGCAAATGATGGTGTTAGCCAAGATCTGCTGAGGGCACCATGTCAGAGGGTAAGGCTGCAAGGCCCTTTGGCCGGTTCTGACTGAGGCTGTTGTTTAAATAGCTGCAAGAATATTTCTATGGCTCTGAATAAACTGCTGGGAATTGTTACGAACACAAAACCTAACGTGTTTTCAGTTAATAAAAACCCTGAAATGCTACGGTTTTCTTTCCAGGAACTTCCGCTGTGACTGTGGAAATAGCAAGTTCAAAAATCTGCAGTGCAAGTTACTCCCAGTAAGTTCAGACATAGGTTTCATACGTACAGAATCAAAATAACAGTCTTGGGAGGTTGGTGCCTTGCCTCAGCCAGTGCTGACTCATGTGATGCCTCTGCTTTTCCCAGCAAGTTAAACAAGGTGGGAGTATTACAGCAGGAGACAAAACTGTTGAGGGACCAAAGGGAAATGTTGTGAGGAGGGAGAACGTTGGATCCTGCATGGATGCAGTTCTGCATCCGTGGTCAGCGCAATGCCAGAAACATGTTGTGGTGCCTGCACTAATACATCTCATTAGCTTTAAGCTGGCTTCCAGAGAACCTTTCGGGGTGCCATTTTGCAGTTGCATTAAGGAAGTTTAAGGTTGTGCTGCTGTCAAAGGGACAGTTCCCTCTCCTTCTTCGTGGTGGCATTAGTGCCCTACCTAATCTTTTTTGATAGGTTGTCACCAGAACCTACTGAGGGGATAGTTTTTTACTGTGTTAAGCCCCCCTGTGCTTTCATACTTGGTGGGCATTTTGGACTCGTCAAGTAGTTGGTAATCTTCTGGGAAGCGGTGACAGGAAGCTGCTTGGCTTGCCTGCAGTGCTTCTCCCAAGGTAATGACAGCCCAAATGTAGAAACAGCAGGTGGTATTCTGTGTGCCCATTTTGTTCTGGCAGAACTGGGATGGATCCAGAGCTAGTCAGCCTAGGGCTGCAGTCCAGTGATCCCTGCAGAGACACCTGTCACAATTCTGCTGTTTCTCATTTGAGTCAATGAAATGGATCACGTGGTTGTTCCTTCAGTTCAGTGCAAAGTCAGTTGTACAGGTTAAGCATCTGTCCGTTAACCTGGCTGACCTCATGGATGCCAGATGCTCGCATCGTCCATTCTTCCTTTGTCAGAATAGCGGTAGAAAGTGTTTTGTAGTAACATCATAAGTTGTCACAGCTGTTTCTGCAGGGGCCAGTGGTAGCCTTAGGCTGCAACTACGTGCAGTTCTGAAGCCCTCTGGCTGCAGCTGTATTAGCTGTTGGTTTTTTTTTTTATGGGATTACCTGTAATTGAATTTCATTCAGCATGTTTTGTAATTTAGATAATCCTCTCCTGTAGAGTGAGGTTTATATGACATGAATTTAGTGGAAGCTCAGTGGTAAGATTAAACAAAGTTGGGTTTGGATCACAGTCTGGATGTTTAAAAAAAAAATGGAGGGGAAGGTGCACAACAAATCTACAGACGTTGCTATAATGGCAGCATGCAGGCATGGTTGGTGATGAAAACTCTTACATCATTTTAGATTAGCAGTACTTTAACAAACACCAGAGTTGCCATTTGTTAGAAAGGTGGAAAGACTGTTTTTCCTCTTTCCTTTTGAGCTGCAGTATTCCTCACGTGCCCTTCTGCTGCTCACTTATAGCATAGGTGTCTGGATAATATCTTTCTTTTTGGATCTTCAAGCCGATGAGTATAATGATTGCTTTTAGGAATTAAAGTGGAACAGGAATTGAGTTTTTCTAGACTATACACCTTTTCTGTCTTTTGTTTTTCACTGCATTGTCTATTGAGACATTTTTTGTTTTCCTCCTAGGAAAAGTGCAAGGTGAATTCAGGAAATAAGTATAATGACAATTTCTACGGATTATACTGTACTTGCAAAAGGCCTTATCCTGATCCTGAAGATGAGGTAAGAAATACAAAACCCAGCAGTAATCATATATAGATGGTATTTATGAAAAGTATTGCGCAAAGGGTGTTCGCTGAGCTGCTTTGCAGGGAAGATTCCACTTTAAGAAATCTTACGTTCCATATTGCTTTTGGTTGTCACGTGCTGTATAAAGTAATTACTTCATCAGGTTTTTTTAAATGGTAGAATATGCCTTAAAGACAGATGAGGAGGACAAACCATCATTTGGACAAAACGCTGTGGCAGTTCTCTCTGCTTTCCTCTCTCTAAAGTTAGAGAGTTCCCATAGGGGGTGGGTTTCTCATTGTCTTGAGAAATGTGGCAAATGCAGAATAAACACATTGTACACGTGTTAGGAGAGACCAGAATCTGCTTCCTCGTGCCTGCAACAGTGCCCTGACAAGGCTGTAGGGACGGGGAGAGTCTGCCCTATAGCACTGGCTTTAGGTTTCCTTTAGTCAGAACACGTTGTCTAAAGTATTAAAATATACTGCTTGGTTTGCACACGCACGCTTTTGTTTGCAGTCATAGAAGTGAGGTGTTTTAAAGAATAAGGAAGGCACAAGTCTTTCAAACACAAAAAAGTATTTTATAAACTCACCTCTCTGAAGTTCAGAGATAGCTAAACATTTCTAAAGAAATCATTAATAGTTGTTTCCTAACAAAGCAGTTTGTACTGTGCTGCATTGTGGACAGTTAAGTTAGGATTCTGGCATTCCTATATAAACCTGATGACATCATGAATATCAATATCTTTCTTTTGCTAAGCTGCCCGTTCATGCATTTCTGTTTACAGGAAGAAAGATACCAATAGCGTATTAACTTTTATCAGCTCTTTTGTGTGAGAATGTCTTGCTCTACTGGGAAAAGTAGTTTTGTCATAATGGGAATTTCCACAGTCTTGATAATACGACAAATTACATATGCTGTTGAACTTCAGGGAAGCAAACTGACTACTGACGCAGTAACTAATTATTAATGGCAGCTCCCTGTGGGTGGGTGAAGAGGAAAATGCAATTCACTTGACAGGCTTTGCATAATACTGCAGTTGGAGGCTCGTGAAAGATTCTGGAGGTTGCTATTAATGCTAATAATGTGACCGTTCATCTAGATTCCAGATGAGATGATCCAATGCATAGTTTGTGAAGACTGGTTCCATGGAAGGGTAAGGAAACTTTAAGTAGCGGAATTGCCATTTGCATCAAAGTAACTTAGTGTTGGTTAAGTTTGTATGGTTCTTACTTGGGAAGGTTTGCTTTGGTTCTAAAAAGATCATTACATGAGTTCTAAGGTATTTCTTTTCATCCTGTGCAAAGGAATATTGAAAGTTTAATCTTGCGCTGCTGTCCACTCCAGTCCAAACCACCTAGGAAGAGTTCTACCTTATCAAAGGTTACCGCTGCAGAATAAAATAGTAACTTTCTAACTGCCTCTTTAATTGGAAAGTTCTAATCAGTACAATCAGTGAGAAAAAGCTTCTTACTGAGACACATCGTTATCAACTAGCTGAAGAGTTCTTCATTCAAAAGAGTGCTTTTAAAACTGTAATTCCTTTAAGTAGCAAGGAATAAGCTGGGCTGTTGGTTCCTGATTACAAACTTTGGGGAAATCTTTTAAAAGCAGCTCGGCACTTCAGTGAGTGCCCTACTTAACGTGTAAGCATTAAGGATTCAGCCTCTTACGCCTTGAAGGGCATGAGTGAAATTCCATGTTTGAAGTTGCAGGATCAAAGAATAAAAAAAAAAGATGATTGGCTTAAATTATGGTTTCTATAGATAAACTACAGGATTCTTTTGTATAAATGTATGCATGAAGAATGTCGTGCTGCATACTGTGAGCTTGGCCAGAATGCTTTTCAAAAGAAAGCCGCAAAGTGCTTTTAACAGCCTAAATAGTTCTCACCAGTTTATGAAGAGCTTTGGGACCTAATGGTTCTCAAGTTCAGTATGTGATCAATATGAAGACTTAGAATTTCTTACACGTGATCAATATGAAGACTTAGAATTTCTTACACGTAAGGAAGCAATCATAAAAAGGTATTTAAGAGTTTAAATGTGCAGGGTGCAAGAGGTGTCTTCACCTGTCCTGTGTTTAGGACAGTTTAGAAGAATATCGTTTAGAAATGAGATGAAGATAGGACTGAGATTTCTGGGTATGTAGAAGGCATAAAAGGCTGTAGACAGAGAGAGAATTACTTCAGTTTTTCCCTGGAATTTTTATCAGCTCTTTCCAGGCTTTAAATTATACTGATAATCATTGTAGAAAGTTAGGAGGAGTGTATGCTTGTGCTGAAAATGCGATGACAGTTGATGTTTTACTTCCTCTAAACCCAGAGTTGAGTCTGTTAATTTGCAGCAGATGCTTCACCGCTGTGTGCTTGTTTCTTTTTGATAGCATCTTGGTGCAGTCCCCCCTGAAAGTGGAGACTTCCATGAAATGGTATGCCAAGCCTGCATGAATCACTGCCATTTCCTGTGGGCCTATGCGTCGCAATTAGCAGGTAAAGAAAATGGAGATACCTGAGCCAATATTTCGTTAGCATGTATTTCTCATACTTGGTTGATTAATGACATAATACTGTTTAAGTGGTTGGAGAGATGATATTCGTTACATTGGACAATTGCCTTCAGCAGTGGAACGTGTGGGGCTGCAGTAACTGTTCTGTAAAAAAAAATTGCAGTTCTTGTTCCTAAATCTTAATTCTGTGGTGCTCACTCATTTATTTTATCAAAGATGTGCTAGCACATAGATGGATGAAGATTTAATACTTGTCTCAAGGAACTTAATTTCTAAACTGGATCAAAGAACTGAAGAGCCATCCTCAGGGAAGTGATGAGGCAAACAGCTGAGTCTGAGAGGCTCTGAGCAGCAAAGAGTGAATGATAGAGTGACCTGAAATGAATGTGTAAAACCTTAATCCGAGTAGAGCTGGGGCTGGGCTCAGGACACATGTTCCCTGCGGTCACACCAGGCCTCTGTCTGCTGTGTGGTCTCTGCGGGATGAGAAGGGTAGATGATTCGATTTCTGTGGAAAGAGCTGGTTTCACGTAGTCTCCTAAATGTTGCTTGTAACAACTGGTGATTGATCTCTTATGTGCCAGAAATTTCAATGGTAATTTTAAGGATTCCAAGCTGGCCTACCTGGAGTTGTCTTCCTTCTAACGCAAATGGAATGGGGGTTTTTGTTTGGTTTTGGTTTTCCTCCTTCTAACCAGCTATGTCACAGGGCACATATTTGAATCGACATCAAAAGAAAAACTTGTTTCAAATAAGGAAGCGGTTAGTGTACTTAATGTCATGGAGTTTTTGGTGTGTGTGTCTGGAGAGGATGAAGGACTCTTGACACAAAGTCAGCAAAAAAGTACACAACAGCTACTGAATATGCCATAGCTATCAAGGGGTGTCAAGAAGGACAAGCATCTTGGTACAGAACTATCCGAAATTGTGATACCCTTTTCCCTCTCCTACGGCTTAGGTTTTGGAAAGCAGAGTATTTTAAAATAGGAGTATGAGAGGTGACTATGGTGAAAGAGGGAGTGGTTTCTTTGTATACCTAGGTCACTGTGTCTTTAGACAGCTGTAGAATATATCCAGGACCCTGCAGTGTATGAGGTGATCTAGGTGCTCTTTGACGCTGCACTATAAATCAGAGAGAACCTCTGTGGTAGCCTGTACGTTGTCTGGCATGGTATTTTCACTTATGCGGGTATGTATCTTCCAGTTCCTCCTTTGACCAAAGTGAACTCCTTCGAAGATGAAGGGATTGTCCTGAAGGTTGAGGAAAGTGAAGAGCAGAAAAAAGAAATAAAAAAAAGAAAGTGGAGTGGAACACCAAGAATCGAAGGAGGAAAAGCAAACGGAACAGTTTAATGAACCGTCCACTAGCTCTGGGTCTGCCTGTCCAGAGGTAAAACGGACCTTCTGTTCTGTCCTCTACATCTTCCTACTGATGATAGGTGCGGTAAAGCCCACCTTTCTGTATAGGTTCAGTGAAGAGGTAAATGCTTTCAGTCTGTTTCTGTGTTCCTCTTCAGTCACTGACACTTCAAACCTGTGGTCTCTGGGGAGCACAGCGTAGGCAGTGGAACACGCTTGTAGAAGTGGGTGACCAGGGTGTAAGGTCTGTTTGCAGATAGGTTAGATCCATCCCTTCTTGTCAGCCACCTGGCCTTTACACCGAGGTAACTTCTCAGAACTGAGTGTATCTGAAGGGACGTTAAAGAGCACTGAACACTCTCATTTTAATTCAGGTAGTTACTAAGAGTGAGGAGCCAGTCTGCAAGCTGAAAGAACTCCAAAGCAAGCAATTTTTAAAAAAAGGTACTGCCACCTTTTGGCCATCAAACTGGAGAAGCAAATTATGCACCTGTGGAGACTGCTTGGTATGTATTCTCTCTTCATTACCATCATTGATGTGGGGGAGGCAGGGAGGAGCTCCCAGAGAATCTTTGAAGGGAAGCTTGTAGATAAAATCTGTGTAAATGTTCTTGCTCTGCATATAAACACCTAAAAAACCCCCCTCCACCCCACATAAAGAAACACACTGAATCCTTTGGAATTAACACAGCTCGAAGGAGCTTCTCAACGTTTGTATTTTCTTTGCTGCTTAAATCCAGTATTGCTTTGGAAGTCGTTACGGGGAGATTTCTGAAATGCTGGATACAAAATTTACATGATTATTTTTATTGTTATTATTTGTGATACTGAACACACAAAGGATTGGGTGAGAGCATCTCCATCTGAGAAGTTCTGTAATGTAAAAGTAAATTTTACTTCATTCTCCAGAAAATGTATTCGGAGCTTGAAGTCCAGTTCCTGACAGATGAGTGTGACACTGTCTTGGCTTACGAAAATAAAGGTACCAGCGACCAAGAAACGGAGAGGAGAGATCCTTTAATGGACACCCTTAACAGCATGAACAGAGTCCAGCAAGTAGAACTCATCTGTGGTAAATACAGCTTCGTTTTTAGAATCTGCCGTAACATGAAGTGAACAGTTTCCTGTAAGAGATTAGTATCAGGTCTTGCAGTGCGGTGTCAAACTGTTTTTGAAGTAGCATGTAGAAGACTGTACGACAGATCGCACGCCTCAATCAGGATCACGCTGGAGAAGTTTGTCTTCTCTGGCCTGTTGTTACAACTTTAACTTGCATCAAGGAACTAGATGATGTGGGAACTTTTCCCCTATTTAACATCTTAGACACTGTATTGATGGTAATTTCTTGTAACGTGAATATTTAAATGTTAATTTACACTGCTGCTGTCTGGCTTATTTGCCCTACCCCGTTCCGTTGTTTGGCAGTCTATCTCCTGTTGCCTGGGGGAGTGCCCGCCAGCGTGAAGCTAGGGTGCAGGGTGCTCCCTGGCAGCTCTGCCGCGGAGCGTATTGACAAGGCAGCCTTGAGGTGTTTTATAGCTGGAGCCATGTTTCCTTCTTGTGAGTGAGGGGCTTGCACTTTGGCGAGGACACTTGCCCACTCCTGAGTTACAGGCCAGGGCTTCCCAGCACCACCCACGTGTGCTTTTGCAGCAGGAAGTTGGGAGCAGGGGCAGCCTTTTCATTAATTGTGCTAAGTCACTCACTGAACTTCTCTACATTTCTCTGGAGATCGACCTGAACAGATACTCAGCCTGCACAGGCTAGTCTGATGAATTATTAGGCTTCTCATGTTTACCTGGACTTGCCTTTCTTATTATTATTATTATTAATAATCCAGTTCAGACCTAGATTTGTCTCAAGTAAATCTAACGAATGGCATGAGGAAGTAGGACAAGTCATCTTCTTGAGCCAGTGTTAAACTAAAGCTGGGTATCTTCTTGGTTTTTCTGTTTTCTTTCCCTTGCCTTCGCTTCTCCATCCAGAATACAATGATTTAAAGACAGAACTGACTGACTATCTCAGGAGATTTGCAGATGAGGGAACGGTAAGGTGCAACTCGCAGAATCTGTTTGCCAGAAAACGTGGTTTAAAGTACTGTTGGGTGGTGGGTGCTGAATACTATGATGCTATGTTATACTATTTTTTTTCCTGTCTCAGAGTTAATGGTAACTGCAGTAGAAATTAGAAGTCCCTGATGTCAGTGGAATTTAAAAGTTGTATTTCCTTAATGACATTGTTGAGAGATAACAGGGACCTCACAGACATCTGTCTATAAAGTACTGAGAGCAGCTCCTACATTTCAATGAAACTAGGAAGAGTATGAGGGGAAAAAAGCTCTTAACCTTTATGTTTTTTCTTAGATTGAATTTAAACCCTTAGAAGAATAAGGACTAAATCTTGGCAAACAATCTTGTCGGTTGTTTTCTGGAAGAATTCTCATGCTGTTATTAATCAGCACATGCGTTTTGTTGGCTTGTTTGCTGAATTCCCTTTTTTGGTTCCATTGTAATGAGTGCGAGTTGAGCTAGTGA
This sequence comes from Theristicus caerulescens, assembly GCA_020745775.1. Lineage (NCBI taxonomy): Eukaryota > Metazoa > Chordata > Aves > Pelecaniformes > Threskiornithidae > Theristicus > Theristicus caerulescens. Next base: position 54,397,393 of record CM036564.1, read on the forward strand.
AAAATCTTGCTTTGTGTTAATTTTTGTGATGATAAAAGCAAGTGGTCAAACCCCTTAAAAATGCCATCAGGCGCTTTGCTCCATGTGCTTGTTCTGCCTTTGGGGATCTTGTTTCCCTGTTTGTATTCTCCTATAGTTGAATTTGGGCGTTAATCGTCTCCTTTGGGTACAACAGGCAGGCTGTTTTGCCATTCTATCAGAGAGATTGCAGGATGCTTGCTTTTATATGCTTCATGTATTGCATGTGGGATGCGTGCAAGAAAAGAAAAAAAGGATCATTTAATTGAATTCTTGTACCGCAACTTGGGTTTCGTATTGCTTCCCCCAGGTGGTTAAAAGAGAAGACATTCAGCACTTCTTTGAAGAATTTCAGTCACGGAAAAGACGACGGACTAACAGGATGCAGTACTACTGTAGTTAGACTGAGGGTCTGGGTCGGAAAGGACAACTGGGAAAACAGTACTCACTGGCAAACAGAAGAGGCATCCTCAGTATTTGGCTTCTCATCAAAATCCAGCTGTCCAAGAAACATCTTCATTTTCTTTCATACTTCCTTTATTTGTAGCGACTAAAACGCGTTCTTAACAGGTACATGGCATTTGTAGGGATATCAGTGCTGATGGACTTTGCATTCCTGTGGAAGCTGGCCTTGCCTCCGGGGCGAGGATGGCTGTCAGGAGAGCGGTGGGCCGCTGCCTGTGCCCTTTAGCCTTTCACCTCCTTTACTTCCAGTGCCCGTAGCTGCACGCCGTACCGAAACCCTTCTGTACAGAGCGGGCAGTACGCACTCGGTGTGCTTTGCCAGGCCAGGGCGCCTTGCTTTCCTGCTTTAAATGGCTCCGCACCACCTCCTTGGGGCTCCCTGCGCAAGGGAGGCGTCCGTTGGAGGCGCGGCTCCCGAAGGGGTGCAGCAGGCACGTCTCCGATCCCGGCTGTCAGGTGACATTGCATCCTAACAAACATCTGGGTCACGTCAGGGGAATGAAACAGCAGGGTACTTCTGCATGCTCGCTCTCAGCTGGGGAGGTGCTGCCTGGGCAGGTGAAAAATGAGAAATGGGAGGTTAGGCTTGATGCAACAGAATGGTCCGGTTTTATAAACTCAAAAACTTTGTTTCTAATATTGTACAGTGATGTTTTACATGCAAAAATGCGTCACAAACTTTACCCATTCACTAGAATATAAACAATATCTAGGAGGAGGTACTAAATTAAGCATCGGGGGAGTTGTTCTAGGACTTCTAATGCGCTTCGATTTTAAAATCTAGCCTACTGCAAATTATGCTACTTCATCAACGTTCCTGAAAACACTGCGGCGTCCTGGCATTTTGCTACAGTATAAAACGTGTGATCTTTTTATAATCACTTTGATAATCATGGAACAGGAGAAGTCTCACTGAGTTTTAAGAATCTACACTTAACTACCATTAAATATTGACTTTTTGTAAGTTTGGAGCCTAATGTAGTTTTTAGTTTTCTTTACCCACAAACCCCAAAACATACTTTAAGAAAGTCCTAATTTTTAACTCCTGCTCCACATAGCTGGAGGATTTCTTTACCATGGGCTACTCTTCTGCTTCCATGTTAATGACTTTTGAGAAGAAAATCAGACCTTATTATCATTCTCCCTATTGTTTCTGACCGTTTATTTACAAGAGCTAGTTCTAGCGTAGAGGCTCAGTTCATGGGTTTGTTTCATGCGAAATGACTAGTTGCTTTTAAATTTAACCCCGGGTACTGTATGTGCTTTTTTTGTAGCAACTGTTACGGGAGTTGTAACTGCGTATCTAACTAAACTATCTAAAAATTAAAGACCTGTTCACTCTGTACTGTCTCGGCTTTTTGGAATGCTGCTGCAGTGCTTTGTTGTCATCCACGACGCAGACTAACACGGGGCAGCGCAGCGATGACCCGTTAGCCGCGTGACCACAGCACATCTCGGGCTGAGCCAAGGGCTGGGCCGAGCCAAGCCCGATGTTCCTACGCCTTTGCCTCTGCCGTGACCCACACCACCGCAGGCAGGGTGAAACAAGGGCTGGCAGCCCGCTGCGAGTAGTTTTGAGCAAGAGAAGCAGCAGAACAGGCCGATGTTCGCCTGCAGTGCAGTGCGTGGCACGTAATTCACTGATGGGGCTGGGGAGAAGGTGCCCAGAGGCTGGCGCTGTCCTGGGTCCCAGCTCCGAGTCCCAGTCACCCCGAACTCAAACCCTCGCTTTTCTGAGTTGTGCGGTTCTCCTCGGGTATGTAAAAAAGCAGCAGGAGCTGGCAGGGTGCAGGTAAACACCACAGCAGGGCCCAGCCCCGCGCTGATGCTCCAGCAGCGGCAGCAACGCTGTGCGCAGGGAGGAATTCCGGTGCAGGAAGTTTTTTGAACCCTGTAATTTCCACAGAAAGGAGTTATTACAGCTACAACATGACACCGCGCACTCCCCGTCCTTGGCATCAGCCTGTCCTACGGTCCTGGAGCAGGGCTCACCTGAAGCCACCGGCAGGTACCTGGGCCCAGCCCCGGACAACTGCCTTTCCAACTTTCTTATCGCACTCGTGCTTTCTTCCCAAAGGCTTCCCCCGGCCCCGGCGAGGAGGCATCCCGTCTTCGCAAAGCTGGCAGGCTTCAAACAACTCCGTTGCAGGACAACCAGAGAGCCTGCAACAATAAACGTTAAACTTGCCTAGTTTAGGAAAGTTGCTCCTAAAACTCATCGACCTGGATGTGGGAATGAAGGCATCAACAATTAACAAACACGCGAGGCCATGCAGCGCTCTCCCTCCCCATCCCAGCCCCGCTTTACATCAGGACGTAACCCGCAGTACTTTGCTGCCGTACATCAAAGCGAGGCCAGCCAAGGTTTTCTGCTGCCGGATGACACTTCTAAAGTTGAGTCCTCGCTTTGAAGTAGTGAAGCGCTTGTTTCTACAAAAGCGATGTAATGAATATTCAGCTGATGCAGGACAACCGCACTCCAGAGGAGAATGCTGGGTGCTTAATGAGCGTCTTTGTCCAGCTGCCCTGCGGAGAAAAGGAACGCTTCCAAGACCAAGGGCTGAGCCCCACTGCCTTGACTACGAGTAATCTTACGGCCTTTGGCCGTGAATAGTCTCACTCAATTAAGCTCTAGCCAGAAGACCTCACTGAACTATTCCACTGAAGTGCTCCTCCTTTTTAATAAGCTGCTTCAACAGTGCCACTAATTTCGAATTCTTTTTACACTGGTTTGTACCATATCCTTGGTGTTCAAAGCGTTATTGTGCACTTTTTTCCCCCGCAAGGAACAACAAACCTTGTCAGTTTTAAGAGCCTTTACTGTGGTCTGCATTAGACCCCCCTCTCGCCCCGGCCGCCAGCCGGCGGGGAGGTTCGGGACAAGGAGGGCACAGTCCCTTTGGCTGCCTGCCGGCAGCGGGTAAGCAGAAGAAGTCGCACAAGCACGTTCTATACAAGCCGTTTATTTGAAATGCCAACTATACGTAGGATAAAGTCAGTGTTACATGCTTCTCAGCAACAGTAGAAAAATAGAACCAGTGAAAACCTTTTTACAACTGTAATGGTACTCAAAAGAGAAATGTATTGTTTTACAATGCATCACACAAGACTAGAATTCAAGTTTGGAGGTACCTAAATAAAAATACTATTTTTTTTTAAAAAAACACTATGTACAATTGAAGCGTAAACAAGTTTTACAAAGTACTGGTTATGCAGGTTGTAGAAAAAACACTTGCATAGGACACGAAGTCAGTTTAAGAAAGTTTTCTGAGCCTTTAGCATTGAAGGCACTTGACTTTATACCAGTAACGACACAAGGACAAGAACCAAAACCGTAACGTTGCCGAAGGCAGGGCTACCTCTGGCGGTACAGATAATTACAGAAACCCCAAATATGGTTTTACAATTTTCTCTCGCAGCTGCTCCCTGCGTCTGGCAGAGCTCAGCACCACCTCTACCACAGAAGCATGTAATTATTAGAAGAAAGAACAGTGCCTCAAACAGCACAACTATTCTTTCAAAAAAAAAAAAAAAAAACAAACAAACCACCCAAAAACCACCCCAAAAAACCCAAACCCAAACCAAAGAAACTCGTAAGACAAACATTTGGGACATCCCAGGACCGAAAAACAAGGCTTACAAGTACGGGTGGCCACAGCCTTAACTTTCAGAAATGAAAGTCCTCAAGAACAGGAAAAATACACCAAGAAACTGCCAATCAGCACAGCAGTTATTAACACACAACTACAGTAACTCTGTGGAACAACAAAATATTTCAGAGGAAGAATCTGTGTCAGGAATTAAGTTATTCATCCATATATTAAGGAAAAGAGGAAGGGGTGAGGGAAGAGGGAATAAGAAGTTTTTGCATGTTGCTCACTAAATGAAAGCCTGAGCTTTCTCTTTACTAGAACAAGGAGCACGAGTCTTCCTCATCCAAGAAAACTTAATGTTCATACCTCTATCCTCAAGCAAAATACAGCCAGCAATCTGTTATCGCCATCAAATTTACAGGAGGAAAAGATGTTAGTTTCCAGCCTCATCAGAAAGTGCTTAATGTAAACAAGGAGCTTCTGCACCAAAGTTTCAGTAGACAGAGAACAAGGAGTAGCACAGGTACGCGGTGCTGCGAGTGAGATACAGCATGAACACCAGCTTCTGAGTAATGCTTCCGTGAAGAACAAAGGCGGCCTCTCTCCCCTCCCTCTGCATCTCCAACCAGGTAGGAAATCCTACACTGGAGTACAAAAACACAGTTCCAGGCATTTGACAAATGCTTCTTTTCCACTTCGAACCAGCTGCCGTTAGCTGCTATCTCCTTCCCAACTCAAAATGTACAAGTGAAAATGCAGATTGTCTACGTGGTCTGATTGTCTTTGTGGCCTCGAAGGACTTGTCTTTTATTTTGCACCTACTTTTAAATACTTTATTCCCTTTTTAATACTGCTCAGCTTCTGAGACTTCAGAAGCAATTTTGTACTCTCAAATGCAGACATGTTCCCCCCCAGAGGCATTTCTCACCAGCTCATTCCAAAGCCAAAGCATTTCATGATTTCCCTCAAGCCATAACCTCAAAACTTCTCAGTCTTCATCAGCCACGTCCCCACAAATTTCAAGCTTAAAAGTTACATCTGTAGATTTCAGGCCCATCTCTGTCCAGGCACACAGTGCCCCATCAAACTATGGCAACTAAAATAGTTTTCTCAAAGTACACCTATCAATTTTAGGTAAAAATAAATTATTCAGACTAGTCAATCTTCTGAGGACAGCTATGACTTTTTAGTCATTAAGCTACCAACATACATGATGATGTAAGTGCAGGGAGTTTCAGGGGTTGTGCGTGTGATGAAAGCTAATGCTCCTAGTGCTGGCGAGCACGAGACCCCAGCGTCCGGTTAGAGCTATGCGGTCAGACAGCCCTGTGCTCAAATCTTCAGAAGAAACCCAATGAACCTCAGTCCCCAACCTGCAGCAGCACCGTCCCCCCACTGACACCTTCTTGCATTTAACAACGTTCTACGCTGCCGTCCCATGGAAATACTACATATTGGTGATGAGGCCAGGACCACCGAGTGTCTTGACTATGATCAAAAAAACAGATTAAAAAGGCTGACAGGGTGGGGGGAGACCCCTTATCGCCCCTCGCCCACAAGACATCACCTGCGCAATTTAGCCAAGCCTCTCCTCCAATCCTACGCCATGCCTTCCAAGGCTGCACCTCGAAAGGAGCGTCTGCGGAGCTTTCGCAGAAGCAGGAGGCCTAGAGATGTGTATGCAGGAGACATGGGTGTTTGAACCAATAAATCCTAATATCTTCATTTATCTAGAAGCTATCTGGTAGTTTGGAAATGCAGTATTCAATATATTTCAATAGCATTGTGTTGTTGTTACTAGGCCTTGCATACCTTAATGAAACAGGTTAGGTAAGAATCTGCCATCAACTAAAACTAAAAGTAAAGTTGCAGCACGATTTCCGTTTAAATAGTATTAAGCATTTTGAACTGCAGGAAACAACTCGACCTAACCTTAAAGTAGTCCTTAGGTCACACTTGGGATTAAAGTTTTCTACTACAGGGAAATTCTTCATTATAGAAACTGCATTTAAAAAAAAAAAAATCCAAACAGGCCCTTACCAATAATCACTACGCTGCAGCGGCATCCGATCCCTATCCTGAATGTAATGAATCTGTGGTAAAAACTGCACGGTAAATATTAAGGATGCACTTAATAATCATAACTGTTACACCCGGCGCACTGCTTAACCCCAACCCAGTGGCAGGGAGCCAGCCCAGATCCCTATCATTCCCTCTTCGTATCACGTTAAGAGATGAATCTCATTTCTGCGCTTTAAAAAAAGCAAGGTTGGGAAATGGAAGTGTAATTTAAGAGTGCTAAAGCTGCACACATTTCATGATGCTAGAGCAGTTACTCTTCACTTTGATTTTGTTCACAGAACAGCTGCAATTATGAAGTCAGCAACACTTCAGATCTGGTAAGGAACACTGAACGACGTCACGAAGAGCGAAGCCCTTTTTTACGCATAGGCAGGAGAAAGCAAGGCAATGAGCAGTCACCTCAGCACCTCTGTCGGAGAGGGAACCCTCTCAAGCGGAGGGTTACCGTTCAGGCAACAGCGAAGATGCTATGCCTTGTCTTCCTGACGCTTCAGGATTGAGCGCGAATCCTCAACTCTGGTCTTCACTTACCCCCACGTATGGGTAGCTGGAAGAACAAGTTATTACTATCATTTTTACAGTATTTCTCGATGTATTTCTGCATGGGCAAATGAACAATTTTAGTCTGTCTACTAAGCACTTCTGGGTGATCACGGAGTTCTCTATGGCCGCAACTGAACCAGAAAGCAAACAGAATCAGACCGTCAGATCCCAGTGAATTTCACTGGAATTTGGACTCCTAAATATCCCCCTGGACTCTTAAAAACCCAAATGTAATTCTTGAAGTGGGCTTGCTATATAAGGGTAAGACCAGCTGCCAGAACTTTTCAAACAAAACATTAAATTGGATTCTTGCTGTAGTTGTAAAAATCAGGAAGATTTCAGATCTAAACAAACAAAAAAATCTAACTAAAAATGTAGTATTTTGATGTGCTGTTCTTTGGAATTCCTACAATTAAAAAATAAACACATTGTTACTATCTCGTAAGAAAATACATTTCATAATGTGCAACCCAATGCACATAGGGAATTGGCAGGTGAAAGGGAAAATGCAAAAGTATGAAAATACAGTCCTTTAAATGTGACAATAAAGTTCAACATATTAGTACAAAACTAATACACTAAAATAGATGTACAGGTGCAAAAGGCTACCAGGTTGTAGAAAAAAGGTACCAGCTTTTTTTTTTTTAAAGGCTTAATTAAATTTTCTCAAAAAAAATTTCCCACAAAATAAACCCAGAAGCAGCATTAAAAATAAACTGATAACATGCCGTCTCTAACAAAGCAATGTATGTACAAAAGAAGTGAGCGAAGCTGAATTTATCCGCTGGCATGAACGAATTTGTCTGACAGAAGTCAGGCCAAAAGTTGCAAAGAATGGGATGTTTACAACTCCTAGGCACAGAGAAATAGCAGAGGTTGCTTTCATAGGGCAGATTTTTTATACAGGAAGTCTGGTTTGTTTGGAGACCTCCTTCCTCTGCTTACTGCATCTTCCCTTTCCAAATCTGCATTTCTCTGTGCTCCATGTTCCAATTGCTCATCATCTGCCAGTCTCCGACTCGGTCTCTCTTCTTGCATTTCAGAGGTGTATGCGGAGAGCGAAGGTCTGTTGGAGGTTAGCCCATAGGTTAAATCGGTTTCCATTTTTGTTCTTCCCCTGATGTGAACGGGACCATTACCAGCATTCTCCTGGGTAACCAGTGCCAAGTCCAGTCGCTGGGGAGGTTGTTCTAAGACATCGAGGTGTATTGGCTCATTCTTTTGTCTGTGTTGATGCCCATCTTGGGAGAGCAGGTATTCCCTCCTAGAATCCTCTTGCTTTTTAGGAGATATCTGGGAAGGTAGGTAGGCTGGCTTTAAGCCACTTGGTGATGCCTTATTGTGGCTATACAAATCTGGGCCAAAATATATGCCTTGTGAAGGCGAAGGACTGTGCCTGTTGGGTGCTGGAGTGGAGGGTCTGCATGCAGCATTGGAGAAGTCATAGAAGTCAGGATATTCCTGCTGATTTTCTCGAGCATCTATTTTTTGCTCTATTGCATGTTTCTTTCGAGAAGTGGGCATGTGTCTGTTCTGAATACATGAAATGTGCTGGGGTGGACCGGGCCCTACCTCTGTAACCGTCTGGCTTAATTCTGTGTCAACAGTGAGCTCTGGTAATCTTCTGTCTTTTAAAGACATTGCTGACACACCCATTGCGATATCCGGCATCAGTTCATTTAGCAAGGGCTGAGTACACTAGAAGAGAAAAGAAATTGGCCCATGGAAACAAAGCAAAAGCTAAACACAAACTGTATTTAGGACAGTTTCTGTAATTCATAATGGCGTTTTCCTAATCTACCTTTGCCTAGACCAACCCTCAGCCTGCAAGTTTCCTACACTGTTTAAAGACCACATGTATCCTCCAACCTTCACCTTCCTGCTAGTTTAAGAGAATTTTCCTTCAGGAACCTGTTGTGCCACAGTAACAGTTCCTTCTTAAACTCATCTTGTCTGGAATATGCAGTAAATGACAATGTACTGTTAAAACTTCTCAAAAGGTAAGGCTGCTTTAAGCCACTTGCAATTATCAAACTAAACAAAGCACTCGGCACAGAACTTAACAAATGGTTTGTTACAGCACACAGTTCCAGTGCAGCGAAGCCACGAAACATGTATTTTGTCACTATAGATGCAACCCCTCTGCTTGCATTTCATATTTTAAAGTTAATTGCATACACACATACGTGTACGCACAACAGCCTCAGGGCTCGAGGGGGAGCAGTCACAGTGCTGACGAGATCCACAAAGTACGTGGAAGTTGTTGCAGGGCATTCTCCTCACCTACACCTACAAGCAATCCTGCAATGAGACAAGTATATTGCAGTCTTTCAGACAGAAGAGTTAAAATTTCTACTTGTCCTTATCATTGCTAATGAAAGCAATTTTAGTAATCGTTGATTACTAGTATCTCACAAATTGCAGAACTAATATAGAACAAAAGTATCATCCATATTAAGTCTATGCTTCTCCTTGCATTTTTTATATAAACATTCTAGTAGAGACATTGCTAACGTGAAAAAGCTGTGAAAACGATCACTATATGGTTTCCTTAGCGAAGTCAGTATTGATCAAGAAAGAGAGACTTATGCTACAAAACCCACCCTTGAACAAACAATGGAAAACAATTCTAACTTGAAGTTAAATATTTTACGTTAAAATACAGAAAGGAGTGCAATGTATTTAGGACAATTGCTAAAGAAAAAAAATAATCCATTCTTCCATTCAGAACTCCACACTAAATCTACATCTAAAGAGCAGGTTTTCGGTATGTCACAACTGTGCACTGAAACAGTTTTTTCACTGTGGAAATAAATTACCAAATTCTTTATTTAGCATTTCATGTACTTAACAAAGCTATGTCTTTGTCCAGTATGTTATAGTTTGTTGTTTTCATTGCATCGTATTGTAGTTCAGCAACTGTAATGATTGTCTTTAAATGCTGTGACGAATGCCTTTGTATTTGCAATTACCAATTTCTGCTTGCCTATTAATTTTAAAATCTTTTTCACAGCCTTCACATTCTCCACAGGTTCCCTTTATACACATCTGTTTACTTCAGGACTCCTTACCTGTGAATAGCCAAAATATCATCACTATTTCTACCCTCGAATTATAGCATGCAGTCTGCTACTGAAGTTGACTTATGCTTTGTTTTAACGTAGAGCAAGCTATATTATTTCAGAAGATTTATGAGTCCCACTTGCCCCTCCAAAATGCTCTTGGCCCTGGAACATTCATTCTCCCAGGAATTAGGGCATGCCTTTGGGATCCAAGAATGCTAACAGCCAGTTTGGTAGAAAATTCTTCTCCTAACCAACGAAGATGCTTTTTTATTTAACAAAGGCAAGTTACTTCACCATAAGAATTCTCTCCAGCTCCTCTCTATACACTACTTTGAGTGGCCAGAGATAGAGAGGAAAGGAGAAATCACAATACTTACCACTTGCTTCTCAGCTGCCATCACTGCTGCTGCTGCAGCCACCGTTTGTCTCCCCAGCCCTGTAGTGTTAGTGCAATCAGGGGGTGCTGCTTTAACACTGGGCAAGTAGACAGGCGGTGCAGCTTTGGGAGCGGTTCGGGAGTGGAATAGCGAGTGATTACACGGGTAAGAAAAGGAACGGGAGGGATGTTGACTTGGCACCCTTTGCGTCCAGCCCACTTTGAACTGGTTATGAATAGGAGTTGCTGGTGGGTGGTATGGAGGTGGAGGAGGGGGCAATGGTGGATGGAAGGCCACAAAAGAGTCCAGTTCTGTAAACATGGTTTCTGCAGTGGGAGTGCTGTTAACGCGACATCGTCCAGACTGTCTCATTGTCAGGAGCGGGCTTTCATCCCCAAATCGCTCATCAGGAAAGAATTTGTGAGGATTCTGCAAAGGAAAAAAACCTAGGATGTAACAAAAAGTAGGAAGTCACCTAGAAAAATCTCCTAAACTAACACGCATTGGAACTAGAAATCTGCTAGTACTGTAACAGGATAGTTGTGCCACCTAAAACCTCACCAACACTTGGAGGTGATTACAGCTACCACGGAATAAGGATTTTTTTAAAAGCAAGACAAGAAGCATCAGATTCACTGTGTAAGTTGACCAACAAATGCATTTGCTTTAACAGCAGCATACAAACAGAAGCAGGATTTCCAGTTTCCCAGTCCTGATACGTACTATGCAGATCTACCGAATCAGTTAGGACTTTTTCTCCTCTCTGATTCAAGAATAAAGCATAATCTAGATTTCTAATTATGGTTTGACTATTCTCATCAACTGCCTCTTTGGCAGATTTTTTTGTCCCCAAAATCTGCGGCAGTAAGAGCACCCTGAATGGCAACAACTCTTGAGAAAAATATTTATACATTGCGCTTACACATTTATAAAATCACATAGATCAAATGCAACAATCTCACTGTAATTTGCACTTGGACAGTTATGCAGGCATTTCAAAGCACTTCTGCACCTGCACGTGCACACACAAAACAGGTCTCTTATTGCAGATTACACATTCAAGTCAATTCATAAGCAGAGCAGAATCAAAGCATTTGTGGTCTTACACAGCAATTTTTCATACCTGCAAAAGTTCAGCAGCAGCATCGGAAAGTCCGAACTCCCGCAGCACACGAATCTGAATCTCATAACTGACTGTGGCGCCTTCTCCACAATTGAGAGCGTACGCCCTTTGCACCTGCTCGGTATGACGCAGCTCCTGCAGCCGTTTGATCATCTCTTTCACAATGAGGAGACTGGGAACTGGAGGGATAATAGAGAACAGAATGGGGATGACAGAGATTACTTTTTGAACTGCGAGACAATAAGCTTGATTGCAATGGTTAGATTTAATTCTGAAGGAAGAATTTAACATTAGGCTGACTTGGCTTTTTTTTTTAAAGCAGCATTCTGCCAAGAACAGTTTGATTTACACATGTTCCTCGAAGCATCATTAAGGCACATGGGATAACAGACACATTGTACAAATGGTAAAGACATACACCATTTTTCCAGCTTCTGCTAGAGTGAGCCACAAATACAGCCTTCTTTGTAAACTCCTTATGATGCAGGAATGTTATGATTTGAGGTGGGGGCAGGATATCTTAAATAACAATTGAATGTTCCCTCATGAATTCTACAGGCCAAGAATTCATTGATTTTTTTTGGCATATACTTCATACTTCTAGTGGAATTCTATAATCACAAGACTATAATACCAGCATGTAACAACAGAAAGAGCATTTTAAAAAAATTACACAAACTGTAAGCCAACATAAACCTGTTAAAGTTATGTTGTTTTATGCAGCCATATGGAAATAATTTTTAAAAAAACACCTTTCCAAAAGGAAATAATGTATAATTTGGGGTATTTATCCTGTTGCAAAACTTTCTCATGCCACTTCTTGCTGCTGTTTGATGATGAATGATATTTCTCTGTGGTCTTTCTGTCCTCAGGAAAATGTGCCTATCATAAGAGAAGACAAATCCAGATCTCTGAATACGTAAGTCCTGGCATCTGATCCTTTACCAGCTTTACAAGCATTATATATTACCATGACCAGATGGCCATAATGAAAGCTCATAAAAATTAAATGGATTGGACAGCAAGAACAGCATGAAAAGACATTTGCATTACAGAGAAGGAGAAAACCCAACACCATGCAACTACAACTGGTCCCAATTTCACAAAGTTTACATTGGTACACTAAGGATAAGCATAAGTGGTGCAAAATATTTTTTCCCCCCCCAACTTGAGTTCCTGTACTGGGGACAGGGGGGGAAATCAGTTCTACCCAGTCTTCAAGGCTTGGAAAGAAGTCTTCCACATTACCCTCCCCGCACTTCAATTGTTCTGAAAAATCCTGGTTTAGCAGTCAGATGTTTAGCTACAACAAGAATTTTGCTAACACTGAAAAAAGAGGATTTTAGAGATGTTTGAAGCAGTTCTCTAAACTAGTAGGCATAAAAATCATCTAAGTTTTTAAATGAAAAAGTGCTATCTTCTCAAACCCAGGTTCACTTCTGGTTTTTTACTATTATTCATGTGAAACACTTGGAAGAGAGATTACATATATAAAAAAAAATACAGTTCTCTCAAGTCAGTTGCAGGATTTCTAATTCAAACTGAAACTGGGAAATACCTAAGGAAACCCAATGACCTGCAGAACCTAGCCTCAAAGTAGAACAGTCTTCAGCAGAGGCTGAACTCATTTTACAGTAGTGGTGCAAGAAGAGCACCAAGATATGCTGCCAATAGCTTTTATACAAATATAGTACACGGGCAGCGGGTACAAGGAAGATGCAAGCGACAGATGGAGAATACCTGAGCTGTAAAGAACCCCCTGTTCCAAGAGCCCCGCCTAAGAGGCATGGAGACAATGCTGCCTAGCTCTCCCTCTGGCAGTTCCTCTGCTCCATCTATGCTTTGCGATGGACTCCTGTACAAGTTATAGGTTTGGTACATGCCTGAAATCTCCTCAAATTAACTGGGTTCCATCTACCTTTCCTAGCACAATGTATTGGCAAAACAATCAATTCTTTTGCATAATTACAGAACTAAGCAAAGCAGGCGGTTACCAGGACACAATACCTGTGCTCCAATTACTGACCAGGGTTACAGCTTATATCCATATGCAAATCAAAGGGCTGGCAGTAATTCCGATATATGAAATTGTACAGAATCAAGCTGTAGTGGAGTCTCAAATTGGTCAAGATGTCTCATGTTTGCCAACAGAGTCAGATTTTTTCAGAACACGAGAACTTTCACAAAACATTGGAGACCTTTGAGAATCTGTTTTCTTTCTCAGTTTCTTTGGAAACTAAGATCCAGCAAAGTGTTATCAAGGTCACATCTTATGATGAAATACTTTACATTCAATTCATGGTGAGTATATTTATGCTTTTCTGTAGAGGGGGGAAAAAAGTCTGGGTACTGTAATGCATTGCTGAGATGCCACAGCTGTAAGTTTCTAAATAAACAATTAGTACTTTTATCAAGTTACAGCAGTCTTCAGAAGCTCCTTTTAGGCTTTATCAAGTCTCTTCCTGAATCACAAGAAACAAATAGATGAAAACCATTCCACAAACCTTACTAGAAAAAAAACCACCTTACTGCAGTGTTTAACCAAACAGCGTTTCAAATCTTCCTAACACCTCAACTTAAATTCTCCTGCAGCAATTTAAACATTATTTTTGCCCTGGCTCTAGCATCTGTAAGAATAGTTTATCTATTTCCTTTCAACATAGTTGACTTAAGGGAGATATAATTGATATACAAAGACCTTATAAAATGGGGAATGGGGAGTGGTGGAGGGAGGAAGATGACTTTTCTTGGTGGTATGTAATCTTTATTGCTTTTCTACAGACTCCCAAACTGATCCATATCTACTGAAATGTGATACTTTGATCTAAAAACAGATGCCAAAAGTTTATGCAAGTTTAAGGAAAGACTGCATAAGCTCATGGACTAAAAATGCATTTAAAATTACTAACTACACAAAAACACCATCCACTGTAGGACATCTCTGAGCTGCAAATGGTTGAAGAGTGCACAGAATTTTACAGGGAATTACTTCATGCGCTTTTCCTGCTACATTTCCCTTATGCACTCACTTCAGGTGACTGCTGGTATAAAGATACTAGACTAGACAGACAAATCCTTGACCTGACCCAGCATGGCCATTTAAAGGGCTGAACACAATGCTCCATTTGAGACCAAATTACTTCACATGTCTTGTGGCACGTTGGCTTTTGTATTTAAGTAGGACTAGAGTTGTATAATGTTGACTTTCAGGCTTTTCTCCACAGAGCTTCCCTCAGCCATCCTGTATGCACACAGCTGGCTATACCTACATAAGCATGTTTCCCACTTTCTTCACTGAATTTAAATTTAACCTTGGTCATTTAGCTATCTCAGACTGACCTCCAAAACATCCACTGACTCTCCCAACTTGCCATCAGCTGCAAGTTTTACCGGTATATTCTCTATGCACGCTGACTATTAATAGGGCCAGGGAAAGGTGGGAAGAGCTAAATGCTTTGGCAATCCCACCAGATACATTCTTCCAGTTTGACACCAAAACATCAAATGCATAAATGACAAAATATATTACAGTAGTTTTATGACTACTTCCCTGGCTTGCCTATGGGGAATGTCACACCAAGTATCCTGAAGTCAAGAGAGGCCGTATCTACTTCCACCTATAAAAACTTACTCTGCCACACAAGGAATGAAGCTGGTTTGACTTCAAAGCTAGAGTGGATTTGGTAAACTGAAAAAAACCCTGTGTTTTGAGTGCCTGCTTCCAATGTTTTTCTGGCAAACTGAGTTAAGCTGACTGCGTTACAAGTTATGCTCCCCTGCTTTTTGTTTTGGTTTTTGTTTTTGTTTTTGTTTTTGTTTTTGTTTTTTTTAAAAAAAAAATCAGTATTTTGCCATTTTCCAGCCTTCTGGATCAACAGTAAGTAGAAAACTGAGAACCATTGAGAACAGAGAGCCAGGCTCCAACAAGTGTTCTACAGTAAGTTTAACTAGTCCAAGGTTTTTCAAATTGCTCAGCTGAAACACATTAAAATACTAGCCCCTCCAGTAGCTTACTTTCTAACTACTTACTATGCCATCCAAAACCAGTTAATGTCTTCAGAGTAGACTAAAGCAAAAGGGACTACCACTGAGTAAGAAGCAGCCCAAATGGTGCAGCGCTGCTCTCCGAGGAAATCATAATATTCAATAATTCACATTCCCTCTCCCCTGCCCCAAGCCCCCACCCACTCACACGAGATCAGTCAGCATTGCAAGTGATCTAGCAGCCTTACCTGGGATCTCATTGGCTATAACTGAAGGAGGACTGGACTGGTTAGTGCTAACTTGCTGGTGGGTAATCATATGACAGCACTGTGGTACCGCGTTGTTTACCATGTAAAGGGTGTCAGGTACATTGGACATTCGGACCATCCGCAAACGAACGAGATCGGTTTGTTCCACCATCATCTCATCCAGTACTGACTGCAACGACAGCCATTAGAGCCCACATGAAGGCACTGCACACACATACCCACCGGGAGCTGCTGCAAACGCAGTCCCGAGGCCACAAGTCTAGCAATGTCTAAACCGTAACTTTTCCAGGTCCCAAACAGTATTTGGCTTTTCCACAGCATTTCCTATTCCATTTTCCAGTCATGATCAGAGTTGAGTTTCAGACCCAAGAGCAGGCAGGTAAATAAAGTTTGGGAAGGTTGCTTTATTTTGTACCTGTCAGATTGGAAGTAACCTTCTCGAGGCCAGACCCCCTGGCCTCCATCTCAGACAATTACTGCCTATAGGTCTCAACTCTCTGTGCCATTAAGTAGAAGGCACTAGTCTGAAAATGAAATGTGTTTCCCTCAGATGTCTTAAAGACTAGAAAGGGATTTATGCATACCCTTTTAAGATTCTCATTTAATGTTAAATGGATGTATTTAAAGAAAAAAAAAATGGGAGGCTAACAGGGGAGTAAAAAAAAAAAATCAGAAATCACTCCTCTGCAATTTTTGCATTTCACAGTAATTAAACTATAAATAGTAGTTACCAGATAATAAGTACGAGAGCCCTCCCTCTAAGGTTAAACAGCTAATGATACTTTTAAAAATATTAACAGCATAATATGAAACTAAAAGAAACAAATAGGATTCCTGACAGGGGGAAAAAAATTTAGAATGCACTTTTTACTTTAAGGTTACTACTAAAGCACTCCCATACCACAGACCTGAAAACTAAAAGAGTCAAAGCTTTTATCACATGTTCCTTAACACATTTTTGTTAGTTTTAACAATCCAAGACACAAAGATAAGATTTTAACTGGCTAGTCTTCCTTTGCTGCTTTAGTGCCACCTGGTGCTCTCTAACCTTTGTGCCCAAAATGCAAAGTAGTTTTATTTCTCCCCTCCCCTCAAAGAGGATGTCAACAACAAACCCTTAGAAAATATTTTCTTTCTTAGGCACAGGGCAAAAGCTCTGAATTCACCAGAGCAGTGGTCAGAGTTTGTAGGCGACACGGATGCGCACAGCTTCGCCTAATCCTCTTGTTCTGCAGTCACCTGCACTCCTGGGACTCATGAGCTCTTGACCTAAGTCAGAGCTGCCTTAAGTGGTGGCATTAGTTAGTGACCTACAAGGGTCCCATTCTGTCAAACAGAGTATGACGTATTTCTGCCCCACACAGAGCCATCTCCACCCTGTCACCAAACATCACCATCAGAGACGCTACAAGATCTTCAGTTGGACACTCCTCATGCAAGTTATTAAATAGGGAAGCTACTGCTTGAATGTGACACAAAGGACTTCAGTCAAGTTGGACACAAGATCTTTATTCCATTTTGCGGAGGATCAAAAGAATTTTAGATACGTTCCGATTCAAACAAGAAGATGAAATATCAGAGTCCTCTGCCTAGTGGAATAGCAGTTCTCCACCCAGCTCTGGTGGGAGCTGGGGAGCCTGAAAGACGTGGCACCATGGTTGCTGACTAGCTGCAAACTGGGACTCTCAGGCTCTCACCTTGCCATCCGCCTGCCAGGTGGGCTGCCGAGGAGCTGGGCCGGCAAACTGGCTGGAAACCAGGGAGGTTTCCCTCAGAACGCTGCTTTGTTTCCGGTGGAATTTCATCAAGATCTGTCTCGCAAACATTTCAATTTCGACAAAAAAAAATTTTGTTGAAAATTTTCTGACCAGTTCTAGAGACTTGAGCCTGATGATCAATCTTGTAAGTCTTGTTAAATTGAAAATGTTAGTATTTTAGGCCAGTACATGCAAAGAGAGACAAAACATACCAAAAATCTTTCCCTGTTTACAGAACCCCCTGATGACTCCAGATTAACAATACTCAAATGTTAATGATTATTACCTTAGCCTCCTCCACATATGGTGAGAACAGTCTTGGCCGCACATATATTCCAGCATTTTTTTGCCGCAGCCAGGCATTTGACTTTCCACCTTCTGATGTTGGTAGCATGTCTGAAGGAGGAGTACTAATCAGGCCTCTCTTCATCTTTAAGAATCAAGAAAGAGTTTCATGGTTTTTTAAATACAAATATGGGAAAAGCTTGCAAGAAATGCATTTCTTATACCAAATCCTTACACTGTTGATTTTTCTTTAGCCCTCTGATAGATTTGAAGTACAGAAAATTTAACCAGAAAAGGAGTTATATACATTTTACTCTGAGTGGTAACATTTTAGGAGCTAATCCGCAAAAAAAAAAAATAAAAAAATACAATAACCTGAACATTGTAGAATCTGAAGTACAAAGAATCCAGAGCTAATACTTGTATGAGATTACTGACTTACTGCATCACTCAGTACTTCACTATTCATGGGTAAGATGTGCTCAATGCGGACAAAAGGTAAAAGCGGAGACAGGATCTCTCTCAGCTCCTCAATGTCAAGATCTCTCCTCTTCACACCTCTCTTGTTCACACTGTGAGCAGTACCACTCAGTAAATTAGGCTCTGTGGGAAGGAACAAAAAATAACAAGTTTACATCAAAAAGTTTCAATGGGAAAGCAGGAGTTACAGGGCTTACGGAAAGTTATAGAAAAAGAAAGAAAAGTCTACTTTAAAAATCAAGAGTGCTTATCAGCATTGTTCCACAAAACTATTTCATGCCTTAAAATCTGATATGAAGCATCAGCAGAGTCAGGTTCACTTTATACAAACACAGGTCATTTGCACAGCTCTCAGTTTCAAAGCATAAGCCAGGGAGAAAACACAGAAGTAGTGTTTGGGGTAAACCTTTATAAAGCTCTGCCTGGAGCTGTGTTACGAAAACTTTCATGCCTCACTGCTAGCAGGTTCCCTGAAGGCTCTCTCCTGCAGCTACTCCGTTTCCCCAGCAGTTTTCAGAAACTTATTTTCTACAAATTAAGGCCTGAAGACACCACTGAGATAAATTACTCTAGCCTCATGTAAGCCACGCTACTAACAGCTGTGTCAAGCCCATTCAAAATGCTGTCATGGTCACAGGATGCCTATTTATGCCAGGAGTGGGTATCTTCCTAGAGACTGCAAGATGACAACGTATGACACACTCGGGTCATCCTCCCTCCCTCGGTTAACTACCTTCACCTATATTGTAGGTATTGTGCCCAACCTGACTTTGACTAACTTCACTCTTTGAGGAAACCTGTCAAACATACCCACCCTCCATTCAGTACAGGCAGCTCAAGTTTTGGCCACAGCCCATTACAATTTCTAATGCTTTCTGGTATTCGATGACACCACACATTCAGAGCTCCAAAATCAGGAGCATCACTGAGGAATTTAGACCAAATTATTAGACTAAATTTGGCCCTAATCTGACAGAACTTGGCGTAGCTCTTATTTCTGCTTTCGCTTATCATGTTATCTGATGATCCCAGGAAAGAGACATGAGCCATTTACTTAAGGAACACCAGAGAGCAGGAAGCTGCACCATTGCTCCAAATGAGCAGCTTCTCCCCCAGCCTAGGCCTGTTACTGTTTAACTGGTTTCACTACATTCCACGTGCCTTAAGACAAACACTTAGAAAATCTTGTTTTGAAGACAGAAAGTCAATACTTACTCGGGTCACTAAAAGCACGTATTTTAACTGACTTTTTGTTGCACTTCATGCACCATGTCCATGACAAAGCAGTTGTATTGCAAGCAATAACAGTGGATTTCAAAACCATGGCCAGCCCTCCAAAGACAGTAGCCACACCAACACTGCTCTGTTTTCACACAGGCAAGTTCTTTCCTTCTGTTCCTCTCATTGTACTATCTGATTGACGCTTCGTGGTGGGGATGAACTACAAGCTACTTGCATTTGTTATTTGGGAAATACATATTTAACCTACTTCCCACACCCAACACATGTGGGATTGCCCTTGAAGTTACCACTGTAGCAATAATAGGCATCTGAGCTAATAAAAATACATTTACATTTACTTTAGGAAAAACACTGATGCCACTTCATGGCTTGTTTCTCACTCCCACAGATTTCTGTGGGAGAAACGTACTCAAACTGAAGTGAAAGGTTGACACAGTAAACTAAAAATACAACTACTGTGAGAAGCCTGCATGAGCACAGAAAAGTAAAAGATACTGCAGAGGTTTTTTTATTTGATGAATTAATTACAAGAAGAAGAATTCTGAGACAACAGGAATCAACCAGACTTAAAAATCAGACAATCATAGAGGTTGAAAGGACCTCTAGAAGTTTGGTCTGGCCACAACCACCGCCCTCTCCCCACACCTCCCCAGGCAGGGTAGAGCAGGTTGCCCACAACTACATCCAGTTGGGTTCTGAACACGTCCAAGGACGGAGACCCCATAACTACTCTGGGCAACCTGTTCCAGTCTGACCATCTTCAGTTTCTTGTGTTTCAACAGAACTTCCTGTATTTCAGTCAATGTCTCATTGCCTCTCATCCTGTCCTGGGTGCCAAGAGAAGAGTGTGGCTCTGTTTTCTTTGCTTCCTGCCATTAGATATTTATAGACTTTGCTAAGATCCCCCCTAAGTCTTTTCTTCTTGAGGCTAAACAATCCCAGCTCCCTCAGAATGACAGTGTCCTCATTTTTTAAAGAACAAAAGCTTTTTTTAAAAAATAAAAAAGGTGCATTTGTTTAGTTTTGACCATACTATGAACAAAGTAGATTAAATTTTCTTGAGTTACAGACTGCCCACAAAAAAGAACTTCCATACATTTTGGTTTATTTGGTTTAGTACTGTGTGGTTTAAAGGATCCTTACCTCTATCTGCTATTCTCTTCATCAACTGGTGTTCTCCCCATTTAATCAGATATTTAAGAATATCTTGTTCACTTGCCTGGTAGAAAGAGAAAGTCAGCAGTTTGTATATGCTTAGTTTAACGTCACACACACACACAAAAATCACATACATACGTCTTTTACAGCTATAAAGAAATACAGCTGTACCAAGAGCAAAGTAAGTATTTGTACTTTATGATCTGCTGTATCACTTCCTCCAAATATTTTAAGGTAGTACTACTGGTATATCACCATCATGATTTCTAGATTCACATCACTTTTTGAATCCCTAAGAAGAGGATGAAAGCTTACAGGTATTAAATTTGAATTATTAAAAGTTGATTAAAAGGGGCAGTTCTAACACTGGGTGTTTGGATGTCTTGTTTAACATTACAAAATCAGCATCTGCACAGCCTGGAAAGCTATGAAAATAATCAAACCAACTAAATTATAATCTAGGTGAAGAGAAAGATTTTCAGTAATACTATAAGCAAAAATACTTTGCTTTGTTCATACCTAAGTACATGTGCTAGTCACTCAACATTTTTAGAGGAAAAAATCATGTACTGAAAAATTTAAATTTATCTACCTAATTTCCTAACAACTGGGGTTAGAAATTTAGTCATAATAAATGCTCTCATGGAAGATCAACAGTACTGTTACTGTCATTCCTGAAATGTCTAAACTGAACAAAACTTTTTAAAGAACAAAACACTTTAAACAATCTCTAACACTTTATACTTTAAACAAAAAGGTATGACTGGGACAGATACAATTAAAAAAAATCCAGTCATCTTTAAGCTATAAAAGGCTGATCATCATCATAAAGATATCACTCCTGAAGAGAAATGGCAGCAAAAATCCACAAGCTTTCTATTAGTCAGTACGGTTTCCTCTCCCTAAAACCACACAATCACTGAAGGAAATTCACAAAAAAAGAAATTCTGCAATACTTGTCAGAAAAAGGTATTTTTATGTCTCCCCTGAAAAAAAAAATTAAGCCTTCTGAATGATTAATAGTTTATTAGCTCCCACTGCCCCCAACTAGGATGTACATTGTTACAGCAAAACTACTACCACCATATAATTTTTATAAAACACTTAAACATGCAAGGCAAATGTTAGGTTCAGAAACACTTCATTTAAAATAATTTGCAGCTGTTTCTAAACTATTATTAGGCTTCTAAGCAACAGCATATATCACCAGTTTGGGTTGTGTTACAAGCCAAGAACAAAATAGTTTTCTTAATCACTACTTCAATTTCATTTTTTACATATTATAAAAGAACATTTAGGGTGCACACAAACCCACTCTTGCCTACAATTTGAAATGAGCTACTCCCAAGCGCTTCTAGTAATGGTATAACATATCCCACTTCAAGCGGGATGAGCTGTATTCTGCATTGCAGGTTACCTGTAAATAGTCAGACTGAATAGCTGTGAGCAGGTGGTCCTTGCTGAGCTCATAGAAGACATCTGAAGTCATGACCTGGGTAAACTCCTCACAGAGGAAATGTAGCGCTTGGCGATGTACCCACTTGGAACCATACGGCTGAGAGCTCCACTTCAGAATGGCAATTAAGGTGTCTAGTGAGATGCTCTCAGCAATAATATCTTCACAGCCTAGGAAACAAAAGCAAAGATCAATGATGTTGTTACAGAGGCACTTTGGTCCTGAAGGAGTAATACATATGGCTAAATCTGTGTTATAACAGGTTATATGACTCCCAGTGAGAGTAAAAACAGAAGTGCCCTACAGACCAAGGTTGCAAACAGGGTTAAATTCTGACTAAAAGTATAATACTTTTAATTGTGGCTTAGGATTTCAACTATACAGTCATTTACCTTTTAAAGGCACATGAAACATCGTGTCTGCTGGCATGCCTGGATGAACAACTGGAAAGATAATTCAACCCTACTAGAACCTCCTTTGGTTAATATACATTATCTGCCTTAACACATTTTAAAGCTGCAGATTTGAATTTGAGTCACTATTGTTTTGAGCAGATTCACACAAGCCTATAAACTGTAACAGAGGTGGGATTTGCATCCGTATCACTTTGCATGTGGGCCCTCCTGAGACAGGCCATGGAGAGGAGCAGAAACAAAAGCTGTGACACATGGTTGGTACTCAGCTACTCAGCACAGGATGAGGGCAGCAAAGCATCATTTTCTGACTTGCAGAGAAGGCAGAAAGCAGCGAGTTGTTGCTCTAGGCCACCACCCTGGCCTCCCTTATCAAGCAAGGCATGGAGGGTGCCAGGACAGGGAGCACCTCCTCCGATAGGGAAGCAGAAAGCAAAGCATCCATGAGGCAGGAATTCTGACTTGTGGCGAGTCTGCCACACTTTCTTCGTACCCACTGCTGCATTAGGATTTACTCTTTCACAGAGTAGATGTCTGCTGCAGAACAGACGGGGGATGTTTAAGTCTCCTGAAGGGAGATGGAGATTTGGAAGAAATGAGGGGAGACGTACCGCGGGAGGGCTGAAAACATGGGTACTTGGGGCTACTGAATTAAGACATATGGTACCACAGTGTTGATCACTTGAAGTCTCCAACAGCACTTTGCTGATTTCATTTGTACATCTGGTTTACATATACACAGAATACTATTTCTATTTGTACTATAAAGATAGCAATTTAAAGGAAAAAATCCTATTTTAAAATTATACATTCCAGTCTCAACCCACTATAGCCACAAAATTACAGCTGTGCTTATGCCCAGGAGAGGTCCCCAGGCAGTTCAGAGCAGCAAGCTGACATTGCAATTATTTTACTTTTTATACATCATCATTTTTCATTCAGTTTCAAGGATTTCTAAAAAGTAAACTTTGACAGTTGTTCAGAGAACTGTATCTCATTACTGAGCTCTTGGACTAATCTGAGTAAGAAAGTGTTTAGCATGGTAATCTTAACATTTGTCAAGACAAAGATCAAAAAGGCTCTCCTGATGCTACATAGTTTTGAACTGGTTGCCTACATGCAAGACACACTAGCAGCAATTAATACAATTAACACAATTAAAAGAAAACCTTACTTTTCTACGTAGGCCAGCATACGGAATATAAGCATTGGCTCCATTTCTGTTGCAACTAATAATGTGACGTTATGAGTAAGTAGTAATGAGCGAAGGTGCTACCTCAAGTAGAAATGTATCTGTCAAAGGAACTACTACTTAAGAGCAAAGTCACTGGCAAGGGATATTTAAACAGTAAGGTAAAGAAGGTGGTACTAGGAAGCAACAGTTTAAACACTAGGCAGGTTATAAATTTACCTGTCCTATTAAACACACGTATCTCCACTTAACACTATAAAAAAAGCCAGCACGTTAATTATGAGAAAAATATTCCGCCATTAAAATTTTCTAAACTTAAGTATAAAAAAATTGCAGTGAATATAATACATACAGTCATTGCTCAATGACAATGCTTGCAGCAAATTCCAGGAATATGTCTCAATATATATGTAGTTTTGGAAACAATTTTTACTTATTTTCTAAAGGGATTTATGAGAATAATGCCTGTGCCCCAACAGTAATAAATTTTACACCAGTTCATACTTAAACCAAACTTTCCTCAACCAGAACTTGGATGATTTGTTTTTCACAGGCCCGATTCACCTACGAAAAGGAAGACCATGCATCAATGCAGCCACTGACAGAAGGGCTAGCAAAAGCACACACATTTCTGAACGATGCATTAAAGGCAGAATTACACTATTCATCCCAGGTTAGACTCTCCGTTTGCTTTTGACAAAGGGGTAAGAGTTGAGTCATGTTTCAATTCACCTGCTTTGTCCTTTACCATTACTGAAGTAATATGGCACTTCTCAGAGCCACCTATTACCATTAGGTTACATATTACTACTACTACAAGAACAGATGCCTTACTATAGATATTGACCTCTAACCTCCATGGTGAGGACTAGCCTGAAGCGAGCAGTGAACACGCAGCAAAGATTGGTTGGAGGCACTTGGAACATCAGCCTGATTGTCACTGGTACAGATGAGAGCAGAGGATGAGAACTGCTCTGAAACACACTCCTTGGGTTTTGGTACAGGTTAGAAAAACTGCCCCCTCTAGATGGGGGAATTCCCCAGAAGCCTGAAGAATAAACCTCACTCTGAATTCTTAAAAAATTCTGGTCAAGAATCTGAAAAACAGGTTTAAAAAAAAAAAAAAAAACAAAAACCTGCCTTAAAAAAAAAGCTCAAAATACTTCAGCATACATCAGAAATATGAGTAAATGAAGTCTGAAGCTTTCCACTTCAGTATCCATTTTTACTTACAAGTTTCCTTACATAGTTAATGGCTGACATTGTATTTAACTTTGTCATGTGAGCCCCTCCTATCTTCCCTTTTGAGGCTCAAAAAAGGAAAATGTTAAGTTAGCAGCAAACTGGCATGGCGAATGAAAGCTAACCATGACTAGTTGCAGTATGTTTAAGAGATGAGTTTGCTTCCCTGAATAACAAACACACTGTTTTTTGAAGCAATTCTTTAGGGTCATCTGTGTTGCAACTTGTGTTGCACTAGGTCTTGCCCTGCTAAATCCTAACACAACTTTTTGCATGCAATTATTTCATTTGCATGCAAGCTGACTTGAGCAGATGATTACACCCCCCTGAAGCCTGAAGATTACACGTAAGGACCGCTCCATTTCAAAGGCAGTATGTAAACCCACTCACTGAAATCAGTCACGAGGAAACTCAAACTGTAAAGGCAAAGAGACTTATCTCAAAGTGAATGCCATTCATAGTATTTCATCTGACATTTAATTTTGAAACAATAAGGATACCTGCCCCCTGCAAAGACAGAAAACTGCATTTCCATAAGAAATGCAGTTCCAAAGATCTGAGCAACGTTGATTTACAGAAACAGAGCATCAGCTCAGTCTCAATTCTTCTGTCAAGTCCAATTATTGCACAACTACCAATAATGACATCATGAAGTGAAAAGCTCATTTAGGATGCCTAGCAAATGAAACAGTCCTTTTCCCAAGTAATTTTAGCAATGTGTCAGAACTGCGGTATTATTAAAAGTATTTCTTCCAAAGTAAGCATGAGGTAATAATCAAAGTGTTTTCTGAACATCTAAACAAATCAGGGCAACCCAATTCTAGCTACGGAAGGAATCCAACTTATTTTCTTCTTTGGCAGAAGGTTTTTTTTGCTTTAACAATCAGCCACTTGGCAAAAAGCAGTCATCTAATAGCCACAATATTGTTCTTCACAGTGGAATAGAGCATTATTCTCCTATGAGTACAATTTTATAATATACAAGCAGCAACAGCCTTTCCAAGATCTGTTTGCAATGTCCCAAAGTGCTCTACCAGAAGCTTCTGTGACCATTACTCTCTTTCAGAGATTCGACTTGGAGTCTAAAGAAATGAAACATGACTATCACACATTTTGGACAAATAAGGCTATTCCATGCACTCCTTTTGCTGGATACCAACAGGTCCTGCCTACAAACAAGTCCATCCTGCTTTCTCAGTTCTCTCTCAAATGCAATTCCACAGCCCTTCCAAACAGAAATGCTTCAGCCTATGTTTAGCGTGCTAGACCTTATCAAGACAGTTGACAGACCTACTGAAGACAAACTAAGTGCCTTCAACAGTCAGCAGAAGTGGAATTAAGCAGAAGTTTTTACTAAAAAATCATTAGCTTGATTTAACTCATTCTGTGGTGGAGAGCTTTCCCCTGAATTTATGCAAACCAGTGGAGCCAAGGAAAAAAAAAAGTAATAAGAATTCATCTTGACACTGAACTAGAGTCTAGAAGCTATTCAATGTTTTCTTAAGTATGTTGCATTAGGGGAGACCACATTGGCAATCAGGAATCATACTTTTTGAATTTGCTGGCATGTACAGAGCAGTTCAGAAGCATGACCTGTAGCTGGTCTGGACTGCACCATGTTTGGAAGTTCCAGAGATGCCCACCTCACCCATGCACGAGCACCCTTGCTGTTCTAACCAAGCTTCTGATGGGAAGAGAAAGCAAAAAAGGAAGACAGCATTTGTTCAGCCTCTTTCCCACATCTTCCAGACCCAGAGATGCAAACATGTCCTGTACTTGCTAAGGATTGCTTAGAAGGCAGTCCACACTCACAGGCTGTGGGAGCAGTCATGGAAGCTAACCCCCTTGTATAGCAGTTTTAAATCAGATTGTCATCTTCATACACTCCACATCTCCTGCTCTTGTGTCACACTGGTGCTTGGGTGGCCACTCAATGAGCTAGTCAGCTCATTTCTGTCTATCCTGCTTCCAGCAACATTTGATCGCCAATAGCACAAACCCTACTGCCAGCATAGAGAACAGAAACAAGGAGACCAATGCAGGAGGAAGGGCAGCAGTACTTTTTACGGCCAATCAATCTGTGTCAGATTCAGGTGACCTCATACAACTTGAGACACATGGCAATAGGAGTTTCGGTTCTCCACAGCAGTAGGCAAAACATCAGTTACAAAACAGTCTTGAAGTTTTAGTGCTTTTCTTTTTCACCTCCTCCCCAAATTGTTAAAAAAAAAAAAATCTTTAAAAGGAGATTAAGTTAACTATTAACTGATGCCAAGCCTGTAACTTGCAGGTGCATTATTTCCCACATTTTAGAACTCTAAAGCACAATAGTTTTGGTTACATGAAGGTGCAAAACTATGTGAATGTTTTGCAGAAAAAAAAATGAGACATAAATAGCACTGGAGATCAAGAAGGACTCAATGGGCATTAGTGGTCAAGCACTGTTGAAGTCTAGTGCTAAGTTCAGTACCTCTTTTGAGCTATTTTTAATCCCTCTGCTGATTTTTCTAAGCTCAAAAATTTAAAACATTCATGTACTCCCATCCTTGAAAGGCTGAATTCAAAGTACATCTATTACAGCACTATTGAAGTATACAGTATTATTTTTTGCTTTATTCAAATACAAAGCTGACAACTTTATAGCACTTCAGATTAACTGTTAAAGCAAAAATAAAATATGATCTGAAGGTTAGGTTGGGCAGCCTTTTTTGTTATGCTAACCATCCTTCCACAGTGAAAACTCAGTAAGTTACGTCGAATCCAACACAACATATTAGCCAAGCATTTGAAATATTAAATTAGGGAGCAGACAAAAACAATGCAATTTGTGTTACTTAAAAATATTTTCATTTATGATATGGCAGTTATAAAGCTGTTAAACATTCTAAGATATTAACAGCTGGATTTTTGAAGTTGTAAGTTTAGCCAGAAATGTAAGGTAACTATTACATGTTTAAAGCATTCAATACTTGTGGCAAAAGCTCTTTAATGTTTTCTCTCCCAAACAATGAAAATGAATTTACTCTTCTGCTCCTGCCACATGCAAAACGCATTAATTTAGGAAGCCCGAAATCTGCATTTTTGGCTTCTTGCAGCCATCAGTTGATAATGGCCCTTGACTGGGCTTCAGCATTCCTTAAGAAGCACATTCAGCGGCAGCGTAGCTGGTCCAGCTTAAACAGAAAACAGTTGTGGGTCAGAAACAAAAAGCTGCTAACTCAACCATAACAAACCAGAGGGAAGAACTTAACATGGGAAAAATGAATGGCTGAGGGAGGAAGAGCTGATGCTTAGAGAGACCAGCAATGTGCTCTCGCAGCCCAGAAAGCCAACCGTACCCTGGGCTGCATCAAAAGAAGCGTGGCTGGCAGGTCAAGGGAGGTGATTCTGCCTCTCTACTCTGTTCTGGTGAGACCCCACCTGGAGTACTGCATCTAGCTCTGGGACCCTCAGCACAGGAAGGACATGGACCTGTTGGAGAGGGTCCAGAGGAGGGCCACAAAAATGATCAGAGGGATGGAGCACCTCTGCTATGAGGAAAGGCTGAAAGAGCTGGGGTTGTTCAGCCTGGAGAAGGCTGTGGGGAGACCTTAGTGCGGCCTTTCAATACTTAAAGGGGGCTTATAAGAAAGATGGGGACAGACTTTTTAGCAGGGCCAATAGCGATAGGACAAGGGGTGATGGTTTTAAACTAAAAGAGGGTAGATACAGACTAGATATAAGGAAGAAATTTTTTACAATGACGGTGGTGAAACACTGGAATGGGTTGCCCAGAGAGGTGGTAGATGCCCCATCCTTGGAAACATTGAAGGACAGGCTAGACAACCTGATCTAGTTGTAGATGTCCCTGTCCATTGCAGGGGGGTTGGACTAGATGGCCTTTAAAGGTCCCTTCTAACCCAAAGTGTTCTATGATTCTATGACCGTTGCCAGCCATCACTGTTCAGTATTTAAGCTGTATACTTCCTAGAGCACAGGTAGCTGAAAGAAAAAGCTGAAAACAGTGGCTAGATCTGTTTCTCTGCAAACCGTGACATTACAAACAAAATTTTATGTGTCCAGTTGCACAACTCAGTCAAATTCTTTATCCTTGCATACAACCCTGGCATGTAACTGCTCTAAGGAAGATCCTTTCCACCTCCTGCTTTCTCCAGTCTTCATAATATAAAACCTAAGCAATAATTTCAGGCTTGACTACAAGTGAATCATTGTAAGGAGATATAGGTCAGATTTATGTTAATATTTACTTAATCATGCCGAATTTATTTTAAAGTTATAAGTGCCAGACTAGTTCCTTTGAGCATTCCTACTGCACTGATACATAACTGACATGCTTGTTCTAGTCTTCCCACAATACATTTGTGTGTATTTAATACTGCTACTGTGGGCTTCCTGGCATTTCAGTATTTCAGTCCTGCTGAGATCAAGGGTACTTTTGATGTCACAGAGTATCTGCCTCTAGATCAAAGGCTGCGCTACTGAATATGGCTTTTAAATAAAGTTTCTTACTTCTTATTCTTGTCAAGGGTAAAGTCAACACCTAATAATAAAATGAAAGCAAAAAGTCTGAAATTAAGTTATTTTTTGTCAAATTTACCTCCCAAGGCTTTTTGGAATCAGCAGGCAGAAAAGATTCCCATGCAAAAACTATTTCATAAGGTCCCAGTATCCAAAAATCTGTAACAGAACAACATATTGTACCACCACCTCAGTGAGGCTATTCATGCCAGTAAGCAACAGGGCCAAGATGCACAAGAGGATTCATATATTTAATATAGCTATCTAATAAAGTTAGGATACCTGAAGTCAAACTTCTCTGCAACAGCAGTGGATGTGGCAGCACGGTAAGACTGGAAGGGGGGATTATTTTAACAACGCATGATGAACAGGACTAGGGAACTGATCTGGTTTTAATAACTGTGCTACAGAAGAGGAAGGGATAAGTGATTTTAAACCTGATCTTTGGGAGTCAATGTGTTAAAACGATTGCACCAGTACAGTTGACAGAGAGCAGCGAGGTAGCATGAAGACACAAAAGCAGGAGCAGAGTGCAGAAATAAGCAGGCAGAGCACAGAAACGTTCCACTAAGGGATGTGCTTGAACCTCCTGGAGAGGGCTCTCATCCTCACAGCCTCTGTGACAGCAGTGAAGAGCTTCACTTTTTGGTAGTTAGCAAATACTGCAGCACCCCTAATAGCAGTCTCTGTCTTACTAGGTACAAATGGGTTTCAGTATGATCAGCTCTATAGATGAGACATGCTTGCTGATTAGTTCATTTATTCAAATTAATTCAGTCAAAGATCCAATTCCGTTTCTCTTGGAAGATAACTGACAATCATCAGCTGAAGCACATGAAGCTGAAGGCAGAGTAAATTCTAAATAAAGTGGTCTTGCTTTACTTGGACAGTAAAGATACATAGCATGTACCAATACCATCACTGACTTCATCATAGGGAAATCATCTATTAAAATACAACTGTCAGAAAAAGGAGTATCACTATGCTAGGAATGGGAAGATTTCCATGGAAGGAGTCAAAGCTGAATCATCTGCTGAAATTGAAGAAAAACTACAACATCTGGATACTTAGAAAGGTCCCTGAAGACAAATCAAACTAAAATCTGTTGAAAATAAAAAGTTGGTCAGAAGCTTTAAAATACATCAACTTCACTTGACACTCAGTTACAAATACCCAGCCAAAACTGGGTAAAAGTGAGCAAAATCAGTTGGAAAGAGTATCCGGACTTACATATAATGAGTACAAAATATTTTCCAAGAAACCAGGGAGACAAGCTTCAGCAAGTTTGCAATTGGCTAGCATGACTGAACTGAATCAAAAAACTCAAGCCAGGGCATGTGGAAATGTAGAGAAGAAACTTAAGACATTAGCTACTGCTAAAGCCAACTGATGGGATCAGTCAGAACTTGGGCAAAACTGGACACCTGCAGTGCAGCAGAGTAGAAAAGCACTGCCGGAGGACCAAGCTAAGACATATCACGAGAACTGCCTGCTCAGTGGTCTCCAACACGGGTGCAATCCTGTCTCTTCTAGCATCGCTCTGCGTAACATCTACAAGTCAGATGTCTGAGTGACAGCTTCCAGCACAGACATATGCTAGCTATGAAATCAGGGAATGGGAGGGACACTACTGAAACGAAGATCTCTCATCTACCTCACGTTAAGTATTACAATAAAGGAGGACAAGGTGCTATGGTTAAGTGCCAAAACAAGAATAGTGGTCACTACTAAAGTGCATACTTTAAGTGATCTACTAGTCAAGTGCAGGTGTATAGTTTTCCCTGATCAAATAAGTTTCCTTTTTAATTTTGATTGTGAGATTATACAGTGTCAGTATGGTACCAATGACCTAAACATGAACACAGCAAATTAAGTATAGAACTACTAGATACTGACTTCACTGGCATATACGGATTTTCTACAGACTGCTTACTGCTTTCTCCTGTAGCTAGGGAACACAGCACCGATTTGTAAAATCCTATTTATTTCAAGTTAACATCTGGAATTTCAGTATCTGAAGGGTTGCCAAATTTATATTTGCTAGTGTTGATGATATAATAAATTTCAACCCTTGCCTGATTTTACTGCATTTCTTTCCTATGTATAACAACCTCCTCACCACTTTTGTGGTCAGACACAGATTTACCAGTGAAAGAAGAAAAGACTTCTGAAGGCCACTGCATCCCTCTACCTCCTCCCAGTGACTACCCCCAAAACACTACAGCCCTGGTTCATCCAGAGGGCCAAGACCGAGCTCGCACTGCTGCACTCGCTGGTTCCAGCCCCCCAAGCATGCTGCTGAGGTGTTGCAAGCCCAGTGCAGCTCCTGCTGCTGCCTTTCTTTTTCCTCCCCTAGAGGTAGCGTTGGGGGAAAAACCTCCAGGGAAAAGTTAAGACCTTGTTACCGCTGACTCACAGAATATATATTCCAGAGTAGCACTGGTCTGTAGTGCATTACTGAAAAGAGTGCCGGGGACACGCTGATCCAAGCACGCTCAACTTAAAGCGAGCAGAAATAATGAAACTCAGCATCAAATAAAACATCAGTTCTGTTTTTCAGCATTTACTAACACCTAAAAAATAAAAGCCATTTTCCTATCTGTAAGTCTGCCTAAGTTTCTCTTTGAAGTCCTCTATATATCATTGCTTATCTGCTTTGATATAACTTAAACTGCTTCATCAGAGCACCTCCAGATCACAGTTGTTCCAGTTTAGGTTTCCAGTATGAGGGAAAGAACTACACCCTGTTCATTTATGAAACAGGGCATAATTATTCAGTGTCTTACTGAGGGCTTCCTTCACAGTTTAATTCCCTCATTAGTATTCCCTGAGCACACTAAATCCTTTTAACACTTGTGTATGTGAATGCACCAAAACTGAGAAACTGTACCCTTATATCACCTTTTTAATTTCAACTCATTTTCCTTTCTTGCTTTCAGCTGATCTACTGAGTTGTCCAGTTCTCAAGTACTATTAACTTGCAAACATTGCATAGGAATGAATTTAACACTGTAGTTGAACTACAGTAAAAACTTTTTGCCACTTCTGCATGACATTCAACATTAAGATTTTATGTGTACTTAGAGAGGAACAACAACAAAAATAAGAAACATGCAGACAGGCTGGAGAAAAAAAAATTGTTTGATAGCTAGATGTTAGACATACAGATCTACTGTAAAAAGTTATTTTCTTAAAAAAATTAAACTAGCTTAAACAAATCACATTGCTGATATCTCAGTGAATTCCATTCTCCATTTCTCAGCTCAAAAGTAAAATACTCATCCCCCACCAGCAAGGCCTGAAGCAATTGCCATATCCCATTATGTATAATACGGTCACTAAATAGTTCAAACACCAACAGATGAAACGGCAAGCAAAGCTCCTGCCACCACAAGAGATATTATTAGTTCACCGGTCAGTGCTCTGACACCTCGCCAGAGATTGCAATAACCCTGGCCAGCCTTCATGTGTGGAAAGTATGTTACGGAGATTTGAGTGATCTTCAAAAATAATGGACAGAAGTGAAGCTTTCTGAACTTTAAGTCTGAAAATACTGCCTGCCCCTGCCTCCAGTTCTATACATCAAGAAGTAGATACTAAAGACCTAGGACTAGTGCAATTAAGCTGTTTAAAGTTACCTTCCAACAGCAAGATTGCAGACTTGATGTATCCCCTTTGACATAAACTACAGAAATAATCATTCAAGTTTACAGCCTTGTTAACATATAGGGACACTTCACAACAAGTCTAAATATTTCCTCCTCCCAACAAGGATCTCTTGTATCCTTCCCCTGTCGTTTATACCCCAAAAATGGGTTATAGATGAAAGCAGATAAAGACCAGAAATATCAAGACCAGTTATACATATTTGACATAAATAGCATGCTTCAATAATGATGTGCAATACAGGTAAAAGCTTTCACATAGCATTTCTTCTGTCCCTAGAAAACACAGATGCATTATCTACAACTTAGAGATGGAAAATAAATTCCTTTTCTTAAAGGAATTGTCAGCCATTGATGGCAAGACTCAGTAGGCATACTTTTACACTGCAAAATAGCTAAAAATTTTTCTAATAAGGTCATATATTCTACAGCAAGGACAGTACTACATACCTTGTGCAAGCATGTTAAACTCCAAGAATAGTGCTATGTGATAAAGTTCCATAGCTTCTTCAGCCCTAGTCATGTTCAGTTTTCCTGCTACAAGAGCCTGAACTTCACTTAAACTGCCCACTGAAGGGCTAGAGTGCAAAACTGAGAGGTCCACTACATCTGTATACATACAGTTCAAAATGACCTTAGCATATTTTTTTGGTATGATAGATTCATCCAATATAATTCTAGTTGGAGTTCGTAGAGTTCGGTCTGTGATTTCTTCACCGGTTCGTATCCTCCTCTGCAGCAAGTGACGAAAAAATGGAGATCGTGACGAAATAATAGCTTTGTGAGCTCTGAGCTCTTCATCTAGACAGTTCTGACTTCCACCAAAAGTTTCAACTAAGTCAGAGTTGGATGAAAAGCTAAGAACCACATCGTAGTAGCACATGTAATCAAATAGTGCGCGCATGTCAACATCTAAGGAATTCGGTGTTCCAAATTCTTCACTAAGCTGCACAAGGATATCAACATTTTGGAACCTTGAATCCTCCATTCCAAATTCGCCCGTATAAAGGTAGTGTAACAAAGCAGAAAACATAGGCATATCTATGCCAGCTGTGTTAATATCCATTATTATTTCTGCCCCATACTCCGGTGAGGAAGAAAGCAACGTCTTAAAAAATGGACATCTTGCCGCCAGTATCGCACGATGCACAGGAAAACAAGTTTCTTGAAATATTAAATCTACATCGGTACAATATTTGTACTGATAAAGTTCAGCCATGTCTTTTTGTAGCGTCCTGGCTTCTGGTCTTGCCAAATTAGCTTGTAGATAAAGTTCCTTTAAGGCTGACGTCCCTTCGTATTCTTCTACCAATGCATTAACGTCTCTGACATCCCAGCCTGAGAGGAGTTCACGCATCTGCTTGGCATGATCAGCAGATCGGCTAGATTTCCGACGCTTAATGAATTTCTTTTTGAGGGTAGCAAGGCCAGAGGTTTTCTTTTTCTTGTCTTGAGGTTTCTCATGGCCATGGTCAAGGCTATACAGCTTTGATTCACAGCCATAACCTTGATGGGAGTAGGATGATGTCCCTGAAGGCAAAAAGGAAAATTGAACACATTTATTCTTTAAAAGGAAGGCCCGTAACACCTAAACAGTCCATCAATGTCTCTGCAAGTTACACAGTTTTTCCTTCTCAGATCAGATAATTCAACAAGTTGGAAACCTGACTGAAGCCTTTTCTGGCCATTAAGAACAAAAATAATTTTTTTTGCATCTACAAAGTTTACACTTTTTTTTTTTTAAAATGTACTCAATTTTAAGAACCAAGCAGTGCCAGCTGATGTAGCTCTGTAGCACATGGCACACTTATCTAAGCAGGAAGAGAACACTATGGTCATAACATTACAAGTGTCATTTTATTAACTATAGGAAGTGAAAAATACAGCCTTTTTAAAAACTTGTATGATCTCAGTGAAATAGTAGCACCTCCCCCTTAAAAGGGTTTTTCAAATTCTGTTCTTCTAGCATTAAGTGTCATTTCAACAAGAAAAGCATACCTGGCATCAGACAGTTATCATAATCACAAGAAAAAAGGAAAAAAGAGAACATGGTACCAAAACATTCAGGGAAATTGAGGACAATTAATTAATTTTCAATGCAAATTTAACAAGAAAGTAAAAATTCTGTCATATGATAATCAAGTAATGCCAAAAGTCAAACACACAAAATGGGCTCCTTTCTACAGAACCATAGATGCTAAACACCCCATTATAAAGAATATGGAGAATGTAAATTTTACTGTATTATTAAGGATGTTCTTTGAACAGAGCATTATAGAGTATACATACAACTATTTTTCCTCTCAAAAATCATTTATAGGGAAGTTATGTTATAAAACAAACATGTCATGAAATGAAAAAAGGATTCCCCTCAGCATTATCTGTGTTACGTACCTGACCTGTTCTACTAAATGAACCTTTGCTGATTGTCAGTTTGAGCCTAGCTGCAGATACAGTAACACTGATAGCAATTTAGTAAGAAAAAGAGGAATTAGAATCTGCATTTCTAGGAGTAATGGAAAACGGAAGTAATGTTTTAGTAAAAAAGTAGTTAAAAACTATAGTTTAAACAGAAGCATGACTCTCATGTTATTTTCAATCTAACTTTATTTACGGAATTTGTACTCTAAGCCAGATAGTGAAAAACCTCAGACATGACATGAAAAGAAAAAAAATGTACACAAACCCAACTACTAAAGAAGAAACCAGAAGAAAACATTTGTAAATGGTATACAGATTAATAACAATTGCAGGTTCATCTGAAACAGTATTTGTCCATTTTCTGTTGGGAATAGTTAACATGTTTCCATTAGTACACTTGTGTAGCTTCACTACTTGTTGCCTTTTTTGGATCTTTAAGTTCAAAGCACATCCAACCAGAGTTTTTGGGGCCTTTTGTAACTTGTTCTATCATTGCTCTCTCCCAGTTCCATTTTACTTCAGGTAGATTTCATGTGATGTTATTTTGACAGTGATGTTATGGGCCAGTCTGTCAAAACACAGTGCTTTTAGTTACCGTGTTATTTCAGGTAAGTATTTCTTGAACTTTGAAAGAAACAGGAGCAATTCAAAATTGTATTTGAGAGCACAGCAACTGTAGCAACCTAAGATTTCTGTAAATTGCTTTATTATTTAAGCCCTAATAATTCTAAGTAACCTTATACACCAGCTTTTATGCCAAGCTACTTAAAACTCCTTCAAATCATGCAACACAATGGTTTTATGATTCATCTATTAGTGAAAACTTTGGGAAGGAACTTTGCTTTCTTTGACCTCTAACCGTTTTATCCATGCTACATTAAATTTTGCTTGATCAGGCAATGTGTTATTAATCATATTGAAATTTCAAGACATTAAAAAAATATCAATTTAAGTGACAAGAACAGCAGTATCTCAAGACAACTTCAACAAAGAGGTTGTACTACAAAATCCAGCATAAAAAGTCCTTCCACATGCTATACTAGGTATTACAATAGAAAAGTAGAGATTCAGTCTCCTGCTGATAGAGACAAGCCTAGCATTTCTGCTCCTTTTAAAGAGTATCAATTACGTTTCACAATAAGAGTATAACTACACTTCGGTCACTCTGTAATGATAGATTGTGCTTCAAGAGAACATGCCAGCTCATTTCTATTGGAAGTATTTTGGATTCTAATGGCAAATTTGAGTATGCAGAATATTCTCTTACATTCTGCTAAAGAAAAACTAGGACACCAGAAGTCTCAATTTCTTTCTTCCCTGAGGGCTGCCGTGAGGTACTACTTGCACGCAAATCGCCACAAGACACTAAAACATCATTCAAACCTTTGTGTACCCTGAGCTACTTACAAGATTTAACTTCAGAAGTACTGGAAACAGTGTTATTAACCCTTACAAACAGATAAAACACTGCTGTAAAAGTGCCACCACACAACTGTTTTTGCCAGAGGCAGCAGCAGAGCTGCACCAGCATAGCCTCTCTGGGTTCACAACAGCTGGTGGCTCCGTACCCCTCAAAGAAAGAATTTTAAGAGCCCCTTTTTGACCTGCCTGTATTCCTTCATGAGGCAGCAGCATTAGAAGTAGGAAACAGAAGTTTATTCCCCACTTTACACTAAAAGGCACCAATCTATTAAATGCTGTTAAAAAGCAATAGCTCCTTCGTGCCCCTAGACCATATCTAGCTTTGAACAGATAAATATTTACAAGAAACAGATGACTGCCAAGAGAAACTACTTGGGCACTTGACAATGAATAATGGGATCTGTCTAGTCCTCTGCATGTCTACACATTTAAAAATCTAATTATAGAGCTCTATTTAAAAATAAACATCTTGAACAGATGTACCACCCTAGAAAATGGTGTGAAATCCTCCTCCTGAATGCTGTAGTCAAAACAGCAAGGAGATGACTAGTTAAGCCTTTGCTAAAACAAAAGTATTTTTTACAGTAAGAGCACTGCATTATTTTTACTGTTTTATCTCCTCTTCATAAACTGTAAGCAAATTCAGTATTAAGTCAACTAACACTGGGAGTTCATCCTATGAAAGGACTGTACTTTGCCAGATCAGTTCTCAGCTTTTACTATTCATCCTACATTTACAATGTGGCATGGTGCAGTGCTTTAATGGTAAAGCAGCACATTGAAAATGAACGCATAGACCTGAATCCAGTTTCCAGGAATAAGGCAACTAATATGCATTATGCAGCTATTATAACTCTAGTCTCCATATTTTCAATTCTAATTTGGGGCAGTAAGTAGATCAAATGTCTTCTACATGAAAAAAAAAAATCTGTAAAAGTTGATTTAACATTAAAACATCATTATTCCGACAAGTGATGAAAACCTCAGCTATCAATTTTAGGACACATCTATTTTCTACTGAGACGGTTACACAAACCAATCATCCAAACAAGAGTCAAGATGAGAAAAAGCCAAACTCTACAAAGTGGGAAGAAGAGATGTACACCTGTGTTGTAGATAGCACACTTACTCTGCTAGCACACTCATAAGTGGCACCGTAATATCAGAAGATTTCAGTGAGAATTTTAACTGGAACACTCATTTACCTTGCCCGAGATAGCCACATGCTTTTAGACCTTCCTCAAGAAAGTCTCAACCACGATTTTCAATAGGTAATGGGGATCAGTAAATTTATCGTGACATAGTACATAATGGGTTTCCATTTTGAATTTAATAATGAAGAGCATCAACAAAACCTTCCACATACCAAGTGGAAAGTTTCTGGGAAATTTAATGAAGCCTTTGGACCTCTCCCCTCTTCAAAGCCGCTCAAAAGGTGTTTCAGCACGCAGATCTGCCTGTTTTCAGGTCTGTAAGGGTTTCTCTTTGTTCAATATAGAGGCAGATAAAAACCACCAAGACATGTAATAAAAATGTTTTGGCTGTGATTTTAGAAAGTATAAACTGGGACAAACCTTTTACTATTGTTAGTTATGATACACTGAAAATACATAAAGCCTTAAGGGAGACTTTATAGCATGGTTATCCAAGATGTCAGTACTAAAAGTTCTCCCTTGACATGCTACGACAACACACACAGAATTTTTAGCCCAGAGCACAGGTCTTTACATGTAACAGTTCGTGGGCTGTCCTCTACTCAGATCTTCAAAAGTTAGGAGTGTCACAAAAGCTGAGACAAAAGAGAAAAATTACAAAGCAAGTCACTTTTTCCTCTGCTAAGGATATCACTGTGTTTTCAGTGGTGATTAAGAAAAGAAGTAACACTGAATATCAATAACTACTTATTCAGTGTTGCAAGCCAAGGCATAAAGGAGAAAAGTGTTTATAAAGTATTTATGTTATTTACTGCTAAGATCATTCTTCAGGCTGTCAGGGTTTGTTTTTTTTTTAAGCAAGATTTATCTTCTCAAAAACTGCCTTCTTTTAGATTCATCACATAACTATTTATTATTTATAGCGTGACAGTACTTAGATCTACACTGAGGTCTTTTTGCACTAGACTGGAAAGCACATAAAGGTAATACCTGCCCCAGTTATGACTGGGATAAGAAAATAATTTCTTAAGAGCACTTCAACTCACGTTGAAGCAAGGTCCTTGCTTGTAAATAATACTGTTAGGACAATAAGTACCCCCATTCCCCATTTACAGGAACAGGAAAAGGACAGGAGTTGTCTTCAAGACCACTTGTTACTTTAACAGGCTCATTATCAGATATATCCCTTCTAGCAATAAGGAATTCATTCACTCATATTAGACACAATGCCAATACTACAATGAACACTGATGATCAAGAGTTTTATATGCTCTAACACAGTTTCACAGAAAATCTGAGGAAGAAGAGTGGAAAACGGCAGATAACATTAACAGATAGCAATTGTTCTTGAACTGGGAAAACTAGCGTGCATGGTTTAATTATCAAAAAAACGCCACTTTATTTTATTTCAATAACCTGGCATCTGTTTACTAGCAAATGGCAGATCAACTCATTGCATACGTAGGCCAAACAGATACTGGACAGTAATGAATTTCATGCACGATTGAGCTTGAATGGATTCAAACTGGTGACCTAGAAAATAAAAGCTCTGCGTAACATTACTGCGAGCAAACCAAATCCAGTGCATACACAATCCAGCAAGTCATTTATGTAAGTGACAAGATAACTGAAAAGAGTTACCTATGAATGTCTGTTGTGCCTGTGAATTTCCCCCTACCCTTGGGGAACACGAGTGAGGGTAGTTAGATGCATTAGCACCCATTTTCTTCAGTCACTCAGGCATTCCGCCTGCTGGCTCTTCAATGTATAATCCCATAATCCTTTATAAATCTTCAGTCCCAGGTCCAGCATTCTGTTCCTCCATTTCTGAAGAACAAAAGAACCAATAAGTTACCTACTGGGGAAAAAAAAAGAAGTATTACATGATTTAGATAAAATAAACTCAGCCTCCAACACATAGTATTTTCACAAATTAAAACCTCAAACATTTCCAAGGTAGCTTTTTATTTGAAGGATTAAACCAAGATCAAAAATACATTTTTTTTCCCAAAATAATTTGTAATTTTCCAAAACATTCACAAATCAGTATGATAAAACTGCAACAAGGAACAGGATGGCTACCAAACTTTTAGCCAAGAAATCTTCAAGTAGGAGTTGATTTAGACTGGATATGCTCCTTTAACTATACCAAGAAAGACTTTTCATACATGCTGATATGTTTACACACCGTTATAAAAATCCCAAACTGAATTATACTGAGAAAGCAGAAGCAGCCAATCCCGTTGGAGGTTATACCATCATCACTGCTTTCAGATGCATTTTGATTTCATACCAATCACGTAGTTCTCATTCAGTCCTACTTTTCAAGTGTAGACCAGTACCTAGAAGTAGGTTTATAATAGTAAAAATAAGGTGTTTAAGCATTCATCTACTGTTTCATTAAGCATCTGAAAATCTTTTAGGAAGTCAACTGAGGAAATTTGGACAAGGATTCATTGCTAAACATACAAACGAGCACATTCTAATTTATTCTTGTATTAGCAGTGTTAAAGTACTAATACTGCAAAATGAAAGCGACCACAATGAAGAGCTGCTTACTGTCAACTGAACATGTGTGCCCCCATCCAAAACAGAAACACAAATGCACAGATAAAGAGTCATACAAAGGTAAAATCTACACTAAGAATTTTTTAGACTCCATTCAATATTGTGAACATGTAGCTAAATTTTACTGTGTTGTCACAGATGTACCTATATTTGCTATATGTTCCCAACTTTATCTCCTTTCTCAGTACACCTCTGGCATGTTAAATTGGACGAGTAAGTGCCATACAAGAGGGTATGTTTCAAGGAAGCCGCAGCACTGTTCCAGTCTCTTCTCCCTGCTTTAATAATCTGTTTATTTCTGGCATGAGGAGTTCAGAAGTGGGAGTTACCATGACACTGGGGAGGTGAGATATGATTCTAAGCAGTGAGGCACACCTGGCCTCTCAGTAACAAATGCAGTATGCAAAGCAGATCCTGGGGAGCAGAAAGTGAGAAACAGGCCAGGAAGAAGGCTGCAAATCGCTGTAGGCACAGGGGTAGGGGGGGGAGCAAATGCCACAGGACTCATAGAATCATAGAATCGTTAAGGTTGGAAAAGACCTTTAAGATCAAGTCATCGTTAACCTACCACCACCAAGTCCGCCACTAAACCATGTCCTCAAGCACCACATCTACTCATCTTTTAAATACCTCCAGGGATGGGGACTCAACCACTTCCCTGGGCAGCCTGGTCCAATGCCTGACCACTCTTTCAGAAAAGAAGTTTTTCCTAATATCCAACCTAAACTTTCCCTGGTGCAGCTTGAGGCCATTTCCTCTCAGCCCTATTCAAGGGCTGGCTACGTGAGGAGGAAGAGTAGAGAAGGTTTTGGAAACCTGGCTTAGAGATGTGGGTATGTGAAAAGGTGAGACAGGCATGGGACCGAAGCATTATGGAAGCATGAGAAGGTGCATGATTTCCAACGATCTGATGCTTTAGAACAAGGTTGCTAAAAATCAGGCCTTCTGGCATTTGTGGTCTATGATATCAGAGGTTTTCAAAAAGGAACCACAACACCTAGGCACGACACACAGGCAGAATCACTGCTCTA
Source organism: Theristicus caerulescens (assembly GCA_020745775.1). Taxonomy (NCBI): domain Eukaryota; kingdom Metazoa; phylum Chordata; class Aves; order Pelecaniformes; family Threskiornithidae; genus Theristicus; species Theristicus caerulescens. Next base: position 54,438,916 of record CM036564.1, read on the forward strand.
GAAAGCACATAGCCCAGGTTTGCCTCACACTGCTGCAGCCTGCTGATCACTAGCTGAATTCTGCTAAGGCAGGAGATGCAACCATAACAACGCAGCAGCTCTGCTGGTGTTACACAAGCCAACTTGTGCCCATCTACAGGCCTGCAAATACAGAAAGGGGGAGCTCCCACACCTGCCCTCCCTGGCTAGCAGGCAATGTCTCCTCAATCGCATATAACCTGATGCTTTTCTTGAACTTCTCTCTACGCAGATTCAGCTTGCTACACGTCAGGAAACAGAAAAATAAAATACCCTGCTACATGAATAGTGAGCCTGCTCAGGATGAAGTTAGAACCAGAGCACACGCAAAATGGGCAACATCACATCAGCAAACACAAGTAAATCTCAGCAAACACAAGCTGTTGGATCGGTTCAGTCCTAGCCAATGCATGTACTCATTTTCTTCCTCATGCAGAAATAAGCTAGCTATTCTAAGATAACCAAATCCATATGGATGCAGACCTCTTCTTCATACATGAAAAGCTCCCCTGATTTAAGAAAAAACACTTAGAAAATAATTTCATTAAAACAGTGACACTCTAATTGATGTGTGTACCCACACAGAATATGTTGCTTAAATGTGCCATCCATTTCCAGATGGAATTAGTTACATTCAGTACAAGCTTTGTGGAGGTAAGGGTTGCCTTTCAGTTTGAATGCCAACTCTCTCACAAACAAAGGCTAGCATCCTGAGTAGATATCCCAACAACTTCCCTTTTCTCAGCTAAAATTGGATGTGGTTCATTTGGACAGAGTCCTGGAATAATGCCATTGCATTCCACTTTCCTCTTCTGTGTTCAGCTGCGGTGTGATAACTTGTCTATTAGATGCCTACTAATACTTTTCAGTTCTTCCTGACATGGGAAAGAGCCCAGGAGCTAAGTAAAAGATGGGGGGCAGGAGTGGTTTGGTTTTTTTGTTTTGGTTTGTTTTTTTGTTTTTTTTTTTTTGTTTTTTTTTTTTTGCTAACAAGCACTAAATATACATAACCAAGTCTCAGGTTTGAAGTTAATACCCTCTACCTCCTTCCACTTGGCAGCAAGCATGCCCCAGAAGATGGAAGGAATGTGATCAAGGAATATATGCAACTCTTCAATTAGCACCATTAGCATTCAGTGCTTGAATTTGCAAAACAACAGGATTTAAATTAACTGAAAAATGTAAACTCTATAAAAAGTTCTTAAAATATCTGATATATAAAATAATTTTATTCAGAGGCTTACCACAAGAACACTGTTACACATCAAGCCCGAGTACTGTGCAGAATTAATGCACTCACTAAATTTAAAATATGTAATTTAAGTAATACAGGACAGTGTAAAAACAGTGTCATATTAAAGCTGTATACATATATTCATTTATATGAACTATATATGTATATTATATAAATTTATATATTTATATAAGTAAAACCAAACATGCCAGGTTTCAGTGAAGGAGGAATTCAATGTAGAGTAGGCACTGTGGTCAGCCATTTACAGATGCCAAAACTTCCTGTGCCTCCTTTCAAATTTAACCATGCGCTGCTTGGTCGTGTGTATGCTGGCTGACTTCTTGAGAGCACTTTGCATCTTGAATTCAAAACACATTGTAGTTCATAACAAAGCATATTGTGCCCCATGGCTCAAAACTGAGCACAGCTTTAGGCCCACTACTGTCCTTAACCTCATGTATCAACCGAAAGTACAATCTTTATATTTTTTTATTACATCACTAAATTTTACAAGATAATATTGTATAACCCATGCTGTGTTTCCCAAACAATTTAAGCTGGCAGCAGTGATGAACTCTGTCCTGGGGGAAGCCCTGCCTTCCTCTCTTCATTCTCATATCCACTTTCCCTACTTTGTTCTGGCTCAAGTATTCCGTGAACCAGATAAACTGACCCACATTAAAACCAACCTAGACAAAAAGTTTGAACAGTATCAGTTACCCAATTGGTTTGTTATGGCATCACATGAACACATATGCCAGCACGGGTGGAAAAAGAAAGAGGACCATCGAAACAAGCTGCTAGAGCCAGGATTGCATCTTTTGACAGCAAGGAATACCTGAACCACTCATGGATTTGGGTGCTTTTATTTGTTTGGTTGGTTGGTTTGTTTTGCTAGTGTCCACTTCAGCCTCTATGCAAACCTAGTCTACCTGCACAGAAGTCAGTCTTGCACGTAACCTGCTGAGTCTAGTAAAAATGCAAATACATCTCAGTTACTGCATAAAATGCCAAATCAAGGATGCCATTTCCCATGGTAAGAGACAGTTCTAGAAGGAGATGAATGTAAAAATGAAGGAACAACCCCAAACCACAAACAATGAGATCTTTAACTGCAAAAGGAAAGAAAGATTTCATCTTTCCTTGCAGAAGTCATCCTGCATACCAAAAGCTTCCCTATTTTGGCTTAGCTGAAGAATTTTTTTAACGTAATTTTAGCCTCAGAATACAGGAATTGTTTTGTTTGCTTTAAAAACTACCATCAGGTGAACTTTTTCTTGCCTTTCTGTTAAGAGTTTATATGCATCCACGTAAGCATTATCAAAAGGAAACTAAATTCAACATCTGCTGACCTACTGAAACAGGATGTCTCGTTGAGTGCAGTGATGCACACACAGATGTGCATTATATATGTATACATGTACACAGAAAAAAAAAGTTAAACTATGTCAAGGCTTGCGTAAAAAAAGCCTGCACTGCAGAAATAGCAAATGAAGTGTGTTATATGAAACCAGGAAGCTTTAGAAGCCAAAATTACCATCCCAAGTGTTACAAAAAGCACAGAAGTGATTTTCAGATCATACTGATACTCAGAGCAGAGTAAGATGTAAAATAGACACAAATCTAGTTAAAAGTTTCAGTACCTGAAATAAGTTCCTCAGTCTTCTCAATACTTTTCACACTGAAGCTAAAATCCTAAGAACCTAAGACAACTTGCATCTGAGGTGTCTGGGCTGACAGCCAGGACTTCCTGGATTGGGAATTCTGATTTAACAAAAAGTCTGTGTACAGAATGGACTTCGGGTAACAGTGACACTTTGTTTATAGTCATCACTCAATACAAAGGTTTCATAAATTTTTCTGTAGTCCACTGGGATCCAATTAATATAAAGGGCAAGGTGGGGATCGTTACAACATGTTTTGCAAACAAAACCATTTGACTTTTTCCCCTCCAGAATTTTAAGAACTTTTTGTATTTCTTCTGGAGTAGTTGCCATAGGATTATGAAATAGCATAATACTAAGACCAAAGTAGGAAATCATATCAAATACATGCACATACTTGTACCGACATGATTTTTCAGGTTTTACATTTTACTTAACACATTTTAAATTTACTACGAGTAAATAACAACACAAGTATCACAAGCATATGTTACTCATATTTGCTTAGATTTTTATCTAGACCAAAAATACTATGCTATTTTGCCCCAACAGTTCCTTTCAAGTAGCAAGGAAGTGGAACTGCAATGCAAGATGAGATGACAACATCCAGCAGTAAACTGGTACATTTGGGGGGGAAAACAAAAAAATTAAAAAAAAAAGTCAACTTTTAAAAGTGATAACCCCAGTAGGGAAATACTCCAACTAAGTTTTAGCAAGGACAAGCCTATTTTAATAGAGATCAGGCAGATAAATAACTAAAAGAGAAAGAACTTGTGAGAATGGACCCCTGCCATTGTCCCCAGGGTACACCCCACCAACTTGCCTGAACAACCTGAACCTGTCCCAGCCCAGACACAGGCAGGGCAGCGGCCTGGTGACCAATACAGACCCCTGAGCCATCACAAAGGGATTCAGGAACAATCCCATGTTCAGCAGAACGGTTCTACAGCTCCCGTCCACCGGGGAGTCTCCAAAGCCAGCTCTGGCCCTGCTGGCTGTTACGCAGTATCACTACTGGAATTACCAGCCAGCAACATCCACTGGGGCAAGCACTTACAAATGAAGAGAAAGCTCCTTGTGGTTGGAGTTCCAACTCTTTGTTCAGAGGTGCGTTTACTACCTACCGCATTTTCTTACCATCCTACCAGAGGGGTGTTCTCCAAGGACGAGGAGCTGACAGGAACTGAGTATTACCTGTCCTGACTCTCCTCTTGTTCCATGGAGGGGGCACTCACAGGTATTGGCACGCTCACAGATTTTGCAGAGGCTCAAAGTCTCCAATCTCAAGAGCACACGCGCTAAAGGACTGAATGCATATGGCACAGTGTATCTTGAAGAAATTGCATAACTGGTAAGTAATTCTCTGTTCAAAGTTAACAACTGACATTTTGAAGGACCAGCTGATTATATAGCCAGACACACATTCAAACCCATGCAAAGCCTATTTTGATTCTTTTTTAAAATCCAGTCAAGCAATCCACCTTCATCATTATTCAAAATTATCTGGATGATACAATAGTAAGATGTAGCTGATAGAGCTGAAAGGTTCTGTTTTGGATTAGTACTGTACAAAAATGAGGAACAGATAATGTTCTTCATGATTTGGGTTTATGAATCTGTGTTATTTCATGATTTACTACATTGGAAAGAAAATCCAATAAGCAAAATACCAGAACATAAGCCACCTCAGCAGTTACAGGCACAAGAAGGCAAGAAAAAGCAGATATAATGAGATTGCGAAAGTGACTGCAGTGCTTAGTGCTTTGCTGAGAATCATGTGTTCCAGCTATCACAAAGAACCCTTTCTTAAAGTCAGGCATGAATTTTAAAGCACTTTCTTTTTCATGAAGTAGTACACTTCTCTATTAAGGTCTTGTAAAACGGAGGTGGCAAAAATCCCACAGTAGTCCTGGCCTTTTATTTCTAGATTTGTTGAGAAACATAGGACTGAATTTTAGGAGGGAAAAAAATAACCTGTACCAATTTTCTACATGTTCTCTGAGGAATCTGAGTGAAAGCTGAAAGAACTATATTCAAATAGAGTATGAAGGTGTGTAGTCTTGAAGATACATAGACTTCAGAAAATAAAAACATTGAGAAGCATTCTGGCAGTTGAAAAGACACAGAAATTATAGGGAAAAAACCCTCTTTTCAATGCTGGCTTTGCAAATAGCGTTCAAAGCAGGATTTTTGATAGTCAGCAAAGCAATTCAGAGTATGATGTGAATGTGTCACATCCTAAAAGCAATTAAGTATAAGTAACATCATCAGCAGGGAGCAACAGGTCAAATCACTAACAGCACTGCAGAGGCATGGGACATCAACATATTTATATTCCCTTAAATACGAAAATGTTCCAGCACCTAAAAAACCCCAAACACACAGGGCAGATGCAGACTAACCGAACTACAGCAGTATGATCCTGCACAGAATAGGAAGTTCCTCCCAAGCAACTTAAATGTTTTCATGCACTGGCAAATGAATCTCGATCTCCGTGCATCACTGATCATTTCAGCTGGTTACAAGCGCCCACTAATTCACCAAAAGTCTATTCTGATTGATGATACTCATATGAAAGACTTCGCCAATGTTCCTGAAGTTGAATTCAAAACACTTCTTTTAGCAAAATCAGCAAGAGCTCACTTATTGCCCTCTAGGACTCTCTTGAAGTGAAATGACAGCATGTATTCTTCAATGACTTTCCATTTTTTAGAAGTTCACTTGAAAGGAACATTATCTAATTCAGACATAAAACATTATTAAATCTACTTTGTAAGAATATCAGAGAAATCCTATCCACCAAATCTTTATCAATATCACTGAACAGAGTAATTAGGTATGAACATATCCATTTACAGGGAAAATGAGGATAATTCATTTTAGCCAGTCTACATAACTGCAAGATATTCTGACATATTGTGATACATTTTGAGGAGTCTGAAGGCTTTTCAAAAGGCCTCTTCTGAGCAAACAAAAACATGCTTTTGTTTTTTTAAGAAAGGCAAATCCTCTTTGGCATAATAAATATGTGAACACATCAGTTGGTTAAGACAGAAAAAGGAACATCCAAATTACATGAGAAGTACCTCCAAAAATAATCAGACTTTTTTAAAAGTAGTCTGCTTTTTCTCTCTATCAAAGTTCTGGACAACGCTCAATTGTCTTGTCAGGCAGTGACTTAACTCAGTCAAATTTCAGCTAAGTTCAGCTTTAGATACTGGGACTGAATAGCAGTCTGGTAAGACCACTGTCCTCCTCTCTCCATCTCCAGACACTACCTGTCCTTTATTGCAGCAGTATCCTCAGCCATCGGCCTCTTTCTTCCTCCATGGAAAAGGCAGCAGTGGAACAAAAGTAAGAATTCTCCACATGAAGCAGTCCCACCTTTAAACAGTACATTTCATTGGCTTCCCACTCAAGTACCCCTTATCTGTCGACAGAATTGTTGCTTTTTGTAGAGGAGGGCAGGTAGTCTTTCCTCTCTGCAGTTTTCACAATTCAAATTATTTTATTCTGTTTTCTTTGAGAGTGCCCCCCAAAGATCTCCATTTCATTGAGAAAGGGAATTCCTCCTCTTGCTCGAGCTGTGACCCAAGCACAATGCAAGATGCTGTTTTCAATTAGCAAGTCTACTAAGACAGGGAAATCTTGGCTCAAACCCCAACCATATGGAAGATCCGTCTCTGGATTTTAGCGCTGCTGCCTTCTCACATCAAGTACCACCTCAGTGGGGTATACCATACAGTCTCCTTGTACTGGAGACATTTTCCCTTTTTTTCCAGGCTCAATTATTTCACAGAAAGCCATTTACTCTGAATGGGGATCTAGGAGCTTCCTGTACACCATAGTGCTTCTGAATTCATGGCACAGTTAGATTCACCACACTTCCTCTCAGAACATGTCTCCTCTGAGAGTATATTAAAGTTACTAATAAGGCAATCCCAGACACCATGCTCTGTACCTACACTAAGCAGCACCCGTCCTCTCTTACAACTTGCTATTTTCAATTCAGCTTCAAAAAAAACATCCTTTCGATCACACAGTTTAAGTTCCCTTATTAACTTCCACAGCCTTAAAAGGAACAGTCGTAGTCTCTGGCAATGACACTGCTCAGGGTTTTCCCATCAATAGCTCCAGCATCCCAACATCAAAGCAAACTAAAAATCTTGGACCCATGTACTGATCTGCCTTCCCATACGGGTGAACTCTGTTCATAAGTCAGTTTACTGATTACCTCTATTATCTTATTTTGGCTGCAATCAACTCCTCATACTGCCAGCCAGCCACTGTATCAGCAACAACATCATCTTGTGGTATTTCTGTTGCTTGGAACCATTACCGACATCGTTCCTCATTACTTCAGTGTTTCTGCATAATCATCTTCCTTTCCGCACAAGTTTCTGAGATGCTTGGTGACAGAACAACACACATTTCATGTACTTCCACTGAAAACCTCTGCCTGTGGCTAAAAAAAGTTATTATCAATATTGCCATATATTCAAAACAATTTTCTCTACATTCCCCTCCTTCATATACCACTATTCTTTTTGTTCCGTACACCATCCTCTCCATGGATCCTTTTGTTATCACACAACACCACATTTCACCCATGCAGCCTTTTCTCTTCAATATAAAAAAAAGTTTGAAGAATCAGTTGCTAGCATAATCTCTTAGTATGTTTAAGACTAATGGATTCATCTATTTACAATAGAAAAACTGGAAGGTAGAACATGGAAAGGTGTGGTAAAGAGCTTAAAAGGTAATCTAGTTCAGTCCATTTCATGAGACATATCAGGAATTTTATTAAAGAAACCTTGATTTTCCTCATTCAAGAGAGCATTAAGTCACAGCCATAAAACTGGCACATTTCAGCTACAGTTTTAAATAGAGTTTCTACAATAATAGTCACAAGCCATGACAAGTCTTGGATCCAACCAAAATACAGTTCCAATCTGTATTCAAAATGCATTATTTGGTGTGTTTGGTTGAATACCAAATCAGGGTATTCTCTTCTGCAGGATTTTTCTCTCCAGTGTAATTAGCTCCCTGCACCAGTTTGCCAAGTGACCCAAGGAATGTCACCAGAGGAGGGAAGAAGAGCAAGAAAAGGTGCTTGCTCCCCACAGTCAAAGGCAACATGCAGTTTGACTAATAGTCCGTTGGCTCAGCCTTCAAAAAATAAACATTCCCAGTCCCATGCACTCGTTCCTACAGCAGAGCTGTCCCCTTTCATTCTAGCAGACATTTGGGAAGCCACATAAGTCCTGTCAGGGACCTGACTGGACCATGGTTGGGTTTTTTTTCAGCTGATCCTCTCGTGTGGCTGCAACAGCCTCTGCCCTTAAGTACAGCATTGTCTCTGTCTTCATTCAGTCAACTACCACTTCCAATGTAAACATTTTAATGTAAGTCAGTAGCTATAAGACCACTCTTGCAATATGCTATTTCTCCCATGTAGCTCTTAAAAATTAACAGTAAGCAAAAGATTACCTTCAAATTGTCTGCAAAGCAAGGGCAGTCCTAGCAGAAACAGGTGATTTACACAGCAGTAACTACCACTAGGATTCACCACAACAGTGCTCACTGTATCTAGTTAGCTGAACTGCTCTTTCTTCTTTGGCCTGTACTACTTTTGCTCTGTATTCGTGCAGTGTCTTCCTCCTTTCAACTAAGCCTTGCTTAATAACCGTTCAGATAGAAGCCATTACTACTAAAGAGGTCCACAGGGGTTGTTGCTTTTTTGAAGGCTTGGAAGATTTTAAGTTTGCAGTGACAGAATACACGCATCTAGGTATTAGTCATAGGGGGAAAAAAATACAAAGCCAAGCCTATGTGCCTTTTAATATATTCCCCTCAATCCAGCAAATTCCTCCACCAATGGGAAGAAGCTAAGTGTGTATGCAGGACTCCCTGCCTGTCAGCTCTTCACGGGTACATCAGGGCGATCCAGCACTACCGCTGCGGTCAAACTAACAGGGAGCTGTACCTTCCCCCCACTCCGCTGCTCCAGCCAGGGGGTTTTCCTGCTTCCCCTCACACTACATACAGAGATTATATGATCACAGAACAAGTCATTTCAGACGGCTGATCCATCACACCACTGCTGGAGGGGGTGACAGGTAACAGACAGCTAAAAGGGAATTCTTGCAGGTTGGACTCAGCTACAACTGGAACAGGAATCCACAGCTGTCGATATGAAGAGAGCAGACTATTGTTAGTAAACTGCCTCACAAGTCCACAAAACCATACCCTTGTAGTCATCCTTTTTGTTCTGTCCGAGCTCGGGCTCAACCTCAACAAGCCACCTGAGCCTGGCCCCAGGCTCGTAGGCAGAGTCCTCCTTTGCAGCCACTCTTTCAGAGGCTCAGGTTTCAGTGGTGACACTCTGCCTCTTCCCCTTGCCTCCTAACATCCACAGTCACTCCCAGATCTACTCTGCTCGCTGAAGCAGGCAGCAATACAAAAATCAAACTGGAAAATTCATCATGCACGGTATTTATACAACAATTGACTCATTCGAGAGCTTGTAAACTGGTTATGGACCACTGCCACCCCGAGCAAGTCTGAAATTCCTGGTCAACCCGCAGGCTGCTTTCCTTTTATTTAGTTGCTTTTAAAGTACAAAAACGCAACTAACATGGTGATCTTACGCCTGTTTGTATAAATCAGTTATCTCTGTATATACTAAGATTTTAACAGTTATTTAAAAGCTTGTACATTTAAAAGATTTCTCCTTTGGTTGAGCTTTTCTATATGGTCAATTTAAATTCATTAACTTCAGCGGAAAATTTTAAGAGCCACACTGCCTTCAACAAGTAACGTTTATACCATAACATCTGATGCCAAGAAATCTTTCTATGCCATACGCTTCGAAGATTTCAGCCATTTTGAAGATAGATATGTTAGTACATTCACACAAGAGCACGTACAATAGCAAAACACACTAGTATTGCAATGCTTCCCCTCACAAGCAAACTTCAGATACTTCCACAAACTACCGGAACCCTCAAAAGTTACACCAGTACCTTTAGCTTCAGTAGTTACCTCCAGTAATACCTGCATTTAGATTCCATGCAAGTGTAGCGAGAACTAAATGCTCACAAACTTTGAAGCGTGTCCTCGCCAAAAATACAGAAATCCATTTCAAATGAAACCATATACTTTCTCAATGATAAAAGCAATCAATTAAGGAAGGAAAGGCTTAGTCAGAAAACCAGTCTAGTAGTTAGTCTACAATTAAGTTGGACCTTTGTTTACATTTTCCCCTTGGCAAGAAAAGGAAGTTATGTCTTCCAGATTTCCTGCAACAAGCTCTCTCCACGTTTCTAAAGCATTCATTTTTGTGTCCTGTAACATGAACACGCAAGTTTTACGGAACAGTCAAAGGAGCATTGCACATGTTAACATGTTGTTCCTAAAAACAGATGCACCAATCATTTACACATTTAATTTAGTTAATTGAGCAATATCTACACATACCTCACGTATGCAGACTTTTTAAGATTGCACAGTTAGGAGAGCCTGTGGGGTGTTTTTTTTGTTTAACTATTTGCTAAAGTAAATCTGCCCTTTGAGCAGACTGATGATATGCCTTAACTCTTCCCTCTCCCTCCATGAGACTTGAAGCTTTTCAGTTGCCCCAGAACATCCGAAAAAATAGATTTTTTCAATGAAATCAAAGAAAAGTTTTAGTACAATCCAACAGACTTTCCTTCTAATTAGAGGAGATACACCATTAAAACAACCCATTGCTCTTAATCTCATTTTAGACCAAATTTTGTTCATGTTTCTCTTATCCACAACTGTCCTTGATACTACTGTTTCACACTCAAAGCAAGTGCGAAAGGCAGAAAGGGAAGCCTTTGCCCATGTGCTATACTTACCAAACCTTCTTTGATTCTGCTATTATTTGAGAAGTTCATCAATATATGGAAGAAAGGCAACATTGCCACCAAAAAAAGCAATCTCACTTCCCTCTCTACCCAGGTGATCATTCCCGCTCAATTCTCCATTCTCTACTTGCACATTCATATTCAATGAACAAGAACAGTTTTTAGCTGCATCAGTTTTCAGATTAACAAAAATAAAAGGTTCGTTTTAACTTAAAGGAAACAAGTTAATCTTGTGGGATGTGGGAAAAAAAAGGCAAGTTCTATTTCCTTCCAAATTTAAAACAAGGATGAAACTCAGATTCACAAGATGTTTAAATAAGCATTCTCATTACTGTTGAAGATTGCTAGTGCTTAACACAATTCAGCCTTGATGCAGGTAACACCTAGTCACAAAATGTGACATTTTAATTTAATTCTCCAGAATAATAAATCAGTAGCTAAAAACAGAATGAAGGGAGAAGGGAAGAAGGAAAAATGGAAGTAGATCCCTAAGATGGTGGTGAGGAAATATCTAGATCAGCACAAGTCTGTTGATCCAAACTGGCAAGTTTTGAGCCAATAATCAACTGAGGAACTATGCAGTAACAAAATTACCTTAGATATTCTCAGCACAGAAACTAAAATGTCTTGAGAAACTTACAGTAAGACAAAACAGATTTTATCTTCCTTAAAATGGAAAAACCCTGAGTAGTATGGACAGATCTTTTGGAAAGTTTGCTTTAGGGCTGTACTTCTGAGTAACATAATTTTCAGAAGCCTTGTAATTTAAGCCTGAAAACCAACTTTAAATAGTAAATGTCCAGGTTATAGCACTGAAGATCTTGGTTGAATGCAGTTAAAAGACAAGCAGCTTTGATTCAGTGCAGAAATACATACAAGAGTCACTTTACCAGGGGTTACCAAGTCTTCGGGTTTGTGTCTAGAACTACAAAGTACTATTGGAGAGGGGATAATCTTATACTGTATGACAACCTTACTGTGCCAGAAGGATATTTTGGCATTTCAAGCCCAAATGCACATTTCTAGGAGTGTTTAATAAAGGACTAAACCCTACAGAGATTTTAATGACCAAGTAAGAAGCAGGAAGTACTTTCTGATGCAAATCATGTATTTTTATTTTAAAAAAAAAAAAAAAGAGACAGAAAAGGATTCTCTTAAATATTATCTTTCACTGTACAAAAAAAAGTCAGCGAAGTTGGGATTTGAGAATCTGAGGCAGTAAACACACATTCTTATCCAAAATTTAGATAAACTAAATCCCCAAATCACTCATGAAAATAAACTGCAGCGGAGATGGAGATCCTTAGTGCATTGGGAGGGTGAGGGGACTCACAATGACACTGACCAACAATTCCTCATGGTGTTATATACATTCCTTTGTAGGCATTATGGTGCTTACATCCAGCTCACCAGTAACAACTGTTGCCTCTCAGGAGCTGAAAAATACTGACACAGCTTAGATGCTTCCTCGTTCAGTATCAAGGCCATCACTACACTGAATAATACAAAACTTCCTGTCTCGAGTGTGCATTTTGTCAACTCAGCATTCTTCTACCATGCTAATGTCTGAAGTACCATAAACAACCCATTTCAAAAACTTCCTAGAAGTACCTCATTACAGACTGACAAAGGTATCTTCAACAATTTGACTGTATTTCAGTGAGCTGTAGTCACTGCTAGAATGACTTTAAAGAAATCCATGAACCTAACGTTATCTTCTCTGCCTGCGTTCTTGAGATTTTATGTATGTCATTTCACCACTTGAGACATTCGAAATAGAGATGCCCATTACAGGATGAGCCAAGGTACAGGACACCAGCCTTTAATATATGCCCATACTTGATTAGTCTCTGATTTTTTTTTTTAAGGGATGATACAAAATTCCACTATGTATATGCCTACACTCCTCCCTTCTCCAAGATGAAATCTTCTGGTCATTCAGTTAAATATCACAAGCAGCTTCAGAGGTAGTTAACTATATGTATTTTAAGAAACAGACATCTGGGTACATGAGAGAAAACCTCTAAATGCCTCCACTTGTACAAAGTACTTCAGAACAACCTCACATTAAACCCTGCAGAATTTACATGGATGAGCACTATAATTAGCACAGCAGCAGAAAGGCTTCAAATAGGACTTGCATCTCCCCAGACAAGTCAAAGATCACCAAATCCACAGCAAACCCAGTTCCTCAGTTCCAGTAGTCAAGGAAACACTTCCCCCCCCCCCGCCCCCTTTACATCGAGTCATCATGAGAACAAAGCTAAAGCAGGAGAAGATCAAAAAAGCTGAAAGAATAAGGCAGCGCAAGTCCAGAAAATATTGTCTCATTGAATTCTGATTAGTTATTTTAGAAGGCTTTTTAGTCAGTTCTCAAATAGCATTTCCAATATTGGGGTCAGGAGAAAGAGTACGAAAAGGGACTTTTGTCATTCATACTGATTATTTTTAAAGCAATTAGAATAACCTACCCACCACAGAAGTGTTTTACATACTTCATTGCAGTACAGAGACCTGTGGTAGCAAATGATGATAAGCAAAGCAGCCTTCTGATTTCTCACTAATGCAATGTGATCTACCTGGTCATTCAAAAAATACTTTAATTTGCCTACAGATAGGTATGATTTTACTAAGGTTTGATGCCTTCACAAGACTTTGGTATTCCTGCTTTTTGTACGCCAAACCTTGATTCAAATTCCAGCACTGGACTATAAGAAAGAACAGTCTTCTCTGACCCAAACTAAAGTTTACAACACATATATGAGCACACACAGACATATTTTGCAGGTCTACTGATCCCACAGAGCTTCTGCAAGTATCGGGTCACAAAACAACATGCTCAACTGAAAGACCAAGCAGCAGTCATTTATTACATTGCTGCTTCAAGAAACTCCTTTGAGCTTAGCCATCGTTACCATCAGTGGAAGTGTAAAATGGTTTGACAATTTTACTGAAACAGAGTTTTAACAGATCTTGGACAAGGTTTCTAAATTAGAGAGGAATCTTGCATACCATAACTAGCTTGATCTATCTCTAAAGCACTTCCCACTACCTAACACTGAAGATTTGAAGTGATGAAGAATGCCAGGAAGAAGACATTAATCTTAAGAGCTGCAAGTTACCATGCTGAAATAATCCTATATCAAAGAGGACAGAGTAGAAATAAAAAGGCTCTTAAAGAAGATGGGGAATGGGAGCAACAGCACCACTAGAGATCTTTAAGAGAGATTTTGAAAAATTAAATTCTACCCTTTACAATTTACTATGGTGGAATGGAAACAGGGTATGATAGGTAAGAAAAGCAGAGAGGGACAGAAAAAAAAAATTCAGTCTTTCTAATACGGGAAGAACTGAACATACAACGAAGTTTGAGTGTCATACAGAACGTACAGTATGACCACTGAATTCAGACAAGATTTGAGGACAAAGATCAAATACGACTTACAAAATGATCAGACATTTATACAGGTAACAGCTACTGTTAGAACGTCAAGTTCAAAAAATAAAGCAAGATGTCCAGAAAATACTTCTGAAACTTAGAAGCTGATTTAGGAAGATGCTATCCTCAAATGTTACACACACACACCAGCCTTACTGAAAGTTGTTTCTTCTTAATCAGTTCTGACTGCTGTTAATTTTTTTTGCATGTTTTATCACTCTGGTATAATGGGGTAATTCCTATTTTTCATTTAGAGAAATAGTTTAAACCCACTGATGACAGAAAATCCCCAACAGGCTGAACACTTGTCTGCAAGCCCACCAGTTGTTAACCTACACATTCAGTAGCGTTTGTCGTAACCTTGCACAACACTTACACCCAATGGAGCAATCAAACCGGATTTAAATTTAACTAAGTATATCGTTATGTATGTACTTCAATACAACACACTTTAAGCAACACAGTCCCACCCCCAGATCCCCTTTACCTACCTGACCTTGCCTCTACACTGTGCCAGCAAACAAACTTTCCACAGCAATGTGACGACCCAGATCAGGTCCCTGATCTGAAGTTATTTTGTGTTTTAGCGGTTTATTTTTCAGACAGATCAGTTTCCTGCAATGCTTCAGAGTGAAGCCATGTAAACAGCTCTACCAAGACAGCTGAGGGGACTGCGCAAGAAGCAGGAAAAAGCAGCTAGGGACTGCAAGTGTTTAAGCCAATTTTGCCACTAAGCATCGATCAAGAACCTCATGGTCATCCTTACAAAGCAGGAAAGCTATCTGCCATAGTCCCAAGGACAGAGAAACGAGATACTTCAGATCCCCTTTAGTTTCAGCTGAACCTCTGACATGATCTATCTCTTTGCTTGAACACTGGAAACTAAAACATCACAGACAGAGAATAAGATAAAAGCAAAATGCTAAAACTTTACAGAACTTCAGACAGCAAGGTATGAAATAAGCGTTGATTACGCCATCACTGATACTCAACTCCTTCCTATCCATTTTTCCTCTTGCCCATTTCTACTCTCCCCACCACACAATTTTCACTGTTTCTACATAAAACACACAAGGATTTCAGATCTCCTAGCATCCATTAATTATACAGAAGGCATCATTAAAATTGGCATCCTTCTTGGGAGACATGCAGGACAGACTGGATAGGCACAAAATGCAAGACCAGCATCAAACTTTGCATCTGCAGTCCCTTCTTGTTATAGTTCAGGCATACTGGTAAGTCAACACATGAAAGAGCATTCTAAAAATCCACAATAGCTTCTGTCCAAAGATTTAAAGTTACATCAACAAGCCTTACTCTTGAAAGAACCTGGGTAATGAAACAGATCAGTAACTACATGACTCACTGGAAGCTCATCTAACACCCACATCTGAACTAGGATTCCCAGTCTCCACTGCATGCAGAATAAAGTTTGCGCAGCAGCTTTCCAGACTTGTGTAAAAAAATGGTACAAGCCATTGATCTGGTACCTGAAATCCAAAGTCATGTAAACAGAAAGGGTTAGGGCCATTAGGGCCATTTTCAGGAAAAAAAAAACCAAAACAAAACAAAAAGACAATTTAGAGTTAAGACTGAAACTAGCAGTTTTATAACAGGACTTACCAGAAGAACAGTCAGATTCCCATTAGTAGTATTAAGAAGATGGTTATTTCTTCTTAAGAGCAATTTCACATTTTATCTATAGATCTTTTGTTTGATTAATGTGAACCACATGCAGTCCATGTGAGATGTCCATAGGTTGTTTTGATGCATCTTTTTGTCTCTGAAAGGCAGCCAGCCACAACTATCTTGGTCATCACTGCAGCCAAGGCATTAGAATACGCTCTCCTTTTCTTGCATGTGGTCTAGTATATCAAGACCAAACTAGCATCAGGGTGGCAGGAGGGGCAGGGCTAGTGTCACACCTCCTCCTACGGCCACGTGCAGGACCACAAGATACCACAACACCAATGCAGCCTGCAAAGCAGGACAGAGGAAAACATTGTCCAAGCCTAGAATTCATCCCCTACAAGCCTCTAGGTTAACTGTCATCAGTGACAGCTATAAACCCGGCGTCATGTATGCAGCAACTTGAAAGGCCGCTTTCAAAATGAAGACTCAATATTTTGTTAGTCTATTCATCAAGCTCTGACAGCCCCACTGAATTAAATTCAAACAGCTGGCTGCAAAGATAGCACATTCTACTATAATTTAAAAATGAGAAACATACCTTCACAACACAAAGTTTTGAGCTTCTTAGACGAGCTTGAAAACCAAGAGGGGAAAACAAAAACTAAAAAAATTACAATGACAAGTCCATGCAAGTCTTCCAGGAGAGCTTATAAAAATAATTCTGTTCTTTCATGTATGACTCTCTGCAAATCAGTCAATGCCAGCTATAAGCATTACACCACTACTGTATCTATGACTCAGCAAGGGAATCTGGACATATGAAGAAAATTCACTTACATTAGTAAGAAGCGTGGATTTAAAAAAAGCCAGCATTTACAGCAAAGCCACAGAAAATGATCCAAGATGACTCGTGTCTATGTTCCTTGTATGTTTAAACATACAAAATTAGATTAGAATGTCAAACCCATTTATATATTGGCTAAAGTTTGAAAGCAAGTAAAACAATGCTTAGTGCAGCTGAGCCGAAATACAAAGGATTCAATAGCTTTTTTTCGTCTCCAGTGAAGAGAAACAAACACAGGCTGTATATTCTACACAAAATACTGAGCTCTATTTCCAAGATTACCTGTATGTAGTCCAACTATGCAAGTCTAACTTTAAATCTGAATAAAAAAAAGAGAGCAAATCACCAGCTTCATGTTGTAATTTAAGAGACAAGCTTCATTCGTTAAGACAGTCACCAGAAGTTTACATATAAGCATGAACAGATAGTAATGTTTACACAACATTATTTGATGCAGCAAAGTAGCAAGTTCTTAAATGGCTCAATTATGCTTTGGTCCATCAACTAAGACTAGTTAGAATTAAATTATTCCAAGGGAGAAGACATCACAAGCTGTACCTTTCCAATACATTACCTTCACACAAAATAAGCACTCAGACCTTGCCTTTTGAACACCACAGCCCACAGAGTCTGTACATCACTAAATAAAAGATACTTGTTTCACATCCTCAGAAATAATCTCTATAGAATTTTGTTATGTTGGCAGCACTCTTCAGCAATAAGGGGAGGGCAGAAAGGAGGAAAAGTTTCATTGCTTCCTTAAGCAAGAAGTTCAAATAGAGAGGGATCTAAACTCACCGGATTTAAAAAGGAATTCCCCTCCCCGCACCTCCCCATGTAAAGAAGGATACTAATACAGAACTAGGATGAAAGTGGCCCACGGTTTACATTTGAAACAATAAAGGAGAATCTTAGAAGACTAGTCCTCTTCCCTAACATCTTTCAGACAAAGAGGGTAAAGTTTTAACTCATCAAGCTTCTCAGTGCCTCAAAAAAGTTATGAGCACTCGAAATTTTGTATCTAAGTTTCTATTTTTATTTTCCCCATTTCTAAATGAAAACAGCATGCAATATGTGGTAAAACCTGAGGTGACCACATCCCAGTGGTATATCTGCCAAACACTTTAGATTTGTGTATTATGTTACACTGGTTTGGAGCAAAGCCTCGAGCAATGCTAAACTCTTACACAAATAAAATATCATTGTACCGACATATATTTTATTAGCTTACTATCATATTTTATGTCAGCACTTGACATGTGTGTCATCTTTCACACAACAGCCTCAAATGGGATGGCAGGGGAGAGCAAGTAGAAGCACGAACCAACAGCAAAGCACTATCCCACCGGCAGCAGGAATATTCCAGAGGCACGAGCACGCACGTCGCCTACAAAGCTCTCCAAGTTTCTCCAGGAACACCACGGTAACACCGACGCGGAGAGGAGCAAGCCGGAACCCCGCATCCCAGGGCGGCAGCAACCTGAAGGCCACGGGAACGGCCAAGGGACGGGCCGAACGGCCGGGAGTACAGGCGGGAGCCCCGCAGCCCAGCGCGGCGGCTCTCGCAGCGGCCGGACCCCAGGGGAGCACCGCAGCAGCGGCCCCGCAAGCCCCGCACCGGCCCCTGCGTGAGGCTCCTCCAACAACCCCGCCGAGGGCTCCGCGGGGAGCGGCGCCGGGGCCGCTGCCGCCCAGCGCCCGAGGGCCAGCCCGCCCCGGGCAGGCGGGGAGCGCTCCGCAGGGGAGGAGGCGTTAAGGCAGGACCCGACGGCGAGAGGAGCAGAGGCGAGGCCGCTGCCGGTGCTCCGAGCCGGGACCCCTGCGGGCCGGGCCGGGCCGGCCTTCCCCCAGGAGCGGCACCAGGACGAGGCAAGCGGGAGGCCTTGCGGGGCGGCGGGGCCCCGCACCCCAGCCCCGCCGCAGCGGCGGAGCCGACGGCGGAGCCGCGGGCGGGGAGTGGCGAGGTGGGCACGGGAGGAGCCGGCCCGCAGCCGGCGCGGGGCGCTGCCGGCTCAGCGGGGCGCGCAGCCGACCCCAGCTCAGGGAACCCCGCCGCGGGGGCGTCGGCGGTCTCGCCCCCTCCCCTCCGCCGCCGTGACACCCAGCCCGGCCCCCCTCCCAGCCCAGGCTCGCCGCGCGGCTCCCCGTGGCGCCTCACCTCCGGCAGCCGCTCGCCGCCGCCATCCTCCCCGCTCAGCACCGCCCGCTCCCTCCCGGTCCCACTCCGGCCGCCGCCATTTTGATCCCGAGCCCTAGCCTCGGCCGGGCAGGGGGAGCGGGCACGGCGCCTGCGCAGCGGCGCTGCGGCGCCCGGGCCACGTGGTCCGCGGGGGGAGGGGAGGGGAGGGGAGGGGAGGGGAGGGGCGGGGGCGGGCTGCGCCTGAGGGGGCGCCCGGCATAGCGGGCGGGCCGGGGGCGTCCTGCGGCCGCCGACGGGTCGCCGCCGTTCGGGGCCTTCCCCTGTCACAGCTGTGGCGTGGGAGGAGGGAAGGGGGGCCGCGACGTGTGACCGCACCCGTGCCGAAGCGAGGCTCAGGTCTCGGGGACGGGGGCCCTCGGCAAAGCGAGCAGAAGGCGTTACTCTCAGAGCCCCCACGGGTTCCAGTCAGCCCGGGCTTGGGGGGCCTCCGCCGCCAACCAGCAAAATGGAGGGTGGGCAGGACGGGCGGGCAGGGGGCCGTGGGGCTGCCCCAGCGTGGAGAGGCGCCGGCCCGCAGGCCTGGTGTGAGGGAGAGCCGAGGCCGGGCTCGGGGAGGGGCAGGGCCGGTGTGCCCCCCCCGCCAGCCCCCTGCCCTCCTTGCTGTGTGTGGCAGGTCTCACAAGCTTGGTACACCCAGGTAGAGAGGTGTCTGCAGTGTAAGTGGTTCTTTGTCCTTGAGTCTTCCTTAAGCTGCTTAGATTAAGTGTACGTTTAGCTCTCTTCTTTGCCAAACTGCTATGAGCTTGTTACAGACAGGCCGCGGTCAGATTCCAGTTCTATTGTTCATGCTAGGAATATATACTGTTCACCTGGAAATAAACTCCCACCACCTTCCCCATTTCTGATAACCTCTCTCAGCATCAGAAATTAGTATTTCACACATCTAGGTGAAAGTAAGTGCCAGCAGTAAAAATGCTTGCAGCTTTTCCCGCAGTTGCTGGTACCACTCCTGCTACATTTTCTTCAAAGAAATGTGTGTGTAGATACAGTCAGGATCAGAACATATCAGCCACCATGTCTAGAAGATCACTGTTTTCTAAATCAGAGAAAGTGACCAAAAATACATGTCAAAGTTTTACTAGAATGATAAAACCGCTTAAGTAAACCAAACTACTTGTGCTCTCTAAAGGAACTAAGCACCATGAGTCTATATATGAGAAGGTCTGAGAAAAGAGTTTCATGCACAGGCCAAAAATCTGATGAATTCACATGGCAGAAAATATTCAGCAAGCTGAAAGCCACATCTGTGATCATTCTTGGCTGGTAAAGGCGAGCTCTGACTGATTATACCCCCGTCCTGACTTTGCTGACAGTCCATTTCTGGAGGGAAGCCTTCCTCCCGCTTGGCATCGCGCTGTCCTCCAACCATCTCTGTAATTAACCTGCCTGAATGCAGCAGACCTCCCTAACTACCACTTGGCGTAACATCCCATAATGCTGAGCAGCTTACCAAGAAGCTAGGAAAAAACAGCCTCTAATATATTTGCCCATTCTATAGACTGTTTTCTTACTGGTTTCAGCCTAAAAATGAAGGAGAAACACAGTTAGGTGGGCTGATGGACAGTATCTTGTACTCCTTGGGTTTAACCATCTTAGTTATTTATATGATCTCTGATACCGTAGTGTCTGAGAGAACCACAACATTTGACTTCCATATGCACACAGTACTAGAGTGAGAGGAGGGAATTTTTATAATTGCAATTTAATAGATAAAGTTCACACTGTCAGAGTTATGCTTGTATCTGTTTGAGGGGGACTGTGCTCTGAAAATACTATGTCTTTGCAAGCTGTTGTTGCTGTTGTCAGGAGACCCAACAAAACTGACTGGCAGGCAGAGCTCAGCCTCTTTGAGCTATTGCCTGCTAGAGCCTTCCCATCTTCTATTTCTGTCTCTTTTCTTGCGCCTGCCATAACCCGCTTTCCATTCCCTGCTATTAGCAACCACAATCATGGAATACCACATACACAGTGTTCAGCTTAGTTCTATTTCACCCTGGTTTTCTGTAGAAATGTGGTATAGATTATCATATTGCCTGCCTGTGCATATATGGGTTTAGGTCTATGACCTCTGTGCTAAAAATTTTTTAACTCACTGATCCGTTTCTCATTTGGGTCCTTATAGATGCTGCAGCTGCAGAAAAGGCTTCATTTGTCTTAGCCATCAAAGCCAAGCAACCAACAGACACAAACCTATAGGAAACTAAACTGCAGTAGTTTTAATACGCATGCAATTGTTAATTTAAATATATCTGTTAGGAGAAATGGTTGCAGCCAAGGTGTCTAAAGATCAACAGTGTGAGACAACCCCTGCCTCTATACGTCATTCATGATTTATAATATCATTGTTACAATTTTAGCAGTGGCTTCCTGAGACCAGCATAGAAATAAGAACCAGTTGAAGTTAAATAAGTAAGATCCAGGTCACAGAGCTTTTAGACTGAGGGGAAATAGTATGCCAGCTTGGTTTTCAGGTGGCAGGAACTAGTTATGAATTTGTTGCCAAAGTTCTGTAGGTAGGTGAAAAAATCCTTTCTTCCCTCCAGCAATCCTGGCTCATAACCTTACTGGTAGTGAAAATGAGAAGGGAAGTAAAAGAAGTCTTGCAGGCTGAATGTTTGCTTTGGTAGTGTTTTTTATATTCTAATATTATAAACTGAAGTGTAGTCAAAATGGATGGTTAGATCAAGGCACCAAGATGTTGCTCACCAATAATCATCCTTTTAGTAGCTAAAATAAACCTTCTCTCTTATGACTCAGAGACAAACAGTGTGTTGGGTAACAACTTGGGGAGGCATCTGGCAGGTTGGAAGTGAGGAAGGCCACCATGTGCTTTCGCTTCAGACTTTTTAAAGCATAGATGTCACCCCTTGACTGCAGTGCAGTGTCATTATCTTCGAGGACTGTGTGGTCTCATGGGCTAGACAGCTGGGAAGTGCACCAGAAGTAAGCTGACCAGCTCCTTCTGCCACATGGGACCTCGGTGCAGGAGACAGGTTATCAAACACTGAGTTACAAACCTTGCTGCGGAGGAGTGGGAAATGGAAGCTAGTTGCATTTACATGCAGGTGAATATGTTTTCTGAGCTGAGAGGATAGGAGATTCACACCATCTGACAAACACCCCCAGAGTATGTGCACTCACATCACTTCCCTGATCACCTAATTATAATCCTCACACCACGCTCTCAGAAATAAATTGATCTTCCATTTTTAGCAGGATTGAGATATGTTTGGTTTGATCGATTTAAAATAATCTCTTGATGTCCTAATGAGCAAAATCTTACATATGCCTTAAATATTGTATAACGTCATCTCCTCTTCAGAACAAACAAAACGCAGAAGGAGATACTGTCTGAGCCACACAACAGTTCTCAGTACCTCTGCTCATACAGAATGATGTAATGCTTTATTCATGTTTTTGCAGGGACTTCTGTGCAATACTTACTGATGATAATCACTGTTCATACACATTGCATTTTATCTCCAAATTCAAGAGTGTTAGTAGGAAAAATTGATTATGTGCCACCACTTATCAAAAATAAAACCAACCCAAATGTCTATTATAGTTCATTTACCCTTCATTTGCACTAGGAAGCTCAAGCTTTGAAATGCTCTCGAGATATTTATCAGAGTTTGTTGAAGAGAAGATACACTTGGGCAAAAAAACCCCAGTTCATTTCCATTGATTCATTTCTTGTCCATGATTCATTTCTTAGACTTTTGGATGTTTCATTCGCTTTGCCTTCCAAATGTGTACTGTTTGTTATTATTAATGATGTATTTGTATTGCTGTGTTGTGTGGAGGCCCTAATCAAAACTGGGGTCCTGCTGTGCTGGATGGTATGCCAAACTCAGATTACAGTACATGCTCTAGAGAATTTACAAATTAACTGCGAGGTGTGATCTTGCAAGGTACAGAAAGCCTCCTGCAAACCAGTGAGAAAACTGGATGTGCGTGATTTTCGGTGAGAGTTGGGGTCACGCCACATGTTGCAGAACGTACCTCTGGGTGCCTACTACAGAAATAATGTCAGCTGCCTTCCTTAGGGAATGTTGCTGTAAGCAACACCTTTTTATTCATGACCATCTGAAGTGTGACCTTCTAGCATTACAGATTAAATCCTTAAAGTCCAATTTATCCCAACTTTTTTTTTAGTGTGTGTATTTCAGTTCAATTTTATGGCACTCATGTCAGTAAATCATGGCTAAAGAAAAGCTTAGAATACTTAAAGTATTATCTGTTTATTGGTAACTAATCCACAATAACTGAATCCTCAAGGGCTGAAAAACAGATTGAAGACTGATGCTTATTAGGCTAAACAGGCTTCATTTTTTATCAGTGATAATGATGAGATTCTGCAAATATATAGATCTGGACTATTACTAGCTCTTTAATTTTATTCTTTGTCTGTCGTCTTTCTTACTATCTGAGCTTTTCTTACTACCTAAACCTACTTTAAAATTTCGTAGAAGAAAGGTATTTGCCATACTCATATACCATTGCTCGTTATACACCATCCGACAGCACCTCAAAGAATAGACTGAAGTTGACATGCAAACCACAATAATTGGATTTCTATAATCAGTGATGGCAGAGCAAGAGATGTGCTTCCTTGCGTGAAATAGGTGGCGTGGAAGCACAGCAATGACAGCAACATGCTCTTTCTGCCCTGATTTTCCTTGTTCCTTGAGTCACCAGATCTTCACGCAGAAAGGAGGAACGCCCTGTGTTCTGGCAAGAGAGCAGAGGAAAGGAGGTGAGGGTAGAGGATTTTGTTTGCTGCAAGCAGGAGAGAAGGAGGCTGCCCTGGGGCAGCTGTGACAGGGATTGCCACCTAACTAGCTGCTATGAGATCTCTGCCTGTTCTGTGATGAAGCAAATTCCCCATCAGCAGGCGTCAGGGAAAGCTAAGGGGCACACAGCCACCCTGTGCTTCTGGGAAGCCTGGTGAATTTGATGAGGTGAAGTAGTTGCATCGAGCAGGAACAAAGTGCAAACTGTTACCTTGAAGGAGGTGTTAAACAGGCTCTGCCTGGGGCAGGTCGCAGAAAATACACGTACATCCTACGTCTGGGCCTTTGAAGAAGCATGAGGAAAAGAAGTGACATTAGACTCCCATGTTAAGGTGAGGAGGCCTGGGGACAGACGTCTGTTTGTGGGACAACGCAGCACCTCAAGAAAAGAAGACAAGGTTGGTGGTGATCTATGCCAGGAGGTTAAACCTTACGAACCTAACTGCCTGGCAAGTCCATGGGCTGACAGTGCTGGGCAGCCCATGGCCATTCCACTTAGAAAAACTTACATTGGGAGACACAATTAAGATCTCAGATCTCAGATCTCAGACACAAAATTAATTGTTTCGCCTGTGTGACCTTTATGTAGCTAACTTGTGCCCATGCATGGGGAAGAATCTCTCACTGTGATCACCAAGGCATATCCTAAAAGCAATATTACCTCCTTGTAAATCAAAGGTCATTTGGATTAACCTTTAGTTGGATCCTTAAAAGGGTTTTTTATGTGTACAGTTTGTTTGTTGTTACTGATGGTACTGTATCAATGATGCTTTTGGTGAGGGTATAATCACCCGCCCTGTTGCTGCATTCCTTGGTAAATGCTCTTTGTAGTTTGTCAGTGTAGAGAAAGATGCCAAAACCAAACCACTGCTGATGATGGCAATTGCTTGATTTGGCTGTGGATACCTGCGCTGCTGGTCTTTTCCCACCACCTAGTACTTTATCAAATGATCCTTTTTTTTTTTCCACAGGACCCATTTCTGTGAGCAATGTGCACAATGTAAGATGGTCGCTGAATGAGCAGTTACTCAATATATCGATCTCTCGTCACAGTTCAGTATGGCACTATGCCTACTTTGCTGCACACTTCAACCTCTCTTTTAAATGCAGAGTTATTAACCTCCTAATGCCCTTTCTGTGGCATCTGAATGCTTCACAAACACTAATGAATTTTCAAAGAACAGTTGTTATATCCACCTTGTAGGTTACAATACGAGGCACAGAATTATTGAGGTGGAGAATCTGCTCCTTGTGGGGGCTCAGTTAGGGTGCACAGGCTCATATGGGCCCTTCCCAGTACTGTAGCACTTGCTGTGTTCAGTGCATGTTTCCCCTTCAGTTCAGTTGCAGCTGTGACTCTGCCCTTTTGCAAATTTGGCACCAAGATTTCAAGTCAAGCAGTCAGAACATGAAGAGCAAACAGCTAACCACAATTTATGAAAAGTTCAAGTGATCAGCTGATTATTACATTGTATTTCTTTGGCAGAGGCAAGATTGGATTCCCAGGAGAGCACTTAGCTATGAGACAGTCCTTTCTCGTCCTGGAATTGCTTGCCTCATGCCATCTGCACCTTACAAGTTCTGCAACATGCTGGGCAAAGGTCAACATATGGACAACACTTTATTTTTTAATGTACATCCCTGATTTATACCCAGAACAGATCCATCCTGTAAGTTATCTGTCTAGTTAGACCATGCTATGACCCAGTTGGATCTGGATGTTGCGAAGTGCAGTTACTGATATTAAAAACAGTTACCCACTGGAACCTAGATAGAGGCTTTGAAGTGACATAGCATCAGCTGAATTCATAGCACTGACTGGAATTTGTCTATGTGCTTAATGTATGGATAAACTCACTAACTGATTAGGAAGTTCATGCTAGAAAGATGATAGTAGATGATCAGTGGGAGGATACATGATACAATATACAAGAACAGATGACATGCATATAAAGCCTGTTCTTTGTGTTCAAGGTGCTGAACTGGTAATCCTCCTGACATGTTTCTTGATCAACAGTGGACAAATCTTGCAAAGTTATTACTGCTACTTGCTCTACTGCCTTAATAAAGAAACCTGGATGATGAAGCTGCTGTCAGGCTGAACACTGTCTGGACAAGGCTGAGTGAGTCTGGTTTCTGAAAGAGGTAGGGTTAGAAGCAATCAATCATTGTCTGTGAAAGAGCAATGCTAGCAACACCTTCAGAGCTGAAAGTTTTTGGAGTGCTAAGTGAGAGCAACAGGCAGAGTGGCCAGCGGTCAGAGGGAGAGGCAGCCTGGAAAGAAGCAGTCAACATGATGGAGATCTCCTAACCTCCCTAAAGAGAGCTGAACACTGTAAAGGGTTGCTGTCAATCAGCAAAATTTTCCTAGTGTCAAATCTAAATCTCCGTTACTGCAATTTAAGTTCACTACTTTTCATCCTGTCAACAGCAGACACAGGGAACAGATTATTCTCTTAGTCTTTGCAACTACTTTTATAGGACAAGTCTGGAAGACAGTCACCCTCTCCCTCACTTCTCTTTTTAGACTAAACAATTCCAATTTCTTCAGTGTTTCCCTGTGGATGTGCTTTGTAGTTCTTGATCATTTTCCTCACACTTCTTTGTTGTCTTTGTGATTAGTTCACATCTTTCTTGAAGTACAGGTCCCAAACTGGAAGCCAAATTGCAGCACAGGTTTTACCAGTAGCATGTGCTGTAGGGGACTCCTTTCAAATACTTCACAGATGATGCTTTTGTGTGTATCTCCCAATACAAGCACCTTTTTCTCCAGCAGTGTAATGCTGACCCAGGTTTAATTTGTCATTTAGTGCATCTCTGACATTGTCTTCTGCAAATGATTAAGCCAGTTTTTTATCTTGTGTTTTGTGTGCAGAATATTCTGTCCTTTCTTATTTGTCTAAATTTCTCTCCTCCTTTATGCTGAATTGCCTGTGATTGAGTCAAGTTGGCTTCTTGTTACATGCATCTCTTGTTCTTTCTTCACTTTGGGTTACCCTGCAACTGTGCCATTCATGTTTTTCTAAGGAAGTACCAATTTTCTGAGACTCCTTTTCCCCTTGGGCATATTTTCCTTAGCATCTGCAGGTTTATTGAACTTCATAGAAAGCAGAGTTCATGATCTTTATTTTACTATTCTTCCTCACTCCCTTCATGAAAATGAGGAACACTGTTATTTCATTGTCTCGGCTACCTTTCCTCTCTACATTCTCAACCAGTTCCTCCCTGCTGCTTGCAATCAAATGGAAAGTGAGCTCCCTTCGAGCTGTATTCTGAATAAACACATCACCAACGCCTTCCAAGAGTTTGCTGGACAATCTGTTCTGTATCTTTTTTTGCCTAATATATGTGCAGATGGCAAAGTCTCCATTATTTCCAAGTCTGGAGCTTTGGCTGATTCTGCTAGCTGCTCTCAAACAGCCTTGTCTGCATGATCTGCTCTGTTTAGTGTCCCTGTGACACCACCCTTGTGCATTTCCTTCTTCATCTTTATCCATATGTTAATATTACGGTCACATGGATTATCCCACTCTCAGTTGTGCAAATTCAGTTGTAACTGGGTTATTGTATTTAAGATTCCCAGAGTTTCTTCTTCCTGTGTTTCTTTCATTAATATACAGATATCTGAGATGTTCAGGGAATTGACTCACTGTCCTTCACATCCTCCTTATGACCCTTATGAACACAAAGCAAAGATACCGTCCCCCTTCTTTACAAGATGGACTGAACATCTGCCCTGTAATTTGTAGAGCAGTGTTTCAGTGCTCAGAGAACCCAAGTCCTTCTGCCGCTACCATTTATGCAGACAAAAGCTCATTTCCAAGATGTGTCTCTCACTTCCTTGCCCTTCATTCATAACTGGAAGAAGAAAAAAGAGTACAAGCTGAATCTCCTGCTGCCTCGCCCTTGCTCTTTGCACCTTGCAGTTGCTTCTGATCCCTTCAGGCTCTCTCTTAGCAGTACCCTTGGCACTCACACAGATGAAGAGCATGAGGAAATAATCAGTCAACTGGTGGGGCTTCCTCATCTCTTTCTAGGAGTTTGAATGTGCTTCTCTTGCAACAGCAGGGCAGAGAATTGTATGGGTCTGCCCAGTTCAGGAGAGGTTGATGCCACTTTTTGTTTCCTCTGTGGAGGTCGTGTCTTAGGTCTTTTGGGGAATGTGGCTTTCCTTCCTTCACCCTCAGTGCTAAATCCTTGCTTGCTGCCTGGACCCTGGCTCTTTGACTTCAAAAGCAGCTGACTTCTTGGAAGAGCAGCTTATTCACCCCCAGCTGCTGTTGCTTCTGCAGACTACTCCAGTTGGCCAGCTTTGCTTCTCTGCATGCTGACCTTAATAAAGAGTTTGAGAAGCAAAGTAAGTTGATTGGAAGCTCCTGTCCTGAGGTACTCTCAAACTATGCATGAAGAGCCAGATCCTGGAAAGGAGGAAGCTATGAAGCATTGACTGAGGATTTTTTGCCTTAGAAGACCTCTGACTGAGAGGTGCATGAGAGACCAGAGTTGGCTGTACCGCAGCTGCGACTGACCCATGTTTTGCTTCCTGACAGTAGTGGTGCTGATCGTGCCAGGGAGATCTGCAATTCCACACCAAGCCACAAGGCATTTCAGGGATAAATGAAATTTTATTGACAGGTTTTGGTTAATAATTAACAGTTAATGAAAACCTATAACTCCTACTATGAGATCCAAGATGATGTTAAGAGTGTTAGCAAAGTTTCCTCTTAGGAGAGAAAAAGGAGGAAAAGTGGGGAGAAAATCACGCAAATATTGACACTCAGATTCTGATGAGTCTTTTAAATATGAAGGTAAGATCTGGGAAGATCATGTATGAACCATACACTGTAGTGGGGTCCCATTATTTTCATGGTATAACTGCTGGGGATGAGGCACTGTACCCCCAAGTCATCACAACCGAGGATTCGAATTTGCTGCACCAGCTGGCCATATATAGAATGAGTAGTATGCATATATCCTATGCAAAGCATTCAAGCTAACAGAAGGAGTTACAGCAATTACCTGAATGAGATGGTTGCCCTGGAAGCCCCTTTTAAATAAAAGTAGGTTTAAGCTGTGTCAGATGTAGTTCTATGTTGACTGACGATTCACAGGTCTTTGGATGCAGAGTATAGGTACAGATCTTAACAGATAAAGTCAACCCTGAATGCAATAAACTGAAATGGATTAAACATCACAGTGGTTTAAATTAATAATTTGTTGAAAGTCTGGTTTTGCTTATGTTTCAAGCTTTTGACTCTGCCTCCCCTTTTGCCTTTGAAGTTAAGGTTCATTGTATACTGATCTTTGTTTTCTCCCACGCACTTTCATCCTCTGCCCCAGGCCATCCCATGTACACGGGAGGAGATCTGTGCAAAGACTTTTTTAAAATCCCTCTTAAAAATTCTGCTACGAATCTTTTGAGCAATGGTATGCTGTTACCACTTGCTGTGCTGCATATGGCATTTGCCTTGTTGCTCCTTGCTTTTCCCACCACATGTACATTTATTTTTGGCTCAAGCTCTGCCCTTTAAGAATAAAGGAGCCTGATGCACCAGAAGGTGTTACCGTGGTAAGACCAGCTTTGCTTCTGTAGGCCTCTGCAGCTGCCTGGGGATATAAAAGCAGAAAGTGCTTGGGAAAGTGGTGTTTCAGGATAAAGATAGGCCTCTGAGGCGTTGTTGGGACAGTGACTCCACCAGTTCCTTTTATGATATTGGAGAACAAAAATGAATTGATGTCAGATCCTGAGAATTTCCCACCTTGGTTTCTGATTCTCTCTGTATTTCACTTTCTAAAGAATTGTTTTATTTGGCCCATTTAGACTATAGTGTAGCTCATGCAGTAGTATGTAGATATATGGATAGTGTTGTGGCATAACATCTATTGGCAGTCCATACCCTGCTGAATTAAACCTGTGCTCTGGCGAGACCAATCCAGGAGTAGGCACTGTGAGCGAAAGTCTTTTCTCACAGCAGTGGAGCTAGTGCCGCCGAGCTGTTACATCCTTACATCACTGCCTGGGGATATTAACCTGACTCCAAGAGCAGTACAGATGTTTAGCAAGGTGTTGGGCATTTCCAGAGCTAACATCACCTCTACCAGCTCAGGAATGTCTGCATTTGTCTGCTGCACACCAGAGACATGCCCTTAGATTCCTACAGGCAGAATTCATGTTCAGTCTGTAATTCGCTGTGAGCAAACTTTGGACATAAAAGTGAGCATTGCAGACAGAAGACAAAGATGTCAAAGACCACCCACTGAAACGAGTGACCTGGCTCTGGACTGGGCCCCAGGATTACATCATCCTCCAGAGCTGAACATGGCAATTACTTTGTGATGCCTACCCACAACAGAAGAAAAAGCCAAAAGGTTATGTGTTCTTGGGATCTGATGAAAAAAGAAACAATAAGTGCAGTGATTTTAAAAGTAGGCACAGTGCATTTATCCAAATTGGACGAATCAGGGTACTAAGACTTGCTTGCTTTTGCAAGAATGCCTCCAGCTAATGACTACCAGCCATTGGGATCAGTTTTGTGTCTTGTCCAAAATACAATGTGTTGAACAATCATACCATGGGCCGCCTCCTCCCTCTGTCTGGGTTGGCCCACTGCCACTGTCTTCAGTTGTACAGTGCCAGCTCATACCAGCTGGGACTCTAGACTATCATTTGCTTATTCATCAGATTCCAAAGGAAAAATATAAATACTACTTAGCTCTCTTACTGCTCCCTACAGAAAAACTAAGGAGTCTCATCTTCATTTAAACAGAAGGGAAAAGTCAAATATTGTTAAAGTCTTGAAATTTTGGTGTCTCAAGTAAAAGGGCAAAAAGCTGATGTTGTCCCACTAAAATTGACAGGAACATTATCACTGACTGGTGGATGTAGGATGAATCCCCAAAATGAAATAAAGGCCCTTTATGAAAGTAGAATGGTTTTCAGAGGAATTCAGCATTTCATTGCTTCTACCAGTGTTAGCAATATATTATTTTTGTGATCGTAAATAAAGGCAGCAGACAGTTTGGGTCCTTACCATATACAGAAATATCTGTTGAAAGAATTTGCAAAATGCTCAGCCTTTCTCAAAAGCAATTGCTTTGTACTGGAACAGCTGTGGCCAGAAGCAGAAAGCAGCATCCTCTACTATTGCCCCTGCACTGCCCAGGAAGCCACATTCAGTCTCCGATCGGTTAGACTGCCTGCCAGGGTCCCAGCACGTCCAAGAGCAGTCTTTCTTACAACACTGTACCATTCAGAGGCTCTGACTCTGAACTGGAACTTTGCTGGCATTTAGCCATGCCAGGACAGCTAGAGGAATCCTAGCCTAGACTCACGTCGAGTAATCTCTCTGTTCCAGCTCTTCCACCAGTTGAATGTATCATTTGAGCTTACAGAACAAAAATATTGTATACTGTATACATTGGTCAAAAGCATAGCAGAGAATATCTTTTGTCCCAGGCTGCAAGCAGGTTTTAAGTTGTTTTTCATGCTACTTACTTAGATGGATAAAAATCTTACCTTTCAGGACAACAAAACCAGAGCAAAGTCACTGTATACTCAACCAGATGTAGGTAAATATGAGTCTTTGTGTTGCGCAATGATTTAGTGCCATCTACAGTGTGAAACGGGTCTCGAAGACCAAAAGCTGTCAGAGGTTTAAATTACACACAAAGCAAAACAGCACGCACAAAAAATTACCTTATGATTTTAAAACAAATAAAGACACGATAAAAAGCCAGAAGAAATTAAATTAAAAGCTTGGTATGTATTAAAATAGCAACAGAAGATTTAATGTTATTTAATAAGATTTGTGCTTTTGAATAGGCTTGATTCCAACATAGATTGATGTATTCATATATTATGGGATCTTTTTTTCCCCAGCTCATTTATTTTTGCTATTGTTGATCAAACTGAGCTTGAAGTAAATGACAAATTAAAAAGTCATCTGGTGCCCTTCTTAATAAGGTTTACACAACAGCGTGCCATACCTTCTCTGGGTCCTCTGGTGTCATCGGTATGACTTACCTAGACTGCAGGAGGAGAGAATCAGGCCTCTGTTAAGTAAATTCCATTTTGCAGAGTTTTCCTTGTTAGTGCAGTCATTCAAAACCTAGGAGCATGTCGCCCTTTTTGAAGTGCATTGTTCTTGACCAAAGCACAAGAACATTTTATTGCCCTGAATTTGTCCACCTAGGAAGTTCTCTCCATTATCTCCTCTCTTACGTGCTCTGTTCAGGCAGTAAATCAAAAGGTATTTTTTTTTTTCCCACAGGATGATAAAATGAATCATTCACTCATTTCTCCCCTTCATAGAATCATAGAACCATAGAATCGTTAAGGTTGGAAAAAACCCTTAAGATCATCGAGTCCAACCGTTAACCTATCACTGCCAAGTCCACCACTGAACCATGTCCTCAAGCACCCTTGTACAGTCTCACAGCGAGAGGGCTGAGCCTAGTTGCTCTTCAGCCTTTATATGTCATAAATACAATTTGGGATGGACAATGAGTTTCTGACAATTGGATATGGACTCATCCTAAACTCTTACGCAAATTGGCAGTCAGGCTCTGAATCATTGCAAGGGCAGCTTCCCAATTTCTGCAGTACCTGAGTGCCCAAGTGAAACCTCTGAGAGACACTGATAGAGAATGACTTCTCTATTTGCCATTAATGATATTTCTAAAATTAAATGGATTTGAGATTAGGAACTGAAGCCACAGGCTCTGATCTCAAGATCCCTCACAACCTTCCTCACTGCTCTCCTCTCTCTCCTCTTCTTTGCTTGTATTCCTCCTCCGTATTTATAAGTCTTTGCAATTAGATCCATTGTTTTCTTATGTCAGTGATATTATATTTATTGTTCCTAGGGTAATACACTGACAAAATGAAGAACGTATTTTCTCCTTGTGTATACACGCTCTGCAGAGCAGGCTTATTAAATGTTAAAGCAACACTTGCAGTAATATAATGCACCAGCCTTTCTTTCTGGTAAATTCATAAATAATTAGAAATACCAGTTTTTGTGTATTAGTAGGGACGTTGCTAGGTCCATACAGAGAGCCCACACCAACCATGAAAGCCTCGTTGACTTTCTGAGCCTGGCAGCAGTCAGGCATAGATTCATCCCATGAAACGTCAGTACTTAACCAAGGTATCTTTGTTAGGAGCACAGCCACTCTTAAAGTCAGTAGAGGAAGAAAGGCATCTGTGTGGTAGATTCAGATCTTAGGTGCACATTGGTAGGAAGGGAAGATCTATACAATGAAGAAATCAAAAACAACGATAGAAGGAATCTATGGTGTCCATGCTCCTAACTTGGATACCTCAATAAAAAGTCTGGGGGATGAACTCACTGGAGACTGGAGTTGAGATGAAGGACAGTATTTTTGTTTTTTCAGAATAAAAACAGTTGTAGAATTATGAACAAGAAATTTATTAAAAGACGGACTGTGTTAAAGAACTGCCTGCCTTCAATTTTTCTTCTGCACAGAAACAACCTGTAGGATATCAAATACTGGGTAAATGCTCAAGGCAAAAGGATGTCTATAGTTAGCTTGTAAAAGGTTTGTTTATTCAAAATGTAATGATGACTTGAGTGTTATTAAGCCTGCTTTGGCAATGCTCTTGAGCAACATGTATTCTGAATTATAAACACGCAGCATCCGATTCCAGCATTTGGTTCCTTTCTCTTATATACTTGTGGAATTTAGGAGCAACTTCACTGAAGTTAATGAGCTTTGCCGCTTTAAAATCGGAGTGGAACTCAGCTCTGCAGTCTGCCGGCCAAAGACCCAAAAAGCCCAGGTCGGGGCTCGCCGAGACCCAGGTTACCCTGTGTGTAGGGGTACTGTGCTCATGTTTAGGATTGGGCTGGCAGTCAGTTTGGCCAAGTCCCATTGCTGCATTCAGAAAAAACACTTCCAGCCTTTTTTCCCCAAAGTGCTTCTAAGAGCCTGTGCAGTTTAAACATGCGTTCCAATAAGGTTCAGAACAAAAAGGTCATGAATTTATGTTAAAACACATCTAGATTGTATCTATCCTAGAAATAGACATTAGAATAGTTTCTATTTGCAAATTAGAAGGTGTGTTGTTCTGTATCTGAAGAAGTGGGTAAGAGGAGAATCACTGCCTTATCTTCTATATTCTACTATGCTTATTATTGATCTACAATTTATGGAAAAATAGAATATTCCTCATATCAGGCACATTTATAAATATAAAGTGTATTTAATTTTACTGAAGGTAGGTTTTCTGATGTTTCCAAGCAGTACAAATGGAATTGGTTTTCTTCCAAATATAAAACCTATGGCAAGAAAGTTACAACATTAGAAATTGGCACTGCTCTAATTTTTCTCATTAAAATAAATTAAAAAAACCCCACCTTCCAAAAAACCAAGGTTATTGTGGTTACTTCTTTTTCAAACTAGATACTTAAATTTCACCATAGTTCTACTGGTTAAATACCACCATCAGTATAACTGTCCTAAATTTACATTGCTGTAAGACTTCTGTTTTGAATTCCTCTGTATCTTGATGCATCTTTAATCTTTTATGACAGTGATAGTTCAGAAACTAGTTCACTCCAACTGAAATGTTGTCATCTGTGAAAAAGCAAAGACAATCAGAAATAGTCTTTCAAAGATGATATCAAGGGTTTTATTTGTGCGAGTATTACTATAGATAGACCATTAAAAAAAAAGAGTGGTTAAAAATTCTCTCCCCAGTGATGTAATTGTTCATTACATTTTATCAGGACTGAAAAAAATGTAGATCTGTAGATTAGTGATAAGGAGTCCTGAAGACTAATTTTCAGAGACGTCGCAACATGTCATAGTTCAGTATGTAATTTAATAAAGCATTTCAACTATCGCAGAATAGGTGAGGTGACTATAGCATGTTGTGATTTCAAACTAGAATGATGTGATTGTCATGTGAAACCTGCAGACCAAGGGAGGAGAGATGGTCTGGAGGGTGTTCATCTTCTGTTCAGCTAGGGACACTGCCTTTTCTGGCTCTTGCACGGGCTTCTCATACAAGCTTGGAGAATCTAGTTGATCTTTCTGTGTCATAATTTCCTGACACTAAGCAATAGTGACCCTTCCATTCTCTTTAAAATAAAGATTTCAATTTCAACGTACAAGGAGGTTTAAAATTTCTCTGTGCTGCAGGCTTGGTTTCCTCTGAAACCAAGTACCATGGAAAATACAAACCAGCATTAACTTCCTGCACGCCCGCCTCAATTTTTAAATAAAATAAACAAGCAGTCTCATGCTGAAATAAAACTGCTCAAACAGCTGTACACTGTTATCTACAATTTTCCCCAGGAGCAGATGAGGGAGACAATGAACTACAACATCAGAAAGTCGATGCTGTCACTGCATATGTTAATTGAAAGTGCTTTGCTCTGGCACTGATGGGGATGTTATAACCTGTATCACTGTAGCGGTGGCTAGAGAATCTGCCCTCTCAGCTAAGATGTGAGGGAATGGTACTCGCTAAGGAACATACAAGAAGGGATCTCAGTAACTCACAATTAAATTATTCCAGTGGTAGCAGTCTAAAGAGTAAACACTCTTCAAAGCAGAGCTCTGAAAGAGAGAAAGAGCAAAGAACCATCCTGTGGGATCAGAAATGTTGAGAAAAATACAGAATGTATTTTTAAGGTAGCAGAGAAGAAGAAAGCTGCTAGATAAACTGCGCCAGGAGAGCTTTGAAATCCTCCTGCCGCCCTGAAGGGACCAATACCAAACCTAGGAACAGCAAAAGGCTTTTCAAATCTAAATTTAATGTGAGAAAACTCCTCGTGTTCAGAAGCAGCATATAAGTAGTGTCTGGAGGGCTGGAAATGCAAGTATAGGTGAAGCTGGAGCAGGCTGAGCATCCCCATCTTAGTACATGGGTACTAAGAGACATAGAGTGAGGAGCAAAAAGGCCAGGCCTGAGCCAAGAACAGCTGAGCCTTTTTGGGGGGAGTTTGCCAAATACTGTTCACTGCTGTGTAAAAATACATAGTCTGGCTGTAAATGCCAGGGTGCAGCACTACTGTGAGCAGAAGGCTATGGCAATGGGGAAGATTGGCTTGGACTTTACAGCTGAGTAGTTGGAAGGTTTGCTAGAAAAATAAGATTATGTCTCATTTTCTAGTGAATGTGCAGAAAGCTGGAAAATAATTGCCAAGCATAGTAAGATTAACAAGAGCCACTGTTGCTGTTGTAGGACAGTGTTTGATTTCATTTTAATACAAGAATTAACACTAGTGAGGTCTGTGCAGGAGATGATAGCCAGAAGATGAAAGGAGAATCTCAGTAGAACTTTATGAAGTTTCTAATTCCTCACAGCTGTAGAGAAAAATAAAGTTCACGTAGAAAGCACGAAATCCAAAAGCTAAATACCTGAAAACAAATAGAAGAACCTGAAAACTGTTATTTTAAAATATCATATATCTAGGACAATCTCTTGGTGTTAGATGGTCTGTCTCAGGAAGTTTGGTTGCTTAGGGTTATCTACTGCATGTTTAGCTGCTATTGCCACAGCTGATGAATGCAAATCAGTCTTTTGCTCTCTAGTTACTTTAAATGCCTCTCAAACATACTTATTTCTGGACAAATTCTGTACTTATTACAGCCAGGTAGGATATTTAGTGAATGAGGAGGATTTACAGGAAAAAAAAACTTGTTTTCTCTTCCTCCATAAAATTGGGCAAGTAAATTCACCGAGATAACAAAACCACAGAACTGGTAAAATACGTGCCAGACGTGTCTGTTTAATCACTGATCCACTATTGTTTGTTTGTGTAGACTGCTAAGTCTTTGCTCTTCACACCTTGCTCACATATTCTGCACATTGTCAAAAAACCTCAAGCCGCAGCTCTCACCACCACCACAACGTTGCAGGCTGTCTGGGAAGTGAGCTTGGAGGATGTACTCTGACGAGAAGCCTAGAGAAGGATGCCATAGTTGTCTGCTTCAGGCTTTTGGTAATTAAAGGCAGGAGAAAGCACAGAAGAAATTAATAAAATGACTGCCAGATGTCTGATTGCTATCGGTGAAAGCTGCCTAGCTATAAACCAGCCCCAGTCTGCAAGTTGAGTTGCTGAATTAAGATGGTGGTGGTCCTGGGCTAATAGCTCCTGAGCTTGGGCTTAGCACTACAGCACTGTAACTCTCCAGCATCCATCGAGCTCTGCACGCGGAGGAGTGGACACATCCCTCTCTGCGCCTGCCCAGCTACTTCTGTTTTTAAGTAACCTCCTACTAGTAATGCTAACGTTTTTCTTCATTTGTCTGTTACCCTGTCACACATTCTGCTTTGATGCTGGACCCAGGCAGGTGGCTTGACCTTACCTGATCCTCTGTCCCTGCTGTGGCTGGCTGCTCTCCCAGCAGGCTGCTTCACAGCTTCTTTGTACACCTGGATTACTGATGTTTTGGGTGGGATGTGGAGGAAGGAGATATTCTCTGCAGTGGGGGGCAGAGAAGTATTTTGTTTGAGGTACTGGCCATTTACTGGTCAGACCATTTTGTGGATGAAAGTGGTAAGTGAACTGCAAGTGTGGGCAAATGGGAATTTCAGACTGTGTAACTGGGGGTGCAAATAATTTGTGTGGAGAGGCACGTGCATATGAATACAGGGAAAAGAA
Source organism: Theristicus caerulescens (assembly GCA_020745775.1). Lineage (NCBI taxonomy): Eukaryota > Metazoa > Chordata > Aves > Pelecaniformes > Threskiornithidae > Theristicus > Theristicus caerulescens. Next base: position 54,476,269 of record CM036564.1, read on the forward strand.
GACGGTTAAGGCTCTAGTAGATGGGAGGACAAACAGTTTTCTCCATTTTGCCTCAGAGTACCATCAGCAGAGACAGACTCCTCCCATCTACTGGGCTCAGCAGCATCACTCTGTGAGCCAGTGGGAGGTGGCTGCATCATCCCAAGGTGCTCCTTTCCCAGAGAGCAGGCACATATATACACTCCTGCTGGTGCTGACCCAAGGACAGCAGCTACCCAGTATATTTTGGTTTGTGTTGGCGCCTCTTGCATCCAAGTTAAAAATGAAGTGACTTGACTGTCAAGCAGAAGGACTCCTTGCCTTCATTGAGAAGAATTCAGCATCCTACAGGCTTTGAGCAACAGAAAATAGCAAAGGACTGGGAAACTCCTCGCACCGGTAGTTACTGGCTGGTCAGGATACCCCAGCCATGCTCTCCCCTCACTGGGATAAAACAATGGGTCCTATAATGCACCACGGATCCCGACTCTTCCGCTTCAGGTCTGCCGGTTGGAGCAGCCGCCACATCCACAGCTCCCCACCTGAGGAAAAAGTGGGACTGGTGGTGAGTTCTGTCTTTGTGCCCTCACTTTTCCTCTCCTCACCCACAGCTTGGGTGTGAGCCCCAGTCTTCTCAGGAAGAGCTTCCTCTTGTTGTTCTTTCCCGTATAGACAATATAGGTTGTCTTCAACCCAACTAGAAGCCAGCTCTCCCCAGGAACTCCCCTCCACTCCTCGCAGAAGTTTGTCTCTTCCAACCTCCTAGACGGCAAATTTGTTCCCGAGAGGAAGGGAATGCTCTCACAGCATTCTATAGAGACATGTGTCACAAATTCCCATTTCTCTGGAGTGCTCTTTTAATGAGCTTTGATTATACTCCCCAGCACAACTACTCTAATATGTGATTATAGAAGACACATAACTAAACTTTTAGCAGGAACTCTCTCCTCTATTATATCAACTCCCAGCGTTAGTTAGATACCCAAAGTTCTTGTATATGATGAGTGGTGAGCTGCACCACTGTAACTATTAAGCAAATAATACTGTTTCTATAAAGACTTTATTCATGAAAAGCTTAAGAAATAGGCACAAAATGTACTGACTATGTAGGAAAATAAGAAATTTGCCATCTCTTTTAATGTGTCTTTTAGGCTTTTAAATGTGTCTGTGCATGGCATGGAGTAAGATAATTTTTTTCCAGCTGCCATGGATTACTAGTGCTTCTAGTCCAAACATGTAAAATAACCCTCTGTGGATTATTTTTCCTTTAAAATCTGTCAAGTTTCTGGGATTATAGCTGCAGAAGTTCAATAATATCACATAATTTGGTTGGCAATAGACTGCTTACCCTGGGAGCATTCCAGTTTGTTTAGCTTTTTTTAACCTTATTTCCTTTAATTTAGGAGACAATCATTGGATTCTCAGCATTTTCACTAGCAGTTCTTGGACCGGCTGGATGGTTCCTGTGCCACCTTTCAAGCTATAAAAACAAATAGAAAACATCCCTTCAAAATTAAGATCTGGAGGCTGCAATAAGCTGTAATACTCCTAACTTGGACTCTCTTGAAAGGGAGATCACAGGGGCTCGAGGGCCAGTTTAAAACAAAATGATTGAACCATGAGTTCAGGTTTTATGTATGTCACATTGCTTCCATATGGAAAAAAAAAATGTCCAGATAGGGAATATGGCTAACTGAAGTTCACACACTGTCATCAGTCCTGTGGGACCGGTCCCAGGTCAGAAAGCTTTTGCCGGTATTGTAGAACTGGACCCAGATATAAAATGGTGTAGCGATGCAAAATAGTGGTAGGTCTACTCCTCCATCTTCTGCTGCAGTTGGACCAGTCTGCATGGACCCGTCTGAATCTGTCATCAGGTACCATCAAAACTTTAAACTAAATAAATGGGAGAAAATACAGAAAAAATATTTTTATAGTACTTTCATTTATACTCATCAGAGTAAAAAATACAGGGTAAAAAAATACAGAATATTAACCTTTTGTGATGCTGAAGTAGTAGTTGTGATGCTTCAGTATTAGTAGAATATGATTTATAATTATACAAAAAACCCAAGAGGTTAAGATGATTTTCTTGAAGGTTTATTGTTAACCTTTACATGTGTTCTTTTGATGTGTTCCCCCATCTAATCTACTTTTCCACCAGAATAAATGTTTTTCTGCAGGTCATGATTGTCAGATACTTCAATTTATTTTCAATTTTTAGATTAAAATTTGTGACATTTGAGAGATTTTCCCATGATTGCTATTTGTAATGAATGCTATGATAAATACTTTGAAGTCTAGACTGTATTTGAAATAAGTACAATAAATAATACTTGTTATGCCATGTTATATGTGTTATAAAGGAATGTCTTCTAATGATTTCATGTCTGTCTTCAAAAAATACATAATATAAACCTTTTGTGATGCTTAAGTAGTAGTTGTGATGCTTAAGTGTTAGTAGAATGTCATTTATAGTTCCATCAAGTCATTTGTAATGCCTAATATCAAAACAGATTCTGAAAGTAGGGCTGTGAATGTGTAAAAGTGTACATTCTTGCTGTACTTCTAAAGTATGATTTTCAAACAAATTGTCTGAGTTCCCTTCAGTCTTTTAACCACAACTGAAGTTTTCAGAGTGAGAACAGAGGCACCCTGATTGTTTAAAGAAAGTGGTATTGGTTTATTTTTTTCCAAAAATGTATAGCTTTGTCACTGAATTGAACAGCCTGATCTGAAAGCCCAGTTATGTATGCGGAAAGTTTCCCACAGATTTTGATGAGTTTTGGATAGGCGCCTACGTTCCTGGTATCCAGAGAACAACCCATGCCAGTAACTGAAATGTATCTGGGCAAATACTCTGTGAAACTCTGCTCCGGCACACCGTGAGCACATCCACTGAAATCAATAAGGCTATTTTGCAGAATCTTTTGTAAAAAATGGTTTTGAACATTTCATTGTGCCTGCTTGTCCTGCATCTGATTCTGTCATCCATCTCTCACCTAGTAATAATTAAATAAATCAGTAAGATATGACATTTCAGTCATTGTACTTATCCTCTTAAATTATGGCAATGAATAATAAGATTGCCTGGTTATAATGCGTACTCGGGGTATATGAGTGAAGCACTGAGAAGTGCACTCGATGAAATGCAGTAAAAAAGTCATCTGGTGTTTAATATCTGTCAATATAGATATATAGGGATGTTTATATTGAAGCAGGGATAATTTTTAGAAACTACTTACCTAAAGGACTATTTAAAATGTAAATGTTTTTCATAAATACTTTTTTTTTTCAGATTTCCAGTCCACTTGAAGCATTTCTTCCTAAAAGTAATATGGATTACATTTTACAGGTGTTTGTTTTAAAATACTGTTGTTTTCATGTAGCTCTCTTTACTGATGGATTGCAAATGGATCTTTAACCCTGAGACTGAAAGCTCTGGGGAATGTGGTGCACAGAAAACCGAGATGAAAAGGAGGGAAACCAGGTCATTGCAGGCACCTTTATTGCTGTTAGTGTTGATATGAGTGAGCTAATAAGCTTTACCAAGTGCAAGAGTTTTTATTTTCTGGCCTAAACCAGCCAGAGTTCAGCCAGGGCTGGGCTGATAAATGCAGCCAGTGGTGCCCGGGGCCCCAGCTCCACCAGCTGGTTTTTCTCAGGCTTCCTGCAGTTCCTGGAGCCATTTGGTCAAAAGGGTTGGCGAGTTCTGCATTTCAGCAGCAATGACCCTACTTGCAGCCCGACGGGTACCACAGTGCCAGGGCTCCCTGCTAGCTCAGGGCTCCCCGAGTGGTGCTGAGCTTTGCATGCGGACATCAGCGGAGCCCTTTGCAAAGAGAGGCAAGAGCCATCCTCCTGTAATTCTATGGATGGGGAATACCAAGCATGAAGCCCCTGCCCAAGATCGGGCAGCAGGTTAGGAGGAGGTGGAAACAGACTGTTGGAGGAATCTGCTGTGTTTCTCATCGTATATCTACATCAATGGTTTGCGTTTCTTGAAGATGTGCCAAAGCTGGCTTTAAGCTGGCTACAGGTAGCAGCACAGGTAACACATATATGCCTAAGGGTAAGTGGCTGAAGCTTGTCCTTCCATAGTAACATAAGTAACAGCCATTCCAGCTAAGACAAAATGGCTTGTATTGAATTAAACTGGAATATTTACATGGTTTGTGATTATAGTTACATGCTGCAGTACCTATTTATGTTAAAATACTCATTATAGCTCTGAGTATGTAGAAGAAGTGGCCATGGTGCCTTTCAGCCACTATATTGCCTCTTCTCAAGAATGGATGCTCTGGTTGAGCTCACAGTTTAAGAGACCTAGTAGTATTCAGCTTATGGTCCATACACACACTGGGTCTGCAAAAAGTAGCTGGGAAATACTAACCAATTGTCAGTGGGCTTAGATTTGCTACAGATAGGGCAACACATCCACTTGACAATTTGTAAGGGTCTGCAGATGAGAAAAATATCAACATTCCTGTGTAAAGTGCAGCAGCTTTCCTACAGGCTGCTCTAAGAGTGTCTCAGTTCTGTCAATTTAGTTCACTTTGTGTTTCACACCAAGGATCTAGCCTCTGATAGTCTCCACTTCAGTTCATCTTACGTAGCTCCTGGACTCCTATGTGGAGCAAGCCAATTTGGAGGAGAGCCTAGCTAGCTTACTGGCTGCTAGGAAGGTAGCCTTGAGGCACATGAGCAAGGTCAGTCAACTTTAGTTGTTACTGAGCCAAGGCCTGCACCCTGGCACGGGTCACAAACATGGTACACACGCAGTAAAATGCCAAGGACCTTAGCAGTGTTGCATGTCGTGTGCTTTCTCCTTACCTTCTTAATGGAAAATCTCATGCCTTCTTTTGCTCTCTGGTATAGTCAATTCTGCACAAGTCTGAGATTAAAGGTAACAAAAATATTCAGGTTACTGGGGGGAGTTCTAATTCAGCCAGGGTGATGCTAATTTTCACAAACATGGCATGGTAGCTGTCACAAATACTGTGCTTCTTAGAGCTAGTAAAGCCAGTCTCTGATTTTATGATAGTCCTAGTACATGCTCATCAGGTTTGTGCTAGTTCTCTATGCAGGTCACCATTTATTTCTCAAAACTCCACTGCTATGGCAACAAATTAAGTATTTTGTTCACTTAGAGGCTAATGAGATTACTCTAGAAGAGAAATTGAGGGCATTTATCAGAGATTTTTTTTACAGTGACAGATACTGACAAATATAATAATAAGGCTAACATCTACAGAGTTAATTGAAGTAATTGTCAGAATAAGAAGAAAATTACAGATTTGTAAATACAACCAAATAGCTACTGTATTTCCTAATGATGTTTTTTTTTCCCCTAAAGTCTTAATTATTCTAAATTGAGGAGAGCAAGAATAAATATTGACATCACAAGCTGGCTACTCTATTGGGACAGTACTAGCAATGAGACTCAGAGCTCTTTACTGCTCAGTCTCTCACTTTAAATCAACCCAAGCCATTGATGACTGAAATGCATTTGTCACATGCCAGATAGCATAACTGATATGGGCTGGTGGCTTCAGCCGAAATTCTGATCACATCATACTCTCTTCTGCCTTGACTGCCAACATCTATTATTCTATTCTATTCTGTTCTGTTCTATTCTATTTCTATTCCATTCCATTCTATCCTATTCTATTCTCTACCCTATCCTAATTTCTATCCTACTGTACTCTATACCTTTCTCCTCAGGATAGCTACATTCCTGTCCTCCAGCAGCAGGAGGTCTCATTGATTTTTTTTCTATACATACTGCTGTATGATAGTAAGATGAAAGGCAATTTAGGAAGTTTTCCTTGCATTTTTGTCTCGGCACAGACTGGATATTCTCCTGGGAAGAAATTCTTTTCCTGCAGACTATCAGCACAAGACTATACAAGCTGTCAGTAATACTGTGTTACTTTTGTGCATAGACATGATTTTCTGTGAGCAAGAAGAGGTGCCTTTCCTGTTCACTGTCTCTTAGCTGATGCTGGTAAACCCAGGTGTCTGAGCCCTGAGGAACAACTCCAGAAATCACCCTGTGTCAACCAGAATACATGCTGTAGCATATCTGAGTGGAGCCTAATGGTTCAGTTTAATCCCAGATAGACATTTTCCTCAAGCGATTATCTATTTGACCATCATTCATGAGGATTAATGCTTATAGAGAGCAAAGATTTAGGGACAAATTAAATTTAATGGGGTCTAACTATTGCTGTCAAATGCACATGTCTGAGCCTGAGGGACTCTATCTGCTGTTTGAATCTGACAGGGAGGAGATCAGTCCCTACGTAGGTCCTGTTCAGGGGCTCCAGTCCCGTACCAAGCACCCTGCATCTGGGCTAGGTTAGCCTGGGGGTAGCGGTAGATACCCAGAGAGCAACATGTGGATTGAAAAGTCCTGAGTGCCAGAGAAGCTTGGCCTCTCCTGACGCTGCTCCAGTTGACTTGTTATGTTTGGCTTTTCTTACTGGGATTACCACTGGCTCATAAGTCAGACTCTACTCTCCCTTGCCTCCTTCATATCATGGCAGAGCCTTCAATTCAGATAAGCCTGTAGTGATTAAAGCAAGAGTTTGAGACATTCCAAGCATTTTCCCAGCTCTACTGTGGGGTTAAAATCCCTATCACAACGCAGTTAATGATAAGCTCCTGCCAGAAATTGTGAGCAAGTTTCAAAAAATCGAGACATTAGCTTAAAATAAAGTAAGTTGAAAGTTGGCTGGTTTTTAGTTGTTTTATGGGTTTTTTTTGTAAAACTTACAAAGCATTTAGGTCCTTGCCTCTCATTTAGACATTGAAATCTTCATTTGTTTCAAACATTGTTTATATTGCATTTAAGTCTCTGAATGTGTCAGGCAAGAACTAACTTTTATTTAAAACTCAAATACAGACTCATGTAATCACCTAACTGTGGAAGCTGAGCCTTTAAGGAAAACACCATGAGAATGTCTCAAGAGTTGGTAACAGTGAACATCTCTGTATACAAACATGTACATATATACCTGTAAACAGATACATGGGAAGAAAAATTTTTTATGTATGCATACATTCACTTTAATTTATGAACAATTTAAGAAATTTTCTGTACATGAGTCAAGGTAGGAGAGCTTAGGATTTTGTATTTTTCAGAAAGGATTACCTTTCTAAAAGTAGATTTGTTAATGCTTGGGGATTAAAAACAAATAAACAATATTAGATTTTGTGTCTCTGTTCAGAGCCGAATACTTGAAAATGTAATTCAAGGTGACAACAGTCACATGAATAGTGAGTTCAGCTCTGGATGACTTCTTTTCTTCTTGCAGTATATTTCATTAATTTATTCTTGAATTATGTTGTAATTGCAATTCACACTGTTATGGCAGACAAAGTTTAGTTAAAAACCATCACAAAGCACACAGTATACTCCCCATCCCTTCCAAACCTCATCTACCTTATCCTGCAAAACCCACAGTGGAAGGAAAGACGAGAATTCTGTCTCTCCAGTCAGTGAAATAGAGAATGTGGTCTATAACTACTTCCTCTGTAAGAGGTAGGTATATTTTGTAGCTCTCTTGAATATACTTTTGCACCTTAATATCCAGACATCCAGCTGACTGATTTTCCAGGATCACCTCCTTCAAGCACTAGAATGGTCCCTCCCACCATGGAGGAAGTCAAGCACAGGTCACAGGAGGCTTGCATGGATGAACAAAGTGTTCCTGACAAAAGTCAAACATAAAAAGGAAGTGTACAAGAGGTGAAAGCAGGAGCAGGTGACCTATGAGGAACATAGAAACACTGGCCAAGTGTGCAGGGATGGGGTTAGGAAAAGCAAGGCCTGCCAAGAATTGAATCTGTTGAGGGAACATGAAAAGCAATGAGAAGGGCTTCTACAGGGACATCAGCAGCAAAAGGAAGGCTAGGGAAAATGTGGGTCCATTGCTGAATGGGGCAGGGGACCTGCTGATGAAGGACATGAAAAAGGCTGAAGTACTCAATGTCTTCTTTACTTTGGTCTTTTCTGGTAGGACCTGCCTTCAGCCAGGCCCCTGAAGCCAGTGAGAGATCATGGAACAAGGAAGACTTCCCTGTCAGTAGAGGCCGATCAGGTACGGGAACATTAAAACAAACCAGACGTACACAAGTCCATGGGACATGATAGGATGCACACGCAAGTGCTGAGGGAGTTGGCCAATGTCATTGTAAGACTGCTTTTGATTATTTTTAAAAGTCCAAGGCAACTGGGAGACAGTCCTGAGAAACAGAAGAAAGCAAATGTCACTCCTGTTCTCAAGAAGTACGAGCAGGAGGATCCAGGACACTATAGGCCAGTCAGCCTCACCTTGATCCCTGGGAAGATGATGGAGCAAATAATCCTGGAAACCAATTCCAAACACATTAAGGACAAGAAGGTGTGTTGTAGAAGTCACTTTTTAGCTCAGATAAGAATCCAAAGACCTGTTGAAGCCTTAGACTGCAAGCTGTGAACTTTCACCTAAATATGCTGACCGCGTGCTGAAGTCTTACTTAGCTACCTGAAGGAAGGCCCTACAACCGGTGCAACCCAGGAAGATCAGGTAGCCGAAACCATTGGCAGAAGCCGCAACTATTCAAGATAAGAAAAGGAATGTTCTGCCTGGAGACGGGGAAAGGATCCGATAAGGGACAAGAAGTCCCCAGACCCAAATATCACTATTGGACTGAACCGTTGCATGAGGGGAGGGGAACTTAGACTGTAAGGGTATAATTGCCCCAGGATTTCTTTGTTTGGGGTCCCTGTCCAGAGGTACCCAGCTCGAGCTGCTCTTCACCGCTGTACCGCTCAACCAATTCCCCTGGCGCACATTGTGTCGGAGACTCTGCTTCGGGGAAACCTAGGGTCGAGCCTGAGGGGAGAGGAAGCGCCCGAGGGTGAGTGTGTGTGAGCGAGGAGTCGAAAAGGGGCACCCGTCAGCTCAATGGAGCTGCCCGCTGCGAAGGGACCCCGGTCCGAGCAGTGAAAGTCTGGGGTGGTGTGTGTGTGACTCCTGCATGGTGTGTGAATCCTCGGGCAGCTGCTGCTCCTTTAACAGGTGATTGAGAGTAGTCAGTGGGGATTTACAAAGGGAAAATCATGCCTGACCAACCTGGTAGCCTTCTACGACAAAAAGACTAACTTGGTGGATGAGGCAAGAGCAGTAGATGTTGATCTTTACTTTAGCAAGACTTTCATCACTGCTTCCCATAACATCGGCTTTAACAAGCTGATGAAATATGGACTAGATAAGCTGACAATGATGTGAATTGAGAAGTGGCCAAACAAACTGCCAGGCTCAAAGGGTTGTGATCAGTGGCACAAAGTCCAGCTGGAAACCAGTTGCTAATGCTGTACTGCAGGGGTCAATACTGGGGCCAGTACTGTTTCACATCTTTGTCAGTGACCCGGATGATAGGACACCCTCTGCACATATGCAGATGGTACCAAACTGGGAGGAGCAGTGGATACAGCAGATGGTTGTGCCGCCGTGAGAGGCTGGAGAAATGGGCCAACAGGAATCTCATGAAGTTCAACAGATGAAAATTCAAGTCCTGCACCTCGGGAGGAATACCTAAGCACCAGTACAGGCTAGGGGCTGACCAGCTGGAAAGCAGCTCTGCAGAGAAGGACCTGGGGGTCCTGGTAGACACCAAGTTGACTGTGTATCAGCAATGCGCCTTTGTAGCAAGAAGGCCAACAGGATCCTGGGCTGCACTAGGAAGAGCATGGCCAGCTGGTCAAGGGAGGTGATTATTTCCCTCTACCCTCCCACCCTCTACTGGTGGGACCCCATCTGGAGTGCTGTGCCTTGTTCTGGGCTCACCAGTATAAGAAAGATACAGACATACTGGAGCGAGTCAAGGGAAGGGCTAGATGATGGAGAGACTGGAGCATCTGTCATATGAGGAGGCTAAGAGAGCTGGGATTGTTTAGCCTCAGCAAGAAAAGGTCTGTGTGTGTCTCTTGTCAATGTGTATAAACAGCCTAGGGGAGGGAGTAAGAAGATGGAGCCAGACTTTTCTCAGTGGCACTCAGTGACAAGACCAGAGGCAACGGGCACAAACTGAAATACAGGAAATTCCACTTAAACATAAGAAAAAACTTTTCTACTCTGAGGATGGTCAAACTTTGGAACAGGTTGCTTAGTGAGGTTGTGGGGTCTCCATCCTTGCAGATATTCAAAACCTGACTGGACATGGCCCTGAGCAATCTGCTCTAGTTGACCTTGCTTTGAGCAGGGAAGTTGGAGTAGACAAGCTCTAGAGGTTCGTTCCAACCTCAGTAATTCTATGATTCTGTGAAATTTCCACTCATGAACTCAGAAAAGTACCATTTGTTCTTTTTGGTTTTCATCAGTCGGTATGTAAGCTTTCCATTCCCCATTAATTTCTTGTTAAAAATATGTTCTTGCATTAATGACTTCTGGACTTCCAGATGCCTGTAGCTTTTATGTGTTCTCTTAACTGAGTGCATGCAGAGGTAAAAAGCATAGGGACACAAACCTTAGCTGCTTAAAAATGTTTCCAGTGGAGCACTGTACCCATTTTATTTGGCAAATTCATGAGGCTCTTGCTGAGAAATGGTGACTTCTATTCAGCACAGAGACTTGAGAAATTAATTCCCAGAGTGCCATGTTCCTGTATTTGCTCCTTTATGACATTTGTTCACAATTTAAAGCATGACTCTCTGTACTTGTATTAACAAACTAGGCAAATCTATCCGGTTGTTTGACCAAATAACAGATGACTTGTATCAGGATTTATTTGGGGCTTAGGCATTGTTCAGGCATGCAGAAGGACTCACAATCAATAAATTGCTTTCTATATACCTGAATTACATGCTGAACTGTATAGGACCTTGTTCAGTAAATGCAGGCATAGCTGCAATTTTCAAGCACTTAAACCAAAGAAGAAATTTTACCTGAGAAATGGAATTCATATTTTCCCAGTGTATTCCTGTTTTATCAACCTGAGTGTTTTTAGTAGGCTCACCACTGCAGTATGTGAACACTTGGTATATTTTAAAGGATACCTATGGGAGCTCAGTTCCTCTCAGTGCACAGTTCCCTGTTGTTCTGTAATGAGCAATAAAGCAGTTCAGATTGATTTGCTGCATCAACAGACAGAAATTCAAGATAAAGATGAGACCTGCCTTCAACAGCTTATTTCAATGAGGTCTGAAAGCCATTTGTCTATATTTTCATCACTTATGTTCTATGTTGTGAGACCTAGGGTTGGGGGAAGTGGAGCTTGTAGCACCACATGACATCCCTGGGCACTTCATTAAATTAAATAAATAGAAAAACTGTCACTGACTTCAGTAGGATCAGATAGCACATGTCAATTTCTAATAAAAGAATAAACGTAAATGTTTACTCTTAAATGTTTAAATGTAAAAGAGTAAACTTAAATGTTCAGGCAGCAACCTACAAGATCTTGCAGCGAGCCCAACAGGAAGAAGGAGCAAATCACATATGGGAATGGGCTCTTTGCTTTTGTGAAGTATGGCTCAAGGAAATGGAGGTGACTCCTCTCCCAGTTAACTCATGCCTTTCAGTTGCTGATCAGTCCCACTATAGTAATTTCAGCTTGTTCTGCTAGCCAGTGCTGGTGGTTTAAGTTGGCTCCTCTCTCTTTGGGGCTGGCAAGCAGCAGGGAGTGAGGAAAGAACTATTGCCTCAAGGAAATGCATTAAGAGCTCTATTTTGGACCTAATTAAGTGGTGTTGGAAAAACATTGCACATTCAGTATTTTTAGAAGACTGCTTTGAGAGAAAAAGCCAACCTGTTAAATGCCAGTGAATAGCATCTGCCCCTTCACCGCAGTTCCCGGCATAGAACGTGCATCATCCCCAAATCAGGGCAGCAGTAATTTGGATGCACTACCTTGCATGATGAATAATAAAACATACCTATTTTCCTCCACCTCCACAGCACAGCTGTCTCTGGCTGCCGCAGGCCTACTCGTCTAACGCAGCCCAGCCTTTTGAGGAGAGTATGTTGCAACTGGCTTTTTATCTATAAACATCAAGTCTCCCATGCCCTGGCTGATGAAATACTACTGCTTCCACATACCATTCTCAGAAGTGCGAGGATGTGAAAACCCGTTGTGGAAAGTTTCAGGGAAGAGACTCATAGCTAGCTGTTCATTTCTGAGACCTGTAAGGCCAGGGCAGGAGGCTGGGGAAGCTGACAGGGCACACACTGGTGAAATAATTTCTCTTGGAGAAAATGAATAGTGATTTAAATTATGTTTTTATTACTGTACTCCCACCACGACTGGCCTTTCCTGAGCTCTGCCCTCCGCTCCTCGGGGAAGGGCAGGTAAGGGCAGGCCCGTCCCGAGATGCTTGGCACACGCAGGAAACACGCGGGGATACTCGGCCAGAGGCACCTGGCTGAGGTAGGCAGCGGGAGCCCAGGGGGCCGAGGGGAGGAGGAGCAGTGAAAGAAACAACATTCCTGTTTCAAGCAAAGAATAAACCGGAGCCTACGGACACAGCCCCGCGAACAGCCCCTGACAAGACTGCCGCCATCGCTGGCCTAGCTGAGTGCTCCCCCCTCGCAACCCGCCGCAGCGGCAGGGCGGCGGGCCGCGGCCGCGCACCACCGGCCCCCTCGGCAGCCCCAAACACCCTCGGAGCGCCGGGGGGGCACCGCCGGGGCCCGGAGTGGAGGGCAGTCGTCAAAATCTTCCGGCCCGGCAGCTCCCGGCCCAGCGCTGCGGCAAGCGCGGTGCTCCGGCGGGATAACGTCCCCGCCCGGGGCGGGTGCCTCAGGGCTGCCCGGGGCGGGCGGGCAGGCGGGCCTCCCGCCGCCGCCTCATCCCTTGGGAGGCTGCCCCCGCTCCGCAGCCGGCCCCGGCCCCGGGCGCCAGACGCGCTTTCCCTTTAAGAGCCCGTTCCCGCCCAGTCCCGCCCGCCGCTCCCCGGCCCGCAGCCCTGCGGCAGCGGCACCGGCGCTGAGGCGAAGCGGTGGCCGTCGCCTTCACCACGGCCGGGGGCAGGCGCTCCTCGGCGGCCGAGGGGCAGAGCGGGGCGGCAGCATGTCCACCAAGGCGGAGCAGTGTGAGTGGCGGGGCCAGGCGCCGCGGGCCGGGGCCTGTCCGAGGGGAGCGGGGGGCGGGCGGCCGGGGGCGCCTTCCCGCCGATGGCGCTGCCTTGCTGCCGGCCGTCGGTCGCTCCGGCGGGCTAGCGCCGCCCGGCCTCCTCCCGCGTTGTGTGGCGTCCGCGTAGCAGCTAGTGCAAGGCGAGGGGGGGCTGCCGGTATTCTGGCTCTTTCTGTCTCAGCCGCCGCCGAGCGTTTGGCGGCGGCGGCGGCTCTCGGGGCATCTCGCCTCCCGCCTCGCTGGCGGGCTGGCCCTTCTGGGGAGGCGGCGTGTTTGTGCAAAGGCAGCGCCGGGGACCTGAGGGGATGAAATGAGGGATCAGGGGATGTGAGTTAAGATTGAGACCGCCGGCTTGGCCCTCCCCCCCCCGGCGGGAAGGGTCCAGCCTGCCTCGTCTGCCGGTGCTGCGCCCTGTCCCAAGGGAGGTACCCACCTGGGAGCTGGAGATCCGGCTGTGGAGACCAGAGGTGACCCATGCGTTGCCATCTTGAAGGTGGTCTTGCTGTGAGATAGAGAAGGGAGGTGTGCTGTCATTCTTGCCCATGCTGTTCACCTTTTGAGTGAATGTAGACCGGGTGTTACTGTCTCGCCTACGCGCTGCCTGCCACAGCCCGCAGAGGCTCCCAGCAGGAGCCCCCAGGCGCTGGCATCCCCCTGCCCGGGCCTGGCGTGCCTCCTCACAGCCATGGGCATTTTAACCACCATGTCGGCTAGACCAGATCGGAGCAAGATCAGATGACATGGTGGTTGGGACGTCAGCGGCTGGGCCATGGTAGTGTTCCCCACTGTTGTCACTGCTGATAACAGCTGGTGCGTCTGCAAGAGCCCTGGTGGAAGGCTTAAAGAAAAATACCAGGGTAGTCGAGCTTGTCACCCATATCAAAGCTACTTTCTTTCTTGAAACAGTGTCATGGTTGTGAGCCAGGCAGTCTGTGACCAGTAGGTTGGATTGATGTTTGTTATGATGACATGATGTGATCTGACACTTCATGTGCTGAGACTTGCTATCTCTTTCCTCCAGGTCACTGGGAAGGATCCTTGTATTTATATATGCCTGTGCTGAACTGATCTAAGGAAAAGAATACTTGTATTTTTTTCCTTTAGGGTTTACTGCTTATTTACAGTGATGGATGATGTTGCTATTAAAGTATTATGTGGATGCTAATTTATTGCTGTGGGGATGTACTTCTGGCCTCATGGAGACACAATGTTCTGACTGTGCAACAGCCCTGAAGTGTGCAGTGTTCGGATCTGTACCGTTCTGTTCTTTCTGCCTTCCCCACACCCCACCTGAGTTCTGTAATTGTTTCTTCTTTCTTGTGATACTTATACATTGATTATGCTTCTTTCACACTGGCATTTGGAAGAATTTCTACGGCATTTTGTCCCAACACTGCCTTTGGAATTTTCTTCCTTTTCTATTCTGCCTTCTCTGTTCCTCCATTCCCAATGCATTTGGTCTGCTCTGTTTGAGCTTCTCTTTCATATTTTCTCCTTGCCTCTTTTTTCTTTTCATCCCTTTGTACTGTTCAAGACACTGCATCTTGCCCTGCCATGTCCCTGTTGCTCTCTATTTTAAGATTTACTTGGAGTCCAGGTTTCAGATCTTTCCGCCTCCTAATGTTCTTTTTCATGATGCTCCAGGTAGAGTATTTGGTTAATGGACATATCCTGTGTGTTCTAACCTACTGAATGTATTTTGTTTACCAAGGTTGCTCCCCTGACTAGTTCTTATGGCATTACCAAATGTCTTTGTCTTTACATAACTTCAAGATTCCCTCACCTGCAATTTTTGACAAATGGTGATGGACTCCGACAAGGATTATATTGATGTGCATACATCACTATCAGGCAAACCTTCAAACCCCAACTGTTGCTGTTGTTGCTTCTGCCCTCATTGACTGACAGGCAAGAACCAGAATGTCTCGGGAAGGAGTCAAGTCACAAGTCATAATGAATCTCAATTTACCAAGAACAGCAGCAAAACACTACAAATGAGGAAACAGACTGATCAGAACAGAAGAGGCACTGGTCTAAACATGAATCTGTGGGCACCCCACAGCTCTTTGACAGGTTGTATGAACAACAGGTAAAATGGTGGCAATCTGGGAAATCGTCTTGAGAAGCCTCCCTTTTTTGTGACCCCATGCATCTTGTATCTCATACCAGCAGTATTGACAGTGACTTTCATCATTTGACTCATCATGGCATGCCTGATATGTTCTATTGTATTCAAAGAAAATTAGTTCTTTTTTCACCTTAAATAGCAGTAACTGGTGTTTAGTTGTGGTAAGTAATGTCTTGGGAATGCCTGATGCCCACTCTGTTCTTCTCCAGGACAGTGGAGCAACCAAGATCATCTGTAAAGACTCCTAATGGTTTTACTCTTGATTCAGTCAATGCTTACAAGGGGGTTAGGGAGTTTAGTTGGGCCTGTGTAAATCCGAGAGAGGTACCCAGCAGAGCACTGTGGAATAACTTTTTTCTTTTTTTTACTTTTTAAAATTTGTTTTATGTGATGACCCTATGACAATGGCTAAGTACTTCGACAGCGTGACATCACTTTTTGAAATGTATCTCTGGGCGCTCAGAAACTCAGAAAATTGGGTCATTCACACACTTCTGTACCTTGAAAGCTGTCAAAGTTTTGCACTAGGGCTTTCCTTCAGAAGGTTCTTTGTGTTCTGGGAGGCTGCGCTGAAATTGTCAGTGTTCTGGGAAACAGAACTGAAAGGTGAGGTTAAAACCTTTAGCCTAAAGGTAATGTTACTGTTTAGGCTTTCTAAATAAGTTTTCTGTTTTGGTATTTTGCTAATACAACTGTGTGACAATGCTGATTAATAGAAATAAATAGATTTTTTTTAAAAAAGTGATTCTAGATATCCTATACCCTTTATTGAAAGTAAGTAGTGTAGAGAGGCAGACAGTTCTCTGAAATACATCTAGACCTGAATTGTGACATCATCTTTGGCATTTTGTTAATCCAATTCACTTACAGATATCCGACAGCAAACCATGGCAGCCACAGTAAACTGCGCATCTTGCTGTGAATTGTTCTTTGTTGAGTACTGTGAAATGTCTGTTTTCTTTGCAAATATGCCTGGCTTCATACTCTTTTTTTTTTTTTTTTTTTTTTTCTTCCCCTGGCAAGAGAAAGTAGCGTCACAAAATACATTTATGAGGTAATTCTTTTCTTAATCTAACCTAATCTAGATTAGTTTTTATAGGGATCTTCATGATAGTAAAAAAAGCCAACCAACAAAAAGTGTCTATCTTTAAATAATCTGGTAAACTGACCAGCAAATCTGGGACTGAAACTGAGGTAGTGGGCAGAAAGAATGAGGTGTGGGACGAGGAGAGCAAAACAGGTCTTGGACTGCTAAAATAAACTTCTGTAACCTGGAGTGAAACACATCATGGCCAAATGTTACTACCCTGGTGGTTTTGGGGGTGTGTAGGAAGCTAGTTATGGCTGGTCTCACAGAGACAGGGACAGCCTACTGCAGAGCACCGTTCACGTGCCACAGGCCTATGTGGTGATCTGAAAGTCTCTGATCTTGCTCCTAGCTATACTGAGGCAATCTGAGTCCACGTGACAGAACTTCTGTTTTCAGTTGTTTGGGGGGAAGAAAAGTAGTGCTGGATTTTAATTATCCATTAACGTCACCTTAAAATAAATTTGTGAAGTAAAACACTTAAAAGTGAGGAAATATCATTAAAGTTGCTTATGCATCCTTAGTTTATTACTTTTGCATATGCATTATGATGGCGTCCCTAACTGCATTTTTACTTGCTGTTTTCCCATAGATCCAAGCCCTATTCAGTCATATGATGGGCTTTTTCCCTGTGATGAAGCAGGGTGATATCGTGAGGGGACGCTTTTGTCTGTAGAAGCTTCACTTGCTGCAGAAGTTGGGAGGGTATGGTCAGTACAGCAGGAAGAGGGAGAAAGGATGATCATGATGAGGGTGCTGGAAGACTGAGTTCTTTTTGCTTAATGATTATTTGAGTGTTCCTCATTTTATGGATAACTGACTTGAAATTGTCAAACCTCGTTTGTTGTGTGACTGAGCACTCACAGATGCTTCTGTTTACTGGACGTGAAAGTCCAGTACATACTGCTATCTATTCTGGCAAAATGGCTCTCAGTATCTCAAGCTGAGCCTCCAACAGCAGTTGCAGACACTTTGCTCTTGGTGTCTGTCCTTCAACCTTTTTCTGTAACATGGATACAATGTCACCCCTTCTCATTCAACTTGTCAATGATACAGAAGAAAATCAGAATGCTCATGAAATGTTCAGATACAGCAGCAGCGAGAGGCATAGGGATGTCTCTTGGGAAGTTAGCGCCCTTCTGTTCAGTGGAGAACTTAATGGTATTCATTCTTTAATAAATGCCATTTGACAATGAGAATAAAAGAAAGTATTGACTAACTGCTTGTTTGGGATGCACGATTTATCTTGTGCACTGAAGGAGCCCTGTAGGGGAACAAGGTATATCTTGGTATAGTGAAAGACTGTCATAATCCATATGCTCAAGGGCTGAAATCATTCAGAAGCATCTTCCCTTTTAACTGCCTGTTACACAGTCTTGGTGCACTTTTAGCACGATTAAGAGTTCCCAGCCAGCTCTGCTTTCACTGAGGCTGCGTCTGCACAGAACGATGCTATGAACAACTGCTGAGCAGTGTAGCTGGAAGCGCAGTTGAGCTGGTGCAGCCCTCTGCCACAGCCAATGCACTCTCTTTCTCAGCAGAGTTGATTAGTCTGAGCAGAGCAAAAAAGAGTTGAGGGTGTGCTCAGGTGTCTCTCCATGAGACTGTCTTGTGCCATATAGGCAATGTAAGGCATGGCAGCTATGGTGGGTAATCACCTTTTCCCAATACTGAACAAGGATCTCTATTAGAAAATAAACCCACTATTATTTCTAAAACAAACAGAAAAATGGTTTCAGTACAGGTGCAGAGCTCCTACTGCTCTTTGAAATCCCCTCACCTGCTTGATCAGACTTCCTAAGACACTTAAATAAACAGTACAGCTCTTTTCATATCTTTAGTTCATTGTATAAAGTAAATGTATGGCCTAAAGTAAATCACATAAGCTCTCTCTGTGTTAGCTTATATCTCTTCTTTGGCTGTAAAAATATTTTTCTGTCTCACATGAACCTCCTGTGAACCAATGACTCATTCATTATAAATGAATCTTGAGATCCTTAGAGATAGAGAAGTGCAGGTTTTTATTTGTTTTTTTTTCTGTTTATTGGTGTTTTTTTTTTTTAATTTGCTAGCATTAAGTTGGTCTAATACAGATGCAAGCATTTACTTCTGTGCCTTCCCCTTGGCACTCTTGTGCTGGAGTGTTCAATTTATTCAGTCAAAACAGAAGGAATGTAGAGACTTTTCTGTTTTTTACAGTTTAGTTCTTAAATAAAAAAAAATCAGAAATGGTAGGAACAGATGTGATTCTGTCAAAGTCTGCAAAAAACCTAAATGAAATTTTTTGTGTTTGTTTTTTGTCTTTTATGTAGTTGCTTCTAAAATCCGTTACCTTCAGGAATACCACAACCGGGTTCTCCACAACATTTACCCTGTGCCCTCTGGAACTGACATTGCAAATACTCTGAAATACTTTTCTCAGACGTTATTGAGGTAAGTTTTAACTAACGCTCTTGAAGAAAAAAAGAGCTAGAGAATTGTAGGGGGGTATTGACTTTGAATTGGTTGCAAGATTTAATGGGTCAATGCTCAGCCAAAGAGTCAGAGCATAATTTAAGAAAGGAATGGTATGAATTAATCTCTTCAGTGGCTGTTGCCCAATTTGCCCAGTTGAGCTGCTTATTGAGTGGCTGATTCTAAAATAAACTTGGTTGATTACACATTTGCTTGCCCCTCCTAAGACTTAGCTGAATGCACAGATATGCTGAACTTGTGAAGAAAGGAGTTTGTGACCTATAGAGTTTTAGATGTGTATACTCATGACCTCCTTGACAGTCCTGGTGCCTCAGGATCCTAGAGCAATGAGCCAGATGAGCAGAACTAGGTTCTTACTGTGCCGTAGTTCAGCTGGCTGTCAGGTTTGGGTTCTGGTTCAGTCCCTTATAACGATATGAGTAGACACCAAGTTTGTATACAGATCTGGATTTGGATGACAACAACAGGTTGGAATTGTTGTGACCTGGGATTTTGATTTAGTCCAGTACTTAGTAATAATACATAGTACTAAGTACCATATGATTACAGAATACATTTTGATGATATGATATGAAAAATTGTGAGACTTAATTAGGAATGACAGATGTTCCACAGTGCTACCTAGTGGATTCGTATTTTCAATTTGTTTTTAAAATGGCTTCTGACAGTGAAGAGGTGATCTTGTCTGCCCAGGTTTTGGCTGGCACTAGTTTTCACATCCAGTAAATGCAGTTAAAACTGGATTTCTATGCAGAGCTTCGTGGTTTATACACGGAAAGATTGTCCCTGCTGTCAGAAGCTAGTTTGGAAATACAGCTGTTTGTTAGCCTTATTTCATGAGGAAGCATTACAAAATACAATTAACCCATATATTTGTACACATACCCCTATGATATATACAAGTTGAGAAGCAAGAATTTAAACTTGAGAGAATGACAGTAGTTCATTCTAACATTCATTTAAAGCATGTGGGATGTATCAAAATTCTTGACCTTGTTTATAAGAAGGAAAGATACATAGACAGAAATAGTCATTATCAGTGGAACACCTGTTCACTGCAAACTTAAAAACCTGTTTTGAAAATTTCAAGAGTAGAATTGTTTAACCACTGTGAAATTTGTTTCCCTCATCATTTAGAGTGTTGAAGAAACTTCTGGCAACCAGTAGGGCTTTTTTTTAAGATTAATAAATTAAATTTTGTCTCATTGTATTGCAGCGGGGGGGGGGGGAGTTCAAAGAGTCACTGAAAATACCTCTGAAATGTGGCTCTGTTCCCACATCAGGCTGTTTTGATGGATTATTTGCACAACACACACACTTAAATCACATTTAATTAAGGTTCTGTATGATGAAACAGCCTCTGCTTAAATGCTGTGGGCCTTTAAGCTGTTAAAGCAAGAAAGTTGAACTTGATTCTGAACTACCAAGTGCTATAATGAGATCCGTTTCTTTTTGGGCAGAAGTTCATTGGGACAGGATGGATTTAGAGTCTACTGCTTAAAGAAAGTGTCTTTATACCACCCTGTTGTCTTCATCTTTCTAAGCAGTACAGCTGCCATGTCCTGTGTGACAAATTCTTCACACTCCATGAGCAGTGATGTTTCTGGGCTTACTGAAAAAGCTTTATACTTACCAACTATGAGAGCAGATAAGAAATCAGGGCAGCAGTTGCACAATTGAGCAACACCATTTCTTTTTCATGTTCAGAATGGGACTGAACCAAAATCCTCTTGTTGATAATGCTGAACCGCATGGGGCAGAAGTGATACTCATATCTGATACGCAGGTCTACACAAATGGCTTTGTCCTTCATCATCTGGGATCTGATCAGTCTTAGAGCTAAAAGGGCACCAGAAATTGAAGCCAGAACTTGGATCTAAATTTAAGTGTACTGAGTTCTGATACTCGGCAAGGTCAAATCCACATTCTAAATCCCTGTAACCGGGGAATTTGAGCTGTGGGTCAAAGCCTGAGTGCTATGGTTGAACCAGTATAAGTTTATACACTTGCTGATACTAAGAAAGAAGCTGGGTAAAAAAGCAAAACAAAACACACCCTGTATTTAGTGTGGCAGATGGAAAGAAGGAAACTCCCACCCACTGTGTGCAGATCTCTGCAAGATTTACCCTAAAACTAAACAGACTGGTTAAGAACCTTTCTGAAGAGCGTGTTCAGAAATTTCTTTGAATATTTTGCATGCTGAGTCTTCTTTCTACCTCCTACACTGAGACTCCATTGTGCAAGATTTAACATCAATGATAGAAGTACATGGTGGAGAATAATCTTTCTAGCTTGAGACAGAGCATATGCAATGAATTAGGGCTGCTAAGAGAATACTGATCAAACAGTAGCAAAAATGCCCATTGATTTCTGGAGATTTTGGATCTGGTCTTCAGAATAGTTTGCTTGTGATCATCTACTATTTTAGAATCACTTTAAAAAATATTTCCCAGTTTGATGTGTACTCTCTTTGCAGCTGAATTTTTTAGGATAAACATTTCTTGGTGATCATAGGTAGTCAAAGGAATAATGGAGGAATAGTGATTAGTCAGAGAAATTCCATATGATGATTGGGTTTTACAGGTGTAGATTTTACAGTTTATTATACTTTTATCTTTCCATGTTATGGACACGTTGACTGTGTTCTTTTCAGTGGGGCATGCCCACTGTTTTGGATCACATTCATATCTGGTGTCATTCGGCTAGCTATAGTTGGATCGCACAAGGGATTAATTCGCTCCTTTGCTCTGTACATAGCCTCAATAAATCACAAGCTCAGGGGTGGGGGGAACAGATGTGGAATGGCTGAAAAAATTAAATTCCTTATTTCTATGAACAAACATCACATAAAATCACCGTACACAATGCATAGCACATTGATTCATTTAGTTCTTCCTTAATTTTCTCTTTGGGCAAAAGCATTACATTACAGCATGAATTTGTTTCATGCCCTGCTCATTTTCAGTGTTTTCTCCCTCATTTGAGGAATGATCTAAGACTTAATAAACATCTTGCAAAACAGCTCATTCTTTCATATTTTCTTGGAGAAAATTCTCCATATGTATTTCTAAGTAAAATGTTTTACACAATGAATAGTTATAAATGCCCAGTGGCTAATTAATGGTCAAGCTTGTTTTGCTGACTTGGTGAGATGCAATTTTCTTATAGGCATTTTAGGAAACCTTTCCTGGAAGGCAGTAATTTTGGCATAGATTTGAAGCAAAGATGTACCAATCTTGAAACAAGCCCTGGTAGCTTTGTCACTTGTCATAGGGCAAGTTCAGTATGGAGTTACGATCTGCAGACACTCCAAGTTCTCAGTAATTGAGCAGAAACAGGAGCAAACTGCAATTATTGTATGTTGGTCTTCAGGGACTTCCTAGATTTTTAGTTTTGACTCTTCTGTTTATTGCTTTTAAAACACATCGGTCAGGCAAAAGCCTGGGTCTGAAAGTTTTTTTGGGTTTTTTTTTTTTTTTTCTAAATTTGGCGTGGTTGCAGCTGGAATTTAGATATGGTCTCATTGCTGTTCCTGAAGTGAACAGAAGGATGCCCCCACCAAGATACAACACGCTGTGCTTTGGCCTCTAATCCATAGATGGGCCATAGCTCAGTGTTAAAAGGAAGGGAAGCCTATAGTGTAAGCTCTCCATCACTGCCTTACACTTTCCAAACCAAGGATTAATTAATACAGTAATATCCTTTCTGGAAATAAGCGTGCTTGAAGTGATGTGTTGGCAAGTAAAGGGATGGGTAATTGGTATCATCTGTTGGTAGACAGGGAAGGAATAGAATTTAGTACCTTCATATCTTTAACCACGAGCTGCAAAGTACGGCAAATGAACATCAAGCAAATTAAAAGGAATCACCACTCTGATCACTTGTTTTTAAAGTCATACTAGATCTTAGGCGATTTTCTGATACAATTTCATAAACGCTGTCATGACAGTCACCACATTTCTTGTACTGGACATTGGGTAACAGAAACCAAAATAGTCTGCCAAATACGTAAGGCACAATAAAAAAGGGAAAAAAGAAAAAGTCTGTAGTTTCTTAAAACAGACTATGTCTGTCATCTCTGTCTGCAAGTGTGATGTGATAGTAGCCACTTCGCATAGAACTGTACTTGTAAAAGTGTTTTATATATATAGCAAATGAATGACACCTTCTCTTATAAGCACCTTAGCAAGAGTTTAGCTTACTTGTGTGAATTGTTGAATTGACTTGTGAGGTAAGATATCTGTGCTAAGGTGATTATACGATAGGGATTTCTGTACTGTTAAAGAGGACAGAGGTTTCCAGAAGTGTTCCCTCTTGACATAACTCTGCTCTTCATTAGTCAGTGAAAATTTTAATGCCGCTGACTTGTCTTTTATAAGTTTTAACACTGACTTTGGGAACAGAGTTAAACCAACAGCAACTGCTTTTGGAAATCCCAACTACTGAGAGGTGCAAAACGTGCTATAAAAAAAAAAAAGCATTGTGTGTGGTTTAATATATTTAAAAGGTGTATTATATTTTATAGGCACATATGAAGATTATGAACTAACCCTATAATTGCCTGATAACTAAAATATAACACTGCTTAAGTGACAATTTATTTCTATTTAAAATAGTGGGGTTTTTTTAATAAATTAGATTAACATGTTTATAACCATGTTTACAACATTCTTAAAACGACATAACAAGCTGGTTGACGTATAGCCTCTATTTTGATTCCCACTAAATCCTTTTTATTTTTTGAAATTATCTCTCCTTTAGTTTATAGTGAGTTTTGTTGAATAATAACGTAAGTAACAGCAGGAATGTATGGTAACATACTGTCTGATCTGCAGTTACATAATTGGTCTTGCTTGCTTAGCCCTTAGATTTTTTCAAGGTAACTATTTACCCAAGGAGTGTTTGTATTCATAAAGTAAAATGTTTCCTCCCTAAACATGGGCAAAATTAAAAACACACATAAACAACCATTATCATTAGCTCACAAACATATGCTAAAGACCATCTACTATATATTATTTTATAACTTTTCCAAATGTAGTTTAGTTAACATTTTAGAAATATTATATTATTTCTAAATCCATGTGCCTGTTTAAACTTCATTATCTCAAATGATACTGAGTGAGTGGTCATGAAACAGTATCATAAAATACATACAGACATTATTTTAATGCAATAAACATGTGATTTTTAAGACTATCTTAACAAACACACATGTTTATTCTTTGCTAAAACATGTTTCTGCAAGTGCCACACCTATATTTTGCATGTTTTCAGTCAGTTGGTTCAAATGATTATAGGGGGGGAAAAAATAAATTTCTCAAAATCCTCAAAATGTCAGAGCAAAATACCAGCCTATTTTGACACAGCTATTTTTCCATAGCAAACACTTTTAATTCTCAGAATTTTTCTTAACTGTGAAACATGGGTAGGGCACTGAAACATGCATTTTTATATTTTTGCTCCTTATGAACCAGATAACACATGAGATGCAATGAAATTTTCCTAGATGACAATTTTTAATTCTCTTACCTTGAAGCACGAAAGTAGATGGTTGCTAGATTTGTAGACACACTGGTTTTGGTAGCAATTGCATCTTATGTGGGATGTATCTGGTGTTTTATTATTTGTTTTATAGTGTCATTTCAATGTAATGTGCTGTTCTTTGTGTCTTTGTTGTCTCTTTTTTTTCTTTGTCCCCCCAACAGCATTTTGTCCCGCACAGGGAAGAAGGAGAATCAAGATGCCTCCAATTTGACAGTGCCCATGACCATGTGTCTTTTTCCTGTGCCATTCCCACTCACCCCATCTCTAAGACCACAGGTCAGTTCCATCAACCCTACTGTTACTCGCTCCCTCCTTTACAGCGTCCTGCGAGATGCTCCATCTGAACGTGGCCAGCAAAGTCGTGATGCTCAGTTATCAGACTACCCATCTTTGGACTATCAAGGACTTTACGTGACACTGGTGACACTGCTGGATCTAGTTCCCTTGCTACAACATGGTCAACATGGTAAGCAGGCCCTTGAACCCTTCCAGTACGCTTAACATCAGTGCTGTGAATCCATGAATGATGCATAAATGCATTAGAAGAGATGGGCCTAAACTGACCTGGATCTGGAATTCAAATCTCCTGGGATGCGTTTGTATCCAAGTGTTTGGTTTGACTTTCTTAAATAAAAGATGGTTTTTTTTGCTAACTGTGGATTTGGGTTTGAATTCTGAGGTTGTCTGATTTTCAGTGATTTGCTGGTGGTATGTAACTAAAATACAATGGTATGTAACAAAAATAATACAGATGGGTCTAGAAAAATCTGGATTTTGAATTTGAATCTGCTGGGATATCTTCAGACTGGTCTTTTTGGGGTGGCTCTTTAAGAAGGCACAAATTGCTTGCAAATGTATATCTGGCCTATAACGAATATGCAGATTGAGTGTTTTGGTGAAGGTCCATCCCTAAATAGAACATGGTATACATTTAATTGAAGAAAAAAACCATGGTAATGGTGATTTGAGATGGCTTTAAAATATTCCTGGGTAAAAAGATAGCAATATCTCTGTCTGACTTACAGAAAAGCAGTATTTTGATATGTTTTGAATTAGTTAATCACAAGACTTTTTTGTGACTGTTTTGTATTTATATTGTTTTCCTTCAAGTTCTGCATATGTCTGGCTTATTAGTCTGTGGCTTTCCATAGTGGGATTCAGGAGCCCATTGTCCTCCCTGTTACATAAGCGAAACATTAATTTTCACCATGGTATCAGGGTGTATTACTTACCTAGTTCAGTATAGGAAGATTGTTGTCAATCTGATACACTGCTGAAATTCTTTAGGAGGAAAGTTGTTTCTGTTAAATGCCGAATTCCTTTTGAGTTGGCAGCAGCATGTTTCGAATCAAAGGCTACTGTACTAGGAAATGGTATGATCTTGCAAGAGGGGGACTCCTAGCAAATTACAGAATTGTCGACTTCAATTTCTAGAAATGGTGGAGTTAATTATCAAAGCAGTCTTCTTCTGAATAGATAACATGGTGATAATTAACAACCAATGGAGACCTGTAAAGAACAAATAACACTGAGCAAACATAATTTCCTTTTATGGCAGCACAATGGCTCTCCTGGCAGGGTTTTCCTGTCCTTAGTCAGGCTTTTGTTGCTGTGTCACTTGACATCCTAACAGGCAATCTGGGACATATGGTCCCCACTTGAGTGAGGAAAACACTGCAGGAGTAATTACCAGTGGCTCTTGTCAGCTGGAAGGGTATACCAGGTGGGAATCTTACAGGAGTCTGTGCTGGGTCTAGTTAGTTATTAAATATTTTAATTTTTTTACTTGGCTGATAGAAATGAGAGAGCACTTTGATTTGCAGGGGTTATCAAGATGGCGAATAGCATGTCCTTTGTGTGAAAGATATCCAGTTCAAAACAATCTTGGCAAATTGCATTCTGTTTTGAAACATCTTCAAAGGAGAAATGTAAAATACTATGTTTAAGGAGGAGAAATCAAAGGCAGAAATGAAATGGGGAAATACTAGCTTGAAAGCTGTACTGCAGAGATCTGGGTGTTACAGTAAATCAGAGGCAGACCGTAAGTCACTAATATATTAATATTATTCTAGCAATATGTAAACAGGTGTTTTGTGTATGAGACACCCAAAGCATTTTGTTTATCATTCGAACAGCCCTAGCAAGGCCTCAGCTGGAGAAAGAAATAGACCATTTGGGAGGAGTCCAAAAGAACAAGAATGATTTGAGATATAGAAAATGCGAACAGTGAGAAAGAATTTGGTTTATCTAGCTTAGAGAAAAATGGAAGGGAGATATGCTTATCATACACAAATACATAAAGGTAGCTGCAAGGAGAAGTAAACTAAACCAAACTATTTGTGGTTGCAGTTGATCAGGAGAAGTTACAGGCTTAAACTGCAGGAATGGAAATTAAAAAAAAAAAAAAAAAAGGCCTTTTTGTGATAAAGATCGTTAATCACTACAATGAATTGCCAGGAGAAGGAGTAAACTGTCTTGCAGATTTTTAAGAACAGTTTGGATAAATATCTGCCAAGTTCACTTGGTTGAATTGGTTGACTCATGTTTGGGGCAAGGGGAGGTCACTTGCTATTTTCTATGGTTCTGTGTACGGCGAATTACATTTTGCAATACAACTTGCTATTTATTTCTCCCTCAGCATTTGACTAAAATAAATATACTTTTTTTTATCAGAACAATCAATGTTGTTTGGGTAAGTACAACTGGTGCGCTAGGCGGTCTTGAGCTTTGGTCCAATCAGATTATAAAAATCTCTCAGTGCTTAGCTGGTAAATACATATTGCAAGAGAGAAACACTCTCTAGCATTAAAGGTCTGGTTAGACCCTTGCATAGAAGACTTGCCAGAAACACTGAAATGGAGTGCTAATTTTAATTCTTACTGTGACTCATGATGTTTACAGCTACAGATCTCTGAGCACATTACAGAGGCAGTTTTACATCATCCTAGTTGTACAGATGAGACTGAAGGCCTGTGTAACATACTTAAGGTTACAGAGTGAATAACAAAAGGAATCCCTCTCATGCAGGGGAAAGGCCTTATGATGTATTGGGATCATCATACAGGTTCAAGCTTGGGGTTCACTGAGTGCTGTAACCTTTCTCGGAGGGTTATTGGCCCCAGCTCAATTCCTCATTTGAAAGAGGGTATAAAGATGCTACAGTGCCCAGATATGCAATAACCTATCCCTCCCCTTGGATCTTACAATGTTACACATTTTTTAAGCATCCCTTCCAAACAGTTGTAGTATAATTAATTAGAGTAAGTATGGAAATTCTTGATAAATATTCCTTTCAAATCTTGGCCTTTTTTTGGCCTCAGTGGCTTCCCAGGAAAAGAAGATCCATAGTTTAATCACAAGTTGTTTGAAAAATACAGTGATGCTTCCTGTAGTCTCTATGTGGGGGTACTTTGCAGCTCTCTTGAGGGTAATTAAGATCAAAATCTTATTTTTTCTATGGCTGATAAAGACAAGAATGCTTTTTGCAAAAGCAGGCCTTTCAATACCAAAGTGCATTTAAAATTCTCATAACATCTCTGCTTAAATGCAGGCCACTGTATGTTAATCACTGTATGATTAAAATCAACATTGACTTTAATCAATGATTTTATTGGCTGTAGTATTCATATTCCCTCCAAACTCTTCTGAGTACTGTTGAGCAGCTGTTTCCCTCTATTTTAGGAGAGGCTTAAAAATGATGGGTGAAGTCTCTTGTCTGTAGTGATTAACTTCCCAAATTACTTTGAGGGGAATTTAAATGTAATTTTTTTTAATAGTTTTGTAAACTAAAAAGTACATAGTCATAATTATTTTTCCATTCTAATTATTTTGTATTTATTTCATTTTATTCAACAGATCTTGGGCAATCAATTTTTTACACTACTACATGCTTACTTCCTTTTCTCAGTGATGATATTTTGAGTACTTTACCCTATACAATGATTTCAACACTAGCTACCTTTCCTCCATTTCTGCACAAGGATATTATAGAGTATCTCAGCACATCTTTTCTACCTATGGCTATATGTAAGTAGAACTT
This sequence comes from Theristicus caerulescens, assembly GCA_020745775.1. NCBI lineage: Eukaryota > Metazoa > Chordata > Aves > Pelecaniformes > Threskiornithidae > Theristicus > Theristicus caerulescens. Next base: position 54,504,643 of record CM036564.1, read on the forward strand.
ATTCTAGTATTGTTATGTCTCAGAAAATGTGGTGCGCTGCTATAATAGTATCAGACTGTAGGAGTCAAAGTTTGATCTGTCATAGAATTGTAATGGGACATCAATCTACTGTATGTATATACGTAAAATAATTCCATGTGATTATATTTCAAAGGGAAATAATTCTCTAAGTTTTATTTATTTATTATGCTCTGTTACTGTGTGAATTCTTCCTTCATTCAAAGGGTGAAGTTTAGCTTCTTTAAGAAATACACTGTTTTCAGATTCATAGAACTTTCAGTGCCAGCAGCGGGAGTTTTGAATACAGAACCAATGGACAAACTGCTCTTGAAACAAAAGTTGCAATAGCAACGTGCGTAATTTTTTGCATCTGGACTAAATCTGGATGTGCAAGAATGACTCTTCTCAATGTAATTATGTGATGAATTTCTGATTTTTCTCCCTCCCTCTCTTCTCGGCATTTTCACTTTAAGTTCTATACTAAATAGCTGTGCCTGTAATATCTCCTATCCATAAGTGTTAAGACTGAGTCTGACAGTGCCTGCCCTTTTTTATCTTTCTTTCTTTTTTCTTTCCCCCTCGAGGGTGTCACATGATTACACAATTTCATAATCCCTGCAGCATGTGAATCCTGAGGTGTGTTCTGAATACTTGTCTATGTACCTGATAAAAAGCTTGATGGGATTTCAGTAGTACTGAGAAATTTAACCATGTTCTGCAGATGGAAGCATTAGTATTAATATTAAAAGTCAGTTTTAACCAATAAGCCTTTTACTGTGCGGGTGATCAAACACTGGAACCATTTGCCAGAGAGATTGCAGATTCTCCATCCTAGCAGATGTTCAAAACACAACTGGACAAGGTCCTGAGTACCTGCTCTAGTTGGCCTTTCTTTGAACAGGGCGGTTGGACAAGACGATCTCCAGAGGTCCCTTCTAACATCAACCATCCTGTGATTCTGTGAGAATGTCTCCTTCTTATCTATATTCCAGACCTTTATGGAAAAAACATGAACAACTTTGTACAGAGATCAACACTGATGTCATTTAAGCATGTAGAAAATGATTTTAGAACATGCAAAGAAGCATGGTCCAATGTTTTGAGATAAATTTCCATAAAATCTTAATCAGCTACGTTTTCTGGCTCTACCAGTCAATGATCTTGGAGAAAACCCTTAACTCTTCTGTATCTCAGTTTCCCCATGTAAAACAGTCCCTTGTAAGACATTGCCATGATGTTACCTTTGACAGGTCTAATAACAATATGCAAATGAAAATCACTAAGATATGTTTCATACATATGTGCAATAGGTCCTCTTTGGGTTAAGAACAGAATGTTGCATTAAACTCCTTTTTCTTCCATTACTGTTACCTGTTAAAGAACAGATGATGTAGGTGACTTACCCTTTCCTGTCTATCTTCAGATCTGTAAAACTGTTCTCCAAAACAACTGACTGAGTCAAATCCTCGGCTTACTTAAATAGGTACTATTCCCCAACTGCCCTTGGCAGAGATTGCATCCATGTAGAGCATGGGAGCAACCTTTGTCATGCTGCCTTGTTCCTCAAACAGTTTTGGTTAGATCTCTGTATGAAACCAGTCTGCTGCTCTTTGAATTTGGCTTCTAGTACTGTGCCCTACTTTTCTGCTGATGGCCAGATTTTAATTGCCAGGTTAGAGCTGCTGAGTATTTTGCAGTTTAAATCCATACAAATAGACCTTGCTGTAATAATTTGGGGGCTCTTATGTGTGTGGATGAGATTCAAAAAAGAATGAATGAAGTGCAATGAAGAGTCTTTCCCCACCAAGAATGATCTTGCCCTTTACAAGATGAGTGCAGAACCTTTCCTTCCCCTAGTGTTCAGCTTTGAATCAAACCAAAAGGGAGGATGCAAGAGATTGTGTAAGCAGCTGGAGAGCCAGATGGGAGGGATGAAAGCATCTCACTGAACTGGTAGATAGAGTTCTGTGCTTCTGTCCCAAATGCTTGGTATTTGGGTCCTGGCAGTCAGGCTTGGGAAAGCTCTGTGAGTGAGGATGGGGAAGATATATGCCACATCTCTGTAGGAGGTTGCCTTCAAAGCCATATTGCCATGTTATAGTTCAGCAAATAAACACCCACACTCTGCGGGGTTTTTCCAAGTATACCATTTAATAGTAACCACTTCGTAGGAGACCAGAAGGAACTCCAGCCACTTTATGTGCAAAGTCAAAGTTAAAACAGCTTAGCTACACTTCAGTGCTACTGTTTATCATTATCTTAGCACAGTTCACATAACAAAGGGGACTAATTTTTCTGGTATGTAGCTATAACTTGAGCTCATACAATGTGCTCCCTGAGAAGTAATCCGTGCCATACACCAACAACCAGCAGCTACCACCAGCCCTAACCCTTCATCAGTATATCTCAACAGCAGGCTTTCCATTTTTTTCTTGTTTTTTTTTTACCCTCCGCTTCCTCCTTACCTTTCCTACAATCCAAGCCGTAGGTGCACTTGACTATACAAGTGACATTGTTTTGACAAGTCTGGGGGTTCTGAAGTAGAGTGCCTGAGAAGATTGCTGTCTTCGGTTAATGCAGCTCTGAGAATGAAATCTTACTGATCTGGAAAACCAGATGTGAGCTCTGTGAAGCAATACCATATTCTTAGTCATTTTCTCTTCCAGCAGAAAAGGGTTTTCACCCCCTTCAATATAGAATGTTTCTAGTTTTTTAGGTTTTTGTTTTTTTTTTTTTTATGGCATGGTACCTTAGGAATTTTATTTGCTTCAGTTGGAATCAGTTACATGCTATTCTCACCTAATTTTCCTTGTTATACAATAGAAAATGTTTTCTTTTTTTTTTTCCTTTCTTTCAAGTGGGATCCTCAAAAAGAGAAGGTGTTCCAGCACATGTCAATCTATCTGCATCATCAATGCTAATGATTGCGATGCAGTACACATCAAACCCGGGTATGTGTAAACATGAAACATGGTATCATTCTCTCTAAAACTATGAGTCATGAAGTACAGTGTCAAATGCAATCAGAAGAGTTCAGATGATGGGAAATTTCATCCAACACAGGATGAAAAATAAATGATTTTAGTCAAAACTGGAATTTCTGAGCATCATGCTTGAAGTAATCATTATGTAGATAAGAGATCTCATTGTGATGAAGATACAGGGTTTGGCCCAGGATTAGAGAGACTGATCTACTCTTGCTTGACATCAGAAAATAGCGTTGATGTACATCATCAGTGTTGGAGAGAAATCACCACTAACTCTGACTATAGAAATTCATAGTAACAGTTTGTCTTATACTATGATTCACATCCCATCAAGTTCACAACTGATACTATTTTTTAAAGAAGACAGGTAATGCTAGCTGCAGGCTCAACCGAACTACAATGAATTTAAATGTAATTACAAGTATTTAAACACAAGGCCATTCTTTCTCACTGTGGGGCAGTCCCAGTTAAATCAGTGGGATAACATAACCAAATCAAAACAAAATTTAACCTGAGGGAGCTGTTACGTTCCATGATAGTCAACTATCTCCCGTTTTACGTAGATGGTGTGTGTGGGGAGGAACCCCACTCTGCAGTATGTGCGTGAGTACATGCTAATTTAGTTCACAGCAGTAAATAAACGCAGCACACCATCTTTAAAAGCTACTTGCACAAATTAGATTTTTTTCATGAAATGTTCTGGTTTTGTTTGTGAATTCTATGTTCCAGCCATCTGAGGAAAATGTTGCCCTGTGATTTTTGAGAAGTCGGACATGTAAAGTAGTTCATTGGGCTCTCATGTTTGATGCAGAGTGGCTCCCATAGCCTTTGGTATATGCAGGAATAACGTATTCTTACATGTGACTTCCATTACTGCCTCAAGATGAACGATATGATACCCATTTACAGCTTTACATTGCCAGAGGGACAAAGTTTAAGTGAATTAGCAGGTATTCTTAAACTAGATGTGTTTGAAAGATCTCTGTTGCTGTGCAAAAAGCTGTGCACTCATAATACTCATTATCTTACTGCATTCCTTGATAGAAACAAGTTACTAATATTTAATTTCTAATCTTTTGTGATGACTCTCAGGGCAATGATTCTTCAGCAAACCTTTTAAAATAAAGAATAATTAAATGAGATATAGAGTTTTGGACAGACAAAGCAAAACCAATCAGCTAATTACATCACTTCTGTAACTTGAGTTTCCATTTCAGTATTATGTCGATACTGTCTTTTCTCTCTCAGTGTATCACTGCCAATTATTGGAATGCCTCATGAAATATAAGCAAGAAGTATGGAAAGTAAGTTTATGATCATATATATTTTGTGGAAATGACTGTATTTGGATAGTAATGAAAACCAGATGGCTTGAAAATTGAACGGACTGTGTTCCAAGAAGTTATAAATGATCTTTATATCCAGTCCTTCTTCTGGTTTATGGAGAGGAAGGTCCCTCTGATTTTTAGTTACAGAAGCAGCTCCATGTTTTGTAGAACAGAGCTCCGTTTCCTAAATACTATGTGGTTGTGGCTCCAGTTAGCAGAAATTTTAATAATGACCAATCTTCTCAGTTCATGTAGGACTGAACTTTTATGAGGACTATTTGTGAGTATTGTTTTAGCCTGAATCTGATCTGGATCCAGTTATTTATCTATATCACACCTCTTTGCTCCATGGCTAAAACGAGGCTTCATTTGCTATATGTTAGTGTACTATGTGGGGTGGGTGGTAGCTGTTGGATGCTCCAACCAAACGCAGAAGCCAATTGTGAACATGTTGTTGAAGTTAGTCATCTAATCTACTTCTAAGAGCATACAAAGGATGTTTGGTAGGGCATGAAATGTGTATGTTTTGTGTGTTCAGGTATCTTTGAACACAAGTAATACATATTGAATTGTGTTTTGTTACCTTGCAAAATAAACATTTTGTATGTCTTTCCTTAGGATTTGCTATATGTGATAGCTTATGGACCATCTCAAGTTAAACCTCCAGCAGTACAAATGTTATTTCACTATTGGCCCAATTTAAAACCCCCTGGGGCAATCAGTGAGTACAGAGGACTGCAGTACACAGGTCAGTGCAGCTGTTTTTGAATATGCTAAAATAAATATGAAGGAAATGATCAGAAGTGTGTTAATGCCACATGTTTACAGTTCTACAATGTATTTTGAAATCTTCTGTTTGATAAGTTGGTACATACAATATCCATTTCTCTGTATTTTCAAAAGATGTTACGAAAATTAAAAGCTGTGATCGTGGCTAGTAAATATATTGTGTTACTCCCGATACTAACTAAACCAGAACAGAAGAAATAAATACAGTGTTCCAAATGGTCTGTGAAATGGCCTTCTTGGCCTCGCAAGGGTTCTAGCTTATTTATTTGTGCCAGCTGCTATCACTGCTGCTGTTGCTGAGACTCTTTACCTGGCTGTTACTATCAAAAAAAGTCAGGTGATGTCAGGTGCAGTCAGTATAATGGATAGGTTCTCGAGGTTGACTATATGGTGAAAATGAGAGACAAAGTCAGCAATGCAGCTGGAGCTGAGTAGGCAGATGGTACAAAGTCCTCTGTCCACCAAAGTCCCCAGTGATATTGAAGGGATTGTGCTTCTATGGTGGGGACTGTCCAGCAGCAATTCATGACTTGCTTTTCCTGCTCGCCTGTCTCAACCTGTTTCAAATAATCTCTGTCATATGGGATGTGTTTTGTTCACTTTTAAAATTTCTGGACCGGAATGGGACATTTTAAATAATAAAATTGAAGGATTGGAAGAGAACTTAAAAGACCCCCTAGACCAACTCAAGTACATCCTGAATGTTCCTGATACATGTTTGTCTTATCTGTTCTAAAGCCTTCCCTTGAAGGGTTGATAGATTTTCTTGACTTTGAAAAAAATCATTCTTCTTCTACTGCTATGCATCACTTCTTTCATGCAAGCAGGTCTGTAAACTAAGCATGATATTCCATCTGAACCGTTACTAGCACTGGATAGACTGGAATAATTTTCCTATATATAAATTTTCTGTTAATGTATCCCAGAATGGGATGAGTATTATCTGCAGTTGCATGGCATTTTGACCGGGGAGCATCCCGTATAGCATCCAAGTGATACCACTTGAACATAACTTTATTGTTTACTTCTTGTCACTGCAAAGCTAAGGCTCCTTCTGTGGCTGGACTATTTTTCCTTTATCATAGCTGTGTTTTCATTCTGCCTGGGAATGTTACTGAATTTACTCAGCTACTCCTACCATCCTGCTCCTGGAGTGGAAGGATAATTAATTCATTCAAGGTGTTGGTGAGATCAGGAAGGGTCTACAAGGGGCATGTCTGTGTCTTACTTTTTCTACTTCTTCACTGAGTTCATGGTTCATTTCATAATTATATCCCAAACACGTCAGTAGGCATATATATTCTAGGTTGTTTACTGTAATTATTAGGCCTCCTGAGGAATGGCTAGGTCTTCTTCCATATTTGTATAGTACTTAGTACAAGAGGATCTTGTTCTCAATTGATACCACTAGACACAAAGAATATAAATATATTTTCTCCATTTATTAATTAGCTGTGTTTTGGTTTTGCAGCCTGGAATCCTATTCATTGCCAGCACATTGAATGCCATAATGCGATTAACAAACCAGCTGTGAAGGTACTGCTATTTATTCAGGGGTCAAACCCAACTATCTAGGGGAAGGGAGGTTGCACTTTGACCCCAGCCATATGCTCTGGTTGTGTGCAGGTGACCAAGAGCAGGAGCTAAGGGAACAGTAAAGCCTGTTGAGACCACAGGGGCCAGGACTTTGTGAATACGTTCTTTGCCTGCCTAAAGCAAGATGGGATATTTCCTGCAACTACTGTGGGCCAAGTTTTGTTATTAAACATGAGGGTGGTTGCAGAGCACTTTATAAAATTCTAAGCTGGCTCCTGGCTAATCCATGTAAATATTTTCCTGAACACATATATGTGTGTAAATATGTGCACAAATATTACTATATACGGGAAACATTGTGTCGATTACATAGGTATATATTCACCTTGGTATCTTGAGTGGGGGTCATACAATGCACCTGATTGTGATACTTTGCTTGGAATGTGTCCTAAAGTAAATAGCAACAAAGCTTTACCTACCTCTTCTACAGCCCTCTTTGAGGGAGGTAAATGATATCTTTCCTGTTTACACCCAGGGTAATGAAGTAAAATGGCTTGACCAGGATCATAGTGCAATTTGATGGCAGACACAAGAACAGCATCCCAAGTGCAGAGCATGCTACAGTTAGGTGTACTAATTAATTAGATTTGTGTCTAGTTAAATATGTAGATACAACCAATTTTCCTGGCCTGAATTCTTATACTAACATAATTACATTAGCCAAACAATTCTTCAGTGAGCCTTTTCCACAGGCTATGATACTGATAGAGCATAATGGTGACACCTATCTCACAAGTCCTGCAAGGGACCACTTTCCTGCCCACTCCAATCATTCTCCATGATCCCTTCTCATAGCAAAAAAAGCTGGAAGGTGCTGCTTCATGTTGTAGTGGCCACTAGATTCAGACTAATCACTGAGTAGAGCAAAATATCAATGAAACTTAGAGTTCCAAGCTTTGCAGATGAAATATCTGAATATTTTTGAATGATCTCTTAGCTTAACTTTGACAGAACCAGTCTTGATCAGTCATCACTCAGAAAAATGCAGCCTGTTGTCTCTTGGATCGATGAATGTAAATTTGGTTAACAAAGATGAGAAACATTCAAAGAGGCATTTGTCTTTATAAATAAGATCTCGCACTTGAATGGAGTAAAAAACATTTTGATTGAAGTGGTTAAGATATTGTGTATACATACTACTGTTCAGCTTTTCCTTCAATAGTACAAAACACTTAAACAAATGTGTATGTAACTGGCTGTTAACTGTAACTGTTTTCTGTAACTGGCTAACGTGGAAGGATAAAAGCTAATGCAAGACAAAGTTTGGACCTATGCTGCCAAAGGGAACTGTGGGTCCATAGTCTTCGTTATGTCACTAGAATTGTGCTGTATAGTTAACAACTATGATGACTGAAAATTAGATTTTGCTGGAAGAGGTGTTACTGAGAGAGAAAAATGTAGATTTTTACATTACCTTGTCCTAAGTAATGGATCCTCTGATTGTCTCTTTGGAAAAAATAAAAAGTAAGGAAGTCTGTCATGACTATGTGATGTAAATGTGTAACACAAAATATACTTGTATTTAAGAGAGTGATAATACTGATACTGAAATATGTCCTGTTGTCTTCCCATAAACTCTCATTTTCAGTTACATCCCTCTCTTTGTTAGAAATAATTTGAGATCCTGTACTGCCAGATGCCGAGTACCATCTTTCAGAATACTAAATGCTCTCAACACGTATCAAAGCTGTGTTACATTGTATGTCCTAGCATTAATGTGTTGAACTTTCTCAGTGAACTTCAACAAACAGATGTGTTAATTCTTTTCCTTCTCTGTGTTTCAGATGTGCATTGACCCATCCTTGTCTGTGGCTTTGGGTGATAAGCCACCTCCCCTATATCTTTGTGAAGAATGCAGCCAGAGAATTGCAGGGTAGGTAAACTAAAAGCTGGAAAATGATCAGGTGTAGTCAGACTCCAGAATTCAGAACTCTGGAGTTATGCTTTATTTCAGTATGATAAGCATATAATTTATGTAGATAACCCTGTTGAAATATATGGAGCACACTACCACTCAATATGAATAAGGATTACAGAAATTTACCCCACATGATAGGCATTTGCATTTAGCTTGAACAGTAGTGAGTTTTAAAGTTAAGATGTCTGAATGAGTGGGATGCATTGACTGTGATAGGGGAATCTTATTAATTTACAAGCTTTTGCTTATGAAACGTTTTTTCTCCTCATCCTTTAGCTGTCATTAAAAGCAGCACATTACAATGAAAACTCTTTCACAGAGACTTCATTAGTTTCCTGTAACATGTATTTCAGATTATTCTCAGGGTATACTGTGAAGCAACAGAGTAAAGAATTGAAATTGGTCCAGGCTTCTCCAGTACTCGGAAGGAATACAGCCTGAGAGGAATTAGCAGCACTTATTCTTTTTTTTTTCCATTTGTTTTTATTTTTTAAAAGTTGCTAATTTGGTTTGCATTACTTTACAAGATCTACTAATACTGGGTTTCCAATCATTAGTTCAAATGGACAAGGTACAGGTAGTTCAGAAGCTACATGGGGTTTTTTTGTCCCCAGTTTAAGACACCTTTATATCACACCAACTGTAGGAAAAGCAATTACATCTCACCTTAGATTAGTCATCATTGATTTAAAGCTGCAGGAAAAAGTAATTGAATTTGGTAGAAACATAGCTTCTAATGAGACTCACAGAAAATGGTGCCGGTACATCTTTTTTTTCCTATGTTCGTCTGTTTTTCTTCACTATTGTTTCTTAGCCATCAGACTTTCAGAGCACACGCTATTTTAATTTGATAAATATATGCTTTAAAAGTAATTTTTTGAAAGCCTTGAACATGGTGGACCAACATCAACAAAGTGGTAATTTGCAATAAGACAGGCACAACAAAGAGAGGTAATGTAAAGCAGCCTGCAATTTATAAAACTACACTTGTAAAAAAGCAGCTTCAAAATAATGTCAGTCCTACCACATTAATTTAGATAGATTTCCTCTGTGCAAAAATAAATGCATATATAAATAAAAAATGGAAAGCTAACTAGATATACAATTTTTATAGGGATCACAGTGAATGGTTGATTGATGTTCTTCTACCACAAGGTAAGAGGTATTTTAAGGGTAGGTACAGACTAATCATAATTGTACAACCCTATGCTTACTGATACTTGTGCATACTGTATTACTTGAAATGCTGCATTCTATTCTAAAGGAATTTTTTAGAATTTTAAAGTAGCTTGTACTTAATACTGCTTAATGTTCTTAAAGTACAATGAAAAATTGACTAATCCTCTATCTGAAATAGTATGCAACTCTTTATTTGTGAGGAAACGGAGACAATTGAATAGATTTTCAGATCTTGAAGCATCCACAGTTGGGGCCAAGTTTTTTAACCCCGTAACCTGGGTCTGATTCAAAAGCTCTTAAAGCTTCTGAAAATCTGTTCTATGAACAGGAGGCTGTAAAGGATATCAGAAAAGGACATAAAATATTTTTCAATGATCCAGTCATTGATCCAATCATTGTCCTTTGGCCAGTGAGAGAGCCTGATATTCTATTATCTACCAGAATGCAGACAAAGCTTGTTGACAGACTAACCCAGAATTTCCTGGGTTTGCAAGGACAGTCATATATTCTCTAAAATAACCCTTTCAAGGATGGAACAAAGACACTCCCTCTCTCTTTGTTCTGTGAACTGAAAATTCTTAGGCAGTGGAGATTTTTTTTGCTGTCTCCTTTTAGTTGAAATCTAATCCAGATTAGGAATGTTTTATTTACTTAAGGGAAGTACTTCTTTTCACTCAGCCACCTATATTTACTGAATCAGATGTTGCCAGGGCAACAGACTGAATAGCTACTGCTTACAGGTTGAATCTGCAAACATTTTGCTATAGAGATATGGGCCACAGACATAGTGGCTGCTTCTACATTGTTCATCCATATTCACTAATCTTTCATCCTGCGAGCTTTCACAGGCAGTGTAGGCACATCTGAGCCATGGCTCCTACAGCATGCCACAGTAGTGTGCCTACAGGTGTACTTTTACAAGTCTGTCCGTGAGGCAGAAGCATAGGCAGAAGGTGGATGCAGAGCACACCACACAATGCACCAAGGCTGTTCTTTCATTTCAGTGTAGAAATAGCCAGTAGGCCTAAGTATACAGTGTCCTACCTCATGCAGTCCAACAGGCTTAGAGGTTTCAATAATATCTGGAATGACAAGTTTAGCCTCAGAGACTTCCTTGCAGCAAGTCCATTTTCCCATGACTGCCATAGTAAAACAGAAGGATCATCACTCTGTGTTGATGTTTTGTATGCCTTCCCCTTACAGCTGAAATTTCTGCTATATGTCAGAAGAAGGTAAGATTCAGTCATCTGTGTGATGGGGCATGATTTGATGTTGTGTGTAGTGTCATTCCATTACTATGTGGTGCGTTCTTTTTTGTACCATTCCAAATTTTCACAATTTATCCATGAATGCATTTGTTGGTGGATGGGAATGATTCAGCAGCAAGGTTTCTTTTTGTTAAAACTGCTGATGTTTGATTTGAGTTGTAGGTTTTTGTTGAAGTGGCAATTATTAAACAATTCAATTGTGCAGTTGAGCTCAGTTTTTATTCTATAACTCTGCTTATGAAGAGGATAGAGCAAGAGATTAATTTTAAATCTAAGTGTTTATATCTTCTCATCTCCTTGAAGTCTTGGATTAATCCTAAATTGGACAAAAATCCTGCTGTAAACTCTATATTTTTAAAAATACATGGACTGCAAGTCTTCAGTGCTTGGCTCTAAAAAGATTGCTGACAAAAAGAATCTGCTTGCAATACGTACCAGCTAGTGTGTTTTAATAACATTTTAATAATGAGGAATACAGTGTACAACATATTCTAGATCTCATGTGGTAAAGAAAGCTTTTATATTGGGCTGGATTACCAGGTGGCAAAAATAAAGGTAGCACATATTTTGGAGCCTTGGACGGTTACCTACGATAAGGTAGATCCTTACATAGCATAAACTCATGTGACACAATTGATTACACTCCTAAGGATCTGCCTGTTGCTAAACGTAACTTAAAAAGACATTCTGAAGTATAAGCAGGGGTTAAGAGAACTACTGTAAATTTTAGAGATTGCTCCAAGCCAGAAAGTTGAGGTTGATGACTTAAATGTTGGTTTGGTCTGCTCCAGAAGAAAAACAACTGTGACATTTAAGTCCAGGCCCAGCATTTAGGCCTGAGCTCATCTTTCTGGAAGTTCAGTGACACTTGGCATCAGGAGTTAGCACGCAGTTGTGCTTATAGGTAGTGATTTTGGAAATGACCAACACTTGAGCCAGTTCCCCAGTGCTAACTCTCATCCCTGTTTTCAGTTCCATTTCCTGATACTCATGGCCTGATAAAATCTTTTTTATTTTCCAGAACTGTAGTTCACATGTCAGAAGAGCTGTTGTCACATGCTTCTCAGCGGGCTGCTGTGGCCGCCATGGCAACAGGCCAGTGCGGTATTGCAAAAGATGCCATTCGAATCATCACAGCAGTGAGGTTGGGGCAGCTGCAGAAACCCATCTTTATCAGACCTCACCACCCCCTATCAATACCCGGGAATGTGGGGCAGAGGAACTTGTGTGTACTGTGGAAGCTGTGATCAGGTAATATGGCAGCTTATGAGGCATCAATATGTAAAGCAGCATCAGGCTTTCATGTAAATATTGCCTGCAAATCTTGTGCAAGTTGATTTTAGTTTCACCAGGATAGGTTCAGAGCAGGGGCACTGGACTCCTGCTGTGTTAGCAGAGTACCCATCAGCTGTGAGTGGTGTCCTCAAGAAAGAAGTCAGCCTTGAATCCTAGAATTTGATGTTATTTTATTACTGTTCTCAGGAAAATGATCAATCAGATGCCTTAACCTCTAGTTATTCTTGATCAGATACCTATCCAGTGCAGGAAAGCTGCATTGACTGACCACAAGCTTGTTTTATAGCTTGCTGAAGGAAGCAGAGTTTCATGCTGAGCAGAGGGAGTATGAGCTCAACCGCAGGAGACAGATGGGCCTCTCCTCTTCCCATCACTCCCTGGACAACACAGACTTTGATAATAAAGATGATGACAAGCATGACCAACGGCTCCTGAGCCAGTTTGGAATCTGGTTCTTGGTAAGAAATTCTTGCTGTCTTCTCTCACTCCTCTTGCTTCCCTCTCCTTTTCTTTCTGAAGCCTTGATTTTATCTCTCTTTTCCCACTTCTTGTCTTTAGTTGGATACTTTTCTGATTTGTAAGCAAAAAGACAGAGTTCTGTGAAGCTGTCAGGCTTGGAGATATCAGAACTAGTTTGGGTGGAGCTGCTCACTGCCTTCTGAGTCCTGTATAGAGTGTACAACAGAATTATTCACCCTCTCAGGTTTTTTTATTGACTTTCTATGTGCCATCATCTTCTGCTCACAAGTGCCCCCTGCTGAGTGCCATTATTTTAAATTTAAAAAGCAATCCCCTAAAGATCTTTCATGTTCCATCTTTCAACATCACTCTCTGGAAACTCAGCTTTCTCTCTTACCTCTGAATAGGCTGGAGGAGTCTTAGTGGGCTGCTTTTCCTTTCTGCCTTCAAATTGGTCAAGCGGGATCAGTTCCAGTCATGGTACTGCAGCTAATTCACCCGGGGTGGGTTGACTGAGTGAAGCCCTGCTGGTTGTACCCCTCACAGTAGCTAGCAGAGATTATTCCAAAATAGCAGGGCTGCTGCTGGCTAGTTTGTGAGCAGGCCAGGCTGGAGCCTGATAGATCCTCAGAAATTGGATTCTGCAATTCTCCTTAAGGAGAATTCTCCTTCTCAGGCTCTTTCCAATTCACCTTGAGCTCTCAGGCTTTCTCCTCCTCTGTCACCCAGTGACAACTGGGGAATAGTAGAACCCCTCATCCATCATAGCGATAGGGACAACAGGGTGGCAGGTCTAGAATCCCATAATGCCAACAAAGCTGCTCTGCTATTGCAAGGGACTACGTGAGCAAACTTAGTTTCTGCTGGTATCTTGTAGGTTTTGTTGTTTAATGTTCTTTTAGACTTAAAGCCTTTTATTTTTTTTTAATTTTTTTTTTTATTGTGCCTTATTCATCTCTTCTGTTTCAAATGGTATTTTCTAAAGACTGAAGGTGTACATTTCCAGAAGCAGCATTGAAGTCAGAACAGAACAAGTTTTGTTACACTGTACATGCCTCATCCTTGACACTGAGAGTCTCATCTTTCTATAGTAGGGAGGGGGAGCTCACTGACTTCATTCTATTCTTGTAAAATCTCTTGATCTCTCTATAGTGAGTATTGGCAGAGATGACAGTACAGATTGTGAGAAATAGTGGGTTGCTGTTTTCTTTCATAAAATGAATACCTTTCATCTAGAAACTGGACAGAGCTCAAGAGTTCCTATTAAAAAGGCTGCCAACTGATACTGCCTTTGAGTTAACACTCAACTGAGACAAGCACCAGGAAGCAAACACCTTAACTTCAACCTGCAATGAAGTAGAACAATGAAGACTGTACTTTGAATTGGCAAAGGTGTTGTTAGCTGCCTCATCCCAAGAAAAAAACATGGAGGAAAAACACTTGTAAGATGGGTTCTGGTCTTCTCTGGGAAGAAGTGCTGTCAGCTGTTTCCCCAGAAATGACATAAATGTTTCTCAATTTTTCACTTGCTGCAAGGCAGCAGTCACTGGTTTCAGGTTGCCAAGTGCTGAGAGTACAACTTGCACTAGGAAGTGGCAACAAACAGCTGATAGGTGGTTAAAGGAGCTTCCTAAATCTCCTGTCATCTGTTATTTTCCATTCTTTGGATTCAGGGCAGCAACCTGACTTGAAACTGTCTCCTGTCCCCAGAAGATTCCAAGAGCTCAAATAGCAGGTAATTAAGGGCTTAGCAGTGTGCCTGCTTTGTGAACTGGGGTATAGACTTGGTCTCAGATTTGGGACAGTTTTACAGTGTAGACATAGTTTTAGAAAGAGTTTGGAGAAGGGGAGAAGAATACTAATTATTATGTGAGAATTTTTGAGGACTTAAAACTCATATTCCCACCCCAAATGAGGACAAAACATCAAAACTGGAATATTTTTACAAAGCAAAAATCACTTATTATATTAATTAGACATCTTCTTTCAGACTTTTTGAAACTTTTCATTTGGTTTGTCTTTTTTCTTGTACATTTTATACATATGTGTGTATGTATATCATATATTTTACCAGGCATTGCATTACCTTTTGAAATGAAAAGTAATTTTAAAGTTCAAACCAAAAGGTTTCAGTTTGTCAAAGCATTCTGTATTGATATTTTCAGTGTTGAAACTAAGAAACAAAAAATTCAGTGCTTGATTTCCCCCCCCCCCCCCCCCCCCTTACTGTTATTTTCTGGTTTGGAAATGTTTTGTCAATTGCCCTGTGCCAAACTCTACTTAGAACTGATCAGCTCATTTGTCTTCTATGTAATCTGCATCCTCCTATCTTTGAGAATATGCAAAATATAGTAGACAAACAATTTGCCACGTTTAATTCTAGAAATGAAACTTGATTTGTGTTTCTGTCTTCCAGGTGAGCCTTTGCACTCCCAGTGAGAATACACCCACGGAGAGTTTAGCAAGGCTGGTTAGCATGGTATTCCAGTGGTTCCACTCTACAGCTTACATGATGGATGATGAAGTTGGTAGCCTGGTTGAAAAGCTCAAACCCCAGTTTGTTACTAAATGGTTGAAGACTGTTTGTGATGTCCGATTTGATGTCATGGTTATGTGCCTCCTTCCTAAACCAATGGAGTTTGCCAGGGTAAGAATAATTTATCTGAAGGTTCCTTTATTTGCCACAGAGATTAAAGTCTTAAGTATAAAGACCATTTCTCCCCCAGCTCTGTCAAGGCAAAAGAAATCTCAGTGGTTGAGGGAGCAGGTGGAGTTCAGGAACTTTTCCTCTTCATAGCATTTTTAGTTTTACTGTGTTAGAGAGCAGGGATTATCTACAGTTATATGAAGACAGGTTGGAAGAATATTATAGGTATTGAAACATACTGTACATTTTTGATAGCTGCACATTTCCATTATGCTGCTGAAGCACCCAAGCATGTCTTTAGTAAAAGGTATAATTTGTCTGCTCCCAGATATAAGCCTGTCCTTTACTAGTCTGCTTTACTGATGTTTCTCTGTTCTTTGCATACTTCATCTCTGCAGCTGTGATTTAAGGTTCATGAAATCACACAGTTGTAACTGAAAGGAACTCTGGGCATACTGGTGTCCTGTAGCTTCAGATACCTATTTTAAGTGACTCAGTTAAGAGACTAGTCTGCCATGGTTTGCCTTATTATGGATGGAGAGAAAGAGACTTATCTGGAAGGTCATTCAGGGTGCCTAAGTGAGACTGTTGCTGGAATCATTTCTAGGAGTCTTTCTGTCCATTAATTATGAAGCAGAACTTGCCACCTAACCTGGATAGTGAAGACAGGCAACAAAGTCAGGCATGTGAATATTCCTCTATAGAAAATGAAACATCAGCATGAAAATAGGAACTTTGTGAGGGGTTTAAGATTTTTTTATTCATTTATCACTGCCAACTGTACCACATGTACTTTTGTAAGACTTTCATTTTGTGATCCTCTTATGTAAAATGTCCAGGGAACATGTTGGTTTTGTTTCCTAAAATTAAGTGGCTAGACTAGGAAAGGCCATAAAGACTTGATGAGATATATTACATCATCAGGGATGAAGTGTGCATCCATGGATTTTTCGTTACCTAATATGTGGGATTTGCTGTATGTGTGCAGACTAGCATGTGTATATGTCTTGCTCTGAAGATACACCTGGCTGTGGAAGGATTGGAGGGCAGCTGAGGAAATTTGAGAGGTGGATGGATGAATTGAATGTTAGAACTGAAGAAAAGAGATCAGGGCTTTGAGGCTAAAGGGCAAAGGAAGGACTGAACCTCATGCTGTAATCTGTTATGGATCTTTTTCTTGTCTTGGATCCAGCCCCTTTTTTTGATTTTTATTACCCCCACTGCAATACTTAAGGCTAGACTGACAACTTGCCAGATTTGCAAGGGTTCACTAGAACATGAAGACAAACAGCCATGAAATTAGCTGTGATGAATGGAGAAAAAATAGTTTGTTGGCTGAGATTACCAGTAGTTGCTGCTAGAACAGCAGGCATCTCTAGAGCCATTAGTCAGGAACAGCAGATGTGAGCTGAGGTCAGTTAGAATAATTAATCTCTGTAGGCCAGTTACTTATTTACTTAGAAGTATATTTTTTGGCTTCCACCACTTAGAACCTTCCCTCAAAAAAACCTAAAACAACCAACCACAAAAGGACACCTGGTACAGACCAAGTTTTTAAAAATAAAGATGCAGCACTGTAACAAGTTGCCCAGAGCAAATAATTGAAGGTGCAAGTTTGACCAAACAAATCTGTCCCTTGTTGAGAACTGTAAACAATGAGAGGTTACTCTGCGTCATGGCCTGGAAGTGAGCAAACTTCAGCTAAATCTTGAACAGTGCTTTTATGTACTGTGGGTCAAATGACAGAAAAGAAAAACAATGCAATCCCCATGGCTGAATTCTAAATTCAGGCTGGAAGGTGCTGATGATCACCCCCCACAATTTCTTGGCTGCAACACACTGAGCAAATTTATGGTGCTGGGCAAGTTACAGGGACTAGAAATACCGTTCATCAGTATGATTCCTGGAAATACCCACAGGTTGGTGGATACTGGGACAAATCGTGTAGTGCTGTGACCCAATTAAAAGAAGGGCTGAATCGAATCCTTTGCTTGATTCCGTACAATGTGATAAACCAGTCGGTGTGGGAATGTATCATGCCAGAGTGGTTGGAAGCTATAAGGATGGAAGTGCCTGATAATCAACTGAAAGAGTTCCGGGAAGTGTTGAGGTATGTAGACATACGTAGGAATCATTCTATTGTTGCATATGTTGATCGTTGAGGGTTTTAGCACAATAAGATGGTGACAGCAAATAAAAATGCCTGTGTGCAAGAGACAGTACTGAGTGAATGCTTCTGAATTTGTTATGACTTATAT
Organism: Theristicus caerulescens; assembly: GCA_020745775.1. Taxonomy (NCBI): domain Eukaryota; kingdom Metazoa; phylum Chordata; class Aves; order Pelecaniformes; family Threskiornithidae; genus Theristicus; species Theristicus caerulescens. The sequence goes on from CM036564.1 coordinate 54,522,368, forward strand.
TTAGACTAAAGCACTTGAGCTTTGGGAAAGTTTCCTTCTATTGCTCCTGATATCCTCGAGTCTGTATCAAGAGCCAACTACATGGATGCTTCTTTGCTGTGAGCAAGGCACATTTTCAGTGGCTTCCTGCAGCATGGTGGAAGAAGCATCTTTCTTCTCCTGGCCAGCTGTTGATGAGAAATAGCGGGGACTAGTAGAGCTGGCACTGAAAGAGTGATGATTTGTATTGATTTAGCTAGTATCTTCCCCTGTTGAGCAAAGAAAACACCAGAATAAGAATGGTGGCTGTCTGAGTCATAGTTTCATGTCTGCTGTATGCCTTTGACAATAAAACTTCACATTGCCTTTTAACTGATGAAAAGGCTCTGAAACTGACTGTAAGTTTATAGTTGTAGATATCAATGTAAACTTTTTTAGTGTAAACATGGAATAGTGGAGGAGTGGTGAGATAAGAAATGCTGGTAGTGAGATTGCCTTTCGACCAATTTTCTGTTATATCACACACAGTGTGTGCCATGGTAACTCAGTGATGCTATATTTTGTTTTTCTACTTTTCAGCAAAATGTTTGACATTGAACTTTGTCCTCTCCCTTTCTCCATGGAGGAGATGTTTGGCTTCATTAGCTGTCGATTCACAGGTTATCCATCCTCTGTGCAAGAGCAAGCATTGCTTTGGCTGCATGTAAGTGTCCTCTCTTGACAAGTCATGCTGAAGCAGCTTATGATTTTGGGAAAAAAAAAAAGGGGGGGGGGGAAGGAGAAACCACTTTTCCAAGGATCATGGAACCTTTCTGCCCTTTGCGTAGCCCTAGCATAAGGATGGTTGGTAGACAGATCCTGGGAAGCTTTATGTTACTAGCCCATCATGTGCAATAGAATGGAAGCCTGGAAATTCCTTTACCTTTGAATGTCAGTTGTGTCTTTAGGGCCATTCAGCTCTCTGACTTTTTGCCAGCAGTAGGTTTTAGTTTCTGCAGAATTTGGTCTGTAGATTCCAAAATTAATTCCAGACTCCAGAAGCAGCTGTAGTTGTTCCTGCGTACGAAGATCTGGATTAGACTAGCTCTGTACCCATTAAGCTTTCTGCTGCTCTGGCCCTTTTGTGCTATATTTGCCCACAAAGCTGGCATCCACCCAGTGTTCATATTCAAAAGCTACAGGGACAATCGTGTCAGCTGAGGGCAGTGAATTCAAAACGGTGTAAAATCTTCCACAGCACCTCAGAATAATGCCTGTATTCTTCATTGTCACTTCTTTTCTGCTGAGGGTTATTTTGGTTAAGCCTCTGCAAAGACCAGTTTACCTGATGACTGTAGCAATTTTCATGTATGCAGAGTTTTCAAGTAAAGTATGATTTTTTTAGATAATTCTTGACCTAATAACAGTTAATGACAAGTATGAGTGAGCTCATACTTGTCTGAGCATTGGTGAAAAAACAGATGAATATTCCCTCACTGATTTGCAGATAACTGTCCTGTCACTATGTTGACACCCGTAGGCAACCATTCTGACTAGGTTCTTAGAATAAATACAGGAATTCAGTTTTAAGTAATAATGAAAATAGTAAATAGTTATTCATCCAAGTATTGGTAATACTTTTGGTTTACAGAAATACTTTCGTGGAACAACCTTGCACCTCTGTGTGTTTGTGCATAAAACTGATCTCAAGGTGCACCGAGCAGGTGCCAACAAATATTTTGAAAATACCCTTTTTTTGGCAGTTCTCTTTTGCCCTGATTCTAACAGAAATCTGAGCTCACAGCTCACCTCATTGAATCCCAAAATTAAATGCATGGAGCTTGCTGAACTGAGGATCGTATGATAAAGGTGCTTATAAAGTGGCTGGCATTTTTGATCAAACTTGAAACTCATGCTTTTTTGTTGTCTTTCCTCAGGTGTTATCTGAACTAGACATTGTTGTTCCTCTTCAGTTACTAATCAGCATGTTTTCTGATGGAGTTAATTCTGTAAAAGAGTTAGCAAATCAAAGAAAATCGAGAGTGAGTGAACTGGCAGGAAATCTTGCAGCTCGGAGGGTAACTGTTATTTATCCTGCTTATTTTTTTGCTTAGGACAGTTTTTCTGATAAAATGCATGTGAAGAATTAAAAACACTATAAATTTTGAAAATGGAAGAAAATTGGCATGACTTCTTCAATTAATACACTCTATTACATGGTCAGTGTAAAGATAATGCAGATAGGAACTGCAGAAGAACTGTGCAGTTTTTCCTTAGTGAACTGGTTTGTTTGGGATACATTTGGAGTGTTCTTGGTATCTTTTCCAACCATTTTCATTCTCTGCATCTTCTATTAATAACCATCAACAACAAGTTGTTAGGGACAACTGGTCACCCAGAGTGAGCTTTTGTATTCTAGTGCAGATTTGGTGGGCCTAGGTATGTTTTGGTAGGGTGACAGAGCAGAATTTGTTTCTGTTTCCCTACATTTTTCTTCCCCATCCAAGAGAAGCAAAAATTTATCTAAAGTTGTCTGTCAAAAGCTTATGGTCTGGAAGAAAACTTGTACAAATCTGTAGGCACTACATGTACTTGGACTGATGTGACTAACTTCCCAGTAATCTTGGGCGAAGTGCTTCAAGGACAGCAGGAACAAGGGTGCTTGAAAGGTCAGATCTTTAGATTTAAGGAACTACAGCATCTAGGCAGCTGATTCCTTACATGTGGCCTGCCTGTCTTCTGATGTAGCTCTGCAGAGAGCACTCCAACACCTAGCCCATGACTACTTCTAAACTAAGCAGAAAAAATGGACAAACTTACTGTCTGGTCTTTCAGACCATAGCTGGCCTAAAAATAGACCTCATGTGTCATCTAACTGCGTATCTCTCTGCAACACTTACAGGTTCTCAGGGTGTTTTAGGTGGCCTACTGTGGTGTGGACATAAATCAATACAGACATGCACATCTTGTTCCCATTGTGTCTAGTTCATTTCCAGCTGCCTGTATCCTTGGTATAGCCTCAGTTACACTGTTCTCTTGAGATAGCCTCCTTTATTATCCTCCTACTATTAAAGTTTGTGTCCCTGGATCATGGAGTGGATCATTGTAACCTGATGGCCACTTTACTGCCTGCACCAATTTTCTGTTTGGTTTATGATGTTAAAATTACTCCTTAGTAGGAATAAGATAATGGATGTCAGCCACTTAGCTTAAGAGAATGTATAAATCTGCTCAGAATATGATTCCTGTACTTCTATCATATTTTATCATTTAATGGCATTAAGGGACGTGTAGATTTTGCAAAAAAGATACAGAAGGGAATAATAAGGCTGTCAAAGTTCTTGCCATTTCTGCAATTTCGTATAGAATGAGATTGCTTAAATGCCTAACAGTCATTTGGACATGTTGATTCTTTACGTCTTCAGGTAAGCGTTGCTTCTGACCCTGGGCGCAGAGTTCAGCACAACATGCTGAGTCCTTTCCCAAGCCCCTTCCAGAGCCCATTTCGGAGTCCAATTGGTAGTCCTTTTCACAGCCCTTTCAAGAACTTTGGACACCCCAGTGGAAAGACGATTGATTTTGACTGTGAAGATGATGAAATGAATCTTAATTGCTTCATTCTGATGTTTGATCTCATCTTGAAGCAGGTACTTGCAAAAGAAAAACACCCATATTTGAGGGTACATTGAAGTTCTGTAGTCACTTTTGACTCTCCTTTAATCCTGTATTGAGTCCCTTTCTGCAAAGGGACTGGCATGAAGTGTAGGCATCTAAATCCCTCTACAGATGTCATCTGCCTTTACCCATATAGGAGTTATAGGTTCATGTTTAATGAAGAGAAGTTAGATACCTCCACATTTGTGTTAGATAGCTCATATGAGTGAAAGGATCTTCTCCTTGGAGATGTGTTTATTTCTACAGACTAGAAGCAGAGGCTTGTTGATAGGCTTAGATTAAATGCAGAATTTTTGGATAGCTAGTTTCATACATTGTGAATCCAAGGCCAAGTGTTTTGGATAACTGTCTCCAGGTAAAATTCATGGATCCTGTGCTTGAAATTGTCTGTTTACTCTAGCTGTTCAAGCTTGGGCCTCAACACCAGTGGCAATTTAAAATTGTGAGTTCCAGCTTATCTCAAACTCTTCCCAGTACTGTAATATAACACTAACAGAAATGTAGGAATAGGCAGAATAGTTAGTGCTCTGGCTTTTAAATAATAAATCCTTACTTTTTTCACTCTCTTTCAGATGGAACTCCAGGATGATGGTGTCACTTTGGGCTTAGAGAACAGCATTTCAAAAGATATAATATCCATCATAAACAATGTGTTCCAGGCACCCTGGGGTGGTTCTCACACCTGTCAGAAAGATGAAAAAGCAGTTGAATGTGGTCTGTGTCAGTCCAGCATTCTGTGTTACCAGCTGGGTTTTGAGCTGCTGGAACAGCTTGCTCCAAAAGAAGAAATCAGGCTTGTGGTAAGTAGAGCAGGAAAGGGCCTGTATTATTGGTGTGCTGAAACTCCTCTTCTTCATTGTCCTCATTACATTGTGCATAAGGGAGCAAAGCTGTGCTGGCCTTTGGCACAGAGGATTTGGGAAGCTGAAGCAAAATGCCGTTGGATTTCAAAATTTCCTAAGTTTGAATTGATTCAAAGAACCCAGGGAAGATGATAATATTCATCCAGTATGAACTCTTCCCCCATCAACACTGAAGTGCTGATACTCCTATGATACTGTGTCCTAGATAAAATGTGAAATGTTAATACTTAATGTTTTTCACTTTCTTTTAAAAGCTAAGAGTGAGTATTTTGAAATAATTAATGATTTTGAGTGAATCAGTTGTCAAGTGAGCAAGCCTTAGTTGGTGCTTGATTTTTGAAAATGCTGAGCACTGTTGAAAAACAGAATATACTTCAGGTTGAGTATCCAACTTTATCAGACAGATATGTACTCTCCAATCCCTAGTCATCGTTAAAGTCCTCTGTAGCTTTGCAGAAGAATTGAAGCATTGCCTGTGGTGTGATGAATTTATTTTAAGCTGTGTGTCTATTATATGTAACTGTTCCATCTGATAGTTCAGAAGACAGCATTGTTCCCCTAATTTTGAGAGCTCATTTGCTGTGGCATGGTAATGGCAGGATGTTTATTAGTAATTTTTTTTCAGTAGTGGGCATAGTGATGGCTTTTGATGTGTAAAAGTTTTGGAATTCCGTTTGGATGTGTATGCTAATACACATTAGTATTACATACAAGTAGGTACTGTGCATGTGGTATTCAGTAACTTGGACTAGAAAAATCATCTCATGCCCTTTCAGTTCAGATTCTCACCTCAACCAAAACGTAGCAAGTAGTGAAGTCTTTTCAGTGCTGGGGCTCGGATCCACCTTGCAATTTATAACATAAAGTTCACAATGGCAGCCTGTAATCCTGAGCTCCTGGCAACAGGCAGAAGTAACTCCAGCCTGGTCCTTTTTTCAGTGTAAAAGTGATTGAGGTAGCTCCTGCCTCTAAGCCTGTAACGCTACAGGAAACACGCCCTGCTCTTGTCTGTTACTCTTCTGAGGCAGGGATGACAAGTTTGGTGAAACCACAGCACTCTGATTGGACTCACCTCAGCTCCAATATGGATATACAATTTCTGTTAAGGGGTATCACTTACTTACATCCATGTTTGAAACATAGTCTTTTTGTCGGTATGCATTTGGTGATGCAGAGTTTTAGATAGGCAGGTGATTTGAATGCACAAGTGTACATGTAACTAGACAGTGTCTGCCTCAATTGAGCTCAGCTTATCACACCAAATGTAACTTAAACAGCAGGATATGGCATCATGTATTTAGATATAACATCAAGAAACGAATTTAACTTATTATATTCTTAAAGGAGCCCACAGATAACCTCGAGGATAGTCTTCTGTATACTAGACCTGAGTTTATTATAGGAACTGAAGGAGAAGAGGAAGACAAATTGGCACCAAAACATGGAGAAAACCCAGGAAATCACACAGAAACCACAGAAAATGCTGGTAGGTGAAGGGTGTGAAGGTTGAGTATTTCAGCAGGGCTTTAAATGAAATGCTTCTACTCATATAGAATACAAGGTTCTGAAGCAGTCTTTCAAGTCCAACAAGGCACAGTCACTTTTTTCTCATGCATTTAATTCTTTCAACATATTAATTAAATAGGAAGGCTGTATTTATGTTGATAGCAAATGTGACTGTCTCTCAAAAGAGTGTTAAAAGAAATCTTGGCTTTTTGAACATATAAAATAACAAAAATATTACATGCCAAATTCTCTGCTGTTGTAACTTTACTGACTGCAGGGTTATTGGGGCTAGAATTAATTTCTCTCATCACTTTGACATTCTGTAGTTTCATTTGGAATCCACAGATGAGAGAACTTTAACAACATTTTATGTAACTTACATTTTTAACAGCGATAAAGAATGACCCAGAAAGAAGATTTTGTTATCAGCAACTTCCAGTTACCTTGAAGCTTATATACACTATATTGCAGGTAACATTGATTACTTTTTTGTTTAATTTGAATTTTTGGTTAAGTGGTATCATTGTGTTGAGAGTAGTACGTCTGCCTACACAGGAAATGTCAAGGTTTGAAGAACCAGACATTCTTTTTAACATGCTGAACTGTCTGAAGATCCTGTGTCTTCATGGGGAATGCCTGTATATAGCAAGAAAGGACCATCCACAATTTCTTGCCTATATTCAAGACCACATGCTAATTGCAAGGTAGGTTTTTATTGCACATTTTGTCGTCATCCTTTGTTGGTTCTCCAACTATACATTCGTTGTTGGCATCAAAGAATTTGCAGGTTTAGTATGGAAAATTAACAACGGGTGGTAGGGAAGTGTGGAAAGGTTAAGTAACTGTATAAGGGCACATTGCACAGGCTAATTAAGAAGTTGTAAATGAAGCCACGGTACCCTGCATTGTCCATCATGGCTACTCTGTCATGCACCACTTGTTTTGCAGTGAGTCACAGTTTCTCATGTTGAATAAAAGCATTGTCTGAGACTGAGGTATCTTCCCTGACTCTACAAAATAAAATAAAGGATGATGCAGAGGCAGGCACACAGTCTATAGGGCTCTAGCATTAAAGCTGAGAGAACAACAGTATTGAACCTTATTTTTAAGACATAAAGGAAGTTTTTTTCATTTAGAATCAGAGTGAATTGGATTGAAATCTCTGCATTTTAAGATTCTCTTTGGAGAAAGGGACTTTTGCAGAAACTCACTGAATAAACATCAGCATATGATGTTCTGAAATAAAGTGTGTTCATCAGCGCTTACAGCTGCTCTGTATCAATTTCACTGAGCATCTCCTGAGACTGTAGGGCTTTAGCAGACTAGACAAACTGTCCTGAATCTAAATACCAGCAAATTGTGAACACATGACATCTTAGTCATTCATGGATGCACAGGATTCGTGGTGCCAAGACAGTTCATGTGGCTTATGTGCTGAAGCTGGTCGTGCTGAAACTGCTAGTGCATAGCACAGATTATGTTCCATGGTGGTTGTGCCTTGAATGAGGCAAACTCTTGTCAAATCTGAAGTGTTTCAATGTAAGGAATATTTGAACCTGGATTTTCAAGAAAAACTGCTGTAGTTGAAGATTTGCAAGTAGCTCTGTAATACCAGCAGCTCTGTAGTATTCAAATAAATGCCCAGGATGGCTCATGGAGATTTTCATGAAAAGTGCATTCCCACCAACAATTCAGTGTAGACATTTAGAAGAAAGGATGTCAAGGGAATGTTTTTATAAGCATGTTTGCTCTTTTTGGTCTTTCCAGCTTATGGGGAGTTGTGAAGTCTGAGTTCTCTCAGCTTTCTTCCCTGGCAGTCCCACTTCTTCTTCATGCACTTTCACTTCCCCATGGAGCTGACATTTTCTGGACAATCATAAACAGCAATTTCAACAGCAAAGATTGGAAGATGAGATTTGAAGCAGGTAGGCCTGAGAAATGTACCCTATTTGCTCTTTGTTGCTTCACTGAAGAGGTTGAGCTTTCTTTGCTGTAACTGAGGAGACCTATAATAGATGATTATCTTTTTGCTGCTTTGGGGAGTTTTGGAGATAGTCTGGTGCAAAATGATGGCACAACAGTGCAGGAGAATAGAGGAGAGAACATGAGACATTTTGGATAATCAAAGTAAAATCAAAATTACAACAGTTGCCAGCTGTTTTTGTTACTTTCTCAGATATGCGTATTTCTGGGAGAGGTATATTAATCAGGACATAAAGAAGCCATTGCCTAAATTAATATGTATATTTTCTTTGTCTGGCGGGCATGGCTGCTACAGTGGAGAAGGTGGCTGTGTTGTGCAGATTTTTGGATATTCACTCTGTGACAAAAAATCACCTGCTGAAGTACTCTTTGGCTCATGCATTCTGCTGTTTCCTGACTGCTGTGGAAGATGTCAACCCAGCAGTAGCTACAAGAGCTGGGCTATTACTTGACACCATAAAGAGGCCAGCTTTACAGGTAGGTTCGTTGTATGGGAAAAAATACATTCAAACAGGAATCTGGGTTTTCACCTGAAGTTCAAAGAGGTTCAGGCATACAGCGTCATGGTCACTGCTAATACCTCTTTAAGCAAATGTTATGGGTCTTGGTAATTGACATATGCACAAAATAGCCAAGGGAAATGATACTACCCTAGCCCCAACTTAGAATCATAGAATCATTTAGGCTGGAAAAGACCTTTAAGATCATCGAGTCCAACCATAAAAACTTTGATGACTGCAAAGGATTACTGTTGCATTTGAACTGCTATCATAGAAAGCTGTAAATGTTTTTTATTATTTTAAAATTTATTGGCATTTTTCAATTTAAAAAAAAAAAGTGTAAGTCGTATGACACCCTGCTGAGCTGACAGTGAGAAAATATATTCAAGCAAAACCAAACATGGTCTTGATCTTTTCAGGATTTACTTAGGCATGTAATTTTAAGCATGTGAGAGACCCTGCCAATCAGAATTGTCATGATTAAAACTAAGCAGATATGAAAGTGTATCAGAGCCTATGTATACAAGCAGGACAAAAAAAAAAAAATCTCATAGTACACAATTCAGTTCTAGTTCTCTGGAGAATACAGTGAATGTGTATTTTAAAAAGTTCAGTGTTACTGCCTATAAAAAGCTGTTAATACTTGCTAGTTTTATTCCATATAGTGCCTTTTCAAAATAGTTTCCAGAGAACTTGAAATCACTGAGTTCACTGAGACTGTTACCAGTATACTGCACTTTTGTATTTAATGTGTGGGTTTTCTTCTCAAACATAAGTCTTGACACTACACCCAGAATTCTAGTGCAAGTAAAATACAGAAGCATTTTGAGGCAAAATGCTTCTGATACACTTCATCACATAATCTTTCTTCCTCTGTTTGGGCTTGGTGATTCATTCTTTTTGTAATTAAGGGCTTGATTCAGTTGCCTAAATATAAGCTTTTTCTCAGGCAGGGGTGTGTGAAAAGAATACTTCAATATTGTGTACCAAATGTGCAGTAGGACAGAACTTTGCCTATACCTTTGTATTCCTCAAAATCTTAGCAAATTCTCCATTTTAAATACGATGTTCATTTATCTCCTTACTTACCTTACTTTTCCATTGATATCAGTAGCATTAGTTCTGATTTAAAGGACTTGGTAGGAAAAATGAGCTAAACCTTTATCCCGTACTAATTAACAGGAGAAATGGTGAGCTTTGACCTCCCTTTGCTTTAAAAAATGCTTACAGTTTTCACATCTCAGTTCTGTGTTGTTGTTTTTTTCCCCCTCTATAGGGTCTCTGCCTCTGCCTTGATTTCCAGTTTGACACAGTTGTCAAGGACAGGCCCACAATTCTTAGTAAGCTTTTGCTACTTCATTTTCTAAAAGCGGATATTCCAGCTTTGAGCTGGGAGTTCTTTGTGAATCGCTTTGAGACCCTGTCTCTGGAAGCACAGCTTCATCTGGACTGCAACAAAGAATTCCCTTTCCCAACAAGTAAGCAGAGTCCAAATCAATGTGATCACCTTTTATCAGCTTCTGGAATTTCAGCTGCCTGCAAGGGTCCGGGAGAGATCTAGGTCTCACCTGTTTAAATTCTCTGAAACTAAGTAATCTTTCAGGCCAAAAGAGAATAATTTGAAGGGAGCATTTTTTGCCTGCCTGAATACAGGTTAGGTTATATTCTGTTGCACCTTTGGGCGTCACGTTTTACACTTACTAGGATGTGATTGCCAGCCTTGGTTGAAATGCAGTCTGGTTCTGTGAGCAGCTGCAACCTGTATTAACCCACTTGTTCTTTTGTAGATGTTCTCATGCTATCAACATTGCTATTCTCAAAGGCCTAGGTCATGCCTGACCCTGTTCTGTAGTGGTCTGTACAAAGACAGCCGTGGGAGCTGTATGACCCTCAGAAACCAAACAAATGTATGGGGCACAGCACAAGAGGTACATGGACTCTTATAGCTGGTGCTCAGTTAACTATTCCTGCAGTGACAGATGTTTGTAAATGTTTGTCCTGTTCATACTTGGTTTCTTGATGAGACCCCATGTCTCTTTCCATTCACTAGGTGGTGCTAAAAAATAATCTGTGCATGATTGTTTAACATGTTGAGTAACTGAAAACTTCCTTACCCAAGTGATGGCCCATGAGGCAGACCTATTTCCATCTGGTTTGCTTGGAGGAGGTGGGGACAGCTGTTTAGACAGCGTGTACTCCCTCAGCAGCCTAATGCCTCCTCCTACACTTGCATGGAGCCCAGTGCCTAAAAAAGACCAGGGGCTGCTGCTTCATCCGCACAGGAGATGGGTGGAACTGCAAACATATTTTCTTCTCCATATATGAGTAGCTTGACCCAAAGCTGGGAACTGCTGCTGTGGCCTGAGGAGGGAATCTTGGCACTAGTTTATAGCACCTCTGGCTGCAAATGTAGGGTCATATCTTTAAATATGAATAGTTGGGAGTGATGTAAAATTGAAAATATGCAAAAGATATTTTTCAAGTTTCTTTTTAACCTTTCTCTTTGCCTTTTCAAAGTGGTGCAAAGGATGGGCTCACCAGCTTTAGTTGCTCAGATAATTAAACTCAAAGGGTTTGAATGCACTATAGACATGAGTATAGAAAAGTATTGGTGACCCCATTAAGACATGCAGTGATACTGCTGGTAACACCACTGTAAACGCATAATCACACTCACAGATTTTTGGAAGCGCTGTTCAAATCCAGGATGATAGGTGTAGGCAGGACAGGAGGTCAGTGAGGCAAAACTAGAGGCCACATTTGGGTATGAGTGCACTAAACGTGATCCATACTCATGAGATTCCTACTGTTTTAAATAGAGGGCACCTCATATTCCCTTAGCCTGAAATTCAGGTTTTGGTTTCAAGAACCTGTTTTTGTCCAATCTCTAAAGAAAAAAGTAACAGCATAATTTTTTAAACATAGTTATGCCATTTGGGGTTTTATGGATTTCAGAATGAGAGCATGCAAATGAGTACCTTGCAGATGGACCCCTTGAGCCCATATGAAGCTTTCCTGACTTGAGTGGGACCTGGGGCCCAGTTGCATTTGGCACTTGGCAGCATTAGGGCCTCACCATGCTGTGGAATGAATCCTAACTTGGTCAATTGCATTTGCAAAGCTATCACTGCTGTCCGGACAAATGTCGCCAACCTCAGTGATGCAGCAATGTGGAAGATCAAGAGGGCTCGTTTCGCACGTAATCGTCAGAAGAGTGTGCGTTCCCTGAGGGACAGTGTGAAGGGACCAGTGGAGTCAAAGAGAGCGCTCTCCCTTCCAGAAACCTTAACCACCAAAATTCGTTGAGTATCTATTTATATTTTTGTGACACGCCTGTATCTTCTCCCTTAGGATCGTATCCTATTGCTGGGTACACATTGGAATTGTCAATATTTATCCAAATGGGATAGCAAATTTAGGTTTCTGACTGATTTGGGCATTATTCAGATAATGACAAGTTAGTGAGTTTGACAAAGAACATAGACAAACATTTTGTCTATGCTGTGTTTGTTTAAAATGCCAGAACAAAATGCTCCAAGACTAGTTTGTGGATAGATCTTAATTTTTATTTGTGGCTAATACACAGTAGTTTTGTCTAAAATAGATAGAGTGTTTACAGAAAAATTCCTCTGTTACTAATTTATTTATTAATTGTGATTATTAATCAGTGTATGCAGCATATGCTAGACATCTTAAAAACAACTGTTAATGTCTCAAATGAGCTTTTGGATATCTTCAGAATTCCTTTGTTAAGAAAACAATGTCCATGCAACACATCCTTCCTGCCAGCTTGTATAGGAGGACCTAGGTGCTGGAAATCCATAGGCCTCTGTGGAGCACTGTACAGGTATCTTTCCAAGCAGAAATAAAGCTTACCCATTCTCATTTAGAGAATTTTACAAACACAGATTAGTCTTTATATTCAAATTGGACCTCTCACATTGCTCCTACCCATATAATAGGAACTGATAAAATGTTCAAACCTGGGTGCTGGTGAACTGTTAAGTTAAAAGGTAATTTCTTTTCTCCAAAACAAACACCACTATGTTTTGGGACTCTTAGGTAATCCTTCTTGACCGATTTCTGATCCTGCATAGGGGCTCCGGTGTGGTGACTCGTGTACCAGCAAAACTGAATGATGGAGAAAAATAGAGGTATTGAACATGGTGCACAAAATCTGTAGGGCACAGAAGTGACATGTTTCGAATGGTTACACTCACTGCCTGACAACAGTGCATGACTAAATGAACATAAATATGCTAGCACTGAATATATGCTGAAGTATAAGATGTCAGTACTGCCTTTTTAAACAGAGTTGCTTGTTTGTTTTTTTTTTTTTTTTGTTTTAAGCTGTGAGCTTGACCAGACACGAGCAGTCTGCTCCAGCCCTTGGAGGAACACCAGAGCAAACACCAGGTGGGTTTGACAAGGGGGGTGTTTTGATGGAACAGGAAAAGGAAGGCACTAGTGCTAGCTTTCTTGCTGACTTGAGATAAATTTATGCAAGATGGAAGTTGTCTAAAAGGCACAGTGAATCATGTCTCAGCATGGTTCCAAAAGGTATAAATTGAAGTTTTGCTCTTGATCTGTACTGAAAACTGCCCCCAGTTGTAAATAGTACTTCGGGGCTGGGAGGAGGTTATTCAGAGGCAGTCAGCTATGTGGGCACTGCCTCACCCTCCTGTGTTTCATTGCCCACAGGAACAAGTAAATCTGGCCTCATGGGTCACCTGTGTTCAGGCTGATCTTTGACCTTCAGGTTTTAGAGACAGCAGACAGAATGCTTTTGATTGTCGGTACTGTAAATTACACTTGCCTCCTCTGTATGCTTATAGACATCTTAAGTCCTTTATTTTATATTTACTGACATTTTGTGAAGATGTCACCCTTCTGTCAGGCATTTGTAGAAAAGCTAGCTCAGCAGGGTCCAAGTAATCTCTAAATACTTCTGACTACTGACAGGTGAAAAATCTCAGATTCAGATCTTTTCATATTCCTTCTTCAAGACTTGCAATATTTCCAACAGACACAAATTCAGAATTAGAACAGATGAGCTTACTGAGTAACCAGCTGAAAGGAAAATACCTTGCCAGCGTGGGCACTGACTAAGCTATGAAATGGACTAGGAGAGCTTCTGAATTAGCAGTATATAGCCCTATCGTAATAGCCCAGTGAGAGCTGGAAATCGACCAGTTCCTTGCAGAACGTATGTGTCACAGGTTGTCACAGGCTAATAGAAGGAACAAGTGAAATAATGGTACGATGAACAGATGTGTCAGTGAATGATCTTCATTTAATGGCACCATTCATTCACCTGCTGTATACTGGGCTTAGAGAAACTTGTCACAGAAGGAGTGTCAGTCTCACAGTAGGCATTGTTAGCCATTGTGATTTTATTAGATGTATTTTGGTATTTCAGAGCTTCAGTTTCCAGGCTCAGGTAATTAATCACCTAAGCTGCAAATTCATGTTCCACTAAAAATGTATATATAAAAAGTTGCATGTAGCTAGTAACCACTGACATGAAGAAAAGTCTGTTAATATGATTCAAAATTATCACAGATGCTTTGGAAACTAGGATACAAATGACTGTCCTTCTCCACCTGCCCAGTATTTATGTCTTTCTAAAATCTTAATTTTTTTATAAAATATTTTTTTAAGGTTTGACTCATAGTTTCTAACACTTTGCATTGGCAGCACTGAGCATATGTGATTTGTCTAAGGAACTGACTCCCAAACATAGGCTGTACATCTGCTGTAGAAAAACATTTGTTTTATACATACCACTTGAATCAACCAGCCCTCATGCTCATCCGTTCTTTCTAGATCTAAAACTGTAATCCTTGCACAGTTCAAATGTAAGCTGAATCCAATGTGTGTTCTGTATGGATTAATTACCAGGATCATGTATTTGTTCATCTATCCTCTACAATACCCTGGACAGTCACTTAGAGAGTTGTGTTGATAGGCACAGGGATTACAATTGGGGTGAAGCACAATCTAATTGTGATCTGATGTTTTATGTTATGTTGTGGTATACCTTAAAGTAATTTGAAGGTAGAGGGGTCTGATATAAGGGACACATGAATAAAGAGATGAATCTGTGGGCGTAAGGCTAAATTGAATTCAGGAATGGTGGCTGCATATTAACTAGCAGGCTGTGTGTTTGGTGATGTGAGAGGGTTTTCCTGGGGTGTGGGGGTGTGTGTGTATGTATATACCTTGTATGTAGGTGTGTGTGTGCACACGCACACAAATTGTATATGTATGCGCATGCATTTTGAGGGGTAAAAGCCACCATAGCTACTGTAAAGACAAGGCTGCCTTGGTGTTGCATTCTTAGCTTGAATCTAAACAGCCTGATTTGGTACAGGATACCCTATATCATGTGTTAATGAAATGAAAGTTAAGTTCAAGCTTGATATAACTAAAGACCTATTTCAGACAGGAGAGGAAGGTTTGCTGGACTCTGAAAGTCTATTGCCTAAATGGGATTGTAGGGTTTTTGTAGTTTTAAACAAACAGTTCTCCATTGCTGGTTTACTGCAGGTTTCTGCATTAGAAGTAAAACCAGGAGGTGACTGACTTTTCCTAGACTTGATCCTTACTAGAGCTATGACAAACTACTCAGGGTGAAGCTCTGTTCACTGTGTCCTGCTGTATAGTTTTCAGTGAGGGTAAAGTATGAGAAATGAGATTTTAATGCTTCAGAAAGTGTAATATTTCTGCAAAGTAAAATGTCAGGAAAAGTCCTGGGAAGTACCTGTTAACTGGTGCTAGTATTACGAACTCATGGCAAAATTGAATGTTTTATCACTGAGCTTCTAAATTATGTTGTTCAGCAAGTGAAAGTAAAATAGGTTAATCTTTTCAGATTAATTACTCATTGAGTCCTATTTGGAGAACCAGGATTTATTTGGAGTCCCACGATCCTTTGACTCATTCTGTCTTATCTCCTTCTTTGTTTTATGGAAAATCTCACAATATATAATAGAGATAAAAATAAGTAGGGCTGAAGAAAACAGTCTAATATCATCTTTAGGAAAATGATGTCTTTTTGATGCAATTTCATGGAAAATTTTAACCTGGGTATAATAGTTGAAAGATTATTTCTCATTTGATGTCCACAAAGCTAAAGTTATTTTCTATATACATTTTTAATGTCCTTCTGAAAACAGAACTTGCTGTATTTCTCATTCTAATTATTTCAGAATTTATTGTTTTCTTTTTGCATCAGCAAATCTTGGTCCAGCAAAAGTTTGGATAGAGAATTTTCATTTTGAAGGAAGGTTTCTGTAAATAAAAAATCCCAGTGAAAACTGTTTGGAATAAAAAATGTTATATAATATGAAGTTCATTATTTCTTTTTACCAAAATGAGACGAGTAGAGGAAAGTTATTCTTAATAGAAGTGATTCTGAAAATTCTCCCCCCTCCCCAGTTTTCATTTTCAGCTATCATAGAAACAACAACCTTCTCCCATGCTCAGCAAAACAGCCAATCAAACAAAACTCTTTGCTCACCCACCAATATAATGTAAAATATTTAAAATTACTTAAAGAAATGACAGTTTTGTATTTTTGCTGGTGAAGAACCTAAAACAGATGCAGTTGTACCAGCAAAGGAGTCCCTTGGTAGAATAGCATATTACATTGAGAATATGGGTAAATTATAATATTGAAATAATTGTTAGTATTTGGTATAAATATATAGCTATGAATTTACATAAACCCTAAGACATGTAAGTAACTCTAACAGACTAAGTGGATATTAGTTGCTGGCTAGTAACACTAACACAGACATGCAGGAGCCATTTTGAGATTATACTTTGAGCTAATCTGGCTTGCAGGGTCGTCCTGCAAACTTCAACTTAAACTGTTCTTGCAAAAGTAAGGACTATTTCCAATAGTTGAAAGGATTTATCCTTGAAATGAAAACAAGTAGATCGTTTTATAATTCTGCTTCATACCATCTTGCTTTATCTCAATTATTTGCTGTTAGACAGATTTTTAACCATGGATCAGAAAATACATCAGAACACATTTTAGTAAGAGTTAATTTTAATTTTTAAAAGTTATAGTGTTTAATGAACAAACTAAAATTAATGGTGTAATAAAAACTTAATTTTTCAAGTAGTGCTCCCTTTTGATGCTGTCAAAATAATATTTTCTGTTCCCTTTGTTGATTATCCTAGTGGAAATAATTTTTATTTATTTCACATATAATGCATATATAATGCATTTTATTTATACAGAAGCATTTAATTTAGATTACTGTTTTAAAATAGAACATGTTGGAATAATATACTTTTACTGTGCTTTAGCCATGCATTTATTCAGAATTACTTAATAAAAAGAATCTGATATACTGATGTGTGAAATAGCTGCTGCTTTTCATGAATTCAATCCCTAGTGTCAGTATAATGTAGATCTTTAGGAACTGCTAAGTACTAAAAAAAGGCCTTACAAATAGGGTGAAATGGAAGAGGATAACTCCAAAGGCAATTACTAGAGAATTCTAGTAATGATAAATGGTCTTAAAAGTAACTGGAAATACTGTATTTAAAAAAGATACTGAAGTGTGAAAATGAAAATACTTGCCCAGTTGGCAATGTTATTTGCAATGTGTCTGTTTAGCTTGGATAGTGATAGCCAGCACCCAAGCTTCCTTGCACTTTGTAAGTAGCCTCTCATCTTTCACATGATCATATTCCCACGCAAAGTATTATTTCCATTCAATGTTTATAAAACCAAGTCTTAGGCTGCTTCTCTGGGAAAACGTCATCAGTGTTTTGACACAATACATAGTGTCCCAAAGCCTAATAAATTATAGTGCCTACATTTTGGCCCAAGTTATTTGAGGGAAATACAGACTCCATGGTGAAAGGGCAAGTCTTCATTCTTTGTTTAATCATTATTTGATAGAATTTTCTCCATCTCCTGCCTTGCTGTTTTGTACATCCTCCACTGGCAAAGCCTAATATCCAGTAACTTTTGCTGAGGAAAGACTGAAAACTATGCCAGATGAGAATTTGGTGGCAGTGGGATTTGATTCTCCTTTAGTGCATAGATGTGAAGGAATAATAACACTCAGTTTGGCAGAAATGCACTGGGAGGGGAAGATAAGCAGCTGGGTTAAACATGGGAAAGCTGAGAAATGGAGTTCAGTGTACACAGTAGGTGTTAATGTGCTGTTGAGCCTGAGGCAACAGAGGAACAATGCCCTCAGAGATGCATGCCTACCTCCTGTGACTTCACCATGTGTATTTGGGCAGAAGTGGAGCAATGAACTCTGGAAAAAAATTCTGGTGTATTCTGTACCCTGTTTACAGTCTTATCCAGTGTGTGATACCGTCTCTCTTGTGCCGATAGGACAACCCTCCCCAGAGAATGATAATACAATAAAAGACCTGCTGCCAGAGGATGCTGGGATTGATCACCAGACTGTCCACCAGCTCATTACTGTGCTAATGAAGTTCATGGCAAAGGATGAGAGCAGCGCTGAGTCGGACATCAGCAGCGCTAAAGCTTTCAACACAGTCAAGCGCCATCTGTACGTCCTGCTTGGTTATGATCAGCAGGAAGGATGCTTCATGATTGCACCACAAAAAATGCGTGTTTCAACCTGCTTTAATGCCTTTATTGCTGGAATAGCACAAGTAGGTGAAGGCACTTACTACTTTTTGCAGCTATTTCTTATTGCCTGTTGTTGAAATGGTGGTAGCACAGCCTTCTTTGTACCAAAATCATGGCTGATTGTGGTAATCCTACTTAAAGCTTCTTAACACCTCTTCAGTTGGTGAAAGAATTTGGGAACAAGGATCACTGCTTGTTCTTTACTCTCAGAAGGCTCCATGTAGCCTAATGAAGAGCTTTCTGTAGGTTCTTGCTTTGCAGTTAAAAAGTAAATAGTTAAATAGCAGTATGCTAATTTGTAACTTCCTACTAGTACTCTAAACTTGCTGTGTCATTGGCATAGAGATAACAGTTTTGTGTGCATGCAGGCATGCAAATACTACTGTTGTTCCTAAATCAGGGTTCTTCACCAGGTATGCGAAATGCCAATTAACACACCGAGTCGAGATATTTGTCCTTATTGCCAGTCTGCAGAGTGGGGTGCCAGGCATTTAACATCAGCCAGCACCATTCTTAGAAACACATCGGGTCTTTTTATCCAAACGATAACAAAGAAAAATTACATTAGAGTAACTGATTGGTCACTTCTACAAACATTCATCTGCGCATGTCCCAGTTTTAATTTAGCCCTAAGGAGGACCTACATTTTACACATAAAATCTCCTCCTAGGGGTGTGGGTTTTAGTATTATAATTACCTAAGGTAACTAAAGGTTATACCTTTATCCTGTCAACTATCACGAAGTTACAGTTTGACTTTACACCCTATTATGATTTCTGCTTAGACAATGGTTAACCTCGAGACAGGTAATTGTAGATCTTTGTTTTAGGAACTTTCTGTTCTCATTGTCATGGTTTCAGAACAGACCCATAATGGTTGCCTTAACTCTCCAACATCACTACCGCTGTATGACAAATTAGAGACTGCTCCAAACCTCTTTGCCCTCTTTCCCTAGCCTTTGAATGCCTTCCTTTCCTCACGTGTCATTTCCTCCTTTCCCATTCAGGAAGACCTGGGACCCATGTGCTCCTGCTTGTTCCCCTTGCATGAATGGTCTGTGAACTCTTCGACATTCTTCACTTTGCAGGAGGCTCATTGTCCTTCTTCCTTAGAGTGCACCAGGACTTTCTGTTCTCCCTTTTTTAAGGAGTGGTGCCACCATGGCGAACTTCTGTCTGTATTGCTATGATAAATGACTGAGCACATCATTGCCTTGTGCCTTCTTTCTCCATCTTCTAAGGAGGATCGTACTTTCCTATCTCACAAGGCTCTTCTAAGGCTCAATTATTTCTTACTGATAGAGCAGTTGGTGATGCTAGGCTGAAAAACATTTCACACTTGCAGGGTATTCTTATTATTTGCAATGAAGGGTCATCATCACTTCCACACTTTTTCCTTATCACAGTCTCTCATAAAGGATTACCGTAGGGGAGAGAGAGGGCTGTGATTTCAGATCTCCCCCTGCCCCAGCTCTTAAAATGCCCACTGTAACCTTCAAACATTGCTCAAAGCTATCCTGGCCTCTTCTGTATCTGCAATTCTTATCAGGATTTTCTGGTTCATACACTGGAATCAGTGATTTTTCAAAAAGTCAGTTGTAATGTGGATACTTGGATAAACTTTCACAGTGATGGAGATGTCAGGTATCCATGTTTCAGCAGGCAAAATAGAAGGTGTTAATGCAAACTGAGTAGCTACAAATGCATCCTGATCCATTGTCTTGGAGCACCATTGCTGGGTGTTGTTAATCATCTTTCACTTGTACAGTTTTAAGCTGAAGCATGCAAAAGGAGATTTGGAGTCTGGAAGTGGCAGTTTAGATCACAGGCAGTATCTATCTTCCACATTTTTTTACATGTTTTCCAAGTTCGGATTCCCAAACTTCAGTATCATAATTGACCTGCTTTTCAGAAGTACTGCTTACTGCAACGCTAAGTATTAGCCCCTGCCTTTCCTCTTCCTCCTTTAAAATGTCTCAGGATAGCCGACTTCACCATCGCTGTTTGAAAAGCTTCATAGTTGAATCCTGGCTCCCCTGATGTCAAATGGAGTTTGAGAACTTCAATAGGCCAATATTTTTCTCCATGTAGCAGACATCAAAACTTTAATTTATATTTTGGGGGGATTTTTTTCTTAGCTATAGGGCTGCTTTGTGTTGGGAATCTCCTTTGCTGCAAGAGAAATGCTATTTGCAATCTGAAGATGTGCTTACAGAATGAAAACTCAGTATGGAGCTCTTATGAGATCTATTTCAGTTACACTCCCTCCCTTAGTCATAAATATTTGCTTTCCTCAATGAGATCCACAAAGGTTGGGATTGGGCTGACTTGCTGGTTCATTGGTTTTGATTTCAAGCTGGATTGGAATGCTTAGTTCAAGGAAAAAAAAATCAAATGTCTTTTAGTATTTTGCATCATAAAATCTGAGTATTTGGAATTCTTGAAAGCATAAAATGCCTTTTTCTCTCCCTAGCAGCAGAAGTGGGCAAGTTTTGGTGTTTGCAGTCAGTGCGGTATTGCCCCGCATGGTGGCAATGTTGTACAAGCCTGTCGGAGTGGGGAAGCCAGCAGTGCCGGGCTCTGCCCAGCATCCCAGGCTGAGCTCTGCTCAACATTTGCAGCATCATTTATTCCAGATCTTCCTGTGACAACTTAAAAAATGGATCTGCTCAGCTTAAGACATGTCTGCATTACAGTATGTGCTGTGTTAAGGCAGGGCTCTGTCTTCCTTGTATGGATGAGTTTTTCCTAACCATGCTATATAACTGTATCTCACCCTGAGGGGACAAGGCACTGCAGGGTAGGACCATATTTGGTGATTATATATCATCTGTTCGACAGGCTAACCCTACATGGATAAACATGGGATTAATCTGTTTAGCTCTGTGCATGCAGCACAAAAATTTGAGACAGCTGCACATCAAACTAGTGAATTTTACAGGGAAAAACCTCTAGTCTGCTTGTTCAGGAGGGAACTTGAGAGATGAGTTCTGTGTTTGTAAATTAGGCTCATCCCCTTGTTCTTATAAAAACAAAACCAAAAAACGAAATACAGACCTGAAGGACATGGGTGATGTGGGTGAAACAGATGTTTGAGTCTGTTTAAATGTACAGGCCTCCTGATGAAGCACTAAGTCCACTGAAACTGCAGGGATGCATTAGATCTTGCGGGATGTGCTGGAGTTTGCTTGGCCTGCTGTTATACCTTCCTGGGTGTCAACCAGTATAGGCCGGCATCAGAGACAAGGGCTTTGTGGGTCCTTGTTATGATCTCGTTTAGCTGCTGATTTCAGGACATTAGCTATTTTTATTTAAAGCCATATGTTGCAAGACTGATGAGAAGATAATAAAAAATAGCAATGCAGTTTCAATCGAAAACACAGTTGTGTCAGGGCGGTAAGAATATATGCCCACACTGCACCTAAACATCAGGATTCAAATGTCTAGGATAGGCACCAAATAGCATGATGGTCATCAAAAGTCATGATGGAAGCAAGGCTTATGACTAGCAGTAATAACAGCAACCTGTCTACAGCAACACCACCACTGAAAAGTGATGAGCTTTTATTTAGAGCAAGATATTTTTCATTAGCTTTATTCTTGGATCCTTTAGGATTTGCATGCTTAGATGTCCTGCATAGCATTGCAGACACAGTCTTACCTTTGCTATAGTGAAGAGTGGAATTCTTGTCTTATTACGTGATTCCAGAACACGGGGCTTAAAAAAACCCAACAGCTAATGTTGCAAGCCTGATGAGAAAATAATGAAAACTGGCAATGCAGTGTTAATACAAAAACCCCAAATAACCAAAATACATAACCCCTGCTCCGAAACCCACAATTGCATCATATCTGTTAAACATGGGATATACCTAATATGGTTTTGTCTGTTGAAACATGATCAACTTGTGCTATAATACAAGGCTATCCCAGCATAATATATTTTATGAACTTGCCAATGTATGTTAAAATTTAGACTGTGCAGTATGAAAGGCTTTCAGAACACATCTTCTTTTGTTTCATTTTACCTGTTTAGCTAAAATGAGAACCTGGCAAGCTGGCAGAAAGTTTCTAACTGATAGTGAGACTTCCTTAAAAATGTCTCTTTCTTTTCACTTAACTAATACAGTTGAGGTATTAGTTATTTTGCTTTTCAACATCAGTTGATTTGATATTGGTGAGCTAACTCCTGTGCTGATGTTCTTTTCAGGTGATGGACTACAACATCAACCTGGGAAAACACCTTCTTCCCTTGGTGGTGCAGGTGTTGAAATATTGCACTTGTCCTCAGCTAAGGCATTACTTTCAGCAGCCTCCTCGCTGCTCCCTCTGGTCCCTCAAACCTCACATTCGCCAGATGTGGTTAAAGGCTTTGCTTGTCATTCTCTATAAGGTGAGTGGTCTTAAAAAGACACTGTCTGCCTTAAAATTTACACTTCAATTTGAAATTTATTGCAGGGAACACCTAACTGTACTGCAAGTGAAAGGAACTGTAAAGAACACTTTTCTTTGATTTGTTTACTCACTGTATTTAATTTCAATGTCTGAAGTAGTTAAGCTTTCATCTGTGCTACTGACCTATTACTTCTGCTATCTACATTGTCTTTCACATGGTTACCTGAGAAAGAAAAATACGGATTTGAAAATAGGAAAATGCTATGTAAAGTTCCAATGAATAGTATTTTAAGTAATTTAGAATTAGTTTTTAAAAAATTGAGTAACTTTAAATGAGGGGGTCCAGCTTAACAGCTTGTATTCTTTAGTTAAGTGATGCTTTTTAGGAAGTGTTGTTAAAATGTAATGTGTTTTTATGCACTAAAATGGAGCTGTGAATACTTTTGATATGCTTAACAAATTTCTAGTAGGTCTATAGCACATACAAGGAAATGGAGACACTAGAAATGAATGATAACAGCTGATTGAACTCGTGTGTTTGGAGAACAGTTCTGATGAGAGACCTTTTGCATTATTATTAATAGTTGGTTTTGACATATAAAAATCAAGGAAATAATATATTAAATCTTACTAATAGAGGTTTTTTAATTTTTTAAAATAATTCTGTGCACAAAGCTGAAAACAATCTTGATGTAGTTAGAAATATATGATCAAAGGAAGGCAAAGGGCATCCGGCTGACAATATTCTTGTCATTTTTCTATTTTACTGCTTAAATGTTTATCCAAGAAGAAAAGTTAGTTTTTAAGCTGAAGTTTTTCTCTTTCACTGAACAGTACCCCTACAGAGACTGTGAAATCAGCAAGATTGTACTTCACCTAATCCACATCACAGTCAATACCCTGAACGCTCAATATCACAGCTGCAAGCCCCATGCAACTGCTGGTCCTTTGTATAGTGACAACAGTAACATAAGCCGATACAGTGAAAAGGAAAAAGGTACTTTTAACACTCTCATTTATATGTTAGTTATTGATTTAATTCATTAAGTCTTGCAGATGTTGTAGAAATGGGTAAATATGGTCTGAATTTTAGAACATAATACTCAGAATTAAGTCCAAGGTGTAACTTATCTGACCAGCTATAGCCATCTACAGTAAAAGAAATTCACAATTTCTCTGTAGGCTAAGTATAGCACAGCAGTCTAACTTCTCTTGGAGGGAGTGTGCCTTAGACTTAGGTCAGTCACCATGCCTGGATAGTCCTTGACCTTTCTATGATAATATTAATTGATCATGCCCATGCATAAGGTGTGCAACCAGCCTGACACTGCATTCTGATTATACTTTATGATAACGTGGCATAGTAGCAAATATTTGATGTTGAAAAGAGAAAATGATTAATTCAGTCTATAGTTTGCTTTTCTCTGTCAAAAGAGCTGAAATTGACTAGCTTACATGCAGACGTATATGAAGGCGGAATAGAATGGTTCAACCCTTGGAGTCTGCATCTGATTTTTAACTCTGTATGTGCTTGCTAGCTGTAACAGTGGCACTGTGATGGTGTGAACTGGTGTAAGGTTGGGACTGGAAATAACATGGTGTCACTGACTGTAGTTTGTTACAATTGTGAAGTTTATTATGTGATAAGTATTTATGATCAAAGTTTAACAGGTTCTTTTGATATTAATCTGTAGCTGCCTTTCAGCTATTTTGCCTTTTAGCTGCTTATTTGCTGTTTACATCCTCCTTCTCAAACAGTCTTCCTAGTGTGCAGCAAACTCTTCTAAAGAAGAATGCAAGACAAATTCTTTTTATGCATGTCAGTCCCTTTTCCTCTTTTGCTGCTTGTTGCTCATAAAAAGATACCCAACAGAACAAGAACACAAAATTTTGTTTACCTGAACACCCTGTTACTCAAATACACCCTGTTACAAGCAAATTAAAGCAACCTTAAAATGGATGTAAATGAGGTATTGGATATTCTCACTCACTTGGATGTTTTATATTGTTAGAGGAGGGCTAAGAGGGTTCAGGTAACTGTGGACTTACTATGAATTTGTCTTTGTCTTGAGCTGATTTAGTGACTTAATTCATAATGACTTAAGAATGCTGAGAGTAGTAATAATACATTTCTAAAATGCATTCAGTTTCTGGATTGATTCTGAGACGTTTCTAAGACAAAGCAAGGTGCCTAAGTGCATAGCTTGCTGTTCACAGTAAATGCCAAGTTAGGTTTAGAAAACTTGGTGTTCCAATCCCATGTCCAACACTGATTCCCTGGGTGGCCTTGTGTCTCACTTCGTCATTGTTTCCCTATGTTTAAAGTAAGGAGAATAATATTTACTTGCTTTCCAGAGCTGTTGTGAAGGGCTTTGGGCTGCTCAGAGGTAAAGGACCATAAATGGGCAAAGTTTACTCTGTAAATGCTGACTTAATCATAGGGCTGATTTTCCTCCTTTGCTGAAGTGCTGCAGAAAAAGGAGGATGTAGAAAAGTTTTCTTCCACCTGCAAGAAGCAGTCAATATAATTCCATAAGGACTTGGAACATTGAAGCCTTTCCCACCATTTCTAAGGAGGCTTGTTAGTCTCTGGTCAGGTAGTGTGTGTGCTGCTGTCATCATCAAAGGTGGTGTTTAGATGATCAACAGATGAGGATTTCATTGTCAGGCAGCAAGAATCCCTGTGCTAAAGATGGATTTTTTGCGCTATTGAACCTTTTCCCTAATTTTTCTGCCAAGCTTTGTTGTGGGGATCATGGCAAGTGTACAGACTGTTGTAGAGCTGGTGATAAATCTTGTGAGAAGAAGCATTTGTTGCCAAGGGAAAGAAGAAGTCAGATACATAGGGCATGATGTTAAAAGTGATCTCTAATTTATGTAACCTAGTCCCTGTAGAAATTCTTACTCTCAACTTTGATTGATTTTTCTGGATTCATCATATCAATTAGGTATCTCATCCCTGATGCTTTTAGGTGGCAGTTCCATAGCTTCACATGCAATAGAAACTTTCCTCCAATTTCGAAGCTGAAGGTATTAATGACCAGTTTAAGTCCAGTTTTTGACCATTCTAACTCTTTGTCTTACTTGGCCTTTCATTCCTAGACACCGAATGCATTTCCTCTCCATGTTTGCGTACTAGAATAAACAAGGCAAACTTTTTTGTTTCTTCTCTTGAGTGCTCTGTTTTCTGTATTGTCCCAGTAGTGTTTCTTATTTCCTTGGAGATGAATCACTAGACACAATAGATATAGATTTTTCCTTTTTTTATTTCTTTTTTATAGCCATTTCATACAGATGATCTGGTTATTTTTTGATGGGTAAATAGATTTGGATCTTTCTTACTCTCTGCCATTTTCAACCAGCAAGTCTCAAATTAGAGCATAATGTTTTACTATTACTACTTAGATCCATAATTTCATAATTCATACTCTTAGGTCTTATTCTGTTACTATTACCAGCTTCCCAAGATTATCTATTTCTTCTTTTTTCACTTTCCTATTTTGCTGCTCTATTACTGACCTTGCAGTTCTTGTACTAATTTTGATCTTCAATTTACCATTTCTCACAGAAGTTATTTACTCAAGTCAGTATCCAGATATATTCTATTTCTTCCATCTAAAGAATCTGTATTATTATTAGTAGGAAAGATCAGCTTAGAATGGTAAAAGCTTTGATATACTTTTGTTGCATTGTAACCCATTTTACATTTATCTCTGTCCTTTCTGACTTTAATTCAAGATGTAACAAGAATGGCAAAGTTAAACCTGGGATATAAATTTTCTTGCAAACTTCCAATGGTTCTTCATTTTCCAATTCAAGTTTAATTGAAACTAGCTGAGGTTTTGTTACACCGACAGCTTTTCATTCAAGGAATTGCACTCTCTTAAGAGTAATAAAGTTTTTTCTTTCTCCAGCAGAGGAAGACAGTGTTTTTGATGAATCTGATATTCATGATACACCAACTGGACCTTGCAATAAAGAATCTCAAACTTTCTTTGCAAGACTGAAAAGAATTGGTGGCAGCAAAATGGTGAAATATCAACCAGTTGAGATGAATGCTCAGAGAAGTATGAATTGTTTTGTTGGTATAAACTCACGCAGAAATACAATTTCCTACTCTTAGTTTCAAGCTACCACCTTTCTTTGTAGAGTTTGTTGCACTGCCTAATTTGAATACAAGGACTCTGTCTGACTTTTGGGAGCAGGTACTCCTCATTTCCCTGAATGAATTCTCTTACAGGAGTCTCAAAGTAGGCACTCTAAAATAAAAATATCTAAAATCAGCAATTGTTTTCTGAAACTTTAAGCTCTTTGGATGTAAAAATGTTTAAGAGATTTGTTGCAATTTTCTTCCATCATTGAGCTGAAGATTTTTACTTAAATTGTTTTTTTCCCAGAAATTGATTTTTTTGATGAGGTGGGACTCTAGGGTAAGCAAATTTGTTGTTGCTGCTGCAAATATTAGGGTTTTCCATTGGTAAAAAGGGTCATTTGGTGGTTTCAAAAAATAGGAAGGATTTTGTTTTCAAATTTAGGTTTCTGAAATGAATACCCTAAAATAACTGAAGATATTTGCACCACCACCCACCTGCCTTTTTTTCTTTCAGATGTTTGCATGGCGGGGGGAATGATTCTGACTAGAGCAAACATCTGCTTTAACTTTTCCACTGCTTTTTTTGCATGGTGATTCATATGTGGAGCATTTTGAAATATGGGTATAATAATGATCAGGAATATTCTGTTTTATGTGAAAATATGTCTTTCATAATAACAACAGTGATAACCTTTTAAAATTTTCTCAATTAATAATAAAATGCCAATGCAGTGGTATTACCGGCAAGTATAACTGTGCTCACTTTACTCCCTCCTAGGACAGGGAGGTATGACTATGTGGTGTGATAGTTGCTAGACTCTGCTGGGGTCTAGGATCACTGGGGGAAAAATTCTCTGAACACCTGTCTGATCTCAGGCTTGTGCTGCCGCATCCTCACTGCTATTGCTACCCTTGCTTCTTGAATTAGAAGCATCCATTTTAAGCCCGCTTTGCTGCAGTAAATAACATGTAGATGTGCTCTAATATACACTGGTGTCCAAATGATGTCCACAATGCTGTAGTCCAAATTTATTTTGAAACCTCTTCAGAGTGGTTTGTGTAGCTCACTTCTTCTTTCATCTCTCATGTGTAATGTACCCATCCCAGGTGTCTGTAGAAATTACTTGCCTGTGCTATATTCTATTCAATGCATGAAGTTAAACAGTCTATTTTCAGCATACATCTGTCCAGGATGAGTAGAACTGGGACAGAATTTAGATAAACCATATTATCCAAATAGTAGGGGTTTTGTTGTTCATAGTAAAAATTTGTAATGTGGCTCTGAGGTTAAAACAAAACTTAAGACAATTTTGACTAATGCTGCGTTTGTATTTGAAATGCCAGTCGTGTTGAAGCGTGAGATAAAGATTAAGATATCTGCTGTAAGTCTCCAACTGAGGTAGTATTAGCTCTTTCTGTTTTAATCAGGTGAAATAGAGCTGGCTGAATATAGAGAGACGGGGGCCTTACAAGACAGTATTCTACGCTGTGTGAGAGAAGAAAGCATTCAGAAAAAAAAACTGCGCTCTCTAAAACAAAAATCTCTTGATATAGGGAATGCAGACTCCCTGTTGTTTTCATTAGATGAACATCGCAGGAAGTCCTGCATAGACCGGTGTGACTTAGAAAAACCACCTGTCCCTGCTGCTTACGCCATACACAGGCAGAGTGATTATGGACGATCTCGGCAGAATTCTTCTACTAAAGCTGAAAATATAGAAACACAAGAAAATCTTCCTCGTACAGAGAGTTTCCAGGAAACGAGAAGACCTGTCATACCAGAAGTTAGGTTAAACTGCATGGAAACCTGTGAAGTGAAAGTGGACTCTCCAGTTAAACCTGCTGGTCCCAAGGAAGACTTAGATCTGATAGATTTGTCCTCTGACTCGACATCAGGTCCTGAAAAGCATTCAGTCCTCTCCACTTCAGACAGTGACTCTTTAGTCTTTGAACCACTTCCTCCCCTTAGAATAGTGGAGAGCGATGAAGAAGAAGAAACAACAAACCAGCTGAATGACGAGGTCTCTGGCAAAACTGCCGTGTTGTCTCCCTCAACCCCTATCAATGTCTCTGCACTCAGTCTCAGCACAACTCCTCTGGTCCAGTTCAGCATTGAAGATTGCTCCAAAGACTTTAGTTCTAAGGATACAAGCAACAATGCTTCAGCAGGAATAGAGGAGGTCCTTTCCACTTCTCTGAAAGATCAAAAGGAATCTTCAGAGTTGGTTAAGCCGGAAGAACTTCAGGACATGTCCTGCGGGAACCCACTAACACTGAAACAGAAAAGGGACCTGCTGCAGAAGTCATTTGCCCTTCCAGAAATGTCCCTTGATGATAACTCAGAGCTTAGTGTGGAGGAAATTAGACCTAGTGGAGCAATTCCAAGCCCAAATGTAAAGACAGTCCTTATTAAAGTCCCCGAAGATTCCGAAAACCAAACAGAAAGTGATAAACTTGATACAAACACAGAGTCTGACACTGAACAAAACATGGAGCAGAAACAAGAAGAGGAGACTGAGGAGTCAGAATTTAAGATTCAGATTGTTCCTCGCCAGAGGAAGCAGAGGAAGATTGCTGTGAGTGCTATTCAGAGAGAATACCTGGACATTTCCTTTAACATCCTTGACAAGCTGGGAGAGCAGAAGGAGGCAGGTGAGTTCAATCACTGACCCAGCCAAGAGAGTTATTACTGCATGAAGGTTTTAGTAACAGACCAGTGTAGGGAGAGACGTGTATATGTATTGGGAGCAATGTGTATGTATAGCATCTGATGTGGTCTGAGCTAGCTGAATGCTTTCAGGTGTTTGTTTCTCACAAGGAATGTACTAACCATACAGGTATTGTGCATGTTTGAGGACCCATTTGAAAAGGAAGCGGAGCTCAGTGACAAAAATATTGGTTCCAATATCCAAGTTAGGGAGTGAAGCTCCATGGCCTCTTTATGCAGGGAGTCAGAAAAATTGTCATACTTCTATGCCTTTTATCCTGCTAACCTAGTCCATGCTACACAGATTCTCTTCTGTGTGTAATGATTTTTGGCCTTTATTTCTTCTGCAAGCATAAGGCAGTGGAAAGCAGACTGGATCACGAAGTGTAAAGCTGAGCAGGCTGTAGACTTCAGAACTAAGAGCACTTGGAATTAACCACAGTTTGCATTTAGGATCAGACATATACACCTATTTTGTTTTTATACACTAAAAACATTTTGTAGCCTCCTTTGTATTGGGTATCCACAAAGTTTACATGGCTTGTGTTTGTTAAATGTCAAGCATGGGGAAAGCCATACAGTATTTCTGTGTATCCCAAGTTTTTTTCAAGTAATTTCAATACAAGGTTTTGTGTCTAAGTTTTTCAGGTGGAGAGAAAGTGTGTTTTAGCTGTTTCCTCAGTTTCCAATTGGATGTGTCAAACAGTTTTAAAAACTGTATGCTACTGCCTCTTCACTTCTGTGGGTTGTTTTTTTCAGAATTTTTCAGTTATTAGAATTTCCTCAGTCTTTTTTTTTTAAATATTAATTAAAAAAGGAAAGAATCCTTCAGGCCTCAGTTCTTTGTTGCCAGTGAAGTGAGGGGGAATATTTATGCATTCCTGACCTCACTTCTTTCTTAATTACTTCAGAGGGAACCATAGTATAATTTCCTATTATGATATTCCACTTTTACAAGGAGAAATCATTCAGTCTGATCATAGTTATGCTGTTCACTTTATGTTTCAGGCCTGTCATCCCATTTATGGTTCCAGTAAGCTGAAGAACTGCTGGAGCTTTGTAAAAACAAAAGAGAGCTGAGTGCTTTTAAACTTTTGACATAGGTTCTTAGAGAAGAATGGTCATGAAAGAATTGTGCAATTAGATTCAAATGCTTTTTTGACCATTAGTAAGGGCCAGTTTTCATGCCGTAACTAGCACTGTCATCCTTGAAACTGCTCGGAAGGGCTGTCCCAGTTCTGAAACACCATGTGGAACCTAGGATCATAGCATACATGGTGGTCATTTGGCTGCATGCATCTACGTATGTCATCCAAGGGGAGCATAAAACATTCACAATGACTCATTAAGTGCTCACTTCCATTACAGGTTGATAGAGACAATTCAGATACTAGGTAATTTAGTGACTTGGGTAGTTCAAGGTATCTCATGTTCTGTTTTGCTTTGTTTAGCCTTATTGATTAGTTTATTTGAGAACATATGTGTTGTAATTCATTTAAGTAGGCTTAATATCGCCATCATAATGGGCTGATTATAATTTCAAAGTCTCATTCAAGCTTTTTCAGCCTATTATGCTTCCATATGTTTTAGAAGAGCTTCTGATACAACTGATCTCTGAATTAAATATCCTAATGGGTTGTTTCTTCAAGTGCGTGATGCTGGGCTACAGAGTTTCTTGCCTGAGACTTTTTACAGCACAGTTACATATTCATTTTTATAGGATATGCTGAAACCAGCCATCAACACTTGAAAATGTCTTTGCTTTATTCTTCCCATATTGACAGTATCAGTTATCATAAAATAAAAACATTAGTTTTAATGGCTTATTTTTCTTTTTAATGATAGAATCTTAAACTCTCTGAATCTTTAGGAACAACTGCTAGATCAGCAACCTTTTGAATGAAAACTGATAATATGTTGGAGATAAGGCTTTTAAAAGATGCTAAGCTGTCACTTAAACTAGCTTTACATAAGTGATACGTCTCTTATTTCCATGTTGGTGGCTCTGATAATCACTTTTTGAGTGGGATCAAAATCAAACTCTATTGCATTTATTAGTTCTGGGCTCTAAAGAGCATAGGTATAAATCTCCTTTAAAAAGTGATTTTAAGCAGTAGATCCCTGTGCCTCTATAAAAATTCTTATGACACACATACTGAATCCTTTTAAAACTGCTGGGAATGCCAGATGGTGAATGGATGACTGAAAACATGTGAAAAAGGCATCCAGGGAGAAAACGGATGGAAAATATTTATTGATTCTAAATACTGAGAGTTTAAGCACAATTTTCATATGCAGATCCTGCTGCCAAAGGACTTTCAACACTGGAAATGCCAAGAGAGTCATCATCTGCACCAACTCTTGAAGCAGGTGTCCCAGAGACAAGTAGTCACTCTTCCATCTCAAGTAAGTTTACCTCTGGTTGAGGATTAAATCTAAGTTGCTGTATTTGTGCATCAGATGCATATTATGTATGGTAAATGCCTTCCCCTGAGTTTCTTTGAATCTTGGAAGTACAGCTGTGTTGAATATCATTAGAGCTGTTAAATCTCTGATGGTCAGCAGGATTTTAGCAGTTAGTGGGTGCAAAATTTTCTGTTGTGATGTGGCAAATTTGACAAATGTGGTCATTTTTCACTCAATGTCTTGAATTAGAGTAGGTAGCAGCTAAAAGCAATATTTCACTAAAGCTGAATGTTTATTTTCCAATGAGAGAAAGCATTGTCAACTGTCAGTGCACAGAAACAGAGTATGAGAGCTCCACAGGGCTGTTACTATGGTCTTCAGTACATTTCTTGCTGTACCTTAGGAAAAACGTCTCTAGCAATTTTTGTAAAATGCCTTGAAATGCCACTTCCTCAGCTGCTCACTGAAATGCAGTAACTGTTTATCTGAGACTCCCATACCCATTTCAATGGAAAGTGAACTGGGTTGGTTTAAGTAGACAGTGACACATGGCTTAACAGAGCAGATGTAGATAATATTGGAAGGTGGAGGTATCTTAGAACACTAACAAAATCCAGAATGGTGTGTCCATCTAAGTAATGTTAAGTAACACATCCGATGGTTGATGGGGCAGGGCTCTGACTAGTAGAAAAGGGAGGGGAAATGATGACCTGCTTTGATATCAGTGAGCTGCTAGATCAGCTCAACCGTCTTGCTGAACTGCAATTTCAGATTGCTGTAGAAAAGTTAAATTTTAATTTCTGAAATTCAGCATCTGCTGATTTGATTGGAAGGGGTGTCTGGCCTATTAAAGGAAGATGTTATTTTAGACATGCTAGATGAGTACTCCAAATTAGAGGTTTCCTCTCTGCAAGCGTCTCGTGTCATGTGCATCTTGTAGTCAGAGTACATTTGTTGGCCACCTAATGATACAGATGTTACTTACTAAAGCAGCTAAAGAGGTGCCAGTTAAGACTTTTCTCTGTCTAGTTTCACAGCGTGCTAGATGTTCCTGTAAATTCCAATCTATGAAATCGGGAATAGTATCTGTATGATATTGAGCCTACATTCCTTTGTAAATATTCGTTTCCTCTTGCTGTGTGCCTCAGTTTCCAGCTGTAAAAAGGGACATGAATGCTTCCATTGTGTCTCTTGTCCATTTAGACTGAAATACTGTTGACCTTCTACTATGTGTCTTTACAGTGCTTTGCATAATAAGCCCTGATCAGGACTGTGAGCACAAGGCACTTCTGTAACACAAATAGATAACATTATTTGTACAGCCAGTGCCTGGCTGCGGAAGGCATCCATCATTAACTGTGATAGGAAGATTTTGCCTTTGGACTTCTCTTCTTGAGTAGAGAATTCCACAGCAATGGAGGGATGATTGACCAGATCACTAGCTAACATATGAATGGCTCACCAGCTATTGTATGAAGGTTACTGATCTTCTCAGAATTGTTAGGTTTCTTGTAGAAAATCTGATCAAGGAAAACTTCCCTCCCTGTGCCACTAATCAGTCATAGGCATGAAAAGTCATGTGCTGGTCCACAGCAATCAGCCTGGCTCCAACCCTGTTCAAAGGCTGGCAGCTCTCTCGGTTTTTTGGTATTTAGATTTTTTTTCTTAACTTATCAATATTTGAAATCATGGCTGTCCTTGAGAAATCAGGTAAATAACTCTGGAAATCCAAACCTGCCCAACAATAGTTTGATTATGTGAAATATGCATGAAATTTTTTTAATTACAATCGCAAAAGCTGTTACGAAAATTCAAAGAGATAATTTTCTATATTTTGACAGTCATCTGCACTCCAAGCAGTCTTGTCAGTTCTAATGTTAATTGCTGTTCTTTCATCAGGAAATTCTATGCTTGATAAAGAGATAAAGCATCTATTTAAAATCCTTGCCCTGGAAACGATGGAAATTCTATTTTTCTCCTAATTTGCTGTGAAAGGCAGCTGCAATATAACTTTTAAAAGTGAAACATGGAGTGGGCTCTTGGTCTGGTTCAGTTCCAGAAGTTGAGTTATACAAGGACTGCTTTGCAGCAATGCTGGAGAAGTTTGTACTTGGACCAAAATAGAGTTTAAATGCACTCTGATACATTGAAAGGATATAATGAGGGAAAACTTAAAATACTTCACCTAATAAAATAATTTCAGTGTGCAGATTCCCACTGAAG
The DNA here is from genome assembly GCA_020745775.1 of Theristicus caerulescens. NCBI lineage: Eukaryota > Metazoa > Chordata > Aves > Pelecaniformes > Threskiornithidae > Theristicus > Theristicus caerulescens. The sequence continues at coordinate 54,556,310 of CM036564.1, forward strand.
TTATCATTGTGTTTATTATTACTCAAGGCCTGTATTTGTTTTGTTAAAGAGTACTCTGCTTTTTCTGAATTTGAAACTCTCAGATAGAAACTGAGTAGAGCAAGTTTAGGAGAAGGCACTGAACCCCTCAGAGCTTTCTGAAAGTTGTAGTTTATCCCTTGTCTGTACTTCTTCATCACAGTTAATAATGTGAAATACTGGGTTTATTTTCAGAGCTTAGCTGGGTACTGTTTGGAATTTTAGAACGGAACTACCTGATATTATGTTAATACTCTTTTTAATGATGTTGAATGTAGCTGCAGATGAAAATAATCATTAGGAGAAGATTTTGCTTTGTTGCCCTTGCTTTAAGGTGCTGTTGAGGAAGCACTTAAACATATACTTAAGGCAACATTTTAAAAGCTTTCCTGCATGGAGATGTGTGTCAGCAGTCTCACATGCCTTATTCAAGCAGGGCCTTAAAACTCTGTCTTCATACTGTGAACAATGATTTTGGTTTCAGTGGTGGAAAGATATTGCTCAGACTCAACTGTCAAAGCAAATGTATTATGTTCGTTCAATTTGAATTTTCTTATGAATGGAGAAAAAAGTAAGAAAGTCAGGAGTTGTATATGATCTGTTTCTTCCTCCATTTAAACACTGAGAAAATACATGACCAAAAAAGTCTTAAATTTTAAATTCACAAATTTTTTTGTGTGTGTGGGAGCATTATCCAGTGAGACACATCTCTTAAAGCAAACAGTATCCATTTAAAGAAGTATTGTAAATAGTCAGATGAGGAAAAAATCAAATGCTTGCTGCTTGATAGCTCCATGTAAGAAGAATGGCAGTGGAGCTATGAAAGGGACCCATCTTCAAAGGCATGCTGGCTTCACACTTCAGAATAATGTCCAGGTGGTACGCCTGAGTGGTGGGTATTTAGGAGGCCTGTTCAGTTTGCGTTACCCATGAAGGGTGCTGGTGGTATACAGTCAGTGAATTTGTTTTCCTACAGTGAGCATGGACAGAGCAGTCCTCCATAATTTGCTGGGAGGAGGCAGAGTTTCCTTCCTCAGTACGTTGTATGTGAGTGAGATTCAAGTATACATTTATCACCTCTCAGCATGGGAATTTTGGGGTAGTATCTTACACTTCACACATACCAAGTGTTTTGAAGAGCTTTCATGATATTTGGAGACAAAAAGGCACTGACAGTTGACACAGCAGATGAGATCCTGAATCCAAGTCACTTACTTATGACTGATGTCATTGGGGCCAGAATTGTACCCTGTGTAGTTGTGTGAGTGCATATTGACTTGAGCAAGATCCTTAGAGCAAGCAGTCATTGTCCTTTCAGTATTTATCTCATGCTGGCTTGTAAGATCAGGAAAAAAAGAGTAGTTTTACATGTTGTCTGAGCCCCTGAAATCCTTTTGCATTTCTGACTTGCAGCTCAGTTCAGACAAATGAAAAGAGGCTCTTTGGGAGCTCTGACAATGAACCAGCTAATGAAGAGGCAGCTGGAACACCAGTCTAGTGCTCCCCACAATATCAGCACTTGGGATACTGGTGAGCTGCATTTATTGTTCTTTATTTCTATTTCCTAAACCAATTACTTTCCATATCAATCCATTAAAAAAGTGAATATTTCTATTTTACCATTGCAGAACAGTAATCTATCTCAAGTCAAAAGTGAAATTTTATAGTGAGTACCAGATTCTCACCTGGTATGAATTGGAATAGTTACATATTTGGGAGGTAGTCCCTCTGGTACAGTGGTGTCCCCACAATTTTGCATATTACTTGGATTATTTCCTGGCCTCATTGAATGAAATGGAAGTATCACTGTTGATTTAATTAGGTATAGGTTTTCATCCCTGGTGCATGGAATCATTTATTTGCATGTATCTTTACAATGGTGTTGGTACGCCAAGAAGTTGTGCCTCATACCAGCCAGTTTTATTTCTCTTTAGAGAAGTTTCTGCCAGCTCATTCTGAACACCTGAAGTTTCTGTTCTCTCACTGACCTGTTTTTTCTCCCTTTAAGATGAATGCAAAGCAATGAAAACTGAATTAAGCACAGAAATTCCTCATTACTCAAGTGGTTTATTTGGGTTTTTTTTCTTCTATAACAGATTTTCTTTTATGACCGAAATCATAGCAGATGTCACTAAACAATGAATTCTTTCTGGTTTATCATAAATGCTAGATATTCTATTGCCTATCTTGATGTTAGTGACATTACGGAATCGTGCTTCTTAGGAATTTATCAGCAGATCCAGATGCATCCAGAGAAAAGAATGCTTAAAATGTTATATGGAACTTAGCATGCTGGATGAATGTCTCACCACCAGTTCTGGACAGCTGAGTTAAAATTTTTGCTTAATTCAGTCTTCAGCATCAAATTCCCTCAAACTAAATCTTGTAGCTGAAGAATGGCTAATGGTATGGTATGTAGTTGAGGATTATCCTTTCTGCTCCAGTCTTCTGAGTAGCATGCTCAGCATGAGATCCTTAAATCATAAAGGTCAGAATTTGTCAATGATAACAATGGTTTTTTGTCCTATCAGCAGGTAAGTTTATTTATTGAAGAGACTTAGCTGGTATCACCTAGTTCCTCAGGCAGGGGTTTAGAGATGAAAAAGTTATTGCTTTCATTCTGCAAGAAGTAGTTAGCCTCTATTCAAGAGGAACAAGTCAGCTCTCAAAACCACTTAGGAACTCTGTCTTGTTAATCTTTCCCACTAGCTTTCTTCACAACATCTATGACTTTTCATGCCAACATTCATTCCAGCTAAAGGACTCCAAGCATGGAGATACAAAGTAAAATGTTCTTTTCCAGAAAGCTTTGCAACTCTCGGTCTCTTTTTTAACCACTAGTTTCAAAGTAAAATTATTATTTGGAGAGAAAACTTTTTTGTTTTTCAGGACAAATGCTCAGTGTGACTATTTGTCATTTCAATGTCACACCACAATTTTAAGACTTATTATACTCAGTTATTAACTAACAACTAGGAAATAGTCTTATCCCACATAAGTATATGATGCGTGCTTGGTTCATGCATGCTTTTTTTTTTAACTTTGTTAGGTATCATGTATCTCTTTCATTTCATATTTCAAACCACTCAAGCTTGCTATCTGTAAAATAAAATCATTTTGTGTCTAGCTTCTGTCAGCACAAACTATACCTGACTTATAGTCTCCTGGTATTTCTAAACATTGTCTTTCTCTGTTTGTGACTTATATATTCCATATCTTGTTGAATCTTTATGGCTAGGCACTTCCTTTCTTGTTTAATAACACTTACTTTTCTAAAATGCCTTCTTTGGTATTAGGTTATCTGTGTCCTTTTTCCTTTGTGGACCTCTTTCATCTCCCCCCCCTTCCCATGCTTAAAAAAATAAACTCTTTTTTTTTTTTCAATAGCTGTTGTATTTGTCTTTCTTTTGTTTTAACTGTTTAAGACTTGTAGTGCTGGTGACAGATGCTGGATTCATAGTTCTGGAGACTGAAGTTCTGTATTTATTCACAGAGCAGATACAGCATGGAAAGCGGCTGTGCAATGTCCCTGTTTGCCTAAACCCCGACTTGGAGGGACCACCACTAAGAATCAGAGGTTAGTTCAGTGTCCGTTTGACTTGGTATCTCTGCTAAGACTGCCAGGAAGGTTTTTTGGTTAGTACCAAATGGTGCTGAATTTTATGTTCCATTCAGCTGTATTAAGGCCCTCAACTGTCATGCAGAATGTAGGTTATTGAAAAATTATTAGACAAGACAGTTCATTCAAGACAGCGACAACTGATAAGAAGTACTGGCTTTCTGCTAGTACTTGTTTTGGCTGTCAACCTGGAAATAAAAGACTGTATGCAGAGTGTGGTTGAATCTCATTTCTTTATGAACTTTCCTTATGAACAGCCGAAATACATCTAGACTTTCTTAGGGCCTTGCAATGGGGCAGTGACCTACCTTCTTTGCCTAAATCATGGTTTTTTCCCTACTGTTCAGTGCACGAGAGAGGACATTTTTATTTTGAGTAGTTAAGTCTTATTCCACATTGTAACCTGCATTATGACAGCTTTTAGCATTTGTGTGCTGCAATGAGACTTACATCTAGAGAACATGACAGTGAAAGGATCTTGATTCATTTGTGAGGGGGAAGAAAACTGGCTAGAAATACATGAAAATCTACTCCTATTGCTTGCATTCTGGATGGTGTCCTACATTACTGAAGAGTATTCTGGACTTCCTGGAGTGTCTGCTCATATCCAACAAAATCTCAGGACAATTATGAAGTACTGAACTCTGTATGTAAAAGAAATATTTCCTTCCATACTTCGTAAAATGATTGTTTAAAACCTGTCTTATTCTTGTGAAATAAGCCCTCATCACTCCACATATTTTGAGTTCAGAAATTGTGGGAGCTTCTTAGATTATTTTGCCCGAGAGATGATATTAAATTTGCTTTTCCTGCAGTAACTGGGATTATCTCATCAGAAATTCCATCTGAACCTAGCTTAGGTGGAGAAGCTTCCTCCTGTTTCCATAGTGAAATATTATCAGAACAGGCTAATGTTAACATTAAATCTGAATCTGCAGATTGAAGCAACCAGCAAGAAAGTCAATAATGGATTACTTACTCTGTGGTTGAATTGGCATCAAAAGGGCATTGGTACTCTTCTAAAACTTGGTTCACAAAATGAGCTTTTCATAGTCTTTTCATGTCTTTAGGGTGAGATGCCCTTGGGGACAGCTTATATACATAATGATGGTGTCTACCAGCTGAGCTCCCTGGATTCATTATGAGAGCTGAACTGTATGGGAATGGGAGTAATGCTGTCTCTATCATGTCAGCTACATGTGGCAACCAAAAGAGATACTTTTCTTTAAGAATCGAATCTCTCTTTCTGTCTTAGTTACCTGGAGAATGAAACTGCTAACTATTTAAATCATCATCACAAGGCATCTCAGATGGATGACATAGCTCGTACATCACAGTAGCTTTGATCCAAGTTTCTGATGGCTTATGAATGAGTCTGATTATTCTTTCTGAGGTTTTCTTTGCAACCAGACTAGCTGGAGAGCTACCTCTTCTGTATGTTTTTTTTCTGCAATTGCTGTTGTCTGCTTCATGAAAATAAAGGGGCCAAGGTGGGAAAACCACCATACTGGAGAGATGTTAGACTGTCAGACTGCCTTATATTGCTGTAATTCTGGAAAGCAGGACTTGGAGAAGCCAAGAGTTTGAATCTTCCATTATACATAACTTTTCCTATTAAAACAAGCATCCATCAGAAATTAGATGCACAAGAAGTACCAAAAGCAAAGGGAAGCCCATATGTTGGTGTGATCACAGTGGCTATGCCCCCAGCTGAACAACTCAGCTTTGGAGAATAAAGATGCTTGTGAAGCCTTTCAACAGAAAGCATTTCTAATCATCAGCCCTCCAATATTCTCAATGTTTCTCAACTCCTTACGAATTATTTCCTCTAACTGTCCTTTCCTGATTTCTCTTGTATGCCTCTGTTAGGGATCGTATGAATAGATTGATGACTGCTGTTGACATGTGAACTTATTTCCTTCTTCATGTCGCTGAGAACTGTGGGAAGGAAATTCTCTAGAAGTACATGGGAAGACTGCAAATCTTCTGGTGTCCAGTCTCATAGCAACTGTACAATTATTCTCTCTCCCTAAAAAATGCATAGATACAATTACATCTGCCTTCCTGGAATTTTTGTTCTTTGTTATCTTTTTTCCAAGGATTTTTTTTTTTTTTAATTGATAGTTCTAGATAATTGGAACAATCTGGCAGAAGCAAGGAATGTGCTATATATCCTTTTGTAGACACACTTTATTTCTCATTTCTATGCACAGTAAAACCATTATGGCTCTTCTTCAGAAGTCTGCTGTTCAAGCAGTTTGGATTTATGTTTAGTGATTTTCTTTCTTTTTTAATTTTTTTCCCCCTAATTGCCTTAAGGTGCGACAAAATCTAGCCTGCTGTCAGCACCCAGTATAGTCAGTATGTTTGTACCTGCACCAGAAGAATTTGCTGATGACCAGCCCACTGTGATGACTGACAAGTAAGTTCTTTTTCTGTTCTTTTCAAAGAACTAGTTGAATTTCAAATAGGTCAATTAAAGTATAGATATACTTTACGGAAATATAAAGTCTATGCTATCATTTATCTCTATGCTAAATTTTTTAATTAATTTTTTTACCCCAAGGTAAACATTTTCTAAACACTGCCAGGAAGATCTGCTTTTAATTCAGTAAGAAAGACCCGTGTGAGTTTGCACAGGTGAAATGATGACTCAGGTTATTGTGTGTGCACGGAGGGCAGGGGACACACCTTCCATCCTATTTTAAATCAAGGGTTCCTTGTGATCCATCAGAAACCACTTTTGCCTTCGGAAAAAGAAAAGCTCTTTTTTAAAATTCCTTTGAGTTTCTGTTGAAATAGATTACACGTGATTACACATCAACAGTTACCAACATAGCATTTTTAATGCTGATACTCACTGATCCCAAAAGCTTTTGCAAACCTTAATTGGTTGGTTAAAATGCCTATAAAGGAAGTGTTAAACATAAGTCTACTCATTTAATGGAGAAGTAAAGCAGTCAGCAAGGAGCCATGCATCGATTTGGTCAAAAACTGGGAAGAGAAACTGTAAGTTCTTGCTTGTGCTTCTGCTCTCAGTCCAGTAGACAGACATGCCGGGATGATCACCAGAGAAAGACAAGGCCATTGTGCAGGCTGTGACTGAAAGTGGACCTTATTGTGTGACAACGTGAAGCATCCCAAAAGCCAGGCTTATCTTTGGCACTTCCTTTGGCCATTTCACCAAAACTCTAGCGCCGCCTATTAACATACAGACGAGCTGAGCTTGACTTTCATGACTTTGTTGGCATATTTTCTTTCTGTTCAGTAACTAAGGCAAGAAAATTGCCTGTACAATTCCATTAAGTTAAAATATCACAATCTGTTGGAGTTATTAGCAATTGATTGATCAAATTAAGCAAGCCTTCCTACTTGGGCTGAGATAAGCCAGTTTCCCACATTGGTTTGCCTTTTTCGTAGGTTGTGAAAGCCTGTCTCATCTCTCCTAAATCTGACATCCCCTTTATAATTAGACATTACAGAGCCCTTTCAGAACTTCATCAGTTGTCTTTGAGCATTTCAGGAAGGATAAGTGACTCAGCAGCAAATCTGCCCTGGGAAAGGAGACTTCTCTGAAATTTAAGGTTCTGTGCCCCTGAGAGGTCCTTTCATTTCTTTCTTAATAGCTATAACTGCTGTGGGAACCAATCAGATCATTGTTTCCTAATTGTATAATTTGTTATTCATAATTCATGACTGACAGGAAAGACAATGTGAAATTGTTGCATCTCTCTAAGATCATCTATGAGTGTCATTGTTTGTGTCTGTGCTGCTAAATAGAAGAGTGCCAGGGACTTGAGCCCTCGCCTGAGCCCAAGTTGCACGAACTGGCTGGTGTTCACATTGCTGAGGGTTAGTCTTCACTGCTGCAGATTTCTCTTGGATAGTACAAACTGAAGCAGTCCAATATAGAGTGAGGGAATTAGCTAACAATTACCAATGAAGGATCCAAAACAAGGCCTGCCCTATGGCCCTCTCATTTGTCAGTGAAGAAACAGCCAGTGCAACTAGTGAGAAGCTTTATTAGTGTTTGAAAGCCATGGACTGTTATCAGTTATAGAAAGATCACAATTTCATTATCTTTCTAAATAAATTTTGAATAGAATGTACTAAATAATAGTACTTTAAAAAGACGTAATTATACACATATGTATATATAGTAATAGTTTGTTTTAAATTTGTTAATGTCAGTTTTTAAAACTGTTCTTTGCAGGTGCCATGACTGTGGGGCTATTCTTGAAGAATATGATGAAGAAACACTAGGCCTGGCCATAGTTGTGCTCTCAACCTTCATTCACCTGAGTCCAGACTTGGCTGCTCCTCTGCTGTTGGACATCATGCAGTCTGTAGGAAGGTAAATTCAGGACTTTACTCTCTTCCATATGATTGAAAGAATTTTGTGCCTGGAACTGGGTTTACATAAACTTCACTATATGAAGTTACATATTTTAGAACTCTTAAGTGAATAACATCTGGTTCTGTCTGTTTCTTTGTTACTCATCATTTTATCAATTTCTTATGTAACTTCTTCCACTGTCACTTCAATTTTGGGCAGCTCCTTTGATGTCCTCCCTTTTTACCCTCCAAAGGGAGGTTCCAGCTCAGGAATCTCCCCAGTTTGTCCCACTGTAAACAGTGATGTAAAGAATTAACTCAGTTTTTCTGCAGTACCCTTATCTTCCTTGAGTACCTTGTTTGTTACCTGAACAGCAGTTGATGCAACATACTCTCTGCTGTGCTTCTTGATCCCATTTTATTTGAAGAAAAATTTACTGTTAGTTTTTATTCCTTCTGCTAGTTGCTCCTTGAACCATTTTTTGACCTGCCTTCTTGTGCTTTTTACATTAGATTTGTCAGAACTTATGCTCTTTTCTGCTTTCATTTGAGACATGACTTCAGCTTTTTGAAAGAAGCCTTATTTTTTTCTAATAACCTCCCTCACCTTTCCTTTCTTCTGCTCTCTTGAAGTCTTTCTTAACAAGTGGGGTACCTTGACCCTGTGCTTCCAATGTAATGTTCTTAAACAACTTCTGTGCTTCTTGTAAAGACTGAATTCTCTTGGCTACCCCTTTTTGCTGCTTTGACAGAATTTTTCACTTTTATGTAGTTCCTGCTTTAGAAGTTATGCACAAATGTGGCCAGCTTTTCTGAATTTTGTTGTTCCTGGAGGATTGTTGACTCCTAGGTATGATCGTTCATTAGCATTCAGGCTTTTCAACCATATTTTGTATGCTAATTAAGACTAAGTAAAGAGTTGCATCTCCTTATGAGGGCTTCCTAACCAGCTGCTGTATGAGATTGTCTCTGATAAGGTCTTAAACATTTGGTGTCTATTATTTTTCTCTTGTGACTTTTACCCAGTGTGCATGGGATAGTTGAAGTGCACCATTGCTATTGTATTTCTTGTTGTTGTTGCTGCCTTGGCCACGTCCACAACTTCCTGCCTAAGAGGTGGGAGGGATGCGTTGGGAGTGTTTCAGAATAAACTTCTGAGCAGCACTAGAAGTGCAGAAATGGTGCACAGCTCTCCTTTTCCATGTTGTTTTCAGTGACTGAAGTTAAAATCACTTGACTGTGACTTCTGCAGGGGCATGGCTCTTCACAGCCCTCCCTCTCCACCACCTCCCAGTTCCATTTAAACACAGCAGCTATTCAAGTCCTCCATTTCCATTAATTGCAAGGCTGCAGTCCCCTGCTGTCACTGCTAATGAACTCTGATGGAGGCAAAGTTTCTAATCTAGACAGATGCTATCCATTCTGTGTGATTCTTGTAAATACAGCAGTACTACAGCCACAGAGAGTAAATCATTTGGAAGATAAATTATCAAGGGATGAGGGCCGAGTGGGCTACCTTTTTTTTGTGCTTTGTGGAGGAAATGCTGCATCTTTGGAGTGAGACAGCTGATTGTTTTAGAGCAGCAGATGGCATGCAACATGAGGTATTCCTGGTAAATATCCTATGGTGTTCCTACTGGCTGTCATTTCTGACAAATTCTAAGTCCGGTAAGAGGCTCCCCACAAAGGAATTATTTTGAATACAGGCAAAATAAGTAGCATATGCAAGCAGAGAGGCATTCAGGTGCCTCGTGTATATAACCTAAGTCGCGGTCTTTCATCAGGCAATGCCGTATCATTACCTCCAAATACCCATCTGACAGCAGAGGTGAGAATGAATTAGACTTCTTGCATTTTTATTCTTAGAAAAAACCCTACTACTTTCATGCTTAGAAAAGGAAACAAGGAGTTAGGAAATCCAGGGTCTTTCAGAATACCTAAACAATACACAGAAGGATTTTCAAAAGTTATTTGCATACCCACAGGTTCAGATAGGCATCTCTTGGGATTTTCAGAAGAGAAAAAGTTCTGAGTTCAAGTTACTGACAATCAGAGATTGACATGTTTATAAGACTCTGACAGGTACTTAACTTTATGCTCTAGTTCCTGAATCAGGATTTTTGACTTGTTGATTCCTATTTCATTGATTTCCAGTGAGATTTAGGTTTCCAAGCATCAAAGCCCTGTTTGAAAATGGCATTTAGGCTCTTGAGTTAGTGAGGATCTTTGAAAAGCTTAACTTCTGTTCTTAATGTACAAATTTGAACACATCCATTTACTGTCTACTGTCCATTTGTTGTTCTGCTTTGTGGTCTGCAAAGTGGAGGTAATGATGGGGGTTCATGGCCTTTGTGCAACAAAATATTTAGAGTAGTAATGATAAATACATACAAGCTGTAAATTTCAAAAAGTTTCGGATGTTCCCAAGTGTTTAGTGTAGTTCCTGTCTCATGAAGTTTTTCCAAAGTCAGAAACCAAATGTTTTGTTTATCATAAAAACCACACTTGCATTATTGCATTCAAAAGGAGAGAAAAACTTTGCATAGGACTTTGATTTCTTTTAGAAGAAATATTTTATGCTGTTGTATTTCTGGGTTTTAGTAGGTTTTTGAAAATAAGTGTAATGTCCATTGGGCATGTGATTAGTCTCATTGCATTCTGCAGAAATCCTCGTGTGCTTTAATGTAAGCAAATGCTACAGTTATTCCAGAATCAAGGTCTTTATTACTTGAAGGTGGCTTAAGACCTGTTTTCACCCAGAATTAGCTTTACACAACAGAATTAATATGTTATATTTTAGTGTGGACTCCTCTTAACAACAGCAGAGTCAGGGGCTGTAATGAGTTTTTCTGATTCATGCTGGTTCAAGTGAAGAGAATATAACCTGCAATCCCCTGCACCATCCAGCCTGAGATTATTGCACTGTTGAAAGTATGCTGTGTTCCCAGCTTGTCATGCATCATTAATGAAAATCACCATCCATTTTGGTTTACACATGCATTCGACTGAGCTGCCTTAGGGTCCTTTTTGGATTTTGCAGTGGTGACTAGAGAGGAAACTCTTCAGAACAGAGGCTGACAGAGGATTGAGCAGCAGCTAAATCCAGCCTAAAAGGATCATGAATCAAAGATAAACATTGAAGGCCAGATCATCAGCAGATGTAAATTAGCGTAGCTCTATGAACTTTCCATTTACACTTATCAACTTATTCCAGCTGAAATACTGATGCACAGCAGATGAAAGTAAAAATTGCATGGTATTTTGTATGTAAGAGATGCTTCCAGTGTACATCTTTATAATTGCTTTTTAGTGGCTTTTAGTGTTAAAGGTGTGTTGCTTTGATATTATAAGCCCTGATTCTATTTGTTTACATGTCCTGGATGTTGAAGTGCATGATTTTACTTTAAGATTGTGTTCAGTATTTTCATCACCAAATGCCCATATTTGGCTTCAAAGTCTATATTTAGGTACTAAAATAAATGACCTGATTTTTGAGAACCCAGTATTTCTCATCTGACTTTGTAAGAGCTCGTAGGTACTTAGTATTTCTGAAATTAGGCCAGTTATTTAGGTGCCAAAATCTGGAACTAGAAGCCTCACTTCAAACTGCCAAGTAGAGAATTTTGGCTTAGTCTATGTTGCTGTGTTAATCAGAAATAATTCAGTCAGTAGGCAGCTTCTGGCAAACTTTTTTTCCTCCAAATCCCGCTAGGTTAGTAATTATCCATGATGTGCATATAAGGCAATAGCTTTGCTTCATTATCTTCATGCTAGTACAGGGACGCAAGTAGAATTGTCTTTAGAGCTGTTAAGTATTTGTGAGACTGCAAGACTGAATAGAGTTTATATGTCGTGCAAACATGATTTGACTGAATTTAAGTGCTCTTCGGAAGACCTTTCTGGTGACATTTTAAATGCTCTCTAAAATTCTTGTTTAGTATTTAAAAAAAAATGATACTTTATTGTCTTACTTAAAAATGAAACACAAAAAAAGCATATGAGCTTCACTTTTTTTTTTTTTTTTAATTTTTATTCCAGGTTGGCATCAAGTACCAGTTTTTCTAATCAAGCAGAAAGGTATGATAGCAAAGGATACTTTGGACAAAATGAAAAAATTGATCTAAAGCATCACCCTCCCTAGCCCTGAAAACAACTAAATTTAACTTTTAAAAAATTTATTTAAGATTTGTGAGTAAGAGTAAAAACCTGTCCTTTCCCAGTTGTTTCAAATATCTCATGTGTTCTGCAGATGAACAGGAACCCATATTCATATGTTTTGAACTTGAAAAAACTCAGATTCAGATGTAATTTAAAGATGCCTTCTGGTTTCCACAATTTCACTGCAGCTTTTTCTAGCTTGTTCTGTGTTTGGTATTTGTCTTGATAAACTATCTCCACACATTCAGTCAAGTGAATCATCCTTGGCCATGGAGAACCCCTGATAGTGATGTCTCATTATGTAAATCAGATGCTGAATAGGATAAACTCATTTTGAGAAGCTGTAAAAAATGTTAAGATGTGCAGTTTATGAGTAAATAGATAATACTTTAGCTTTTTAAGTGAAACCATTAATTTTATGAGCGACTAGGAACTACTTCATCTCTTGAAGGAAACTGCAAGAGGCAAATTAATATTATAATGTGCGTGTTTACCTGGTCATGTGTTTTATGGTAAAGCCAAGAATCTCATCCTGTATCACTGGAATATACAAGGTGAGAGCAGGATTATATTTCAAACTCAGATGACTCACAAATAAGACTATGTGGAGAATCAGGAAAAATGCAACAGTTTATTGAGACTTAAATACTTTAGGTATGTGTACATAACTTTTTCAGCTCTGCATATAGTCAAGCTGAAGTCATAAAATCAACATGCTAAACTGATCTTTGGGATCAGGACAGTTCTGCTTTTGACTGTCTCACTCATAACTGAACACTTCCATAATTAAAAAGAATAGGATCATCTTTATTTTCTCCATGTAGTCAGCTTTGAGAAGTGTTTCAGCTGCAAAGCAATTTCTTTCTTCTTCCTTTTCCTTCCCTTCATTTCAGCATGATGATCCCTGGAAACGCTGCAGGTGTGGCCAAGCAGTTCCTCCGTTGTGTGTTCCATCAGCTGGCTCCCAACGGCATCTTCCCCCAGCTCTTCCAGAGCAATATTAAAGGTAACGTGTGGTACCTCAGTGCATTTCTGTCCCTTTCACTTACCTCTGTATGGACAGTCAGTGTGAAAATGTAATTCAAATTTCAGATGGAAGTTTTTTACGGACCTTGGCCACGTCTCTTATGGATTTCAGTGAGCTGAGTTCCATCGCTGCTCTGAGCCAGCTGTTAGAGGTATGTTGGCAATCAGTCCTGTTAATGGTGCTAGTTTTATTAGCATTATCAGGCATATTGGATCATTTCTCCTCATTCATTAAGAGTTCAAACTTGCATCACCAAAAGCAATGTGAATTTTTGTTTTGTCCTCCCTGCAAGCAGGATTAGGCTGCCCTCACCATTTTCCTTCTGGGTTTTGCTCTCACTGACAGCTTTTCCCCCCCCCCCCCCTCAGACCAGCTCCTGGAGCTGTCCTGCACATTGGTAGTGTGGACCATCCCTTACCTCAGCACTATTTCTGGTTTTCAGGAACATTTCTGCTTGTACATCTCAGTTCTCCCTCTCCCCTGTACCTGCTGGCAGTTTCTCTAAGTAGTCCAAAGATTTATTGCCTGCCTTTCACTGAGTGCCTTCTGTGCACGTGGCTTGTGTCTGCTGTAACTTTTATCCTTCCAGTAGCACTGGACACTTGCATGTATCCTGCTCTTATAAGAACATGGCAGTTGCTTCATACAAAGATTTTGACATCACTTGAAAACTGCTTATGTCTTTCCAGGCCTGACCCTAGTACACAAGCCAAAAAAGCATACATGGTCTACTGAACATTAATGAACATATCTTGTTTAAAACTCTCCAAAGGAAAACATGGGGAATCCACTGGTGAATACTTGACGAGTTCTGCTTTCTTTACTGGCATGCCAGTCTAAGCAGGTTATGAGTTAGGACCCTGCTGATAACATTTTGGCTCAAAATCTTTTGGTCAATACTTTAGGAACTGAACTAGACTTAACTGTCACTTACACAGTACAAATTCCCTGCACAACATTTTATTATTAGCATTATAGAAGAGGTAAGTAGTATTTGGTCTGAGCAAATTAAACTCAGCATTTCCAAATACTGTTTAAGGGACTATTTCTGCATGTGTACATTTGTTTACAGTTCTTGTTTTGTTTTCCAGGGTTTAAACAACAAAAAGAATTTACCAGCAGGGGGTGCGATGCTACGCTGTTTGGAAAATATTGCTACCTTTATGGAAGCCTTGCCGATGGACTCGCCCAGCAACCTCTGGACCACAATTAGTAATCAGTTTCAGACCTTCCTTACTAAACTCCCTTGTGTTTTGCCACTTAAGGTATGATGTATGGACATCTGAAACAAGTTATACTGCCATTGGTCAGGATGTTCCGAAACCGTGGGAAAGCTCTGGATGAGAAATCAGAGCAGGTTGTTGTGAATATTTTCTAATGATTCAACTAATGTTTTCAGAGGACCGGATTTATTGTATGTCTGATCCATCCCTTTAATTATATTTTTCATGGGTACCAATAACAACTCTGACCAGAGTACTCTTCACCTCTTTGTTGGCTTTTTTTCTCAACACCTTCCATGCCCTGTCTTTGTCAGATTAGAATCCTACATTTGAGAGGATCAGCATTTTGGCAATAAAAATGCATCTGGTTTTAACTGTTAAAACAAAATAGAACTCTCAAGAAGAGCAGCACCACCTAATTAATTTGCTAAAAGTACACAATAGTCAGACAGGCAGAGAGAACTGAGACTACTGGGAATTGAGCCTAGCCTGTTTGGCTGACCAGCTTGTAGTTCTGGCTGTAATCAGAATATACTTGCAGAAACTGAATCTAGAAGCTTTGGGCTCTGATTTCTGAGTGCTCAGAGGACACAGAGAGGGATCTTATCTCCTGGTGTGTACATTTCCAGATGTCTTTTCAGTAAACACAGTAAAAACTTTTCTGAGTCTTTCCAGTAAACATGGGATTCTAATGCCCTTATTCTGACTTTATTTCCTATGGCATGAATGAGCCCAGTAGTAATTTCTTCCGGGCAAAACGGCATTGCTCAGTATGAGCTGAGGGATCCAAAATCTAACTTTGTGACTTATAACGTTGTCTTTTAAATTGGGAGTCACCACCAAATTATATGAATGATATTAAATTCCTTGGCACTATTATGCAATAGTCAGATCTTGAAACTTCTTTAGGTTTTGGTAAATTGAGGCACCATCCTGCAGCACTTACTAAGCCAAACAGGCAATAACCATTCCCTTTGCGTACTAGCCCCCCCCAATCTGTTGCATCTTGTCTAATTGAAATAAATAAAAAGACATTAATTGGATCTTAATAGTTCCAACTGCATATCTGCCATTCACAGAACATTTAGATGGAGTGTTTACTCTGATTTCCCTTTTATTTATGGGAGTTATCATTAGTGGTACAAGTAAAACAATTGCTTGCTCCTGAACTTTCCATCTCCTGTTTCTTCCTCTGGGGTCATAAATGACTCTTTGCTGTTCTAGATGTTTGCAGAAGGGATGAGGCAAGACAATGGATAGACCCTGAAAAGTCCCATTCACTGCTGCAACCTGTGTGATTTACACAGAAGAAAACTCAGTTACACCATAAGGAACAACTTTAGAGGGACTTCTGGAGCAGCTATTGCCAGGGCGTGTTCTGATGTTATGGGGTGTGAGTTGTAGCCCTGTCTTGGAATGTGGGGGAAAATGTCATAGCCCAGGGCAACCACAGAAATATAACATGAGGTAGATGGTGTGTACCTCCTGCTAACCCACTTTTTTTTTTCCCCCCCAATCCATTTTTATTGCAATGAAAATGTATTTCTAGGAAATTTTTCTCATAAAAGGGATAAAGTTAACTTTTCTGAACCAGTCTTGTAGTGAGATTTTCGCATTTGAAGGCCCGTACTGAGGTATGTTACCACTGAAGGGGTGCGATTGTGTGTTCAGGAATAACCAGTTTAGGCAAAGTAAGTAAAGATCAATCATCAGGGATCATTTTTCAGACTTCACCTATAACTTATTCATAGCTGCTACCACTAAAAGCAAGACATGTGCACAGAAAGGTACTAACTCTGGGTTTTTTTCTTGTTTTTTTTTTCTTTTTTCTTTCCTGCCTTCAAATACGTTCACAGTGTTCTTTAGATTCTAGTTTAAGAATCATGATTTGCTTGTTGAAGATACCTACCACTAGTGCCACCAGGGTAAGTTCCAAGAAGACAAAACTCTGTTGCTTCAGATTTAGCCAGCCTGTGCTATTCTATGAGTATCTTCTTATCTCCTAGCTAGGAATGTATTATGTAGAAGCATAAAATCGTGCAGTCCGATACTCTTTGGAGAATGATAAGAGCTTTGGAATCTAGGTTACAGTAAAGTGTGGGTGGGATTACATTCCTGTGTGGGTGTGAATGTATATCTTCTTAAAGATTTGATGTTCTCTTTTTTTTTTCCCTTCTCTTTTTTTTCTTAAAAAAGTAATGAACTTCCTTAGAAGTTCTGCAGTACAATTCCACTGAGATCAGTGAGGTTTTCCTGCAGAAACACTACAGAATCTCTTCTATCTCATAAGCACTGTGTCAGAGGTGAAACTGTTTTCTAATTTTTTGCTTCTAATTTCTCATACAAGCATAAAGGCAGATGCTAGATAGAATAGCCTTTTGACAGAAACAGTGTAAATCCCAGCAAGGTAGCCTCTGAGCTAAAAAGAATGCTGTTCATTCAGGCGTTTCAGAGTTGGAATGCCTTTTTTTTTTACTGAGCAACCAGTTATTGTTTTCTCTAAATCATGTCATTGCAGAGTCTTCTGGAGCCTTTTTCAAAATTACTAAGCTTTGTAATTCAGAATGCTGTCTTCACTCTCGCCTACCTGGTGGAACTGTGTGGTTTATGCTACCGAGCCTTCACTAAGGTAACAATGAGACTATATCTTCCTTTAGGGACAACTGAAAATAGGACAGGCAAAGTCCTTCTTCCCTCAAGTAGTATGTTTGTAAGTAAAGATGAAATCAGTGTCAAGTTTCAGACATGTCAACAGTTTTAATGTAGTTTGGCTAATCAAGTAGTGATCATGATTCAGTGCCTTTTGATAGTACTGAGTTTCACATTCACAGTATAGACACAGATGAAAGAAACTGCTGAAAACATTGCTCAGAAAAGTATTTTGGTGTGATATCATGACTTGGAAATTTTTTTCTCTTGTAGAGATGATATCTGGTATTCATGCATGACTTAAAATGTCTGTACAGTCATATCTGTGCACAAGTTTAGCCATGTACCTTGTGCAGTAAAAACTTACATATTCCTGGTAGTAGCTTTTGAGAGCACAGCTGTGAGGGGAGGCAACAGATAACTAAATAAAGTGGAAGACTCCAAGTTAGAAGCTTCCCAGCTTAGATCCTGTTTCATTCTGTATTAGGTATCTCACTTTGGCATGCATGGCTGTAAGCTGTGTAGAAAAGAGAACAGTATGTGTGCACCTTTAAAAAGTTTTTAAGATTCCTGGATGAAAGGTATGGTGTACAAATAACACTCAGTTATTACTCAAGTTCATTGTTGTAACAACTGATGGTGAGAAGTTGAACAAGTTGATGGTATGAAGTTGAACAACAACATAACCCACAAAAACCAATCAAACCTTTTACTAAGGCCCTATATGCGCCATTATGTAGATTGTTAAGGTACTGAGCAAGAATGTTGCTTCAGCCACTAAGTGCACAGTTTTCCATCCTCGATACATTTGTCAAAACAGTAATTAATCCTCAGGAAATGTTCTCTCATAAGTAGCTACATGATTTTCTATATTAATAATATACAACTGCAACACGCGTTGCTTCAGTCTTGATAAGACTTAAAATAACACTGGACAAACAGTGAAGAAGTAATAAAAGCAGTAACACTCTCACAGAAAAACTGCACAAGAAAATAAGAAAAACTTTTACCAGATGTAATGGTTTGAAGCATTAAATAGAAATGAACAATATGTTTAATTACAGCAAGCAAATACTACCTTTTTTGTCTCATTTGAAAGAGAAGAGTTTATGAAAGAAAAAAAAAATCCTGAATAAAGAAGAGACTGTCCAGCTTTTGGAAGTAATTTGAGTTAGATCTATAGTTAAGGCTTTGGGCAAGGCAAAGTGAGAAAAACGTTAACTTGAAGTGCAACAGTGGGGTTTTTTCATTGAAACAAAAAAAGCCTCATTCAAAACTGAAGGAAAGACATTCTTCTTGCATTTGTGGTCTGATAAGACTGTTTCATGTGTGCCTGCTAAAGCACATTGTGAAATACAGGAAATGTTTCACTCCCCTCATGCTCCGCAGTTTTGGTTATTTCAAGAAAATTTTATTAAAACCGTGGCATTAAAAAACCCCAAGCTTTTCTTGCATGTTTCCTGGTTCAGTGTTCTATTAATATATTGAGTACTTAATTGCACGCAGGAAGCTTGGATTATAGCACTTGGTAAAATCTCCTTCTTGATTTAGTTTAATGCAACCTGGTGACCCAGAAATGGAATCATTAGTGAACGGTCTCTTGCAATTTATAGCCACATAATGCTTAATTTAGTGCAACTCCACACTACATTATCTTTGTTATTTCTGAAAGCTTACCATGATTTTGCATTAGAAATATCAAATTAATGACTGCTGTTAGAAAAAAAACAAATCAGTTGTGATGTCTGTGTTTCTCTACAGTGGAAATCACTGTAGCCAAGTAAGAGTGTTGTTCGTGATAGAATACCATGTAGAAGTGAATTCCAGAAGGAATATAATTTGTGAACATTGAAACTATTCAGATTTTATTACTTGTTTTGCAACTTTGAATGTGCTGGCTGGAACAAAACACCAACTTTCAGCTAAGCTGTGGAGGATTCTTGTCTTTTCAAGCCACTCTGACATGCACTTTGTAGAGGTCAGTGCTGTACAACCACTCCAAATCTTTTTTTATCTCCCACATTTTCCTAATACCCTATGGCAGGAATATCTCAGTTTCTCTTGTCTTGGAGCCTGAAGACTCACGTCAATCTGATATTTCCTTGTCTGACTTTCTGTTCCAGGTCAGCAATTTGATTTTTTCGGTGCCTTTGGAACTCCCAGTTGAGAGTAGCATCTCTTCTGTGGATTGTAATCTTCTTATCTTTAGTTTTCCTTTCAAGTAACTTAAGGTCCTAAATGGACACTTTTTGGATTTCTTATCTCTTACAGCTGCAGACGCTTGAACCTAAACTTAGCCTTTTGCTAGCAATCTGTTGACTCTTATTAAGTAAATGCAGAATGCCACTGAATTGGACTTGACATCATTTTGCTATTGAATTTTTTTGAAGAATCTTGAAGTGGCCGATCTTCCGTATTTGTAATTACTGTAGTAGCAACAGAGATAAAATTTTGCTTTATACTGGCTTACTTGGAGGATAGCATACCACTCCATTAAAGAACCAAATTTACTATTCTTATTACTAAGTTTGGGCCCTGAGATACTGCTAGAAACAAACTTCAGTAGTTTCATGTTCTACACATAGACATCTGGCAAGTCACAGTTTGAAGGTTGCAAGGCATTTTTTTATAGGGATGCATAGGCTGGAGGAGAGGAAATGGCCTCCAGGACAAGAGGAAATGGGCTCAAGTTGTGCCAGGGGAGATTTAGATTAGATATTAGGAAAAATTTCTTCATGGAGAGAGTGGTTAGGCATTGGAACAGACTGCCCAGGGAAATGGTGCAATCACAGTCACTGGAAGTGTTCAAAAAACATGTGGATGTGGTGCTTAGGGCCATGGTTTAGAAGCGGACCTGGCAGTTAGGTTAACAGTTGGACTCGATGATCTCAGAGGTCTTTTCCAACCTTAATGATTCTATAATGCTATAAGCAATCTAGAGGGTTAATTCAGCTGAACAGAGGCTAAAGGGGTTGTATTCTTGACTCTTTGGTACCAGGTTTACACATGTGACTCCCCTGGGCATTATTCTCGTGGAACTAATACCCATCTACAGCTCTGTTGCAGAATATAAAGCTCTTAAAGTATGTATAAACCATGTTTATACATATTTATCACCAGCAGAATGACAGGAATAAGTAGGCTGTGCTAGGAAGGGTACTCTGGGCTATTGACTTCAGTGTCATCACTCCTGATTTACAGTGCAGGAAGCAAGAGGTCAGATGTCAAAAAACATTTTGCTTCATTTTGCCTCATCTCTCTGCACTGCATGTGCTTAACAAACATTAAGAGTTTAGACTGTGAGATAGGAGTCGTCTTTGAGAAAGAGGTAGGTCACTATTGTATTATCCTTAGAGCCAAGGAAAACTGGGATTCATGAAGCCTATGCTTCCTTCCCAGTGTTCTGACAAAGCAATTTATTGTGGCCCAGTTATATCCTGTGTAGCATAGGTGTTAGTCTGTAAAACAGCTGAATGCTTTTGAAAGAATTTTACCTCTCTTCTTTTCCAGTGTGTGCAGGCTACTGCACTGGGTTACTGATAGGAACTTCTGTCCAGTGTTCTGGGGGATGTCATTGTCAACTGTCTGAGCATGGCACTGCATTATGTATGTGTCTCAAGACCGTGAAGGCGTATGATGGTGGGAAGGGTCACTCTTGCTGGCGAATTCTAGCAAGTAATCAGGGTCTATTTGTACCTTGAGTATTGTGCACCGTTCTGGTTCCCCATTTCCAATAGAATATAGTAGAATCGGAGAAAATTCAGGTAACGGTAACAAGAATGATCAAACAGTGGGATGAGTTCCACATACAGAGCAACTAAGTTAGGGCTCTTCAATCTGAAAAAGCAACAATTGACAGGAATGTGAGAGAGGTCTATAAGGTCAAAAGTGACCCAGATAGGGATGGGTGGTTTCATGCCTTTCCAGTACAAGAACGAGAACATACTAAGTTTGTAGGAACCACTGTCAAAGCAAGTAAAGGGAAGTGGTTCTTCAACACTGTGTGACTCCTTGCCAAGTACTGTGGGTGCTAGAAGTTGACATGGGTCCAAGAGGTCAATGGACACAAATGTGGAAGAGAAATCCACTGAGAGTTATGAATTATATAGAAACCACACTGAGCTAGAAGTTCCTTGGTCTGAAAATAGTTGGTGGCTAGGAGAGTAGTAGTGGGAATTATACATGCTTGCCTTGTTTTTATTCTTCCTTTTACATCTGCTTATGGCCTTGTTGGAGGTAAGATACTGAGGACATTTTTTCTGGTCTGACCTCTCCTGGATATTCTTATATTGTATTATTCTTATCAGAGCACCACTCACACATGTGGGATGTGTGACATCCCCTCAAGTAATGGTTTCACAATACAGCTGAACTGATCCAGTGTTTGCCGCTTCCATAAGGGAATGTGTTTTAGTTTTCTTTTTTTATTAATTTATTTGTTATTTTATTTATTAATTTATTATTAATTTATTAATTATTAAACTGTTCTTTTCTCAACCCACGAGTTTTCTCACTTTTACCCTTCCAATTTTCTTCCCCTGTCCTGCTCGGGGGGGAGTGAGCGAGCGGCTGTGTGGTGCTTAGTTGCCAGCTGGGTTTAAACCATGACAGGGAGGCACGCACTATTGCTGTAAGCTTTGTTTGCCAGTATGCTATGCAGATACAATGTGGTGACATCAGCTTCTGAGGAGGAATGCTGGTGACTGGCTTCTTGGTTGCTGCACCCCACGCTCACTCTCACTTCCAGCTATTCATCTCCTCCAACTCCTTCCCTTCCCTAAAATTCACAAGACTTCTCGGGGGAAGAGGCAAACATTATTATGCCATTTTGCAGATGTCACAGCGGAACTGAGGCCCTGACTTGAGTAAAAAGTTCCACACATTTAACTGAAGTGAGCAGGCAAGTGCATGAGATTTACAAGATGGAAGATACTAGGCTTTAAATCTTAAGCACGCTTTGGATATGCTCTCTTTATTAGACAACGTTATTTCATCTCTAGTGGTCATTTGAAAGAGAGCCCAGTGTAAGTCTTCCTGCTGATCAAAATTCTTGAGTTGCTGTGGTCAGGAGTAGGTTATAGATTTGTTCCACATTTTTATCTTATCCTCTAAAGTCAGAGAATGTCAAAATAAGATGTATAACAGGCTCATCTTATCTCTTGTACCTCCTTGCTGTCTCAGCTCTACAACTCTATTCTTAGGCTTCTGTGTTCTAATCTCCATTGGCTGATTTTCCCCAATGTTTTAAAATGTTTCTGTTGTAGCAGCCGTAGCCAAGATGGTTTTTATTGTGTAAGTGGAAAAGTACTGCTAGTCTAATGAATGAAAACAGATGTCCAAGCTGCCTTAGTGCAGGCACCCTTATTTTGAGGGGAATGACAACAGAAAAAAATGTGTGGTAGAATGTCGACCATTTCTGGCAGGTTTAATGAAAGAATAATGCTAAATATTATTGCTAGTTTTGTTCTCCTGTGTCAGTCCTTATTGCCTTCCTCTTTTCCCTTTATATGGAACTACTTAGTGAAAGCTACGCTGTGTGCCTGGGCTTTGTAACTGGTTTATAAAATCTATCTGTATTTCATCTGTGAAATATTAAAATCTTGGATATAGTGCCTGATACAACGTCAAAGGAGAATCACCCTCACTGATGTCTGCCTTTTTGTAAGACAGGAGCAACCAGTACACTTTTGTAACTTTTTTATTCTCAAACTTCGATATAAAGTATCTTTATGGTTTACTAGTGGGTGTCAGTGAATTTCAGGACATTCACAATTCTGTGTTTTTTCTCTTGTAGGAACGGGACAAATTCTACTTGACGCGCAGTGTCATATTGGAGTTACTGCAGGCACTCAAGTTAAAGTCACCCTTACCAGACATGAATCTGCTGCTGTTGGTGCAGGTACAGGAGATTCTCATGTAATTCTCATACTGATCCTGTCTCAGCCCGAATTCAGGAGGGAGGGGGAAGGCAAATCCAACATGGTTGCAGAAAGTACCAGCAATGTCAGGGGAAGCAAGAATTTTTTGTATCAAAATCCAGTTATGTTTGTAACCATAGGTGCATACATTTAGACTCCTGCACTAAAATTTAAGAAACTAAACTGGGAGTCCACATTTCCCAGGACGATAATGACCTGTGCATCATTGCTGATGTATTGAGGATCACAGAATATATCTCGAGGTGGAAGGGACCCATAAGGATCAAGTCCATTGAGCTTCATACCATGTCCAATGGGGCAGCTGCCCCAGCTGCTGCCTCGTCTTCATATCATAGCCCCAAAGCCAGTGAGCAGTTTGTGTGGGAAGGGATGAAATCAGTTTCTGTCTATTCAGGCAGGCAGTAAGCTGTCTCCAGTCCCTGAAGGCCATTCTCTTTTATCATGGAATTTTCCAGCAAAGAATACATAGGCAATATTTCTGTTTCTTTCATTCTGTGGATGGCTGAGGTAGGAGTTAAGCTAGCTTCTTCACAGGAAAATCTAAGGAAGTAGGATACAAACTTGTGAAAAATCTTTCTGCCTCCAAAATGCCGAGTGTGGCACTGTTTGGCACCACAAGCTGTCCCACAAAAACAATTGGGTTCATTGTTTACAATGAGCTAACCATTATATGCATTTAGTAACTTTAAGTGACGGGGGACCAGCATAACAGCACTCCATAAAGTTCAGGCAAGATGTTTGTTATGTAGATCATTCATAATGCTCCATTCACTCTTTCCCCTCCCATTATGGGGCCAAAGCTTCATATAGCTTACTATGGGCTCATTTTCTTTTGAGTATTGGTACATTACTCATAGTAAATAAGTGGTTACCAGTTGACAGAGAAATAATACTGACAAGTGAAATTATATAGCAGTTAGGATAACTCTGAAAACAATTATTATACCATCAGTGTTAGGGGAAAAAGTTGAAGCGGGGAAGAATAACACTTGGGTCTTTTTCTTTTGATGGTAAAGGGTTATTTTTTTAAATCAATTTTAATTTAAAAAGCAGAAATTTGCCTTTTTTTTTTTTTTTTTTTTTTTTAAGTCCAGACTTCTTTTTTCGGTCCCAGCTAAGACCATCAAATAACTTGACAACCACCAACCTCTATCTGTCTTATGGGTCCAGTGGTGCAGCTTGGTACCATGTGCATTGGTGTTTGTTGACTTGAACTGACTTTTCCTGTATTACTGTGCTGGTTTTGGCTGGGATAGAATTAATTTCCTTTATAGTAGCTAGTATGGGACTATGTTTTGAATTTGAGCTGAAAACAGTGTTGGTAACACAGGGATGTTTTTAGTTACTGCTGAGCAGTGCTTACACAGAGTCGAGGCCTTTTCTGCCTCTCACCCCACCCCACCAGCGAGCAGGCTGGGGGGGGGCACAAGAAGCTGGGAGGGGACACGAGTTTTCTCACTTTTACTCTTCTAATTCTCTCCCCCACCCCACTGAGGGGAGTGAGTGAGCGGCTGTGTGGTCCTTAGTTGCCAGCTGGGGTTAAACCACGACAGTTACAGAATAGAGCAATTTTTCTGCATTGCTCCATTGTATAGCTCAGTCCTATGGCTACCCAAAGGGTGACAATCCCACAGTCTAGTCAATCCTGAAATCCTCATTTGAGAATGCAAGCATGCCACATCAGTTTTGGCAGTGGGATTTAACTGGTAAACACTCGTCCTTCACATTGAGTCAATCACCTGGTAGACACAGTAAGCAAAACTCTCTCTTACATTATCTTTATCTCATAAAGATAAAATGATAATTGATTGGGTTTTCCTCCTACCCCTGTTCCCATGTGCTGTATTCACTTTGGGATGTATTCATACCTTATACAACAGCACCTAGTGTGGATATAAATGTCTTTTATGATGTCTCTCTTTCAGAGGCTGATGAAGTGATTCATATTTCCTGCTATCCAAAGCAGCCAGCTTCTGTTTTTATACAGTCAGTAGTAAAGAATAGGGGTTGTATTCAGACCATCTGCCATAGATGCCTACTGGAGGCATGATGACTACTTCTCCCATTGACTGCAAACTGGCAGCCCTCAGTAGTATGTGGTCTGAATCATTCAACAGCCTCTTGAATTTAAATACCATAGTAACCACTAAGCCCATCTTAAGCACCGTTTTAATTTAAGAAACCTACTAGTAAAAACACATATGTATCTGATTATTTTAATTTTTTTGGTGTCATTAATAGAACGAAGGGATTGGTTCACCTCTTCACCACACAAAGCCACTACAATATTAATTCAAATTGTATGGTTTTGAATCCCTAAAGCTGTAGCAGGGTTAACACAGCACCAAATGGAAATGGTTTTAATTTCCAAGACAGTCATGTCCTCATGGACGTGTTAGCCTGTATACAAGATTCTGTACAGACAGTGCACACAGAATATAGAGATTCAGTCAAAATGTTCATGATAGCAAAGGAACTCGGAGCACTTTAATGATAGATCAGTCGTGGGCTGACTAACAAAGGAATTCCTAGGAATGTACAGTTGACACCCACATTGATCCAGATTACATGGTGCCATCAATGTCACTGGTGACAGCAGTGCTAAGATGAGAGTTAACTTTATCCCACTTTACAAAGAATGAGAATTTTAACCAGATCACCCCAATCATTGCATAGGTGTCCTGAATGATAAAGGGTACAGAAAGTCTGTCTCCTTGGTTTGTCCTAGCAAATGAAAGCCATCATGTACATGCTGCTGTTCTATGGGTTTCCATAGGAACTACTTCTTCACCCAGCATTTTGTTTCCCAGTACTTTTCTCCTGTTCACATTTCACCAGCACACATCTTCAGGATTTCCACTGACTTCAAATTATATTAGTGTCTCATTAGGATTTGCTTGTTCAGTCAGGCTCTAAGGTTTGGTGTATCATCTGATCTGTTTTGTTTAGATGACTCCTATTTTGGGCCGGACCTTCAGCTAATGTAAATTAGTGTATGTCCTGGTTTCAGCTGGGATAGAGTTAATTTTCTTCTTGGTAGCTGGTATGGGGCTGTGTTTTGGGTTTAGGAGGAGAACAATGTCGATGCTAAGTACCGCTAAATAGTCGCTAAGTAGCGCTTACATTGGTCAAGGACTTTTCAGCTTCCCGTGCTCTGCCCGGTGCATGGGGGGGGGGGGGGGGGGCTGGGAGGGAGCACAGCCAGGGGCGCTGACCCAGACTGGCCAAAGAGTTATTCCATACCACATGACGTCATGCTCAGTATATAAGCTGGGGGAAGAAGAAGGAAGGGGGGGACATTTGGCGTGATGGCGTTTGTCTTCCCAAGTAACCGTTACGCATGATGGAGCCCTGCTTTCCTGGGGATGGCCGAACACCCACCTGCCGATGGGAAGTAGCGAATTAATTCCTTGTTTTGCCTTGTTTGCGTGTGCAGCTTTTGCTTTACCTCTTTAACTGTTCTATTTTATTTTACTTCAACTATTAAACTGTTCTTATCTCAACCCATGAGTCCTCTCCCTTTTACCCTTCCGATTCTCTCCCCCATCCCACCGGGGGGGAGTGAGCGAGCGGCTGCATGGTGCTTAGTTGCTAGCTGGGGTTAAACCACGACAGTGTATATCTAGTGGTTCCAGTTTATGTTTCTGTGAAGATCTGGTCTACTAATTACTGGATGGAAGGATTTAAAGTTACATATAATATGTTTATAAGAGTATATATTTTAAAAACTCTGATTATGGATGGAGGTATAATACAGATGAATTATTGGCTCAACCACGAGCTCCTGAGTCTGCTTAAAACCAAAAGAGATGCGTACCAGAGATGGAGAAGTGGAAGATTACCCATTGAGAACTACAAGGGCATTGTCAGAGTGTGCAGAGATGCAGTTAGAAAAGCAAAAGCTCATCTTGAATTGGAACTGGCCAGAGATGTCAAAAATAACAAGAAAGGGTTCTTCAGGTATGTAAATTGCAAGTGGAAACAGAAAGAAAACATAGGCCCACTGTTAAACAGTAGAGGTGAATCAGTCACCACCAATGCTGAAAAGGCAGAGGTTCTCAACACTTTCTTCACCTCTGTCTTTACGAACACTGTTGGGTCCCAGGCATTGGGAATGAAAATCCAGGAGGATCCAAACATAGACCCACCATCAGTGAAGGAGGAGTTAGTACGTGAATTATTACAGGAGCTTGACCCCTACAAACCGATGGGCCCTGACGCCATCCACCCGAGGGTGTTGAGAGAGCTGGCTGATGTCATTGCAGGGCCACTCTCCATAAGGATCGAGTCGTGGAGATCGGGGGATGTCCCAGAGGACTGGAGGAAAGTGAATGTTACCCCTACCTACAAGAAGGGCTCAAGGGAGGATCCGGGTAATTATAGGCCCATCAGTCTTACTTCAATCCCCGGGAAAGTTATGGAACAGATTCTCCTGGGGGCCATCACGAGTCAAATAAAACACATGATTGGGAAAAGCCAACACGGCTTCACTAAGGGCAAATCGTGCCTGACAAATCTGGTGGCCTTCTATGATAAAGTGACCTGCTCGGTTGGCATGGGGCAAGCAGTGGATGTTGTCTACCTGGACTTCTCCAAGGCTTTTGATACAGTTCCCCACGGCCTCCTCCTGAAGAAATTTATGTGTTATGGCCTAGACAAGTGGTCTGTGTGGTGAGTGAGGAATTGGCTGATGGGCCATACCCAAAGGGTGGTGGTAAATAGCTCTTTTTCAAACTGGCAACCCGTCACAAGTGGGGTCCCCCAGCGATCAATATTGGGCCTGATATTATTCAGTATCTTCATAAGTGATCTGGATGACAGGATCAAGTGTAGCCTGATGAAGTTCACAGATGACACCAAATTGAGTGGGGAAGTAGACACTCTGGAAGGGACAGCCACCCTGCAGGAAGATCTGGATAGGCTGGAAGAGTAGGCTAACAAGAACCTTAAGAAGTTTAACAAAGACAAGGGTAAGGTCTTGCACCTGGGAAAACATAATCCGGGAGTGCAGCACAGGCTGGGATCTACCTGGCTGGAGAGCAGCTGTGTGGAAAGGGACCTGGGGGTCTGGTGGACAGGAAGCTCAATATGAGTGAACAGTGTGCTGCTGCAGCCAAGAAGGCCAATAAGATGCTGGGTTGCATCAAAAATGGCATCACCAGCAGAGATAAAGAAGTCATTTTCCTGTCAGACCACACCTGGAATACTGTGTACAGTTCTGGTCCCCGTTATACAAAAAAGATGTGGACAGGCTGGAGGGGGTCCAGAGAAGGGCCACCAAGATGATCAAAGGTCTGGGAAGCCTGCTGTATGAGGATAGGCTGAGAGAGCTGGGTTTGTTCAGGCTTGAGAAAAGGAGGCTTAGAGGTGGTCTCATCACTGTGTACCAGTACTTAAAGGGGAGCTACAAAGAAGATGGAGACTCCCTTTTTACAAGGAGTCCCATGGTGAGGACAAGGGGTAACGGGTGCAAGTTACTCCCAGGGAGATTCCAATTGGACACGAGAGGTAAATTTTTCACAATGAGAACAGTCAATCATTGGAATAATCTCCCCAGGGAAGTGGTTGACTCCGCTACACTGGACACGTTTAAGACTCATCTGGACATGGTGCTGGGCCATCTCGTCTAGACTGTGCTCTTGCCTAGAAAGGTTGGACCAGATGATCCTTGAGGTCCCTTCCAACCTGGTATTCTATGATTCTATGATTATCTATATACCATAATCTACTACAGTCAGCAGACATTCCCATTTAGACATTATTCTGCAGCTGTATCTCAGCAGACAATGATAGCAAGAGGCATGGCAATTATTTGCTCATTTCTCATCTTTTTGCAGTGTGTGGGTATTTTTCTTTCCTTTTTTCTTTACATATGGCTGACATGAAATCTCTTGTCAGTGACGTCTTAATGTATTACAGTATTTGTAGAGGGAGACAACATAATTGACAGTGAATTGGACTGGAAATGTAAGAAATTTTTCATTTTGAGTTTGGTTTCCCCATCCTCTTTTGACTGCATTGCAACTTTAGGAAGGATCCCTGGAACTGGCAGTCTGATGATGAGAAATATAAGTTAAAAAAGGCCTAATTATTCATTAGAAACGGAATGGAGTTTGTCAGCTGTTTTTCACATGTAAATTAATATATATTATTTAACCCAAACTCCTCTGTGCAAAAGATGTAGAAAGCTTACAGGAGGCCAGCAGAGGTTGCTTTGGCTGCTGCTTCTTATTATTGTTCTTAAAAGAAAATGTTGTCTGAAATAAATGACATTTGTCTCTGGCAAGGGTTTTTTGTTGACTTATATGGTGAGTGTTGTACAATGTCTGTAGCAGTGCACTGAACTCACTGTTAGATGCTAAATATACTCAGCCAGATTCTTCAGGGAATTATGGTCCTTTTTTGCAGCTGATGTAGTACAAGGGAACCCTAATCTACACACAAATAGTTGACTGAGAAATCCTTCACACAGGAAAATAACATATCTGTAGTCCAGCAGACCCAGGGTCAGCATTGCTCTTTCTGAGAATAGGGTGCATTAGGAGAAAATCTGTCATCCATTTGCCTGAGTCCATTAATGGTCTGTCTTTTAAAAGAGAGGTGAAGAGTCATGGTTGCTGTTTGAACTAAGACTCAACTGTCTTTACTGGATTGATACAGTCCATATCCCTAAGGCTTTCTTTTGCTTCCCATGTAATAATTAGAGCTGTGGTACAGAAGAGCACCAGGCTATCTCTCAACTGAAATATGAGTTAGATTCTTGTTTTATTTCCATTTGGCTTATTCTGGTGTAAAATAAATTCTAACCAGAAGAAGAGTCAACTGGAGCCAGGCCTATGTCTGAGGATACCTAATTAGATGATTATTAATCTAAACTTAGGTGTGTCTTTCTAGTATTTCGTCAAGACATAGGTTGAGTAGTTTCCCAGTCTTGGTAGGAAGTCTGAGTTCAGATTAAATCTGTCATTGAAAGGTAAAGCTCGTGGAAGTGTAACAGTAAATTCTAGGCCTGTAAAGGATATTTGGAAATATTTTCAAGAGCAGTGGTCAGTCACTGAGAGTACTGCTAACACACATGCATCAGACAATTGTAAAATATATTGTGTAGTCAATTTCTATCTCAGTTTGTGAAGGTACCATGGTATTCATTTTCAAGAAAGAAAATTAAGGCTTAGACCTTAGTTTGACAGTTGTTTTCTGTCTGCTCTTTCTTAGAAAGTTACATTGCATCACAATGGACAGAAGTTGCTCAAGTGCAAATACAGTATTAGGACAACAAGTTGTAGGAACAAGCAAATCATCTGCAGGAGGGTGTCCAATGCATTATTGAAGGTTATAATGATTAAGTAACAGTGTTAGCAGGTCTAATGTAGGAATGATGTGGACATCAGAGATTTTGGGTCAAGGGATTTGGAAATAAAAAGAAGCAAAAAAAACCCCAAGGAAAATAGAAGCGTAAGAAAAGCAATTAGAGATATTCTACTGTAACAGAATGATACTGACGTTCTCTCAGAAACAGCTTGTATTTTTGTAGCATTTTGGCCTGTATTATGCAGAGGTTATACCACACCATACCAGTATGATCTCAACTTCAAAATTGTTCATCTAATTCATCATTGTAGAACTTCAGTGCAAGTGTTGTCATATCACAGTGAAGAATATGGCATGCTGCCTTATCATCCTCTATCATGATTTACTCTATAATGAAAGAGGAACATGTGATATATGCAAGGAATAGCAAAGATATATATTTTTGCTCATAAAGAAAGTCTGATTTATTATATAATTTTCTTCAAATTGCTTCTACACAGCATATATTTGTTAATTAAGCACATTAAAGTCAGATTTTTTTTTCATTAAAATTAGCTCATTTATAATGGTGTGTTAACTAGGTTGTTTATAAAGAAAGAGAGCTCTAAAGGCAAATTACCATGAATAAAAGCAAGAAGAGATCTGAACTGATTTTAATAAAGTCATGAATAACTTATTAGTGTCTTCAGGTTCCTCCAAAAATAATTAACAAATAACTTGTCTTTAATTTCTTCTTAGTTTGTTTGTGCAGATGCTGGAACAAAACTAGCTGAGTCAACAATCTTGCATAAACAGATGATTGCCTCTATGCCTGGAGTAAGTACTGAATCAAACTCCATCTCTTAGTTTTGTTTTTTAAAAAATGCATCTTATTCAGCTCGTTTTGCTTCATTTTAATGTTCTTTCCTTTTCATTTCTCTTCTGGTTGGCAAGGTGTATTGCAGGCAGAGGTTGAGATGCTTCTTCCTTTTTATTAATGTTGGAAGAGTTCTGAACTTGATACTGCTTCCCTTACTTTCACTGATAATCTTTAGTCATGTAACTGACTTTAGCTGGAGCCTGCGAACAAGAAGTCAACATGTGGGGAACAGACCAGCTGAATGCCTCAAAACATGGTAGCAGGGAAGAAAGCAACAAGCCATTGCCTCCATTCTCACAAAAGATTATCTGGTTAAAGAAGGGAGTTGATGGTATTTTTCTGGTAATGTGTAAGACATTCATCTATATCCTGTGGATGAGTGTAGCTAAATTGCCAATCCTCATAACTGTCTAGGTGCTGAATATGCACCTGATGAATATGCGAGGAAGTAGCACGATTGGAGGTCTTGACTTGTTCCATGACACATGACTGAGTACCCAAACAGATGGATGAGGGTTAGCCCAGGTCTGGTTCACAAGCTGAGGAAAACTCGTTTCCCTATATGTGTGTCTCTGTCAGCTTTAGGAGTGACCTAACAGGATCTTTCCCATATATCTTCTGAAGTGTGTGATTTTTTTTTAATGCAAATCTTTAATAACACCTTTCCTCCCAACAGAATATTTTAATTTATACTTGCTTTAAATAGATAGACTAACATTGGTGTTACAAGGTATGATAGGAAGGCGATCATTTCAGAAGAAATCATAGAGAATCAGACTGCCTGCTACTTGAATGAAACAGAATAGATGGTTGGAGAGAAGTTGTCCTGGTTTCGGCTGGGATGGAGTTGGTTTTCTTCCTGGTAGCTGGTATGGGGCTGTGTTTTGGGTTTAGGTTGAGAACAATGTTGATGATACACTGATGTTTTGGTTCTTGTTAAGTAGTGCTAAGTACTTGCTAAGTGGTGCTCACACTGGTCAAGGACCTTTCAGCTTCCCATGCTCTGCCAGGGGCACGGGAGGCTGGGAGGGGGCACAGCTGGGGCAGCTGACTCAGACTGGGCGGGGGCTATTCCATACCATGTGACGTCATGCTCAGTATATAAGCAGGGGAGTTGGCCGGGGAGGGGTTCGATCGCTGCTTGGGGGCCGTGCTGGGCATCGGTCGGCAGGTGGTGAGCAATTGTACAGTGTACCGCTTGCTTTGTATTACTACTGTTCTATTTTTTTTTTATTTTACTTTAGTTATTAAACTGTTTTTATCTCAACCCACGAGTTTTCCCCTTTTGCCCTTCCGATCCTCTCCCCCATCCCACCGGTGGGGGGGTGAGCGAGTGGCTGCGTGGTGCTTAGTTGCTGGCTGGGGTTAAACCACGACAGAAGTCTTTTGCAACTGAGCATTATTTTCAGAGATATGAGTATAATATCTTTTATAATTCTATTATTCAATATTTTAGAACCCATGTGGAATCCTTAGTCCATATAAACTGGATGGAGGATATGCTGACAGGGCTGTCAGTGACCTTGTTTTACTGTTTGTTATTCTGTCAAGGGAACTGACAGGCATAGCATTTGAAAAGCTAGAAGGTGGTATAGTTCAACACCATGTAGACTGATATTAACATACAAAAATGAGAAGTGCCCAGATCAGTTGCTTAAAAATAGAATGCTAGCAGTTTTTCAAATTTCAGCCACTAAAACTCTGGCTTAATAATTTTGTGATCAAAACTAAATCTGGTTCATTTGTATACTCAAATAGGGTAATCAGCTTCTGTGCTTCAAAGTGTAGGTAATTAAATAGAGGTCAAAGAGGAGTAGTTTTCCCCTGTAAACTTTACTGCAATGATGTTTTGCCCTGAGCCTATGACTTTGGATACAGTAGTTTTTGGCGACTTCAGAAAGATACCCAATTTGATAATTTCATCATTTAGCCTCAAAAGTTAAGCATTGCTTTTACTTGGACCTATGAATACTCCATTCTTAGGGGCCCCTTGAATTCAGCTAGCATTATCTTCACTTCAGACTATTAACATGTAAACAATAGTTTGTATGATACTTAGTGGGTCAGCTGTATCACCTTCTGAAAGCTTCTCTCCAGGGTTCTCTGGTCTGTTCAAAGCCTTTATTTAATCTGACAGCTTTGTTCCGTTGACTGCTTTGCGCACCTTGGGCATATCTTGTACTAGCTGAAGGCCAGATTCGCAGTTCTCGCTGTGTTCTAGGAAAAGGATTATGAAAATTTGTACTGTGGGAATACAACAAGCACCGCATTGAGTCCTTTTGTTTTCCCTTTGAGGTCGTTCACACAGGTCGCTTCTCAATGCTTACACTTTTATGGTCAAACTGGAGCAGTTCATGAAGGATTTCATTTATCCTTATAGTCCTTGCCTCCCCTTTTGAAAACTGCAACTAGCTAAGTGCCATTAGAATGCTGTATTTTGAATTATTTTGCTTCAGCAATATCCCAGAAAAATTTGTTAGTTTAAAAAAAGAAAAAAACGTATTACTTAATTTTCAGTGATGTTCATTTTAGTGGTGTTTACACATGAAATACCTGAAGCCAGTCATTTAAACTGTTTTTCCATCATGATTAATGGGAACATAAGGGCATCTGTGCCTGTGACTGAATTTTGTTTTCTGGGATTGTAGCTGATTGGTTCCACTTGCAGAAATGTTCAGCTGCTTGAAGAACTGAGTTGTTAAACTCTCATTGACTTTTTAAGACTTTGATTCTGGACCACTGTAGATTTCAGGATGACATGACAAGGATATTCTTGGAAGTTTCATCAGTTAATCTTTTATTGCTGTCTCAGATAAGAGTATTTTGTGATGCATGAAAAAGCTACAGTGACTGGGCTATCTTTTTATACTATCATCAGATAAGAGGGGATATTACAGTAAGAAGAAAAACATCAAAGAATACCTATTCCTAATTAAAGTAATCTAAGAAGTAAAATAAAGAATTTGAGACAGACAGATTGTGTTCTGGTGAACAAGAAACAAAGACAAAAACATGAAAATATTCAAAACTTGGTACTTAAACTTATTTCTTTTATGTTCTAGTGTGGAACAGCAGCAATGGAATGCATGAGGCAATATGTTGGGGAAGTGCTGGATTTCATTGCAGATATGCATACCTTAACCAAATTAAAGGTTGGTTTTGGGCATACATTGGTCTAAAGTGCATGTGCTTTTTTAACAAAAATATGTTTTCTGTAATGAACCTGCCTGGGAGAAATGGTGTTTTTTCCTTCTTTTTTAAAAAACGTTAGTACTGTTATAGATTAGACACTTCTGGTGGATCAGTAAAAAGTAGCTTATGCAGTGTTGAAATGGAGGCTGATTCAAATGTGGTGAGCACACAATAAAAATGCAGGCTTGATTTTTCTGAAATGTTGATGATAACCTAATGATAAGTTTTTCTGAAATGTTGATGATAAGCTAATGTCATATCAAAATCACTGTGAGAAGCAGTCATGTTTAATATAACCCACGGAAACATAAAACTCCTTGCCTGTACAACTAATTACGCTCTTCTGGAGGAATCCTGTGTCTCTTATATACACAAACTGACGCTTAAGTTAATTGGAAGCTCAGAGGTTATTAAAATGCAGTAATTGACCTGAAAAAAGCCAAAGGGATCCTTTTTCTTATGGATGCTGTTGTTTTCATTGTCAGGTTATATTCTGTTGAGATGGGGAAAACTGAGTAGTTCTTACCTCTGTAGTCCAAACTGCTTTTTGGTTTCTGTACATTAGTTTGAGGCCAAATTGTAAGAGGTGTGATAGGAAAATACTTCTGCCAATATAAAATATTTTATTTAGGAATGAATTTCATGAAAACATCCCAG
Organism: Theristicus caerulescens; assembly: GCA_020745775.1. Lineage (NCBI taxonomy): Eukaryota > Metazoa > Chordata > Aves > Pelecaniformes > Threskiornithidae > Theristicus > Theristicus caerulescens. Next base: position 54,591,297 of record CM036564.1, read on the forward strand.
TAATTATTAGCTGATCAAAACTTGGAATTTCTGTTTCATGGGGGAAGCCAGTATCTATTACATTTCCTACAGAATGGAAATTCTTTAAGATGTTTTAGGAAAGAACTAGGCTAAGTAACATTGCTGCTGTATAATAGGAAATAATAGAAGTGTAGCTGTTACAATTGCTGGTAAAGTAGCATCTATTGTTAATAGCTTAAATAAATAATTAATGTAATATTTCAGCTAATATATCCCTAATAGTCAGTCATAATGTTGTGGAGGAAGCAATATTTATTCTATTTTGCATAATACTATCCCATTAGGTAGTTTTATTGTACCATCTGAAGCTGAGTACTAAGTGAGCACTGAGCTGGAGGTGAAACTTTGGTGGTTAAAATCCTTTTTGTAGAGGCAAAACACCTGTCTTATAGTGGAACCATCTGTCACTTCTCAATGCCAGGCAAAGTTAGAGCGTAGTCTTTTGAGCTACATACCGATACCCTGCACAAGGGTGGATTTCCTTCAGCACATGAAATAGATGCAGAGGTGTGACTAGGCCTTGATGCTTCTAACTTCTGCAAAGCTGGCAAGACAAATGAATGGTGTGGGAGTGCAGCAGAGGGACCCTTACAGGTATGGAGGAGAGTCTATGCTGTCAAAGATGCAGCCAAATCTGAAATCTGGCAGTAGAGTTTTAGTCCTTGTACACCAGCAACTTGATGATCCAAGGGGAAGTTCGTCAGCTGAAAGAGGTAATTTCATCACTGGGCACAGTCAAGTAGCTGGCAAGCTGCTTTTATAATACAGAAAAACAGTGCTGTCCTGTCCTGGCTAGTACAAATCATATTGCCATGGCTTACATGCCTGGGCTTTGGCACATGTGGTCTTCTAGGGAAGTTCTTTGCCCAAGCTCTTGCATTTGTTTCTAACCTCAAGAGCCACTGCACTTCTATAACATACAGTGCATCTGCTAATAAAGGGTGTCGATGGTCTGTTTTCCTGATAAATCAGTATAGTGTTTCCCTGAAAGGGCCCCTCTACTGCTGCACCAGTCCTCTGCTGAAAGTTACCAGAAAGGCACTGACGTGTTTCATGCCACAAGTTCATGCAAGCATTCTGTGGCAGGCAAGACTAAATAAATGGTAACTTGTAGCGGATTTCGATACTGGAGTTTGTTTATGAAACAATGAGATGAGAACTTCTACCCTACTAGTTTCTTGCATGCTCACTTGCTGACTGTCCTCCTGCCCCCTCCATCCCACCTCATGCCCCAACCTTATTGCAAGTTAATAATACTTTCCACGGAGGAAGAAGAATCCCAACTAAACTGAAACTCATATATCTTGAAACTCGCAGTAACCTCGGTTTAGGGGACAAAATATCCCTTTTGTTAAATTCTTACCCTGTTGGCCATATGCCTTGAATCCCATTGAGTTTTAAAAAAATAATAAGGGAAGCAGCCTTTTGTGCTGGAGTAGAAATTTACTTCAAAGCACAAACTAATTAATCATTTTCAGCTGAATTGGATTGCCTTCCCACTCTATTGTTTAAAGTTATTCACCCATTTCTCTCATAGTTCAGAACTGCTTTCAGAATAGGTAGGCGAATTAATCATAAATGAGGGAGAGATACATCTGGTTTGCCAGTTCCACAGAAAAACATGAACTTATCTGAAACCAGGAATGGGGAAAATGTATTTATAAATACTTGCAGGTGTCCTCTCTCCTGTGTAAAATATTTCTGTAGAAAACTCTGCCATTTGCACTTTTTCCTTCTGCCTCTTCTCCCTTGAACTGTAGCCTGATTTTTAGAAATGCTCTTACAATGCTTAAGTCTGATAAGATGATAATTTCTTATGCTCAGTAGGACTATTTATTTATTAAATTTTTATACACAGATATAGGTAGGACATGAACTAAAACTTTACCCAGTTCTTCACTTTTATGTTTTGAAATTAGACAAGAAGCTTCCCAAATGTGTAGTCTGGCCATTTAAAACTAAATCAGAACCAAATGATCTAAAATTCCATGTTGTTTTGATTTAGCCATGTAATACAAGAATGTGAGAACAAGATTAATGTAATAGGAGAGTCAAATATGACCATAATTTTATGTATTGTAAAGAATAAGAATTGGCTATCTTTGGAAAATGAAAAGGCAGTTCTTATTTAACCTGATCAGATAAACTTATTCTGTGGTTCCAGCATAGTTGGGAAAATATTTGTAAGCATTTCTAAGTTTACAAATAGCCAGAACATTAAACAAATTCACAACATCTAGATTCAAATTCTTGTGAGCTCATTTAATATATTTACTTATGTTACTTGGGTTTTATTAACACAGGTGGTCCTAGGAAGTGAGTCCTAAGATTATCCAGTTGTACAATTCTTACTATGAGTATGTATTATCAACAGCATCTGGACTACCAAACTAACACAAAGAACACTATATGATTTATATGGCCAATAACAATCCCAACAGCAAAAGTTTAATTTTGGTTTTCAAATTTTGAAATTTCTACTCTTTGTAGAAATTCAGTAGACAGAAATAGTCACAGTTGTTTATTCATTTCCAGTGTCTTATTTTTCATGTCTGAGAATAATTTCTTTGAGAGAGGTTAATTATTTTCAGTCCTGCATATTAGCAACTATTGCATTATAAAAAAGGTATAAATGTTAATTCTCAAGATAATCACATTCCAGTTTATTCTTTCTGTTCAGTTTATTATCTTTTTTCCCTTTGGGATAGCATTTTAATTGGTAAAGCTCCGCAGGGTTTTATTTAGAAATTTCCACCATTTTTTAAGAACTATAATGTATCTGCCTGCATACCTGTCTATCCTTTTTACCTGCCTCTATAACAAAGTCATCAGATATTCATGCTGGTACTTTTTTTTTTTTCTCTCTTGAAAGAGACTTCAAGTAAGTGATTTTTGAGAGTGTAAGTTGCTGGGGTCAGATACTTAGCCGTTGTAAAATATTATTGATCCACTGATTTTTATCCTGTTACAATAATTTCATAACTGATGACCTGGATTTTCTTGTGCAAAGCATATAGCTCTCCTTTAAGCAAGCAAATGCACTCAGCATGTGTTCTGTTAGTCTAGTAACAGAAGGTAATGCAAAGTTAGCTTCATTAGAAATACAGAAGTATCTCAAGAAGCACCAATGAAACATTCCTTAGAGCTGACAAAGCAGGATAATAAATTATCTTTCCAGGCACAAATATTTGCATGTTTCTTGGTAAAAGGTTTAGCCCTTTTATTTCCAGGGCTTAAAGGCATTTGTAACAGCTGAATAGTGCAACATAGTCATATCGCTGGTGAATGAGTGACAGCTTTTTCTGTACATGTAAATGGAATATTGCACAGGGAAGGCATTTCCTGCCCAGATGCTTTCTTGTTAAGTGGTTAAATTCTTTCATCTTCACTTAAGCTGTCTGGATGTGTAACCATTAGTTTGTATTCATCCGCTGTTGAGTTTGATGATACAAAAGGTACCTATACATTTTGCACAATTCATATTTTGTGTGGGCTCTTGAAAATGTGGCCCTCCATGGAAAGATCTGCATCATAAAGCTGTTACTAATATAGAGACTGGAGAATTTTTTAAAATCTATTTCTGAGTTTTGCTCTGTAGTTTTGTAGACACAGTTAGAGACCCCGAGAAAGGAATTGAAGGGATATGAAATAGAATATGCTGTTGCCTGGAAGAACTTAGTTCAAGTGAAATGCTCTCTTCGGGGTAGGAAATCAGATCTTTGCCTTGCAGAGTCACATGAAGACTTGTTCTCAGCCACTGCATGAAGACACATTTGGTGGACATCTGAAAGTTGGTTTAGCTCAGATTGCTGCTATGGAAATCACACGGGGAAACCACAGAGACAACAAAGCTGTGATCCGATATTTGCCTTGGCTTTACCATCCTCCTTCTGCAATGCAACAAGGGTGAGAATGCTTTTCCACAAAAAGGAATACTAAAATAAATTAGAAATCTTCACAAAATTCTGTGTTTATTGCCAGATTTCATAGATAAGACTCGCAGTAGGAAATGGCAGCCATGGGACATTGAAACAGCTGGTCAGCAGCTCCCTGATCCTTAACTGAGGAGTTCATCAGTGCAATATTTAAAGTACATGCCAACAGAACAGTGGAGGTAACTCCATTGGCTTGACTGGGGTTACCTTGGAAGTTAACTTGATTCTCAATCTAGATACAGACAGTGAAAAGCACACAGGTACTTGACCAGTCCTAGAATTATAGAAAATATCTTGGGAATTATAGAGAATACAATAGGAAATGTCCTTTGAAGTTATGGAGTACAAATGAGTGAGAACTGTAAGTGTAAGCCTATTGATATGATGATAAAAATAGTGACTTCATCTGGTTAAAGTTAGATGAGAGAAATCCTGCTCTTCAAGATGCATTTTTTATCCCTTTTCACTGTGAGAAATCCTAATCTGCAGTGTTTTATCTTCAAAAAGAAGGGAGATACTGTCCCTTGTCTTACAACGACAACAAATGAGATGTTTTGAGTGTAGACCATTGGACTGTGTTTCAACAAACCTGTATTCTTGTCCCAGCTTTGTCCCAGACTACCTGCCTCAGGATTTGAGGGACTAAGCTGCTTAGGCTCCAGTCATGTAGATACGTCTGCATGTACTTTCATGTAGAGCATATCTAGTTTTGGAAATACGGAGTTATCTCCTTGCGCTTTAGTTTCTTACATGTAAAAAAAGGACTATGTGTTCTGAGTTGAAGGTAGCGAATTCCTTTAAGAACCTATAGGTACTTAAGGAAGAGCATCGTATCAGAGTCTATTAAAAAAAAAAAAGTGGAATGCCTCTTTGGTGCTATGAGTCCTTGACAATGACATCAAATTAGAAATGAAAAACAGTAGTGAGAGTGGCTTAGTAAGTAGTAATTTATTGATCGGAAACCAATTATTTTTTTCCTGTGCCTCTGAATTCAAATGAGTGTGTAATCTGAACTTGGTAGCAGCGAGGGGACAGACAAGAGTACACCAGAAAAGTGTTATTCCTTTTTAGATTATATAAGCACATTGCTTCACAATTAGACATTGCACTAGATGGTGGATGAATACTTAAGTGTCACAAAAAAGCATAGTCCCTGCCCTCAAAAGCATGCAGTCCAAATGTCCAAGGAGAGGCTAAGGAGAAGAGAAATTAACTCCACTTGACCGATGGAGAAGTGGAACACAGTGGAAGTAAGGCATGGCACCTGCCTCGGAGCTCTCTGAGGAATGAAGAATTTCCTGCCATCGCCCTGTCAGCCGTGTGCTGTCCAGGGGAGCTGAGAGGAGCATTTCCACTTGGGTAACCCTTCCCATCTGATGATTTCTGTGTGAAGAATCACTGTGTGTGGAACCAGTGAATCTGTGAATGTTTTAGCCTTTTATAGAGCCTGTTTCTTAGACCCACCAAATATGTTCTGTTGGACTTGTTAATGGTATGTCAAGTCCACTAAGTTCTGTGTGGTTCTCGTCTTCCCATAAGCTGTACCAATGATCTGTGCCTCCAGCACACTGAGACTGTATTTGCCCAGTGTGCATAAGGAGACTCCATATTTTGGGAAAAAACAGAAAACTTAGCATCATTGTAAAATCCACTCTTTCTTGACAGGCCCAAAGAGTTCATAGAATGTGTCTCACACATTCGTTTGCTGTCCTGGCTACTTCTGGGGTCTCTGACACACAATGTTGTCTGTCCAAATTCTCCATCATCTTGCATGCCTATTCCACTGGATGCGGGTTCACAAATTGCTGACCACCTTATTGTTATTCTGATTGGGTTTCCAGAGCAATCAAAGGTAAGGGATTCTGTGTTTTAAGTGGAGATGTGTTATATATTGGCCTTATTATTGGAAACACTTATTTATTTCTTCGTAAGAAAAAAGAAGGGGTAAAACCTTATTGAAGCCTGGGATCTAGGGAAAGAAATCTCTGTAGTTCTTCATGCATAGAAAACTGGTGATGAAGTCACTACAATTACATTTGAGATTCAACTATTTCAAAATATCTCAACACAGGAGTGAGGAAAGAAAAACTGAATTCCAAACTGAAGCTTTAGCAAGGACCATCTCTGTAGCAAATCTCTAGAAAGTTATTTATTCTAGTCTTATAGCAGAATTGGATAACCTATAAATAATATTATGATTAAAAGTTAATTACAAACAGTGATGGTTCAAGCACAACTTTTTTTCACGAGGTGCTCTGTGCAAGAAGAGTTATTGCAAATCATAAGCCATTTGTGACAGTAGTTTAACACAGATATAGCAGCACTCTGACACCAGCCAGGTCTTTATTAGCAACAAAAGCAGAATGATCACACATTCATCTTGTACGTAAAATCCCCCTTTCTTTCCCCTCACCCGGCCAAGACACTGGCACTTCCCATTCATTTCTTTGGCCTTTTTTCTGCTCTTTCAAATACCTCTTTCCAGTTACCAAGCAACCATTGCAATGTTTGGTGCAGTCATACTGCCACAGAGCATGAATCACTGTTGCACTTGCAAACTGAGAAAACATCTCTGACCAGAAGCATCGTTCTCGTAATGAAGTAGTTCATGTCCAGCACTCCTGGAGGTTCAGACACTGTGATATATAACACGTATTAGCGAAGAGCCATGCTTGAGTATGCAAAATGAATTCTCTGTTAGCTTTTCAAAACTCTCTTTCCTTGACTGTGAGCAGTTCTGTCCCAGCAAGGCAGAAATGGACAGATTAACTGAACAGATGTAAGATGATGTATTTTGTACGATAGCCTTCCTTTCAGGTGATCAGAATCTGAATGACTTACCCCAGCAACATCTTTGAAACGCAGTCATACATGCCAGAGCCTCCAGGCCTTCCACAGATTGCAGTGGAGTTTTCCATCAAGAAAGTCTCAGAACTAGTCCTGAGTAGCTGTTCTGCAAAGCTTACCTCTTTAAAGGGACTGGCCTTAATGCCATACACTAAGATTGCATGGGAGTGTGTATTTGCAAATGCAGTTTTTATTCTGTAAATATAAACAGTTTTTAAACATGGAGAAGATGTTACCAAGTGTACTTGACTTGCTAGTTCCTAAGGGGGGGGAAACATGGGAAAGTGAGGGGCAAGACTGCACAGTGGGATGCATGACAGAGGGGTGCTTTGATGAAGGCGTCTGCACTGTATCCCAATACACTTATTTAAATAAACATTTTCCTCTATTTTCTGTTTCTACAGACATCTGTTCTGCACATGTGTTCCCTCTTCCATGCATTTATATTTGCTCAGCTCTGGACAGTGTATTGTGAACAAACAGCAGTAGCTCCGACAGTCCAAAATCAGAATGAATTTAGCTTTACAGCAATCCTTACAGCCCTGGAGTTCTGGAGCCGAGTGACACCTAGCATCCTACAGCTAATGGCACATAACAAAGTGGTGAGTCAGGTGCTGTGTACAGATTTAGTACAGATTAAACTCTGAGGGCGTGGCTTTGTTTTGGTATTTCAGTGGAATACATCAGACTATGAATAACGTCATAAAGCAACTTTGATGCTTTTGAGAAATTAAAGGGAAAGCTAATTACTAGTGGTTTAACCTCGCAGTGGGCCTGAAAACAGGATCTAGCCAGGATCTGCCTGAAACAGAATCAAGAGCTAGAGTCACTGCTTGTTGGATTAAGGGCTCCCTGCATCAGGTCTCATTTTATGTATCTTCCTACTCTTCACAGTGGTCCTATTGTTTCACCTGACTCTGCCTTACAGGAGCAACTGTTTTAGGATAATTCCGTGAATATTCATTTGAATATTTTTTTACCATGTGATGGTGAAAAAATACACAAATGCTGACACTTGACTACTCATAACCCATTGGTTACTCATCAAAAATAAGCTACGTAAATATCTCTGGAAACATTTTTGAGTAATGAATGACTTGAAGGAGGTATCTCTAGAGATAAGGTTTGAAAGGGAAATGTTCATTCCGTCCAGAAATTGCCCAGACCATTTTTTGGAAATAACTTTTAAGCATTTATTTATCTGAACTACTCACTGCTGTTGGAGCAGCTTTGTACAATAGGAACCCAGAGGGGTCTCAGCAGCCTTCTCATAGGTGCTACCTTTGCTTCGCATTGACTAACGATTCTCTGCAGGATTAGGGTTTAGAGCTTGTTTCTGATGGGCAAGATGTATTGTGTTTCCCACTTCCCAGAAAGTCATGACAAGTCTGTCATGACTTGTCAAAACTTTTTAACTTTAACTGAGATGATAACTAGTCGTTCTGGCTCTGGAGAACCTGATATTAGCTTTGAGTGAGAAAGATTCTTTATACGTGGGCCAGTCCTCTAAGTGCTCTTAAGGTTTGGGATTTTCATTCTTTGTTTGGTTGGGTTTTTTTTTTTCTTTTTTAAATGGAGACCTGCTATCTATATGGAAATTATTTTATGTAATTCCCCTTTCCCCATGTGAAACATCTTCCACCCCAGGCAGGTATGGGCCTTTGCCCTTTTAATTGTAATTGCATGGGCTGCACTTGAATGTCTTTGAACCAGTTACTATTCCCTTATGTCTTGTCCATATCAGGCAAGGACCACCTAAAGCTGTCTTTAAATTATATTTTAGCCTCTGATATCTAGTGAGATCTCTGTGGTTGACAAGCCACTGTTGGGAACAGTAGTTCATGAAGCTCCATTTGAATGAACGGGAAATCGTAGAATCATAGAATGCTTTGGGAAGGAAGGGACCTTTAAAGGCCATCTAGTCCAACCCCCCTGCAATGGACAGGGACATCTACAACTAGATCAGATTGCTCAGAGCCCCATCCAGCCTGGCCTTGAATGTTTCCAAGGATGAGGAATCTACCACCTCTCTGGGCAACCCGTTCCAGTGTTTCACTACCCTCATTGTAAAAAATTTCTTCCTTATGTCCAGTCTGGATCTGCCCTCTTTTAGTTTAAAACCATCACCCCTTGTCCTATCGCTATTGGCCCTGCTAAAAAGTCTGTCCCCATCTTTCTTATAAGCCCCCTTTAAGTACTGAAAGGCTGCACTAAGGTCTCCCCACAGCCTTCTCTTCTCCAGGCTGAACAACCCCAGCTCTTTCAGCCTTTCCTCATAGCAGAGGTGCTCCATCCCTCTGATCATTTTTGTGGCCCTCCTCTGGACCCTCTCCAACAGGTCCATGTCCTTCCTGTGCTGAGGGTCCCAGAGCTAGATGCAGTACTCCAGGTGGGGTCTCACCAGAGCAGAGTAGAGGGGCAGAATCACCTCCCTCGACCTGCCAGCCATGCTTCTTTTGATGGAGCCCAGGATACGGTTGGCTTTCTGGGCTGCAAGAGCACATTGCTAGCTCATGTCCAGCTTTTCGTCTATCAGTACCCCCAAGTCCTTCTTGGCAGGGCTGCTCTCAGTCCCTTCATCCCCCAGCCTGTATTGAATACCTGTATTGATACAGGATTGCCCTGACCCAGCTGCAGGACCTTGCACTTGTCCTTGTTGAACCTCATGAGATTCACACAGGCCCATTTCTCCAGCTTGTCCAGGTCCCTCTGGATGGCATCCCGTCCCTCAGGTGTGTCAGCTGCACCACTCAGCTTGGTGTCATCTGCAAACTTGCTGAGGGTGCACTCAATCCCGCTGTCTATGTCATTGATGAAGATACTGAACAGCACTGGCCCCAGTACAGACCCCTGAGGGACATCACTCGTCACTGGTCTCCATCTGGACATTGAGCCATTGCGCAAGGCTTCTCACTAGCCAGTTGTTTAGTCAGACACAAAGGCTTCTTGTCAAGCTGTAGGACGAGAATATGACCTGGAAGTCCCAAGTTCCAATCCTTATTCTGAAAGTATCTTATTATGTGGCTTTAGTGCAAGTTATTAAACTCTCTGCCTCAGCTATTGCTCTGTGAAATGTAGATAATAATACTTGCCCGTCCCACAGGGGTGTTGTGAGGTTAATTAGTCAGTGTTTGTAAAGCGCTTTGAAGATGAAAAGCACTATGTAAAAGCTAAGTTTATTATTATTGGGGGAAATTTACACATAGTTCAGACAGGCACTGTAAATACTCACTGCTGGCTCAGGGTATTTGTCTTGTACCTATGAATTTACACAATCTAAAACATAAAATGCTGTCTACTACCAAATAACAGATATTTGCATCTGTCATAATTCATGGTAAAAAATGAAAGAATTATGGACTAGCTGCCAGTTCAGAACAATAAATTGTCATTTGGGGGGGGGGGAAGATGGGTTTTGTGGGTATGTAAATTTTCAAAGACTGAGTAAATAAAAATATCAATTTCTGACACTGATTGATGAGAACTACACAGCAAAGGCAGGTAAAAGGATTTATGGTGTCTGAAAAGAACAAAGCTGAAGGCAACTTGTTTTGATGTGTGATACGAATTAAAATAAATACATCAAGCACTTTGAAATATTTAACAGATAGGTGTTGCCGCATTGGGGAAAGCTAAAGAAAGAAAAATGTCCCTTATGTGCTCATGTAATATTTAATCTTATATGTCAGTGGTTAATAAATGCACATCTAGTGATTCAGTATAACTGCCAAGCAAATACAGGAAGGTTCTTTTTTAGGGACTGTTGGCTTACCTTACAACACTGGTATTCTGGACACTAATTTGTTTTTATGCTTGATTTTTTTTTCAAGATGGTGGAAATGGTGTGCCTGCATGTGATTAGTTTAATGGAGGCTTTACAGGAATGCAACTCTACTATCTTTGTAAAGGTAGGCATACCAAACCACGAATATTTAGTTAATGATGTTGCCTGTCTATTGTGATTTCTAGACATACTGTCCTCTGCTTCCCCTCCCACTCAAAAAAAGAAAGTGGAAGAAGCTGAGGTTGAATGCTAATGCAGAAATAAAACCTAGTAGAGCATAACAAAAAGTAAAATCTCTGGTAAGAAGTAAGACCAGACCATAATCTCAAATCCAAGTTCTGATTTTTTGTAAATGAACTTCTGATCTACTTCCTCTTTATATTGATGCAATGGTCTTATTCCTCTAATAGACTCAACCGGTGTCACTGACTTTGAGAACCTCTACGTACTGTCTCAATTTTCAGCCATCCCTTAACTTTTAATCAGCATAGGTCCTTTGCAGATCACCTCACTGTTCTGATCCTCACATTCTTCTAGATTGATAACAAAAACTTCGTGCCACAGTGGTTTTCTTCTTGTTATATGCCTACGTGTCTGACTTACTCAAATATATTTTGATAGTGATTCTTCTTCCCCTAGGATGTGTAACAGGGTATTGTTCTTTGGTTAGAGAATCAAATCCTGCATGCTCCATTCATGTAAAATTCTTTTTTTGGAAATCAGTGGTCAGACTCCTGTGGGTCACCACAGCGTTTTCAGAACAGATTCCCAAAGGATTGGGGTAGGCTCACAAGCATAAATTGATTTTACTAGCCTTTTTTTACATGTTTTCCCTTTGCATTATTCTGAAGGGAGTTTTCACATAAAGTATCAACAAATCAAGTAGTTAAACACACTCTGAATCTAACTGAAATATGTTAGTTTATATAGTGCTTCTGTTGCCATAAAGGAAACTTCTGACTGTTGTTTTAATCCAGTCTTTTATGGTCAAGCAGGAATTGAAAATAAAGTAGCTAAAATTGAAGGTCTTGATGTCAACTGGCATGAAAGTATTCACACTCGTCGTAAAAATACAGATTTATAGTCAGTAATGACTTGATTCACTACAGAAACTCTGTCACTATGGGATGTTAAAGTGATCATGGCTGTCCCTGGAAGACATATGGGTTTCTCTTTCAGGATGTGCAGAATTGGACAAGGATGAAGAATGGCTGTGAAAACAGAGGCCTTTAGGGCCAAATTCCTGTCACAATTAAAATGAATGCTTTCAGGGGGTTATATTTGAGAGTATACATCAATAATATGCTAAATCAGGTTAAAAGGACGTTGTTATTACTACAAAATCAAGCTCATAAACCTGTGAACTTCAGAGTTAAGGTGCTAAGCTTTCTTTCATGTTCAGTGGATGGGAGATGGAAGAGAAGAATCTGGGTGACCAAATCCCCTTTACTTAGCCCTGAAGTGAAGTCCTGCAGGAACAATATACATACGTAATAGCATTATAGGATCTGTAGTCCCAGGTTACTAATTTTTTTCCAAACTAGCTAATTGTAAAAATATTTATTATAGATCTGAAAAGTAAGTGTCATGATTTGGGGAAAGACTTACTGTATGTTTGAAGTCCTTCAAAGAGGCAGAAGCGTAAAGCTTATTCGCACAGGAACCAGTAAGTGAGTGGCATCTCTATAATTAAAAAAAACAGATCAACTTTGAGACTGTCTTCTTCAATGGCGTGAAGATGATGGGAACTTTCTTACTCCTACTTCAGAAGTCTGCAAGCATGACAATTCTTTGAATGTTAGTTGACTGGGCAGTTTTTTGGTAGCTTGTTTTATTCTAGACAACCTTTTATTGCCCTGCCTTTGATAATGAAACAATTTTATCTTGTGCTTTAAAGCTTTTTTTTTTAAATTTTATTTTAGATATAAACCTGTCAAACAAGGTTTAGTTTTCACTGAAGGAAAGGCCATAGTGTAGTGAGAGAGGTTTATTTTAAACAGAACATTCTTAACACTCTTTCAGAGATTCATTCAGCAAAATTAATAATTTCCAATGACTTCCTCTTGGAAGTGAGCACCATAGCACTGATAATTCCTGACCATTTATCATTCATGTAATTATATTTACTGTGGTGTCTTTTATTCCACCTAAGGAATCAGGTGCTGCAGAAACTTCATTTGTTAATGAAGTCATTGCATGATTCAACACCTACATATTTTTAATGCACCACAAGGAGAAGGTGGTGCATGTCACATGATGCCAGGTGATTTATGGGACAGCTACCTTAGGTGTCCATTTTCTGTATGACAAGTGAGGGGAAAATATGTCCTAAAACAAGAGAGAAAGAGAGGACATAAACAACTCAGCTCTCCTTCACTGAAAGAGCTTTGTTTATGCCCGAGATAAGCACTCCTTCATCTCCTCCTTGTGTTGGTGCTGTGAGGTTACCTCCTGGTACTGTGTTGGCCTTTGCTACTAAATTAAACTCACACATCAAGACATGTCTTGATGGCTTCGTATAGTCTTTGAGCCATTCCCTGTATTCTCAGAGGATATTTTTTGGATCTGATGTTAGACTTTACCAATCTGGTGAGGAAAACAAACTTTCTTTCCTGTGAAAACATTTCAACTGTTATGTATTTATTTTTCTTTCTAAGTTGGAGTGAGAGAGAGAGAGAGAGAGAGAGATACACACATTTACATAGATGCACACATAGCCACATATATATTTAATTCATTATATTTTCCTCTGAGGGGAAGCACTCTGCTTTAGGAGGGCTGAAATGAAAGTGTTCAGCTTTCCTCCTGTTTTTCTGTGTCAAAGGAACTGGGAAACTAGCCATCCCAGGACAGCCATTGATGATGGAGACCAGCTCCTTGCTGATCACAGCTTTCTGTCTGACCATCAGACGTATTTCTGAGGAATTTGGGAGCCTACAGTAGTGAAGGGAGCAGCTCAGCAAACCACAACGTCTCTTCCACAGACCCAGGGGTTTTAGGCAGCTTCAGCAGCTGCTGGGTAGACTTCTGGAGAACTGGGCAGGCAGCAGAGTTGGGGAGCCAGAAGAGCACAGTGACCAACCTGTTCTCCAGCCTGGTTTCCATCAAAACTTGCACTGGAATCAACATAATTCTGTTGAAAATATAAACTCAAAAAAATTGACAGTGTCTGACAGCAGTCTGTTCTTCCAGCTGTTCTTTCTAACTAGCTTTATGTATTCTTCCTTTGTGAAGAAAAGGCTGGCTGAGAATTAGGCAATAAAACTCAAGTGTTTCAATAAAAATGTCTTCTTGTCTCATTTATTTAACGGACAGCTGTAGGAGTGGAGGGTTTGCTTGCTTGTGCCTGCAGCAGAACATTTCATTTCCCTAAATGTGTCCAGACTGTGGAAGACAGAAGTGGCACTGGAGGGCAATGATCTGTATCTAACCTTAGACCTCTACAGCGTAGATATCTATGTGAGCTAGTTTCCGTGAGTGCCCTTTATAGTCAGTGGAGATAAACAGGTGTTTTTGGACATGATTCATCTTCATCTATTTTAGATACCTGCTTTGGGACAAGACTAACTGGATGGGAGAAGTGCTTGATTCTCTCATCTGGCTGTAAAAGATGTCCAGTGAATTGGTTCAGATGCAGAGGGGTACCCTGAGTTTTCTGCCTAGCTTCCCTCCTTGCTTGACATACTTCTGACACCAGTCCTATCACTGCTGTCTCGCTCCATAGGAACTTCATTAACGCTGGATGAAATTTTCAGTGACATTTTGTTGATAGCAGTGGGGCATGGAGCATGGCTTCTCAGTATGCTTACCTGGTGCCTCCTCTCCAAAAAAACACATCAGGACTTGTGGTCACTGGATCTTATTAAGCACTTCGTTAGTGTGAGAGCTCACAGAAGGATGCACAGAACTCGCGTGTCTGCTGCACCTGGCTGCATTCCAGCTGTTTTGGCATTCATCTATCTGTAAATGCTGAGGTTTGAATATGGTTCTTCATGTGGTAGACTAAGTAATCAGTCCTGACAGAGCTGCATATGATTCTCCAGCAAAGCAGCACTGAAATTGAAACAATTATTGTTCCTTGCACAAGGGAAACAGCACTTTATCTAATGTTGTCAATAGTGATTAGGTTTAACTTGCAGCTCCCGGTAGCATAACTGGCAAATTGCAAATTTTAATGCTATTTGGAGGAACATTTTAGAAGAATAACCTCAGTGGTTAAATTAATATTGGAGAACATGAATACTTTTGCTAGAAATGCCTCTCTGTCTTCCATAAGCTTGTCATGTTATACTTACTCAGAAACAAAAGTTCTCTGAAGAGCAGGAGACTGAAATAGATATCAACCCAGTCATGGGTGACAGATTCGCAGACCACCTCGCCTTGTCGTTCTGGATAGAGTTTCTACCTGTGCTCCCAGGCCTGTGGGTCACATTCTGCAATGAAGCACTGGTGTGACTAGTGGCTTATAAAATGCTGGTTATCATTTAAATATCTGGCCTATTATTAGGAACTTCTGCTGCATGTTTTTCCAATTCTTGATGTATACCTTGCCATGCAGAATGTTTACTGTATTTATTCCAGTATTGCTCACCTGCACATACAGAAACACCCTCACAAAGGAAATAAGAAGTGATTTCCTTTAACAAGTTTTTATTCTGTACTCTCACCGTTGCCTTAAACAGGATATCAGTAATTGCTAGTGTGATTCATCAAGCTGCGAACAAGGGAAGCTGGCTTCTTTACCTCTGAGAGTTACCTGCCCCAAAACATATGCATAATTTAAAAATAAGCACATTTTCAGATTTGTGGTTCAGGCTATGTCCATTCGGACAGCTAAATGCATTAGATACACCCTTCTCTGTCTTACAGTAACTGGAGCATGTTTACAGTCACTTGTATAATAACGATATATACCTCTCTTACAGCTCATACCAATGTGGTTGCCAATGATACAGTCAAATCTAAAGGTAAGTTGTTTCTAGTACCTTATCCTTTTATTCTTAGTGTTACACATTTCTGTAAATTCTGAAAATAAGATCACTAGATGTGGTCTCCAGACTCTCTGAAAATAGATCACTGTAGCATATCCAGATGCACTGGATGGCTCAGCACTGAAGGTCTCAGGTGTGAGCATACACAGAGCATCATCAGCTAGGATACTTGTCCTGTAGTCAGTACTGCTCTACCTTTCCCTTCTGAAACACTTTCCTCTAACCAGGCTCTGCGGCAGGGCCTTTCCTCCCTGTTTACTGAGATTGGTTGTGGTTTTCTTGATGTCTTAGGCTTGAGAGTCCCCTGACAAATCAAGATTGGGACTCTTGACCCAGGAGATGGATTTTGGTTCTATAGCAGATATTGTGGGCCTGCTTGCTTGGATAAAACTCTGCCAGCTGGCCCTGTTTGTAAGAGAGAGAAAGGTGGATCAGTGTGGTTTGCCAGTCAAGAGAATTTGGGTGATGAGAATAGAAGTGTTGGAGTTGGTCTCAGTATGGAGTTGTTTCTGTAAGCACATTTGCCTTTCATGGCAACACTACAGTGCAGGATGTGGAAGAAAGAAACGTGACACTGTGGCAGTGGAGGAGCTTTCCCTGGCCAGCAACCGGTACCTTTCACAGTGCTGTATTAATGTATGTATTAAAGGAAAGAAACTGAATGTTTTACATTATTTCAACAGCATTTATCTGCTGGACTCCAGCTACGCCTCCAAGCCATCCAGAGCAATGTCAACCATCACAGCCTAAGGATGTTACAGGGGTCAGGACAAATGAACAATAGCTCATCTGTGCTCCGCAAATGGCTACAGTGTACCCAGTTTAAAATGGCTCAAGTGGAAATTCAGTCGTCAGAAGCTGCATCTCAATTTTATCCTTTATGATTCATGTATTTTGTTCCAAATATTCATTTTTAGCCTAGCAATAACAGGGTTAGAGCTGTAAAAGACCTTTTGTATAAATCAGTATACAGAGTATATACTGTATCTATACTTTTTAGCCTAGGACAGATGGTGGAAAAGCTTATAATGGGTGAAGCTAAGAGCCTGATCCTGCCAGTCTTTAATTACCCTTACTCGGGATCAACAGGTTCTCAAGTCTTCATTCATGAACATGTTTTTGCAGGATTGGATTCAAATCTATCACATATTGTACATATCTCTCTGATCATTGAAATATCTTGTTCTTAAATGTTTCTTTACATTATTTTTGAAGCTAAGACAAAAATCACTTTTCTTTAACTTCTATTTTTTTTAAAAATAGAATTGTGGTTATTCACAAACATATGGAAGTGCTATGTTGCTATTTTTTGACGATAACAAAAGAAAACAGGGGTTTTAGGAACCTTTATAGGAGGTTTTTTTTGGGGGGTGTCTTTTTTTTTTTAGTTTCACAGCTGGCAATGCAATAAAACCTGTCACTATAAAACAGTGATGTTCTAATGAGGCTTTTTGTCATCATCTTCTGGGAAAACAGCAGCTTGTAAGGAGAGTTATTATAAAGTGCACTTAGAAATTAGGTTGTTAAACTGTGCCAATTCATTTGTCTTTTTCTCAGTACTGTTTTCCAAAACTGCCAAGTCTGATTTATTATTTTTTGAAATATTGCTTTTACTTCATTGATTTCTGTGCTGCTGCTCTTTGTAGGTTTCATACAAGCCTCTTTAATTTTGTGACTACTGTATTGTATTCTTCTGTCAGTACTTGTATACAGTGCAATTAAAAATGGATATCCTAGACCTATTCTTATTGATGTCTACAGAAATTATGTTGCAGACTTCAAGAGAAGCATGAGTGGACCTGAACTTTTGCATAATGATATTTACAAATCACAGCATTTGCACACTATGATGTTTAATAACAGATGGATTTTAATATCATTAAGGGACTCAGCCAAAGCCCATTGGAATCTAAGGAGACTCAATTCAGTGGATTTTACATAAAATCTTCAGAGCACCATGATTTACCACTTCTTGTAGTTAATACTTAAATCTGTGCAGTCACAGTTGCATTTTTTGTATTTATTCCTGTAATGCACTGATTAGAAGAATAACAAACACACATATAAGTTGTGTATTAGAATGCTATTAAATTCCTAGTCTTTATTACCACTCTCAGTATCAAAATTTTTCCTCCTTGATTGCGTGGGAGTGGAAAGGCATACCTGTAAAGAACTGCCTGAGTACATTTCAGTTGTGGAGGGGCAATCTTTCCTCAGTGCATTTACCAAAGAAAAAATGGAAATGTTTGCAGATATGCCATTAAAGTACCATTACGCTTTAAAAAAAACCCCAAAACCAAAATAACTAACCAGCCAAATGAGACAGTAAAGCATGTGCCAGCTTGCTTAAAAGATGCCCTCCTCTGTGTTTTCAGTGGAGAGAAACTGATTTGGCTTTCCTTCCTTCCCAGATTCTAACATTAATACAGTCTAAGCTTAAACTCGACCAGTCTATCCAAAAGAAAATCTAAGATTCATCATAAACTAGTTTTGCTTGTATTTGCTTGAGGTGAGTGACTTGCATCTGACCAAACAGAGCTTTTGAGTTTCTGGAAAACGTTTCTGTTGTGATGTGAAGATTATTAAGAGATCCGCCAGATGATAATTTCTTAGTGGTTCAGGCATTGATTTTTGTCACGCTGAATTGAGATTGCACAGACCTGCAGGCATTCATAAGGGAGGGCTTCTTCCCAAATTTTCATAGTGCTGAGAGAGTGAAACAGCACTCTTTCTCCAGCTTTTGACTGACTATGGGGAAGAAAGAACAAAGTGATACAGAAATGATTATACATATTCCTCTCCCTTTTTCCACTCCCTTGTCACTTACTAATCAGCTAATAATCGTTACAGAATCACAGAATGGTCGAGGCTGGAAGGACCTCTGGAGGTCATCTGGTCCAGCCCCACTGCTCAAGCAGGGTCACCTAGAGCTGGTTGCCCAGGACCATGTCCAGACAGCGTTTGAATATCTCCAAGGACGAAGGCTCCACAACCTCTCTGGGCAACCTGTGCCAGTGCTCAGTCACCCTCAAAGTAAAAAAAGAGTTTCCTGATGTTCAGATGGATTTCTGGAGGCTGGTCTTGCTAGTAAAGACTGAGGCAAAGAAGGCACTCAGTACTTCAGCCTTTTCCATGTCCTGTGTAACCACATCCCCCATCTTATTCAGCAGTGGGCTCACATTTTCCCCAGTCGTCTTTTTGTCACCTAGGTACTTATAGAAGCCCTTCTTATTGTCTTTGACATCCCTTACCAGGTTCGAATCCTGCTGGACTTTAGCTTTCCTAACCTCATCCCTGGATGACTGGACAGTTTCTCTGCATTCCTCTCAGGATACTCATCCTTGCTTCCACCCTCTGTATGCTTGCTTTTTGTGTTTGAGTTTGGCCAGGAGCTCCTTGTTCATCCACACAGGTGTCCTGGCTTTTTTGCCTGACTTCCAACTCATTGGGATGGACTCTCTTGAGCTTGGAGGAGGTTATCCTTGAATATTAACCAGACTTCTTGGGTCCTTCTTTCCTCCAGGTCCTTATCCCGTGGGACTCTTCTGAGCAGATCTTTGGAGATGCCAAAGTCTGCTTTCCTGAAGTCTAGGGTTGTGAGCTTGCTTTTTACCCTGGTCCTTCCCCTTGGGATCCTGAACTCCACCATCTCATGGTCACTGCAGCCAAGGCTGCCTTTGACCTTCATACCCCCAACAAGCCCCTTGTTGTTGGTCGGTATGAGGTCCAGCAGAGCACCAGTCCTCATTAGCTCCTCTGTCGCTTGGGTGAGGAAGTTTTCATTGATGTACTCCAGGAACCTCCTGGGTTGCTTATGTCCTACTGTGTTGTCCCTCCAGCAGATATTGGGGTGGTTGAAGACCTCCATGAGGACCAGGGCCTGCGAATGTGAGGATGATTCTGTCTGTCTGTAGAGGACCTGATCTGCTCGGTCTTGCTGGTCAAATGGGCTATAGCAGACATCCACTATGATGTCACCCCTACCTGTCTTCTCTTTAGTCCTTACCCATAAGCTCTCAGTTGGCTCCTCATCTATCCCCAGACAGAGCTCCATGCACTCCAGCTACTCTCTCACAGAAAGGACAACCTTCCCTCCTTGTCTTCCCAGCCTGTCCTTGCTAAAGAGCCTGTATCCCTCCGTCGCAACACTCCAGTTGTGGGAACCATCCCACCATGTCTCTGTGATCCCAGTGAGGCTGTAGCCCTGCAGCTGCACACAGATCCCTAATTCATCATGCTTAGTCCCCATACTGAGTGCATTAATGTACAGGCACTTCAGAGAGGCCCCCCAGCATGTTGATTTCCCGGAAAGAGTTTTGGGGATTTCTCCGTAATGGTGCCCTGTAGGCACTTCCTTGCTCACATGCAAAATGCTGGTGGTGATCCCAGTTGAGCCCTGTTTTGTTGATTTTGTGATCCCTTCCTGTCCCATCACCTCAGGCCCTTTGGTCATCGAACCTGTCCGTCGCTCCCTGACAGGGCTGCAGTTCAAAACTGACTGCGTGGTAGGCAGTTGTGGCTTTGGCCTTCAGGCAAAAAGGAGCCATGGACTGTGTTTTCAGTGGGCTGACTCCTTCCGTTCCTGGACTGTGTCTTCTTCATGCTTGTGTTTGCAATACAGATGATTGATAACTTTGCTGGGTAACCACATAAATAGGGCCCAGGTTCCCTTGTTGTGGGGTCTGGGCTCACCCTAGTGAAATGGAAGTGCTATCGGGCCCCTGAACGCGGGACATACAGGAGAGAGAGTCCTGTATTTTGATCTGCTGTGACCAGGTGAATCTGAAAGAACTGAAAGGCAATGAGAGGGAGGGAATACGAGGCCCTTGGGTGTGAGGTGGGTGAACTCAGGTGGGTAGAATTGGGATTGTGGTAACTTAAAGTTTGAAGACAGATGATTTGCAGGGGAGAGCAGAGCCTGAGAAAGTTTGTCTTTAAAAGTCACATGTAAAAAGTAGAAGCCATGATCAGGCATCTCACTCAGTGGATAATGAATGTAGGCAACATGGCACAAGCACTTTCCCTGCCTAGCAAAATCTCTGCCTCAAAGCATCTAGTATTCAGACTGGCAAAATATAAAAAAAAAAAATGCAGCTATAGTGGTGGGTAGTTATTAAGCCAAAACCAGACCTGCTGAATCCAGGTCCATAACTAAACACCTTAAGACTGTGTGGGAATTCAGATCTGGGTTCAGCTCAGGGTTTAGAGATAAAAGCTGGTCACAGAACCTACTTTCATACCTGAACATAGGGTTTAGTATGCATCTATCACCAGTTATAATATGGTTCTTACAGAGCTGTTATATGTAGGCAAATGACGACTGTAAATATTAATTGAGAAGCTGCTTTAGCATAGAGAATACAGCCTGGAAGAGGGTATGACCGATGATTAGGGATGTGTTGACTAATAATAACAAATAACGTGGGGCATGACCAGACGTGCGTGGCTTCAGACCTCATGAAAATCTCTAAGTGCACTCTAGGCATCTTCAGAAGTACAGATATCTGCATTAATTGTTTTTAAAAGCACTGTAAAATATATCTTTACAGTGCCTGAGGTCAATGTACAACTCAAGTGAGTCACTCACATTATCTCTCTGAAATAGCCCAGAGCAGCAATTCTTTATATTCTGTAGGAAGATTAGGAAGTAAACAACATTTGGTGTTCCCTGAAAATGCTACCAAACAGCAGAGGCTGATCTTCCTTCTCCGCCACGCTCCCAGCACGGCCATGTCTCTGGGGATGTGTCACCAGGAGCAGAATCCACCCTCTGTCTGATCCTACAGAGCTGCCGTTTAGGAGCAGCGTTCAGTCGTCTGTTGCGATAAGCTGCTTAAATCAATGCCTGTTACCAGGCCTGACCTAGTAAAAGAATCAATTTACTGTCTGCTGAACTGTGACATTTTCAACAACATGGGGCACTTTGGGTGTAGCGACGGTTAAAACCCCGCACCGGCCGTGGTGCGTCATGCTGCTCAATTACGTAGCTCGGTGTCCTGAAGGCGAGGTGAACGCCTACGCTGGGCACCTCAGAGCGCAGTCCTGCTGCCGGCTGAGAAAGCCGCTGTCTGAGCTACAGGCAGGACCACACAAACAAGAGGCTTTTGCAGCACGTCAGTTACTATCTCCCCACGTGCCTTACCCATAATATTTCTGTGACATCTCATTAGAGCCGCGGCAGGGTCAAAGGCCTTACAAACACACAGTCGGTTTGCTGGCTCCGTTTTTCATGCCATGACAGGACTCGATGTGCTCTAGGACTGACGAATGCTCTGGGCCCGAAGATCTCTCTGCGCTCCGGCCTGCACGGCCTCCTTTTGTGCTGGGTGGTCACCAGAGCCCAGGGCTGTTCAGTCTTTGCTCGCGGGTTCTGGAAAAGAGCTCTGCAGCAAAGGCTCCTGTGCTGTTTGCCCAGCTGCGCACCGCTCTGGGAGAGCTCACCTACAGGTTTTCTTGTTGCGTTTTAACGTGACTCTTCAGCAGGGCCAAAGTCTATACTCTTTCAGTCAGCTCTGAATCTTGATTGCACAAGGGCTGTTTAGTCAAGGATGTGGGTCTTCGTCTTAGCAGCCTGCCTAAAATCAGGCAGAGGCAACAGCATTACAGTTGGCTTAAAGCTGACACGCCGTTTGTTTGGCTTGATGCAAATTTGAAAGGAAGGGCTCTGCATTTGTCTGTTGATTTATAACTCTGAATTACTCCATTCTCTTCTGCCTCTCCCTGCTGAGCACAATTTCAGATGGAGGCTGAGCCTCAAGGGACGGCAGAGAGAACAGCAACTGGAGGGGAAGGTGGCCTGATGCTTCCCCAGCTGCAAAGGGATCAGGCAGAGAACCTGAATCCACCCTTGGCATCACCCCCCTCCCAGTGCTTGCTGCTGGGCAGTCAGGGGCCACCACTGGAAACGCCCTGGGTCAGATAACAGAAGGCAAGGTGAGGATGAGGCCAGCCCAGCCTGGTGAGCGGCTGTGGTGCCTAAATCCTGCAGCTGGGAACGGGGGGGCTTTCAGCTATCGCTGTGTGTGCTCTGTGTATCCTATCTTGTGTGCAAGGAGCAGGAGGCTGTGAAGAGCTGGCGGTGCTTGGTAAGGGTGGCTGGGTTCTCATTCATAGTTACAAAGCATTGACATGGAAAAGCAGAAGCCATGACTCAATCACTGGAAGTCTACACCATGAATTACTTTCCAGTGTTTTGCTGGATTTGATAGACACCACAGGGCTGCCAGCTGACTGGCGAGCAGCCTTCTGTGCACTGCCCCGGGTAGCCTACTCTGACACGGCATTTAGCCAGCTCCCCATCACACCTGACAAGCCATGACTCTGAGCCGGGAGGCTCTAAATTTGATAGACGCAACGTAATGCTAGGTCAATTTTCTCGATGTATAATTCAGCAGCTGAGCAAAATGACTGTTACGGCTGTTTTACTATTTTAAGTCCTTTCAGAAGGGTACAATGGCACGCCTGTGAAGTTTTACACGTAGAATAAAAATTTTATAGGTAATCCTCTCTTCAGGCAGGTTAGCTTTTCTGGCAGCTCCATGGCTTTCATGTCAAGTCAGATTGATGGCAGTGAAGTTCTTTACAAAAGCTTTTCTAAACCTGTGAATCCTTGCCATGCAGGAAAGTGTCAGTAAAACAGAATATAAAGCACCATCATTAAAAGAAATAAATAATTCATTAAAACTGTTACTCATTTTGCACTACTGAGGAAATCCTGTGTACATGGTGTTGATTAGTGAGATCCAAAGCAAGTACACACTGCCAGACATGTACTGAAATCTACAGAGAGGCACCATTTATACCTGTTAAGGATCAAACACCATATTTATAGCTCAGAAGGAATAAGGATTGATCCTGTGAGCACCGCAGCGATATGCATTTCTGGTGCTAGCTGATTCCAGGGAGGGGTCAGATTAAACTGCTAAACTGATGCAGCCGTGATTTGATCTTCCTATGGATACATTTATTCAACACCAGGTTTGGCCATCATTGCACAATCAAGCCAACAATGGAGGTTTTCTTCTTCGTCATGGTGGGGGGGTGGCGGCACATTTGTTCTCCTGTGTTCATCTTGCCTCTTCAATTTGCTCTGATCACACACACCTCAGAGCTCAGCATCTTCCCAAACCATCTTAGTGCTCCGGTCGCTGCAGCTCTACTTTTGCTCAGGAGATCCTATTATCTGTACCTGACCAAAGTATTTTTCAGCCTTCCAGTAACATCTAAAATACTACTGATGTTTCCCTCCCAGTGATTGCCACTCTGAAGACACCGAGCTGGTTCAAATATCAGATGCTCATCTGCTCTAAGTGTGTGTCATTTAGTAACAGTAGCCCAGACATGTTTCCAGGCTTTCCTAGGAAGAGTGTGAGAGGGGAGACAGATCATTTTATCAGCTGAGATTCTTAAGCCAGCTTTCACATTTAAAACCATTTCTTTCCTTCTCCTTGCACCAGATAACATCTATGCCTGGATCCCAATCAGAATTTTCTCAGCCCATCTCTAACGGTTATTTAAGATCCATTGAGAGTTGGCAGGGTGATGAAAGCCATAGAAGTAAGGAAGAAAATATGCTTCCCACCCCAAGGATTTTATGAAACTGAAATCTATGCATCCTCAGCCTTTGCAGACAAAAACTTCCACATTGTGACTGCCGCCTTGGGAACCTTTTCAACAGCAATATTTGTCTATGTTTCATTGTAACTACTTTAATATTTTTTAACATTTCTGTCAAAAATGAATTGCAGCTGATTCACCTAATGTGTACTAATTTGCAAATTAATTCTATTAACTGAATTAGGCTTAACTGATCTGCGTTGTCCAATGACTCATCTGACTCACCCATCCACATACAGGAGAAGTAGCCTCAGTGGGTTATTGTTCTGTTCCTTTTGCATTAGTTACCACCAATACCCCGGCAAGGGTAGAAGGGAGAGCTGGAGGCATTGCTGGGCACTGGGGAGCGAACGTGCCTGACAGAACAGGGGGATCTGGGTCCCTCTTGGAGTTACTGGCTGCGCCCCTGTTTAGTAAAAAGGATGAAGCAAACTTCCAAATTTGAAGTCCTCCTTTGGAAAGCATCAGCTGCTTTGTTCAAGGAAGGCCTGCATATGCTGCATGTTGATTTTTGCTGGCCCTAAGGGCATAACTTTTACAAAGCAATTACCTCCCTCATTAGGTAATTATCTTTGAGTAAATGAAGTAACTTCAGCTGTACTCTCTTCTCAGGTGCCATCTGCAGACAGAAGGACAGATTCTGACTTTCCCCCACCTTTTTGTTTAAGGAGATGGACTTAAGAATCCCACTGGAAGAACTGGGTGGGACTGAGCTTTTTCCTTTCCTGTTCAGCATCTCAGCTGGTGAAAACTGTAGGCTTGGACAACTCTGACCTGTAGCAAAAGATCTGGTGAGAAAAAGTTTAACTTGCAACTTGGTTTTCTAGTAGTGGATAGTTTCAGAGATTAGGAATGGAACCTTGGATAATGGGACATTTACATCCCCTGTTAACCTTTGCAGCTAATTTTATTGCTTGACATGAGAGAGATACTTCTGCTGATACCTACAGGAAAGGGAAACATAGCAGGCACCTCAAATACATCTGTGTAGTCAGGGTTGAGGTTAGATGTAAAGCTAGCAGGGGCTTTGTCATGATTCCAGTGCAAAAGGAACAGCTGATCTTATAGTCACAAACAACATGAAGGATGCTGGCATTATCAACTAAAAACTAGATGTGATTTAACTTAATGTCTCTAAGCCAACAGCATCTTACCTGAGCTGTCCTGTGATTCTAAGGTGGACCCAGATCCTACATGCCCAACTTAGTCTGCTGTTATTAATCTCAATAAAATATTAATTCTCAGTGCTGTTGTCATATGAAAAGTTGAAAGTACTAATGAAGTGTATTGATTTTTTAGAAGTGAAAACTGAGTCTCAAGGGAGTCTGCCTAGCTTGGAGGATTGTGTAATGCACTGATGAATCCGTCAGCCATTGCTGTCTCCAGAAAAGAATGGTAGCTTATGGTTGTACAGTGATGCTTGCTTTTGGCTCACTCTCAGGGAATAAAAACCTTGACTCTTAGAGGTTTCTGGGCATTCATCTCAAAGAGAGCAGGCACTTGAAAATCATTGTAGTTCTGGGCTAAAAGTCTTCAATTACTGCTTGATACTTAAGTCTTTTTTGTTTTTAGAGGGTGTTCTGTTGCTGAAAATCTCCCTTTAGGAGCCTTAATAGAGATGGGCAGCACTTTAAGAACTACATAAAGTAAAATGTATTTCCATCATTGAGAGGATTGATTTACTTTTTTCAAGATAAAAAGAATATTTCAAATTCAATGACTGCTGCTCTGCCTTAGTATGCTTAAGTGGCAACATCAATATAGCTCAGAAAAATTGCAAGGGTGATCCCCAAAGTGTCTCTGTAAATACCATCCTCTTTGTGCTCTGAATACTGCAGAAGCAGTTAAGCTTCTCAGAACAACTTTTTAATTAAAGCAACAAAATGTGCCACTCACCACAGAACTGAAGTGGCCTCCCCTTTGCCTTCTAAACAGGAATTATGATTTCAGCTTCTTTATCGCCACTTCTACTAAGCAAGAATCAAAAAGCAATCAAGTCTGAAGGACCGTAGGAATCTCAGATTAATACAATCAGCCTGACAGTAGGGAGACTTCTTTTTTTGGTATGAAAATAGCAAACAGCAATGCCAAGTAGGTCCTGTATTTTTTTTTTTTATTGCCACTTGTTTCACACCATTAAATGCTTTGGAAGAAAGGTACAGTAACTGCAGCTATTATAGGTAAACTTTAGATGAATGTACCTGTCAGAATATAAATGAAATCCTATATCACTTTGCTCATTTTGTTTTGTTTTCCTCATCCTAAATGAAATTACAGAGAATTAAATTTTTGAAGCATGACCATTGCACAGAGAATTATTCAGCTAAGAGCTGGCCACCTGCAAGAGGTTCTCTCCTCCCTCTCCCTCCCTTTAAGCTTGTTATTCATTGTCTCTGTTACTAATTAGGTTTTCTGACTTAAACTTAGTTTGCAGATGATGGATTTTAAAAAATATTGTAAGGGACAAGACATCAAGGTCAATATTTGAAACCAGCAGAGAAGTAACCTTCAGAGGGCTTATGCTCTGCGAGAGCCCAGGAAAGGGAGAGGCTGTGTGCTGAGCTGACACTCTTGTTAGTGGTGTTTGTTGTTGTGGATTTTTGTTTGTTTGTTTGTTTTTTACCCTTAAACCACAGCATGCAGCAAATAGCACTGCTGGTAGTGACACCATAGTTATGGAAGTTAAATCCTTACTCATTAAAAGCAGCACCTGCTATGTGTGAAGGTCTTCCCCAGACGTCGGGGAAACGCTTCCACGGTGGATAAACAATATATTTTCTTGCAATCTGAGGACAAACTGACAAGGAGCACAAGGGAGAGGTAAGCATTATAAGCATTTTAGATAAACATCGATGGCTTTATTGCTGACTGTGAATTCAGAAAGGGAGCTTTACAAGGCTGAAGGGAGAAGAGTCATAACTGGATCCATGGCTAATTCTGCAGCAGCGTGGCACAGTCACAGCCTATTCTTTCATAGGTATGAAATGGAAAATTCCACTTCAGTCCGGTTCTGGTGCTAGATCTACTTTAAATAGCTCTTTTCTCCTCCAGTAGGCCTAATGACTTCGTTACAGTTTCTTGCGATCTAAGGCACTGCCTGGAGCAAATAGGGTGATTGGAGTACGGTCCTCCACTGGTTTCATGGTTCAGGAAACCATCTCAGGAGCAGAGTTTCACAATCCGCCCTACGGGGGCTAGAAACCATAAGGAAGAGTATTCTCTGAGAATGAACCCATGGTGAAAGCAAGGTCTTTATGATTTAAAAAAAAAAAAAAATCACCTGCTGAACATATACAGTACTTTCAGAGGACTTGGCTCTTGTAAACAGCAGTATCTCTGTAGCTATCAGGACACTGGCTGGGACCATGATGTCCCATCCTGTGGACATCTGCAGGCTTGTCTGTCTGCAACAGTGAGCCATGTCCTAGCTGTGCTTGTGTGGGCTCATTTACAGCAGGTTGTTCATCCCATGTGGGAAGGGAAGTCAGCTTTATTGATAGTGGGCACCTAGATATCAAGGCATCTGTGGCCAGCAGTACTACTGCTCCAGCAGAACAATTTTAGGCTAAGTGGTACTTTTGGTGGAGTCTCATCTCTCCCACGGATCTGAGTTGTTCATTTGGACAGGCTGGGCAGTTTCCTTCCCTGACTGATATGGTGGTGTCGGACTTGTTCTGAAGTCCGTCAGTCTTCCTTGACTTCCACAGTGCTTCTCCTCTTGCAATGGCAAACATATGCTGTAACTTGTGATCAGCCCTGAAGTGGTCAGGCAGTTGGACTAGGTGATCATTGCAGGTCCCTTCCAACTGAAATATCCTATCCTATTCTATTCTATCCCTGATCCAGGGTGCCATGTCCAAGGCTGGGAATCTGTGATGCCTTTGCCACTGGAGGCTCTTCTTTCAGCATCAGCTGCGGTCACAGAGATATGCAAAAAGGTTTTTGGCTAGATCTGCTAAGGCTTATTTAAGACTTCTTCCTATGAGATGCGGATGATTGGGGCTAAAGCCTTGAGATCTTCCCTAAGAAATCTAATAAGTTGTAATTGTTATGACTCATTCATATACAAAGCTATACCCAGGATGACAATCATCTGAAACAAACTTGGAATCAGCATTCAACTGGTTTACCAAATATTCCAGTAATTCATGCAGTACACAGGTATTTCAGGTCGTTATTGCTCCATACTTGATTGAGATAACTTGGTATTTATATGTGCAAAGTCTCATTTTCTCACACTAGGATTAAGTGGAGGGAATCACTAATTTCAATCAGTCTTACCTCGGTAATAATTCAGCTCTCCCCAGAAGGTTGATTAGGTTCGCTGGATAAGACAGCTGTAGGATATCCTGTGGCGGGAGAGAATGACTGTTTGCTGAAACACTGCTGTCCTTGGAGGCGATTCACTTGGGAAACGTCAGCAGTGGGTGAGAGGGAAAGGATGTGTCTGAAAGCTTAAAAGCTAATGGTGGGATAGGCTGCTTACTACAAGAGAAAGCAGAGGACTTGGAGTAATTGTTGCTGTTTTTATTCCAAGTCATTGCTCTTTATTGGATTAGCCAAGCTAAAATCCCCTCTAAATTAATGCTTAGGAACAAAATATTTGGAATAAAAGAAATAATATATACGTAATTAAATTTGTTCTTAAATTATCTGATCTCCTTTGCCATCATGGAGAGTCATATTTTCAAATGTATATACTTTGATACTGCACTCAATTCCAGCATGCACAGGTTTAAATTGTCCCTGAAGAACTGAAACCACTGCTTCATGCTTTTGTGAGACAAACTAAATCTCGGACTTGTATAGACCTGCTATGTAATATACATATAGGAAAAAAAAAACCCCTTTGTTTAATCTGTGGTATCCATTAAGTGAGATACAGTGATTACATTGACTTGAGTAATTGTCAGCAACCAAATGAGCCTGCACAGGAATTCCCTGGGACTGGACATGGAGAAGAGAGGTCTGGCTTCCATCCTCTTGGTCCAGGAGTGGGACCAGTCTTAGACCAAGCGGCTGTGTCTCGGTTCCTTCATCATACTGGGAGGGAGGTAAGACTGACCTCCCTCAGAGCAGTTTTATGAAAATTGTGTTTATATTTGTGAAGCCTTCTGACAAATGTAAAAGGAACTTGCCCACCCCCAGTGTCTCTGTGTAAAGATCTCCTGTGCACAAAAGATGATGAGCAGGTTGAAAAGGAATTTGAAGGGCCCAAGAAATGGAGATCTGAGGTCTCAGTGGACCGGTGGAGGAAATTCCACATGGATCTATAAGCAAAACAAATAAAGCCAACCCAAAAGTTTATTTGACAATTCTTAGTAGATTCCGGTATTCATAGACGGGAAACTACCCACTCAACAAACATTTCAGATGCAACTTTTTCTTGATGTGATACCTGGATTTGAGGGCATATCAAAATTAAATGAAAAATTAGATTAGCTCACAGCAGATGGAGCAGAAAGAGTTTAATTTATTGAACTTTTACAGATTGCATCATGTTTTGAAATTTAGAAGTGAACTCAAGTTCAGATTGAACCTGGCTGTACTTCATGCCAGAAAGACTGATTATAGTCTAAGAAGGGCAACTTGATATGCGTTCGTAACAATATTTTGTTAGTGTTAATAGGCAGGCAAATGCCAAATGGAAGATTAATTGAAGCAATAGACAGGAAAGAGCTGAAGTTTGTCTGGGAACTCCTTAATAAGCAAAACATAAACTGTGCATCATTGTCAGTGACCCATAAACATTTCTGGGATGAAATATTTCTCCTTGTTAAGAAGCACAGAGACGTTTTTAAATTTAAACAAAGGGGAAAATTGGGAAAGAAAGGTCTTAGCAATAAAAGGTCAGAAGGAGGAAGAGATGAGCAATAACCTGACAGGCTATTGGAATAGTTTGTATTTTCTCTAGAGATGGCTCTTAATTTTCTGAATGTCTGATCCCTTCAGTGCTTTGTATCACTAAAGGTCCGGACCCCAAGCTACCAATGGGCGTACATGACACAGTGCATGTCTGATCTCTTCAGGGGAATTTAGAGCCCCGAAGTGGCTCCTTGGTATGTGTAGGACATCTACTTGTGACACAAGAGGGGTATGTTAAATCATCGCTACTGCACAAGGGAGCTGTAGCCCATCTTCCCCCAGGGGAGCAGTGCGTGCAGATTTGCTGTTATGGGAAACTTCTGCTAAAAGTCCAAACTTCTTCACTCCTTCAAAGGTTTGAAATGTAGTCATCAAACACCCCAAAGGACTGAAAAGAGTGAAGTTTCCAAACATGAGACCAAAATCCAGTGCTATTCTTTTACAATTATCAGTAATGATTACCCAACATTGGGTTGGCACTAGAGTGGGTTCAGTGTAGGAGAGATGGCAGAATCTGGCTTATAATGGCAATCCAGTCTGCATTATTTCTCTAGACATGTAAGTAAATTAATTTTTTCGGGGAAAAAAATATTGCTCCTTACAAAAATAGCAGATGTTTTCATTTTCTTTGTTTTAATGAAGTATTTTAGTAAGAAATATTCAAGGGTTAAAGCTTATATCAAATTCTGATCCTGCAGGAAACTGTTCCTCCTCAGATTCAATTTCTATCCTTGTTTTCCTTAGCAGAACAACCTCAGGCCTTGCATGGCAGAGGAGTAACATTTATTAAGCTTTAGCGGCAGGAATCGATTAGCTTAGCAAAAATGTCACAGGGTGCCTCACTTTCAGGCATGTATATAGAGTAACAATTCAGAGACAATCACTTAAAGTCCAAAACAGGCAACTTCTTGATCAATGCCAAAACATACTCAGAAAATTAAATTGTTAAAAGTCAAGCTTGCTCATTCATTTTCTGGAGAGCATGATGGAGTAGGAAAAGCATGAGAAAACAAGCTCTCTGGACTCGGAAGACCCAATCCCCGCTGCACTCCTGGTTTCCTGCTAAATCCCCTCTGCACCAGCCCCGGGATGCATGTGAGCCTGTGCTGGAACAATTTAATTACCCACCCCAGAAAATCTGCCAGCGATGGTATGCACTTCACCTCGGGGAAGCTTGGGGCTGGATGCAAGCATTCTCCTCCCTTCTGATCCCGACGCAGAGAGGCTAAAGGGACCCTATGAAATGCACCCGTTTTTCCTGCCATGACTAGAGGGCTTTTTAAGCTTTTAATCTCAGGAACTTCTCTAGGGGAGGGAAGGAGCAGAAACGAGCTGAAGAGGCAGCAAAGTGTTTTAAGGTCTGGCAAAATGATGCTCTCAGAGGTGGACATGGTGCCACCCCACTGCAGTCTGCTGGCCTGCCTCACTCCTCAGCTTTCTTCTCCTTTATGAGATGAAGATGTGTGAGTCTGGTGCTTGGTGTGGGCCTGCCTCGCTTGCCTGCCTGCTGTGCTACGAGTGTGGTGCGGAAGAGCCATCCCAAAGGACAGCTGTTTGTTTCCTTGGTGGCGTATAAAGTGGGTCAGTATCCATTGGCTTCAGCGGTGGCTCTTTATATGGGATAGGGAAGAGGGGTAATGGATGTGCTATTGCAAGATATGAATATTTATACAAAATATGGAAGCATGAATGAGTTATTGCAAGGGAATGGAGTCAAGGCATGTAAGCTCCTCTGCGTGCCCACTCGTACTCTGTCATGAAAATGCAGGTGTTTACTTTCAATGATGATTCACTCAGTGTTAGCTAAGGTCCCTCTGTATACTGCTGCACTCAGAGCACAGACACGTCTTCAGTCTCTAACCTAATGCTTTTCAACACACTGGGCCCCTGGGAGCTACTACTTCTTGGGAAGCTGCGAAAGCTGATAAAGACAAGCAAGCTTGTATATACCTGCAGTAATCTTTGCGTGTGATGTTTCTAGAGGAGGCTTTCCACAGGAGACCACAAAACAGAAATGACTGGCCACCGCTGGTGTGCCTCGTGGGCTTCAGTGCCTAAGTAATTCCTGGAGGTATCATCTGCCTTCCTCAATGCACAGTTAGCATATGTGAAAACCATATTTAAACACCTAGCTCATCCTAGTTAAACACCTAACTCATTTCAGTTCTACTTGCATGCAGTACAGCCACCATGGTGGGACATGGGCAGATGCAATGTTTCCCACTTCTCTGGTAGATAAAGCAGCTGCTTTGCCAATTTGATTTATACTGAGGTTTGAATCTGGCTCTTACGTCAAGTCTGTGGCCTTTCCCAGTGTTGTTGGGTAGAGATTTCTTTCTGTGCTCTCTCCCCATTTGCACAATATTGACCAGACCAGGGCACTGATTATGACCCCCTCCCACCCTGGTCAGTGCTCTAACCCCAGGCTCTAAAGCCAGAGTCTCTCTGCACATACAAGTTGGATCAAGGCAAAAGAAACGACAAAGTTTGTGATTCCTGATGAGTTTTAGCACTCAGTGCTGCTTGGACAGATGGAGTCATGTGCGTACCCAGAACAGAGCTACTCTACTGCGGGGCTCCCAGCAGCCTGCAAATTTAAGCCCCTCTCAAGCCAGGTGGCAGCTGAAGAGGTGATCGAAAGCCCTACCTTCTGGATTGCCCTGTCAGATGTCTTCTGGGGATCTGGCTTTGTTTGTCCTGTCCATGTCTTATGAGAAGTACATGACAGAACAGGGATTTACATTAAAATGCCCTGTCATCCATCTCCCTGTTGTTTTTTTTAAAAACAAAAATCTTAAAAGGAAACTTATTTTGGAGTGAAATTAATTGTCGAGGGAGGGATAAAGGAAGTTATTTATAAAGTCTGGGTCATTGGCTCACAAGAGAAGAGAAAATGGAATTATTATTTATGTAATAGGTCACACTGTTCAAATTTCAGATTGGGACTGTTTAGAGGAAAATTTTCACATCAAACTGTTTGCAGAAGACTGCCTGTATATTGGGGTTTGTTTAGATAAGAAATAATGAGAGATCTTCTTGCATGAAGAATGAAAGATCCAAAATGAAGAAAAAATATCAGGTCAGAACATCAGCTGCTTAACTCATTAGCTTAATGGATTTGGCTCTCCATAGTAGAAATGGTTCTGCATAATTTTTCCTGGTATTTTTTGATGTTTTGTTTTTTAATTCCACAGTTGTGGAGTGTTAATTTTAATCTGACTTTTCTGACCCTGTGTTTTCTCAGTACCCCAAACCTTCTATAGAACACTTTCATATACAACAAAAAGCCAAGCACCACGAACATTAAGCCATAAGATGCAGTTTTAGTTTTATGCCAGTTGGGACGGTGGAAGCCTAAGAGGCTTTGCTGATTTGACTGGAAAAATTTACATTTTGACCTTTCTCTGCTATGAAACTGATAAATATAGAAAAATGGGTTTTCACATCTTCAGGGTAGATAATTTTCTGTTTGAAATGCTGCTCTGAGGCATGTTCCTTTTGTTTTATGAACTTTCTCCCCAGCTAGAAAGAAAAATAGAAACCTTCCAGTCCTGACTGGTTTGGACATGAGAGTCTGCAGATGTTTAATGTGGTTACAAGAAAATGCCAGCATATCTGACCTCCTTTTTCTCTTTAGGAAAGTTAGGGAAAGATACCCTGCCTTTGAACTGCTTTCTCCATTGAAAGAAAAATACATTTCCTCCAAAAGGAAAGACACCAAGGAAAAAGCAGCACCAAAATGCAGTAATTTCCACCACAGACAGTGACAGAATATGGGTCGTTGTGGCTCAGAGTGTAGCTGCCACCAAAGGTGGTTACGGGGGGTTCAGGGCCACACTGACATGGTCAGACTCTGAACACGGAGGCAGCTTCCCTGACTCTTGCTGAGACCTCCCCAATTCACTGGATGCTACGGGCATCCCAAGAAGTGTGGGCTTTTGGGCTATTCCTTGTGAGCTTTCTTTTTTGTGCAGGTCACAATTTTCCCATTTTCAAATGGGAGTAAAACTTCTCAATTTGTCCTAGCTTTTGCTATCTCTTCAGTTCTTTGGAGACAGAATATCTCTTGTTATGTGTATGCACAGTGCCCAGCATAGCTGGACCTCTCTCATGATATGCCCATCTGTGATGAGGCAGAGTCCGTAGTTAGATGGAGATTCATACCTGGAAACAGAAGAAGATAATTATCCTTCTGCAATGAATGAAACTTCTTTTCCAATAGATGAGTCATAAAATTGGGACTGACTCTTATATGTCCTTTTTCCTGTCTTTTGCTCAAAAGGAAGCCATTTTCCATCTTATTTCACTATCTATATTAGATTTGTATATCTTGGAGTCCCTATCTGTTTCACGTGAAAGGTGGTGACCTGCCACATTTTTTAAAGACAATGTCCTTTTCTACTTCTTGCCAAGGTTTCTAGATAGCATAAAAAGCACATCTTGTCCTAAGTAGCACAGCTAGAGCCCCCAGAAGGCGGCATTCAAAATGTTATTTGCACATATGGCTACATTTATAGGATTATGTTTCTGAGAAGCCCTCCTATAATTTGTAAAATTATAGGAAGCCAGAGCATAAGGAAAATAAATTGCTTTGTCTTTCTCTGATAGTTTTTTATAATTGGCATTTAAAAGAAATAAGTGATCCTCAAAAAAACATGTAAAATAAGTATGTTGCCCAAAAAGCTCTGTATAGCTTAACTGGTTTGCTACAGAATAGCTTCATTTAATTCCCAGGATAAAATAAATGTTATGGGCTTCCTCTTTTCATATAATTACATGGTATCATGCTTATCCCTGGGACATCCTGACCATGGCAAGATTTCATGGGCAGCAGAGAGACAAAGATAACAGTTATCATTAACATGTCACAGCTTCAGGACGTCTTGACTACCCTTTGCCCCTGACAAGCAAGGTAAATGCATTAAAGCTAAACTCCTTTGAATGTGTGACACAGGTGCCATTAAACAGATCATGAATGTTCTTCAAACTGGCTATTTGACAATAAACATTAAGGCAGCAAGTGGTCAGGTGACGTCAGAAGAGCAAAACAAGAAGCAAAGCAGTGAAACGCAGCTGAGCAGGATCAAATGAGGAGGGCAGTACATCTAGTACTGTAGCATGGAGATCCCCCTATTTACAGAACATTAATCAGGCAGTGACTGATTTTTAAGGAGAGGCTGGATACTGTGGATAAAGGCTCATTATTATATTAATGCAGATAAACTGGCGCCCTGCAACCTGTCTGGAGAAGTGTTCTGCATTTGTCTAAATAATGGAGATAAGGTAATGAAAAGCTCTGGGAGGCTGGAAGCCATCCTCGAGCTTCAGGCGGAGTGCATAGCGCTGTGCAGGAGCAACCACAGTCAACACAGATGGGGAGAGGGAATAGGGCAGATAGCAGCTCACAACGGGACTGCTTTTTTTTTTTTTTTTTTTTTTTTTTCTCTGGCATCTTGGTGAAGGGAGAAAAGGGGATGGATCTTTGCTTTCCATAAAACTGAAGTTCCTTGACTCCAGTGGGACTGCATGACTATCGACCAGGTGAAGATCTCAGCCCATTTCTATGAATGGAGCAGGTTTATGGCAGCTGCTCTATTTTCCATGAAATAGTGTAATCCTATGGGAGGGACAGACTGCAGCATGCAATCATTAGTGGGGCAAGACTGTGCATGATTTCTCTTCTTGGGTGACTATTCTGTATCAGAAATTGGTAAGTTACCCCTAAGACAGGTCTTTCTTTCAGTATCTTAGTTTTTGTGAAGAAAAATGCTATAAATCATGGTAGTATCCAGGAGGCTAGGAAAAAAATGTACTGGGTAAAAAAGCCCCATTCATGAAAACAGAATGAACCAGTACGTAATTAAAATATTGAACAAAAGAGAGAAAAGAGAAAACAAAAGTGACCAAAATTTTGAAGAGTGGTGTCAGTTCTGTTACCTCCATCATTTGAACTTCGTGACTGGGAAATGGGATCAGAGAAATGGCCTTTTTGCCTAGGTTGTCTTTTTCCACAGCACCCACTGCTGGTAACTATAGGGTATATGTCCCCATTGGGGAGTTGAAGGGCCTCTATCTGAGGAGTCACATTTGCCTTCAAGGAGGTGATGGGCGCATATGGAAATAATTACCTCTGGTTCCCCAGGGCACTGGAAAAAAATTCTCCTGACTCCAGCAAATGCTTTTTGCAGGCCCTGCATTGATGTCTCCAAATTAGTTGCCTCAGTTTACCTTTGAGACCTTAACTTTGAGACCATATTCACTGATGCTGGCTAAGAGAGAGAGCAGCCATTCTCTCTGTGAACCGTGAAGGCTAATGCAAACTCAGCGTGAAGTCATTTGCCTGTTGCCTCTTTCACCCACATGGGCCAGGGAGAAACCAAGGCTTTGATTCTTCCTTTGTCCAAAGCTTTAAAGTATAAGCTAAATCCAGAAAGCATTTATCCTTAAAAAAAAAAACAAACAAAAAAACCCAACAAAAAAACCCACAAAAATGCAGCTGTCTATGAGATGAGATCCAGGTAGGCAACCAGCAAAGCAGATGCAAATGCTTGTATGAGCTGCAGTGCCGTATCTGGAGATGAGCATCTGGGTACTTGCACCCCATCAGAGCCTGACATCGTCCACAAGCTCCTGTGCCACCAGGCAGGTACGGGAGAGCGCATCTCTACAGCCCTGTACAGCTCCCTTCAGCCTGCCAGGGGTCATGGGGAAAAGCTCCTGCCGTGGCTCCTGATTTTGTAAATTCACTTTCCATACAGCTGGTGATGTTCCTTGAGCCGCTGGGCGATCTCCACAGCTGGTTTGTGGGTGCAGGTGGGGTCCATC
Source organism: Theristicus caerulescens (assembly GCA_020745775.1). Classification (NCBI taxonomy): domain Eukaryota; kingdom Metazoa; phylum Chordata; class Aves; order Pelecaniformes; family Threskiornithidae; genus Theristicus; species Theristicus caerulescens. The sequence continues at coordinate 54,628,181 of CM036564.1, forward strand.
AGGGTACAGTTACATTTATAAAAGCAGACAGGGGAGTTTTAAATTTGGCCTGAAAATGTGGCTTTTAGTTAAAAATCTGTCTTTTTGTTGATTTATTTTGAATCGAGAGGATGAAGAACCAGAAAAAACACCTTCCTCTTCCAGAATAGTTTCAGATTGTGTTTTCAAGGACCCAATGCCTGTTTCACTTATCATACCGATAAGATTGATTCTCTAAAAGTTATATCAAGAATGCACAGGCTGACCTTGTGATTATCATTTGACATCAATCCAGAGAGCTGTGGCATTCTTCGAGGATGGCTGCACACGGTGCACGGGGCTGCGAGGCAGAGCTGGAGCGCTAACTTGGCGAGCGGGATGGGATGCCCATTGCTCAGCTCTGCTGAGTCAAATATTCGAATAAAAAAATAAAGCCATCTGCTGAGAAAATCACATTTAATTAGAAGGGAATAAAATTAATATGCCGAATAAAAGGAGACTAGAGCTATTGCAGAAAGGAAGTTGAATTAATCCATCTGGGAATTCTCTGAATAATGATTATTATTAATAACACTGAGCACTTGTAGCATTTTTTTGGGTCAAGTTCATTGCTGTGAATCATCACAACAAATGCGGAATGTAGGTTATTCTTTAGCATCCAAATGTCACGTCTAATTTATATTAGTTTGGTTATCCCTATCACACGATACACGGGTGAATTCTGTCTTTGTTACTGAAGGTTTTTCCCCCCTCTCCTGCAAATAAGAATCTCATCACTTGTGCATCTCCTTAGTCTGTCTCCTGGCGTATTAAGCATGGGATAAAATGTGCAGAACATAATATGGAGTAACTGTTTTTGTCTCCAGTGTAATTTTACAATGTGTTCCTTTATGCAAAAGGAAATTTCAGACAAATCTTTTATACTTTGGTTTCAACAAACATCCTCTTATCTACTTCAGACCCCAGAACTCTGCATGAAATTTAACAGCACTGTCTTTGGTCTTGAAAGCCTGAACATGAACCCACCAGCAGCCAGATCCTACACCAGCCAAGTCTATGGGAGCCCAGCCACTGAAATCAGTACACGTAGTGCATCACCCTACAAAAAGCATTAACCACACAACTCTGCTTCCCCTTCTCAGTTCTTCAGATCTGGCAGCATCAGCAGATCCTTAATCATTAGCAGCCAGGATCATTCACTGGGCATCGTACTTTCTGCAACAACTTAGATAGCTGGGATCCCTTTCTCCCACCTAGCATCAAGGCTTTGCAGACTCAGCTGAGGATCTGCCTCGTGGTTCATACGCATTATTGACAGGTCCATTATTGACAGGTCATTGTCTTAATTCAGCTACAGTTGAAAATTAATACAGATCAAAGCAAGATTTTAAATTATGATGGTTTTCCAGGTGTACTATATAGGTACGGATGCTTAATCTGTCTGAGAGAAATTGTTCTGAAGAAGATCTCCCCTTGTATAGACAGGCTGTTTGTGTAAGCAGGAGAGCAGTGAGCAGGTTTGAAAAACAATTGTGAAACAGCTATTTGAAAAAATACTGTTTATACTACAAATAACATCAGCAGGAACATTCCTGGAATAAACATGTGTTTTCCTGGAGTAAATGGGGCTTGAGAGCTTGAAATGTTTGGGGAAAGGTGGATTGGTAGCTGGTATATTTCAGATTCTCTTAATTTTTAGGGTTTTATTTTCTTATTTCTGCTGATTAAATGTAAGTCAAGGCAGAAAATCCCTGAAAACTCATAGCTGATGGAGTGTCATGTTGCTTTCAGCTGCTCAGTTCCCTTGGAGAAAGGGCACGTCTGTGCAGTGTGTGCTGAATTCAGGTGACGGTGACAGATTGCAGTCATCAGAAGGGATGAGCTGGCTTTTCGGGCACCTCCGGTCATTCTTGTTGATGGTGTGTGACCAGGCAGCTTGGACAGACGTTGCAGTCCCTCACCCTAGAGGTGAGTCAGTTCAGAGGGCGTTCGCTTCCTCACTTACGTGTCTGAGTAATTTTCCCTGATACGAGAAACTGCTCAAAAATAGGAAGAAAAACAGATTTGAAGGTGTCCTATGGCCACTGCAGTTTTTCTTAACCTAGAAAAGAAAATGGATTGTGGGGATGAGGGCTTCATGTTTTAATATGTTCATAACCTGCATTTCTGTGTTCACTTCAACACTGGAGAGATGGCCTTGCCAGAAAGCTGGGCTGGGACCCTGGGCTCCTCTCCCGTGTGCTGTCCAGACCCCCGTGAGGTCCCAGTTTGGGTTTCTGTCACCAGAGAGGGAAGCTGGGCCTCCGAGCAGCTGCGACCACGCAGTCGCTGCGGCAGCCTGCGCTGCATGTGCTGCTGCTAACCGGGAGCGAGGAGGATGTGCCACAGGCTTTTCAGTTGTCCCATTCAGTGGATGACTGACGAGATTGTGCAAGTCACCTCAAAGGTACTGTCTGCCCAAGAATTATTATGTTCAGAATAACATTTTTCCACTTAGGCTGAACTAAATTGCACACATGTGTGCACATACATGCACATGCACACACACACACAGTGTTTTTCTTCAAATTTTCTAGAGTCTTGTTTTGTATTAATTTATCTATAATGAGGTTGGATTTTCTGTACAAATTTGTGTGAACATGTCCAGTTTTGGATGGACTGTTCCTACTCTGACCATTGATTATTACTTAATTTTGCACTATTTCCCACTAGGATGGGCATGTCTGACACCAGCGGACTGGATGATAACCCCCTGCTGAAATGGCGGCCTGCAGCAGCATCTGCCCTCTCGCCATCAATAAATTCAGACCCTGGGAGCCATGACCTGCGTTGCAGCAGTTGTCCCTGTGCGACCAAACAGGCTGGGGCTGTTCAGCCCCCCAGGCATAGGTACTTATTTCATCTGGAGGAGCTGCCTTTCTCAACTGATGACAAGATTCTAGATAATTTAGATATATTAAGCACCAAATTTTTAGTTTGGTTAAAATTAGGTGAGAGGAATCCTGCCTCAGGTATTCAGTGGCTTCATGAGTCAGGCTTCATAAATCATAGGTGTTGTGAATAAACCTCTTCTCCCATATGACAAATGAAACTGCAATATTATCAATATCCCTCAAGGTCCTGACAGCAAAAGTTGGACCTGTTCAGATTACACAGTGCTGGGCAGAGAATGTCTCTGTGTTTATACACCAGCCAGCACAGTATAAATTTCATCACAAGACTCATTTTCGTAAGTTAAAACTCTTTCTTTTAAAGGGAATGTTGAATTTAGAGCATCCCTCAGACTCATGATGGATCAGTTTCCTGTTTGTACACTAAATACCATTTCAGAGAGGACTTTTTTTTGTAGCTCAGAAATGGTAAATTTTAATTCTACAAAGTGCTTGGCTCTGTCTTCTGTGGTAGCTTAACAACACAATTCCTACATGAAATTACAATTACTAAAATAAACTTCTGGTGCTTTTTCCCATGCCTATTGCTATGGAGCAGTTCTACTGCTTTTAGTAGGGCCAGTGAAGCTGGCAGGTGACCTTGTGGGTACCATACAGTCTCATGCCTCAGCTAGGGAACTGCTTGCTAAATTTGCATTTTTTTTTCTTCCTGGACAACCTCCCTGAATATAGCTGTGGGTTAGAAAGATCATAATCTGAAAATGATGAGTTGCTCAAATACAGCCAAAACCCAAATTTGGAGACCTGAGTTCATATTGCAGGTGATGAGGCATGAGGAGAAAAACAACATAGCTGTTGAATCTAATTTCTTCGTTCAGGTACATTCTTCCATCTCTGTAAAGCCTCAGTAACTTCAGATGTGCACCATCAGTACTTAAAAAAGTTAGGAAAAAGGATAAACCCAGAAATATCTCCCGCTCCATTCCCCCCCCGTCATTTTTCAAAGGAGAATCAGATTATAACAATTTTGCCTTAGTGATTGGGACAGGGCAAAAGGCTTGCTTCACAAGACGCCCTGAGACAGTTTACATCATATTTTCATGGAAAATTGCAAATAGTTGGTGCTCACTTCTAGACAGGCACTGTGTATATGTGTATATCTGTGTGCATATGTTGGTGTGCCTACACCCAGGAGGCATGTTATAATAGCTGTTGAATTGTAGCTTTGACTAAGCACTACCCAAGGTACCAGGAAAGAGGAAGGTGGAGCAGATTCATGTGGTCATTCATCTGAGGGATTTCTCATGCTGAGGGTTTGTTTCTACCCATGTATATGATCAGCATCACCTGTTTCAACTGGGAGATGTTGAAAATATCCTTCATTCCCACTAACACAATGAGTAGGAAGATTCTCCTTTGGTGAGACTGCTTATTTCTGCTAAGTGGTTTCTCTAGTCTACTAAGGTCTGTTTCTACCAAAATATTCGAAGATGAGAGCATATTCGTCATTGAGTTGGGCATTCACTCATTGTTTCGGACACAGAGGAGAGGATGAGAAGAACAGTCCAACCTCTGCTTTCGTAATGAGATAAATATGCAATGTTCAGGGCTCCCTGGAGGAGCTGAGCAAGTACTGAGTTTTTAGCTTGTTAGTAGAATTAGGGGGGAAAAAAAAAAAGACATAGAAGGAAATGTGTTCAGGTAGAATCAAAATAAAATGTGGGGTTCTTTTTGGCAAAATCAAAAGACTGTATTTTGGGCCAGTCCCAAACATTTTGTAGTTGGAATATTCAACCTTTCTTCTGTGTCTGAGTCTGTGACATATTTTAATGTCCAAAATAAATGTTTTGCCATTTCAGGATGGCCTCTTCTCCATTCCATTTCTAAATATTGCAAATATTTTATAAGTAAAATTCACTGCTAATTTTGAACTGAATTTGCAAACAGTTTTGATCTCCCCAAACTATATTTTTTTAAAACAAATGAGTTGAATTGCATTTGTTCAGCTCTACCCTTGACTTTATTCACAGATATTGAACTGATTCATTCTTGGACAAGAATTGTCTGAAATTCAGTGTCTTAATTTCAGTAGGAGTGTCAGAGATGGAGCAACCTCACCGCAGACAGACTTTTCAGAGACTTTACCTGTCCGATTCAAGTGGCCTGCAAGGAAGGGAATCCATGAGTTTCCAGAAGCTTGTAACTGGCAATAAAAGCATTGATCTGCTGGTTAAATTTAATCCCTTCTCCAAAGACTGGAGGAATTAGAGATTATCAATAAAACAGTCAGAAGTTACTGCTTGGTTTTGTTTTAATACCTTTTCCCCAAGTATCTTTCTTGGAAGCAATGGAATTGTTCTTCTGCAACTCCTAGACAAATACAAAGGTCAGCTTGCAGCAGACTGCATGGAAAATTTCAGCACAAACTGTTCACACTTGAATAGGTTATAAGCACACTGGACACTGAGTCTTCAGATAGAAAGGCTCAAGGAAAATTACCACTGTATCTGGCATCCACGTGTACTGTATGTACTTTTTGGGTTTTTACCATCCAAACTTGGTCCCGCATAATGCTTAAAATGAAGAGGGGAGAGGTGTGATACATTCCTGAAAAGTTTTACAGGTGAGTTTTCTGCTCCAGAGATTCTCTGAGGAACAATTGAAGGGACACCAAAGGCATGTGGCCTGCCAGAAGTTTTATTTGATGATTCATGATGCTTTTATCTCCTGCCTCTAAAAGCTGTTAGCAAAAGAATGACTCTGAGCAGCCCAAATCTGTGTCCATCAAAGCAGTCTTGCCTCCCAGCCAGCCAGTCGATAGGTAAGCGTGACCTTCTGCTTCCAGGGCAGCTTGTTGGGGAAAAGACACATAATTTTCTTTCGCCTGCGTTCAGAGGGCACAAGGGACAACACATTTAAAGCAAAGAAGGCTCTGAAACATCCTTGTTTTAAATTCTCCCTGAAATTCTGGCATTATTATTATACACAGTGTTTTAACATCACTAAGCTATCACCCAAGCAGCCAGTTTCTCTGTTTTGTGGGCACAGAGCCATGCATCCCATGGTTAACCCTGCAGGGATTTGGCTGCTGGTGGCCAGCCGGGGAGAGCAGGGCAGCGGGCTTGGCCCCTGACCCCTTGCAGGCTCCACACGTGGTGCTGGGTGAGAGGCCCTGCAGTGCCTTGCCGTGTGTGAAATGGGCATAGTGATGGCATTGCCTGCTCTCCGACTTCTCCCTGCCATCTCCAAACGGGCTGCGGGTCCGGGCAGGACTTTCTCCTGCTGCGTGGGTACAGTGCCGGGGCCTTGGCATCAGGCGACGCCTTCCGATGCCTCAGTGCTCTTGCACGCGGGCAGGAGGGATCCGGCTTTCATAAGCAGCTGCAGGTCCCGTCCATTCTGCTCCTAAACGCCTGCCTTTCAGCTACCGCCGGAGAGGTGGAGCAGAGGGGTGATCAGGTGCATTTGTATTTTAATCTCTCTCTAAAAGGAACACACAGGTCTTGGAAATATTCTGTTAAGCAAATGGCTGCAAATGAGGTGTGAAGCCCCCAGCCAGGATATATGCCTCATTCTGCCGTTTGTTGTTCTCTCACCCCCCTTGTCCCCCCTTGCACCCCCTTTTTTTTTTTAATTTTCCAGTAGGCACCAATTAGGTGAGGGCTTTTCATTTTAAACATTGGGATTTTTACTCGGCCTGCTAAGGCTGTCAGGTCTAGTTTGCTGCTGAACAGTTCATGCTTTGGTGCTGGACAATGCATGAATGTTTAAATTGCTTGAAATGTCTAATTGAATTATCCTCAAATTACAAATCAAAATAGGAAAGGCTGTCTCTGGCTCACAGGCTGGTTCACTGGGATGTGTCTGCCATACCGCTGCTTTTCTTTATATTTTCTTTTCTGCTTCCTACTACAACTGTGTTAAATGAAACCTTAAATACTGAAAGCATTTCTGTTTGCGTGTGCAGGGGGAAGCGATGCTGAACGTAAAGGGAAATTTATTCACGTTCCGGCTCCCAGTTCTTTTTGTGCTGCACGAAAACGAGTTCATGAAATTTATATCAATGCATAGGAAAGCAAAACAGCCAGCTGCTACTTACAAAGAAACTTCCTTTCTCTTTCAGCCACAGTGATATATAATACAGAATTCTTTCAGGCAGATATATATAAATACCATCTAACTGGTTTTTTTTTTATGAGAGCTCACAGATTGAAGAAACCAACAAGCCAGAAAGAAGATTTGATTTATCTAGCCAGCACTCATGATAAAATCAGCTTCTTAAAGCCTTGCCATTTATACAGTGAGGTAGAAATTAAAGCCCGTAGGATTTTCTTTTATAAGCTGTTAAGAGAGGCAGAGCTGGGTCTCCATGCATCACATTCACCCTGTCCAGCCCCCTCCCCAGCAGCACCGGAGGCTGATCAGAAACTCTGGTCAGTGCAATAATGCTGCTTTCATGGGTATAATATTTTTATGGCATTTCGTAATATATGATAAAGGGGGTTTGACCACCTACCCCCAGCCTCAATCGTTTTGCTGCTATACCTTAACTTGATCAGTGACTGTCTGTAGCAGGGTCACAAAGTGGGTGTTGCTGCATCCTGCACCCAGAAGCTGCCCCATCCCTCCCTCTCCCCACAAAATACCCCTTTAGGGGCCACGCACTTCATGCAGGCATTGGTGCCTCCCTCCGTGGCTACCAGGACATCCCATGTGCTACACGTTAGCTGCTCAGGTAAGGAGCCCTTGCCAGGGCTCACAGAACTGGATGGATGCTCACACTGGGCTGGGCTGGGAGGACACCGGCATGGCACAGGCACTGCTCAGATGCTCAGTCTAATCAGCAGAATTGCTAATCCCCGTGGATATACCAAACCGTGCCACAGTGCAATCCAGGAGCAGCAGGACAAGTGTTTAAATGTGGCAGTGAGTGCTTTTGTTTTAACTAGAACCAAAAATAAAACAAGTTCAGAACATGCCAGGAATCTTGGTATTAGTATTCCCAGTATTTTTTCCTGAATACTAAAAAAATTAGATTCAGGCCACTTTCAAGGGCAACTTTTCTGTTAGCTTGCAATTAGACAATTGTTTCTGTGCTATAAAAATGGTTGAAGACGTAATAGTTGTGAAAGAACCTTAAGGAAATAGCTTAGATAAAATCTTTATTAAATGGAAGATTGTCTCTGAAGGGATATTAGTGATAGAAAAGAAATATCTATTAAGAATGTTAACACGTTAGTAACTGAAGACTAATACATACTAAAATATCACTTGTGGGTCTTTGTAAATATCTGATTGTTTTGGGGGCAAAGATTACACCTGGATGAGTCAAGCATGCCCAAATCAGAGCATCTTTCAGGAATGGAAAAAGCTGTAATTTGAAACTAATTGTACCGGACATCTATTAAAATGATGTAGACCTTGGCAATGCACGTGTCCAGATGAAACCAGTGAAATGCACTTGATAATGATTGTATATTACCAAAATCACATAATACACTGCATCTCTCTCATTACAAGTCTCTTGCTCCCTCTCCAAATAATATTAAAACCCAGTAATCTAATTTCTCTCTTGGTATGATAATGCTGCTTCCCAGTGATGGGGCAGTGGAGGAAGAGCGCACCAGGCACCACCAGGCTTTTCACCATGGCAAGTTGCTGTGTCTTACATTATTTAACAGTGTCTCCAGCTATGCTCAAGACATCATAACCCCGGTTTTAGGTTTGGAGCTCTTCTGCTGTGCTCTAGTCTAATCAGATTTGCACCCAATACTCCCGTTGCTTGCAGAAGAGCACTGCTACTTGGGTCATTTTTTAACATGCTCATGCATTGGTTCCTGTGATCATCTCACCATGACTAAAGCATGATGAGAGCTCAGCCAAATGGCAGTGAATTCTGGGCTGATATTTTTACTGTTAGTCTGACTTGAGGGACCTCACCTGAATTTCTCCAGGGCTGTGCCCTACCTTTTCCTGCTGAGTGGTTTCCCAGCACTCTCTTCCCAGTCGTGGCAGTCTCCTCTTCAAAGTGATGTCCTTCCTCCTCTGCTGCAGGCTGGAGGTATGGATGTTGACACGGCAGCTTTGATGCCTGAAGCAGAGGCCAATGCCTTCCAGGGGCATTTTCTTTCACAGTGGTCACAGGAAGATTTTAATGTGGAAATTTTCTTTTGCAAAACATGTCTGATGTTTAAGTCTGCCCGATATCATAGTATATGGCATAATGGCTATTGCTGTAATTCATTACACTGCCACCTGATCACTTTGCATGAGTGTTGGTCTGTCCTGTTTAAAGGCTTCTTTACACTGGGATATGAAGTCATTCCCAAGGGACCACTGAAAACTGTTAGGGAATACTATCTTGGGAATTAAAGGCAACCAAGATGCCTCCCCATTTAAAATAAAATCCTCCCACCCCCTGGCTGGTGTTCAGCTGACCTCACTTAGGTCCCTGGGGAGTTACTTTAGGCTCCCTCTGTGGCGGGGGAAGGAAGAGCCCCACTGCAAAGGAGGGTTCAGGCTGTGATGGCCCCTTGGCTTCAGGGGACTTCATACAGACTGTGCTCTTCACCCCTGTCTGGTAAAGGCATAAAACTGAGGGGTGAATCCCAGCCAAAGGATCCGGGTTTAGCAACTGTAAGTCAGTGCTGATCTGCTGAAGGACTGGTCCATAATTTGCTTTTGTTCTTGCATGGAAAAGGGAGGGTGAAGTCCACACAAGGGGTTCGAATATAAAATGGTGTACATTATCTCCTGCACCAAAACAAACAAAGGTATGGAGTTTTATGTGAAAGATAAAGAAATCACTCTAAAACTAGAGTATGTTGTTAGGGAAACTCGCAGCACCTTTGGCATAAAGAGAAGGGATTTCTTGAGCTTTGGGGGGCTGCAGAAATGTACGAGTGTAATTCCTTCATTTATGAAGCACCATCAGTGCACATATGTGGGACTAAAACTGCAGGGTTAGGTGAGGCAGAACCAGAAACCAACCCCACAGCTGTGAGTAGCAGCCACCACCTTCTCCAAAATCAGAACAGAAAGTGTTCAAGCAAGCAGGGTTCATTTGGACAGTAAGAGAAGTGCCTGAAGAGGCACTGCAGCCATTCCTCCCTTCGGCATTTCTCTTCAACATGTAGACTCTGTTCTCAGCTACATAACCAACAGGACACAGCAAACTTTTTACAAGTACATTTTTATTTAAAATAAAAATTAATTATGGTGCATTTTTAAAATAGGGTACTGCACAATCTGTATATGCAACACAGTTTTTGGTATGGAACATATTTATTGAGCAATATCCTTAAATACTAAATATACATTAATGGCTTGTTTGAGAAACATGACAACATTAATTCTGATATTTTTTTCTCTTTAGTCATTTAACCACTGATACAGATTTCCTATAAACAATATTCGTTGTCATCTGTACATGTGGTACACAGTCAAGAAGGCAGATCTTAGAATATTTACATTCATGCATTGATTTAAACACACTATTTTGCAGTTTAAAATAATATATTTTTGTTTGTACAGGTGCAGGGAGTAGTGTAAATACATATCTACCATAGGCCTGATTCTCCATTGCCTGGCAGCATCTATGGTCATGACCTGGTTGGAGCAGGAGGCCCGTGCTCGCTTCACATGCTGTGACCATATGGCATGCAAGACTGGACAATTAGGTCTCTGTATAGATATATATCGATATATTTATATCTTATACTTAGAACTCTCCACTTTCCTTCCATGTCTGTTTTTGCAGCATCTATCCAAGGTAGAGATGCTTTCCTGGTCACACCACTGTGTCGGGTCCGAGCCAGGAAGGGCAGCAGGCTGGGGCTTCAGCTCCACCTTCCTGGCGCTGCTGAGGACTGAGGAAACTCAACATTTTGCAGCGCGGGCCCTTAAAGTGCATTCCCTGCTTGCGTCTGCTTGAGAAGAAATTTTGAGTTGATGCTCTCCCTCAGACTGAACACAGCAGTTTTCTGAGTATGTCTGGTGGTGGCCAGAGGGGTCAGAGCTATCAGGACCTTTCTACACCTGATATTTTGGTGGTTAAAAATAAACTCGAAAAGCATGTAAAGCTGTATTTTGGATTGCCAGTTCCCCAGATCAAGGGTCACTGCTTAGTGAAGCCCTTATCCATCAAGCCTATTCCTTTCCCTTTGTATTTAATTACAGTACAATAAGGAAGCACAGAAGCCTCTTTTATAAAAGCTTTGCAAGTAGTCTGTAGAGTGTTAAACACCACCTTAAACCACATCAGCAAACTTCAGAAATCTTTCCTCAATGACACCGCCTTTCTAGCCTCTCTTTTCTGAAGACTTACATCTGCTTCCAGTATACTTTTCCAAGTGCCTTTCTGAAGATCACCTTAAATTTTGGTGCAATGTAGTCAACTGTACTTAGGCAGGAATCTAAAGGCAAAACTACCCCGTGCAGGATTTCCCATCTCTCCCCACCGTGGAGCTGTGCAAGCGCTGAGAGCAAAGGCTCTGGACAAGCAGAGGAGCAGCTCTCAGCCTGTCTGCTGCTGCTCTTCTGTGTCCAACAGATTAAAAAAGCACACTGGGGAATGTTTGTTTAGGAAATATTACGGCATGATGTGCTCAAATAAGTTTATTTAATATCGGCATGTTGCAGATAATGATAGTGTAAATCTGCCTATGCAAATAGGATACATCTATATCTCTGAAAATACTGCCACAGAGCTGGTAAGTATTTTTATCTTGATTATACAGATGGGTAAATTGAGGCACAGAGAGGCAAAATTACTTGCTAGTAAACAGCAGATCAGTGGCAGAGTTGAAAGGAGATCCCAGTCCTTGAGATGTCCTGCCTCTCTGCTCTCCATGAAGTTTTTAATGCTTATGTTCCACTGAGGAGACCTCAGGGGGCCTGGGGTGGGTTTGCTTGTGGGGTATGTCATGCACTGGGGTTTTCTCTCAGTGAGGACACTTTACCATTGACATCACTGAAAATCAGACAGTGTCTGGTGACCATTTCTTTAGACTTTTTCTTGCAAAACCAGACACATTTGGATGGGCATAATGAGCTACAAATCCCTTTTGTGATTTTGGCCTTACAGAACATGCCTTTAAAGCTGTATTAGGGAATAAATAAAATCAACAACATTTAGGAGAAAGTGCTAATCCTGAGCCTGTATCATGCTAAACTCATCTGCATTCATACTTTATACTCTCAGCTAAACATGCAACCAGTCTCAAACTATGCCACATTCAGGCAGAAACAACTGCAGTAAAAAAAGAAAGGCAAACATAGGTAACTACACCAAAATAAATGTTATAGCTTAAAAAATATTCTAGAAATATACTTGCAATATTTGTATTATAGTATTTAGGGGCTAAGTGCTTTAGGCAATCAACATTTGGGATACTAGACTCAAAGTGTAAATTCTGTCATTTTAATCCCACTTTGGATCTAAGAACATATCACCGTGTCTTGTGCAAGCACACAACATGAATATGGCAGGGAATGATCATACTCTTGGGCAAAGGGTTCCTTATTCCCTTTCACTTTTGTAATTGCATTCACTTCTCAAGAAAGTCTAGCCTTTAAAAAATAATTTTATGTAGCTAAACTTCTACATAGTGATGACAGGCTAAAAAGCTAAATGAATAACTCCATAAATTCCTCAACAGCAGTATATAGCAGCATTTCATTTTATCATTGAAAAGATACTTATATTTACATACACCCTATTGTTCAATAGGTAATAGAAAACTAGAGATGGGCCTGAGCTGAAACTGCTGATTTGAACATCCTGGAGCTTTTTCAGGGAAGGTCTGCAGAACATCGTCTTCCTCTACCATCAGCCCAAACTCTACATCCCGGCAACAGACCAACCGCAGACAGGAATGCATTCAAAATCAAGGTCTGATTTCTGCAGTTCAGGCACATCCTTATATAAAACTGAAAGCATCAGTGTGTTGCAGTATTGAGGGACGCAACAGCTGGGGCGCAGTCTGGGAGTTACTCACAGACACGGAGACCGAGTGGTATTGAAGCTTGATGTCCAGACAAGAAGCCAGGGTGGAAATTTGTCTTTCACTGCATCACTACTTTCAGCACAGAGGTAAATGGAGACATACATGTGGAGGTGTGACACAAAGGAAAGTTTTCAGGAGGTGGGGAAAGACCAGCGTCTCGGCTAGTCTCATCACCTTTATACTAAGGGTTACTTACTGAGTCTAACCTGAGATCCTATGTGAAATGAATTTGGGTAGATTCAGCTTTGCTTTAAGTAGTCTGCAATCCATGTCACAGAAAGTACAACACTAAGCTATTATGCTGAATTTGGCACGATCGGCAGTCTCTGCCCAGGAGAGGCAGAGACTGAGTTAACGTGGGCACAACCAGCTTATCAGACCCTCAGAAGTGGTCCTCCAAGCCAGACCTACAATGTCCTCGGTGGGTCAGTTCAGGAGACTCGACACTTTCAGGAAACAATGCTAATCAGTGAATGAAGAGGACTTCAAAGGGCTGCTAGTCCTTTCAACACAATCCCACCCAAATACTCATGGCAAGATGTAAACAACATCTTTCCTGTAGGGGTTTCCAGGGGGTATCAGCGTGATGGAAACACAGAGAAACATGTAGAATTTCACAAAGGAAGAACTTTTTTAAAGATAAAAAATAAAGTGTGATGCAAAAAAGGAGGCTGGTTATGAAATAATAATGTCCAAAGCACCTCTTAATAATAACTCTCTTTCAATAGCACTGCTAATTGCTAAAATCTTACATTTTGATTACTTTTGCCTGAAAAGTCTTCAGCCATGGAAATTGCATAGTCACCAGACCGCAGATGAATTTCCTGGGATAAATCACAAGTTTGTGCAATTTTTGGTTGCTTGATGACTTAACAGAAATCTTGTTCGCTTTTTAATAATGAAATAATAAGAATGATAAGAATGAAGTATAAGCGTACAAAACTGCACTGGCTGGAGAAGAACATAGGTGACACCTCCTACCCTCGACCCTCAGAGCCATTTATAATAAGCTGCTGCCACTCTGGCAGATCACCTGCTCCTCAGAAGAGCCTATTTCATCAGCTTTTTGTGGACACTCGATTCAAACTGAAAAGTGGGGGGAAGAGAGGAAGAAGAAGAAGCAGGAGGCATCGCGACATTGCTTTCACGAGATGCAGCATGCAATGCTTATGCCTTTGTGAGGCCTTTTCTCTGGGCAGCCTGGGTGGGCAAGTTTATCTTCCCTTGGAGAAGCAGCAAGCCTGAAGAGCAGCCTGCTTTTCTCTTCTGAATCACTGATGCTTGCGCTATTTCTGAAATGAAGTCCTTGGCCACAGAGCTCCTTTCGTTGCCTTATTTCACCCACCTTGCATACTCCATGTGTGTGCTTTGAAAGTTTACCACCTCCTGCGCCTCGGCGGGGTTTCGGGGATTATACGACCGCATTGTTATCAACTGTTTTGTTGTTTTGGGAGGAGGTCATTGCATATTCAGCCCGACTGGTTCCGTTCTCTTCTTTTCTCATTGGTTTCCTTGGGTGATCCCAGGTTTGGTGATGTATAGGCAGGATGGGGGAAAAGAAAGGACAGAGATAAACATCTTCTTTGTCAATACAGATTGAAAGCAAGGACATGTAAGGTGCATCATAACACTGAACTTTTCCTTTCTATTTTTCCTTTCTGAACACAGGTCAAACCAGCAGTTAAATTTTGTCAAGCCTCATGATCCACCTGGAAGATGAGGGGTCTGGTCCTAAGCCCTGTTGATGGGCTGTTGGTCTCCCTGTGCTAGCCTGTGTATAGATACAGGTGTGTATGTCGCATGAGACAAAGGCTGCTGGAAGAAGAGCCCTCCACCACCACCTTCATTCCTGGAATGGAGGCTTGGGCACTGGGTCAGGCTCTGCCTTGGGGCTGTCCTGGGCCTTTCTCCTAGAAATGCAATGTCATTCAAACTGGGACGATGACCAGTCATGTCCACTGAGGACCCAACTCACTCACCAGCCATCATAAAACCACCATGTTTGGTCACTAGGAGAGGACTCATCTGACCAGTGCAGATATGTACACCTCTGGTGACCACCCCAGACTACCTTCACAGTCAATGGTACTTTTAAAACACAGTTCATTACAGCTTGACGTGGATACCCAAAATAAGTCAGATGCTTTGTGCCCAATGCATTCATGTTTCTCTGCATTGTCTGTGAAGGAAGGCTAGTTTACTAGCCCAGACACCGATGTTCATGTTCGAGGTGTCTTGAGTTAGTGACTGAAACATGGTGCCTGCTGTGATCTACCAGTCCCCCAACACCAACCACTCTTTTTATTTTGTTTGGTGGCCACTGGCACCATTTGGTAACACAGGCCAGGACCACCAATGCTAATTGTGAGGCAATTCAGGAAATGCCCAGTAAGTGCAGAAATCTAACAAGCATCTGCACATCATGGAACAAAATTATCTTATTTGGGATTTTAAAGTGACTCTGAAAAGGGAGATCTGAGCATAAGTCCTGTAACAGACCATGTTACATCATGTAAGTGTTTCCGCCACAAGTTCTCTCCTCAAATGTGGTGTGACCTTTGTTTAAAGCTGAAGCTGTACATATAGCAGTAGGAAAAAACTTTGTGCTTTCCACATGGATATTTCAGACATTAGTGCTTTGAGTTTAACGTGCTTCTAAGGGCAAAAAGAGGACCAGATAAACAAATGGTTAATGACATTGAATTTCAGCAAAGTATTAGTGAAAGATTTATGGAGAATGATTACAGGAAGATATATTTGTTTTGCTTGTAATCTCAAAGAAAATACTTCTGATTGTGGTATCTTACACTGCTCTTTAGCTGGTAAGAGTTAAGGCTTGTTAATATTAGCCGTGATTCCAGCTGTTAGAGAATGGAAATGGAAGGGGAGACTAAGAGCTTTGTTGAACCCTTTTTCAGCCATTAACATGCTGTGCCTGTCTGTATCTGACACAAGCTTCTGCGGCTCTGTCTTTCACGACATTGTAAAGCACCCATCCACCCTGCCACATCCCTGAAAAGGGGAATGGAGAATCAGATGGCAATACTTCTCTTATTTTTTCCTGGGCAGGAAAGATAGTGTGGCTGTCTTTAAACTTCTCTGCTATTTTCAAAAATTCCTTTTTTTTTCCTTCCCCCCCTCCAACCCTGACAATCAGCTCTATGAATGGTCAAAAAATGAACACGTTTTGGCCACTTTTACTTGCTATCTGTTTGTCTCCTGTTAACCCCTTCTTTCTTTATTTTGGTCTCCTATGTGTTTCTGCACCACTCCAGTTCCATTTTCTTTCCCTGTCTAGCCTTCCTCCTCTTTCTTCATGTTAAAAAACATCTTCCTCTTATTTTTACCTACATTTTCTTATTTTCTAGAAGTGGTTTCAAGACCAACTTCTTCAGTCCTCCTGAAACTCTTTTCCCTTTCCTCCCCCCTTTTTTTGCTTCAGTTTCTCTTCCCGAGAGCAGCCGTTTGCTCTTTCCCCTCCCCAGGCTGGTCTCCCAGCACAGACTCGGGAGGTTCGGAGACTCTCCTCCGATGGTGAGACCTCTCTGGAGGCACTGCGGGAGAGGTGGCCAGTGATATTACACCACTGGCACTAGCATGCATTAGAAGTGTATTTTTTCAGAGCCTGCAAATAGTGGAATGGAAATTTTATCAGGGTTTTGCTTCTGCCTTATCAACTGCTCAGGGTTAGCACTAGCAAAACAGAGCAACTACTTTCTTGAGTCTCAATGAAATGGCTATTTGAGGCATTTATTTATTTATTTATTTCAGACACAAAAGTTCAGGCCTGGAGAGTGCTTTGTTTAACTCCTTCACTCAATTTGTTTCCAAATGCATGTCAGGCATGGATTTGGGGTCAAACTTGCCTCAGTTACACCATTTACATGACTGGTTTGATAGACTTGTATGCACTTGTCACAGTGATTATAATTGACCTATGTGTTTAGATATGTAAAGTCATTTTGGCCTGTTGCGATTTTTCAACTGCCCTTTTGCATTAGGGCATTAGCTCTTTTTGTGCCACTAGCTCTGTGTGTCACTAGCTCTTTTTTACCTTGAATTTCATCCACTGTTGAGATCCAAGCATGCAAGTTTTCCTCTTACACACCAAGGGGAGGCCTTTTATCCTATTTTCTGCCTGATAATCTAGGTTATGCATGATCTTCCTATGTGTAATACTCTAAGCCCCCTTGCAGCTGAAGTGCTGTGGCCCTGTATTTATGCATTTCCATTCCAGGGTTGCTTTTGTTGGTGTAAGCAATGTTTCAAATTAGTGAGGGAATGAGTAGGGAACTGTTCGTATCTGTGACATACTCACTTGGTGGCAGGCGAAACGGGCTGTTCGCTAACAAATGGTTTGCATTGCTTTACAGTATGATTTGCTATACATTGTGCTTTGATGTTTAGCAAACAAATTGATGCACTCTTCATGCCAAACATCTGTGAATGAAAGGTACACGCAACTCTGTACAGCTTAGTACACGCCTGAAATGGTGCATCAGGGTCCGTAACGACCTCTCCACCATGCATGCATTAATGTGCATGAGTCCTAAAATCAAGAAAGCATCAAACAGGCATTTAATAGTGTATTTCACGCACCGAGCTTCAATTTCAGATGACGTTCTGATCACATTATAAATCTTATTTATCAAAGAAATTCATATTGGCTTGTCATATTGGCTTGTACCAGTTCTCTGCACAGTCCTGTGTAAAGGTCAACGTAATGATGCACAGTCAAACATAATACGTATGTTCTGTCTTTAGAAAATTTCTTAAAGGAGACACAGTTTTTGGCACTTCATCATGTCTAGTCACAGAACTCAGCTGGCATATTTGACAAAACCCTCCCTGCCAGCGTTGGCTACTGGTGTAAATTTGGCATAGACCTACTGTCTGTAAGGCAGTTGTGTGGTAGAGTACTGGGGGAGGGTTTCACCTTGTGTCTCACTTGTACACACTTCAGAAAATCTCTACATATGACTTTTCAAATAAAATCAAGCAAAAGCTGAGCAGACGATTCATTTAATCAAGACTTTATTATTCCTCATTACTTATAGGCTTATTGAAGCTTTGAGGAGAATAAGATCACCTAGAAATGGGAATAGAAGTTTTGCCCAGAAGAGTAAACTGCAACAGAGTTTAAAAGACACGAGGCAATCCACATGCTCATACTCTTCAGGGTGCTTCGTGCTTGGAAGGGGTGAGAGTTAAGAATAAAACCTGATTTCATAAGACAAGCCTGAGCGTTGCAAACCTGTTTCCTACTGCCTACCTCCACACCAATGTTTCTGTTGAGTGCCAGTGCACCACGGCCAGCATCTGGGAAGGCTGGGCTCCGGGGAAACCCAGCCAAGCTAGGAGGGGGTGACCTTGGGCTGGAAGCAGAGAAATGAAGGGATCTTAAATTCTTCTCCTTCTGGGGCTCCCATACCCAACTCAGCACTGCCAGGAGATGCCTGCCTCCACATGGGATTTGCTGCCCTGGATTATCCTCCAAGGCAAACACCTATCCTGTTTCTTAGAAAACAGGAATAACATCATTCTTCTTCTAAAATGCAGTTTGAGGAGGAAAGGCCGCTTTGCCCTCCCTGCTGTGTGTTGTTGGAGGAGATGTCCAGTGCTCAGAAGACCACAGTGCAACTCTACTCTTTCCTGAGCATTGGTACAAAATTGTAAATTGTAGTTAAAAGACACCCGCAAAAATATATATACAAAAAGATTTCATTGTATGGGTATCAGTATCAACTGATAAAAGATTTTACCAACAGTGAAAGCTGTGAGGCATCTCTGTACTGCCTTTACACAGCTGTACCTGTGTCAATGTACAAGGTACCTGTGCCAAAAATCGTTTTATGTTTTCAGTTCCTCTCATGAAGGTGCTTTTAGTAACACATAAAAAACTTGTGTCTCCTCTCAAAGCAGTTTCACCTCGAGGTGGCTCCTGTCATGGACAAAGCTACCAAGCTCTGTGGGCAGCCCCACTTTTGCATGTCACAGCACAGGCAGCTCTACCGGCGAGCATCACCGTGGCTCACCCACCCCTCCTGCGTTGGCAGTGGCAGGCGCCGGGTCGCGCGTGTGCCTGCCGATCCCCAGGGCAAAACGGCAGAAGGGAGGAGGCAAATCAGAGAGCTGAAGATGTATCACTTATACGTGCAACAACTTCAAAGCTCTTCTTCATACCAATGAATATTTCATTAGCTATCAACACATAAAAATTAATGATTTTCCATAAAACTGGGTCTCATATGACATACCCATTTGCTTCATAGGATTGGTCTATCCTGATGTGCCCCCAGTGCACAGCAGAAATA
Source organism: Theristicus caerulescens (assembly GCA_020745775.1). Taxonomy (NCBI): domain Eukaryota; kingdom Metazoa; phylum Chordata; class Aves; order Pelecaniformes; family Threskiornithidae; genus Theristicus; species Theristicus caerulescens. Next base: position 54,647,372 of record CM036564.1, read on the forward strand.
TCAAAGCTACCGATATACCAGTAGAGATCCAACAGCAGCAGCTTCTTCCTGGGTTACAAAAGTTGTCCAAGAAACAGGGTAAATACCTGGTGGGTGTATTTTCACTCAGCTTCATCTCCTGGGTTAGGATGCTAGCACTACCTGTGGCAGCTATGTTTAGAGTTCTTGGCTAGACTTCACTGCTGGAAGCCCAGACAAGATGATGTGTGGGCTACAGTCACACAACATCCTTATTTAGCAGATACAGGATAGGAATGGAAGAATAAGTCTTGTAATGTTATTCAATTACTGGACCATCTCCCCCAGTAACCTGAATGTTTATATGATCATAAAGAAGGTGAATGGAGGCTGTTTACATCTCAGTACTGGGGGCATTCATCAAACAGCCATTTGATTCATGCTGGCCATCAGCCATCAGAGGTGAATCAGTTCCCATGATAGGAACTGGTGGGAGAAGCGAACTTGCTTTCTAAGACTGGTTTGTGAACAGGACCCCTGCTAGAGGGGCTCAGTGCACTGACAACAGTTGCTTTCTGGGACATAGCCATCGAATTTGTGTGCAACTGCCCACCACGAGCCTTGCCTAATGACTAACCGGGGCTGGCCAGCCTGGCGCTAATGTCCAGACATATGGGGCTCATGTTAAAGAAGGATACTTCTCTGGAGATAGTTTTCAGAGCCGTGGAAAGAGAGTCATATTCTGACTTCTCCTTTTGACTGTCTCAGATGGACCAGAAAAATTCAATCATCTGGATATTTTTTATTGGACAATGTAAAGATAGAAATCAAAGAAGAAACTCCAATGATGAAAATTCTCTGAAACCTTAGTTTTTCTCTATTAAATTAGTTAACAGCCATATGTGGGCCTTCTATCTGTCCAGAAAACAAGCAGCATACTATTCATTCCTTGTAGGAAGAGCTTACTGGCTCAACTACCTCCCACGTACAAAGCAAATGTTTTACAGTTATAATAAAAAGCAGCTCCATCTGGACAACTTTCAGCAATGCACTCACTACTGCTCAATGTTTGTCGAGGACCAATGTTCAATACTCTCAGTCTCCCAAGGCTTTTACATGTATTCCCTGTATTTCCACCCTCGGTCTGGTAAGTTAGATAGTCCAGCATCTAAAAGATAAACAAACTGTCTTGCTCCAGTGTTTATATTATCCCAATATGTGATGTTTTTGACTCACTCTTCCAAACTAGAAAGTCTTATAGGTAAACGATGACATTACCTGCACTGTTTGGAAGGACTATGTATATTGGGTTACTTTCAGTTTTGGACATTTGATGGAGGTCTCCTTCCTCAAGCTGCATTGTCCCTTTGCTCTTTGGGGGGGGGGGGGGGAAGATGTCTTTCGTGAATCAGAAAAGGCTGTTCTTTCCCTGGAGACCTTTGAGTACTTCAGTCTTAGCCAAACAAAACTAGTGGTCAGCTGATAAATAAGATTTACGGGAGAAAGTAAGCATACAATTTTGAACATCTTCAGGCCTTTTCTGTCTCTCTCACACGTGGAGAAGGGGAGAAGATCTGTACAAGTGCACAGTGTTAGGACTGTTATGCAAAACGGGAAAGTCTCTTTCACAGCACTGCAAGTCTTGTCACATCAATAGGCTTTGATCTAGCCCCAAGATACCATCTCCTAAGGAGAGTTTCTTCTTTTCTGGCTGTTCACATGAGCATTTTCAAGTCTGCAATTTACAGCTAATTCAGCTCGCTCTCACAGCCATTTTTAGCTGACCAGTTTCTGGAGTATATTTAAGAGGCCCTGCAAGGCATGTGGGCGATTTCTGTTTTGAGGTGTTTCACACTCCCCTGTGATAGTCAAGTCCCCGTCGCTGTGCATGGATTGAAGATCTAGCCATTGCTCAGTGCTTCTCTCAGGAAAAAAAAAATCCATATGGAGCCACTCTGCAGCCATTCATCAGCACTTAGAGGTTCCCTGAGCTGATGCGCTCGGGCTGCAAAATGTGGTGGGTAGATCTCTTTCTGCAGAAGTGCATCTATCCCAGCCTCTTGAAGTCGCTCTGGGTATATCTGAAGGGAGGATTTGGCCTGTTCAGATTGCAAGTAATTGCAATAGATTGCTGAGCCACATGTGAAATTTAAGAAGTGGAGTTTAGTCTTCATTTATTTTCAGCAGTGCAAAGTTAGAGTAATTCCACAGACTTTGGTGGACTTGAGAAGGATTCGTTCTGATGTTACAGAGGAAGAGCTGTCCCTGGGAGACTAAGGTGAAGCAGTCGCATTTCCTACTAGGTCCTTAATTAAGCTAACTTCAGAATTATGCTCCTACACAAAACCCATCTTAAGGAAGAGAAGCAGCTTTATTATTAGGATACTGGACTATTAACTGACATAATTGATAAAAGTACTTTCAGTGACCCCTTACATTACAAACCATTCTTTGCATTCCCTATAATGATATTTAAAAGGTTTTCTTGTCGGGAGGGATATTACAGCTAACGTTATCCATTGGGTGTTCTCAGTGCAGAATACATCATCGGTATGTTCTGATGACAAAGGAAAAAAATGAATGGGCCTAATGTAAAAAAATGAGCTCCTCTTGCCAGCCTTTCAGCCTGACAAACAACCACTAAATGAAAAAAAGAGAAAAGAAAAAAAAAACATATTAAATGCATGGAATGAAGGCACCCTGCTCCAAACAAAGCCAAAACATGTCTGGAGGATGGCCACAGCCATGGCCATGCCTGGCAGTGTGCTGTGCACTGGCAGTGTCCTTTGGGGATGAGCTGGGCACGCTCCTCCTCCTCAAAGGCCTGTCCTGCCACAGAGCAGTGTAGGCAGCTAAGGTACATTCGTGGAGCTCAGTTCATGGCACACCACTCTCTGCCAAGCAATGCAGAAACAGCCTGGGATTGTCAATATATATGTAGCTCCCAGATAATCAGTTATATGTAACTCTATTGCATTAGACAGGATCTGCCCTAAGAAGCCTATAATTTAAAGAGAGAAGCCCGCTCAAATTTCTGTCCTAATTTCTTATGGAAGACAATAAACAAGCTTGAACAATATAGTCTAGTGAAAAGAAAGAGGGGATGGGATTGGTCTCAGGGAACACCAGGAAAGGAAAAGGGCATTTGAATGGAAGAAATGGAAAGTAGACATTTAGGCTGGAGATGCAAACAAGGTTCTTTTGCTCTCAGAAGAATAATGGTTTGAATTGGGACTGCTGGAGGAGGTAGAAGGGAGAGAGGGAAAACTACAGAGCTTCAAGAAGGAGACTGATATGTTTACGAAAAGGATCAAATGCCACAGTGCCCACAATACTGGGGACAGACAGGGTGACCCAAGGGTCTTGTTCCAGTCCCATGTTACTAAGATGTCTAGGCTGCCACCCTGAAGAATCAAAGAAGGAATACTGACTGCTTCAGGGAACTGAAACAACCAATGTAACAGGAGAAATCATTTCACTGAACTTCAGGTGCAGCCTCAGTTTCCCTGGGGTTGATTCTCAGTGATCAAGGCAATACCTATAGTCAGAGCTGGATACAGGGTGCCTTGCTCTACTACGGCCCCCAGGTCTAGGCGATGGCTGGGAATAGGTAACAGCTGGATAATGAAGGCAGTACACTATCCTACTTTGCTCTTTTTTCCATTTCATGAAGATTGGAAGGGGGAAGAGAGTAGCATTCCCTGGAGCCCTCCTGTGAATATCCTCCAGACTAGCGCAGACTGGATGCATTCCTGCAGTAGGGGCATTATGTTGGTGTCTCACTAAAATCAAAGTCATGGAGCTTGTGTAACGGTGGACAAAAATTTAAGGCTGCCCCCAAACTGGACTGTGCGCACTCCCTGGGCTTTTGTGCCCACAAGCTCAATGTACACGCAGGTTTGGTCCTTTATTTCTGCACACATCTGTGACAGCTCTCTGCGACCCCCACAAAACTGAGACATGCACGTTCTCATAGGTGCTGGCATGAAGGCAACAAACACTCCTCTGCTTATCTGCCACTCAGTAACACAAAAACACCAGTGGAAGCCCAAACTGAGATCTTTCTCTTAGTCCTTTAAAATGCTCCAGTTTTTCTGGAACAGATTGAACACCACCTATCACAATTCAATGCTTTCTATCTTCAAAGTGTTTAACAAACATTAATTAGGAAATGTGGAAAAACATACTTTTCAAGTGCCCAGTCGTACCAATCCTGATCAATACCTTGCTTTTTTTATATAGACAACACATCTAAACATATACATTGAACAAGACATGACAACTACCTAACTGCTTCTGCTCAGCTACAGTGAGGCCAGTAAAAGACATTTATAAACTATTATTTAGCTGGGCTCCCAGTTGTAAGTTGTCCTTACAAAAAGATATTTGTATTGGAGGGAAAGTGGAGGAGGGAAGGGTTCAGGAATCCCCTACCATGTCTGCAAACTGGCTGGCTGCTGGTGCCCTGTGCTCCAGGTCAGGGTTGGCATCAGTACTGGAAAAACACGGGGCTGGAATAATAAGGTGGTGGAGAGAGGAGATGAGCAAGGGCTGCTCTTCACTGCTCTCGCCATATCTGAAGGACAGTATGTCTCTCACCAGCCAAGCGACTGTAGATATTGCCATTTTAGGCACTGGACTTTTCCATCCCCAAAACAAAGTTGATCTTCTGTGCTACTTTGTGCCCAGACTTTTTTCTGAATGTAGATTAACTACCTTGCTATTTGATCCTTTGCAAACATAGGCAACAACTTGAACAATGGACTTGATCCATAGAGAAAAACAAGGCTACTGCTATTTCACAGAATCATTTAAATAGAATTTCACAAAATTATTTAAATAGTAATGATTAATTTCTGTGCAGAGGAACCAAAATTCTCTGCAGATTTTCCGTTCTAGAAATGTCTTTAATACAAGAGTATCTGCAACACAAATAAATGCAAGGAGCTGAGAAGAAAATTAAAACTGGTAAAATTAACTGACCTTTGCAACTATCTAGATCACTTTGCATTTGAGGCAATCTGTCTCTGCCACCAACTAGAGTAAGACCACTGATTTCCAAGCAGCTGCTTCTGACTTTCTTCACTCACAAAGAAGAGTCTGCAGAGCCAGACCCTGTTCTTTGCAGGCTAAATGCAAACCCACTGTAAGTGGACTGCACAAGGTGGTCCCAGCCTTCCCATACTCTAGGTGTGCAACGGGGCAAGTCCATGCAGAGGCAGAGCAACCAGCAAGTCCTGCACATCTTGATGTCTACACAAAGATTTGGTTTTGTGCAGTTTGGGGGCTAAGTGGCTTTAGAAAATTGTAAGTGGGGACAATTTCTGAGGAAGGATTTGAGTTCAACCAGTCTCCACGCTGGCTTCCCAGGGCTCAGAGCAACTGAAAGAGCCAGATTAGCCTGCAGTTCCTGCTGTTTGGGAGTGTTAACATCTTTCATAAGGTTTCATGCTACTACCTTAAAAAGCAGACACCAAAGAAGGCACCATTTCTTCATCTGGGACCTCTTTTCAAAGGCCAGAATGAGGAATGTCCCTATTTTCCCAGTCTTGCATTGCACACAGCTGGGATCAGACCCTTTACATCAGGCACCTCGTTAGTGCTTCACTCCATCACCTGGCATTAGCTTGGGGAATGGATGCTGTGATGCTCATCTCCACAAATGCCCTCTGACATGGCTATTTAGCCAGCTCTCCAAGATGGACAAACCAGGAGCATTGTTCTCCAGCCCAGACATACTGGATGGGGTGGCCACATGCCTGCTGATGGAGGGGACACTGGAGTCAGAGCAAGGTAAGTGTGTGGCAGAGCAGGACCACCCCAGCAGATGCCATTTTCTCCCACCTCCAGCTCTGCCCATGCTGACCTACTGCATGTCTCGCCTTTGTGGCAAGGCTCTCCTGAGCGGGGAGCTGTACGCTGCTTAACAACTCGGGAGCATTATAAATATTTAGCAGTAAGTATGGGGGGGTGCGGAGAAGGAAGGACAGAGGTAGCAGAAATCAGACCGTGCAGCCACACAAGTGGTGGCAGCACAGATGCAGGGGCTTGAGGGTGGCTGCAAGTGATCGATGTGCACCTGAGGAGTGCTGCAGCTCTGCGGAGGGGGACCCTGTCCACACCCGTTGTGCCTCCGGGCAGTGTGGCTGTATGGCAACAAACAGCACAGCAAGGCAGGAGTGTGTATGATGTGACCGCCCTTCAGAGCAGTGGGGACCCCTGAACCAGCTGGTGGGGACAAGCACTCCTGAGTCTTCCTTTATGAACACCTGCTCTCAGCTAGGGCATGGAAAAACTGAGATCTTGTTTGGACACCAAGTTGTAACTAATTAAACAAAGATGTGAAACTAATGCACATAAATCACAGTATGAAATAATGCTGCTGTGGTCAGGTGCTGCATGGGAGGATCCTGCGCAGGAGGAAGCGCATCTGAGCGCGGCTCTTGCTGTTCCCTGAGCTCTACCTTTCCCCAGGGTCTCTGCACACAGAAGTCCAGGTTAGAGCCAGGCATCAAAATCAAAGTCAGCAGAAGCTACAAATTAGAGGAGCCAAGGGTGGGCCCAAACCAAGGTTGCTGGTCAGAAGCGTGCCAAAAGGTCAGGCAGGAAGGGGGTATCTGCTGTGTGGTCAAATCTGGGGCAACATGGGGGTAATGCAGTAACCAAGGCTCTGTGGAAAACAAGAAAGGGCAGAGACTGGAGGGGAACGGGGCATGCACACAGGACTGAGAGCTGTGCTGAACAGTCCCGAGCATCTTGAAGGTGGTCAGATGTGTGTGATGGGTAGGGGACCGACTAGTGCTTAGCTGCTCCATGGTCAGGTCTGGCTTCTTTTCACCCCAAGGCAGAGCCTGCCTGGGGCAGCATGGGGCATGTGTGGGAACTGCTGGGGCATTTCCACACTTTTCTGGCTTTCTTGTTCTAACTTTTGGGGTTCTAGAGCTCCTGCAAATCCACCATGTCCACTGAACCCACTGGGAGCTGCAGTTGTTCAGCCACTGGAGAAATCAGGCTTTACTGCTTTTAGTTCAGATGCACTGCAAATCCTTCGTGGAAAGAAAAAATGGGGCAATAAAGGCACCCAGCAGGTTCCTATGGGATTCTCATTGTGTAGAGGGAATTTCTGGGGGATAAAGAGCTGGAGTAACAGATCTACACCCCCATCCCACTACCATGGGTACAATTTCCTCTGAGTCATAAAAAAGATTGTCCCAGGCACCCCAGGGTGCTGCTGCTGGGTTCTTGCAGGCTGTAACAAACAGAGCCCTAAGCTCAGATATCCCAGATAATCAAGCCAAAAACTTTCTTCAAGTGTCCCTGCACACTGTGCCGGGTACATCTGAGCCACAGCTGTGGCTTTTCATCAGCAGGGTCAGCCACAAATGCCCTCCTGTCAGCTTGTAAAAATGATTGATTTAAAAATTAAATTAGTTTCTAAGAAAACTATATTTCTTTGCCTTGTAGGATTTTGAATATGTAAGAGCCTTGAGTTTAAAGTCAGTTTTTAGCCTAGTAGGTGAAGAGAACCCTGATCTCATATTTATTCGGATTTCTTCAGAAGTTCTGGCTTCAGGAAAAAATGTAATAAAAAACTCATGGTAAACCTGGCAACTCTCCTATATGTTTCAAAGCTCTAGTATCCACCTGTATCTTCTAATCGTGCTGGGGTAAATCAGGAATATTTCCACCAATACAATTAGACCAGCATGAGCATTATATGCTGGCATGAGCCTGTAAAATCCACCTGTGGCTATTACAGAGTTGCACTGAGGCAGTAACTGTACAATACTTGAATCTGTTGCAAGACTTCTGCCCATTCAATGTGGTACCCTCATCTGCAGTAGAAAACAGAAAAATGGCAAATTTGTTTCTGGTCACAGTGAAAAGTTAATTGATCACAGGATAGACCATAATGCTCTATAGCTTTCTGTTGGCATCTTTGTCAATACATCACAAATTAGGAGTAAACAAGTGAAAAATGATCCATAGGAGAGTGTTCCGTGAAACACTTGGACCACTTGTTTTATGCTAAAGACTAAAGCCTCCTGAAGGCTTCCAGTGTTCCCAGTTATGAGAAACAGGGGAGCATTTTATCTGTTTCCCACAGCAAACTTTCTCCCTAGCAGAATGTGACTTTGGTGTAACTTAAAAGAGACAGAGAAATCCTGCCCTATAATAGTTATGCAAACATGTAGTGCTTATACAAATCCCAGACTGACAGCACTGAAAAGCAGACACTCCTGCTTATCTGACCAACACGTACTACACAGGCAACAGCAAAGCAAACTTCCCTGCACAGCACTGCCCATGTGGCTTGGCTCAGCCATCTCTCCGAACGAAAGGCTATTTTAACCACTTTATTCATCAGCCCTTGATCTGTCAAATGAACCTGCTAACAAGTAGTAGCAATACTTTTGCTATTCTACTTAAAAAATGAGGCCAACCCTTTTTTGTCTTGATGCACCCAAAAAACATTGGGCAGCGCCAACTGTTAGTCCCCCATCCAAAATCCCCAATGATGCCACTGAATCAGCAGAATGAATACAGCAGAGCTCTGGCATCTCCAGTGGGCTTGGGTCAACCTGTAAAGCTGTTCAATAGCTTGTCGCATATATACTACCCTGGAAATTGTTACATAGCCAACACCCAGACTTCAATACTGTTTGGAAGAACAACTCATTTTCCTTGTACTAGCACTGAGTTTTCATCAAGCAGAGCTACATTTAGTTTAAGAAATAGTGATAGCTTTGAAATAACACAAGAAAACCAAGAAGAACTCAGAGAGGTTGTGGACTGTCCATCTATGGAGATATTCAAAACCCAGCTGGACACAGTCCTGGGCAACCTGCTATAGCTGACTCTGTTAGAGCAGGAGTTTGGACTAGATGATCTCAAGCTGTCCCTTCCAACCTCAACCATTCTGTGATTCTATGAACTCATTTCCTGATGGTTAAAAAATGGGATCTCCTGCAGAAAGATTGGTTGCTCAGGGTATTTAAATTGTCATTAGTAGATTATCTGCAACCTCATTCCAAGGATGGGAGTAAATTCACCATTGGGAGATGATTAGGCATAGAGGCTAAGCAACACATGGGGATGTTGGGCTTTGGTTAGAGGTGGCAGAAGACCTGGACAGTGGTGCTCAGCAGTAGATGCCTATCTTGTTGTTAATAAGCATCAACATTCAGCCAGTGGAAAAGATAATCAGGCTACAGCGTGACTGTCTTCTTTGCTCTTCCAAAATTTTGAAGTTTGTCTTTCTTTCAACTGCCCTCAGTGACATTCCCAGGTCTTCCCGATGAAGACCATATTCCCTTTTGAATGGCACTTCTTAGGGGTTGACCTCTTTTGCAGTGCTGAACTGGTTTGGCATCAGGGAATTGTATCAAAAGACACACAGATCCGCCCCCATAGACCTTCCTCTTCCCTTTGAGTGTCCCCCACTCAAACAGTACTTTTTAACCCAGCTTTTCCACCAACTATCTCACTTTATCTTCTGAGTAATTGCCGTCTTTCCAGCCATCTGCTGAGAATTAAGGCACCATTTCAGTACAAACCCTTCTAATGTGTCAGGGAGAATAGAAATGATTAACAATCTCAATGCACCTTGACCTGTCTGCCATCAGCCATGCCATGAATATCCACTTCAAAGTGATTAAATAAGTTTAGGACACTGTTCTGTCTTCTCTCCCCACATGGAAAAGCATTGCTTTGTTGCAATTAGTAAGGATTTTGGACTAGATTATGCTCGGCCTCAGTGCTTCTCATGGGAGATGGCCATGTGGAGGACTACACAGTCCTTGGTCTTTGGGGAGTGAATAGTACAAAACGGGCCAGGCAAGAGGTGTGGGGCCATGGTCTGCTGAGCAGGACATACACCCCTGCACCATGGGGCACACTCTTCCACACATAGCAGCTCACCACAGCTCCAAATCCCACTTTTTACCCTCCTTAAAGAAGCCTCTGTGTTTTCCCCTTGCAAGCACCTGCCTCATTTTGTCAAACAAAACCAACTTTCTGAACCCTGTTCCCGCTACTGAAACTAGACCTTGCAGTATACAGGGTCCATAAATCATACGCTAATGCTGAATACCCTAGAAAATACCTGAGCAATGAATTTTAAGACAGTTTAAATATGACCTGTCATTTTATTTCTGTACAATGTTTTCTTCCATTTAATTATTATTTGAAGGTGAACTCAGCGCCTATTTAAGGAAGTGCATATGTAGGCATTTATGGTACCTTTCTCTCAGGCTACGGGACACATGCAAAACAGTGGCTTGACAAAGTTAGAATAGTGAATAAAAGGTATATCATGTAAAACTCTGCTATCATCAGCCTGCTTTCTCTGCTGACTTAGCAAGAGGGCTCTTTGGCAGCAAACCCTGTGGTACATCTGACAGCAGAGGTATCCATCCTACCTAAAATCGAGCAGAGCCAAGGAGTCACATGCCTAGGCACAACGGGCTGCTCATGGGTCATCTCAGATAGTATGGACATTCTGGAGATACTAAGTACAGTTTTTTTCACGTGTTGACAAACCATTCGAAACACCTCCTGCCAGGTTGCATAGCTGGCACATCAGCTGGCACGGAGACTTGGATGCTCAGCTTTGCTTTCCCCTTTGAGGTTTGAGAGATGGCTCTAGAATCTTAATTTTATACAGGGAGCCAGGGATTTATTTTTCCCTTTTATGTAAATATCTTACTCCCCTCACAGACTCTGACACACCAGTGAGCTGCACAAATAGGATTACATACTGCAGGTCCCTCTTTCCCCCATCTCAGTTGCTTATTTACCAAACAACTCTCATTAATCCTCTTTACTGGGTTTACTTCCCACTTCCCTCCAGTCTCACTGTCTTACTATTATTCAGGTGCTTGGAGACGTTAAAAAAAAAGCTTAAGAGACAGCCACCTCCAGAGCTGATTAAAATGAATCGAGCTCCACTGTTTCTGAATCCGCACTGATTTACACCAGATGAAGATTTGTTAGAGCTGCTGGCATTGATGGTGCATTCGCCCAAGTCCAGTCCACAAACCATGTAATACTGAAATGATCCAGCTTCTTCCAGTTTGTGCTAGTTTATGAATTGTCCTTGGACCTCCTGCTTTTACTTCTTGGTGACAGCCTTCCAGGGAGAGAGAAAGAATGGCAGATTTTTACAGACAGACATGGTAGAGAAATACCTGGAGGTATTCCAGATTTTGAACCAGTTATTCATCTGCTCTTGCTATGTGTTACAGAAATCACTGGTTGTCAGATCACTTTCTTTATCCACGAAATGAGCAGAAAAGTCCCACTGCGTACAGTGGGCCTGAGCCCTGGTCAGTGAGTGATTAAGCTTGTCGTAGGAATCTACAATGTTACAGACTGTGATTGCTGCTGGCGATAAGTGCCAATCCTTAAATTTTTTCTAATGTGCCATGGAAAAGTTTCTTAAGAGAAAATTCACACTTTTTAAAAGAGGAAATATCCCTCTGTCACCAAGACCAGAGAAAACAGCTGTTCCCTCACTGCCAAACTGAGGGTGCTATCACCGTGTGTGTAACCATGCTGCAGCACAACACAACATCACATGCGACCTCCTCTGGTGCTCGATCTATGCAGTAGCACACATCTGTACCTGGTGTGCCGGTCATGCAGTACCCAACACTGCAGACACCAGCATCACACATAGGAAATTCAGAGGCTGCTTTAAGAGCCTTCCAAGAATCACCCCATATGTATCTTCCCAAGAGTTTAACCTGTCTAGCAGTTCTCTGAGTATTAAAGCTGATTGACGGATTTTGGTATTAGTTCCCTCATGGACCAGCAAAGTCAAATCCATCCACTGGAATGGATTTCAGCATTTCTTATGACCATTTCATACTGGGAGAACCTGAGTATTTCCAGGGGAGACGCAGGGACGGAGGTAGCAGCATGCTGGCTTGGTTCTGGTAGTTATTTTATACAAAGAAGCACCAATTCACTAGGTTGTACTTCATCACAAAAAGCCTTAGTGCCTAAAATTGGTGATACGCTAAAGTGTTAGCTTTTATGAGGGAAAACAAACCACACCAGGAGAAACAGTTTTTATATAGATTGAATAAAAATACAGTTGAGTTATCTGTTAAAGTTTTCTGCCACAGAAAAGCCGACATGAGAGAGTTTGATTGGGTCTGGCCCTTTGACACCAGTAAAATGGATTTTAATTTAAGCACAATAGGATTTTTCTTCTTCTCTCTACTTCAAATTTGATTCTTATGAAAGTGAGGGATTAATACAACATATCCAAGCTCTGTGCAAATAAATCTCCGCCTGTGCTTTCCTACTAAAATGTTTAACTCTCGCTACACCCTACAACCAGATGATTGCTGTTATTTCACTCTTCATCATCTCTTCAGTGCTTACACTGCTAATTAAGCTGAGATGTATGCTTTAGGCTAAATAGGATATAGATAGCATTGATGGTCAGTCTGTAAACCCCACTTCATTTGGAAGACTAATAAGCAGAGAAATCAAGTTATTCCAGTTAGATTTTCCAATACTCTCCTGTAATACTTATGGTTTTGTTACTGGGAGACACATACCATATTATGTCTACTATAGTAGATACATAGGATCTACTATAGATAGGATACATAGAATATAGAGAGATGTATACATAGGATACATCTGTCCGTGGGTAAAACTGGTACTATCATCCGATCTGAACTCATGTTCAGTAGGTACTTGGTATTTTTATTTTGGTTTACCTCTTTTTAGCTAATGGGCTGGTGAGAATTTTTAAATGTTTTTCCTGTTGCACCAAAAAAAGATATAAGCCATCTGCTGCTGCCAAGCCAGCTTTCATGCTTACTGGCACTTCCAGTTTTTGTTGCACTCCAGGCTCCCATCAGAATGAGGGTTTCCGAACGTGAAGATGTGGATCTCCTTTCCCTGCTCCCCCAGGAAATGGTAAAAAAATTCCTGTCTAAAAATGCCGGAAGGTGACAGTCTCATGCAAGGTTTTAGGGAGCCTATGTTTGGATAATAATTCTTGCCACTTTCAGATTTACACTGCTCATAAGAAAGTAGGTGATGAATCTCAGTGACATCCCTGAGATGTAGGTAAATGATTTGATATCTGTTTCAGAGAGAGGAAACTGAGCAGGAGAGGGCTTCAAGGGTCAGTTTGTGATGGGCACTGTAAACAGTCCTGTCCTCAGCATATTTTGTCACTCTCTTGGTCCCCTCTGCAGTGACCAGCTACATGACAGCAGGGAACTGAGGCTGGGACACCTCTGAAACCTACAGACATGCCTGACATGGTGCAAGAAGGAAAGAATGCTGTTCAGTGGTGAGACACAAGGCTATTCTCACCCACAGCGAAGAAAGACTTGGGGCAGGCAAAGATGGGGTCTTCAGGCTGGGTTGTAATTGATACATCAAGGCAATCAGCATGTGCCTTTCCTTGGATGAAGAGGGTTGTGCCATATCGAGCTTACAACCCAACCTAGATGCAGCTGGAGGATAAGTGTGTGGCATTCACATCTAAAGGGGATGGGTATATTATAAGTAAGCAGACAATGTACTGCCTTGGAGGTGGGAGACAGATTTGTTGGAGAGGCAATGACAGAGGTCCCAGTTCAAGGAGATGCTCAGGAATGAGGGCCCAGGAGGAGGACTGCAGAGGAGAGCTGGTGGGATGGAGGTGTGAGAAAGGATGGAGCAGAGCACGGTTATGGAGTCAGAGGCTGGGAACACACTGGAGGGACTCTTGGCTTCAGCATCACCCAGATTAATCCTCTCACCCTTTCTCTAGCCACCTCTACCTCCCGGCAAAAAACAGAGTGAAGGATTTCTCACGCTAGCTAAAGCCAATTCAGCTAAACAATATAGGATAATGCTCTGTGTCGAAGGCAGAGATGCTTCTCTTCTGAAGCATCTTATCTTATTTCCCAGCATTTATCAATAGATATCTTTTACAGTGGATCAAGGAATCTGAACTACTGAGGAATGCTGCCAGGCACTTTAGGGCATCCTTTTAACTGAGCTGTTTTAGGAAGGACTCATTGATGAAAAGAAATGCTCTAGTTACTCTGTAAAAATATAATTAATACGATTTTCTTTTATAGCTGTCCGTCCCACATCTGAGCAGTTTTCAGCTTAGCATTTGTCAGCAGTGTGAATGTCAACAATAAGAAGATCTAAGAGGAATTTTCACTTTTCTCTGAGCCTAATGCCTGTTCAAGTGGCTGACTTGTACGTTGATATTCACACTGTTGACAAATAATGGGTGTCTTCATCAAGTATCTGTATTATTCTTCACCAACATAAAGCATAAGACTTTCTTATGTGAATTCCCACAGCTTTTTCAATGCAGCTCTAAATTTGTCTGTTTAAATTTCTTTTCTGTGCCTCCCATCTACCAGCATCAGAGCAGACTTGAAGAACAGTTCCTTGCCAGGCACAAGTTGCCCTGGAGAGTTACTGCTCCCATAGTTATATTTCCTAGCCTTGGCAGAAATCATTCACAATTTGGCACTAGGCAGACAAACACAATAGCTGTTTTTGAAACAAATACAACTTTCCACATGGAATTGGACCAATCCCTTATGAACAGCCAATGGTAGATTAGGAACTACATGTAAGAAATTTTGCACTGTGTTACCAATCCAATTTTACGCCAATTTCAGTCCTCCATAGACGATTTTTAAGAAGTTCAGTAGATAGAGTGAAAGCCTTCCAACTCCTCAAAACTAATAAGCATTCATTTTAGCTAAACTAGAACAGCAAAGATACTTATGTAAATTTAATAAGAAATTAGATACAGACTTCTGTCATCTTGTTTGAATTCTCCGTTTTTGATGTTCTTGGATATACTATCCTTCAAATCCTGCATAATTTTTTCAGACAACCACAAAGCACGTGCAATACTCCACCATTGTGATATCCCTGCTGAGGCTCATCAAAAATCTTGCAGTTGCTTTGCATGCAGATAACATTTTTCATGAAAGGTATTTTGTTCCCCCCCCAACAAAAAAATCCCAAAGCTGCATAAACATAATTTAATCCAAACTGTGATTCAGGTGTCACTGCAGTATCTCACAAGAGTTATGGATTTTGACTTTTTCCACTCGAAATATGAAATATTATTTAGGTGAAGAAATTATTCCCACTCCCATTTTTCTATGTAACTGAAGTCAATAATTTCTAACTACTGGAGGCCTATGCAAGCACATTTATTGCAAAGACAGTGGTAGGGGAGCTGAAATGGTTACTACACACCGTGTTGTACATAGGCTTCACATATGGTTTTAAATTAAAACAGACAGGTTTTGAAATGGATTCTGTAGGTGATAATTTTGAAGCAAGAATAAATTAGAAGTAGAGTCTCTGAATGAAAAACTACACAAATTACCCTAGAGTTTGGGTTACAAGAGCTTGCATCAATCTGAAATGCTACAATCAGTGATGGGCTTGGGCCAAAAATCTCACATCCCATGTGTAAATTTTGAATACTACCAGAACTGGATAGGATGGTGTTGCCTGCCTCTACCCTTGGCCAAGCCAAAGCTATAGACATTCCCCAGCAACCTGCAGCAATTTTACTTTGGGGAGTTCATATTGACCTGAACATTGTGGCCCTGTCCCATTTCTAGTTTTTCTCCTCCTCATGCCCATGACTGTGCATTAAACTTCATCCTTTACACAGGCAGGATATGGTACACACAGTGACTTTCCAATGAAAACACACATTGACTACAGGATGCATTTTGCCTTTAGGATGCCTTTAAACAAAACAAGGTGTCAGCCAAGCCTTGGGTCAAGCTTTGTGGGGTTGCATTTGCCCTAAGCACATTGAAAGTATCTGGAGTCTTACCTTTTTATGGCTTTGTAGCAAATGATGACAACTACGAAGAGGAACACTAGTGTGGCGCAGCATACTGCAATGATAATAACCAGGCCTGGCCACCAGGTCTCTTCAGTGGGACAAAAGGTAGACTTGGGAGCTGTAAAAAGAATGTGGAAAAATACATGAGTTCTCCCAAATAAGCAGTGTATAATCAGATATGCTTCAGTCACCCATACAATAGCAATATGCCAGGGCCACAGATACATGCAAAGAGGATATTTCACATTTAGGACCCATTTTTTTTTCCAAGCAATCAACTAGTTTGGTACTTCACATGTCTTATCATGGTCCCCAGATGACCAAGTTCTCTGTTTCAGTGCTGTCCACACACTCAGCATGAAGGAGAAAGGCTCAGCTCTGCTACCCGTAGGAAACCTCTCCTCCCTCTGCATTTGCCATCTCCTGCTGCATCATATTTAGTTTTAGAGAGAGATGTTACGCTGATAAGGGTAGGCTTTCAAACCTCATTAGAGGAGGTTTATGAGGGAGCCGCAGCAGTGCCTACCAATCAGTATTGCAGCTGCAATCATTGTAACCTTGGAGCAAAGAAGGGGGATTTGTTTTAAAAGAACAGGAATTTTATTACATTTATTAACTGCTTTAAAAGGACTACAGTTGACAAGCTTCTTTCCCGTTACATTGTCTTTGAATTGTATGTCCAATAGTTAAAAAATGTCAGCATTAAGAAATGTTAACCCATGAAAATATAAGCAATTATTATTACATTTTTCTTATTCAGTTTAGGGCTAGAATTGTCTATGTAAGTAGCACTCAAAACAAGCAATATTTTGCATCAAGAGTAATCCTGGTGGCATGTAGTTCAAATCTTTTCCTTCAGGGCCATATTCCTTTTCCCATGCTTTGAGGGGACACTTATTTCCTGAAGGATGGTGAGCAACAGACAATGGCATGAGCACTACCAGTGTATGGTGGAGGGGGAAGAGACCCTTAACTCAGTGTACGCAACCACATAAACTCCATGAGAGTTTGGGTCACCCTAAATGAAGTTTAATAATGAATCAGTCAATGGGACTGTCTAAATCTACATTTTCAGTTAACAAGGGGAAAGAATTAAATATAGCAAAAGGCTTTTCTTTTGAGTCTAATTATGTGATCCGATATATCCTAAATTCTGAACTTCCTGTAATACACGTCACAAATAGGTGCACAAGTTAAAATATATCATCACACCTGCGTCATTTACTGTGAGCTGACATCTCCTGTGTCTCCCGTGTCTGCTTAGGAAAAGGCATACACATACTTTTAGGTTTAATACTCCTTAGGTAAAACCCTGAAGTACACAATTACTGAGAAAAGATTTGTCTTCCAGTTGCATGATCTATAGAAGAACTGGCAACATTCACCCAGAGAAATCTGCAGAGGCACCTTAGAAAAAGACTAGGTAAAGAACTATAGGAAGGAATCAAAATAATAAAGCCAACAGCTTGATAATTTATAGGCAGTTCAGCATTTGGTGCCACATAAGAGGTCCTATCTTTGTCACATGCATCAGCTTTCAACACATGCTATCACTCTGATCATACATGTCTAGCAAATATCGCCTTCAATTTATTGTACATATACTGACTGTGAAGGTGGGGTTTTTTATGTTTGGTTGGGTTTTGTTTTTTTTTTGTTTTTCTCATGGGAGAGAAAAGTAAAGCTGAAAATTTAAGTGATTTGAAAAACTAATGGTTCCTGGCTCCTCTTTTGACAACTTGTCCACTCCCAGATTATCTCAGCATCTGAATTTCTACTTCATTACTATGTCAGCTGCAGAAGTCAGTTTTCAGTGGGTGATGAAACTATTTATTGTGCTGTGATAAAGCTAATGTTTTTAATGTTTTTAATATTCTCTGAAAGTTTTCAATATTGTTAGTTTCTAAGATTCCAGAACAGAGGGCATTTCAAAGATGATAAAATGTTTGCATGAAGGGGTAGACGGTCTCAGGGCCAACACCACCTTCCTGGTGTTGCCCTGACAAACACAAAAGGTTGCAGTGAAATCAGAAGAAATATATGCATCAGCAGATGCCATGTAAAATTAGATGAGATCATAAAAAATGAGACAAGTAGGGCCATCCTTATCTTGTCCTTGTTCTTCCTCCAAGGCGGGATCAACCAAACTATTCATAGAGCAAATGGAGATGGTGAGATGGGGTTGCTCCTTGGCACAACACATGAGACAGACTGACAAATGGCAGAGACAGGGTATAAAGCAAGGTTTGTCACATGCCTGTGCACCACATGCTCCTTGATGGTTTATCACAGTATTTTTACATGGAGAATAAACAGATATATGTGGGACTGAATAGTGAATATGATTCCTGACAGCCTATATGTAGTTATTAATGACAAGAAAATAAGAATTGCTGATGTGGAGGTGAGCCCTAATCCGCCTGGCTCAGTTCTCTTCCCCACTGGTCCAGACCAGGCACTCAGAAACAAGCACAAGAAATCACACTGGAAGCTATCAAAGCCTGTTTCTTAGTGGCTGGTGGGTTTACACAGCTTTAAAAAGTATTTTCTATTTCTAGCCCTTATTATTGCAGTGCTAGGTAATCTTGTTTTCCTTAGAAATGTCCACTCTTTTTCCAGTAAGCAAGCTCCTGGTTGCATGCTATTTTCTGCCTTTCTCAGTATGCATTCACATAGCCTTCATTACCGTGGCATTTCTACGTCCTTAATGCATTTCTCCTCACAATTCTCCTCTGAGGAAGAGCAGAACTGCTTTTAATCCCCTTGTGCTGACGGGAAGCCCGAGCCTGTCCCACATGGATGCTTCCATGTGCCTGCTGTGCTGCGTGCCTACGAGCAGCAGCTGGGAAAGTCAGCTGAGAGGGGAACTTCCTAAAGAGCCAGCAAGGTGTCTGGGAAGTCCCATGTCTTTGGAGAGGTGCCTCTTGGTGAGTCCCACACTGAGCTCTTGATGTTAGGGAGGCGTTGATGTCTCTGTCCCCCTGGGATGGGGCTCACGGCTCTGCTCCCTGGGGCAGCTCAGGGCTGGGGAGGCTCACCATCCTCCTGTGCCTGGGTCCCAGCCCCCAGCTCATCACCCACAGTGCAGAAAAACCAGGTTGCACCTGCGAGGGACTGAGCCTGTCATGCCCTTAATGATCAGAAATTATCCTGGGGTGAGGACACCCATAGCACCCTCTTGCAACTGTGCCACTTTGCATGGAATAGCAATGCATTTCTTCAGCACTCTGTGGAAGAGGGAAGACATGAGTCCCAAACCCTGCTCTAATACTGAAATTATTATAGTAAACACTGAGCAGAAGATGTCCCACACTACCTATAACAATGACAATGTGCAGTTGTTTCATTGTCTTGCAAAAGCTTTGATGAAATACAGGAAAACACTTCAATTCTTGTGGTTGCCTCCTTCTTTGTACCACCTCTTTCAAACCCATTATAAATCCCCAAAAGGTGTATGCTTTCAGAACCAAATCAGAATCCTTTCCTCAGAATCCTTTCCATTGTCACATAAAGATACAACAAGACACGTACTGCTGTCATTTACAGCGGTGTCTTTGGGGAGTGGAGGACACCTCTGGGCACAGGGAGTCCCTTCATCATCACCACGGGGCTACTGAGAGCTGAGGGCTGGCTAGCCTGGCCATGGTGTTTGCTCCCTTGGCACCCATCGCCAGTCTGACGTGAGCAGTTTCAGCTGCTCAGAGCATGATTGCCTCCTGGTTTGACTCATTCCTGGCTGCTCTTCACTGGTCTCAAAATCAGCTGAATGGAGAAAGTGATTTTCACAGTGCAAAACAACTTGATGAAAATGTGGTTTTCCTCCTAAGTCCCGAAGTATTGTTCTGCACATTGAACATACTGTTGGGTGGAAAGTGGTAGGAAAGTGATGACATTTTAAAGAAGATAAGCAGAGCGAGCTAAGCAATCATAGCCTGTCATCCTGACAGAAATCCTGCCAAAATAATGAAAATCTCATTCAATTAATAAAATATTAAAATAAACAATTGATGCTAAACAGCATAGGTCTAGGAAAACACATCTTGTCAAACTAACTAGATATTTTCTGAGGAGATTACTGGTTTGGTAAATAGATGTATTAGTGCTGGTGTGATAACTTCAGACTTTGGTATGACATTTGACAATTCCACATGATGTTGGTGTTATGAAACTATAAAGCTACACAGTAAGTATGGCACACATAAATTGAGTTAAAAGCCAGAGAACTGGTATGTCGCAAAATCTAACTATGAATGGAAAGTCACCACTGAGAGAATGTGTTTTTTAACAGTGACTCCCCCCTTCCCCCCAAAATAGGGTGACCGATACTGGTAGAGTTTGTAAATGACTCAGGAATGTACTTCACGACATGTGGAGACTATTTAGATTAGAAATAGGGTAATTATTATCATTAAGGGCAATTATCCATTACAATAGTCTATCAGCTCTGGTGGAGTATTTCACAGAAAAATTTAGTTTAAGGTAGACTTTTCATTTTTTCCTAAAAGAAGTCTAAATTCAGCTAAAGAGACTGGACTCAGCATAAGAATTAGGTAAAGAAAATGCTCTGTCTCTGGAAAGGCCACATGAGCACAATGCCTTTTTTTCCTTGGCTTTAAAATTTAAGAGGTACAAATGTTGGTTAGGTTTACACTTAGAGGGCCAACACCTTCAACTATTCCCAAGAGCACCAAGCCTAAATAAATACAGTGAATAAACAGACCAACTTCAGACCTACAGTGGGTGGCTGGATCCAACTTACTGAAAACAAATTAATGAAAAAGTACTTTTAGAGCAAAGGCATCTTGCAAACTATTTAAGCACCACAAAAATCTCATACACTTGCTTTCTTTGACTAAATTTGTTTTGAAGGCTCAGCATAAAGACACGGCTCCAGTTCTAATGTTAGTAGGTATCTGTACACACATGGGTCTAGCCAGAAATGTGCATACCAGGAAAGATTAGCCCAGCTACAGAGGGTTTCCCTCAATGTCCAGGCACAAAAATAGAGGTTGTGTCACTGGAAAGGAAGTTTCCATAAAATCGCAAAGAAGTCTCTGATTTCTTTTTAGCAAATCTCAGAGTGGGTCACTCTCAAAATTGCCCTGAGCTACTAAAAACAGAAAACACTGATGAAGCTGTTTTAATCTTCTGGATTAAGCATGAAATGGTTTTGTGTGTGTTATAAAAGTGACACGTACTTGTACTGCCTGCAACAGAATATAGAAACAGGACTTGGAATCCTTGGCTACTCCTGCAGGTTATCTTTAGTGGTCATGGCTGTACTTTATAAAACTAAGATTTTGGAAATCTAGTACTCCTGTTATTTATTTTGATTAGGGTTATTACTTTCCATTGCAGTATGGGTCGTAGCCTAATTGCTCTTTGTGAGGGAATGCTGGGGCATTGGAAACTAACACCATGAAGTCTGTCAGGAGAGAGTTAGTGCTCCGTCACGGGGGTTATGCTGGGTTGAGTTGGTGCCTCTCCACAGCCCTCAGCAGCGATGCTGAGGCAGGGAGCCTGCATCAGGGCATCCCTTTCCACTGGCTCTCACCCATCAGCTGGCCCAACAAAGCAAAGCAAAACAAAACAAAATAAAAAAAAACACAAGGCTGAGCCAGAAAGTAGCTAAAGGAGGCAGTGTACCCATGTGCCCATGTGCAATCCGAGGTGAGGTGTCTCTGGCTGAGGTCTGAGTGTGTCAATCCACTTACAGGCTCAGTCCCAAGCAGCTGGTGAGTGTGCGCTGATGTGATGTGGAAGGGTGACAGTGACCCCCATCACCTCTCTACAAGAACAGTAACTTCATGCCTAAAAAAGGAAGAGCACTTTCAAGATAAATCAAAACTGATTATTGTTTTTCCTCCTGCTTTTATTACTGTTCTTACAGAAAGGTCAAGAGTGCTGGCGTAATCATCTTTATGAGACATCTGCCCATTTTTAATATTGTATACTCACAACAGGTTAAACTCTGCCATCTCTATGCCTGCAGCACTCCTCTTGCTATTGTAGGGCTGCCTGAATCAGCCATGCACACTTTTAATGAGCATGCTAGGAAGTGAGATTGGATTTTATTTTGAAGGCAGGCTCATATTCCAAGGGTCTCAAGTGTTTTATCAGTCTTGTTTGGAACTTAAAAGGAACTGCAGAGGCAGGCAATGTGTTTCTAGCAACCTCTATGTATGTCACATATTTTAGAGACCTGTTGATCTGCTGGCTAAGGCAGGGTTTGGCGTTCTAGTCTCATCTTCACTCTTATTTGCCTTATTATTTTGATATATTCACATAATTTGCTTGGTATCTCCATTTTCAAGACAGAGAGCAGCCACTAGCTCCTATAGCCATTATCACACTGGGATGCAGGAACAAGCCCAGAAATGTGGAGAGGTTTAGATGTGATTTCAGATGTCAAGAAAAGACTCCCAGGACACTCCGTGCCCAGTTAAACATGGAGAGGGATTCTGAATCTGTTGCAGCTTGAGTGTCTTCACATCAAGGTGTCTCATCCAACCCCCCGTGGAATACAGGAGTTCAATGAATCCCCTGATTAATGGGAAATAACTTGGGTTCTGGGCGGAGAAACCCTACAGAGGAACAGTTACACACACACAGACACCAAGGCTCGGACACTTACTCTATAAGCATTGTGTTGTGTAAAAGATGAAACGCAAGGAGAACCTCCATCACATGCTCACATCTTTTTTGAGAAAGCTGATTTCGGTGCTGAGTCTGAGGTCTCTTTTCTGCTTTCACTCCCCCCAGCAGTGTAAATTCACCCCAAAGTGAGTGCTGATTAACTTAATGCTGATTAACTTAATTGTATGTCAGAACGAAGCCTTCGGCGGCTAATAAAAAGGGCCAAGAGCTCAAGTGATGTAAACTAGAAGCTGTTCCTACTCATTGCAGGGGGGGTTGGACTAGCTGACCTTTAAGGGTCCCTTCCACCCCAACTATTCTATGATTCTATGAAACTAGTAGAAGTCCACCCAGCTGTGAGACTGGTGCCAGATGAGACCTTGTCCCAGCATCTTCCTGATGATACTCATAAGCGCTGCTCTGAATTTTGCCAAACGTCAGGAGCTCAGTCTCCAGAGCCCGGGAGGCTGTGGGCTCTCTGAGTGCAGGTTTTGTTACCTAACCTGGGGTGATATGGAGAGATCTGTGAGTCAGTGTTAGCTCAAGTGTCCCCTCTTTGTTTGCTGTATTTTGTCACGTAGGAACTGCTACAGATGTGTTTGGATAATCCATGTGGTAGGAACATGCTGTGTGTACCCAGGGCTGCTAACAGTGAGAGACAGCCGGCACAGGAAAAACAAATCCTTCAAAAGAGCCTTCTAACGAAGTTTGTGGTACTGCTAGACCTTGATACAAATATAGATCTTCAGCTGTTATTCTAAAAGGCATTTCAGGAATAGGCAAAGTATGTGTTCCCTTCCAACCATATCCATCAACACTCTTGGATTTGAGGGGAAAATTTCCTGGGAGGATGGGGGAGAGGAGGCTTTCCAGGAGATGGGGGGCCTTGGTGCCTCCTCCTGGGGCAGAAAGCCATGCATACATGCCATGCAGCGGCTCCTCCGCTCACCCCAGCCTCACGCCTGCCCCGACGCACAGGCCCTGGGGCTTGCGCGTGGCCAGAGGGAAACCTGAGCCCACGTTCGCATTGCTGCCACAGCTGCATGCAGAAGGCAACACTCAGGCCGGTGATCATGTACAAACACAGGCTCACGGAAGGAAGGATTGTCATTTTCCACTGACAGATGAAGAACAGGCTTGTCTAACTGTGTCAGGTTTCTGAGTGCTGTGAGAGGAACTCCCTGGTGTTTGTATATGTACATATATAAACACAATATATATGCATACATATATGTATATACATATATGCATACACATACATGTATGTGTGTGTAAACACACATATGTACGTAGAAAGGATATATATATGATTGATATATATCTATTTAATGTATGTATATAAAGGGGTATACATGTGCATCCATATAAATGAAACTCCTGCCAATAGTTTTGTTAAATGAGTTTACATTCTGAGTAACTCCTCAGGATTAATTAGTAAGTGTTGGTGACAGAACAGGTGAGAAACTCTATCAACTCTTTTTTTTCTTCTCCCTGTTCCCTGCACTTGAGATTTCTTACATCGGCTGAACACATAAAGGCAAACATTCACATCTGGGGCACCTCTGTATGTGTCCGAAATGATTCATTTTGAAGATATAGGAGCTATAAGATATGAATGGATGCACTTCACTGTCTCCCTGGCACGTCCAAAAATCACCTCATCAACTTCCCTTCACAGTTATTGCCTGCAGACAACCCACCCCGCCACGCTTGAACTGCTGGAGGGGAGATGCAGGAGCACATCACATCAAATGCCAAAGGCAATGCTGGCATCAACAGGAGCCCCGGGGGCTGGGTCAGCCCCCCTCCCCGACTGGCTGGCCACAGCCTTGGAGACAGCCTGCAAGAGTCCATAATTCTCCTCTGCACGGCCTCCAGACTGCACAGCGAACGCAGAGCAAAGACTGTGAGCAGACTCAGAGAGGAGAAGGTAGAGGCATTCCCAGATTTCAGCTATGGTGGATCCAAGACAGGAGGAGTCTGAGCAGGTCCAGCCTCAGCCACACGAGCCACTGGCAGCACCAGGCGCCATTGCCAGTGGTGTGTAAACACAATTAAACCTTGAGGAAAGATAAACTGGATTTGGTCATGACTGCAATGGGGCAACTTCTTTGCCCCATGGTAAGCCATGGTCATAAGCAAACCCATGTTGCTGCTGGCCGGAGGGCTTTGGGCACAGACTGTCTCCCTCCTGGCACTCCAACGGCAGCTAAAGTCTTGGCTCCCTGGGAGATATGAAATGACATAGAGGAGATACTGGGAGCAGACCACCTTAGAGGAGCAAGATGGTGTCACATGCACTGCCGTATGCTTGCACATGTGTGCCCAGAGAAGTTGCGGATGCCCCATCCTTGGAAGTGTTCAAGGCTAGGTTGGATGGGGCTTTGAGCAACCTGGTCAAGTGGAAGGTGTCTCTGCCCATGGCAGGGGGGTTGGAACAGATGAGCTTTAAATGTTCCTTCTGTGATTCTATGATGTTTAAATGTCCGGCATGGAGGTGCTTTGGCATTGCAGCTGCTGGGCACAACAGCTGGGACGCGGCCCCAGCCCTGCTGTTGCTTCACCCTTGCTTCCCCCTGAGAAGCAGAAACAAAGCAAGCTCCAAAGGAGAGCTCCAAACACTAAAGCAGTGTCAAGTGGATTAAGTCCAGCAAATAGAATAAAATACAAGATTCCCACAGCACTGTGGCTTCCCAGGGCTGTTCTGCTCGAAGTAATGGACACACTGTTACCTGTTTAGAGAGTCGGGGGGAAAAAGGGTACAGGACAGGTAGCACAGAAAGCCAGATCTATTAACAGCCACCATTAACTCGAGGGACCAGGACAATGCAGCAGGAATGTAAAGCAGGAATGGATGACAGTTTCAATAACAGATGAAGTCCACCTGGGGCAAGTTCATCTCCAGTAAATCCAAACATGATGGAAAGGATTTGGATTATCACAGTCCCCAAAGAGCAGTGACTCAGAAGGCTGCTCTGCTGGACCCGTTCTCTGAGATCCTGCCACAGAGGACAGGCACAGGAGGAAGACGCTACCCAGTGAGGAAAGGCCAAAGAACTGCTTTAGACCAGCACCATCCTATCCCACCACCCTTGCCTCTGGAGCACGGCTGTAACTGTACAGGATGTGTAATAGACTGGCTTAAAGAAAAATAAGAATCACCTAATTTTGGAGCAAATTTTGATCCAGAAAAAAATCTATGTTGGTTTTCTTTAATTTTTTTACTTCCTTATAGATCTGCACCCTTCCTGTTGCTTGTAAACTTAGGGCCATTTCCAGAGTGCCACGAGCTAGTCGGGTAAACAACTACTGCCAGGCAATAGTGGAGCGCTCCACAGAAAGCCTGTCCTGATTTACTGCCTCCCTGGAGTAGCTAGGTTAAATAATACTGGTGGAAATCAGCTGTTCCTGTAGCAGATGATACTTCTGTTTATCACATTATGTTGCAGACAAGTTTGTATCATGCAGCTGCTCCATGCATATGTACCTACTACACTTTTAAGGGGGATACTGCTATCACTACACAGCGGGAACTTCTGCTATAATAAAAATATGTGTGGGATGATGCTGGAGAAATTCCCTCCCCCGCAGCTTTTACAGTGTAGACGCCGTTATTCTACACTCTTGGTTCCCCCATCTCCTTAGTTTTCTCCCCCTTTCTAAAAATACTTCCCTTCTGAAACAAGAAACGTGCTTAGTTTTGGAGACTGGAGTTTGCAGGAAGTGGAGGAAAGGGGCAGTTCTGCAGGAGTTTTCTGAAGGTCATGGATGATAAAGGAGTGCATGGCTCATTGCAAGAAATAGGACTGGAACCACCGGTGAAAAAAACCTGAGCCTGGATACAGCCAGTGGAAAAGAGAGGAGCTGGGTGGGGGAGTTTTAAATGTGATGCTTAAGATCTAAGCTTTAGAGGTTATTGAACCTGCACACATTTAGGTTTGGGATTTGCAGTGGATTTCACTAAAGCCCCATGTTGCTGTGCTGTCTTGGTAGGTCTCAGGCAGCTGCTTTTCCCTGGCAAATTTGAGAACCCTTTAAAAAATGAACATATCATTAGGACCAAAATAAAAATGATACCAGATGAAAGTACAGGTCGCCCAGGCATAAGTGAAGCACATTGCGAGGAAGTGGCTTGCGCAAAGTTGCCACAGCTCAGTGAAAAAGCCAGGAAACAAAATGTCTTTTGATTCCCAGCCAGTCCTACCCTCTGGATCGTGTTGCCTCCTCCTTGGGAGTCAGACGCAAACACTGGATTTGGCCATAACTACATGACAGGGGTGGCAGCAGCAACTGCCTTGTTAACTTTCCGGGCAGGCGTTAAATCTCTGCCCCAAGCCGGCACACTGACGCTGTGCCCAGGAGCTCTTGTGCGGCCGAGACCTATGGACAGAAACAAGGTGGGATGCCATAGGGTGCCCAGAAAGGGCAGATGCTAAGCTTGTAGGATAGCTTGTATTGGTTTTGGCACAGCTGCAGAGGAAGACTAGTATTTCAGTTCAGAGTCCTACATGCTTATGGAAGGATGATGATGATGATGATGCAGACAGCAGAGCAGTCAAAGGACTATCAAAAAAAGTAGGGAGGGAAATTCTGTGCTCCAAACAATCGGCAGGCTGAGGGCCAGATCTGCCAGCCTTAATCCTATTAGGTTGTCAGTGAAGCTGATGGGACCTGCCAGAACTGAGGTACGGCCCCACAATTAGAAGCAAAACATGGTTTCAGCTGCCAAGGTCTTTTGGAGGAGAGTGGGGTTAGTGAGCACAAAGAGTCTGTTCTCTAAAGCATGATCTGGAGAAGCAGTAGCATTTAAAGGCCTTGTGGAAAAAAGGCTTTTAAGGAGATTACATCATAGCTAGCTTCTGTGTTAACACTCGGCTCTGGCATTTATCTTTACAATGGGCGCTCACGTCAGCCACTGCCCTCTGATCTGACTTTGTCACATGTTTTTCTAACCAGCAGTCTCCCGATGAGACGCCATTTCTCCCTCGCCATCTGATTCTCCCTCAGCAAAAAGGACTGAATTGTTTTTACCCTGATTAAATCACACACTATCGGTTTCTGTCCCAAGCAAATGAGAACTGAAGGCTGCGCCTTGCAAGGCAGCCTCCTCCTCGCAGCAACACGGTCATTCTGGAGAGCCTCATGGGCACCGTCACATTTCCCTGCTCTCTGCAACCTGGATCAGTGCCAGGCTGGGCAGCACTGAGATAGTCCTAGTGACACCCCCAGACAGTCCTAAGCGCTGCCTCCCTGTGAGAGCCATCGCTCAGGTGAACCCTGCTGTACCTGGTGGCCTGCTTTCCGAAACACAGGAGCTATCGATCAGATTAGTGGCTATCTGCTGCCTCTAAGAAACAGGTCACAACTGCCTGAAAATTTGCTGTTAAATTAGTACCCTTGAATTTATTTTAGAAGGTGACCTGATTTCCAGAGGTTCTGAGCACTCAGAGAGCCAGGATGCTTTAACTTGGGTGCTTAAATGTGGATATACAAGCTTAAGTTTAATCTTCTGAGTTTTATGATATAGGCTTTAACCTCTCTTTAGGCAGAGTGTCACGGTGGGTAGAGGACAGAAATTCCTCTCAGGATGTGGGTTCCCGCCTCAGCTCTCCCCCTTGCTTGTTGGGTGATTTTGGAAAGATCTTCACGCCCAGCCTCTGATTCTCCTTCTCCAGGATGGGGACAGCAGTCCCAGCTTTCCAAAATGTTGCAAGATGTAGGGATAAAATGTGCAACATAAGGCTTATGTCAGCACTGTTGTTATTCCTATCCCAATTCTCTAATAGGGTAAATAGGTAAATTTATAAGTACTTCATCTATATTTCTACAAGAACCAGCTGTATTTCCCTGACCTTCCCATCAACTACCCATTCAAGCAAACACAGCAGCAAGGCCACGGTCTACAGCAGAACAACAGCAGCACGGCACTGACCCGGGGACAGTGATTCTCAGTTCTTTTGAACAGAGGCACCACTGAGAGGCACAGAGATGCGCCAGCACAGTACCATCCACTTCATTGCACAAACACACAGTCTGGCTCTCCAGCGGCGAGCGACGCGCGCAGAAAGCATGGGCTATTCTTCAGCAGGGAAAATCAGTGCTGAGGATCATCTGCCTCCCCCAACAAACTATGGGACCCCGTCAAGTTACAGCAGTGAAAAGAGCATCTTGGAGAAAAGAGGCCTGAAAACACAGAACATTCATGCTAAGTCTGCCTTTGCCATTTCAGTGGTCTGATACCTGAAAGCATAGTAGCATATTTCCATCAGTATTCAACAAGCACACACACATGCACACATACATACATACAGATATATAGATATGTCCCTCCCCCACTCTGCTTTGGCTGGCACAGATTCCCTAGAGAGGATCTAAAACCAAGTATGATACACAGGGACAAGTGAATTCCCAACACTTTTTAAGGATGAACTTAACACCTGTAATAGGTGTCAAACCATCAGCCCTGCAGACCATGTGGGTACTGCAGCCCGTCCCCTGCCAGCGTGCCCCAGGTACGCCTGCTCTGTGGCCACTTCTGTGAGGAGCTGCTCGGCCGCCCCGCTGTGCGAGCCTCTGGCTTCCTCACTGCGTCTTGTAACAAGGCTGAAAAAAGTCAACAGCTTCTGTTTTGGTGTTTGCTGTGGCAGCCCCCCTGCCTGCTGAGACCCACAGAGCTCAGT
Organism: Theristicus caerulescens; assembly: GCA_020745775.1. Lineage (NCBI taxonomy): Eukaryota > Metazoa > Chordata > Aves > Pelecaniformes > Threskiornithidae > Theristicus > Theristicus caerulescens. Next base: position 54,676,505 of record CM036564.1, read on the forward strand.
ACATGCGTGAGCAATTTCAACACGGGCAAGAGGAGTTTCGCTGCTATGAATCAAATGTGGAGACTTTTTCAAGCTTCTTGGGAAAAGGGCTACTTTTCTTTGCAGGCTTACAGCACTGGGCCCTGGGGTATTTGACAGTGGCAAGGACCAGTGGAAGCAGTAAAGGGTCACATCCAAACTGGAACTTGCTGGGGACAGGAGATGCATTTTCCGACAGAGCTTTCCTCCTCCATCACATAGCCAACATCACCTCCCAGATCCACTGCAGTAAGATACGTCTGAAGAGAAACGAGTTTTCTGGATAGTTGTCTCCCCCAGGCAAGCTGGCTTTCTTTCAGGCTGTTTCAGAGGCTGTTTTGGGGCAGAAGATGGGCTTGTCACCAGCTACCAGGTATTTCAGGGAGTGACAGGCTCCTGCATGGGGCTGTGCAGCTGCAGAGGGCATCTCGTGAAGAAGTGACTGCCAAGGAGCAAAGACATAAGTAGAAAATTGGCCTCATCCTCCCTGTGTCCTCCCTTGTGACCTGCTGGCCACCACCTGCCTCAGGTCAGCAGTGAGGAATTGCTTAGTAAACAGCACATAAAAAGCATTTGTCCTCTCCAAAATAAGGTGGAGTGGGCTATGGCTTAGGACGCTTGCTGGGAGTTAAGTGGTTTGGAGAGCTCATCAGCACCTATCTGCATTTTTAGGTAATAAAAGCCCTTAAAAAGCTAGCCTTTCATTTTACTGAGCCTCAGGCACCCTTGGATGAAATCCATGCCCCAGCAGGCACTGTGAAGGCAGGTACAGCTGAGCCTGTTAAGGTACTATGATAGTGGCACCTGTATGGACACTTTAACTACATACACTGATATGCCTTTCAGGCTGTTAATTCTCATATCTGCTGATATATGCTCCCTTGTCAGGGCTTTATTGAAGCTCTATCATCATTGACAGAGGAGAAATAAGACACCATGTAGTGATGTGTTGCACCGTGGGTTCTTGTCCAGCCCCTCAGGCTGCCTCCTTTCTTTCATTACCATGTGGTGATGGCATGGCCATAGGCTCTGCCTCTTGCTCCCAGCACGGTGAATGCCTTATCCTCCTTGCTGTGTGGTGATGCAGCCTCCTCTTCAATGAGCGGTAGGACAGGACATAGCTGATCAATTCTGTAGCAATTACTGTTCACTTTTGAGCCTAAAAATAATCATCTTCAGTGCTTCACATCCACTAGTCTCAAATTCAAAGTTTACAGAGGTGAAAAAATATCTCCATTTCAGGTATGATAACTCTGAGTTCCTGATAGTGTAGTTGACTCTCTTGAGATCTCCCAGCAGGTTGGTGGCAGAGGGAGGAGCAGCACCCTGGACTCTCTTTTTGCCATTCCCCGCAGGGTGGGCAAGATGCCTCCTTTGCGGGAGTCACAGTTCATCACCATAAAGGCTTCTGAAAGCTTATCCATCTTTCAGCTCTTGCAGTGAACAGGCCTTCAAAGGAGGGATGATACAGACTGAAATTCAAACAACTGAAATATGATTTCAGAAGTCTAAGCTCCTACATTGCCAACCAGTCATTTTCCAGGGAATGATTAATAAGATACCTCAGGGCTGGCAGATTTAATCCAACAGAAAGATGACGGATTTTCTTGGTATAATGTTCTATTGATAGATCAAATTAAGGTCCAGATCTGCACAACTTCTTCAGGCAGCACAGTGTTCACATGAGTGGTCCCAGCAAAGTCATAGGCTACGAAATGTAAGTAAAATTCAGTGCTATTGGTATGATTAAGATATTATCTCCTAGATCCTTTCGTGGCTGTTTAAAGAGCTCAGGAACCTCCAGATAAAAGCAAAGATTGGACAAACCTCACAGCTTGGAGCTGAAACTTCCTCAAAATTAGTTCCCCTTCAGGGAAGACAGATACAAAACCAGCTTCAGCCAACTGCAGACTGCATTTCCTAACACAGATTGTGGAAGACTTGGAAATACTTGGAATATTTTCCTAATGTGTCAGTAGCAACAGTTTCTAAGGCACCGGTTTGTGTCCATCTCTGAAAAATTAATGGTTTGCCTGTTGGGCATTCAGATACTATACGGAGAGAGTGACTATAACAGACATATACTTTAGATTGGTAAGTACAGATGGCTTTAAAGAGTTCACTGTACAAAGAAAGCCATATTGCAAGTCGTATGTCTGAGCTTTAGGGAACAGCCGGCTAACTACGTAGCAGATCCTTCTGTTAGTGTATGGCATCTATATAAACATAATCCTTCTGTTTGATATTACATAGTTTATACCTTGTATCACTTCAATGGCTCAGTTATTGCTGGAAGTAAGGGCTACAGCTACCACTTAAAAATGTCCCTGAGAAGACCAATTAATAATTCCCATATCTAGTGCACTCAAGTTCCTTTTCCAAATTGTATTCAACTTAAGGGAAATAAAATTGATGACCCACCCAGAGTGAAACGGAACTGAAATGTGAAATGCCTTCCAAACCAGGGGTAAATTTAATCCTAAGAAAAATAAAATTACATTTATCAACTGATAAATTTTCATGCAGTGTCCATAAAATATAGAATACTTAAAATGGCAATTACATCACATTAACAGATCAAGTCATTCCACCGTGCCAAATGCCCAACACAAAGTCCTCAATCAGCACTCAAAGTACATTTGTAACTCTCTGAAAGCTAAAAGACAAGGCACAGGCTACCTTACACTCACAAAAGCAAGCAAACTGGTTGCTATCTGCAGTTTCCTCAGGCTCTACACAGAAGTCTGGACCTGTGCAGGTAGAGGAGCTTTGCAGAGATGCTGCTCACCGTCACTCCCGACTGAAGCTTGCAGCAGTAGGCAGCCAGTGCTGCAGAACAATGCCCTGTAAAGCTGAGGCAGAGCACCCGCAGCTTGGCGAATCTAACCGAGGGTTAAACCAAACCCTCCCTTTGCTCCACTGATAGTCACTTCCTTTGATAGTGGCTATGAAATAAGATTATGCACTGCTTCCAAAGGGAAAGGAAAATGTTCAGGGATGATTCAATAGAATCTGCTCCATTGGTACAAGTCCAGTTTAACAGCAGCATTTGTCAAGGAACAGATTTTTGTGTAAAATATTTCTAACCAATGAACTGATGAAATATCAGCTCCATTTAAAAGACACTTCAAAATTATTAAACAATTCATTTTAATAACATTTAGGAATTCACAATTTGCTACTACATATATGTAGTTATAATGTGATATGATTTACTAGTGGAAGTGTTAAATTAACTTGCATAAATATTAATGACAGTTTTTGGCAGTGGCATCAGTTATTAACCTATGTTTGTACTACATTAATGGAAACCATGTACTCACTTTGGGATAACATCCCAAATGTCCACACTGCTGCTTCCTTGATGTGCTACATTGACTTAAAAATTACCCATAGGTTGCAATTACACAGACAGTGCAACACCTTTATATCATGTTTACAACTGAGACAATGCACAAAACCATTATAAGAACATACATTTCTGTGGGTCTGCTTTACCAAGGTCAGCTGCTTAGCCCTCCCTCCTAGAACAGCATGTCCCAATTAAGAGTTTACTGCTGACTTGTTGAGGTGAGGCACAACTCCTTCTGCCACGGGCAGGGGAACCTACAATTACTTGTACATCAGCAGCCTCTGACTCATCAGTAACTTCACTGAAAATTTCTTATCATCTTCTTAATCAGTGAAATGGTAGGCAGGTACAAATGGACTGCCATCCACACAGGGAATTAATGTCTTCAGCTTAGCCAACTCCTTTTGCTTAAAAAAAAAAAAAAAAAAAAAATCGCTGTTGGAGTATGCATCTCAGTAGAAAGGACTGTTCTACTGCAGAATCAGTTTAATATCTGATGCTTCTTTTTTCAAAATTAGACAATGCTTTTAATCTATAGATAATAGAACTCCCACTGATTCCTGCACTGCAAAATCTGGCCTGAGGCTCTTACTTTTAAATACTTCAAAATGTATGAACGAGTGCATTTTCAAGAGAGTGGATTTTTCCATAATATGGATTTATTACTGCATGAAAAATTCAAAACAAATCTGCAAGGTCCCAGAGCAGGGGGAAGATTCATCACTTGCTTAAATAAAAATTAGACTTGATAAAACACTTCAGAATTTATTGTGGTGAAAAACTCCGAATTGGGAAAGCAATGGAAGCTGTGATTGGCAGTCTGATCTAACCAGTGTTTTACAAAGATAGACAGAGAGTTTACAACAGCCCAATATGAGGAGATGTTACGTGCGCGAGTGATAGCAGACTCCTATCATGCAAGTATTAGCATGGACCTTTCCAGTCTTACCTGCTTTCTAGTCACTAATCCAGCTCTTCAGACTTAATATAGCATCCCAGATGTCCAAACTACTTCAAACTTCATATTTGATTGCTGCTTAAGAAATCTCCTCACCCTAAATAATTTTCTCATTTTGACTGGGAGGTGAGGACTTATTCCTATGCCAGAAATAACTGCGCTAAATGCAAAAAAAAAAAAAAAAAAATCAAAAAATCAGGATTTTGAGGTCTTTATGTCTTTAGTGATAAAATCAGAGGTGCCTGCAGTTTGAGGCAGGATATCTAATCACTGCATTTCTGATGTAAAAGTGGGTGAATTCTGCCTAAATCCCATCTTGGAGGCTTAATGATTTGGTTCACTGTGCTAACAGAGAAGGTAGTGTCTGTGATGTGAAAACAACACGATGGGAACCTGGACTAGACTCTGCATGTGCCATCATCCATGACTCCAGGCTGCAAGGCTGGATTTCAATTTAGATTTGAAAGCCTCAAAATCCTACTGCCAGTTCTTAGAGTCACAATCCTCCAGTAAAATGAAAGTGTATGTGGGAGAAGACAAGAATTAAATTTTGGTTTTGCTTTGTAAATTATAAACAATGCTCTCACACAAGACCGTAATTCACAGCGTGACAGCTGTGTTACCAAAACTGAAAGGGCTTCCCTGTTTCAGCATTCTGCTTGCATTTAAAAAAAATCACTGTCTAGACCAGACTTGTGGTAAAACAATATTCTCTCACAGTAGCTGTCATTACCATAAATGTCTTGGTGTAGGAGATGATGTGCCCCCTGCCATTTTGGTGCTACTGTAGTTGTCTTCCATTACTGTTCAGTTTTGGTAGTTGCTATGTTGTATAAGTATAGAGGAAAACATCTTCCCCATATTATAAAACAAAAACACCCCCATCTGTTTGCTAACAATTCTTTTGGGCATCAGCACTTGGGGAAGTTAATCCAAGACTCCTTGAGTGTACCCAAATATCTCAAAACTACTCAGAACCGGTCCTTCTGGCAGAAGGGCGGTAGGTAAAGGCTGATCTTGCCAGCTGAGCCCTTAGGGTCAGAATCGCATTTGCGGTGGCTGTTTGGAAAGGTGCAAAGCACTCACAAGACAAAAGGCCCACCCAAAAGTCAGAGCTCTCTGAGACGCTCAACCCATATTGCAGTAACTACGCTAGACTATCTGCAGCAAAGTCTTTGGCACCTCATGTTTTAAAACATGTGGTGGCCTCCAAGAGGATTTCAATTCAGTTTGCAATGACAACCTCCCCTCGACTGCTGAGGGACAATCATAGACCTCTGCCAAAGATGAAAGTCCTTTTGGCATTGTGTGGGCAAGCATAGCAGCATCTGTACCCATGCAGTACAAGAAACAATGTGGCGAGTGAGCATCAGGACCACGCTCAGCTCTCCTGCTTGAATGGCCTTGTGGAGACAGTGCTCAGCATGAGGCTCAAACTCATTCTCTGGATCCAAGCTGGGTCACCCTGTCCATTCTACCACCAAGATTTAGGTCATAGAAAAGCCTAAGGAAAAAGCATTTCTTATTCTTTTATGTCCCAGAGCCATACATTTTTTATTTCTATACCAAGTTCCTTCTATGAAAGGCTATGTTGTTAACAGTCAGCAAGCCAAATCTGCAAATTTTAGTTGCTTTAAAACCTACTCAAAGTTTAAGAAGTTCCAGACTGTTCCTGTACTTCAGATTCCTGCCTATATACACACATTGTGACCATCTGTCCTAAAAGATTTGAATGTTCTTAGCTTTCCTACTTGCACTGAAGGGACCCTGCTCACTTTCTGAAATTAAGCTATACATCTGTGCTCATACAGTTGCCAAAAGGTTGCACCCTTCCTGCAGTTGGTCATTTTTATTTTGGCATTTTCACCAGCCCAAATAATTAGTTAATTAGATGCACTATCTCCAAAGATAAAGGAAAAGAGTTCACCTTGAAAAACAAAATCATACAATTACAGCCTGGAGATTAGAGTCCTCTGCAGTGATGTCATTCCCTTTGGCTTTGCACTGACTTGACTGTGCTTTACCTCAACTGATAGCTCAGGGCAAACTTTCAGTGAGGTCAGGGGCTGAAAAGACCTCACTGGGTACCTATGTGAAAGCGTCCAACAAGTCAGAGGTTGGTTCACGTATCCAGACTCAGCTGCACTGGTACAGCTTGTAATGATCTCAGATAAAAACTTTAATTTAAGTTTCCTCCTCTAAATTTTGACTGAAGCAATGTCTGACTGGACACTTCCATCATCCAAAGAGGGGATGGCAGTACCATGGACTCCTCACCCAACACAGGAGATGGGTAGAGCAGAGACAGCAGATGTTGCTAACCAGCAAGTGAGGCGTTCATGCTGAACATCCTTTCTCTTCCTGGTACCATTTTGAAGAACTCACTTCTGAAATGTTTTTTCCTCAAACCTTACACAGGTTAAAACTGATACTGACTGCAGTGTATGTCTCGCTTTAACTCTTTCCTGTTTTGAAAGCCTAGATTCTACTTCCAAAGTTCTTTCTTCTTTGCAATGCTCCTGGAGAAACCTGCGTGCTCACGAAGTATTTAAGGGTTGACAACAGCAGTATTTTAGATTTTGAAGGGTCAACATCATTTGAACTAGCTTAATCTCATGGGTCTGTGAAACTGGGTTAGAAATGCTGCCTAAACAAGTACTCCATCCACCTTGCCTTAGTCCTGGCTGAAATCCAGAGACGAGGAGGAAAGCAGATGGGGGAAGAAAGAAACAGTTAATTAAAGCCCAGGTTCTGAGCATTTCTATCTCCTTCACGTCATTACAGCCACATCTAGGGAACACATTCAATTTCATTGAAAGTTCCTCCTTTCTTTGCTGTCAGCATCTAAGCTTAGTTGGCCTTAGGCCCCTCAGAGCCTCATGAGCTTTCCCTTCACTTCATCAATGAGCAGTTTTCTAGGCACAGGTTAAAGAGCAGGCTGCTGCTTGCATAAGGAGAGTTACTGCGGAAATATCAATATGCCAGACCATCTGGAGGAACCGCAATTGGCTCAGTGACCATGTCTTCTGACAGCCCCCACCACTTTGTCACACAGTCCCCACCACCCTAGTTACTTCTAACATGGCCTAGAGCCCCTCTCCTTGAAGACCCTCAGTAAGGTGCACATCGACACCAAACAAGACAGCAGTATCTCAGTGGAACGCCAACAAACTGCATCTGGAATGAAGCTCAGGAAACTCAAAACTGAAATGCTCCATGTGTCCCACTTTACAGAAAGAGACAAGGCTGAACTAGCAATATTGAGAGAACCAGCATCCACAGGGACCAGCGTGGCTGATCCTAGCCTTCATTTAGATACCATAAAGCAGACGGATTCACTGGGGCAGACCAGGAGTCCTCTGCTTAGCGAGGAGGAGGCACATGGATATGTTGCCATGAGGGAATGTCCCATGACAGCCGCAGAGCGGATGCAGTGGAGGCAAGAACGGGGTTGGAAGGGACATCAGAAACACCAGTGGTCTGTGTGAAGGAGTTAGAAACATGGGAAAAGGAGGCCTGGGGGGTCAAGGCTTAAGGAGGACAAAAGCAGTCTGTATTTTCTTCCCAGGGGCCTGGAGTTCTGGTGGCAGAGGCATTCTCTGAATTCACCAGTCCATAATTTTGTTGTCCATATTTGGAAATATATGGGCCACATGATCTAATTTAATTTCCCATATTCACATTGTTGAACAAATGATATGCCTCCTCAGGGTGCACTGAAACACACCCCACACATCCCTGTTATAAGTAGATGACTGTAACAGTGAGGTGTCTCCTAAAGCCTGGAAAGTTGGTGTTTCTACCACCGCTCATGTATTTAGACTGACTGTTAAGTTGCATGTGATTCTACTCATTTTCTGTGGAGGGAATTAGCTTATTGTCCCTCCGAGTAAACACAACATTTACCAGTTATTATATGTGAATTCTGGAATTCAGAACATTTAACAGATTTTGTTCATCTATCTGCAGGAAGCAGAGCTAAAGATCTGTCGCTGGATCAACCTGTCAATATCGAAATGTCTGAAGAGACACTAAATGCACTGTAATTGTTCCTGAAAGTCCTCAGTTGTCCTCAAGCACAATAAAAACCTTTCAGGGGATGATTCAGCAGCTCACAAACAGTTACCCAGTGCCATCCCATACATCCAAGTAGGGTTTGCAAAACACTCAGGTGGGACTGATAAGAGAGGACACAAAGAGGGTCCCCTGCTTTTCCATAGCAGCAGCTGGAGACCAGACAGGACATGTCAAAGAGCACTAGATAGCTTCATTTAGCAGATAACCAAGCTGTCAGTGTCTGTAGTAACTGGATGGACAGGAATTTTGTATCTATTGGCTTTAATCACGAGGAACAAACCACAGCAGCTGCTTTAGAAGGATGTAGAGATGATCTAAACCTCCAATAACATTCAGTTTGATTGCAAAAAGAGCTTTTAAGGACAGTGCCTAGCGGGCTGCAGCCTTTAGTGGCTAACAAAGCCCTGAGAGCAATGCCAGCATCTTTATGAAGTGCCTCATGGCACAGACATTGTATCTTGTAAAGCTAAAAAACTTGCAGCTCCTGGGCTGCTGCTTTTTTGCAAAGGTCTTTCCAGTACTTAACGTTAATCACTTAAAAAGTGCAAAGTGCAAGTCTAGCATCAACCACTTAATAACAGCATGTCTTGCCCCTTTACTGCCCTCTCATCTGAATGCTGTTTAAAAGCAGTGTCTATAACATCAATATTTAACCACGAGGCTTGCTCATTCTCACAAGGCTGGAGATTGCTGTACACGTGGGCTAAATCACAGTGCCTAGACAGCTGATAATAATGAAAGCATCGTTCAAGATGAGGCACTTGATTGCTACTCTAAAGCTTACTGGTGAAAGGACTGTGTAATCTATTTTTTTATTGCAATTGAAATGAAATAACTTGTTTAAATATTAGTCATCTAGATTTATATAGCTCATTTTTAGAACTGGATTAGCACCTGGCAATCCAGCTTGAGTAAGCATCAGGCTATCCCAGTCGCAGGCCCATTTGATTTCTCTTTCCTCTTTTTGCTATGTGTGACAGACTTCTTTTTTTCTGGTATGATTTCCTTCCCACTTCACAGGAGACAAATCCACACACTCAGAGCAGCTGCCTGACGGCAGCCCGGGGAGGGGAAGCAGCCAGGCCAGCGGTGCCCTCCTCTCAGCGCAGCTGAGCAGCAGGGCTGGTCCCAGTGCCAACACTGCTTGCCACGTCTTGTGTGGGTGCGAGCAGCTCCCTCAGGGCAATGGGGTGCCCCAGGTACAAGAAAACACAGTGGCAAAGTACTTTATTTTCTGACTGTGAGACAAAGATCAAGGGAATTTTCAATATTACTGTCCATGACATTTTTGTGAACATTGAAAGAGATTTTTCCTGCTATAAAAAAACCTTCATCTCTGCCTTCCAAGCTGTCTTTGTACTTCCTTTCCCAAGTGTTTCACTGTTGTTTTTTTCCTGCCTTTGCCTTAAATTTCTGCAGTGTGGCACAAATACAAAGCACGCTCCTGGCAGAAAACACACTGCAAAATTCTGCCTGTCCTCTGCCTGGCTAAAAGCTGTGCAGAAGCCTTCTTCATGTCTTCCGTACATCTGGGGATGGTGCTGATAAATACAAACAGCCAAATGATGCTACCTAATGATTTCTTTTCCCTTGGGGGAAGCACTGAGTATACTAGATATACTTTGCAACACTGTTCCCAGAGGAGTTTATCTAAGCAGGAAGAAGAATTAATGGGCAGCCTTTTAGGGAGAGACAAATTTGCAAAAATATACATGCGTTAAGGAGATTTGCTGGAATACCAAACACCTGGGACCTAAAAATGCCTGCGCGGGGTCCAGCCCGTGTCCCTGCACCCAGCCAGTGCAGGCAGTGCCGGTGAGCTCCATCCCACTGGGGAGGGACTGCCTCTCTGAGGACCACCGGCAAAGCTGTTGCTCTCCAGAAAGGATCTGTATATCACAGGTCACAGGAATAGTGATGTGGAAGGAATCTGGCAGAGCTAGCCAGCAGGAACTGCAGGCACAAGGTGTGCCGGACATGGAGATGTACGGCTGGAAATCAGGAGGAGCTCAGATGGGCTGGATAAGGCTTGGGAGCACTGATTTGTATGAAGAGAAATAGATGAGTCTTAGCCCGTATGTGCATCGACGGTTGGACTTGATAATCTCAGAGGTCTTATCCAACCTTACTGATTCTATGATTCTATGATTAGTGGGAAAACTGCTCACTTGCCATTGACCCCAAACATGCCTCTGACTTTTGTTACAGTTGTAAGCAATTTAAAACCAGTGAGCCTGACTCACTGCTATGGTAAACCAGTAGAGCTCCAATGTCTTGAAGACAGCCAAACCTGCAGGATGGTCTAGGCAGAGTGTTTGAATTTTTGCCTGCTTATGAATTAATTTGCCTTGGAGCACACAGATATCCAAGCTGCGCACCTGGCGAAACAGGAGGTCATGTAACTCAAGGGGAAGCACAGCGCTATGTCTCCGTTGGAAAGCATTTCCCAGGGCTAGGGCATTAGGGAACCATTTAAAGCTAGGGAATCATATATAATACAATGAAAGGAGGGAATTTCTCTGGCTTTCCTCCAAAAGCCAAGCATTATTCATTGATCAGAAAACAGATCTCCATCTCTACTGAGAACATTTTTTCCTCCATTTGCTAAGTGGAAAATGACAAACGAGCTAGCTGTGCCCTCTCCCACATCCTTTCTCCTTCTGTCTGTCCAGGAGTCCCTGTCGCTTCACCCTCCCTCAGCGCACCACAACCGTACCAGCGACTACTTACTTGGCACCACTAGCAACCTCGGGGGTGGTGGAGGTGGAGGAGGCGGTGGTAACGGTGGAGGTGGCCTGCACTGGCAAATTTGCTGGCAACTCTCTGTGACTTTCTCTGCTACAGGCTTGGAGCATGACTTCTGGGGCTCACCCTGAGTGATCTGTGAAGAAACAAGTCATTGCATGAGCAGCAGAAACAGCGAAAACTGACTTTCCATTAATATGTTTCTTGGACTTGAGTACCCGAGCAGCACCTCAGACCTCTAGTGAGAACTGAGGTCACGTTCCTCACTAAGGCCATTGCAAGGAGGTGTCTTCCCTACATGGTCCCCTTTTTTTATTTTTTTGTCTTTACTTAATGCAATATCTTCAAGACCTCTTTCCCTCTGTCAAATTTGTTTGAAATTGGCCAGCTGGTTTCTGAGTTATTATGGGGTGAGGAAAGGGCGGGTAGTGGCAGACAATATGATTGCGTAAGCCTTCTTTCCTTAGGAAAGCCATCCAGCAGCATGCATTATTCACAGGGCCATTGCTGCAAGCCAAAGAGAGCTAATAAAAATTACAAGACAGTTAGGGTCAGGATTATGTTCATTTTCCTTATGGCAGAACTGAAAGCCAGAGGAGATCTCTCCTTTGCTTTGCCAGCCTTGCTTTGATGTTCAGAGAGCATTTCACAGTGTTTCACTTCCCATCAAGAGGAGAGGGAGCCCACATTGTACTCATCTGCGGACCACAGCAATGACACAGTCAAAGTGGAAATGCCACAAACTGCAACTTGTAGCCTCTGTAACATGCAGTGTCGGCTAGTAATAAAGCTGAAGATGAGGCATCGCAGAACCCAAGCATAGGCATCACTTGGCCATGGACAATGATTTAGCCAGTACTGGTATACAATACATTCAATAGCTTGATCTAGTCATGACAAGGACCATTTATTAACAGCATATTTTTCTTACCGTCAGTAATATTTATATGACTAGGGATTTAAGGAATATTCAGTAAAATTCCTAATCTGATGCTATGCAATGAAGAGGAATAAGTCCCTAATGAAAAGGAACACCGCAGGAGCTTCTGAGAGGTGTTAACTTCAGAGGTCTCTAAGCCAGCTCTTTTTGAATGGACTGATACTCAGATGGAAAATACTGGATGCAATTTTAAGGAAACAAAGCCTAAAAGATAAGCATGTTATCTAACAAGCACTTTGAATGTAGGATTAGGAGACGACCTAGGATAGACTTGTGTCTTGCTGAAGCTAAGGATAGCTATGCTAGCATTCAACTGTTGCCTTGTACAGTTTGGCCTTAGGCAGGTTATTGTCCTAACAGTTTTGGCGTAACCTCTTCTTCTTTAATTAGCTCTTTTCCACGACATGTTGGTCCTTACAAAGAGGATATCTCATGCCATGCTTTCTGACCTGTTTTAGGCAGGCCTCTTCTGCCTCCCTGCCTATCCCCAGGGTCACCCAGGGTTGCCTTCTCCCCCTCCTCTCTCCTGCCCAAGCTTTGCTTCCCTTCCCCTGCCAGCTCTGGGCACACAGTCTGTCTCCTCTCCCCTTTCAACCCCAGCCCACAGCACAGCCAGCAAGCCTCTCCCACCACCCACAGCTGGGCACCAAGGGTGCTGTGCTGCCTCTTGGCTGCAGGAAAGCTGTGCACAGTCATTTCGTGCATTTCTGGCCAAAAAGACAGACGTGGCTAATTAAAACATCACTGCACAAAGGACACGTTCACATGCGTAGGAGGTTTCTAAACACAGAAAGATGCATTACTCTGGCCTCAGGGAAATGGAAGTAGGGCTTTGTTGATTAAATGTTATAGAGAGGGAGGAAAGAATAGAAGAGGCTACGCGTAGCTGAGTTGGAAGGATGGCTCGGAACAGCACAAGTCAGAAGGCTCAGTTCTTTAAACAGCTTGTCAAAATCTATTACCAAACATAGGGAAAAACAAATTCAGCACAAGTGCTTTCCAACTTTCCCCTTCACCATCAAGTAACAGTAAGAGGTTGGTTAAAGACCATCCCAGACAGCTTCCAGGAACTTACACAAACTCTCTGAATGCTCTAATGAATCAAAGTGACTTGGCTTCATAATCCCTCATGGCTGGTAATAAATCTGTCTGCTAAGCAGGCTTATGTATTTTTCAAGTAAATGATCACAGGCTGCAGAATATCCTCCATGCCGTTTCAGCTCTTCCAACGCTCTTCACACGCTGGGTCGGGGTGTTAGGGACTCTCCCAAGAGGAGCCCCATAGGAAGAGTGCCCGCTCCACGCGGTGGCAGTGGAACACCTGGGGTACCTCCTGGTGTGACAACATTTACTATGCTGACAGAGGAGGTAGGGTAACATCTCTCCACTGGCCCCGGCAACTGATTAGGAAGCAACTATTAACTCCTAGCTACAATTACCATCCCCTACCAAGTTCCCCGGCTGCTGAATCCTACGGCTCGCTACAGTCTCACAGGAGCCAGTGCAATGGGAGAGGATAGAGACAGAAGAATAACATTGTGCAGGCTTTGAGCCAGCTTCATTTGCGGACCAGAAGCAGCTTTGTGTATATAAGTCTGAAGATGGTGCTGGTATGGAAAAGCTACACTGACTTATTGCTCTAACTTAATATCAACCAGAACCAAAGACTTGCTCTGTCTTTTTTTAGAACTATTGACTGCTTTTAAACCCCTGGAGGCTCTCCTACCTTAGGCTGGTAATGGAGTGTCCTCAGAAACCAGTGAATATTTTTCTCAATTACTTTGCAGACAAGATTAACCCTATACATGCCCAGCCACTCCCTGCTCCTGTGTACTTTTAAAATATTGTTTCTGAAATAAAAAAAAAAGTTGCTTTGTCTCTCAATACCTTAGTCTGAACCTTTATCAAAATTCTCCATGATCGTTTTTAAATGGTCGAGAAAGAACTGACATTTAAAAGCATGGGCTTTATCACCTATTTATTTCCTTTCTCTTGTCATTCAGTAAAATGTCTGGTTGTTAGAAGATACCTGTAGGAACACAGATATTACCTTGCCAGGGGTTTGTCTTAGAGGGTGAGTTTAAAATAACAAAGATATCATAAGTTGGCTGAAATCTGGCAGGAACAGGAAAGACCTGAATTGAGGTTGCAGGCCTCGAGAAGGAGAGAAATAGTCAAGGACTGCTGCAAGATTAACTAACAGTAGCAAGACAGAATTAAGAAAAAAAGAAAATACATTTGGCTTCTTTTCAAGAAAAAAAAAATCCCACTCGATGTCTATTAGTCTTCTTATGAAAGGAATGAAGGCTATTACTTGTGTCTTCTAAAGGTAAGCAGAACAAATCACTAGAAAATATGCTTTAGGGAACAATCTTGCTCTGGCAGAGGATGATGAAATAAATTACTCCATGTTTCTTTCTTACTGTCTGCAATTCAAGGTAAACTGCCTTTACAGGAGATGGCAGGAGACAAAAGGCATGTTGAAAGAGCCTAGCCTTTCTCTGGCCAGGTCTGCTAATTCAAGCGCGGCCTCAAACTTCACTCACTGCTTGTTTGTTCTGCTGGACATTACCACGGTCCCAGAATGGCTTTGGAAGCACTTTGCAGATAATGACTAACCAGACACCCACCGGGGCTGCCAGGCAGTTCGTAGCACAGAGGTTGCCTTGGCAAGGGGTCGTCTCCGGAGATGGACCACACAGGGCTTGCTCCCAAGTTGTTACTCCTGCACCTTCCAGCCATTCCTCCAGGTGCTGGAGGTGCCATGAACATGTGTCTCCTTGGCCTGTGTAAAACTGGGTTGCTTGTTTGGCATGAGGCTTTCATAACACACTCAGCAGCTGGGCGGTTTGGACATATATGTTGCCTGGACTTCAAGCTGATGCATTTTTTTGCCCTGCTCTGAAAAGACATAGAGTTGACTTTATGGATTTGTGCATTTGATATGAACATGCTTTGCAAAAAGGACAAATGTTTTTAAATATTCTTGGAAATGAAAATCTGATCCGCAAATGTCCAGGAAAAAGCAAACAGAAAGTGGTAACTGGTGGTTTCCTTTTGCAGTCTCTCGAAGTTCGTGCCTGTGACGCATTTCTTTTTAATCTGAGATTTCCTTCAGAAACAGTGGTCCTAGTCCTGCTTTGCATAAAGTGGAAGAATAAATCTGCATGTGGTCAGAGGTGTTTAGTATTTCAGTAGAGTCCCATGGGGTTGCAGCAGCCCACGAGCATGCTCTACAGAGTGGGATGGGAAAAGAGGATTAATACAGTCCCCGGAGGGTGGCCCTCTTGTGACTTTTTGAATCAGGTAAAAGGAGGAAAGCTTGAAAAGAAAAGTGCAGTTGACTGAAAAGGCACAGGGACCTCTAAAAGCCTGCTGATGTGGCAAGAGCTTTGTCTCTTGGAAGCAGTCTAGGGAGATAAGATCTCAACACTGCTGCGTAAATCCCAGGACGGGTCTGCATAATTCACATCAGAATTAATCCAGATCCATGTTTATGAAACCTGAAAAAATGTGACCCTGCTATTTATCATGACACGTACTGCTCTTTTTTTTAATTATGTCAAAAGCCTCAGGCAGAATCGTCCCTTCCTTCTTGCCACAGTGCTGGCTACGATGCTAATACGAAAAGATTGTGGGTTTTGTTTTGGTTTGTTTTTTTTGTTTTGTTTTGTTTTTTTTTAATAAGATAAATGCTTCTCCTCTGATTAGCATCTGACTGATTCTCTTAAGTGCCTCAAGGCAGAGCCTGAGGAGGGAATGCAAAGATGTGGGAGGGAAGGCCATGCCACACATAAGTCATCGCATAGACGAATGGGTGAAGAGGGGCTGGGAGAAGAGACATGAGAAAACACGATGGCTGCTATAGAAGGAGCAGGGGCAGGGGACCGACATGATGGGACATTACTGAATTAGTCAGGAAGAGCACAGCTTGCGAGACTTTGAAGACAAGAGCAAGGATTATGACTCAACATGGGGAAGGGAGTCGTGGGAGGGATTCAAAGATGAGGGAGTTTTGGTCACAGGAAGGCCGGCATGCCGGTGAGCACACCCCACCTGCCCTTCCCATTGGTACCTGCTGATGGGAGCCTTAGAAACAGCCTAGTTTTGGGAGAGCTGGAAATAAGCTTGAGTATGAGCAGATTTATTGATTGCCCTTCCACAGAACAGCAGGCAATAGCACAAGTACAGCTGATGAATGGGGCAACAAAACTTACAAATTATTGCAAGGAAAGGCCAGGCCCCTTGGCTTTTACATTTCTCAGAGCCTGTTTCAATTCTTATAAATGTAATTATTTTTCAAAGATCGGCTTAGATTGTCTGAGTAGTTTGCCAGAAAGATGTTTATGCAAGTTTTTTTTTTGTCGGCTTGATTGACTGACTGATTACAGGAGAGAGGTTGCAGAAGGCATCTCTTTTTACCAATTGCGCTTCCCTTAAAAATGCAGCTACAGTTTTAACTTAAGCTTAGCTACCTGCATACTTGAGCAGGACAGCAGGAAGGCAGCGCTGGCAGAGATTTTTTATGAGGGGGGCATTGGTTTAAAGAAGGTTGGTTTTGTTGTATTCCTGTTCATTTTAATCCGTAAGGAGCACAAATCCTCTTTGTCATTCGCGGCAAGAGACAAGATGCTAAAACACACATCGCTCTTTAATGTTTTGGGAGTCACTAAGTTTAGAACAGGGAGTAAAAGACGTGGAGTCTCCACTGTGTTTTCTCCAAGAAAGACACTGTAATCGTTCTGTTCTTGAACAGCACTTGGCTGGCTCATCAGTCACTCCTCTGGAGACATATATTGTAAATAAACTTTAAAATATCAAAAAGTGACGCATTGGAGTTGAGCTTTGCTGCCGTTCTGATTCTCTGAACTGGATGGGCACTCTCCCTCACCGTATACTCATTCCTCCCAGTCCATCTTGCTGGTCACCCCACATTACAAGCAAGGTCACACAACATCACGGCGTCGGAGTTGGCAAAAGCTGATTCAGCCCTTTACCCAGAGAATCCTCAATTCGCAATCAACATCGGAAACCCGCGGCAAAACAGGACCAAAATTAGACTGCCGGAGCTTCGCTCCGTGCATTGCTGCTTTCCGTGCATCTTGCCACCTACAGCAAAATGCGCTTACAAACCCTCCGGCCGCCGGCGCGCCGAAGAAAGTCCGCTGCATCTCGCTGAGCCCGACCACAGCGAGTCCGGCGCCGCCGGGGGCTGGAGCCGGTTCCCAGCCCTGACGCGCTCCGTCCCGCAGCAGCCGGCAAGGGGGGCACCGCGCCGCGGAGAGCAACAGCTCTGCCCGCTCCGGGGGCCGCCCGCGCCCCCGCCGCCTCCCCGCCCTGCCGGGGAACCGCCGGGGCCCTGCCCGCCGCCCCCGCGCCCCCCGCCCCCCGCATGCCGGCGTGCGGGCGCGGCGCCGGGCAGGCTCGGGCGGCCCTACCTGGACGGAGCCCCAGAGCGGGTGGAGGGCACAGTGCAGCAGCAGGGAGGGCCAGCAGCAGCGGAGCAGCCCCAGCAGCTCCCGGAGCAGCATCCCTCCTGGGCGGGCGGGCGGGGGCGCGGGCTCCGGGCGACCTGGGGAGGGAGCAGAGCGAGCCGGCAGCAGAGGCGTTGGCTCGCACCCATCCCCGGAGCGCGACTGTCCCAACTTTAATTCTGGAGGGGAGGGAGGGAAGGAGCGGGGGGAGGGAGGCAGGGAGATGGGCGGGTGGGGAGGGGAAAGGGTGGTCGGGAAAACCCAGCGCCCTGCAAGTCCCGGCTCCCTCAGCGGGGAGCCATGCCTCCACCCCCGCCCTGCCCGCCTCCCGCCCTGCCCGCCCCGCCGGCTCCCCCTCCCCGGGATGCTCCGCCGGCAGCCCGCCCGCGGCGGGGGCTCCGCGGCCGGCGCTCACCGCTGAGCCCGGGGCTCCCTCACACCCCGGGGGGCGGAAAAAGTTTGGAGCCGGGCGCGGGGATAGAGGGGCCGGGCGCTGTCGGGGCCGCTGCCGGAGCCGGTGGGGAGAGGCGGGGAGAGCGGCGTGGCAGCGCAGCCCGGGGATTGCATCTCCCCCCTGCCCGCCGCTGCTGCTGCAGTGATTTTTCAAGCCCATCGAGGCAGTCCCTTGTGCGCTCGGCTCCCCTCGGCTCCCCACTCCGCGCCCGGGCTCCTCCCGGCGGCGGCTCCCCTCCGCTCGGCCCCGGCGAGGCTGGCCCGGGGCGGGGGCGGCTCGGGGAGCTCCGGCGGGCCCGGGAGGCGCTGCTCCCGCGCCCTCCCCGCAGCCGGGAGCTGGGCCAAACCACGGGACCGGCGCCCCCGTGTCCTGGAGGAGCCTCATCCCAAATTGCAGCCAGGTGGCTTTTGGGTTGGTGTTTCCCCCCCCACCCCGAGTGATGCGAGGGCTTGTCCTGTGACATGCGGGAGTTGTCGGGTCTGTATCCCCAGCCCGGTGTCTGTGGGATGTAATAAGGAAGATGCTTCGTGGCATTCGTGTTTCTATGTAATAACAAAGCATGCAGAAATGTTTAACAGGATAAAGGATCCCCCAGTATCAAGGCACCACAGCCCAGCCTCCCTGCAAAGAGGAAACAGGAGAAAATCAAAGGTGAAGAGCAGAAAATCAAAGATAAAGATGGTTTCTCCTCCAGTGAAGCAGTTAATGAGCAAAAAGGCTGCTCTGTGAATGGTGGTCATTGCTGCAAGTTGGGCTTGGTGTGTATCAGGATGCCCATAAGTGTCTATTGTTGGGTCAATGGCTCGGGGGTCCTGTTTTCAATGCTTTGAACTAAGCAAGCAAATGGGTTGGAACAAAATATTGGGCCTAGGGTTTATATTTCATAGCCAGAGAAGAATGAGTTTGAGGACACTGATTTTAGTTTTTCTTTGCATTTCTGGCACCCACTGAGCCAAGTTTAATAAACAGTTTCATAAAAATACGCTCAGTGAAGCAGGAATGGAAATACATTAACTTCTCAGCCGATACAGGGCTAAAATTCTCTTTTCATGCTACTGCTACACCAACTCCCATTCATTTCAGCCCTGACAGACACTGGTTTAAACGTCAGGACTATCAGGCCCAGCAACATCTTAGAAATGAGAACAGCACAGTGGAATTTAATGCAGTTACACCTGAGTTGAGGTAGACCCATTGAGCCTAGACATTTATTTGTTAATCCCCGTCTTGTGGGTCTGTAAGGGCAGAATACAGAGAGACGGAGACATTACGACCTTGGGTACAGGCAGTAATTGTACAGCAAATATTTTTTCTGTAATGATGCTGAAAAAGATAGTGTCCTTTTCTCTAAGTCTACTGTGTAACATGCAGTGCTTAATATATTGTGCTCATTCAATTATAGTTTTAGTGAGCTGGAGTCACAAGAGACAGCAAAGCTTTTCAGGCTTTCTGGTGATTTCCTGAAGGTATTTCAGCACTTGGTCACAGCACAGAACATAATAAATTGCACCATCTGTATACATAGTTCTTGGTTCCTGACAGAATGAGAGATAAGGCTTTAGGCGTTGTATGCCAAAAAAATACAACACAGATTTCTTTTCTTTCAGTATTTACAATGCCTTAATGTCAGAAGAACTGTGGATTTTCCTGCCATTAGCAATTGTCCAAGTAGCCGTCTCAAAGTGTTGTTCCTGTGGTTCAAAGACAACACAGGGAACTGAGGACACAGGGCCAAACTCGACCCGCAGTTGCACGGAAGCAAGTGCAATCAGGGATATTGTTCTGACACAAACAAGAGCAGAGTTTGGCCCAGGTAATCAGCATCTTTTCTGTTTCACACTGGTAATTGACAGTTCCCTTGGGGTAATGATTGGGCTTGCAGATATATTAAATCCAGTCTTTGGCCCCAGTTATGTGGTCCACACAGAGGCATATTTCCCATTAGACTGAATGGCTGAAGAAAGGGCTGAATATGTGCCCTATTCTTGTCCACATGATACTAGTGTTTTTCTTTAGTTGCATTGGCTTCTATTCTGTAGTTTCTATGGAGAGAAAATAGAGTCCAGAATTTTTTCCCACTTACAAGGAAGAAGAATGATATGGTGCTTGTAAGACTGCAGGCCCTGAATCAATGTTTGAAATATGCTTGAAATATGTTTTGCTTAATAACACATTAAGTGTTTTGTAGCACCAGGACTGGTGCGAGGAAGAACATGATGGTTTGTCTGCAGCAGTCACGCTACTGAAGTGTTGAGATGGATATTGGCTAGGGCTACGATCCCTGAACCAGAACCAGGATTTCCTGGGCTGTAGTCCTACTACTTGCCATGACCTCCTCTGCTACCTTGGGCACATTTTGAAAATCACCTGCACCAGGTTTCCCGCCTGTCAAAATGGCATGGCCAAATCCAGCTACCTGAAGGCAGCGGTGTGTTTGGTGATGGAGGCAGTAACAGGGTCTGGTCCTCCAAGATGTATTTAGCACATCACAGAAATCAGGAGCGATGCCAGTTCCTTCCCTGGTGTGACCAGCACAGGTCCATGCTCTGGCTCAGTGCTCTGGAGATGAAAAGTGCCTTTTAAGTAAGTGTCACAGCTGAAAACAAAAACTAAAGCTGTTTGAAAAGATTTTTTTTTGTTGTTTTCAGAAAAAAACCACACAAACAGTATCATCCAAGCAGTCTCTCAAAAATTTAAGATGAATATTAACACTCAATGGAATTATGACCATTACTCTTTTTCCCTTTCATCTTTGGTTTGAGAGTATTTATCTTGTTTGCTTTGAGTTTTTTTTAAACAATTGCTGATAATCAGAACAACCATGATTAACACTCCAATACAGCAACTACTTAGGAAACATTAGTAAGGACTGCAACGCTGATTAGCTGTACAAACAAATATTATCATACTCCTTTAATCTAAGTAACCATAATGGTTATAATGGACTCTAAGAGGCTATGTATTTTGTCAGTATAGACTGAGTTTACAACATGTATTCAAGCATTCAGAGGGCATGGGAGAAGGTTCTCTTCCAAGTTGGCTGGTCAAAACTTCATTAAAATCAATAGATATTCACCAGTCTGACTTTAGGCAGATTTTGTCCCTATGTCTTCTGATACATGGGAATGGGCTTTTAGCTGGAGCCAGCAGCAGAGGAAGCGAAGGCAGCCACTTCTCAAGCTTTGTGGTCAGTCAGGCCTAGGAAGAATCCACTTAAGCTTTTTTTGCTAATGACATTTCTGGATGCGAGTCAATGAACTGAAGAAGAGTGTCCGACCTGATGAAACGCTAGCCAAAACACAAACAGAAAACATTTCAGCACTGAGATTTCAAAGCCTCCTGCAGCCTGAAAGCACTGTCTCTCAGGCTAATTTTTGGGTTTCAGTCTAAAACACCATCAACAGGCTGCTAAATGTACAGCATCGCTTCATTTTGTACATTGAAAATATTTTTGTTGCTATTTTTTTAAAGATATTTTTATTGCTTCATATATCTAATGCAGTGCTTTCAACACATGGAAAGCAAATTTATTTGGTTTGGATTTAAAATCTCTACCCAGGAATCCACACCTTATTGGGAAGTTTTTAGGAGATCACAAATTAATAAAGGTCACAGCAGCAGAAACAGTGGAGGAATTCGCAGTTCTCCAAACACCACCATTAATTCTCAGGGAGGGGGTTCTTCTTGATGGTCCCAATTATTTTAAAGAATACAGAAAAACACTACGACCCTTAATAGCATTTACACATACAAACAACAGATTTGATTTTCAGAAGACTTGATTGTTCAATTTTTCAATAATTCCAGCTTGTGGGAAAAGATTCCCAACTTTAAGCACATCTAGAATAAATTGTCAAGACAACTGATTCTTTAACTTTCATTATATTAAATTAATAGTTAATCAAATATTGGAAGTGGGTTTTAAGTTTTAAAAGTGTCAGAATTTCAGGACGTGCTTTTCAAGTTTTCACCCAGATAAATATGGGCTATTGCACTGCATCTGGAAAACAAAGGCAGTGTGTTTCTTTTCCATTGGTATAAATCAGGAATATCTTTGCCGCAATCAATGGATCCACATCAGTTTAGGAGTGAATAGGATGAACATGGAAAGCTGCATCATGTAATCTTTAGCCTGTGCCTCAGCACCTGAAGTTAGAGGACACCACAGATTTGTATTCATGGCCAGAAAAGCTATGGCTATACATCACGTAAACCTGTTCTTGCCTTTTCAGTTTTTTAGCTCCGAAATACTGCTTTCAGTGATAAACAGGCCTCCTGCTTACTCACTTTTGGTAGTTTTTTACAATATGTTCTCTTCAGCAAATGGATTTGCTCAGCAGCATCACTGTTCTTTGTTTATAAATATAAATGTAAAATGTGTGGGATTAGTTATTAAAAGTGGCCAGAAAAGTCCCAGATGTGAGGAAGGGCTTCTATGCCCCCAAATATGTCTGGGTTTTTTTAGCTTTATCAATTGCTCACACAACACATTGCTTCTCCTTAAGTGCTATATCACTTTTATACTCGATATTCGTTGCTGCTTAGGTTTCATCTGTCTTTACAGAAGTTTAAATACTCGTTATTGGAATGTGTAAAAGATAATATGAAAACATTGCCTTCACATTTACTCTTGGACTCTGTTTGGCTTCCTTGCAGATCTAATGTAAAAGGCAGGGCTAGTTACACATTTCCAGGAGGAATTCCTCATCCACTATACCGTGGAAATCCGGTACAATTGCCTAATATGTTATGCCCATAGCTGCTTCACTGGAAAATGGCGGATCAGGTGATAAAAGTTCATCAAACTTAGGCCTAAGGCCTAAAAAGAGACCTCAGTGTTTGTCTACTATCCTTGAGGTTGTCATAGATGAAGGATGAAATAAGACCAGAACCATGATTGCCCAGGCCATTATGGAAACAGATAGATGACAAGGATGAGGCTGAGTAAACATACAAGAGTGTAAGTAGTTCCAGCTGAAAGGCAAGGACAGAGAATCACTATTTCTAAGAAAAAAGTATCAGCATAGCTTCTGTTTGTAACTCCCCCTTCAAGTAGAAACCTGCACATATTTTGGTCTAATTGTTTGGTCTGACTGATCTAATTAAAAGAAAGCTGAAGTCTAATTTTGATTGTCTCTTTAGTGAACCCCAAGCATCAGAATCCAAGAATTTCTATGCCCAGCAAAAATACGATTGAATTGGTGATTAAAACCATTGTCTGTAGGTCTGTATATTTCACAATGTTTCATCAAAAATGCTTGAAAGATGGTCCGTTTCACAGAACATTGCTCTCTCTTTCTACCCTCCCTCTCTCACTTCTTACCTCTGTTCCTAATCGGCATGATTCCCAGTCTGAAAAATTAGGAACCAGGTTTTAGAAAGCTGTAGGTCTGCAGATCTGAGGTGTGGGTTGTCCAGCCTGTCTTTGTGGTTGTGAGTGCACAGACCATCTGGATTCATATATGGGTTCCAAGCTATGGGGATGCTTCGACCTGAGCACTCAGGTGAGAGGACGAGGAACACAGTGCAAAATCCTCAGAGGAGGTGTAATGAAAGAGAGCAGAGCAGAGCTGATTTGTATCTACATCATCTGCATTTTAATAGGGACCATCGTGCTGCTGCGTGGGGTCAGTAGAGTGACTGGAAATAATCCAAGAAGAGCTTCTCAGACACAAGGTAGCAGGAGAAACAGCAGCCAGCAGAGCAAAGCCCTGGCACAGAGAGTTTCCCTCTCTACCTGCATGCAAGCACACCATTTACGCAGGAGGCAAGAGCATAAGGTGCTGGTCGATTGATTCCAGTCCGTAAGGGTGTTTGATGATAGTATAAACTGCAGGAGAAGCTTGAATAATGTATGAAATTATTCAATAATTAATAAAAGTCATCAGAAACACTCCACTGAAAACTAGCTTTGTAAATAGTTTCTCGCCATTCTTTTTCCTTATTATTTTGCTCAGTGGGATACATTTGAAACACAATGGCAGCATTCCCTCCATTTTGATTTAGCACTTCTCTGCCTATATTTGCATATGGGGGAATAGATATGAGGGATTCACTTATTTCTAGGCAGTAGCTGTTTCTGTCACAGGTGAGCGGAAAAGATATAAATCTGCCACAGGAAGCCAAGCAGATGACTTGGCAAGCAAGCAGTTAATACAGGGTGATAGAAGGAGGGAGTGACTGTATTCACTAAGAACTGAGCAACCCAGTGCCACTACGTTCACCTCTGTGTGAGCACAGACTTAGGACGAAAAGGATGGAAAGTTGTTCTCGGTGGTCTGCCTCCCTCAGTTCTACTGCTAGTGCGTACCAGACATGCATCTTGTCGGAGAGGGTGTTGATCGTGAAAATCCTGTGCAAATCACACTGGACTTTTCCCTCACCTGTGAATTACCCCACAGTGCAAGGGGATCTTAGAGGAACATCCATGTGCAGGGAGGAAGGGGAGAGTTACCCATGTGTATGTGCACATATGGACAGTCACTGAAAGGAGAAAAGAAAGTAACTTTATAACGAGTTTTTTTGAGATGTGTGTGCCATGTTTTCATTCACTATTCCCCTTCCCACGTACCCTGCAAGCCCTCTCAGGAAGACTTGGAGATGCTTGGATGTCGAAGTGAGTGCGTGTACCCAGGGAAGAGCAGCAGTGTGTCCTTATGTGGACTGCTGAAGTAAAAGCAGTTTCAGGTTTGTATCACTGCGGTACATGTACAACCATGGTTTGAATGTGCACATAAACTGTGTGCCTCGGAGAACTCCCCACACCAGTGAGTGCCCCCTCCCTTCCCATCACTTACAGCACCACCTTTGTCCCTCGGGGCTGGGCTTGCAGCCTCCTCCGCAGAGATCCCTTATCAAGGGCACTCCAGGCTGCAGCAAACATGCAAATCTACACTGCTTTGCTCAGGCAACGTGGCGGCCCTTTGCCATTTAGGAAAACATGGCTAAACTCTGCCAGACTTCATCAGGGTGCGTTGTGCCTGACCTTGGTTTCCAGAGGAAATCATGAAGGTGTTATTAATTGTAAGAAAATACTGGTAGAAACACAAGTTATTTCTGGTTTTCTTCATTTACCCGTAAGATCCACAGTGGATTTTGGTAAAGAGCCATTCTACTGTTTCTTTAACAATACACTCAACAAATGTGGCATCCGTTGTGGTGAGGTGGATGTCATAATTTGTGCCACTGACAAATGTGTGACATTTGTTAATGGCAGGGAAAGAAATACGAGGTTGTGCCAATGTCTAACACAGAATTTTGGTGAGTATTTTATATCAGCCGAGGTTAAGAGTTAAGAGCCAGACGCCAAGCAGGTCAGACTGTACTGGGCCCATCTGTCTCATGACAAGAGCTATTGATCAGTTATTAGTCATAGCTAGTGGGGGACTAGCACAAAGACACCACTGGCAGCAGAGCTCGCCATTGAGATCTGCTGCAGTTGGATAGCACTGGGGTTAATGGGGAGAGTTTCTCTCCAACATCTGGATGCTGAGAACCAAACACTGTGCTGGAACAAACATTGGAGATCCCAGTGACATTACTGGTAGCAGGTCCCAGTTCTCCCACTCAGTCTCTGTTTGGTACATAATACAGGCCTATGTTTTATATATTAATTCAAAACTGTCCAGTACATCTGTACTCTCCTGAAAATATACTCTGGTTCTGTCTGCAGCTGGGAAGGAAGATCCATCAGTTTGTCAGTGGTTTCTAGGCTTTTACAGGGTGTTAAATCTCTGTAAGTCGTCTGCATCACCTGTGTCTGAAGTCACCATGAGGCATGCACACCAATCCAGTTGGCCACTGCTGTCATTTCTTAGATCCTGTGTGGTCTGTATCTATCTGAAGACAGAGAAGAAAAACACCTAAAGTGGTGCCTACGCTTTCTGGTATGCAGAAGATATACTGGGATCTGCCTGCTAACCATGGGTGGTAGGTTATCTTCATGTCTGGTAAGATACTGCTAGGATCTTGTTAGATTAGTCTGGTGTGAGTAGCTGTGAGAATAGGCCAGTAGCTGGGAGCATGGTTCCTTGTGGCTTAGACTGACTATCAAAAAGGCACACACACAGACTGCCTGACAGACCTGGTCACCTTCCTTGTACAGAAGACAGCCAAACATACGGGTCTTTCAGGACTGGCTGCTGCACTAATCCTTGCTTGGCCTTGGAAGAACATAGATGAAAGCTGTTACGGAAGTTCAAAAATCTACATTATAAAATATTTTAGACATTGAGGTACTGTGAAGCATTTTACTTCTCTCAGCAACAACTCTGTGTTTCTAAAGCAGTCCTATCAGGCAGTGTCCTGTGGGTTGCTATTGTCCCCTCTGAGTATCTTCTAGGGTCAGAAGGCATTTTTCTGGGAGCAAGGCTCACCACAGGGGTAGGCCTGGTGGCATACACATTGCAAAGAATTTTCTCAGCTAGACATAAAGAAAAGACAAAAATATGTTTAGAAAATTACAATTCTAAGAAAAAAGTATAAGGTCTGAAATACTTTACCCTGAGCCTCTGCTATGGATGTTTTCATGAAATAAAACACAAATTACACTGCCTGTATCTTCTTTTATATCACAAGCTGTCACTGTAACTCTGAATCGCTTCCCTGGCAGAATCTTACGGAAAATGTGTGGATACTAGGATGTCCTCTTACTAAGGCCACAAATATCAGCAGGCATTCATCAGTCTACAGTTTCAACACATCATTGGTATTGCTCTGGATCAGCTAGTGGAGTTACATTTTATTACATTTTTAAAAAATTATCTCCTATCAATAAAATTTCAGTTCCCATCTTTAGCTTTCTAAGATTATAGTGTTCTATTTTTCATTATTATTGGAAATATACAAATCCTTTTTCCTTCTTCATCTTAACAAATATGTGCACTGGGTATTATATATCCATCCTTGTCAGCCCTTTTTGTTCCCCAGACCACCAAGTATCACCCTGTGCCATGTTTTCACAATGGTTTTCATTTCAAAATTAGTTAGGTTTTGAATGTTGATGTTTCCACTTTTTCCATTTTTTTGCTTGTTAGTCTCGCTTGTCTGTGCAGGAGGTGGGGGAAGAGTCTGTGTGCTTTTTTTTTTAAAGTTTGCAATTTGTTTTTTCAAATCCTGATGTCTTGGAAACCCCTGGGAGCCACTGTTTTGAGGAACCTTGCCATCCATTTCTCTGATGCAGTGGTGGGAGATAACTGGTGTGCAAGGTGTTACGAAGAGATAATTGAGGCAACGGTAGCCGATCTTTGCTAATGACAACACATTTCAGCTTACCCTGGCACAGTGTCCTTCTAAGCACATAGACACAGTCTCAGAAGTGTTGGCTGGGGACGCTCACTCCCCGGGAGGTAACACGCTAACGCATGGTACTTCACGCATTGCTGGCTGCCCCTTGCACTGTTTCATCTGTCCCCATGTTTGAAGGTCCAGTCTTGTTTAACTGCCTGTTAAACCTCTGCTGACACTTCCTATGTCCTTTAGCTTCTCCCTCACTTCAAATCCCAAGTGCATCAGCCCCCACTAGCTGCTGATTTGAAAAGAAATGTACCCAAAGCCCCCCTGTGAGACTGACGTTAGTTTGCATTCATCTCAGTGCCTCCAAAGCGTTTCGAGATCCTCCGGTGAAAGTCATTATATAAATGCAAAGCATTGTATTGTTAAAACTTTAAATCATGACAGATTTTGAATACATATTTTTTGTGACTCAGTCATGAATAATCACAATTTGCATATAATATTTTCCTGTATTCAGCATACCCTTCTTCTCATTTAATCCTTCTGACTTGTGCTGCTGTAAGAACTCTAAACCTGAATTACAGAAGCAACTGTGGATCGCCTTTCTGTTAACTTGGTGATGAGTAATCTCGATATACCTATAGGCAGGAATAGTTGACAATTGTTTGTAATGAGCAGGGAGGAAACCCGTAATCAGAGGAAACATTCCTCTGTTTATGAACAAGTCTATCCATTTTGCTTTCTTTGTATCCAAAGCTATAGTGGCTGTCTAATATGAATATTATTTCCTTGCGCTTATTACTACAATGCCAAGGGCTGACCTAATATTGAGGCTTCACTTAATAAGGCCCTGGTCAAATGCTGAGAAATAGGCAGTGATGCCCCAGCGCACTTACGGGCTTAAAGAGCAGAACAGGCACCCAGTGAGAAGGTACAAAATGCAAACATTAATGGAAAGTGATGAGCAATTCTCTTGTCTTTGAAGTATCTTTGTTTGCAAAGGACAGCTTAATTTTTCTTGGAACCACTATGCTATTTATTTAATCAGCTCCTTAGCTGCCATTTTCTGGTTTTCCCAGGTGACAGTGGCAATCCTGCAGAGTTCCAGCTATGGGAGAGGACCTGAAATGCCTGCAGCAGCCTGTGTGTGCCCATGCCTGTAGAGCACTGTCCAGTGAACTGGAAGTCCAGAGTCCTGCTCCATACACTTGTCCTAGACGTATAGGAACATAATTCTGCCATTGTGTACTGGATATTGCAGGCAGAAGCCTGTTGTCTTTGTTGCCTTCAGAAAGGGACGTGACCAGAGTTGGGACCTTCCTGGCCAGGAGAAGCCCTGGGCCTGCCGTGCTTCTTTCCATAACAATCCCCACTGTCCTTTTGAAGGTCTTTGCAATGTGTCCTCCCAGTGGGAGTGGAAATAGGCTCTTGAAGATGGTATATCCTATGGCTCCTTTCATCATGGGGGATTTTAGCTGGGATGACTTCTTGCCTGCGGGAACAAATGTTTACTCTTGAGTAAAAGAATTGCCTCACAACAAAGCTGCTTTACCAGATGCCCCATCTCTCTCCTGCACTTGAATATATTCTCATAATGCTCATTTTTGCTGGAATAATCCAGCATCAGCTATGCTGACAATCCCACACAAAGCTATTTAGAGCAGCTAAGAGCTGTTTTGGGTCCCAGAGCAAACAGGCTGGTTCTCTTCCCCCTTCTTCCTTCCTCCTTCCTCCTACGAGTTAACCCAGTGCTGAGCTCCCCTACTCCCCATCCCTGCTGGTGGTGGTGGTGCAGAGGCACTCACTGGGGTGCAACTCCAGAGTCCCAGGGCATTCATCACTGCTGCCTGCACTGTTTCTGGTGGGCTTTGGCATCACTGTTCAGGGTGTGCATTAGTTCTCTCCAATTTTATGGTGCTGGAGCATGATTAACTCTCAGATAGCACAGCTCACACCCTCCTCATCTTTTCAAATGTAACTCAATCATCAGGCTGCTTCCCAAGCATCTAGTATGAGCAGTTACTGGATCACATTTCACTGTCTGAATCTGAAAGCTGAACTTGCCACTGCCGGATTGGAAAATAAGCCATCACACAGCTGCAGAAAGAGATAATTGCACCAGAATGATTTTGGTTGGAATTACTTGGGGTAAGCCGACAAACTCTCTGAGTGCATTTTCACGTGCCGGCTTCAGTGGTGTAACCTGCCTGCAGTGAGCCACCTGCATGCGGAGGCTTTCAGGCACCTTCAGCTCTGCTAACAAACATCCTCTGTCTCTCACAGTCCAAACTCATTTCTGTAACTAGCTCAAGTGCAAGAAAAGACTGATTCTCCTCTCTTCAAAACCAGTTTTAGCTAGAAACAGGTTTTAGGCAAGTTTTAGCTTTGGCTTGATTCAAACAGAGAGCTCTGGTGAGCACTGTCAGAGCCCACTGGTGCCTACAGGGTGTGAAACTCCACTAGCAATGGGCACTCTGCATAGTTTCCTTTTGGAAAGGGGGAAAATTTGTGTCCAAAAGCTTTCCCCAGTGTCAACCATCTGCTTTCAAAAACATTTCTCTTTTTGTGCTATTTCCAGTCTGATCTGGGGGTGAGGTTTAGCCTTTTTCAGATACTCATTCATGCTTCCTTTTCATTTGTTTAAATTACGCTCATCTGTCTTGTCCATCAATATGTTGCCTTGCTTACCACAAAGATAATAAACTCCTGCACCCATAAACACTTTGGTCCATAACTTCTCTCACATAAATATGCTCATTAACTTTTCTACAAGATGACTTGTATGAGGAAGATGACATGTGCTTGCTGGTAGGAAGATAAGAGTCTGAGGTAATTGGATTAGCTGTAATAGAAAAATGGGTGAGCTGTGGGGATGGAATTCGCCCAGGACTGATTTGGAGCACAAAATATCAGAGTGCTGCAAATCTGATAGCAAATGATACTTGTTTAGATGGCAGTTCAGGAGGCTGTATAAGTGTATATCTAACACTGAATCTGTGTATCATCTATAGGATGTAGGGGGCCATGCACTTACAGATACTTGCATACAGTACGCTTTGATGAAAAGGGGCCCCCCTGAAGAATATACTTATTCAGGATGAGAAAACTATAGGAATTTCACCACATTTCATAATCCAATAAAAATAGCCACCCCAAAATTCTGAAATAGCAATGTATTCTGCTTTCCTTCTCCTCCTTACCTTTAGTTCTCAAATCTCCCCTGCTCCCTCCATGCCACCCCATTGGCATGAGCCAGAGGCACTCCTTGTAGGGAATCCAGTATGTTTAGTTATGCGGGAGGGTCCTCGGAGCTAGCTCAAAAAGAACTGTATTGACCTTTAACCCAAGGAAGGACATTTAGAAACTTTTTTTATAGAAGACTTAAATAACGTGATTCTCCCAGAAGGCTGGCTGCAGAAAGACAGAGCTAGGATAACTCACATGTAGTGTATACACACCCATGACTCATACCCGTCAACTGGACAAGGTGAACTTGCTTGGTTCTGTTGACCTGTGAGGACTGATAGTGCTTTGTGTTAAAATTTGAAGCCTCTGCTATGTTGTCCATGTCCCTCTTACCTCTCTCCAACAACTTGCTCCTATGCCCTCCTGTTGACAAAAAAATCAGGTTTCCTACTGATCTCCTTCCTGGAGCAGAGATATTTATTCCCCACAGTGGTCTCCAGGACCTGCATGTGGCTCACGGAGCCATGAAGTTTCATGTTCAACCTTGCTGAAGGTGACTCGAGTCAGTTCTCTGGGGCCTCTCGACAGCTGAACTCAGCTGGCATCGCCATGACGTCTGCCTGGTGCTGAGTTGCCAGTGATGGAGCTGTTGTTTCCAAATCCTCTTTACCCTATTTCACTTTCATTCAATTTATAGTTGTCTCTGATAGTTGAGATTAATGTGGATTTTATTTTATGAGCGAGCATGGAGTTCATTCGCAGGGTATTTATTGCTCCAGCCACATAGACAAGATAAATCACCTTTTAAAGAAAAAGTCCTGTTGCATGCAGTGGGCTCAGTAAGTTTGTCTAAACTCTTAAAAAGTTCCCATTTAATCTCTGCCTGGGGTTAAGTCCTGTGAAACTAGAACTGAGCAGGAAGAGTGCAGTAAGCAACACACAAGACAGGCAATAACACAAGAATCTAGTTCATGCTTCCTCCCTCTTTCAGGGGTACTCTCCCCTTACTTCTTCCCACAGGCTCTTAAGCTCTTATGCTATGCTTAGGGGAGACAAATATAACATGACCACAGCCCTCTCTTGAATGGAATAAATTCATTTATTTATATATTTACTTACCTAGCTATATATCAATGTATTTGTTTTAAAAAAAAACCCACTCACCTACAAATGGCTCTCCACATACAAGGATCAAGCTAATGATTTTGAGCAACACTGTTGAGTGCTCAGCCTAAGACAACAACGCTAACTTCATGGAGATTTTTGGGATATATCTTGAAACAGTCATGAGTCCATTCACCAAAACATTTTTATGAATATCATTTATGCCTTCTGTATTACACCAGGTCAGTACCAGTCTGACTGCTTCCATTTTCAAATAATTTTCCACCCAAGCACATATGAATCTACCCATTTCTCTATTTCAACATCACCTGTGAGGTAGCTAGATATACATTGACATCTCAGTCTGGCTAGGATTGGTCATTGTGGACTTGTTTTATAGTAAAAACTTAATTTTATTCTCTATTATCAACCAAACTATTCCTTCTGATTGTGCTGGTATCAGTTTTGGTGTCCATTTAGAAGTGTCAGAAACAAATGTGCCTTGTTACTTTGCTTAGTAAATGTAGTAAGAGACCCAGTTCTAGGTCGTCCAGAATGGCAACTTCATCTGCTACTGGTATGTTCATGTATGTATTTTGCTTTTGCACTTTGCAGTCCATACTGATTGTGACTACTTTCATGCAAAAAATAGTTGCTGTTACTGCATACATGACATTCAGCAACTCCATGGGGCTGTTGCTATGCTTATAAGACTTTCTATTAAAATGCTAAGTAAACACATGTCTTCAAATAAACTTAACAGATCACTTTTATTTTTCAGCACTTTACAATGGAAACCTGACGATCTTTTTATTTCTAAAATTTGTCATGTCTCCAATCCTGGGTATTGAAATATTGGAGAAAAAATGGTGTTTATTTTCAGACATTCATTCATTCAACTGCTTTTGATGAATACCCCAAAATGTCATGTTTGATTTTGCCTTCAGCTGCTCACAGAAGACCTGCCTATCCCAAGGAGACCTGTTGGATTAAATTAAGTAACCATTAGATGAGGGGGTTGTTTCACTGTGATTTAGCAAAGCAGAGCAGGCTTCTTCTGCAGCTCAGAAGAATAGGAATCGATCCCCTGCTTGCCCCAGCACCATGCCTATTCATATCTCTGGGTATTCATGGACACCATACGTACTTGCAAAGAAGAAAGTATTGTAACCTAATCGATTGCTCAATACATACACATTTGAGATGTATATCATTGCAGCCTCTCTGTGCTCAGCAGAACAACTGGAGAAGTCTGCTAGTTTACCAGATAGGACAAATAGCTAAGCACAGGGACTGAAGTGCACTGATAACGCTTTTAGTCATATAGTTTAGTGTTAGGTAGTCCTGCGAGGAGCGGGGAGTTGGACTCGATGATCCTTATGGGTCCCTTCCAACTTGAGGTATTCTGTGATTCTATGATTCTATGATAGATCCAAATCGCTGATGTGCTTACAGTAAAAGTCAGGAGAGAAAGGCCCCCTTATAAAATAAAACAAAGCAGAAAACAGAACAAGTATGAGCTGAAGTGATAAATTATAGAGGACTTCATGTGGAGAAATCAAATAAATCTCTAAATATTTCTAGCATGCTCACTTTCCTTTCAATAGCTCAACAGGAGGTTCAGTGGTCTCACCTGGCATCTTATTAATACTGCACTGATTGGTGAGCATGCAGGAATGGAGCAGCGCTGGCATCTTGGTTAATCACATCTTCTAGGAAATTGTGAAAATGACACAGGAGATACTTCACAAATGGCGAGCTGAGGTTTTGCTGCAAAAAAAAAAAGGTCTGTTTTCACAGCAGGTGGTCAATAAATCTAGCACTGTTATGGATCATAGCTATAAGTCAGTTTTCAAATGTTCCCAACCGCATGTAGCATCTGCCTTATTCGGGAGTCTGATCACAAACAATCTTTGCTGCAAATGAAAGATGGAGTTTCTCCTGCATTTGAGCTTGCTTACTTTCCTTTCATTTATGGCTTTTACTTCAGCTGTTCTTTGGATCCTGATATTTCAGAAGACTATTTTTGATCAATATAATCCTTCTGCAGTGCCTACTGATTTCATTATTTTGAACTAAAAATCTCTTTCATAAGCAATTCCCTATAGAAATGTTCCTTTTAGTCTTATGCACTACTTGGATTTTTCCTCAGGGTTGGAATGTTATTTTTCCTTTTAATTCTCTTTAAACTGCTGACACTAATGCTCTCTATAAAACTTGTTGTGGGCCCTGCTTTGTATCTCGTATATATTTGGGATTAAGGAGAATTTATTATCATGTGGTCTTAAAGCAGCTTTTTCATAAGTCTTAGGTACACTCTCCTGTCAGGTGAGTGCTGATTATATATCATAGAAAAAAAAAAGGTTTTAAAAATAGATCCAAGAGTGAGAAAAATCTGAAGGCTTGAGATGAACAGTTAGGAGAAACAAGACTGGGAGGAATCTGCAGCAAGAGAAAAATCTTAGCTCCCATGGAGGAGGCTCAAGTGGATGATGTTGGTTCTTCTGAATGGGAGAAGCTGTGGCCTAGGGGGTGAGCCGGTACTGCTCAACACCATGATGGCCAGACGAGACGGGACACCTGAGCTCACCTCCTGCCAAAATACAGGATTTGGAATCTGGGATTTTGATTCCATTCAATGGGGTTGGGGACATTGACAGCAGAAACCAGAGTCATCTGCTCAGAGAGCTCAATGCATATATAAATATATATGATCTTTTGGAACACGTATCAAGCTGACAATCCACCCTTTGAATGAGGCTCTTTTCAGACACCCCAAATCAGACACCTAAATATGGAAAAAATCCCAACCTCAATCCATTTTGAATGTGTTGGCCTGGCATTTCCACTGCTTTTGGAAGAGGTATGTAAACTTATAAAGAAGTATTTAATACCTTGCACTTAAAGTGATTTCAAAGGCAATCACTCACTGAAGAAAGGAAAAAGAAAGTATATTACTTCTCAGTGATCTCTAAACCACACAAGTAAAACAGAAGTCTTTGTGTTTTGTGAAGGGGAAAATATCAGAGGTTAAAAGTTGCAGATAAAAATGCGTTTTAGTGCGAAAAGAAAGGTTATTCTAAATATTGTCATCCTAAAATTGGTATTACTCACCACAAGCTTGGGAACTGTTCAGAATTTATAACCTTGATAACTTCAACTACAGCAAAATATATATAAGTGGATCAATTTTTAATATGTGTAACTGCAAATCTGACAGAGATAAACCCTTCAATGAATCACAGGCTCAACTTGTTTGAAGTTAACAGTCATTTCATTAGATTTGACTTCAAAAAAACACCTTGCCATGATTTAATGTTATAAATTACGAACTATTCAAATTACTCACTGAAAATGTATTATTTAAAGATGCACTTTAAAAAAAAGCAAATGTAAGCAAGCTGTATATTTAACAGGTTACACATTTCATCCCCAGGAGACCATTTCACACTGGGAACTCTCACGCTAACTTGTCAGTGTGATCTAGGGGTATGAGCAGGAGCATAGAAGTTGGTGGTTACAAGGCAGGTGGTATGTGACCTTGAGAAAGACATTTCAGCTCTGCATTGTTTTTTCACCTGTAAAATAGAGAGCAGGGGAAAAGTAATGAAGCTCTCCTGGGGTCTGCACTAAGTTAATGTTTGTAAAACACTTTGAGGGTTGCAAATGGAGAAAGTCCAGAGAAGTGTTATAACTTCACTTATTTCTAATTATTTTTTTCAAGCAGGGGTCAGATCCTCAGATTTGGCCTTTTTAGGTTGCTCCTGTGTTGCAAAGAGATTGTAAATCTGCCCTCATAGGGCAGCTAGCAGGAATCCCTGCACACTGTAAAGCTGCCTTTCTATTTATTCCTGCTGCAGTTTGGTGTGTACAGAAATATCCAGGTCCCTTTTCACTTTTTCACAGTTAATAGAAGACATATGATGGAGGTAAAGAATTAAAATCTTTGTAAGAAAACCAGAGTTTCTCCATTCTTGCCTAAACCAACCTCCCATTATACTGGCTGCTCTAACCAGCACTTCAGCTCACTCATTCTGGTTGCATTATAAAAGCCCTAAATCATTCATTTCCATTGCTGTTTCTTAACTCCTTGAACTAGTAATTGGCACTAATGACTTTAACACTGTCTGTCTTCTTGGTTGACTTCAATTCATGCATATACAGCAACACTCAAAAGCATTAAACATTTTTAACATGTCGCCCTTCCCAGCCTTGCAGGCTCCAGCTATAATTTCCCGACTTTCCCATCAGCAAAATTTCTGCCTTAAATGTTCTGTATCCCTGAAGGCAAATTGCTGCACACATCATCTTCTAGTAATGTATATAAAATTTAGTTAAATAAAATATCCAGAGCACTGTTTTGTGTTTGCATTTATCTAAATATGAGGTTTAGATCATGCAAAAAATTTATTTTTTTTACATCATGAGAAATCAGATGTTAATCTGAGTGTTCATAAAGCAGTGATCAAAATTGTAGCAGGACAAGACTGTGGCACAAAGAACATCCTAGTAAAAGGAGCACGGGTTCAAATGCCCCATGCGAGGTCTGCTGCCACCGGGCACTGTAACGCTGAATCCTTGTCCTTCCCCTGGTTCCCCCTTGCTGTAGTTACTGGGGACCTGATGACTCCCTGGAGGGTCCTTGCAGTTCAGGACATTGCCTGGTGGGGGAACATCTGTACCCCTTGTAGACTGGTCAATTCTGATTCATATTCCCCTCCAAAGGAAAGGTACTGGTACATTATAAATAAAAATTTCTTCTGTGCTTGATTAGTGCTGGCTCTCATGAAACCCAGACTGCTGGGTCATATGCTTTGAGTCTGCCACCTCTTTTTTTCTCACAGTCATAAAAAGCCTTTCAGGAAGGCAGATTTAATAGCAAAACATCATTGAAACATGGGCTAACTCCCATTGCGTAATTGTAACCTCTGTCTCTGGGACTTATTCGCTAGGATGACAGGCTTTGCATTTATTTATTCTTCTAGTGGCAGTGAGAACATCAGAGAGCACACATCCCTAGGGAACTGCTCCATCTCACTCCTAATTGGTGTATTTAATCGTTTCTACCATAGGCCTCTTAAGGTTGAATATGAACTGTGTCCTATTAGCCAGAAACCACTGTTCAACAAAGTGACAGTCAAATCTTCTAGAATGGTATTGTTATTTTTAATATACTGGCCTAAGGCTTTTGGGTGAGAAAAAGGGAGAAATAATTGCTTAGTACTGGGAGGCTCAGGCACAACTTAGGATCCATCCTTATCTATTAAAGCAGGATAATTTCTATATTGTATATCCAGGAGAATAACCAGAAATTAGATTTGCACTTACAGAAACAAATGGCCTTTCTTTTGTAATTGGTTCCTGCTTGGAGGAAACCTGTCAGCACATTCTGTGAATGCATTTCAGCCTAATCCAGCCTGGAAACACCTTAGTGATTGAATTCTCCTCCTGCAATACTTGGTCTCCAGGGGACTTTCTCACCCTGGCACTAAAACTAACCAGGTACACCTCGTAGTCTCAGAGTTCAAAGCTCACTCCCCATTCAGTGCATTGCCAGAATCCAAGAGGGGTAAAGTTTTTCACAAGATTGTGATGTTTTGCTGCCAAGGATGCTGGCTTTTTGTTTGAATTATTTGAATTATATGAATATATTGAATATATGCTGTAGAAGACCAAAGCAAGAGGCTTTAAATCCTCAGAAGTTCTCCAAACATTACCTGCCTGATGTTGCCCAACAAACAGCTAAGACTTAAACTTCAAAATAAACATGACTTTCACCCATGTGTTTTACTGAAAGGTGATTTTCAAAAAGAAAAGAAAACAGAATGAAAGAAGCTCGTGTTTCTTTCTGCTTCTTTTTAATGGGCAAATCTTGACAAACGTCTATTTCCATCTTGCGACATCGTAACAAAGTCACATAACAAGCATGTGCAGACGCTATCTCGGATATCAACCTATTTTTGCTGGGTGTCTTCTTTATAGTTCCCATAAAAGCTCTGTAGAGCCCAAATTGCCAGCCTGCAAGATGCTTTGTGCTGGTTGGTATTTCCACCCAGATATTCTCTGGAGGACAGAGAGTACATAAAGATAAGGGATAGAAGGGACTGCATTAAGGCAAGAGGAACAAAAATTACAGCCTATGCTCAAAAACACAGGGTATTTAAGGTATGGTTTGAAAGTACAGTAAATCAGAGCTATTGTATATTCAGCATGGCTTATTCCTTCTTTTGACATATATTCTACCACAACAGTAAGCATCCAGCCAATCACCTTTGTTCCCATTTTTGTTATATCGCCTTTATTTTCCAGTGCATTGTGCCAGATTTTGTAGTGTATCTGAAACAGAAGGTCATGGTATAGATGTCTGACAAAGCAGAGAGGTCATGTGGAAGGACCTGGTTATTAATTTTGAAGAAGAATGTGTGCATACGGCAATGACAGCAAACAAGCTGATGGCCTTAGGGAAAGAGGACATACTGAGGGCCAAATCTTGACTGTGGTAAGCATATAATCTCCTTATAGATCAACAAGAGTTTTCTAATAAACTTCAAGGAGGAACAGGTTAGTCCTCACTCTAGAAGGTCATGATTTAGGAACCCGTGCTATTGTACAGCTGCTCCTACATGAGGGAACACAGAGAGCAACCAGCTTTATGTATATCCTCTTACCCCAGCTTTGTATATCACCTCTTACCCATCAAACACTCCAGAGAGACTGTATCCTTGTAGCTTTGTGGAAAAGAATATGAGACAACTGGTACGCAAACAAACTGTCCTGAGATATGTGCTTACATTAAAAAAAAAAACCCTCTTGCCTTTTTCAGCTCCTTTCTATAAATCTTCTTTCCTTGGCAGGGTTATTAAGAACAACTGGCTGAAGCAGCACTGTTGTTAGCTGAGATTCTTGCTGTCCTACAAAGCTGTCAGCCAAGTTACAGGAGCAAGTATAGAGAATCAATAGTCTTTTTGGCAAAGAGAAAGAGCTGACATTGATTCTTCCAGCTCCGGCAGCTGCCTTTCGTACTCTGCCCTTCGATGTGTGCTCAAGGCCTGTCTTCGGCATGTTGTGGTCCCGTTACAACCTTGTAGGTTGTTTGGTGTAAGAGGAAGAAGAAGAGCCCTACAGAGCCACATCTTCCCTAACTGCCATGAGTTAAGGACTGGGCAAGTTTGACAAAACTTCAGACTTGCAGAGGGATAGATGGGACTGGGTGAAAAGGCTCTTCTCACTCCTTCCTGGGGAAACAGTTCTGTCTCGGATGTTTGACCATCTGTCAGTGTTCTTATTTTGAGGAAGCGCCCTCAGTGGACTTCTGGAGAGGTCTTCTGTCATAATTTAATATATCTGACTAGATAACAAGATATCGTCCAGAACCACCATTAAATTAATAATTGTAGACTACAGTCCCAGGCTATGGTATAGACATACAAAAGCTTGAACTTGCAAAGGAGCCAGTTTGCTGAGATTTAACACAGGCAAAACTAGAAAGATGGTCTATCCACATTATGATAATAAAATTTACAAGGCAAGAAGTCATGATATTGTTCCTTCTTTCCCCGATACGTTCCTATCATTGCTCCTTAAAAACAGTAAATAATACCACATTTAACTGATGTTGCTTTGCAGACCTTTTGAGTATTTGCTTTTTCTCAGCTCAACTATGTTTTGAAATGCTATGCACCTCTGCGAGAGCCCAGTCAGAAGTGGGTAGAGGATTTACTTTGTAATGATTAATCTTAATACTAAATGCCACCTCGTAAAACAATCACTCATAATTTGACTTCATTAAGCATTCTTTGTTATACATCTTTAATTCATTAACCTTGGCATTGTCGGCATGTTGCCACAATCAAATGCAACTTATTCCATGTTGTGCAGTGAGAGCTGAGGGCAGATCTCACACTGGGCTGTCATCTAATGGACCTGAAGCGCCTGTTAAATGTAATGACGCACTGTCCTAAATATAGGCATCTAGCAAGGGGAGAGGATGTATGTGCTGGAGATGACCAGGTATACGTCCAGGTGCTGAGCTGGGCACACCCAGATCTTTAATCCCAGTTTCACCAAATACCTGACAAATCTTCTAAAGCCCAGACTGATTCCACCCTTGAGCTACAGCTAAACTTTAATTCACCACAGGGCTGTTTCAATTTTGCTTACTTGGATGCTGTTCTCAGAGGAGGAAAGAACTGACATATAGGCTTTGCACAACATCTGCTGTACTTTTCAAACAGCAGATAATCAGTGGATAATGCAAAATGATATAATTTGCATCAGAAAGATAACCGAAAAGCCTCTTACACATATTAGGGGGCATAATTTAGCCCTTTGATGTGAGTGATGTGAGAACAACAAAAGAATATTAAGGACAAGTTCTGTTTTGTGTAATATGTGCTGATAAAATAGCTGAAGCCAATGACATCTTGCAGATCTCTGCTACGTTTTTTCACATTGGCCTGCCTGTGGCCAGCTCCCAAAGGTCCCTGTAGAGCAACATGGGATACAATAAGCCCTGGACCCAGCTCTTTGGAAAGGGTAACTTCCTCAACTAAGGGAGTCAAAAAACCTGCTAAAGCCAAGCACCCGATCTAGGACTCCGAAGGGAAGGAAAGCGATAAAAAGCACCCAGAGAAATTTCTTTCCAGTCTTGTTATAGGTAAGAATAACTGAACTGCTCAAAGCTATCGTAAGCAATTTGGCTCTACGTTCCTGACAGCAGACGTGTTTTTGAAGGTGATGATTACATTGACTTCCCAGCAGAAGCTCAATCAAATCTGTGGTTATACGGTTTCCTTCCAGACTGGACAATATGGAAGTGCTGGTGTTATTTTATAGTGTTTTTGTGGGTATGAGTTTACCAAATGCCTCCTAGTTGCACCTCCCTTTAGTGGTCGTGTTAGTCCAGACTCCACCAGTCCAAGCACCCCACCTCAGCTGGACACACAGGCTGGCTTCATTACTGACTTTCTAACTGGTTTGGTCGAAGCAAACACAATGTGCCACAGCATTTAGGCTATGTCAATAGTTTTTAAGAGCCATCATTTCCAGTATTAACTATGGGCAGGAAATAGCATAGTGAGAGGAAAGCGTTGCATCTTGTAGACTGTGGTGTGTTAAAGGAAGATAATGTCAGTTACTGCCATGCATGAAAACAGAAGAAAACCACTTAGCACTTTCA
Organism: Theristicus caerulescens; assembly: GCA_020745775.1. Taxonomy (NCBI): domain Eukaryota; kingdom Metazoa; phylum Chordata; class Aves; order Pelecaniformes; family Threskiornithidae; genus Theristicus; species Theristicus caerulescens. The sequence goes on from CM036564.1 coordinate 54,717,225, forward strand.
GCTCTATAAATCATGTTTTTGGTTTCAACTTCTGCACCTTCTCTACAGCCCATATTCCAAGAGATCACTGAGGTTTCCACCAGCTATTAGTCTTTAAAGACAAAAGATTAATTCTGTTTAAAAAGATAAAAAAACCCACCGGTGTTTCTTAAAAACAATTACAATGTAAAGATGGTGGATTTTACAGATGAATATGATACTTACAGGAATCAACAAGCCCTTCTGATACCTAAGATACTCTTTTCCAGAACCCCAGATTCTTATCCAGCCTCTTGACTGTCATTTTATTACTGCATCTGAATCAACATTGTCTCCCACAGCATCGTCTCCCACAGCATTCTCCTGCAGAAGCTGGCTGCTCATGGCTTGGACAAGTGCACTGTGAGCTGGGTTAAAAACTGGCTGGATGGCCAAGCCCAGAGAGTGGTGGTGAATGGAGCCAAATCCAGTTGGCGACCGGTCATGAGTGGTGTTCCCCAAGGCTCAGTGTTGAGGCCGGTCCTGTTCAATATCTTTATCAATGATCTGGATGAGGGGATCGAGTGCACCCTCAGTAAGTTTGCAGATGACACCAAGTTGGGTGGGAGTGTCGATCTGCTGGAGGGTAGGAAGGCCCTGCAGAGGGACCTGGACAGGCTGGATTGTTGGGCCGGGGCCAACTGTATGAGGTTCAACAAGGCCAAGTGCTGGGTCCTGCACTTTGGTCATAACAACCCCAGGCAACGCTACCGGCTTGGGGAGGAGTGGCTGGAAAGCTGCCTGGCTGAAAAGGACCTGGGGGTGATGGTTGACAGCCGCCTAAACATGAGCCAGCAGTGTGCCCAGGTGGCCAAGAGGGTCAATGGCATCCTGGCTTGTATCAGGAATAGCGTGGCCAGCAGGACCAGGGAGGTGATAGTGCCCCTGTATTCGGTACTGGTGAGGCCGCACCTCGAGTACTGTGTTCAGTTTTGAGCCCCTCACTACAAGAAGGACATTGAGGTGCTGGAGCGTGTCCAGAGAAGGGCAACGAGGTTGGTGAAGGGTCTAGAGCACAAGTCTTATGAGGAGCGGCTGAGGGAGCTGGGGTTGTTTAGTTTGGAGAAGAGGAGGCTCAGGGGAGACCTTATTGCCCTCTACAACTACCTGAAAGGAGGTTGTAGAGAGGTGGGGGTCGGTCTCTTCACCCCAGTAACAAGCGATAGGACGAGAGGAAATGGCCTCAAGCTGCGCCAGGGAAAGTTTAGGTTAGATATTAGGAAAAACTTCTTTACTGAAAGAGTAGTCAGGCACTGGAACAGGTTGCCCAGGGAAGTGGTTGAGTCCCCATCCCTGGAGGTATTTAAAAGACGGGTAGATGCAGTACTTGAGGACATGGTTTAGTGGTGGACTTGGCAGTGGTAGGTTAACGGTTGGACCTGATGATCTTAAGGGTCTTTTCCAACCTTAACAATTCTATGATTCTATGATTCTATGAACATACTCTGCTAATAGCAAGCCCCATCACCTTTTCTGCTTAATACCCATTTGACACCTATTTATTGACTTCATTCTGGTGCCTGGCCAGAGTCATCCTTAGGATATCTCCTCAAAGTATTCTTTAGCTTTTAATTGCACCAATTAATATTCCAAACTGCCTATCAGCTAGCAGACTTTCAGCTGGAGGCCTAATGACATTTTATTGCTAGTGATTTGCCCAATTCAATCTATAACACAGCAATCAGTGTTTTGATGACAAATAACACAGATATCTATCATTGCAAATAATGGACCTAACTTGGACTTCACCTACTTATTCAGATTATTGCTGAGTTACGCCAGCATGCACAAAATCAAACCCCCAGTCTGCTGTCACTGGAGACCAATGTAACTCCCATGGAGCTGAGCCTGTGGAGCCAGTAGATCTGGCTGCAAGTGTAACTTAGCTGAGTGAAATGCCTCCTCCTGCTCTTGTTAAACTCAATGGGAAACACCTACTAAATCAACAGGATTAGGATCTGGCCAGCTGGGGAGTCTCTGTTTATAAAGAGACCAGTTATTCTCCTACTTTATGTGTTTTGAAGTCTTCAGACTCCTCTGACTTTGAAGGAATTAGTCTGGATTTACAGCTCTATAAATGAAAGGAGAATCAGACTCCAGAGAGAAAGAATGAGCAGCCACTAAGTGGATTTCATTGAGGGAGGTAAGAAAGTACAGACAGTGGTATGTGAGGGGTTTTTTTTTTGCCCCCCCCCCTTATTTATTTACATTCTGTGGTTTCTTTTATTATTGGCTTTCAATCATACATCTCAACATTTTGGTCCCATGTGCTAAAAATAGACCTGTTTTTAATATTCCTAGCACTGGCTTATAAAAACTTTTAAGTACAAAGCTGTAAATCAGTAACAAAAGCCCTCTCCTATCTCAAGAGGGATGACTGATGCATATGAAGACTTGAAAGTTGGCACAAGCATCTTTCTCAAGCGTATAATGAAAATGTCTCTATATAATATATTGGGGTAGGAGGAGGTTGGGGGAGACCAAAGGTGCTGCTGTGGCTGGCTGGCTGCCTCTGCAGCAACCATGCCGTAGGAGCTTAGGTACAGTTTATCTGCTGTCTCTGACTGAACTAGGAAGCTTGCTCCGTGGCTTGCATGGGAGCCTTGTGCACAAAGAGAAACACCTTCCCCCCCTAGCCCTCGCCATGCACTAGTGAACAGCACAACACTTCTTGAAACAACTATATACCCTTGCAATTTTATTTTTTTTAGCAATACTCAGGGATAAAGTTTGCTTTCCAGGATAAACCTCCCTTCTTATTAGAAGGAACTTATGAAAAAAGGGAATCTAGGTCTTCCTACCTCAACCACCTTCCTTTTTCCTGTACTTAAAAGAAAGGACAGTAACAGAGAGCAAAGCCTCATGGCCACACTGAGCCTGGGAACCAAATGGTGTTTTTTTAATTTGTTGTTTCTTTCCATAATAGCTGAGATAATTTGTACAAATCATTTCACCTCATAGTGCTCATCCTCCCTATTTCTACACTAGGGATAATAACTCATGCAGAAGAGGTCATCAAGAAAAATATCAATGCTGGGTGGCAGGTATTGCCTGTCACTACCATAGTTTGATAAATTGGAGGCAAATCCTGACTTCTTTAATGGCCATGAGCTTAACTAGATGCAGGGTGTGGGGGTATCTTGCTCATTCATGCCTATGGTGCACACTGAGATATTATGAGGAGAATGTTCCTGAAATGTCAGGTCCCTCTGCTGTCTCAGTACTTCATCTTGTGTGCTTTGATGGTCCTTTGCCGACTTGTCTCAAGTAACACTGCAGCCTGACTGCAGTCCCAGAGTCCCTGCAAGGGAATTTAAAGCTTGTTCAGAGCTTTCCTTTCTTGTAAGAGCTAATACGAGTAATATAGGCTGGACTGCAACTGATATACCTTCACATGGCTTCTTTAATCACTAAAGAAAGACCTGCACCGGCTTGCCCTGATGATCAAACTGATTTTGTTTTCCTGGTAACAGCATGGTCACTTCTTTGGGATGTTACAGAGGTAAACACATAGCTCTGCTCCCAGTGAGCTGAAGCAGTGTTGTGAGCCCACAGGTTCAGTGAACTGTGGAGCAGAGTGACACAAATTAGGGGGTTTTTTTGTTTGTTTTGCTCTATTTTGTTCCCCCACCCCATCCTCCCCCTTGATTGGGGCATTGGTTTGGGACATGAGGCAACTGAGATTGTAGTTACTGTTCCAGTGAATAATTAACAGCTATTTCTGAGTTGGGTTTTTTATTATTTATCAAAAAACATGGCTTCATCAAAGCTAAGGAGTCTGAAAACTTACTGCTTTTGAGAAAGCCTGCACTGGTGGAATATGTTACTGAGTGCAATGAGACCAAATGCCTGAACTTTGAGTGTTTCAGAGACAGGGTCCCCAGCCAGAAGGAAGGCTATTTAACTTTGTTCACAGCAGCAGCAGCCTTGGGAAACAGATATTATCTAGCAAGGTTACTGCCGCTGGTTCTGTTGAAATTTCTCAGAGATGGAGAAATGGGATTGGGGGTGGTGGGGCATGGGGAGAGACACACGGCAAATGCTTGCAGCAGTGTCAGGGCACATTACAGCCTAGGCAGCACCAGCAGGGCTTGCTCAGGTTATAGCAGTAAAGCTTTGGCAGTTCCATTAAACCAGCAGAGAGCAGGAGAGCGAGGACAGGCCCCCCTCAGGCTTGCACTCTCTGTTGTTGGCCTGGAGATCCCCTGCTCGAGCACAGTTTGCGGCGAGACACTGCATCTGCTGATGTACTCTACGTGCCATGCCCTCTGTAGTGCTTAACAGGCCTTGTGGTCCCCGGGAGAAAATAACTTTCTATTTAATCTTGGAAATACTCCTACTTAATAAGCGGAAACATGTTCAAATACCTGGAAGATCTCTGATTAGTCCTCCTGCTCTGCTAGCTGCCTCTGACTGTAAACGCAAAGGAAGGCTGAATGCTCCCTTCTGCCTTGTTGCTGGACTCGTTGCATGCCAGCAGCTGGGCAACTGATGCTCTAGAAAGAGGGTCAGTGGGGACGCACAGTGCCTCATGCAGGCAGGAGTGTCTCTTGTCTGTCCCTTTTCTACTGTAACAGCACATGCTCAAGGTCCTAACAAAGCCACAGGCACCTGCTGAGGGTCTTAATTTACTCACTGACTTTATGAAATGAGGGTGGAAAACACAAATGCATAGAGGAGAGCTGAGCAAGCTCTGTCCAAAGCTCTTTGAGGTGGTGTTTGAGGTGTCACCGCAACTAGCCTGGAAGCATGTTTGCGTGCACACGTATCTGCAGGTGCATGGGAGAGCTCCCCAGTGCCCTGGGTGTGAGCTGAGCATCCCGACCCCAGGCTCTGCCCCACGCTCCGCTCGGCATCCCTTCCTGAGCAGGTCCAGGTGAGCCTGCCCGTTGCACTGTGCTCCTGCACCCCATCTCTGCAGGGCAGAGATTACTGAAGACTGCTTTGACTCCAGCTGGGTGACTTATGACTGGCAGGAGGATGGGTCTCAAAGTCCCCTTAGCCCCATGCATGTAGACAAGGATGTCATACAGCTGGATATATCATGTCATTGGTATTGGGAAGGCATTTGCAGTAAAGCTGAAGGTGATGGGGGTTGGACTCCCAGGCTGCAAGTTGACATAACATGCAGGAGCATCGCTCTGAGTCCAGGGAGGAATGAGGCACTTCTCACTGAAGGGCTTCAAAAATGGGATAAGCCAGGCTTTAGTACACTGCAGTCTTGTTTAACTGGCAATATTTCTCTGCAAATGGATAAACCAGGCAGTTCTAGAGGCAATGGTGATCCTTTAAATTGGTTGTTTGTTTTTGTAGAATGGCTCGCATGAGCCACTGTTTTATGGAACAAAAATGTACTTTCTGCAGCTGCTCTCAGTGAATGCTTCTGAAAGCTTTAATGGGGTAGTGTCTGACTATTCCCATGGATTAATCACCCCACCTCATCCCCCATTTATGTTCTGAAGTCCCTAAATCTGTTTTGGTTTTACTTTGGGGTAATCTCTTTCTGGGATTTGTTTCTTTTCCTGTCATTTCATTTTGCAGAATTGAGCACCGTTGAAATAATTCTTTCCCATGTTATTCCTGTGCACTGTGCTTTTTAAATTATTCCATGCAGCTTCATATTTGTTCAAGCAGAAATGCTTAAAATCCCTAGCAAGGGGTGTTGTTATCAGGGGTAATCACCCCCCTGCGGAGATGTGAAGTACAAGGTGTAAATGAGTACCTCAGCTCCCAGAGGCAGTGTTAGCCAGCAACAGCCACACTCCAGGAGCCGTCTTAGAGGTATTGTGGAATGTCTTGTTTTTCCACATAAATCATTTAAATAAATTACCATGATGGCTGGAAACTGCTGGCTGATACGAAAATGTCTTAAATGAAGACACAAAGATAAATCTTTTAAGCACTTACCATCATGCCATGTTCCATTAGTCCATTATTATTTAATTATAGGCAAGGGGCAGTGGCAGGGAGGGGAGCAGGGGGGTTGTGAGAGGACTTTCTCATTTAGGTAAGAGGCAACTAGAGCATGGACCGAGGGGCAAGCTGAGGCCACTACACTTTCAAAAGAGGCTGAAGGATCCTGGCATGCCTGCCCTGTAGCGGAAAGGTAGCCAAGGTGGCTTTAACCAGCTTGCTGGGGCAAGCTTGCCACCACACAGACCTCTGTGCAAGCTGGTTTTGCTGCTCTTTTGCCAGCTCCTAGTGCTGCTGCCATAGGAGATCTTCTGGCCTCATTCTCTTCACATCACAGGGCAGGTGTCAACCTCAACTGCATGGGCAAGGCTTCATCTGGATCTGTTCACCTGTGAGATGGACAGTGGCACCTGAAGTGCATGGTGACTGCATTCTGCCTGAGTTTGAGATGCATGTTTTGCTTAACATTTAGAAAAATAGCACTCCCTTCTTCCCATCTTTCATCCTGATGATGGGAAAAAGGGTGTTGAAAGATGCTGGGAAGGCTTGGATGCTGCTAGCTCAAAAGAAGAGCAGTAGGGTACAATGCAGGGAGGGAGATCTGCTGTGCTTGAGACGACCTCTTCAAGCGGGTTGCCAAGGGTGAAAGACCAAGCTATGGACAACGTGTCTTAGAGACTGTGTTCAAAATGCTCCAAAGCCGGGGTCTTACAGGTGTGGACACCGTCTGTGGGCTCGTGCAGAACTCAATACTTGTCACACCTGGTTGTGACTCATGATTTACGGCAATGAAATTACACGGGAAGGCATATTCTGTGATTCATGTGCCAGGCTGCACCCATTGAGCTTACTCTTGCAAAACAGCCGCAGGCTGTACGTGATCGGAAGCGGTCTCACTGACAGCAGTGTGCACGGGCCCTGCTGACACTGCTCTAGAGCCACCTCTTCCAGCCAGTTCACCATCCATGATCCCACCAGCACAGGAGAGGACAGTACTGTTAGCTCTCCATCACCCACAACTACTTTATCAGTGTTGTGGATTAGCTGCTGCACAGAGAGGGCCACAAAAAGGCAACGACATGCCTGCTGGCCCTGCTCAGGTACCTCTGGTGCAGCCTGCAGCAGGCTTTCCCCCTTTTCCTTTTTCTGAAGCACCCCAGAACAGACTGGTGACTGGCAAATCTGGTTGAAGCACGACCAGGGCTAGCATGCTGGAGACAGGGTCCTGGAAAGGAGGCAGCCGCAGGCTGGGGTGTGCTGGCATACTGGAGCAGCTGTGGCAGATGTGAAGAGGCAATAGTGGGTCTGAAGTGCCTGCAGCTTTCACAGCAGTAAGGTCTGGTGAGGGGCACTTTGAGCATCAAAAGCATTTTGGAGGTAGGGAGGTTGGCACCTGGGACCAAGGGTGGACCAGGTGCCATCAGCCCCCACCACTCCCTGCCAGCAATGGGAGCAGTGTTAGGCCAGTCCAGGGCCCATTCTACACCTGCAGACAGCTCTCTGCTGTACACCATGGCCAACTCCTCTGGATGAGGCATCTCTTCTCCCTGGGTTTCTTTTGTTATTTTAGTATTTTCCCTACTGGGGAGAGGTCTGGATTGGGCTAGGTTTGGATGTAAAGGGAGGTGAGAAGATCTCTGGGATCATATAACTAGTGGTCAGAGCATTTTGCGCCAAACCAAACCCCTGCCACTGACATTACAGGAACTCCGTGCACCTTTATGGGCTGCCATGGAGGAGACAAGTTTTATATCACAGAGAGCCCTGTGTCACAAGCTGGGAGCGTGCATCATGCCATGCTTGTGAAGGTGCCCTTGTATTAACTAAAGGGAGATAAAAAGCTTAAGTCTAGGTGTAAGTAAGCACAGAATGTGTATACAGTGTGTAACTTTCTGTCTTCACGTAAGGCTTCTCCGCACAGGCAGGGACAGTTTTCTTGCCGTGTAAGCCATAGAGCAGTCTGTGCCCAAAAGCTGTATGGGGGCATGTTAAAGTCCACCACTGGGACATGGAGGTGATGGAGCTGAAAGACTTATTTACATTAAAAAGTAGCCAGGTGGGAAGCCTGTTGGAAGTAGAGCCATTATTTGCAGTGAATCTCAGCAACTGATGTGTCTATCAATACATACACCCTCCTCCATGCTTGCAAAAGTCCTTCCCCCACCCCCCATCTTCTGAAAAGCCCTTATATTATCTATATTATCTGCACTAAACAGTCTGCCATCCCTTCCTCTGTTTGTGTAAGGTTGGTGGATGGATGAACGAAGGGAGTGAGAGACACAGCTCAGAAAGCCCCTTGCCCTGCTGCAGGGCTGGGACCCTTGGGGAGCTATGGCACAGACTGGGGTGGGGGGCTCACAGGCAGAGCCACGCGCTGCCCCTCTGCTGTGCTCCCTCCAGCCTGGCTGGGCACCGGGGTCCCTGGATTGCTCCCTTGGATGCTGCTCACTGCACCAAACAGTCCATCCCGAGATGTCACCCCTGTATGAGTTCATTGAAGAAGGAGTTTTTATTTTCTCATAATGGCAGTGTGAATGGGGTCAGACTGATCTCAAGTACCTTCCTGTCTGATGTGCAAAACGAAATGGAAGAGCTCAGGATTATGCACTGAAAAATGGTGTCTCCATGTATTTAAATAAAGTAGGGTGCATGAATTCATTATGATCTGAAAGCTCTTCAAACACTGCCTAAGTAGGTACAACAGCCTCAGCTGAGCCTCAGGACTAGTTGCTAATGCACGTATTTGAGAAAGTTTCCTTGGATTTTTCCCAGTGCCTACTTACAGCTGCAGAGCTTCAGCTTGTAAAGAGCATCCACGCAAAAGGGGGTATGCTAAAAAAGCCAAAAGCTGTAAAAGTATCTTCAGCCTAATTTAACTCTCAGCTGCGGGTCTGCAATTCTCAGGACTTCCCCTCCACTATGTAGACAGGAAACAAACTCTGCCTTGGTTTAGGCATTACTAGTGATAATGATTATAATGCTGTAGCAATGAGCAGACATTTTTATGTTGCACAGCAAATAATAACCTTTCTATGTCATTGTAATTGTGAAGCTTAAAAGGTTCGCTATGATCATCTTCTCTGACTCCTTGATTTTATTTTTTATTTGCTTATTTAATCATTTAATAGAGAATTTTATCTTGCTGTGATTTTTGATAAGGCTGCAGGCAACAAGCCTGGCATTGCTATTTCCTACGAGGAACCAGAATCAGACCCCAGTCTGTGGGATATTTGTTTACTTACAGGTATGTAGGAAACTAAGAAAGAGCCCTGTAGCTGTGATGAAAATATCTGCACTCCCTTGCTCGGTTGTGCATGCTGTCTTTTGTAAGTTTGTGTACAGAGGTAACTTGTATCTTCATCTCATTTTTCATCTGTGCTAAGGAAGCATTTTCATCCCTCGCACTGGGCACGCGGGTTCCTTCCCTATCTCATGCAGGGCATAGGTTGCAAAATGCAACAGTTCGCTGGATCTGCAAAACAAGGCTTCAGCTTTCCAAACCCTTGTGGCAGCCATGGGGGTTTCAGTCTATTTGCGAGACAAGCTGGCGGCAGCTCTCAAATCCTCCCAGAGGGTGAAACGTTTCCCACCACAAAATATCCGCACAAGGCACACTGGGAGGGGAATGAGCTATGTGCTATTGTCACCCAGCTGGCACCAGGGCAGGTCCTGCCCTGTGGTCCCATGGTGGGAGATGGGACCTGCACTCGGGCTCCAGCAGGTCTTCTCTAGCCAGCCATTCCTCCTGCCATCGCCAGCCCATGTGGCAGGGTGCCCTGGAGTTGGGGGTCCAGCTCTTGCTCCTCACAGCCAAGCAAGACAGAAAGCACAGCTGCTTCCCCATGATCCCTCACGTATTATTTCCGACCCTGAATGAGCAAATCCCCCAACTCCCCTCCCTTCACAGGGTAAGTTCGTGGTTCCAGACCAAGACCCTGGGAAATGAAGTCCTTTCAAGTCCTGTTTTCAAGAGCAGCTCAGCTTGCTGCATATCCCCAGACACAGGCGGATCGTGTTTTAAAGACAGTCCTTCACTGCTAAGAGGAAAAGGTCATGAATATCAGTCACTCTAAAATTCAAAAGGCTGCTTCTTCCTAATCAGGGAGGTGAAATGTCGCTGGCTGCTCTCTGCAGCCAGCACTTTGCTTTGAGAGTGTCAGAGATACTTAGTGTTGTTATACACACCCCCACACCCCCAAATGACAGGAAATCACTGGCTGATCAACAGCACCCACTGCTTGGGACCAGGTCTCTTACCAGAAGTCCCACTGAGCTGGGCAACAGGCAAAGGCGTGCTCATGTCTGCAGTGCACTGCAAGTCACTGGAGATGAAAGACCAAGAGATGGGGGAATAAGGTACATACCTCAGGCCCTGTCCCTACCCACAATGTGAGCAGTAAATCACTGCTGCCGTGCTGGCAGGAACTGAGCTGTCTTGCTGGAGTGATACAAAGTGAGTGAGAAGGAGTCAGAGAGTAACTGAACTGCCTTTGATCAGCAGCCAAGTGTTGACGAAGACCCACCACTTGGGTCTCCCAAATATTGTAGAGCAGATATTTGATTTTCTACTTGTAGTGGATGTTTGCAAAGAATACGTACTTGATGGACATGCTGTGCAGCTGGATCAACTTCAAGTTTAAACTTGTGGCTTGCCCAAAAGTTTCTCAAAGTTCAGCCTCTGCCTCCTGCATTGTGGGGGAGTAACCACAGCTTTAGCTTTAGAAAGGACTCTGCTGTGTTGGAAAGATAGGGGCAAACATAAGGATAAAGATTACTTGTGCAACTGGGATGGGACTCAGGAGACTCAGAAAAAGGGAATTAGGGAAAAGGTAGTTGTTTTCTGCTTCTCAGACTCTGAGCACTGGGACTTTTCACAGAGCAGCCTGGCTCAACCACTGGAGTTTGCTCTTTCCCTACCACCATGGGGCCATTCCCTGTTTCCAAGGGGGCTTATTCCCTATTGCTCAGAACCTCCAGCAGGGTCCTTGGAAGAAGGTTTATCCCAGTGGGAACTAGGGAATAGGCCTTTCTTGTTTCCTGGTTGGGAGGCAAAAGCAACTTTTTCCCCTCTCAGGGGCTGGCATGTGTCTTGGAGGAGCAGGTGATGTGCAGCCATGCATCAGAGACCTCACAAGCAGAAAACTGGGTGGATCTGCCTCAGCAAGAGAAAGCACACACTGTCTCCTCACGTATTATTAGTCGTATTATTAGTTTTGGTTTATATCTTGCAGAGTAGGTGCAGCACTCAGCTGTGCCCAGAGGCAGGTTTCATTTGCCTGACCGTCCCTTGCTCAGCTCAAGGCAGCCAAATAGGTCTCCCTGACAGCATTACAGGGATCTGAATTTCATGCTGATGAACTGATCTTACACAACTGCTCCCTATGTGTGAAGTGTGAGCAGTTTCTCTGCCCCACACACTTTTTTCCCCTCCCCAAGGCTAGCAGGCTGCTGGGGCTGGGAGCTGGGCAGGGTCCATGGCAGCCAGGTCTGGGGTCTAGCGCTGGAGCCACTGTGGCCTGTGTCCAGCCGAGAGCTTGTCCTGTTCCGATGCTGTTGCCTGAAGTTGTTCAGAAACAAAATCCAAATCCAAATGGATTCCAAATGGGAAATCCAAATGCAGTGTGTGCAATAGGGAGAGCTTAGAGATCATTAGCTGTCCTGACCTAAAGCACCCTGGGCTCTGCATCTGAGCAGCCTCCTCTGGCCCAAACAGAGACTGGGGAGAGGTGACCAGCAGCCACAAACTTCTGTCACATCGGACTGAGGCCAAACTGCAGCGCTGGTGCAAGCCCTGATAGAGAGGTGTGTATGCTGCCCTGCCCTGACTTAGCCCACAGATTGGGTTCCTAATAATCTTTCCTGCTTTCTGTCACTTCAAGTGACCGTGGCTGATCTGCGATATTTCTAAGAGTCCCAGGTGTTAAAATGTAAATGCTGAGCTGTGGAAACCTGCAAGTTGCCCTGAAAATGTTCCTACTTGTGCTGTGGAGCAGCTGCCCTTGCTGTGCATTGGGCTGCTGGCTGCTCTTTGGGGTGTCAGTTCCCATCTGTACCATGGCCAAACAGCTGCAGTGTGTGGGAAAGGGCTCAGGCAGGAGGCAGCCATAGGGGTATCAGCCCTTAAGGCCACCTTGCCAGCATGGTTGGTATTATTAGAGATTGATTAGTATCTCTAGACTGACACTAGAGAAAGAGTCCTTCTTGATTTAATATTAACATAGCTAAATCAGGTAGGAAGTTAACTTTCTCTTCTTCACCAACATCTTTTGCAAGCATTGTAAATTTGTTGTATATTTTGAGGCTGTGAATAGATTGTTTTATTTGTGTTTTACCTTAGTGTGGCTTGAACCAGATAACTCACAATAACCAGACAGAAGCAGGGATCTCCTGTCCAAGAATATGGCAACTCATGACCAGAGCACCACTACAAGTGATTTAGCTCTGCCAGATGAAGGTCCCCAAAGTAGCCAAAGGGCAGCAGGACGGCTTTTGCTGCACGGGGAAGATGTGAACTGGTATCGCAAGGGCCAGGAGAGGCAGAAGTCTTTTCTGGTGGTTGCCTTAGGTGCTGGACCCCAAAGGCACCAAGGGGTTTGCGGCAGTATAGCATGCCTTGGGCTTCAGCTGAGAAAGGGAAAAGGTATGTGGGAAGCTACTGCTACTGAAATTAAATGAGTGAGGCAGTAGCTGTGAGGCTCTGGCCCAGGCTCCTCTGCCAGCAGTAGTGAGAGGAGGGCAACCCTTAACACCCTGGTAATATGCATATCCAAGAGGTCTGAGGAGGCCCAGCAAGGCCTTGTGTGTGGTCTGGTGCCCCCAGGCAATGGCAAAGGGAGGGTGCTGGCAAAGGAAACACTCTCCTCTTGCCAACCACCATTACATTTGTCTTCACTGCTTAAGGCAGAGCCAACTCTTCCCTCCACTGTCACGCTTCACTCTCCTGGGCAACCATTAACCGTCTCCTTCGCACAAGATTTCCAACCAAGAGAATACAGCATCCCCTGGGACTCCCGGGTCCTAGACACCAAAACATCACTAAATTGAACAGATGAAAACAAGGACACTGGGAGGGAAGAAAACTGCTGAGGGAAGGGGCCTCATGAGAGAGGCTGTACCTGACAGCCAGCCCCCTGCAGCTGTGTGCACAGCAGGGGAAGGCAACATGCACTGCCGAGCCAGGGCAAGGCTGGGTGCTCAGATGCATGCAGTGTGTATGTATAGTGATCTAGATGCAAACAGCATGGCCTGCAATTTGCTTTTATCACTGTCCAACAGCACCCTTGGGGTAATGCTATTTCCCAGCACATCCAGAAACTCGGGGGACATGAGGGTGCTGCTGCCCTGCTCCCCCTGGGTGGCCAGCAGCCCCAGGAGGGCCTCTGGAGGTTCTATGCCCCAGCAATGGGTCAGGACTGAAAATGGTCCCGCTGCTTGCACCAGGGGCACGGAGGCACGAGGAAGAGAGAAGGATGCTCTAACCTCACCCCACTAGGCACTCCAAAATTGCAGCTGCACACCAGTATGTGACTGCTGAGCACACCCGGGTAACTCGGTGTTTGGAGCACTCTGGCAGAGGGTTTAAAGAAGACAACTTTAGCCGTGTCCTCAGGATGATCTTCGCTTACTTTCAGTTTTATCTGTTATGAACTTAGTTCCTAGTCTGCATGGGTGTAATCACTTTCTTCCCTTCATCTGGGAACAGGGAAGAAGTGAATCACAAGCCAGCGAATGTGATCTTTCTGTACTGAGTTTTTTGTTTGAGTGAAACTTTGCAGCATCCTCAGTAAGATGGTCTTGAACTTCTTGCATTTTCCAGGCACTTAAACACACCGTGAATTACAATGTAATTGAAAAATGAGCCTGTTTCTTAGAAATGAAGTGTAACCAATAGCCCCGGTCTGCTGACTTAATAGAGAAGCTTAACATCATTATATCTATATTAATAACAAGGCCAGTCAGCCATTAGCAAGAGGAGTTCATTCATTGCATCTCTCTGACGCTTTCCAGCTTGCTTTTTTCATGGTAAATGAGTGTTGCTTGTGCTCATTTTCTATTCAGATAATTCCCATTAGCAAGATAAACACATGGGTGAGAGATCCTACTTTCCTCTACTTCTAAATAAAAGCTGCTAGCAAGATGATGATAGAAATAATACCAACCTATGACAGAGGAAAATACAGAGAGAAGGAGGAACCATAGAGAAAGCAGTCCTGGTGTGGGAGAGCAGAGGAGGATCAGGAGGAGGGACCTGGAGCCCTGACCCAGAGCCGTTCAAGCCTTTCTAGCAACTCACCCCAAGCTAAAAGAGGCTCGGTAATGGACAGCAGGACTGAAGGGCCTGGGACACAGAGACAGACAGCTGAACTCACTGGAAGCTTATTGTGTTTAGCTTTATAGCAAGCTCCTAACTGAATCAATATTAGCCATATAGATTCCCAGTGGTCTTTCATTCTGCCCCACAATCTTGTTTTGAATAAACATCTCAGCATTTGAGAGACATGTCAGACAGCTTGCATGTATTTCATTGACCAGATGCACTTAATATAATCTGCTTGATATGACACTGTGAAGGATCTGTTCCATTTTCCTTGTCACCAGCAGATAATGTGTACTCAACAGGTTAGCTCACCTACCTGAAAAAAATCACAGCTCTGCTGGAGACTAGGTATTACCAACTCAGCAAAGCCATCAGTTCTGTAGCATATAACAATGTCCACTCTTCCCTCACAAAGCTGCTCGGGGGTCGCTGTTACTCTCTGGGATGCAGGACTTCATCCTGTCTCCTCTTGCTCAATTCACCTGCTCCATGGGTACCAACCAGCATTTACACGTAATCAGTCAGTGCCGTTGTTTAATCAGTTGTCATAACCAAATTAAACTCAGCTTGAAGCTTGATGCCTGTTCCAGACCTAAAGAATGATCTGCGTGTTTAAAAGCTTACCTGCTTTTTCCGACTGTATCAGTTGCACCAATATAATGAATTCCTACACCCTTTTGCCTTGTTTCCATCTGCCTGAAGCAGAACAGTGTGAAGTCTGGCAAACAGCAGTTTTTAAAGGAACGCTATTCAGCTTCTGATGTGTAAAATGCAGATGCAACTAAACAAAGTGCAGCCTTCTTTCGTGTCAAATATACAGCAATCAGAACTTATTTTTTCTACAAGCCTTCCTGGAAATGGATTATCTAAGTCTTCTGCCTGCAAATCAATATTCCCACTCCCAAGCAATCTCTCCAGAGCCAACAAGCATTCAGACTCTTAATGCTCACCACAGTTACTAAACACCAGCCTGATAGGGCTTTTGTACTGGTGATTAGGGCTGCCTGCACACTGCAAACAGCGTTTGTAAGTATTTGTGAAAACCCCCAAATGCTGCTGGATTCATCCATGTTCCTGATCCATACACTAGTTACTTTTTCAGGTATTTCTAGAAAATTCCCCCCGTCTCCTTTATAATTGTTGGAGAAATAGATTTTCATGATGAAGCTCGGCCTGTACAGAAGTCTAAAGCGAAGGACAATGAGGCCCGGGTATGTTAAGGCTTCTGTGTTCTACAGTTGCAAAAATAATGCTGAGTGGTTGATGGGCACACTTGTGCATTAAAACACAAAAGAAATTTAGAAAAAAAAAAAAAAACCTTCTGAATTTGTTCAATTTTCAATTGCTCAATTTGTTCAATTTAAAATTGTTTTACCGTGTTTATTTTTACTCATTTTTTGGTAACAGCTATTCCTGGGAAAGGCATTCACACAACAAAATTAGACTCAGTTTGGTGGTGACAATAGGTGTTTAAAAGGTTTTAAAAAGTTGCTGTTAAACAAAAAAACCCAGATAATAGTGCTGATCATTTTGTAGGGCCAGTTAATTTTTTTTCCTACAAAAGCTTTGTAAAAGGGGGATGTTTCATTCAGAGCATTTGGACCAGGTCTGCAGTGACATTTTCAAACTCCACTTATTCCCTGTGCAGCTGGCGTGCTGCATTCACCCCGTGGTGGCTGGCTGCACTGGCCTGGATGTAATGTTGTTTACATAGTCAGTCACACACAAAATCAAGAATTACTCTACTGTATGAACAGGGTATTCATTACTTGCTACATCCCATTTTAAAGGTTTCATTCACCCAATCAAGAAACAAAAATGACACAATGTGACCTAGCTGAACTGACACAAAATGAATTAACTCATTAGTTGGAATTTGGGTTACCTAAACGGTCCAGGAAATCATAACTGGATAATTAATGACTAATTCTTAGAAAGAAAAGGAGCTTTATTTTAGTCTCAAGGAGTTTCTGACCAGTGTGCTTGCATAAATATGAACTAAAGGAATAGCAAGAAGAGAAGGAAGAGACTAATGCATTTGCATCAAGCCAGTGAGGCTACCATGCCAGAAATCCTTGGTAGTATTCAACTGAGCCTGTCCTAAATGTGGCACACAGAAGTTAAACAACAAAAGCTGTTCAGGGACAGTTTTGTTCCTAGATATTCTGGAATCACACCATGCTGATAGGCCAATTCAGCTGATATAATAAGCCTTGCCAGAATCTTGAGAGATCTGTCCCCTCTTCCCTCAAAACACATTTAGCAGCATCCCCAGTTTGGTCCCCCGAATTGCTTGCACTGGTAGAGACCCTGCACAGGGAACAGGGCCTGGTCCAGGGTCTAGCACACCGGGCCACCCCTATTTGAAACAATTCTACGTGGTGATGGAGGTGGGACACTCAGGTATCCGTGCTCCTCCTCTTAGCAAGTATCTGGGTGCGATGGGCACTAGATTGCACAAAATACCAGATGTGTTCAAAATCATAGACTCATAGAATAGTTTGGGTTGGAAGGGACCTTTAAAGGTCATCTAGTCCAACCCCCCCCTGCAATGCTCAGGGACATCTTCAACTAGATCAGGTTGCTCAAAGCCCCATCCAACCTGGCCTTGAATGTTTCCAGGGATGGGGCATCCACAACTTCTCTGGGCAACCTGTGCCAGTGTTTCACCACCCTCATCATAAAAAATTTCTTCCTTATATCTAGTCTAAATCTACCCTCCTTTAGTTTAACACCATTACCCCTTGTCCCATCGCAACAGGTCCTACTAAAAAGTTTGTCCCCGTCTTTCTTATGAGCTCCCTTTAAGTGTTGAAAGGCTGCACTAAGGTCTCCCCAGGGCCTTCTCTTCTCCAGGTTAAACAGCCCCAACTCTCTCAGCGTGTCCTCACAGCAGAGGTGTTCCATCCCTCTGACCTGTTTTGTGGCCCTCCTCTGAACCTGCTCCAACAGGTCCGTGTCTTCCCTGTGCTGAGGACCCCAGAGCTGGACACAGTATTCCAGGTGGGGTCTCACCAGAGCAGAGGGGCAGAATCACCTCCCTCGACCTGCTGGCCACACTTCTTTTGATGCGGCCCAGGATAGAGTTGGCCTTCTAGGCTGTGAGAACACGTTGGCTCATGTTCAGTTTTTCATCCACCAGTACCCCCAAGTCCTTCTCATCAGAGCTGCTCTCAATCCCTTCATTCCCCATCCTGTATTGAAACCGGGGATTGCCTCAACCCAGGTGCACTTGGCCTTGGTGAACCTCATGAGGTTCACATGGGTCCACTTCTCAAGTTTGTCCAGGTCCCTCTGGATGGCATCCCGTCCTTCAGGCGTGTCAACCACACCACCCAGCTTGGTGTTGTCTGCAAACTTGCTGAGGGTGCACTCGATCCTGCTGTCTATGTCACTGATGAAGATATTAAACAGTACTGGTCCCAATACAGATCCCTGAGGGACACCACTTGTCACTGATCTCCATCTGGATATTGAGCCATTGACCACTATCCTCTGGATGTGACTGTCCAGCCAATTGCTCATCTACTGAACAGTCCACCCATCAAATCCATCTCTCTCCAATTTTGAGAGAAGGATGTTGTGGAGGACCATGTCAAAGGCCTTACAGAAGTCCAGATAGATGACATCCATAGCTCTTCCCTTGTCCACTGATGTAGTCGCTCTGTCACAGAAAGTCACTAGGACTTGGAACAATCTGTCAGAAATCCTTTCATCAGCTTTGCCATTAGAGTGACATTGCAGAATGACAATCTAACACATTGTTGATTCTGAAAACAAACTAGGTTAATAATAGCAAATCCCTACAGACTATGAGTAAATCAAATTCCTGAAGATCATGAGAAATTCCTTGTTAAATAAAGATTCTGCTGAAAGAATATTTCCACCTGCAGACTGCTTTTACCAAGCCTTGGTTACTCATGCTAACAATCAACTCTTGTCTCTTCTCAACACTTCCATACCTGGAACAATGGTTAATAAAATTCCCTCTGTACTGCCAGAGTTCTCCAAATCTTAAATTTTACAGAGATGCACATTGGTTCATTGATATTACTGGTTTATTTCTCTTTTCTATCTTTGTAGCGAAAGCTATATCATTGCACAGCCATTTCTCTCTCTTGAAACATTTGTTTTAAGACACTGCCAAAGTCCAGCTGCAGAAAAAGACAAGTTTGTGAGGGTGTATGTGTGTTTGGAAGGAGATCTGACAGCTTGTGAGTTATCAAGGCTGAAAAGCTGACAATTGGGTTCTAATGTTTGAAATGAATATTGCTGGTTTCATTACCAAATAAATCTTTGGAAATGTTCTGGGAGCTAATGGGCTACTTCCTTTTGTGGACAGTATTTCTCCTCCTTTCCTTGCCTTTCATTATTTATACCTGCCTGATACTGTACCCCTGATGTTGCTGGTATCCTTTTATTAGAAAACAGGGAAAGATTACTTTCCATAATAGCTTTTCCATGTTGCATAAGGTAGAGTGCAAAATGACTGCTTTTTGGCTGGGAAAAAAGAAAAATTTCTCTATTGTCACAAATCACTGTCTGCATTTTATGATACTATATCTCTCTGAGCAGCTGCAGTCTAGCGTAGGGATTGCCCTTCTTCAGTAATATGAACGTGTCCTTAAACAGCTGGAGATAAGCACATTCGGAGCCTTACTGAGAACACACCATCACATTTCCATTGGTAATGAGCAAAACATCTACAGTACTTTCCATCTGAAATGAGCTTTACTGTAAGCTAAAGATACCAGCAACCAAGTAAAAATATCATGTCAGCTGGGCAGTGGCCTCCTGAAAGCATGGTAGCTCTTGCCCTTATGCATTGGTGATGAAATTAATCCCTGAGATATCTCCATTAGACACAGATGCTTACTTGCACCTACAAGGGAAGTTTTTCTCATTCCTGGAGCTATAACAGAAATTATTTTGAACCAGAGAAAGGTGTAACACTGTAAACAGCAGGGGCACTACATGATGTGGAGATGTAAGAATTACACAGTTGCTGTATGCAGATACCTCTGTTTTTATTTTTTTTTCTCTTGCTTGCTCAAGTTCTGTCTCCTGTGTTTACATAGCAACTTTTGTCAAGGACTGCATGAGACAACATGCTGTGCAGCAACACTGCATGAGCATAGGCTGTGTTTGGTGTTTCTGCTATAGGATCAGGGTTCATGGCAGAGTCTGGAGCCAAACATCTCCCGGAATCAGTGGGTTTCTGAGCTGCTCCCTCAGGTCACGTACAGGCTTCTGTAGACAGCTGTGGCATTGCTCGGGCTCACAGAGCTCCTGCTTTGGGCAGGGAAAAAGGAGTCCCCTCAGCCACAGCTGGGCTGCCAGCACGAGTAAGGCAGGGATAGAGAAAGGACCCCGTGCTCATCTGCCTGAAATTTACTCTTTATGCAGGAGTTAAGAAAGGAAGGAAAAGATGACTTGAACATCATTGTGCTCCCCTGATCCTAGGCCGTTTTGGTTCGAACAGCTCCTGAATTGGCATTATTTCCCACTGGCTACAGTAATGTTGGTAGCAGCCAAAGAGCCTGCTGAGCAAATAATGATGGCTCCTACCACTTCCTTGCTCTGACGACCTCCTGTGTGGAAACAGGGCTGGCTGGCTGGAGTAGGAACAACATTGCTGAGTCGAGACCCCACAAGTAATTCTTACTAAAGGGAATTCTAACATGAGACATCTTTCCATCTGTTTTTCCATGCTGAAGCAATACAAACCCACCCTCTGCTCAGTCCCTTTTGTAAATTTGCCAGTGGTGTTTGAGTCACTGAGACAGATGAAGTGAGCCTACAGCCAAACTTTGGGCTACACAACCAACTCTCACAAACGTTGCTGGCCACTTTTTCCTTTGTGGGCACTACAGCACTGGGGCTGGGCTGTGGGCTAACCGCTCTCTTCAGGTCAGCCAACGTAGGAAGATGCACCATTAACCTCCTCCCTCAACAGCAAAGTTCCCTGGTCCCCACGCTATTGGATCAGCCTCCATGGAGATGTGCAACAGGGGGAGTCGAAATGGGATGTCTGGGGGAAGCCTTTGCTTTGTCTCTTATGTCAGACTGCCCCTGGTGCCTGACTGCCCCAGGGTCCCCAGAGGAGGAGAGACACCCCTCAGTGGAGAGGAGACAGGTTGATGGAACATTTTTTATTTATGGCCCTGTGAGGTAAAATGGGAGGTAATAAAGCTGTATCTGGATTTACATGAACAAGCCACCCATTGAAAGGCTTCAGTGTTTTCAAAAATCCTGATTAAAAAGTTGGACCTTACTTCTAGCTCCAAGCAGGCAAGGACTGCAAATAAGACATCGCCTCTCTCCTCTCACTCTTCTATTGGGAGAATTTTACATAAATTAAAATTAATGCATTTTTTCAAGTAGGTCAGTGGAATGTAAATGTTCTGTTCCAGGGAGGATTATACATCGTAATTCAGTTAAGGGACGCACAGCGCAGATCTGTCCTGCTGCATTTATCAAAGCTAGGCTGTTTGGAGCAGAAAGCAACCAAAGTTTTCCTACCAAGCACTTCATTGCAGTATCAGAAGGCTCATGGGGCTGAGGATGGGTATTTGTCTCGCTCCTGGGAAATCTCAAAATCTTTTGCTTTTGTCTATGTATCAAATGTGTCCTCAAATGTGGCCATGAAATCTGTGTGAATAAAATGGGACAGCAGAAACAGCCCGCTCTCAGTGCTTGTTAGCTCCAGTGGGAGCATGCCTCCCCTGTGTTTGCAAATCAGGCAGAGCAGCTTGAGATGCAGCAGCAAGTTGAGCAAAATTGAATTTGTGCTGCCCCACAAACATGGAGCGTGGCTACTCCTGCCTCCAGGCCCACATCTGGCTGCTGCCAGCTGTGTGCTGCCCTCAACAACCGCCTACTTTGTTTATGCCTTAGACCCCATAGTCAGCCCTGGATGCAGACACTGTGCCACTGAACTAGTGCATCTGAACTCCTGATGGGGTCTGCAAACCAGCAAACAAGAACGAATGTAATTTTATGTCTCTCCCTCTGGCTTGGATTTTCTCCTGGGCCCCAAATCTGCAAGCACGTACACACTCACGTGTAGCAAAATGAATGGCCACCTTGATTTCCAGCCACACTGGAGAGAGGCTTCAGAGGTAAGCAGGCATGTGGCTGTTTTCAAAACTGGACTGGGGCTTTTGTTTTGATGGGCTTAGTACTGTATATTCTGGTATAAGAAAAAATGCTGTGACTGAGACCATAATAAAACAGCAACTCAAAATCTTCTCAAAAAATAACATATTTTTTCATGATGGATGACACTGAATTATGTTGGCTCCCTTTAGAGCAGCCTCATCTTTCTTCTAAAAAAAGCATCATAAGTAAATCTGAGTTGCAGGCTTCCTTTTATGAGCATCAAACCAAAATTGCTATGAATGCAGAATAGCCCCAAACAAACTTGTAAACAGTAGGTGGAAGGAAATGGGAATTTGTTTTTCACACTGTTCCAGTACACCCTTTCCTTGCCTTGCACTGCACAATCATACCCAGGATGTATTTTCCATTCCTTCAGATAACGAATGCTCTAGTGAATGAGATGAAAGGTCTCTCTAGTCCAGTATCCCACCCCAGATGACAGCCTATGTGGGTATTTAAGGAAGGACACAAGGACAGGGGAAGTACACGGTGATCTATACTTGATATCCTCTTCTGGCTTTTGACAATCAACAGTTTCAGGAGTCCCTGAGCTACAGGTTGAAGGTGGATTTTTCAGCTTAATAATGGTCCTATATGGTGTGACTTTGTCTAAGTCTTTTTCAAACTCATTTATACTTTGGCAACAAGTCCCATGGTTTAATGCATTATGTGGAAAATTCCTTCCTTATGGTTTAGACCTACTGTATGATAATTCAATTTGTTACCCTTAATCCTTGGATTGGAGAAACACAAATTAACCTTGTCCTCTTTACCTTCTCCACGCCATTGGTGATTTTATACACTTATACCAAATTCCCTCAGGTAGTTTTCTTTCCAAGCTGAAAAGGTCTAATTTAGTCTTTCCTCAAAAAGAAACTGTCCCAAGACTCTGACCATCCTTGCTCCCTGTTCTATATCTTTTCTAAAGTTATTAGCTCAGTGCTGCAATGCTGTTTTCTGTTCTGTTTTGTTGCGTTCTCTCACTCAGTGATTCCCACTATCTGATTTGCCTTTTGACTGTTGCAGGGCAATAAGTGATGTTTTCAGAAACCTCATACCTTAATTTCAGTTACCCAAGATCTTTCTTGAGTGTTGCTATCTAGAGCCCGTCACTGCAGATGTATAAGTAGAGTTATTTTTTCCCTAAGTGCCTTACTTTGCACTTGTCAATACTGAATTTCATCTGGCACTTCACTGTCAGTTGGTATTATAAGCTCCTTCTGCAAGAGTCAGCTTTAGCTTTGATTATTATGAATAATTTTGTATCATCTGCAAACTTTGCCAGTATTCACTTGCTTTGACATGCCACATACAGAGATGGTGAACAGCACCGATCCCAGCATAACCCCTTGGGGCACTCCCCTGGTAAATCTGCCTCCGGTCCAGAGGAAATGTTGCTTTATTTATTCTGTTATTCATGCAGCTGCCTATCACGTTACTCACCTTTGTTCCTTGGAGTGGAGGCTGGTGTAAGCTCTTCATTGGTAGCTCAGCAATTTCATATTTGAGCTGTTTTAGCACACTTAGTTGAATGCCGTATCGTACTCGTAGTTTGATCCAGGTCAATTTATCCAAGAGGCTCTGCTTTCCAGAGGCTGTCTGTGCTTCTCCTTGACCAAAGACTGCGGGTGTTTTCTCCACCAGCTCAGGTCTGGGGACTTCTTCAGTATCCAGAATTTAAGTTCTATCAGTTACAACTGGAGAAGTGTTTTAAATATATTGCATTGTAAGCCTGGAGTGTTGGAATTAGCATTCCGTTGAGCATGTAACACAGTAATGTCTTTCTGAGAACTATTGTCCAAAAAAAGGGGAGTAGGGGGAACTGACGGCTGCTAATGAAATGTTAATTTAGTAGAGTCCATCTGAGTAAGTCTGTGTTGACATCTATAGAGTTGCACATAAGCTTGTGCTCATGTGTTCCCCTGAACTGGGATCTATAGCAACAGAGATATATGGTTATACCTTTTCTTGTAGGTGGGAAGGAGACTCCTAGCAGGACAACAAGCTGCATTTTGACCCTTCATTTTCCCATTTACTTGCACTGCAGGCAGCTTTATGGTCTACAGATCTTTCTCTGATAAGCAGATGCAGGGCTTTGCTTCAGCCAGGCTGGCAAACTGGTAAGCCACTGGTCTCTTCTAGTTTACTTTGTGTCATCCCTCTATGCTAGAACAAACAGCAATTGCTAAGTTGAGGATTGCCAAAGCTGAGCCGAAGTATTGCTTGTACCACTCTGTGCTGTCCTTGCAGCCTGGCTCCACAATATAATTCATGAAGAAAATAATACACATTATGACTAAGTATTTTAGGTATAAAAGCCT
Source organism: Theristicus caerulescens (assembly GCA_020745775.1). Lineage (NCBI taxonomy): Eukaryota > Metazoa > Chordata > Aves > Pelecaniformes > Threskiornithidae > Theristicus > Theristicus caerulescens. Next base: position 54,740,955 of record CM036564.1, read on the forward strand.
CCTCAGATAAAAAAGCCTCCTCAGATAAAAAAGCCTCATCAGATATAAAAGCCTATTATATTTCGTTGCTAAGGTGCAAATCACACTGCAAGTAATAGACATATAAGCTACTATTAGAAATAGCTTCTCATTCACCATGAGCCACTGATTATAGAATTTTGTGAGTGAAGCCTACTTTAAAGCATCATCTATCTGGATTAATTTCCGTGGTCCCCATGGTGGATCAGACCAGGCTCCCCAGTACCACTGTCTCTCATGTGGAGCTCTGCACAGGCCTGGCAGCTTGATGCACAGACCTAGCTTGTGCAACAGTGACAGACTTTCCTATGTACCAGATCCACTGGGGGCAGAAAGAAAAGAAGACAAATGATAGACTTGGCATCAGATTTGCAAAAATTGGTTTGGCCAGCCACCCTGTACAATATATTCTTGTTGTTATTTGTCATAAACAAGTGAAATATTAATTTTGTTTCTTTATTAGCATTCTCTCTGCAAAAGATCATAGAATCATAGAATCATAGAATTGTTAAGGTTGGAAAAGACCCTTAAGATCATCGAGTCCAACCATTAACCTAGCACCGCCAAGTCCACCACTACACCATGTCCTCAAGCACCCGTCTTTTAAATACCTCCAGGGATGGGGACTCAACCACTTCCCTGGGCAGCCTGTTCCAATGCCTGACCACTCTTTCAGTAAAGAAGTTTTTCCTAATATCCAACCTAAACTTACCCTGGCGCAGCTTGAGGCCATTTCCTTTCGTCCTGTCACTTGTTACTTGGGAGAAGAGACCAGCCCCCACCTCACTACAACCTCCTTTCAGGTAGCTGTAGAGGGCAATAAGGTCTCCCCTGAGCCTCCTCTTCTCCAAACTAAACAACCCCAGCTCCCTCAGCCACTCCTCATAAGACTTGTGCTCTAGACCCTTCACCAACCTCGTTGCCCTTCTTTGGACACGCTCCAGCACCTCAATGTCCTTCTTGAAGTGAGGGGCTCAAAACTGGACGCAGTATTCGAGGTGCGGCCTCACCAGTGCTGAGTACAGGGGCACTATCACCTCCCTGGTCCTGCTGGCCACACTATTCCTGATACAAGCCAGGATGCCATTGACCCTCTTGGCCACCTGGGCACACTGCTGGCTCATGTTTAGGTGGCTGTCAACCATCACCCCCAGGTCCTTTTCAGCCAGGCTGCTTTCCAGCCACTCTTCCCCAAGCCGGTAGCGTTGCCTGGGGTTGTTGTGACCAAAGTGCAGGACCCGGCACTTGGCCTTGTTGAACCTCATACAGTTGGCTCCAGCCCAACGATCCAGCCTGTCCAGGTCCCTCTGTAGGGCCTTCCTACCCTCCAGCAGATCGACACTTCCACCCAACTTGGTGTCATCTGCAAACTTACTGAGGGTGCACTCAATCCCCTCATCCAGATCATCAATAAAGATATTAAACAGCACCGGTCCCAACACTGAGCCTTGGGGAACACCACTCATGACCGAGATGGTTGAAGAGACAGTGTTAGGACCAATAAACATTTTTTTTTTTCCCAGCATTTGGTCTCCTGTTCTAAGTGCTTTACATTCCGCAGGAGCACATACCAAAGCCTGCTGCCTCCCATCAACACCCACGTATAGGATCCCAGTGGACTTAAACACTGTGATATCCCAGACAAACAGAGTGCTAATCTGCTCCAAGTACCCAGTTCTTGTGTTTTTAACAGAAAACTTGCGGGGGAACCTAATTTGGCATCTGTAGAAATCCATGCCATCTCAAATTTGGCGTCAGTGGGAGTAAGGAGACCAGAACTGCTGTAGCAAACAGCCGAACTCCAGCAGAGACTGATTCTGATCACTGATGCTTCACTTAATATTGGCTTTGTGATTTGTTCAATTTCTTCACTGCAATATGTACTGCAGGTCCCATTTTCCTCTGAAACTCCTCCTGATGCTTTATGAATGCAGGATTGGTGCCGAAGAGCTGGACTTGAGCACCTGGAAGGTGCTAAGCACACTCAGGTACCATTGAACTGAGGGAGCTTTGAGGCTGCTCTGGCTTTTGCTCAGGCATCTTTGAACCTTTTGCTTGTACAAGGGAATCCTGAACACAGGAGCCTCATTTGTTTGCCTGCAACGGCTTCTCCTACTGCTCATCCTTTAAGGAGCAGTACTGTGTCAGGGGAACACCTCCCAAACGCACCCCAGCATCACAGCGCAAAGGGTGAGAAGAGGGTAAGGGAATTTCAGATTTGTTATAAATAACAATTAAACCGCCGATGTTGGCTTTTCCGGCCGGAGTACGAGTGTGTGTTTGGCCGCTGCCCGGTCAGGGAGCAGCGCTGGGAGGGCGCTGGCAGCGGGAACAGCGCGAAGCCCGGCGAGCCGGGCGCGGAGCGGCTCCCAGCCGGGCTCCCCAGCGCGCCCTAGCGGCGCCTCCGCGCACAGCCCGGGCGCGGGGTCCCCGCAGCCGCCGGCCTCCGCCTGCCCCGGCTCCCGGCTCCGCAGGAGCGCCGCAGCCGTGCCCACGCTGCTGGCCTGTGGGTCCTGCTGTGAAACCAGGGTGGGATTCGGTCCTCCCCTCCCGAAAGGCCGCGATCCTGCCCTCACCAGGAGCTGGTTCATCGGGACATGAGTACCGCTCCCTCCTGCTCCGCGGCTTTGCAGTACAAATACCATCAGTGCACCCCCAGGAAAGGCACATGGACACCCAGAGTGGAGGCACGCAGCGGACAGGCGTTTTCCCCAGGCGGTGGCCACGCAGCTGTGTTAGCGCAGCCCATGAATCAACTGCATCACGCCGAGAGGCAGACCCTGGCACGTCAGCTCAGCCCCGAGGTGCTCAGCACAAGGGTGCACGTTTGGGCACTGTCAGCGCCGTGGGGATGGCAGCAGCCAGCACAGTTTCTCCAGTCCGTATGATAACCACTGCCTCTCCCGGGGAGGTTTCTCCATCCACCCACCTTGCAGAAAAGCGGGACCTGCGAGGCTCCTTGTCCCCAGGTTGCTCAGCAAGTGCAGCGTGCTGTTCACATTTCCCGGTACTCACCTCCCAGGGACCCTTCTAGGGGTTCCTGGGGTGACCCTCAGCAGCAGCTGCAGCCCTCATCACCTTTCCACACTCATTTGAAGCATAAGGACAACTTTGGAGAAGGACGTTTCCAAAGCTGGGATGGAGGGATGACGCTGAACTCGGTACAGGCTGGTGGTACCTTCCTCAAGCTACTGTTGGCTACAGCAAAGGTGGCTGAGTTCCCCAAACTATGAACAGTTCTCAAGTTATGAGTCAAGACAACAGACAGCATAGAGAAGGTTTAGAAGTCTCTCTAGAGTTTTTGCTAGGCCTTCTGGATGGATAATTCAGCCCAGCTAGGCTGGACACTGAGCCTTCATCCTAGCATCCCTCCAGAAGGGACACTTGGGGCTGGAAATGCTCCCTGGTAGCTCCCATATTGCAGATCAGGAGAGTTTGAAGATCTGGTGCAAGAAGAGGGGTGTAGTTCGTCAGCTATTTCCACCTATCATTATAGGTTAGAAGGGATTTTTTTTTTTGTTTGACAATAATGACCCATGCTATTTCTAACTTTGTTTCTCAACAGAGAGAAACTAAGATAGTAGTTAGGGTTAGTTTTTATTCTCTCTATCAATGTTACATATGAAGAACCTTAAACAAGTGTGGGTCTAAGGGCAATTTGCGCTGCGCAAACACAGTCTGAGCCGGGACTGCAATGCCACAGAAACACAGTATGGTACAGCCACTGTGGCCCATCAATGTGAGGAGAGGAAGGAGATCAAAGGCACCCTTCTTGCTCAGACATTACCTTGCTTACCCTCCATGGGGATGGCAAAGGCGCTTTAAGCAAAGCTCAGCCTCTCTGAACTCCCCCTGTGCTGCGCTGATGCACCCGCAGGTGTGCGGGTGATGCTTACCCACCAGTCGAACCAAAGCTCTTGCCGTGCTCCGCACCCTGCGGGGTGTTTCAGCAGCACTGGCGGGCAGACGCCGTGTCTGGAAATGCAACGAGAGAGGCAGGCGGAAGGAAATGTTAGGGGTATACCCGCACACCAGTGCCTTGCTAGATAGCTGCCCGCCTGCAGCCTCATGGCCAGACCACTGCAGAGAGCCAGCTCAAGGCAGCACTGCCTGCGGCTGCCTGCACCTTGTCCCGCTGCCAAGGGCTGCCCGGCTGCAGGTGCAGCCCTGGCTGGGCTGCGGGGCAGGGGCATGCCCCCTGCTAAGGAAATGCAGGTGCAGGAGTGACAGTGTGTTCCTGACTGCACCCGAGTTGGAGAGCCTGGCAGTGACTTCACTGCAGAAACACCCATGTGGCGAAGCCCTGTCCAAGAGAGTGGAGCAGGGAACAGGGCTGTGAGCCCAACCAAAATGTGGGCAGGAGGAGCGCTACCCTTCCAGTCTGGCATGGCTCTTCTGTACCATAGGCTTGAGATCCAGGCTCATCTCCTGTCCAGAGCTCACTGTGTATTTCTTTTTTGGCAGCTTTTAAGAGAAGGTCTTCACCTTTTCACATGCTCATATTCATTTCTGTGTTTTTTAATCCTTTTTGCAGCACTATTTTTTGTCAACAGAAGCTCCGTTTAGCTTTTAGCATTGAACTCATCACTGATCTTGAAATACTTAATTACTCCAGAATTATGTAAAGAAACCTATATTTGGCCCTGCTGCTGCTTCTCAGTGCATACCTGCTGTGTGGGGAGGCAGAATTTAAACCTCCAGAAGGACTAAACCAAGGCCGGGCTCATTTTTAAACATTATCTAATTTACCAGAAAGAGAGGCAGTGAAAGGCAGGATGGGCTTTGATCATGCCTAATTATGGAGTGTAATATTGGATACATGGTTACAATATTGCCATGGATGGTTTTTTCTGCCCAGAAAAACAAAATTTTTCTTAAAGAAACAGCTGTGTCCTGCCTGCAGCCTGCAGAAGAATGGCATTAGTCACGTGCAGTCCAACACGTAGCACAATTGTAAAGTTTGCTCTATGAGACTGACAGGAGCTATTCATATCGGCCCCCTCCACCATCTGCCTGAATGGCAGGCTGCGGGGTAGCAGCGGCCCCCCCGCGCCGCCTCTGCACGGCCTCAGCACTTAGTGCCTGCTCAAAGTCTGTCCCCAAGTGCAGAAAATCGGGGATTGAAAGCAAAGAGAGGATGTCACTCAGGTCAAAGCAGATTGTCAAGAAGGAAAATAAGGCGGGGGGGAAGAGTCAAAGCTTTGTCTGGTGGGAGTGCCAGGTTGCTCTTCTCTTGGGAGCAGAGGTGTTGGCTCCAACAAGGAGATGAGGAGGGAGAGCAAAGGGGATGACTGGACAGTACGAGTCTGGGGAGAAATCCTGTATTCTCCCTCCTTCCCTTCCTGAGCTTAGAGGACTCAGCTCCGGGGCAGTGCATGAGGGGCAGTGCATGAGGGGCAGTGCCAGGGCGAGACGTCCCTGCTGCTGTCTGCAGCGCCTGCGTGCTGGGGTGCAGGAGCGATGCCAAGGGCTTTGGCTGCACCCCTGTGCACACAGTGTCAGACATCCCTTGCAGGCTGGTGGCAGAGACCACAGGCCTACAACCATAGTCACCATTTGCCTGTTCCCCATGTCCTTCAGGTCCTTGGACTGGGAGCCAGGCTGCTAGCTTTGCCCACAGCAGTTTTCTCACAGATGAATTTCATCCTCAGAAATATTTATGAAGATAACATAGAGGTTTTTTCCCTTTCAAAAGGAACCTGCAGGTCCTGGGATGGACAAGCTCACGTCCCAGGCTGGGCCAGGCTCTGAGGACAACCTGTTTGGAGGCCTGGACGCCATCAGTGCCCCCATCAGACTGGATGGAGGGGAATTAATTAATTAATTTTCATCCTATGACCTGTTTTTTCTTCTCATTTCCAGACTGTGACATCTTTCCTCATGGCTGAAATTTCTGCTATCTGTGCCTGAGGTGTGTGGCTCAGAGTTACTACAATCCTTTCCTCTCCCATTGCATTCACTCCTAAGGTCACTCAGTTCTTGCAGTATGATGTTAAATAACATCTTCCATTTTTATGCCATCAGCGCATCATTAACATCCCTCCACTTTGGTCACTGTCAACAAGAAATCTAAAATCAGGACCTCTGAGAAACAGCTTTAGTGGTCTTCCTCCATCCCAATACTTCTTTCCAGGCCAATACTTCTGGTTTCTCCATGAGCCATCATCACCTCCCCTCAGGCTCCTGGCTCTCCTCAAAACCCTTGCTCTCTCTTTTTCCAAGTGTAAAGGCAGAGCAGAAGCTTAGGAAACAGCAGGTGAGTGAAAAGATATCATGCAACTGAAATATTTTGCTTTTATCTGCCCTTAATGGACACAGAAAAGGGATGATTCCCAGGTGGCCCATCTGGGAATTTTCCAGCTTATTTTCATATCATGTTTCAAAACAGTTGGAGCCCCATTTTCCCTTTGCTTTAAAGTGCACGTTCATTAGGCTCAACAAGGAGTCACAGGATTGTGACCCAAATGGGGAAAAATAGGTGAAATGTTCCACAAAACAATGGAAATTTCATTTTTTTTCTCTCCTCTCCTAGACACAAACAAGCAAAGCTTCTAGGGAATTTCTAAAGAAAATCTTTTGACTGTTGTTAAGAAGCCTTATTTTTCAAGTAAAAATCGGAAAGGTTTTTTTTAAAATTAAGGAAGATTGCCTAGTTTTAACGCCCATGGGGAAGAGATGAGGATAACAGTGCTTACCATACAGGCCTGTACCTCAGACAAACAGATACCCCAAATTAGGGAGAGCAAGAAGCCACGGTGAGCTGATTTCACTCCAGGCCTGCCCAGAAAGCATACCATGCAATACGCAGAGTTGCCATCCTGACAGCGGGCTGAACCCTGTAACACCACCTGGTGTTTAGGCTAGGATGGAGAAAAAGCTCTGTTTTAGGGGAGGAAAAAGAATTTTGAGTAAACTAGTGTCAAAACAGTGACTTCTGTATCACCTCTGTACCACTCAGCTGTTCACTGAGCTGCTCTTTGCTTCACAGACGATCAAAATAACAGAAGTGATCTGGGTGTTCCTGCTATTTGAAGTGCTCAGGGCACTTAATGGCAGAGGGATCCCTACCCCAGTTAATGGTGTGCATTGCAGTCAGTGGGTCTGCTCACACGGTCCAGGCCAGCCTGATGCTGGAATAAGTTTGCTGAATGGGCCCCTCAGCCTGGAAATAAGCTGCGGGAGGTTTTGCTGTAGAAGTGGCTAAAGACTGCCATCACTTACAATGAGTGACACTTTAAAAACACTTCCCAGGTATTTTTGTGTAAGAAACTCTTCTTTGCTCTCTCCTTTATTCAGTCTTGAAGGAAATACTGCATGTTTAGGAGAGGCCTGGCTGCAACTTTGAAATGAATGGATTTATTCTCGTGCTTTACTTAAAAAAAGGAGTTAGAAAACTTCACATACCAAAAATTCCCAAGAAGACAGCTGTCAGGGGGTGACATGTCGGAAATGAAGTGGCTCTCCAGCTGGTCCCTGTCTGCATGCTGGGAAGGCATGTGGAGGCATTTTTTCAATTGCTGTACTAGTTTGACACATTCACAGTGGAAAATGATGTATCATTCTTGAGCCTTTGGTTGGTGGACATTTCAAAGTGCATTGGATCCTCGGAGAGGAGTGCCCTATTGTTAATTGTTCCTTTCACATGTACATTGGGATGAACACGGCTAGAGCAGCGAGGAACAAAAGGGCTCCGGTGGCCTCTTAGAGAAAACCCTGTGCAGCTCAACCTGAGTCTGACCTTGAAAGGGTGGGTTGCTCTGGTTTTTAAATCCTGCTCGCCGGTTCATTCCCCTCCAGCTCCCTGCCGTTGCAGGGGAATGGGATGCTGGAGCAGTGAGCACAGCGGGGCACGGGGAGCCCCTCCACTGCTGCCACGTGGTACCCAAGGAGCTGCATCCCGAGCAAGCGTCCTTCCAGGAGGGACAGGCACGGCTGGAGTCTGGGGGCTTGGAGAAGGCTTCTGCAATGGGTGTGTTGGAGGGGTGCCAGGTTTCCCTTATCCTCCAGTAAGCAGGCAAGCCATGTTGACCCTCTGCAATCTAACTGGCCCACTAGCCCTCAGTCTCAGAGCACAGCCCAGGGGTCTTGAGCCCCTGTGATTGGATATAGGGTCTCATAATAGGTGGCATGAGTTTCCCAGGCCTCTAAGGACACAGTTCATTAACATCTTGAGACAATCCTTTGCTTCCAGGCACGTGTCCCATGTTTCTCTGTCTCTCCTTCTTGCCCCCTTGGGCAACCAACTAGATCTATTAAGAGACTGCACTGTGCAACATGGTGTCCAGCTTGGGTTCAAATGCTCAAGCACAGGAGGCAGTTGGTTCCTGCAAGCAGAGGTGTGATCCCTTGGTGTGCATCTCTTTCAATGAGCTAGACAAAACCTCTCCCTGTAGCCTCAGCTGCTGTGTTGGGTCACTGAGAGGCCAGGCCCTGGCTAGCGCATCCCAAAATAGATGCTCAGACAGGTGACTGGAAATTGCCCCTCCCAAATGAGCTGAATGGAGAAGGTTGTGCAGAGATTTGCCTGCTGGCGTGAGCCAGAGGATAGAGGCTGCAGGCAGGGCTAGCTGCCCCAGGTCGCCCAGGGAATGAACTGCTTCTGAAATAGAAACTGGAAGGAGGGAGGCACAGTGACAAATCAGCCGCTGTGTTACAGCCTGCCACGGTGCCAAAGGCTCTGTAGCACCTTCTGCTGCAGGATGTCCTGGCCCCGGGGTCTCCCTAGACCTGAAACACCTGAGCCAGGGCGCTGGCACATGTGGCTTGGGCCAGACTGGGAGAAATGACGTGAATAGGGATGGCAGCACTGGGCATACCAGTACGGGGACACTGAAGAGTCGTCCCTGAGGCCTCTGCCCAGAGTATGGTATAATGGCACAGTCTGGATCTTGTCCTTCTCTGAGAAAAATGAGACTAATAGAGATACAGTAAAATAACCATAAAATGTAGCTGTTTCAACCCTCAGTTCTCAGGCCTTTGATGCCTCACATGAGTAAGGTAGATTTTACTTGCAAAATGGATTGGACTTCAGTCCCTGCTTTCCCGAGGGCATGCCTGTGTTTGGTTCAGAGCTGGCAGCATCTCCCTGACAGTGGGTGCACACATCCTGTGCCCCTCTCCACTCTTCCTATCCCCAGGGTGCTGCCGGCTGGAGAGCGGGAGCAGTGCTGCTCCGGCTGTGGGAGGCAGCAGGTCCTGGGCTGGCGCACAGGCTGCTGCCAACTCTGTGTCGTCTGTGTGTTCGATGCGCACCGAGGGCAGCCCTTCTGCTCTCGTCTTCCTCCAGCTCTCCTGCTATTAAGTTATTGCCACCCCTTAGGGACAAGCCTGCAAGAAGGCAGAGGGCTCGCATAACTCAGGATCAGTAAAGGAAGCAGCTCAATTAGCATTTCACACGCCTTTTCTTCCCTCTCTTCTTACCTTCCCTGCAGCGGGCATGCTTTCCCCTTAAAGGATTGTCCTGTTTCTGCTCCTTGCCAGCGTTGGCAGGGTGACAGTAGTCGAGTGTGCAAACTTGTGCTATTGTCCCCAGGCCAGGGGGAGTCATGGAGACCCACTAATATGACACAGGAAAATGTTTGCTGATGGCAATTCTATGGGCTTTGTCTAACTCTTTCTCCATCATGACGACTCGATTTAAGTCTCTAACTGTTTGACTACAGATGCAAGAGTACTATCCAACTCCATCCTTTTGTCCGGGTAGTTTGAATGGGTAATTCAGCTTTTGTGTAACTCAATTGAGGGGGCAAACATAAAGACAAGATTCTTGAGCGCTCAAGCTCCCTTTCCATGGATATCTGCACATCTCTTTAGAGATTTGTTCCTTTCCTACCTTTTTCTGACATCATCCTCCCCTTAAAAAAAAAAAAAGGCTCTGATGGGGAACGGTTAAAAGTAGGCTAGCCCGGTCTCCCGTATTACATTGTCCTGTGCCAATGAAGCATGGTTAGTATCAGCCCCCAGACGGCTTCAGGGACTGCAGAGAAAAGGGTGTCTAAACTTTCCTAACTCATCCTCAGCATTTTTGCTTCGGATTATGTCATTTTTAAAAAGAAAGGCCTCGGTATGGGTGAAGAGGATAGGGGAGAATTGTAGAAATCGCGGGGAAATGATTGTATTTATTAGCTGTCTTTCTGTGGCTGTCCCCATGGCGACAATTTGTGATGGCAAAGAATGCGAGGAGGGGAGGCTGATGCCTGATTGGGATGCTTTGTATTTGGCAAAGTGGCTTCTGATTGGCCTGGGAGAGCCCCGAACTCGCCGGAGTCGATATTCATTCAGCTTGCTCAAGTGCTTGCTAAACTGCATCCAAACACTGGCGGGCCCCGGCTGCCTCCGCCGAGGTTGGCGGTGTGTAACCTGCCTAACGAGATTAGCGGGGAAGGGGCTCTTCTCTGCAGCGACGCCGCAGCCGCCAGCACCAGCGAGAAAAGCCGCCGCGCGCCGGGTGAGTGTCCGCGCTTGCTTACAGGGAGGTGGGAGCAGCCGCACCGGCTTCTTTCCACCTAAGCGCTATTTAACAAGATTAGATGCTGGGCTGGCCGGCATCGATGAGCCAGTCCCCGTGCCGGTGTGTGCTGGGGCAGCGGTGCGGGGCGGTGGGCTGCGGGCGTGCGGCAGCTCCGCCGGGAGTTTGCCGGCACAGAGGTGAGCTGATGGACAGCTTGTTTGCGTGACTGAGAAGTTTGACATGTCCCCACACCTTCCCTCCATTTGCTTGGTACCATTTGAACCCAGGCTTCCAGCTCTTAAGTCTGCCCATCGTGTTTCGCAGGTTTGCCAAGGTTTGTCCAAAGGTGGATTAGAAACTTTTCATGGGAAACTCTGCGCAGCGCACCCAGTGAGATGGCATCGGACAGCGAGGTAAAAACCCTGCTGAACTTCGTCAACCTGGCCTCCAGCGACATCAAAGCAGCTCTGGATAAATCGGCTCCTTGTCGCCGGTCGGTTGACCACAGAAAATACTTGCAGAAGCAGCTCAAGCGGTTTTCTCAGAAGTACTCACGGATCCCACGGTGCCACCCCAGCAAACCCCCTGAGTGTGGCTGGCGCAGGGGGGCAGAGGACCGGGGCCGTGGCCCCCAGCCCGAGGCACCTGACCCCAGCCCCCATGGCAGGGCTGCCGAGAAGGTTCTTCGGACAGCCGAGGCAGAGGAGAGCCTCAGCGGGGAACGGGTTTTGCAGGAGCAAAACCCTGAGGTCGCCAGGCCGGACCAGGTGCCCATGAGGAAGCGACAGCTCCCCGCCTCCTTCTGGGAAGAGCCACGGCCGGCCCAGAGCCTGCTGGGCAGGGCCTTTCCCGCCGTCCCCGAGGGGCTCCCGTCCCCCAGAGACCCTCCTCCCTACGAGGGGAAGAAAAGGAAACGGAGCTCAGACACTGCTGGCCCAGAGAGCCCCCCTGATTCTGCCCCGCACACTGGGGAGAAGGACCCTGCCGGGGTCCTCTCGGGCCGGGTGGGCGCCTGGACCTGCTGCCCCTTCCCTTGTCCCGGGCCGGGGGTGTACCAGCCCCCGGGCACGCTGCCCCCGTCGCCCTTCCCGGGGCTGGGGCTGTGGAGGAAGGGTGCGGCCGCACTGCCGGCGGAGGTGCCGCACTTCTGCAAGGAGGCCGAGGGCACGGGGCAAAAACTCTACAGACCTGTGGTTTTGAAACCCATCCCCACCAAGCCCGCTGTCCCCCCGCCGATTTTCAATGTTTTCGGCTATCTTTAGCCGGGGCGGGTGTCAGAGTCGCGCTGAACATGACAGCTCCTGAAAGTGAATTGAGACGCTTGGTCAGGCACGGGTGCGAGCTGCTGGCAGCGTGGAGCGGCGGGGAAGGAGGCCGGCGATCGCACTCTCTTCCTCGTGGGCGGGCTGGAGTGAATTAGTAACTGGTGGGAAGCTACTCGGGCTCCGCTTTCCTCTCAGTACACGGGTGTAAATTGGGAATAAGCCTTACGAAGCCGGTGGCACGGAGCATGAGGCAAACCAGGGCTCTTTCATCGACAGGCATTGTCTAAGCTGCAGTGAGCGGGGCTGCGGGCCATTCATAGCCGCACTTGTAACACCTAGGAGACCTCCTCCATGTGGGAACATCTTTCCGGGGTTGCCCTGCGGCAGCAGCAGTGAAATGAAATGAATTAAGCCCATTCAAAGAGTTTTTGTACTTTAAAGTAATTCCAGAGAAGTCAAGATATTCAGGTCACTTCCTTTTGCGTGCAAGAGACTGGAAGGACAGTATTTAATGTAGAAGCCACGCTTGTGAATTGATTTAAGTTCTTCTTGTATGTAAATACTGAGAGAATTAAAAGAAAAAATTAAGGGAAGAAAGGAGGTAATTTTATTTTGGTGATTCTGCAAATGCAGTCTGTTTATTTTGCCCCACCTGGTAGATGCAGGTTTGATTTGCAGCTGGTGGGTAGATATGAGGGCTGAAATCTCTGCCTATTCAGAGTGATGTAAATGAAAAGTAATTCTTCTGGGGCTGGGAAATTAGCTAGTGTTAAGCTGGTGCAAACAGAAACAGGATGAATTTCTGCATCAGGAATTGTTCTGCATCAACAGAACAAAGGAGAATTTATATAGTTAGTTGAATACAAAACCATAAAATAGACAGATAGAAGAAAAAAGTGTATAGAATAGCCTGCCTTGATTTCTGGCTCACAGACACCTTTTATTTTGCCTAATCATAAGATGCTACTACAAGACCTGGCTGCAAATGATTTGCCCAGCATTTTCCCAATTATTTTAACAAATTGGTGTTAGAAAAGTTAATAGGGGATTTTTTAAAGTTAGATTTCTCTTAAACCCATGGAGAAAGTGGTGCTAAGGCACAGAACATGAGATCTGAAAGGTTTAATAATGCAGGCCTATGTATCTATTCAGTTATACTGGAGTAAATCACTGAGGTCAAGAGAAGTGTATTATGGGGGGGAAAAGGGCTAGAGAATGGACACCTGTGATCTCCCAGGGCCTGAACCTCCCCTTGCTGAAGCTAATGGGGACTTCTCTCAGGGTTCAATAAAAAAGTAGCCTTGATCAGCTTGGTCTCTGGCTAGCGTAACTCCCTATGATTCTTGGTATCTCCATAAGGGGAAAAACAGGCAATGCTTCTTTTGAGCACATTGCAGTCATGAAAAAATTATCATCTTAAGCAATTGTAAAGTATCATTTTGGATCTTCTGATGGGGCTTGGTGTTGTATAACCAGGTTGCAACGTTCGTTAGGATATGAACTACTCTTAGGCTAAAGACAGCTCATTCTTTCCCCAAACCTCACAGTATATCCCAGTTTACTTTTATGGAAACAACAGCTGTGATGTGTTAGTCCAGCAGGTGAAAAGTAGAAACAGAGATGGCTTTCATTGCTTTCTCCCTGCTACCAGCACTTAATGTATGTATCAAGCCTGCATAGACTACTCCTATAGGAGAGAGAGCAGGAAATGGCTTTGGTAGCACACACCTGCAACTACATGCAAGGTGCAAGATGGTAAAGAGCTGATCTAAGGGTTAAAGACATCAGGTTAGCTCTTGATCCAGAAGTGAAGATATGAATATACTTAGATGTCTTTCCCTTTTTGCCTTTTTGGAAAAAAAATCTATGAGGGGACTCAGTCCCTCTCCACAAGGAGACTCTAACAGAAATCAGAGGCAGTACCCACATTTTAGTTAATGGGAGGAGAAGCATGGCTCTTAATTTGCAGAGCTGTAGGTAAGGAGTTTTTTACATGGAAACAGGGGCACTTTCTCACACCGATAGCTCTGTGTCACTGTTGTAATCCAGATGAAGCCAGACGCTGAACTCTGTCTCAGTGCTGTCAAGGCAGAGCAGCCTCCTTGGCATTGGTCTAGATTTCCACCTGGGTGACCAGAGCAGGTCGTGGAACGAACCACAGTTATTGCAGTGATTGCTGTGCTCCTGCTTGAGTTGAGAAGGGAAATTTGAAAGTGCTGCATATCGCACTCGAGTATGGATTTCTATAAAAAATTAAAATACTTGGCAAAGTAGATAGCCTCTGTAGAAATTTTACTTCTGAAGAAATCCAGAGAAAGAAGAGAGTTAAAATCAAGTTTCTACCTTTTGGATATTAAATTCTTTGTTTTCTTTTTCTTCTTTTAAACTGTTTCTTAGTTGAATGTATGTTGCTGTACATTTTCCATGTAGTAGAATAGCATGTTTTTAAGTTATGATGAAGGATTGAACCAGACCATTCCAAATGACCTCAGACACACAGATATTTATGCACTTACCCTCAGATTTAAACTGATGTTATTTTTTTAAATCCTTAAAATCCTTTGTGACATGGCACTTCCCTCCCCAGCCCAGGGCAGGTGGTGGCCCTTGCTGGGGCTCTGAACTGGAGCAGCAATGAAGTAAAACGCAAATGAACAGAAGACAATTGTGAAGTATATTCGAAATCACTGAATGGGGGTGCGTGAGACTTTCCAACAGGTTTGCAAAGAACAGCAACTGTCTCCTCTCTAGCAATACTTACTGTTCTCTCACCCCTGAGATTAACATCAAAATTATTAACTGTTCAAGCCTGGATTGATTCAGACTTTTCCTGGCTATTTTTGTGTTTGGTTGTTCAATGTTGCTATTCAGGACAGCTGATAGCCCTTTAGAATCTACTTGTTTAGTCGTACTTTGTTTGAAAGATGGAAACATAACATTCGAGAGCTGGTATTTACTACAACAATGCAAATTTAAACTGTTAAAACCACAATAGCTTTTATAAATAATGGGAAGGGAGAGGTAAATGAAAAAGCTTTCATACAAAATGAAATAAAAAATCAAAAAAGTGCACAAGAACATCAAGTGAATTGCACATGTTGCAGTAAAAAAAAAAAGTACAGTAACGTGGTCATGAAATATTCCTAGAACATTTCACATGAAGTCATCATCTCTGAAGGAGTCTATCTATCACACTCAGTAAAAACAAGCCATTTTACCTTGCACTGGAACTACTGATCTGCTTACAAAGCCTGGTTTGTTTGGGTTTTGGGGTATTTGTCTTTTCACAGTAACTTCTAGACAGATGCATTAAATGCACATTGGATTTGTGCAGATTCAGTATTGCGCACAAAATAGTGTGTCAATGACTGGAGTGGAGAGGTAGTGGGCTCCATTTCAGTGCAAATAAATGTAAACTGAGCGAGTGAAGATTTGCTGTAAGGATCAAGCAGAAAGGACTTAATAACATTGTAATTACCAGATTCCCCCTCTAACAGACTCTTGTCTCCTCAGCTTCTGTGCACAGTGTGCCCTTATCCTTCCCACAGTTGTGGTAGGTTTCCACCAGACCAGTGCTCTCCAGCTCAGTGACTCTCCTGCTCAGGACAGATGGTTGACAGCAACCAGGACATGGGTCTCCCAATAGAGATGAAGGTGTCTTGGTTGAAAGAAGAAATGGACTTTCCATATTTGCTCCACTCAAACCCAGTTTCAACTTCTCCAAGAACATAAAAAGAAATTGCAACTCGCGAGACTTCTGCATACGTAACAATGCTATCTCGGGGGAAATTCCGAGTTTGGGATAGCTTATGAAATCTTGCCTCTGTGGTTATACATGCAGTTGGTGACTGTGAACCCTTCTACCAGCCAGCGGTCTCCCTGGCTGTCATTGCACACCAAAAAAGCACTTAAGTAAATGGTCTCCACCAAGCCGTGTCTGTATCCATCACCCTCTATGACTCCGTTACACTCATTTAATTTCAAGGAATTTTCTTCTGATATATATAAATGTGATTAAGCTTACACTGTGAGTGAGCTTCGCTGCTCAGCCTCATAAAGTGAGAGATGCACAAACTCCACAGGTGATTTTCTATCTCTCAAGCTATTGCTTACCAATACAGGGCCTTCATTGGCAAAACTGGTCTAAAGATTTCCTGTTCTCCATCCCTTTCCTTCCACCCAGTATTTTTCCAACCTGAAGCAATTCCCTGTTCACATTGCAGGAGACAAGGGGTAGATCCTAAACTGGTAGTAATGGAAGTCACTGGTTGAAATTTCAGCAGTGGAGGAATCTCACCTGACTTTCCAAAGCTTTGCAAGAAGATCACTGTTCAGTGTGAATTGAAACTCTGTTGGTTGTTCAACTTCTTTTGCATTTGGGAAGGGGACAGCTATGGACAGGGTGCCCGTAGCTGTAACCAATTGTTCTGCTCACATTCTGTCCCACAAGTGCTGAACACATTTCACACAAAACCATCAAAAAATCTGAACAGCTGTGCCCAGACAGACTTGTATGTGTGCAACACACTTTTAGTCCTGTGTTAAGGTATGAAACTCCACACAAATAAAACTCGGTGCAATGCATTTTCCCTACTTACATTTCTATCTGATTCCATGGGTGGTATGCAGGCCAACAAACAAAACCAGATCTGTCAGGTCTCTGGTGGGGAATCCAAACAAACCATGGTGCACAGATTCTTTGTTGCCTAAGGTAAGAATGCGTGTGCCGCTAGCATAAGATCTGCAAAGACATAGTTCCAAATTTAGGCTCTTCCATCCTTACTTAGGTGCCCAGTCAGGAATGAGGCGCTCATCAAATCAGTGGTTCAGCAAGTCACACCTGTCAACTGAGCTGTAGTCACTGCCAGTAACTGTTCATGGGCTCCTTGGCCTCCCCAGCTGTGAGGGAATGTGACTTGTTAAAAACTTCAATAAAAGAATTTCACGGACAATTATAGCGGTTCAGCTGATAGATGGTAACTTGTTAAGCTGCCATAAATCAGTTGTGGATCTGAGCTGTAAATAGGTGACCTAATTTTCAAAGAAGCTGAGATAATAACTTTCATCAGTGTCAAAGGGAGCTAATAGATACTTCAAATTTCCAAAGTCAGGAAATTCAAGGCTAAATCCTAAGACTTTTATTCTGCCTCAGTAATATCTGACACCAAATGTGGTCCCATTGGCTTAAGTGGAACTACACCTGGCGCAAGTAACTTGGCATTGTTTAGGCACCTGAATAAGGATTTGGAAGCCTAATTCTGGGTATTTGTTTTCATAAATCTCAAAGTCTGACTTTCATAATTTTGAAATAATCCCTCTTTTCTTCCAGTGATTGTAATGTTATAGCCACAGAGATCCAAGGAGGTAAGAGAGGCTGGGTTTTGTAGGGACAAGATCTTCTAGTGGAGCAACAGATAAAGTTGGTTTAGTAGTGTTGCCTCTCTCCCTATGCACCTTGCTTCTCTCCTCCACATCACTTTCTGTTCATGCTCGTCTAGGGCTTTATTCTGTTCTGACACCAGCATCATGACAGAGTAATGCTAGTGGTTACAGTGCAGCTACTACTAATGTACAGCAAAAAAAAAAAAAAAAAAAAAAAGAGCTCTGGGTTGCTTTCAAATCCCCAGTCTAGGAAATTCTCTCACACAGAATTTCACCTACTTCTTACTGCAAATGTAATACAACATGAACTGTATTTACTATGTGCAAATACAATTCTTATCCTTTTCAAATAAACCTTCCCTTGAATTTTAAAGGAATCAGCATTTCTGGATTTTAGTCTATTAAAAAGTTCTGAGCTTTGAATGTTCAGAAATCAAGTACTCAGTAAGAAAGGTCCAAAAAATGAAAGCAAAAGTGTTAGCAAGATGGTGTCAAGTTATCAGAAATTAGCAACCAGCACGCTTAGCAGAAATCCAAAAAGTAGAACAGAAACTAAGATAAAAATCTGAGTCAGTGAAGGAAATGTGATTGTTTTCCCAAATATGTTGACTCTTGACAATTTCTGAATTGTGATCACAGCAAGGATGCTAAGCTCCACCACAACCCCAGGATATCTTTGAATTCCTCACTGGTACTTGCTTCAGCACTATTCATTTTTCAGTGTTGGCTTTTGTTTTTTGTTCTTTGCAGACCAAGCTCTGAGGTGAATCATATGTGTTTTCTCTTGGAAAACCTAACGACAGTCCTATGTTTAGCTCTGTCTCCTCCATTTTCTTCTCATTCATGCTTCAGAAGCATATTTCTCTTAGATTAGTTATTGGAGGGCGCTTGACCAAGCCAGCAGCAATTCCTCCCCACCATGCACGATGTGCGCCCTTGCTGTGCCAATGACACTACAGGCCATGCTGGGAAGCCGCTGCGTGTCCAGTGTGCCTGGGCTCACTGTGTGTAATCATGTTGCAAGTATCGAATCAGTCTGTCCGGGAGAGGCAAGGTGTCAAGAAGTTTAATGCGGTTTTTTCCAACCAGGCTTCGTACCTTGATGCGGCAAAGATGGGAAAGAGGTCGTGGGGGCTCTGAAAGACAGGCAGGTCAGAAACATGAGCAGAACTGGTTTAAACTTGAGAGGGACAGCTCAGCTTGGCCAGGTCAGTGGCAAGAGGAAAATGGGAGAAGGAGGAATTAAAAAAAGGGGCTTTTCTGTAATGGAGGGATGATGCGTCTGGCACTGGTGGCAGCTCATCTATTCTGAGGCATGACATAGGGAAGGAAGCAGGGCTGGAGGATGGGGTGCTGTATCCCATCTCAGCCTTAGCAATGGGCTTTCAAGGAGGATTTAAACAAGCTGCTTCACAGAACTTAGTCTTCCCACTGAAAATAAATGTAATATGTACCAAATTTAGCTTGGTGCCAGAAAACTAATTCTGATAATGTCTATGAAAGACTTTGCATCCTGAGGGAAAGGATGTTTAGGAGAGCAGAATATTAGTAAAGGCTTTAAAGGCCACTGGTGCCTGCTGGGCTGCTGTGGTCACGCTGCCTGCCTGCCCTGATCTGACTGCACCCCAGGTGCAGCCAAATGGGGTTTCCTGCACTGGCAGTGCTCATTCCCAGTGGGTCAGATCCACAGCTGCTGTACATTTAACATCACAGAGTCAGTGACACCCCAGCAATTTCTAGTGCCTCATACCTGGTCCAAAATGTAATTCAGTCTCAGTAGGGAAATCCTATCAAGTTTAAGGGATGAATACTAAGAGGAGATGGTCACTGAGGTTTTGAATCCAATAGTGGGACTATTTGTGCCAGATTCTCTCCTGTGTGACCATACCTGCTTTTTCTTTAATGACAGCCCAGTCCTCATAGCTGTCAATATGCTCCTTGAGCCGGGAACAGAGCTGCACGTTACCCACATAATCCAGGAGAACATCGATGATTGGCCCAGCCCAACGACTCATCTCTGGAGTAGACACCATTTCACAAAACTTCAAGGAAAAAAGAGATTGGCTGCAGTCAGTGGGACATGAATGCACCCGTGGAAACTGCAACGATAGCAACAGCCCCGACTGCGTTGGTGATCCCACCCTTCTACCAGCTGTGAGAACAATTACCAGTTTCCCTTCAGAAAACTTCAACCAAAGCATCTTTTTTTGCAACTGAGGGCAGAATCCCCTCTTTACAACCGCAGGAGGACACAAAACCCTGGTGAAGTCCTAGCTCTGGAGCATGGAAAGGATGCTGAATTGTTTACAGGATCCAAAGGTCCTACTTCCACAGAAATGGGAGGGCAGAGGAGCGCTCACAGCTTTGCCCCAAGCCAGTAAGGGAACTGCTGAAAGATCCACGCAGCCCAGGGCACCCTGACCGAGCGTGCTGGGCCCCTTTCCCTTCTTGGGAGGGGCTCTGTGGGGCAACTGTGCACAAAGGAGGCTGAGGGAAACAGGGAGATTCGGCAGAGCACAGCACCTCCTACTTCTGGTGAACCCACTGGTATCTGCAGCTTTTGGGGACCAAACACCTCTCTAGAAACAAGTGTGGGGAAATCTCTGCAGAGATGAATCCCAGGCAGTTTTACTCGCCCGTGGGAGAACTATCCTGGGCCTAATGCAGAGCAGAAGCATCTTCCTTACTCAGTCCTGGATCAGGCAAACCTTCTGTTGCCCCCCAGAGCCGTTGCATGGAGGGCTGCTTATGGAGATACTGAAGAACAGACTTAAGGACCTGACTTTAAGCAGTCTCATTTCAAAAAAAGTAGTGACTTCTCTTCCCACTTTAATCTGAATATGTATATTATACCAGACAGCTTCATCTATTGCTGTTAGGGTGCTGCCTATGATGAAGATATCTGTGGACTTATCTGCATGTGAGCAGTCAGAAAATTTAAGATGAATTAAATCATGCTGTGTGGATAAGAACTCAGGCACATGGCCGAACCCAATTGAATAATGGTGGCTTAAGCACCATCCATCGGCTTAGTCACTGAGACTCTCTGCAGGCACCCTCTAACCCCACCCCAAACAAGAAGGAAAATACACCAGCTTAAACCTCTTTCAGTTTAAGCTCCTGTAACTAGATCACATTTGATTATACATGCATGAACCCTAACTCAAAATGCATTAAACTCTTGTGTGGATATTCTTATTCAGAAATAAAATTATATTAGCTCATCTAGGAAAGAATAAAGCTGCAGAAAATTGTAAGGCCATTTTGTTCAAGGTGAGAGCGTTCACAGAGGTGTTTACTACTCTTCTGACTGGTTTTTTTCACTGAGCATCGCCATGTAATGTTTCCCAGGAAAATTAGACACAGTAACATTGGGAGGATCCCAACGGACAACCCATAGTTTCCTACCTGGACCGCTTAAAGGAAGTTCAGTTTAGTTTATCTGGCTGTCATTCTCCAGTGCATATGCAATTGCCATGCAGTTACCCATTGGACACGCAAACTGGGGATCTGCACTACCACCTCTAAGCAGTAACGCCACTTTGTCAGAGTTTAAATGAGGACACATGTGTAGGGCAATAAAACACTGGATCTTAGTGCTCTCCTCTTCTTGTCTTCGCCAGAGACCTTGCCTGCCTTTTTGTCTCTTCCCTATTCACAAGCTTAGTCTACAAAAATGTTTTCTGGAATAAAAATGTTCCAAAGCATGTTGCAGGAATAGAAACACAGCAAGACGAAGCAAAATAATGCAAACCTGCAACTGCAGGCAATGGAATTGACTCAGGGACAAAGTGACTGTGGCCCTGGGACATACTTTGCCTGCAGCCTCGGTAGGCCCCTGAATGCCCTCTCGCGGCAGTAGGATACTTCACTCCCCACGTTCAAGGTTTTGACACTGCAATTCTGGAAATGTGGAGTGAGACAGCAACCATTTTTCTGCATTCACTTTCTCTAGGACACATTAGTTTAGTAGCAACAGTAATGATTTATAATTATGCATTTTTCAAATCCACTTCCAGTAGCTCAAAGTCTTTACTGTATAAAGACTAATCATTCAAATTTATTATCCTTATGTAATCTTATACAAAAAAATAAAAAATGCACATCTTTTGTGTGGAGAAGGCTATAGTTTCATAAGATCTATATTTCAGAATACAAACCAGATCACAACTATATCATGAAGCTGCACCTTACAAGCCTTACTTTTACTAGCCAAATTCCCAGCAGCAAGAAACAAATTTAAAATAATACCAAAGGGAAGGGATTGCTTTTTCTCTGTATGCATTTGTCCCTCACCAGTCTCTCTCTAGGCAGATACAATTTTACACATCTTTTCCTGCCTCTGCCTCATGTGGTCTGACCTTTGAGGTGATGACTCTGTTTGTGAGTGACCTAATATTTTGTTAGGCACTAAAAGTAGTTTTAGGTGATATCCAGAGGGAAATAATGTGCTTAAATAAGTAAAAACAGAACTATTTTTGAGTGGCTAGAATATCATAGAGAGCTACAGACAAGCCCTCTCTCCTTGCCTTGGAATTCCAGCCCTCTGTTCACTCTACAAGCTACCATAATCACGGTTCAAGAACTAGAGATAATACATTTTATTAATCTTTCTTTGACAAAAATGTGGTGTCCTGGAGCAGTTTCACTGTGACAAACACTCTCAAGAAGAAGACAGCTCTGTTTGGGATAAGAGACTATTTTGATGGACTCTTACAATCTTCTTTCTAAGATTTCTTTCTGTTTGTTTGTTTCCAAGACACATTACTGGAGAGTAAAGTCTTTTGGAAGACAGTCTCTTTGGCCTAAATGACACTTTCTTCTGAATCCCTCAAAGCTACACTTAAACTAGATAGAAGCTGATTTACTTCTTCCCTGATTCCTTGCAAAACAGAAAGACTGCCATGCTGAGATTTCTTTGTTGTGTTGCATGTTGATGCCCCTCTGCAGGGCTGCTTATCCAGTAGACTCAGAAACTGCAACTATTTACATTCATTAGTTTACCCTCATAAAGTGAAGCACTAGACAATTTTAATTTAACCAGGAGCTTAAATTGCCTATCAGACAAAACAAATCTTACAGAGCAAATAAAACAAGCAAGTTTCTACTGCCCATATGCTACTGACCATATGCTACCGCCCATATGACACTGCCTGTCAAGAAAACATGCTTCACTCCTGGCACCTCAGGTCCAGAGGAAAAGAATATTGTAGGTCTGATGGCAAAGCTGTCAAGATGGCTATAATTCACTGAAAATTCAAGCTAGGGCCACAGCGGTTGTTGCCTACCCTCCTGCTGTCATTGAACATGGACTTGGAACATTCACAGACTCTTATTGAGCCTTTTTTCTGTAAATAAAGTAGGAATGAAGGCATCTTCTCTTACAGGAAAGTTGGGAGAAAAAATACATTAAAGTTGTCAAGATACATGGGTAGGAGACGTCCTCAGAAGTACTGTAGGTAGATTAGGCAGTGCTTACCTGTACTATGGTTGGCTCCTTGGACAGCTGAGGATCATTAAGTCTGTCCCGTCTGTAATTTAATGCAGGGTGTGGGCCATTTCCATACTGACACACAAAACAGGAACCTGCATCACAGCCCAGATCGAGGAGGTACTTCAGCACGGAAAGGTACTTCATCGAAAACATGATAGTAGCTGGAAATGCAGTGGGATGGCTTGATATATAGGCATCAATGTTTGCTCCATGGTCAAGGAGCAGTTTCATGGTCTTCATGCAGCCATGGCGGATGGAGATGAGTAATGGGTTGATGAGGTCAACATTGGGGTTGGCTCCGGCTTGCAGCAGGAGTTCTGTGGCATAGATGTTGTTGTTAAAAACAGCAAAATAGAGGGGCGTGGTACGCCTGTCCTCGTAAAGGCAAGACCGTTCATTGGAGAGGGCGGAGTTGACATCGTAGCCAGCATCGATCAGCTCTTCCAAGATGTCATCATTGTTGCGTTCAGCTGCTAAGTGCAGGGGGCTGATGCCACTGCGCTTGACACGGGTGCGGCTGGTCACAGGGATCAGCATGGAGACAATCCTGCCAGGTGGGGAGTCAGTAAACAGCAGTGAGCTCTAGGGGATCTACAACCATACAGCAAATCGTAGCTGTATGGTTGTAACCATAAGAGAGAGCCTGCTAAGTCGGGCACAGGATTAACTCTTTCTGAGAGAAACCAGGGTGTGCACTTGAAACCTGTCAACAACTCCCTGTGCTCCTACCTTGCCAAAAATGTGAGTTGCGTGACCCCCTCTTTCATGGAAGAACAAGGTTTTTTGAAATTATCACCCAGTTTCTATGAGGTAATGGCAGCTACAGTGGCAGTTAAGCTGGAAGAGTCGACATGCTGGCACCTCACCTGCCCTGTTGTAACTCTCTTAGGTGCCTCAGCCCAAATGGCAGATACCCAGCCGGGATGTCCCAGACATTCTGCACCTTCACCGTTGCACTGTGGGTAGGACTGGAGGAACAGGGGCATGGCCTCCAGCCTGAGGTGCCAGCAGAGAGGCTGTCTCTCCCCACCTCCATCGGGATAGCTTTATTGCTCAGCAGAGAAGGGCACCAACACAAGGCAGTAGTATGCTTCCTGGGTCTCAGCAAGAGGCCTGAGACCAGAAAGGAGGTGAAACCAAACCTTCCTCTGCAGGACTGAGCTAGGATAAACTACATATTTGGTTTCCAGTTATTACCCTGGATTGATCCCTGTCCTGGAGGCCCTCACTGTGTGGCTTTTGGCTGTGGCAAACCCATGGGGCTATCAACGTCCATCCCAGATCATGGTGAGCCAAAAAGACAATTAGGAAAGGGGAGAAAAAGAAATAAAAATATTTTCCAGGCTGGTTTCCATGCTTTAGCCCAGGGAGAAAAAATGTACAGCCAAGTCCTAAACCCCAGTAATCAGGGATTGCTATTGGAAAGCATGATGTGGCCTTAAACACTGCAACATAAATCACACTGCTATCATTATATAAAGTGAAATTCAAATATATGAAGTACAGGAGCCCTGGAGTTGCAAATCCGTGATCATTTTTATGTCTCCGTAGGTATCATTGGAGCTATATGACCAGCCCCATGGGTTAAACCCTCATTTCCTGCTCATAAAGTTGGGTGCCTTAGCCAAGGTACTAGGTTGATTCTGTAAATACAGACAAGTCACCTTAAGCTACTTCCAGAACAAGACTAGGGACCATCCAGCTTGGGTCTGCCTACTGCCTCAGGAGATGCCCATGCTCCCTATATAATGCCTGTGGAGAGAGGGATATCTAAAAAAGGAACCTGTGGGAGCCAGCAAGCTAAGCACACCTTCTCCTCCTCTTCTTCCTCCCATGCAGACTTCTCTATCTAGCAGTCAACAGCTCTGCTAACACACAAACATGTGAAGCTCAGATTCCTACCATGTAGTGTGTCTCCTTTAAAATGCTGCGTATCTTCAGCTTGACTGCAATGGCTGGTCCCAACACTGGGCCCTCAAACATATATTTACATAATGAACTAAGCCAAATATAAGCGCTACTCTCAGGAAAACCTTTGTCTGTGATGAACTGAATGATCCTGTGAAAGACTGAGCCTCCAACGCTCCCACAAGCTGAAATAAAGGTTGAAGATGCATAACACTTTACAGGATTATGTTCCTATTTACATGATGGACTGCTGATGTCTCCAAGTTACTTCTACATCTCATTTTTAAACAAAAAGTCTTTTTAAATTATGTAAATATCTTGGGAAATTAAGCATGGGGTTTTTTTTCTCCAAGCAGACTCACTAATCTTCCAGTGCTGTGACGCTCACCAGGGAGCAGGAGGTTTGGGTGCTGGTGAGCTGGCAACTTCCCACCATTAGCAAATGTTCTGTAAGAGCCATAATAACAAAAAGGGCACAGAGCACTGCGAGGACACCATGCCAAGTGCCAGCATTAGTCATCCCATGATCAACTGTTTTGAAGATTTAAGGGTCTGTTTTGTTCTTTCCCTCCAGCATATGTGCTTCAGCCAGCTCTTCACATCTGAGTTAAAGAGGCACTGTGTCATTTCTGTCTGCAAGGGGGACCTGAACCTCACCGCAGTGGTGCCACACTGAGGCTCTGCATCCAAATGCTGCAGTGTCCCAGACCTCAGTACGCTCCCTGTACCCCAGATTTATTTTGGGAGGAAAAGCAGGAAGCATCAAATTTGTATCAGAGTTTAATTTTGTGGCTTGAACCTGTCTCTCTTCCTCATCCTCCAAAGGGGGTTGGTTCAGTAATATGGTGCCTCCACCTCTGCACTCTTTCCTGTCTGTCTAGAGGGAGAAGGCAGTTCAAGTGAAGGCAGCCAAGGCCGGACAAGCCAGACCACATCCCACGTCTATCACAGGGCTGAGCTTCATGTACAGTTTCGAAATAGTGCCGAAATTCCCCTCATCCCTGACATCTGCTTCTGTGATTTCTATTTGTTAGAAATTATATGGAGGAGGAGGCAGAGCATCCTTAGTATGAGTGTGCCAAGAGTTTATTGACTTGCATTTACTTAATAAATCTGCCCACACTTCACAAAGTCTTCCCTTCTCAGCATCTCAGTTCCAAGGGGGAAGGAGTTAAATGACTGCTTGCAATTGTCCTACAGCTGATGAGATGACCCTTATGAATTTCAGGTCAGTATTGACAAGGTGTCATTTAACGTAAACAAACACCAAGCAACAAGAGTTGACAGTTGAGCCTTGGGACCACATTCTTGGCTTTTCGATGGTAGGGAGCCTTCGTGCTCTGGCAAAAAGTTGAAGCGTGGAATTCCTGCAGAATTACGTATTAAATCTGCAGGAATACAAAGAGAGGTCACCGTGAAGGGTGTTATTTTACTGAATACCAGAGGAATTAAGAATGATCAGCCTATTGGGCTAAAGCTTTGTCATTTAGATAAATATTTGTAAGAGAAGATCTTTTTCTTCTTTCTTTCTTTTCCACTTAGTTTGCAGCAGTTGTGCACAAAAATTTGTGCTCAGTCTTTTACAAGTGAAGGAACTCAGAGTCTGGGCTGAATTCTGGTCTCATTTATGCTGCTGGTTGTTGTAACAGATGTGAGGTCTGAATCAGGCCCTTTCTTTCATAACATGGGGATGGACTCAGGTTGCAGAGTTTTCATGTAAATTTCTTTTCAGGTCAGGGTGTGGAACTATAGAGGGGAGGAAAAGATTCAGAGAGCGGTCCAGACGCTATATACAAACTGGATTCAGACCAATTACTGTACTTTCAGATGAAGTTTTTTGAAAGTGAGCAACTGGAGCTGGGTTCTGTCTCTGGCACATTTCTCATCTAAAATGTGTTTGTTTTCAAGAAAATGTCTTTGTAACTCAAACCCCAGAGAAAATTTTGAATCATGCCTGCATTAGTCTATGCAGGGTATTCATGTTCATGCTGTAAGCATATAAACCCATTACATAAATTCACATTGGGCTGCCCTCTAGAATACACAGCTTGCACAAAGAAGCAGGCTTACTCCAACTGCAGAAAATGAATATCCTTAGGTCTATCAAAGTGATCTGAGAAGCTTAACTGGGATTCCCAAGCAGACCTAAATGGTAGGATAAAGGATGCTATGGGAAGGTGTAGCGCTGTCAAAAGTTTTCATTCCTCAGACATTGTGAAATATCTAAGAATCCACTCTAGCAGTTGTCTGCAAAGATAGCTTTACTATCCAGAAACAGTCTGTGCAGTTGGATATACTCTCCTTTGGCTATTGCTGAAAGGATTTTGATAGAAACTGTGATAGTCAGAAGAGTTCACTACAGTCAGCAAAAGGGTCTGTCACTGCAAGATGTGACTGTGTTTTGCAAAAATAGCTGTGGGCCACTCACCCTTCCAGCAGTGAGGGGTTAAAGGCAGGAGCTAAAACTTGCCCTAGGATCAGGAGTAAATGCTAAGGAGTTCAGGCTCAGAAGCATGCTGCGATGTCCCAGGTCTTGAAAAAGCTAGGTAAACACTATTTACATGACAGTGCAATAATCCCATCCCTAGACAGCATCTTCTAAATTGATATCCTTTATCACAGGTTGTAGAGTTTCCCTTCCTCCTATAAACACGTCTACTTCAGAGGACTAGTAAATCTACCCAATTCCTCATTATTTTTTCCATTAGTTACTTTTCTCACTGTTTAAAGAATGTGTTCAGCTCTATCCCAAACACATTTCATTTCAGAAACAAACCACTGGATCTTTTTATGTATTTGTGTGTTACATTTAAGAGTCATTTAATCACTCACTAATAAAGTATATTTTCCAGACTGTAATTCTTGTATGTCTTTTCTGAAGCCTTTCCAATTTCCTGAAAGGTTTCTGAAAGACAGGATACCAGAATTGGACACCATATTGTAACAACAATCTCACTAATGCCCTGGAGATTCACTTAACCACTTCCTGCTGTCAGCATTTGAATTACTGTTAATAAAACCTGAACACACCAGAGATGAATGCAGCATGTTCTGCTTGTGCAGAAGAATCACAACGGGCTCATGTAGGGAAATGATTG
The DNA here is from genome assembly GCA_020745775.1 of Theristicus caerulescens. Taxonomy (NCBI): domain Eukaryota; kingdom Metazoa; phylum Chordata; class Aves; order Pelecaniformes; family Threskiornithidae; genus Theristicus; species Theristicus caerulescens. Next base: position 54,768,570 of record CM036564.1, read on the forward strand.
CAAACTACACTGCAATAACTATTGAGAACTAATTCCGCCCCCCCCCCCGATGCTTTTTTATTCCATCTCAAGCATATTTTGTGGAGCTCAGTTTAATCCACTTCCAAGATACATGAGGTTATTTAGCTGTAATAGGTGATATCTTGGCAAAGCTAAAGTGATCTTGCACCCCACATTCCTCCTTACCCCATCCCAACCCATCCCATCCCAACCCGCAAACACACTCTTCAGTTTATAATTTCCAACCTGAGCTCTGCAAGCGGAAAGCCAAGTTCTAAACTGGCAGCTCCCTTGCTTGCAATGCTCAGAATTAGATCTGGGTCATAGAAGGACTTTGGATTCTTGTCTAAAAGATGAAACTATGAAATGAACTAAAACTTACTCGCAAATCCCTTTTTTGGCTGCTATGTGAAGAGGTAACAGGCCATCCTTATTGGCTTTGTTAGCATCTGCTCCTTGGGACAAAAGAAACTCCACAATACGTAGGTGCCCATTTTTACAGGCTTCATAAAGAGCAGAGGCGTTATCACTGGCTTGAGTATTTATATCAGCACCTAGGAAGGAAAAAAAATCTTTGTAGCACCAAAAGGTTAAAATCAGATGGAAGCAACATACTTTCAATGAACATAGGTGTCTCCATGACACTGGAGCTACAAAATGTGCTGGAAGGGCATGTGAATGAGGTCATATCAGAGCAAATGAAAAGGTGATACAGTCATATCAGTTATATACAGTCATATCATATATCTCCACTGGTTTTTACTATGATCTGAATTTTACGAAGGACAGTTTAAGATGGGTGGTAACCATTAGCTGCCAGTCCTGAATCCAGGCTCCATTCAGCTGTATCTCAAAGGCAAAAACTTTAAAATGTGCTCTTCTTTATATAGCATGGCCTTTTCTTTGGACACAATAATTCCATTAGTATTTATGTGTTTACACTATGTATATATACTATCCTTGAGCAGGAGTTTGAACCAGATGATCTCAATAGGTGCTCTCCAAAATTGTATGATTACGTATTGATGATACAAATTTATTTATATATACACGTATTATTTATATTCATACTTTAAATACATTTACACTGTATTTAAATTTTAATACATATCCAGGCTAAAATAGGACTTTCTGACATGACTTCTGCATAGTACCGAGTGACAATTCTAATCAGCTTTTATTTGGGCATGCTTTAGTCAATGAATATCTCATTTCAAAACTCAACACCTGAGGCCATATCTCGCCGTTTCACAAGGGTTCAAGTTAGGATACAAATAGTGAGTTTTACCAAAAAAAGACAAATATTATTAATGAGCTACTAGATTATTTAGGGCATTTTTTTCTTGAGCTCTAGTGTGTGCTTGGCTTAGTAAACAACATGCAAGAATAAACAAAGACCTAATACTTTTGGCCACAAACAATTTGGAATCTAGCTTTTTCTGTGCTAGATATTTAAGGCCTGAAAGCCTTGGTTTCGACTGTAATATACTGTACCATGGTGTCCTCAGGAAGGCTGCTCTATGTATATCCTAAACGGGAATGACAGTTCACTGGAGTTTTGCTTCTAAACCCCAATAAAGAAGCCAATCAGTCTCCTGTTTGATCATGAAAACTCCCTGCCAAAGAGAACATTTCCCTGTGCTCTCATCCCAAAGTGAAACATCTGTGTTGTGTTTGGCCCTTTGAAGATGTTGTAGCTGGAAACATCAGGAGAATTGCAGTGACAAAACATAACACAGGACTACGTTCCTAATGAAAAAGAAATGAAAAAGAAACCCTTTTTATGGTGAACATTGCTCACTGTAAACAATGCAGCGATATCATTCCTGGGATTCTCAGAGGAGCTATTTAGGGCTTGAAACAATGGGACAGTTTTATTGGATTTTCTCCTGTGTATTTTTCTCAAAATTGAACTTTAAGGAAATCCTAATATCTATCTAAGTTGAAACACAAATCACATTCTGGCTTAGTTTCTAAAATCATAGGCAATATGATGGACTAACTGGTCATATAAAATTGACTTGACAATGCTAGCTGGACAGCAGAACACATTTTTTGTCCCCCAACTCTCATATCTTTCTTAGCCATACTAACAGCTTCAGAAGTTTTTCTTATCTTCATTGCTGTTTAGCTCTTGTGTCACAAGTGCAGGAGCCAGTTCTTACCTACGTTGAAGACATTAGCCCACAGTGAAAATAAAATATGCTTCCGAGTAGTAGTAAAGTATGTTATGCTTATTGTAAAGCTATTTTACATGAGTGGAGCAGTAAAAGGTAGGTTTAGTGTAAACTAGAATCAAATTCACTCTGTTTATATGTTTGAACACATACACATGGGGGAGAGCAAGTCTGCTTCTCCTTGGTGTAAATCTGTTAACTATACAATAGTACTTCATCTCTTTTCAGCAGAATTCATTATTGGAGGAGAGGTAACCTTGCCCATCACTGCACATGTTCATGAGCATATGGGGTTGGCTAATGTTCAACTTCTGCCATCTATTACCACCTACAGTTGTCTTTTATGACTGATTGGATTTTCGGCTACATGTGTGCAGCAATATGGGTTTTGAAAGCTGTCAGGCAGTGCAATTAGAGAGCACCATATTTACTTCCCAAAGTAGCTGACCATGAATGAATGCTGAAGAAGCGCATGTGTCTAGACCATGCTCTCTGAAAGACTCTACACAATTCAGCCATCTGGAGCAACAGGGTTTCAGCACCTCTGCAGGCTAGGCCTTGTCTTCAGAGAAAGAAAAACTGAGCCAGGGAGAATTAATGGAAACTTTGAAATATTAAGAATGAAATGAGTAAAGGCATGTAACGGCACAACTGTACTCACCACATTTTGCCAGGTATCTCAAAGCTTCCAACTGCCCACTCTCAGCTGCCACAAATAAAGAAGTGATCCCATAGGTGTTTGAAGACTCAATGTTGGCACCCCCTTTCACAAGGATATCAATAATCTCCAGGTCATTTCGGGAGACAGCCTCATGGAGAGCAGTCCATCCTCGATTGCAGCGATGGTTGGTATCAGCATTGTACTGTACCAGGAGTCTTGCAGCCTCTGCATTCTTGCGCTCACAGGCTGTTTTGGAAAAAAGGCAAGTGATTAGGACAGGCTTTTGAAAAGATTCTGGGTGTTGTGGCATCCATTTCATGTAGCATAAGGCAATATAATATAACTAGTGAGTAAGACCAAAGATCCATCCAGGTCAATATGAGGGCCAGGACTGTTGCCAAATGACACTGTTTGGGGCTCGTAAAGGATGTGGCAGTGAAGCCAATCTTCAACCGGGACCTGAGGGAGGCTAAGTGTCCTGTGCAGGACTTGTGCCAAGCCTGGTACTGAGGGGAATCCAGCCCAGCACATTTGTACCAACTGGACGCCACAGTGACACAGGGAGGTGACAAGGTGTGGGAGATAATTTATGAAGAACAAACATGTTACAGAAATCACATGACCTGAAAACTTTCTTTCCAAATTCTGTGCAAACTGACTCTGTATCTTACTGCCCTGGACTGAAGATAAAGCTCTATATAGACAAGAAAATAAAAAAAAAGCTCAAACCAACAGTGGCCAGAAAAGGATCCTTAGAAAACAATAATGGTGTGAGTCAGTAGCACTCTCTCAGCCTGCAACAATATATAATTCAGGACCATCCTGAGCTAAAGGTATTTTCTTGATAATTAATAGTATTTTGTTGATTTTTATGCTAGCGATTTGTTCCATTGCTTTTTTAATCCCAAATCATGAGGCTTCCTACACACTTTTACTGTGGGACCCCAAACCAAAGGTACCTGGAATAAGCAGGTACAACCCCCAATTAGCATTTGTTGTACGATGTGCAGAAAGAGAAGCCAGCACATTCTGTAGCAATTGTATTTTTCTTTGAAATAATAGTGTCTTTTTCTCACAGAGGTCCTGCCTTTTGGTTTTGAGTCTTCCCTTGGGACATCGCCATGGCTTTGTCTCCCATACATAGGTGTCACTCGTGTACTGAAAGCAACTGTCTGAATCGGCACTGCTGTATTACCTATGCATAGCTCTGCGAGTTTAATTTGCTTCCATACTAGGGATGAGTAATTTGTTATGATAATTTTTTCACTCCTTTTTTGCTGGAGGATAGACCAGAAGATTTTTGCATCAACACTAGCACTTACGTTAGCCAGGTTTTCTCTGGCTAAAGGGTGCTTTCATATTATTGTTATTATTACTATGAGTACTACTCTATTGCTACTGTGTTTAATGCACAGTTGAACAGCTTTCCTTTAGCTGACTATAAGCCAGAATTTTAAAACTAAGGCATTTTAAACTAAGCAGCTCTAATGTCAGGCATCCAAAGTTGGAGGCAAGATTACTGTTGAAACCAGTAATATGTGCTTTTTAATGTTTTAGAGCACTAAAAATAGTCATGGCAGGAGCAGTCAATAAAAGGAAGGGACATGAAGGTGTGACAGATCATCTCCTTCTCTGAATCTTTGTGATATCATGAATGTAATGCTGTTCTACTAAAGAAAGTGTTCTCTCTGACCAGCAGCAAATTTGTATGTCCATGTTAAACACTTCATCTACCTCACTGAATTGTTTATAAGTTTATGCATCTCCCATAGCACACAGCCTGGCCTGGCCCATACAGTATAGGAATCACTGGCATGTCTACAGTTACCATACACCCACCTCTAAGAGCTACTTAGGTCCTACTGTTTAGAAAAGCATACATATTCCTGTACTATCCAGCTTTCTGCTTCCCGTAAGTTTGGGACATTGTGCAGACACCCTGTGCTTATGGCCCCACTAAGCATCACTCACCCCACCCTCAGCACCACGCTGCAGCCTGCACCCCGCAGGGCAGCCACTAATCCTGTCTTTGATGTGGATGAGAAGAGAAGCCATGGCATGGCAGGTCAGACATAGGAGATACAGGACTACTGGAGGAAGGTACAAAACGGGAACTAATTGCTGAGTTTCAGCCCCACATTGCAAAAGCACCTGCAGCAATGCCTTGATGGTGCCAGAAGCACTCAGCATCCCTGGAAACACAGCCACTCACCTTTGTAGAGCGGTGTTTCTCTGGCCTTGTTGGAGATGTCGGGCTCAGCCCCAGCCTGCAGCAGGGTGAGCAGGCAGTCCAGGTTGCCCCGGCTGGTGGCCAGGTAGAGAGCTGTCTCCTCATTGAGTGTGCGCTGGTCGATTGTGCCGGGGTATGCTGTGAATAAATGGTGAGCCCAAAGTCATTATGGCATGTAGTAAGCACACAAGTATCTGCAGCACCATCACCTTGCAAAATCCTTGGAGCTGTAGGTGAGTTTTTGTTGTTTATTTCCTTTCTTTTCCTCTTTTGTGAGCAAAGTTAAGAACATACTACAAAGTTACTATAATTCAGATTAAGTATGTAAATCAGTCACCAGCTTAGATTAAAATGTTCAGCTATTGTCAGTAGTGATGCAGAAAGCTGCTGAGTAACTGCTCTTCAGCAGCAGTCTGAAAACAAACTATAGCAGTTAACTCCCTTCAAGCACCAGCACAGAGGCGCTGGGCTGGACCTCCAGCTGGTGGGACCTGGGGTAATTGCTGTCAGCTGCGGCAGCCAAGCAGTTCACAACAGCAGAGAGCTCAGCTCCAAGGCTTCACTGTGAGAAATCCAGGGCTTGGCAAGATCTCTCCAGATGTAATTTTCTCCTGAAGATCCTAACATTTAGAGGCTTCCGTCTGGAAACCTATTCTCAAAGAGAAGGTGAAATTAATATACACTCAGAGGGGTTGAAAAAAAACCTTCACACACAGTCCCAGACAAGGATTGGGCTGCTGCTATTTCTGCTTTTTAGTGCATTCATATTCTTCTTTTCCTTTTTGTAATGAATTAGTTTTAATTTCACTGACCTTTTTGCAACAGCCTCAGGCAACCCACTTGGCCATAGTATGCAGCTTCATGGAGGGGTATCCATCCGTCCTTGTTAGGTTCAGAAAGGTCTTTTCCTGATTTCATCATGTTACATACTGCTTTTTCATCTCCATCCTTGATTGCTGCCACTACAGGGTCAAGCTCTCTTTAAAACAAGATTAAAACTTGATTACTGCTTCCTTCATTACTGAGAAGCTTTTTGCAGCAACATCGCTGTATCATTTGGCAAAAATAGTGAACCCCTACAGCCTATAAAATAGGTATTTGTGGCCCTAAGGTGTCTTGCTACAGGGCCTGTGGAGGTAAAATTTGTCTGCTCTAATTTGGTAATTCACAGCAGAAGAATCACTGGCTGGAGGTGCTGATCTCTTTCCTCGGAGTGTAAGGAAAGTGTAGGTGTGACTAATCTTTGACAAAAACATTTATATTTTAGATATCTGGAGTTGGGGGAGCCCTAGCTCTACCTGTGCCCTGTACACCACCATGAGCATCCATGGTTGTGATAATTACACCACCCTCCCATGTGGCAAGGTGTTTCCATATGAGATCTCTTAAACAAGATCAGCTTTGAAGAGAATTGTCCCTGTTCATTCCTGAAGAAAATTTTAACTTTGAGTTGCAGGTGGCTTAGCCCTAAAGCAGAAATTCCCCATAAATCTTGTTCTTGTATTTTAAAGATACTTCCTACTTCTCTAATGCAAGCCTGTTTTCAGAAGTTAGCTGGACCAGTTATGAAGAAGGGAGAGCTCTGGTTAGATCATGTGAACATTACAGTGGTGGTCTGGGCTCTCCTTTCTTCAGCCAGGGAGGATTAAAAAAAAATATCCACCCACCCAAATGAAATTCTGAGCTGCCCTTCATGACCATGACCCAGAGATCCCCAGCTGTTATTTCAGCATTGAGTACGAAAATGTTCAGAAATTATAACCGCTTTGGACATTATAGACCTTCAAAAACATGTTTTTGGTGTGCCAGTAAGACATGTTAGGTGCCAGGCACTTCTGCAAATCTGGTCTTTAGAAGCCTGCTTGGGAGGAGACCCATTAGCTTTGTCGACAAGCCCACTCTTGCAAACCTCTTAGCCAGGTTAGAAGTTCCTCAAGTAACTGCAACAGTCAGGGACCTCTGGAACCCCAACTTGGACCTGGTGCCAAGCTGTGAAGTGGTTCATGTTACGGTCCACTTGAACCCAGCAAACCACTGTCAGGCTCCACAGGGCCAAGTAACTTCTAGGCCCAGGGAGTAAAAGGAATTAAAAAATATTTGGAAGGGAGGGAATATTTTAAAGCCTCTTGGGAGTAGAAAGTCACTGAAATGTGTAGAATCACTGAAAAGTGTTAAAGCAGTATTTCAGTGTTTAGCAGCGAAAAGAAAAATAACGTGAAAGTTGTCTTTTTTGATGCTACCTAATTCTGAACCTTTCAAGAAGAGACTCACTGTGAAAATCTACAAAAAGTGTGAAGTATGCTCCATGCCACCCAGAACTCAGGCACAATGAGCAGCCTACAAGTGAGCTTTGCTCTGACAAGCCTTCCCTTTGCCAAGCATGCCTTCTGCATAGTCCGGGCAGCAACCCATTTCTCTGAGCTCTGTAAGAGCAATTGCAGAGCAGGGCTGACCTGGGCACACCAGTCCTTCTGCAGAGCAACAGTGAGAGCCACTGCGAGACTCCCTGCTCTGCTGGAGTCACGATGCTGCCTGACAGTCACCGTGCCACGGATCAGCAGCGCCTGTAGCAGGGCCTGCCTCCCTTCTTCCACCCCAGCTGAGGCTGCCGATGGGACAGCAGAGGCAGGGAGCTGGTACCCTGCAGCCAATGTGGGCAGGATCCTTCCCGTGGCGGGCAGTGGCTTGGTGCAGGGTGGTGTGCTGTGCCTTCCAGCCCCAGCGCCTGGTCCTGCTCCTGCTGAGCTGTGCTGGGAGAAGGCAGCCACCAAATGGCTAAGCTCCAGGACAGCAAACACCGCAAAGGAAAAAGCATTTTTCCCATTCTAATGGGGACTTGCAATAAGTGAACGTGGGCTGTATTTTCAGGGACAGAGAACAAAAGGATGTTGAAAACATAGGAGAGTTTGTGGTTTGAACTAAGTCTAAAGAGAAAATCTTGCAGCCTTGAAGGTGGAGAGACTGGGGAGGGAGGTGTGTGTCTCAGAGAGGCTATTATTAGCATTGCCAGGGTAGGAATACAGCATGTGATGAAGGTCATGCAGGGCAGTGATGATGGGAACAACCAGAAACTCTGGTTATGACAGAAGGTCTAAAGTGCCACAACAGAGTGAGATCAGAGACAGAAAAATATGGGCAGCTCAGCACAGGAGCCTCACAAAGTAGATCATCGGTACAACCTCTGCATTTAGTGCAGGTTACAGGAGCAGCACTGGATTTCATTGCCTTGCAGGGGCTGGACAGACCAAGAGTCTGAAACTCCCACAGGCATCATTAATTTCAGCTTGCCCAGAGGTACCCAGTCTGTGCCATGGACACTGATAATAGCACTGAAAGAAAAGTCACCAAGCTGCTTCTCTGAGGATAAACTCAGGGCCTGGAGTGGAAGCAGGTGAACAAAACACGGGTACCAAGGAATGGGAAAACACACCATTTCCCAGGTGAAAAAGTACTTAGTGCTACTTGCTCTTTCTCTATAGCTGGAAGCAGTGATCTCAAGACAGCAGAGTCACAAAAATAGCAACGCTGGAATGGGGGGAGATATGGGACACAAAGCCAGGCGTTTTGCCTGAGGAGATAACAGCTAGAGCAGGCAACTGCCCTCCTGGCCACAGCCCACCCAGGAGGAACTGACTGACCTTCTGTTAACTGCTCAGCTGAGGTCCCAGGGACACTGCTGTATCTCCATGCTATTTAGAGTACTCTGGGGACTAAAACTAAAATTGCTAGATTTGTATAGATAATAGATTTTTATATAGGTGTTTGAAATTGAGCATTTTGTTAAAGTCAGTTAACAGCAACAATTGGCACGTTTGGCTGGGAGAAGAGGAGGAGATGGGGGATCTTTGTCTTTAAAAGCCTCTGGCACCAGGCTGCTGAAGCCATCTGTTGTTCCGTGCAAAGGTTCATGTTACACGTGCAGGGCTGCTCACTGCCACTTCCACTTCGGGATTCGGGCACACGATAGAGTTACCAGTGCTTTATGTGTTTCTGCATGCAGGGGGGCCATGGCAGGAGCCTGTGCATGGAGCTGGCAGACAGCAAATGCAAGGTGAATCACGTTAGCTGAGACCTCAGTGAACGCAGAGGGTACCTTGGATCTGCAGAAGGGTTAAATTGTGTGAAGAATCAGTTACTGTTCTGCTTAAGCCCTCAGATGTTGAATGAAGCAAATTTCTGTTGGGCTCCTTGACCTTAAATGATTCCTGAGTAAGATGAGGGGGTTTGCTGGACCAGGCTGTAGATGTTTTAGCCAAGTGAATTCCAGATCAGTACAGAAAGTTTAACGAATCTCCATGTGAAATCCTTGTTTTCTGCCTGGCTCATAGTTGGCTGTTATAAAAAAACCAACACATTCTGCTGCTTGGATTTCATCAGATATAGAAAAAACAAGTATGAGAACTATGGAGGAAGCCTGAAGATCTGATGAAATCTTAACCTTATAGGCAAGTCAAAAGAATTACTGCATTTCAAAGGCCAGTAGCCAAGATAATAAATACTCATTGCAGAAGAGATGTATGGTGGGGTCAGTTCTGAGTGCTGCAGAAGAGGTGCAGTGGAGCACAGAAGGGTTCAAGAAGCTCCTTCTTTTCCTGGCAGCCTGGTGAGATGCAGGCAGCGTGAAGGAACAACATCTCCCCAGGTGAAGCCAGCTATCATCCCTGCCTGGCTCTGAGACCAGGGCTATAAAACAGTCGTGCCACCATGCTTTTCTGTGGCTTCCCAGCCACATTTCTGCTCTCACCTGGCAGCAGAGGAGGGCTAGCTTATCAGCCTTATCCCAGCCTTCTTGTGGACTGAACTCTATTGAGCTTCATGATGCAGAAGAAAAGCCTGCCCTCCAGTCATTGCACCCAGAGCAGGAGAGAGGCATGCAAGGCGTGCAGAGCACTTAATGAGAGGATGTGATTTCAGTGTGGCCAAGGGGAGCTGGCAGGTGACAGGGACAAGGGAGGCTTCATGCTTCAGCAGAAAGAGGTTTTCACATATGTCAGGGAGGGCAATGCCAGTGGAGAGCATGGGATAGAGCCCAGATCAGCCAGGGTGCAGGGTGAGGTGGGGGAGAATGTAGAGCTGGGTGAGGGATGAAAGGAAGAAGAGTGGTGGAGGGGTAGTCACTGCAACCATGCATCCAGGGAGGGACTTGTAAGATGGATAAAACAAAATGGATTTGAACTGGGTAGGTAAAAAAGGCAAGGAAGAGTTTTCTGCAGGACACAGATGTGCTACCTACAACACTTTCCTGTTTTCATCTGATAGCTAAAGGCAGGTGCCTGCATCCTCTGCCTTTAGCCTCCTCCTCTGCCCCTCAGGGAGCTGTAATAAACCCATCATGGTCCAAACACTTCCACTACACACAGGCACTGGGGCAGAGCTTGCCTGTCTGCTTTCCTCATCCATGACTCTGTTCACCTAAGCTTATTTATGGTCTCTGCCAACAACAAAATGTGGCCAGGAGGATCAAAGTCAGTCAAACTGGTTTCCTCCCTGGGTAAGTAAGATGTGGTACAGCTCCCCAGCAACCCTCCTCAGTGTGGCAGGGCAGTGCAGTTATTGCTGGGAACAGGCACAGCATCTTGGGAGCATTTATAAAATATTTACTTTGAAGGACTGGAGTTTCTCACCCTGTTTATATACTGTGATAAAATGTTCATTTTCCCCACTTCCCCACTGTTGAACCCTGAACTTCATACCAATGCAGTTACTATCAGCACCTGCCTGCCTCATCTACTGTGTTGATGCGGGAGCCAGCCTACATAAATAACCCACAGTGCAGGCATCCCTTCCCTGCTGTCCTTGTCACCTCAGAGCTACCAAATGACCCAGAGTCCCCAGGACACGTGCACTGGAGGGATGGAAAGGGACGAAGGGGAAGAAGAGAACAAGGAAGGTTTGAGGTGGGTCACCCGCAAGACCCTGGGCATGGCCCGGGGCAGCTGGGAGGTCAGAAGGAAGAGTGGGAAGGCAGCAAGGGTGCAGTGCAGGTATCAGCAAGACCTCTCTAAGCAGTTCATGAACTCCTCCAGATGAACTGCCTAGAAGAGCGCTCTCAGGGGGAGAGTGGGTAGCAAGGCTTGTTTTGACCGTGGGGGAAAGCGGGAGAGGGAGGCACTTACACGGGCTGGGATGTGCTGAACAGGCTGCCGTCGTACCTTCGCCTGACCCCCCAGGCTGCCCCCGAGCTGGACGGCTGAGCACGGCCTCTCTGCTGGGCCGTCAATCTGGAGTGGCGATGACATGAATGAAATAAAGAGAAATACTCCGAATAGGAGAAACAGGTCATGTTGAGGCAGAAACAGAGACACACATCCACAGAGACGGAGCGAGAAAGCCTGCTGGTCAGGGCTTTGAATAAAAGCAGATGGCCACGGCTTGCTCTGCGCTGGATTCAGCTGCTCACTCTGCTCGAGATTATTTTTGGCCCTCTGAGGAAGCGTCAGGGGATTCAAATGACCATATAAGACAAGAGTGAGGTTAACCCTACCACCACCGCACAGGAAGCAGGCACGAGGCGAGGTGACATTCATCACCTCCAAAGTGCCACGCAAGCAGGTCAGAGGCGGGGGAAGAGGAGGACTTGGGGCCCCTGGGTGCTGGCTCCGTTTCCAGCTCAGCTGTCCCAGGTGGCAGAAGAGTTCAGCAATGCTACAGATCTGGAGCTACAAGCTGCAAAGGTTTTCCCTCCAGTGGGAGGTCAAAAGCTGCTGGGCTGAGGCAAAGGCAGGACAGGTTAATTCACAGGACTGCAGATGCTGCCTTTTGTCAAAATAACAAGTGTCAAAGGACCCCCGAGGAGGACAGGACCAAATGGTCAGGGAAGCCCTTATTCTCCCCCTTATCGGGTCCCCGCGGCAGAGCTGACAGTGCAGGTGCACGGTAATGCCACCGAGAAGCCACGACCTTTGATGGGAGCAGATCTGCCTGTTGTACAGCAACCTGATTCCGCAGCTATGAAACACGCTTACTGCTAATTATATTGTCCCCAGTTTCCCAGCCTTGGAAACCAAATGATCACAGGTGGTAATGAGTGAGGCATCGGAGGACAGTGGAATGATGAGAAAGGAGGACCAAAACTTCAGTTACTCTCAGATTATTAAAAAAAGATTAGTGTAAAAGGATATTTTTCCTTGGTTTCGGGCTGACTTTGTAGCCTCTTCCCTCCCCCCTTGAGAAATCTGCCTTTTAAAAAATGAAAGGAGAACAATGTCTGGGTTTGAAATTGTCCATAGGTGCCTGTAACCCACAGCCCAGCATCGCAGGGGGGAGATGCCGCCACGCTTTGGTGTCGGGAGCTGCTCTTGGCTGAGAGCGGTGTGCTTGAGGTCAGATTCTGATCTGAAATAACCACATCCTTTAAAGACTGCAGTATCTAAAAGGCAGCCAGCTTACACTGTTTTATATACCTATTTTTGGCTTTTCTACTATGTTTTCCCAGAACAAATGCTGTGCTCCTTCTCTGGCAAAACCTAAGCTCGGTGTATGGTGTGCCCTCGTGGGGGGAAGGAGCCGCTGGCTTCGGCAGGGCTTCTGTCATTCGGGAAAGCTTGTAGCAGTGCCCCTTTTCTTATTTTATTTGTTGCTTAAAACAGACAACATCAAGCACATTCTCATTTCACTGTGAGGGTGTAAATTATTGACCTCATTGGATTTATAGCAGACTCCAGCTTTCAAACTAATGACAGACTCGCAGAGCAGCCGCTTGGCAAAGCTAATTAGAAAGCACGTGTTTAGAGAGGGGAAGCTGTTTTGCGCTTCCCGGGCAGGGTGTTTGTTGGGACGGCGCGGCTCAAGCAGGCGCTCGCTCACCTTTGCCACGGGTAGATGTGGTAGGGTGGGTTGTGGCTGCTGGCGCGGCTCGGGGCGGCCGCTTCACCGGGAGCCGCCATCATCGACTTCTGGTGGCTCTGGGCAGCTGGCTGACCCGCGGGGTCCTCTTCCAAGCTCTGCTGGATGGCCATCTTTACAAGCTCATCTTCACTCAAGCTACTGTACAGACTGTATTCCTCACAGCCTATCATTTGTCTTTGAGTATTTGCTGCCGTTGTAGCCATTTTTTAATTTTGTTTTTGCTTTCCTGTAAAAGGAAATTGTGATCATCAAAATCGGGAAAATGAAAGAAACTCTATCTTGTGCTTCTGTTCAGCTCTGCCTCTTGATTAGACTGACCAGAAAACCCTTCAGAAATCTTTCACCAGGGAGAGAACATTATCAGCTAAAATCTGCATGTAAACTTAATGAACTAACTCCTTTCTATCGCATAGAAGTAACTGATTTAGCTGGTGTTTAAAAAAGGGAAGGGAGCTGCTGCAAGCAAGGCAGGTTTTTATCTACTTATTCTGGTTACCACAGCTCAAGTGAAAAATAGGTAAAGGAAACCCCCATAAGATTAAAGAGATACAGCTTTGAAATGAATTTATTTAGGAGAATGCCAATGGACATCTCTTTTTGTTGTTTTTTTTTTGTTTGTTTTATTTCTCGCTCTAATTGCAGAAAATTTAGGGAAGAGGTTTGTCTGCTGTTTTTCTGCAAGGGCAGGTTCCCCACCATGAAGTGTAAAGAGACTTCGTGGAGTAATTTTTTCCACTTTATCTGGAGATCTCTCAAGCAACATGCAAAGCTATTCTTTGAAGTGACTTTCTTTGTTCACTCGGCTAGAAGAGCAACATGACACTGCTCAGTTTCACTTCTGATTTTTCGCTTTTCACAGAACAAAGTTCAAGGTCATGAGCTTTAAGACCTACGGTCAGACTCTCTTCTGAAAACTGGTGGTTGAGAACTGGAGATGAGAGAAGGGGGAAACATCAGGGCACACTCAACAATCACAGAATGACTGTGAACCATCACTGCAGCGTGGACCCAAAAAAGGCAAAGACAATCCAAAATACTGCAGTATTTCCAGCAGTGATGGGGAAGTACTAACGCTGTGTATGGTTCTGTGCTCTAGCAAGATCTCATCTGGATGCCAGAGAGCACTCTGGCTACTGGTGTTCAAGAGTTTAGTTCATGGGAGGGGATGGAAAAGCTTACCTCCTTTAAGAAGATGACAGCCAAGGGGTAATAGGTTTGCTTTTCATAAGCATATCAGTGAGTGAGAACTGTGCAAAATAATGGAGAACGCTGGGATGAGGAGCAACAGGTACAAGCTGCCTGTGGGCAGGGCAGGGGAGGACAGGGAGCCAGCAGAAAGGTACTGTGGAGGCATGTTCCCCAGGCACAGAGAGGCGAGGGGCTGGCTGAGTGCACCAGCATGGTTGCCGACAAAGCTGCCTGGCAGAGCCACCCAGCCTCCTGCTGCTCAGGACCTGTCTCCCGCCACACCGGGCACCACTGGCAGCAAAGCCTTAGCTCCCCTTCCCCGCATGGCTACTCTCTCCAGCAGGCTGGGGCTCTGCCCCCGGCTCACTGCGTGGCCAGGGCAGCCTGGCTTCCCGGGGACTTGCACCCACATCGGTGGCAGTAGGGCCCAGCATGCCGCAAGCCTTGCGCCAGGAGATTGCCTGGCTCTAGCAGTCCTCACTGCTGTGTGCACAGCCAGGAGATGGTCCTGACCTGGAGCAAATGATAGGTCCCCAAATGGAGACAGAGCCATATCTATGCATGTCAATACACTCATATTTGTTTCTTTAACCATAATTTAAAAACCAAAGAAACTAACACAGTTTGAAGAAATTGCAAGAGCTTGAATCAAGCCATAAGTAACATAAAATCTTGGATTTAAGCTTTTAACTTCAGAAATGGTGATAGCTCCCACATCAACAGCCACCTCAGACTCCAAGCACACCCCAGAAGAAGTGGGAAGAGTTCAGGGTAAAGGGAAGCCCAGCAGATTTCAGATTGACGTTATGACTTTTAACAATGAAGGATGTATTTTACAGCCATGAAAACTGCCAAAATAAAACCTTCTGTTGCTGTAAATAATGCAAGTCAATTTTGTTGGGTTTTCTTTTTTTATTTTCAGCCAGATCTCTCATGGCTGCTGTTGGTTACCTTCTCCAGTGAGAGCTGGTGTGCTTCAGCTCTGCTATGACCCTCACTGTCCCAAGGAACCAAGCCCAGGCATCAACTGCTGATAGCTCCCATACAGAGCTGCTGCCCGCCCCGTGCCCCAGTCGCTCCAGTACCTGTCCTTGGCTGCGCTCCAGCCCGCGCCTGGCCAAGAACCATGACACAGCTTTGTTTTTCTAGCACCTTCTGCTGCTGCTTGGCTTGCTCAACTCCTAGTGTGCTGGGCAGCACTTCCATAGTCCGTCAGCCTACATACTCACTCAGTAACTGGTGCGCTGCAGATGTGTGAAACTCCCAGGCTGGAGTCAGAGGGCTTGTCTGCAGCATCCAGCACTGCAACGCCTAAACGTAGGGACCTGGCCCTGATGGTGACTCAGAGACCTAAACTAAGCAGTTAATGGAGAGGGCAGGATCTGATCGTAAGCTCCTAATGGAGGTGATGCACAATGACTCTTTGGAGGAGGCAAGAATGGAGACGAAAGTGCTCATCTCCGAGGGCAACCTGCGCCAGTGGAGCATGGGGCACAGATCCCTCCTCTTTATCCTCCCCAGCCTCACTGCCATCATCCTGACAGCACAGGAGGCAGAGCAGGCAGTGGGTCCAGCCTCACTGTGCTTCCGAGCTGGGTGTTGGAGTCTCTTCGTGGGCAGTCAGGGCTTTGAGGAGTGTACAGGAGACCACTGCCAGTGCGACCACACTCTGGCACAGAGGAGCTAGCTAATTTAGATGCCTCACCAAATCCCCAATGGATCTAGGTATAAAGGCCATTTCTAGACATCTTCCCCTCCCTCCTTCTTTTGTTTCACACCTTGTTGAGGCACAGGGAGGGAAAAGAAAGATTTTGAGTTTGGGGATCACTCCTATTTCACCCTCTTATTCTTTGTACGGGTTAACCGGGTCCCACCCACTCCCAGAGAATGGGAGAACTTCCCCTGCATGTTGGTGATCCTCACTAATCTAAATATTTTGACAGGAGTCCCACGGAGTGCAGAAACAACAGTGCTGGCTGCAGCTCCCACCACTGACTCATCCTGCAGGAAGAAACATCGTGGGGCCCAAAATAGAAAAAGCTTTCAGTTCTGCTCATCTAACTGGCACAACCCCAATGAAGGTGTGAGGGTCACATCCCGGGGCTACAGGAGCTTTTGGGTTGGTCCTGATAGCCAAGTACAGCCTTGGCTGTCCTGACCCCTAGCCGAGATGCTTCCAGTTGGGCTTAAAGACATTCTTGCTTCCCTCCGCCTGTCTCCCCTACCTCAGACTGACCTGCGTGGTGTGTCTGAGTTTGGCAGGAGGTACAGTGCGTGCCTCCTCCATACAGCTCCCTGTGCGATAGTCCCGAGCGGAGCAGAGCAGAGCCACCACCCTCCCCTTCCACCTGGAGATGCTTTTGTCAGAAGCTGCAGAGCCACAAGGCTTAGGCACTGGTTCAAGTTATTTCTGTAACAAGCCACAGCGAGCCAGCTGAGCTGCGGTAACAGGCCGAGCGTGTGCCCTCAGCTGGAGGCTAATGCAACACAGCCTGATTCAGTTTAACCTTCTTTCACTGCAGCTGAACTCTGTGGCATTGCCTGGCGCTGCTGCAGCCGCCCGGACCTACCCTGGCTCAGCTGACACGGCAGGGCTAAGGTAACCCCATCTGTGGCCAGTGGTGAACTACTACAACCTTATGAAAGCCCACTAGACTAATGCACTAAAAGCTATAAGCTTCTGTAAGGAAGGTGTGAAAAAAAAAAAACTATCTGTGGCTAGGAATGGTTGAACAAGTTTGGATAAGTAAGATCCAGCCAAAGCGGTCTTTCTAAACGCAGCTTAAATCTATTTGCTTGCTCTAAGCCTGCTTACTGTAGGTTTAAAGTATTGGAATCAGATTTATAAGTTAAATGCTGGGTTTACTGCTTCAGGTTTTTGGGGAAGGTTTCAATGTTTGGCTGTCCCCTGCATTCCTCTGGCAGCCCAAGAGCCCATCCTCACACGCAGGCAGCACACAGCATTGCATGGGCTGTAAGAGCAGAACCCGATTTTTAAACCTGTGGGCATAGTGCCCTTATTGTTCCTTAGAGATCGCTTTGCCTTCAGGTCTGAATGGCTTCATTAGTGATCTCTCTTGGCAGAGACATGTCTTAGGATACTGCTGCCTGTGCTGCCATTTAATAGCTCAGTCTGACAAGATCTTCTGGATTTCAATTTATCATCATTTCCACATAGGGCCTGATCCTGATTCTTAATTTTGCCATCCCTGTTTCAGTGAGAGCTTGTTTATTTAGATGTAAAATCAGGCCTGTGGCGTGCAGAGGTAACTTAGCTGCATCCAGTGACCAGAAGGTAAGGTTGAAATGAAATGCTTGTGCCAGGGCCAGGCTGTGACGCTCTGTCCTGCGTTAATGAGCAGTTGTACCTGGCAGATCTTCGAAACCAAAGGTACTATTCACCAGGGTGACTATTAGTAACAACTCACATCATGGCAAAAGCCACAGACAAACACAATTAAGTTGCTATTATATTTGGACTACAAGCTCTGTCAACATACAGTGTTTGGAAGAATGGGCCTCTGATCCCTGATGCAACATAAATAAACAACAAGGATTACAGCTGGCTTTGAACATGCAGAACTGTGCTATTCAATACCATTAGCATCTGAAACAACTGGTCTCCATTGATAGCACTTCCTTAAAGAAAAGCTTAGCAAGGCTGCCTGTCCTCCTTCAATAGATCCCAGGCAGCAGAATTAGCAGAATTACTTATTACTGTCAGAGGAGGGTGGCAGGTGAGTGACAAGGTCATTAAGGGAGCAGAGCCAGGGACTTTGCCTGCCTTTGCACTGAGTTTACCCCAGTCAGCTTGTAACTCAATACAGGACCTCAGTATTTATGGCTCAGGGTGTGATAAACCACATTTCTAAAAACAAAAACAAGTCTTTGGAAGCTGCAAAAGAGAGAGAAGAGGAGCAGCTTGCTCGTTTTGCTTTTTGCAAGGAATGATTGAGCCCCAGCTTCTGCAGATACATGCTCGCCTTTCCATGTGTTTGCCTTTTTACTTCTGAGAGCAGCAGGAGCACACACAGGGGAAGGTAAACATGGCTGGAAATCTTCACAGCAAACCAAGCCTCCACTTTAGCTCTTACTGCGGCACCTTTCAGGCCAGATCCTCTGCTGGCAATGGAACCTAAACCAATCTGCAGCACTTAAAGTACTCACATTTTTGCTCTATTTTAGGTCAGTTTCCAGATAAATCTTTGCATTTCTCAAAGGATATTATATTGGATAACTACAGTTGGGAAGTAAATGATTTTTTAAAAACAGAAAGATCTCAGTGCCCATCAGACCTTCCAGAGCTGGGACATTAGAAGAATGACACCTCATGCTGTCCAGCTGCAGCAACAGGCAAACATATTTTGTAATGACAGCTTATGCAAACCGCTCAAGTTCTAGCTCAGTGCTGAAAGAGCAAAGCCAGGCTTCCCAAAAGAATCCTCCAAGCAAACAAATCCCCTTGTCCAGCCCCAGCTGCCAAAACAGGTCACCTATTAGTCTGGCATATGTTATGATGCCATCAAATTGTGACTCTGTGCAAATACTTTACTGGAAATGCATACACCTGCAAGCTTTTATTTCTTCTCAAAAAGCATTAATTCACACAGCAATCAGTGCAATGTTAGCTTTCTGTCATACTAGATGGAAATTTATAAATGAAATAATTTGCTGATGTCATTTTTTTTCCTTCACGCTGTGCCTTGTACACTACGTTGTACCTGAGCATGTTGTCACAATGACAATTATTTCTGAGCAAGTTATTCTAGGGACAAAGATATAAGCACCACCTGCAAGCAAAAGAAAAATAAGGAAATGGCAGAGCTACAGTTCTGCTTAACACCAATAAATGTTTTACGGCTTATTTGAAAAAGAAAAAAAAACAAAAGCAAAACACAAAAACTCCCAAGACTGTGTTAGGCTGTTAGGTTACAAACTGCTATAGGAATAAATATTTGCATAGACAGAGCAAACTGACAGATTGAAAATGATAAATAAGTTCAAAACATGCATATTTGCATTACCTTTTTGTTCTGAAATAAAAGGGTAATAATACTGTTGAAATGGGTTATCTCCTTGATTAAGTCTTAATTCAGAAAATCCTCGCTGGTATTCATCCCCCTGCTTTGCCTGGATGTTTCGATCAACTGCAGGACAGCTTCGAAACGCTCTCGCTTTGAAGCCTGGAGTTTATTTCTGGATCACCCCATGATCAGCGAATACAAGCCAAAATATAAGTTGTTCTGAATCTCAGATTTCCTGTTTGAAGATGCACGGCAGAAACTTTTACCCATCCTAAAGTTCTTCTTTGTTGCATTATCTGAAGAACTCCACTTCATCAAACATCCTGTAGCTAAATGACACAAAACTGACCTTTCTATTACATCATTATTTATTGTCCCTGACAAGTAGACCATATATGGACATGTTTCTGGAACCTAAAGAGAAAAAAAAAAAAAAAAGCCTTATAATTTTGAAGTAAGATATGTTGTCCTGGAGAGTTTTATTTACTTGGGGAGAAGGGAGATCAATTTACTTTTCTTGTAGCTGCTGCTTGTTAAACAAAACAGGCAAACATTATGTGGGTATTTATTGATGGTTTAGAGTGGTTCGTATATTTTTAAGACTGCAAGTTTGAGACTTCAGGATTCCAAAAGATGAAAAAAGCAGCTGTGAACCTGTTCCAAGTAGTATTTGTAAGAGCTTACCACTGGAAAAGAACTGCTCTCATACCACGTAAATGTGAACGACAGACCCTCTCTCAGACTCCTCGAGGCCATAAATGTGAAATGGTAGCCATCTTCCCCACATCTGGCAGAGGGCAAGCTGGCCAAGGAAGCAATAGCACTGATCCAGGGATGAGCTAGAAGGAAACAGTCAGGCACATACAGAAGAATTGTCACTGTTGGATTAGCTGGAACGTGGGGATAATACGCAGTTTGGGAAGGTTTCTATGTATTTGTCCAGCTAATACAATGAATGAATGGAAAAAGTATAATACAGTATCAAAATGATGCCTATGCTTTTTCCTTCAGCTCCTGTTTCACTGATTCCTGTAGTGAAACATTGCATATAAAGAGAATAAAGCCTAGATTGCAATGGGTCTGGTGTCCTTTCCGAGTACCTTGTCAAGCCTCAGACTAGCTGTACTCACCCGGTCAGTGCATGAACACCCTCTGCCTAGGCCTAACAAGAGCAATCTTGAAGGGAATCAATTTAGCAAGACCATATCATCCACAAATAGGTGATCCCTTCCAACTCACCTGCTTTGCTCTAAGGGTCTTTCAGGATCAACATCATTCCCTCTCCATGCTTGCCCCTCGATCCGACTTGCTCCAGCATGACAGGATGGCCAGTATCTGACATGTCCACCTTCTCTGCTGCCCGCAAAACCATCTGCCCCTCGTAACTAATGCTAGAGCTGTTATTTTGTCCAAAGTTAAGGACATTCAACAGTTACTGTGGCAGGCCAAGGAGCCCAGGATGTTGTCACCAAGAGGGTGTGAAACTCTTATGGCCTTGAAAACATGTCAGCCAACCCTCTGTGACTTTTAAACAACACCCAGCACTTTTTTTCCTGATATTACCTTAAGATTGTAACCAGCCTTGGCTTAAAACCAAGAGTGAATATCTCCCACATTTAACACTTCTGCTTGCCTTTTGGCAGTCTCCCATCAGATCCACACCCTTGGCACTCTTATGGCCTGCTTGATGTCCCACTGAACTCAAGGAAAAATGCTGATATTGTGATGCAGATTCACGTTTGGCAGAGGTAAGGGTGCCTATGTCTTCCAGGATGGATTGTTTGATTATAAAAAAGGTACTGGGGCTCAAGGTCCCATTAGCTATGAACGTTGCAGGTTGTTCCCCATTCCATTCACACCAGGCACAGTGTGATTCCCTCCCCTTCCATGTTCCTGCGTTTCCTTGCAAAGCCCCGTGCACCCCTTTGATGTATTTGGAGCTCCTATGAACACTGCTGCACCATTTTCCGATAAAAGTGCAGGACTCTGCTTCAGAAGATCTATTTTCAGATACCCCTAACTCTCTTTTTTGTCTTGAGTAAATCATTTAATTCCTCTGTGTCTCATTTTCTACATTAGTGAAGTGGAAATAATCAAATGCATTAACTTTAGAGAAGAGTCCAAAATTTCTTGCAGATGGGAAGCCAACAAGACTACTTATATGGATAGAGATTGCCGAATAAGACCTTATTTAATTAGTATCTGTGAAATACTTTGGTATCCTCAGAGGAAGACCTCATAGAAGTTGAAATATTAATTACAGAAATATTATTATACAGGAATGAAATCATACATTTGGGGGTTGATTTTTTTCCCCAATAAAATAAAGTTGTGGCTTTATTACAACACATTCAAAGCATAATAATAACAATCATCATGATTTATTAGCATTGCATGAGATTTGTTAATATTTCCCCTGGGGCACTCACAGTTATGGATCTGCATTTTCAGCTTAACCCCAAGACATTGCAAGACATTACAAAATGTCACCTGCAAAAATAAATACATAAATTTACGCCATTTTCTGGGGCAGATTTCAAACTCAGACACTGCATATTAGATCTGTTTGCTTTCTCTTTAAATAGAAAATGATGGAAATAGCCAACTCATGCTGATGGGGGAGTCAGCTAGGGTCTCAAAAACAGGGCGCAATAAAAGAGATTTGAATCTGAGAGAAGACAAAGAAGGATGGCCACATGAAAATAACAAATGGTGAAATAAACAGCAAGATTTGCTTTATTCTTCATGTTTCCTTGAAATAGCGAGCAGAAGTCAGGTTAGGAAAGAACATTTAACATTTCCTTAATTTTCGGGTTTGTTCAGAGTCTCTACTTCCATTAGTGGAATTAAGTAGCCCTTCAACTCTACTAAGTGCTGTTTTGTTTTAAGACAAAACTGAATCAGGCAACTGAGGTTGGTGAAGAAACAAAGTTCATTTGTGCATCCTGGGCGACCGCTGAGCTTGTTACAGACTCATTCTGTGTGCAGAGCTGCCGCAGATGTGCCATCACATGATGAAATGCAGGTGAGAATGGACATTAGCACAAACTGTGTTGTTGTCCATAGCCTATAACTACCAACAATGAGTAACTCTACTGCACCCAAACACTTGGCTCATGGGTGGCTGTTCTGAAAGGAAGAAAATTCTGATTAGTTGTGACAGTAACAGTCCCTGGACAGAAAATCCTCATAATACTTTGCCACAGAACAGCATACTGCTTTGTGCACCAATTATCTGGAACTGTTCCCTTGTTACTTATTTCTTGTCTGAACTTTTTTACTGTACAAAGACAGCAAGACGTTTTGGGTGGCATATTTCACCAAGAGCATAGACCTAGGGCACACGTCTCTCTACTTTTTACAATCATATTCCAGTGAGCAGAGCTTTGCATTCAGTGTTGCCATGCTGTGCTTCCATCAGACACTCCCAAAGATTAAATGCAAACGCCAGAACCAAAAGCAACCCTCCTGTGCCTCCTGCTATACAACCCACAGTCAAACAACAAGAAGATAGAAACTCCCGCAGGGGAAGATGGTTTCAATTTCCTTTGCAAGAACTAATGATTGCTTTGGCCCCCGTACCCTGAGAAAGGCAAGGAGCCAGAGGCACTTGTATGGGAAAAGGTGCAGGATGTCACACATGCCCAGGGGTAGGGAATACAATATACACTACTTCTTGCTGACTCTGCTGCCTAAATACTTCAGTTCTGCAAAGAAGTAGGTGTTTCAAGATCACTCTACTCAGAACATAATCCCCTTTCTGGAGGAATTTATCCCATGCTAAGGGCTCCTGACTCACACCCCCCAGTCAGGGTGGACTTCAGCTCAGTGTACAACTTCCACCTCTGCACAGCAGCTCCTCACAGAAAATTTCTACCTTTCAGATACAAACAAAATGGAGTCCTCACTCCTCTGGAAATATGACATGAGCACAAAGGGGAACACCCAGTATCCAGGGTCCTAAGCCCCATTTCAAGTATCTGATGACTCAGCCCAGACCTGCCCTGCCAGTGAGCTTTGGAAGAGCGTGCAGCTACCGCAGTCACTGCCTCTCTGCAAATGTCATCATAAGGTCACATCCACTGACTCAAACTGAAAGAGGAATCAGTCAGAGGGAACATGAAATGCTAATACGAAGCGAACACAACCCGAAGACTATGTAAGCAAATATATGTTCCTTGGAGGAAGAGGGAAAGCATAAACATTATCTTTTAGTTACTCTTTGCTGTGCAAATATCATTTATCTTATGTTATAATGTATGTTAGTAAGAATTCTAATGAAAGACTTGTCTTTTTCTTGACCTTTACAAAATCCACAAAATACAGAGATGTTGCTGCAACCCATTGCTCTGAGGTTCTTGCAGGGGAGCAGGAGGATGAGAATGGCAACAAGAGACACAAGCTGCTGTCGATAGCAAAGGTCCTGGGAAAAACGGTGACTCCAAAACAGCAATGATGGAAAAATGAAATTGATTTTGACGGGAAACAACCTTTCCACAGTTTTTTTAAAAGCCTTTGGAAATATACAATGGGTGTTTACCTCTCCATTCGATCCCTTAGGCTAGTTTATGAACAAAGTCTCTTTTGATACATTTCTCTGGTACCTTCTAATTCCTTTAAGACTGATTTGTTTCTAACTGTTGTGCCTGCTGTATGCAATAAGACCTGTTGCATTGCTCCCCTTCCCTCAATGACATGAGAACAACAGGCTTTCTAGATACGGATCTGTCTTTGCTTTACTATTGCCACAGATAAACAGCCCTTGAAAAATAAAAGATGCCCCTACCTAAATTCAGCAGCTTGAGAAATGTCCATAACTTTGAGCACAATGAAGTTCAAGGAATTACGACTTTCTATATGCTTGGAGTTAAACTAAGGCTAGCAGGTGGTACCAGAGTGGCAAGGCAGAGCAGGACCCTCCTGTGCACAGCCCCAGGCAGAAGTGGGTGGGTTTGGTTCCTGAGAGATGGGCTCCAGCCTGACTTGGGACAAATGCTGAAGGTGGCTTCTGGCCACCCCAACTGGAAGTGGATTCGCTGCCATGGGACTAAGAAACTCAAAGCAGGGGGACTAGCTGTCATCCACATTGACCCCTGCCATGCTATGCTGGCCTGCTCCCCCTGAGGAGATGGCCAGGCCTGGGACATCATTGGTTGCTGTGCAGACAAGAGCAGCGAAAGAACCAGAATAGACTGTGCTAAAGGATATTGCACCATCATCTCTATTTACCCAGTGCCGTTTTTGCTGTGTGGTCAAATTCATATGTAATAAATACAATATCTGAAGCCCTGATCAAATGAATTGTCCTTTATACTCTCACTGAGAAAGCTTTGTTATCCTGCACTTACTGCTTTGAGCGTGCATGAGAGAGGACCAGAGGTTTATGCCTCCTTTAAGTTCAAATCACAATTCAACAGGTTTGTTTTGCAGGACTGACATTTAATTATTTGCCCTACATCTCTCAGGTTAAATTTAGAGCTAAATTTAGGACAAGTGTCTGGACAGAATGTCATATGACACCAGTGTATATCTGTTGCACAACATGCCATACAAACGTGTAACGTTCAACTCGGTTAAAAATAACCATACACTTACCTAATTCAGCAGGCTTCTGGACTCTATCTACTGAGCTGGTAAGCAGATAGTGCAATAATAAGAGTCCCAAGTATACTGAGGGAGGAGGCATCACTAAAAGCGAGAAGACAGAAAAAGAATCTTTTTCTGTATTTGTTCTCTTTTTTTTGAATCAAGTAGTAATTACTGTCCCATAGTAAGTTATGTATGACAGCCTAGATTATCTTAAAAAAGGATGTGAATAGGTAAATTGGAGTGGAACTGTGAAAAGAATTGTAGAGTTCTTTCCCACCAAAGTGAGAGATCTCTGATTCCTCAAGAGCAGAGTTAAATGGCTGTTAAAACTCCCACCCTAAGCCTAGAAGAGGGCAGATTCTTTCACAGTTAAGAAGTAGCTTACTATATACATGGTTTCCTCAGCTACAACAGGGCTAGGTGACACCAGTCAGCATGGCCGAGGCAGGGAGACCCAGATGTCCAAACTAAGCATCATTAGCTTCCTGAGCTGTGTTTGGAGATCATAGCCCCAGGGAAAACCTGAGCACAGGAAAAAAAGTGTTATACAAGTGTCAAAACCACAAAGTGAGATGGAAAATCTGTTTAACACCTTTACAGATAAGATGAGAACAAGCACGACAGCACAGATGAAGGCTGGAGTAAAGACCTGAACTTCAGCCAAGCTGCCTTGATGTTACTGAGAGCTGTAATGATAAGCAGGATGTATTTTCTCCATTTGAGCTGCTGCCGTGCTTCTGTCCTTTGGCATTTATCTAGGCCCACCTTGCTGATAAGGAAAGGTTAGGGTGTTTTCACCAGGCTTTGGATGGTGAGGCTGTAGGCGCTCTGGCCACGTGTGGGTGATGGACATCAATGCCGAGCTCTCCTCCGGTGCGAGGAGCTGGCAGCCTCCGTGGCTCCTTGCTGCGGAAATGTCCTCGTAGGTCCCCAGCTGGTGCACAGGGTCCCTGTCTACCCGTGTCCCTGGAGCTACAGCCTGGCAGAGGGAGGGTCGCCGGGATGAGATGGAAAATGCTGAATGCTGCTGGCCATCAAACGGAGGGGCCAACAGCTGTAATGTGCAAATCAACTTGTTATCAGGGTGCACTGAGAGCGCCAAGGCAGCATTCAGTGCTGCTGAGCAAGCACCGGGGGAGTGCGGGCAACTGACGCTCCCATGGCAGCTGAGGAAGGAGAGGGTTTTGTTTCAAGGCATTAGAAATGGGATACAAACAGCTCTGGGTCACTAGGCTAAAGCTGGTCCAGCCCAAATGGAGGGAGCTGATGCCTGACAGTTGCCCAGTAGCTGATGGGAACACATGCGGGCTCGGTCTGGGTGTGGGGGCAGGATGATCGATCACATCGTGGGCTACAGTCGGTACTGCCTGGTCTCCTCAGCCAAAAAACTCTCAGCCTCAGGTGGGACAGTCTTTTGGGACCAGAGCGAGGCACATTACCATGTCAGTGTAGGGAAATCTATCCATCCACTTTGTGTTGCTCTCCAGATACCAAAGCACTTTGCTATGAGGGCATGCCAGCACAATGTCTTTCAAAAGTGCTTAAATCATGTTTACCATTTTTTCCTTTAACAAGTGATTTCCTTTTGACCTGAGATTGTGAGACAAGTTTAGACATCTTAAGCTACTCGCACCATATATGAGTGTAGGTGAGTGCATGCAGAGCGTCAAAGATATTTTTATTGAAATGCTGCAAAGACTGAGTCATTTCTTAGTTTGCACGTTCTTTGTTTCATGAAAATGGTTTTGCTTTCTCTGCTGCGATTGTACATCATGTCTGTCACATTAGTTGTGGTCACAGTTATATATCATGGATTAATCTCTGGTATAATCTTATTTTCTGTTGTTTGGTACCTAAAAATCAATCAGGCCAGTGGTCATCTTAAGGAGACCCCATAGGCTGACTCTGACAGTGGTGGTTTAGGAGTATTTGCAAGAAACTTCTGGCAGGATAAATTGTTCCCCTTAGAGATGTCCTGCCAGCTCATAAAGACTGGTTTAAATCTTCAAAACTTGGCACTTTGCAACCTTTCCAAATATTTTTCTGATTATTTACTTCTCAACAGTCCCGTTTTCATGTAATGCTGAACCCAAATTTGAATCTTGCTAAATTCTTTATCTCCATGACATTTTGAAGCAACGAGTCCCAGAGCTGCAAATAGCACATTTCTGTGCTATTGTTGTCAAACTTCTGACAACCTCGTGCTGTGTACCAGCAGAGACCCACATGTAGCTTTGACCACCAGGAGCAGGGACCTCCGTCACCGATGGATGCTGGCACTGGGAGCCAGGCACTGGGGGAAAGCAAGGCTGCACGCACCAGCTTAGCTTTTGACACATTGAGTCACACAGAAATGACATCAGGGCATGCTGTGAACACGGAATTCAAGTTGCACAGGAAACTGTGGCTAGCTTTAAAACACAGTCAAAGAAAAAAAATCCCAAACCCCATACATGCATCAAGACGTCACTTTCGCAGGCAGCAGCTCTTGATGAACTTGCCAGCACACTCATCGGGACAGCCTGTGCAGCACATGGCACCAGCAGAGCTCTAGACACGTTCGTGTCTGGCAAGACCCAAAACACTCCTATCACAAAAAAGGGATTGATAGTTTAAATTTTCACCAGTGTTATGAAATGTCTCTGGCTATTGGTTCACTGCTTAGGATGTGAATAGGAATGGAGTGTTTCATAATCATTTTACTAATAAATAATTTTTTTTAAAAAGGGGAAAAAAAGGAAAGATTTACCAGAAACCACTGGAGTAATTGGAGGGTGCTGTCCTCATCACTGATCTTTGTAACCACAATCCATACCACATGTTTGGCCTCAGAATCAGTTTGTTTCTGCTCTGCATCACATCTGTATAACAAAGCATGGGAACCAATATTAGTTTAGTGGTAAGCACAGGTATATTGGTTCAGTACCAGAAAAGCTGATGGAGTCACGCTGGAGTAAGTGAGGACAAAGCAATCAGTCAAAACCCACTAAGATCTCATAACACACTGGAAATAACATGCATAAATATGCAAAGAATAGATCAACCAGGCATTACCAACCTTTTCTCTCCCTAATGTAATTATACTTTATGACAAACTATTATCGTCTCTTCTGACCCTCCTGTCATGTAAAACACACACATGAATAAGCACTCGCTCTTTCTCTTCACATGTATATGGGCACATGTACAGATATCTTACTGGAAATCTGCTGTGCTTGGGTGAAGAGGGTGAAGTCCTTTACATGAGATATCCATTACAGGTACAAATTAGTGTGGCGAGAGAGTAGAAGGGCAAATTATTGCAGAAGGTGTGGCTTTCCCCAGCTTTCTTCCGATAAAGAATTCCTTCATATAGCTAAAGCTCTACTTCCAGATGCCTTCCATCCATCCTTAAGTTCTTCAGTGTATGCTGCAAAAATTGACAAATGAGGCCAGGGAATGTAGTCTTTTGCATTTATTTATGTAAAGAATGAGAAGATCTTTAGCTACTAGAAATCAGTATATCCCTGTTTGTTTTAGTGGAACTGTACTTACTTGTGTCCGCAGAAGGTGCAGCTCAGGCTGAGGAGCTCAAGAAGCACTACAGGGAGAGGGACATACATTCCATCAAGAGATTTTTAAAATTGCGTCTCAGATCTGTGAAATAATGTGACATGTAAATGGCATACACTGACTTGCCATATGAAGTTCTCATGACACATTAACACTTTTCCTTTTTGAGCTCCAGAGTGATATCTTATGTCTGGTAAGAAACAAACAATAAGACTTCAGGCTCTTCAGAGATGAGTGAAAAGCTCTCTGCTGATCTCATATGGTTCAGGGTAATGTGCTGACAACAACAACTGCAAATAGACCTGGAAAGAACCTGATGATGTGCTTGTGCACAGGGTCCACCACTCTGAGCACAGCATCAATGAAATATAAAAAATTGGTATGCATTATGCAGATGGTTAGGCTGAATTGGAGCAAGCAGAAAAAAAGAGTTTGTCTTAGGAACTGTGGGTGGACAGGTCAGAGTTCTGCACTGGCTAAGCATCCTCAGGAAAAAATCATCATAAAGATTAGCAGCACAGTGTGCATATTAGCAGACAACCAAAAGAAATTACATAAAAAGAAAGCTACAATTACATATAACTAAAATGGCATAACCCAGATATAAGCATGGGACTCTGCACCTCTTCTGTTTATTTCATAGAGCAAAAACACACTCTACTGTGCAAATCAAACAAAATACTGCTGAGAGAACTGCAGTTTGGAGGCAGATAAAAAAAAAGACAAAATTTGTGTATCTCTGCATACGCTGCAG
The DNA here is from genome assembly GCA_020745775.1 of Theristicus caerulescens. Classification (NCBI taxonomy): domain Eukaryota; kingdom Metazoa; phylum Chordata; class Aves; order Pelecaniformes; family Threskiornithidae; genus Theristicus; species Theristicus caerulescens. The sequence continues at coordinate 54,797,593 of CM036564.1, forward strand.
GAGATATACATACATGCACACACAGATGCAAGGAGAGGACTGGGAACTGTGTGTAAAAAAGGACAGCACCAAGCAAGTTGAGCAGCTTCTGAAAAATCAAAGAAATCTAACCCTAACCCTCCAATTCTGTTTGCAGCATTTGCATTTTGGACGTATCCTGGGAACTGATTATATTGAATTTTTTGCAGTTGATGTTGAAGCTTTCAGGGTGAAATTTTCCCTGGGGTGTTACGTGTGGCAAGGAAGGGACATTTGCCCAGATAAGGGTGTTAACATGACTTGGCAGATCTCTGCATAGTGGCATGCAGAAGAAATATTTGCCAGGGCAAGCCTCGAGGCCTGTGATCACCTGCCTCACCATCTCTGCCTGGACATGGCCAGGGCTGCTGGGGGAACAGGGGCTGCGGCCGTGGCCAGGAACGCAACTCCCTGCAGCTCCCTGCTCAGCGGAGATCGGCAGGAGATTTGCAGCTATCTTGAAATTTATATTGCTCCAAATCATAGTTTGGTATAATTAAAACAAAGGAGGTTGGATTGTGTTGATGCAGTTTGTTAAAAACTTTTCTCCCCCAACTCCGCTCCCTCCCTTTGCAGGAGAAGTCATCAAAATACATGCTGCTTAGTGCATAGAGCACTGCGTGTCAGGAAAGACACCTACTGCGCTCCCAACTCATCATGAGTAACTGGGGGTCCCCAGCAGTCTCACATGAGGTATTTTCTGCAGCTGCAGAACAGAAAAAGAAATGTTTTGCTGACCCAGCTGGGTGAATACAGGTAGCTGACTTAATTTCAAATGCCACCATACCCTTGAATTTAAAAGAAGAAACCTTTATGGGCACCATGCTGGTTGGAGATTTTCAGAAACAGCAGTGTTCATAAAGAATTTAGGACAAAAATGAAGAATGACTGAGTAGTAACTTTCCTGTACATGTAAAACAGCTCTATCTGTAAACTTAGTGCTATGCATTTAAGGCTGGCATCCCAGAAAATATAAACAAACTGGGATGATGTCAGTAGGCACTGACTGAATTTAAATCAGTCTTGCAACATAGGGAAGGGAGATTGTAGAAGGCAGTGAGATGATTCATCACTGCAAAATCAGAATTTATAGCAGATAATACGGAGTCAATAAAAATAAAAAGACAGAACAACACCATGCATAATATGACACATATGTGCACAACTGGTTGACTCAGCCCCAGAAAAGTCTAGGACAGATCTGGGAAACTGAGTATGTGCAGCTGCTACTCATGCGTGAGTCCCTCTAATCTATCCCTCAACCGTAATGCGCCCACCACTGTGGTATCTATTTACATACTGCAGAGCTCTGACGCATATATGCATTGACCTGCTTTATCGAAATTGCTGCCCAAACCTATTTGCCTAGCTGCCTACATCTATCTGACTTGCCCATTGGCCTTCTCAAAATGGTGCAAAAGATCCGAGGGGCACAGTCCTTCCCACGTGTGTTGGTAGTGTTTCTTTCCAATAGAGTATCTCTTCAAAAGAATCAGCAACATACCAGACATGCCCATTAGTTTTGCACATTTCAAGACCATTCTCTTGCAGCTTGCCCTCAAAGACCTCCACCCCAGTAATAAAAGACTCTAGACTTCCAAAATTTATAACCATAAATAAATCAAATGCATAAGATCACTTAAGACATTTTGAATGTGACTAATCCTGGAACAGAAACCTCATTTTTCATCCCATATCTGCCAGGCTTATTCTGTGCCCAGTGGAAAATTAGTAGCTGGGACCATATCTCATTTTCCAGTTTGTAAAACCTATGAGTTTCTCCAAGACTTTCTCCAAGACTCCAGCAGTTGTGTCCATCAAATTAATCTCTGCAGAGGTGGCAAGACAAACATTTCATCTGAAGAAAATCCTCAGGAGCTGCTTAGCATCCATCCATACAGAAGGATCCATTCAAGAGACGATCGCACTCTGAATTATACTGTTAAATATATGTCAGTCTTGCCTATCAGGATCTGGGCTCACAGATTTATAAAATTTCAAATCTTTGGAATTAAACATTGATATTAAACTTAAAAAAGAAGTGTTATATAAAGGCTGTTGTGTTGGTAACTTCTTGGTTGAATCTTCCCATTGGAAAACCCGCCTGCCTCCTGAATGCCTTTCTCCATTGTGCAATATGATGCAACGTATTTGTTGCCTGGCCCCTGAGTGCAATACTAAAGTATAATCTTTGCTCCAGCTTGTCAAGAAGCTGGACAGGTCTGTTTTATATTCCCTGTCTGTATTTAGTTCACTTTGGCCTCATAAGGAGCCCTGCCCATATAGATAGATATATTTACAAAAACGCCCATTCATTTTGTACGCAGAACATTTCAAAGTACAGTCATCTCTGTAAACACTCAGACCAAAACCCCTTTGGCACTGAAAGCGCTGATGCCAGAGCAATGAAAGAGACTCTTTTCTTTGTCTCAACACAACCCTTTCCCATCTTTGCTGTCATGCACTACGGAGCAGAGTTGTGTGATTGTATGCCATGACAATGCACCACATATCATTACTATTATCAGGGTTAAGAAATGTATTGGGAAAAAATTGTCATCGCTTCAAGCTGATATTTCTCATACAAGGTCTGATTCCAGAAGCAAATTCTTGATCTGTTTGTAAACATGCAGTGTAGTCTTTCTTTAAAAAGCAAAATCTAATAGAATGCATCAGATTTCTTGTTACATTTCCATTTAACTTAATATTGAACATAAAAGAAATGTTGAAATAACAAAAATGACTGAAATGACCTTGCTTCATAGAATAAAATTTTCCAAGTAGTGTAATTGCTTTTGAAACCAATCAAGCTTTATAAAATTCAGAATATTAAACTTCCCCTGTCACCAATTCATAAATTTTTAAAGAACTTTTCAAACCATCACTGCATTCAGTATGCTGATGACAAATCTACTAGAGGCAAGGAGATGCATCCTGCCCTCAGCTCTTCTAACTTACCTGATTATAACACCAACAAATACAACCGATTCCCTTTCAATTTACATCAGCATCATTGAGCTTATGACTTGGCCAAAGCATTAAATAATTGTGTCACAACAGAAAATCAGTAACTAGAAATATTATCAAAAGAAACCTGATGAAAGTTGTTGCCTGACCAGTCTTTGCTGGCAAATAAGTAATGCTAATTTTTTAAAAACATGTCAATTGAGTAATTTCCTGGCTGGTGCAAACACCTTGTCCCACATTGGTGGTGTTACCTGCCAGCAGAGAGAGTCCAAGTCTGGAATGAAGATAACCAAGGCGACCTACAATTGTGCCCTGCATGACCTAGGTGATAGATAGCATCGTCAGTATTAATATATGGTCAGTCCCTTCCTCTGGTCCCCAGAGGAGGGGAGGAGAAATGGTCACCTCCAGCCCTCTCTGAGAGATGAGGGATGGGTCTTGCTCTCCTTACTCTCATAGTGTGGGTATGAGGCCAGAAAGATTTGCAGTCCTGCATGACATCCAGCTTTTTCTGCATATCCTTGGGTGACTTTCTTCTTTAACAGCTTTACATAGAGAAGATCAGCTATGAAATCTTTTCTAAGGGCAAAATGCCTGCTGAAGCTAAAGGCCGTTTCACCATGTACAGACAAGTCAACACCAAGTAAGAAATTCATGATTTGGGTGATGCTTTGGTTGATTTGATTGACTGTTCTGTATTTTCCCAGGGAAGAGGAGGACAAAGGTGTCACTCACGTCCCCATCATCTGTGAGGTCAGACAAATCTCTTTGCCTATTCATGTGTATGTCAGAGAATCTCAGGGAACTGCATTCTCTCCTTAAATCAAAGCAAACTCTTAAATAAACCACTGTCCTCTCAGTGCACAGTGTGTGTGTCAGCCAAGCTCACCCCAGATGTTTCCAGCTATTTGTCTGTTGTCATTTGGATCCAAGTTTGGGCCCCTAGAGAAGCGAGCGCATGACACACTGTTCTTCAGGAAAATTACCTTCGTACGGTGTATTGACAGCTGAGGTGAGGAGGTGTCATGAGTGCAGGAAGCCAAGCATACAATAGATTCAAAGTGCCTATTCAAATTTGAGCTGAGCCATATTTTTCTATGGGGACTTCCCTCAAAGAAAATCATACATAAAAAAATTATGCATTTTTTTCATACGTACAGCAACCCAAAAGCAGTTATTCATTATGAGAGAAAAGGTAAGAAATCAGGAATGCAACCAAGGAAGAAAAACATACTGTGTTAAGGAAATAAATCTTAGTTCCAAGTCTTCAACAATAGCATCTGTAGTTATGGGCAACTCCTGTTTGGTTCATGACATGTTTCAAGTCCTACCTCAGGTACTCCCTCCTCTGTGCAGAAAGTGAAACATGTCTCGGCACCTGCCCAGCTCCTTTGTCCAGACTGATCCCACATAACTGTAGGCACTGAGCAATGCTCCACAGTCTCATCGCCTTACACCCCCCTGAATCATGAGAGAGAGAGGTGGTACCTCCTTGGGCACTGCAGAGCTTGGATGGACTGCACTGACCTCTCAGGATGCTTATTTTTGTTCATCAGCTTCAGAGTTGATTAATCTTCTAACTTTGGCACCTCTTTGAAATGCCTAGAGATAACCATTATGCCCTCTACTCAGTTAGAAACATCACACGAGGTTACATCTTTCTGGAGGTTAGACCCATATCTAACCAGTGTGTGACAACTTACTATTCATTTAAATCAACATGCACTGAAACCAGCAAAAGACAGCACTGAGTGAGTCTTGGCTACAGTCTGGGCATTTCCCAGCTTGACCCAGCCAGTTCCATGGATGTCAGAGACTCCGAGGGCTGCTCAGACCCACATGGTAGTGTCCCACCAGCCTCACCGGTCATAATGGTGCAAGTACAGCCCAGCCACCCCTTTGCTGCTACTCAGCTGCACCCTGGATTGAAGGGTCTCTTCCCACTTTACGCTTCTTGGGGGCTGTGGCAGGATGGGACCCTGGATCATGATGGCTCCTAGCATGGCCTGAGGAAGCTCATGGTTTATTTTGACAAAATGGGAACTTCTTAAAACTGTCACACTCTGTTCTGGTTTGGGGTCACCACATAAAGTGTATGCCTGTACTGTGAGGGTGAAGGGGTGGAATTCGAGAGTTTGGCCAGCTTTAGGACAAAGGGTTATTGTACTCTGACTTGGCTTTATGCAAGCTCAAAGGGATTTGCTGTGTGCCTTTACTGACTTGCAAAGCCAGTTCTGTTGGTAGGCCCCCAGCAAGATGCTGGAAAGCAGTGCAAACATGCTACAGAAGACTCCGTTTCTAAAGAGAGAGGTTGAAATCAATCGTGTCACAGCAGAGCTCGTTGCCAAGAAGCAAGAAATTAAAGTGAGGATGGAAGCTGTGTCCCAGCGGAGAGCAGAGCTGGCCGCCAAGCGCAACAAGATGTAAGCATCCTTCTCACTCTGTGCTAGAAGGGAGAGCCCTGGTATCAGGGGTTAGTCCTCCTTTATCCCTCAGTGACCCTCTTCTGGCTGTTCATGGGGAGTGTTTGCACATTCACACATGTTGCAATTGGTACAAAATTTAAGCAGCAGGCATAGCCCATTGGAGCAAGGGAAGAGCTGCAAATGATAGTCTTTCTCCAAGGGAGAGTAGTGTGCTCACCGTCTCTCTCCCTTTCTCACCAGTGCACATCCTACATGCAGTGGCAGGAATGACTTCCATGTTTTACCACGACCCGTGAGTCAGTGCTGCACCCTGCATAGACTGAAGCCTAGGTCTTTGCTTGTGCTGTAAAATCCTTTGGGTTAGGTTCAGCAATGACACTGGGGCCAGTTATTACATGAGCATCTTCCTCCATGCTCCATTCCCAGTGTGGACACTTCAATAGTTTGGGACTTGATCTGCTGGAAGCTAATAAATCTATCCAGGACACTGGATAATCCGGCAGTTTACCAAGTCCCTGAATGGGGTGCCTCACCCACCTGTTAAATGCACCACTTCATTTCTTTTGTTCCAGAATAGGAATCAAGCTCTTAAGTTTGATACGTTTTTTTAAGGTTAACAGTGTGAAGCGGAAATGATCAATCAAACTACCAAGCAGAAGTAGAGTTGAATGAAATGGCAGAGGGAGAGAAAAATAAACTGGTAGCAGAACTTGAAAAATTGAGTCAGGTAAGGGCTAAGCCCCCCCTGCCACAATATCAGACTGTGTAACACAGGGCTGCCTCTGTCTGCACATGGTCTCATCCAACTTCATGTATCTCCATTGTTCCAATTATTCACTTAATAAAACAAATTAGCACGATAGTAAAGTATTGGTAATAGGAACAAGGTACTAAAAGGGACCCATTGCATCTTTAAGTCTTGTCCCCTGCTGTTGTTAGTAAACATTATGTACAATCTTCATTCTGTATATAATGAGACCGATCAAAAACGAGCAAGGAAATCTGGGCTAGACACATTAAGGGGCTGCGAGAACTGCTGAGCTGGGCAATGCAAATCCTGATTTATAGCCAAAGGGCACTCGAGGTTTGGGAGCTCAGGTTCCTTCTGCAGTCAGTGAGGATTAGTCCCTGTTATTTAGCCTGGCTGTCAATAAAGAAGCTGTGTAAAAATGTGGGTAGTGGAGCACTGCCTCCCCCTTCTCTAGTCATGTTTAAAATACAGTGGCTCTTGATGAATGTTGCTAGGGGCTTGGACCCGACAGCCTGCTGCAGCCCCAGAGTGAGGAGTCCTCCAGGTTTAACCCCCAGGACATCAGCTGCTGATCAGCCACTTCTGACGGGGCTCAGCAAAAGCATGGAGCTGCTCAGCCTGAGCAGTGCTGGGTGTGTGGGGTCACAGAGCTTGCAGCTCTCAGGAGACTCTCAATGCCTATGGGAGAGCGCTAAGACATTTAGGCCCCTCCAGCATCAGAGAGCTTTCAAGGGGCTGTAGCTTGCAATGACAGTATGCAAAGAGATGGTTTCCAACATGGCTCTAGCCCCAGCTTCCATTACACCCCGTGATATATTGTTCAAGACCTCTCTCCTTTGATTACAAACTTTCTTTGAATTGATTCATGGCCCTTTATTTCTTTTGCTGCCAACTCTGTCCTTTAGCTTAACTGGCTCTTCGTTCTCCCTGGTGTTATGCCCTTGCTCTATTTATAGAAAGCACTGGTTTCCACTCTGGGATACTTTCTCACTAGCCTTAAGTCAGCCAAGTTCCCCTTGTCCCAGACAGGCTCTTGGTTCCCCTGCCCTGCTCAGCTCTCCCTGCCTGCATCTGTCTGGTCCGAGTCTGCCTTTCGTGGACACTGCATACAGTATTTGGGAGTAGATCTCATTAATGCCTAGTACCAAATAGTGTTAATACTTGCTATTATTAAGTATTATGATTATTAGCATTCCTATTATTTCAGGAGGCCATTTGGAGGCTGAACTGTCAGAACTGCCAGATTTCCCATATTCGAAGGATAGTTGTTTTTAGATACTATTCCAACATCATGGAAATCTTCTTTGTGTGGCATAGCACAATTAAAAGCTCCTTTGATACCAAAGGATCCCTTTAACAACATATTTCATTCTCACTGTTTGAACTAACTCTTCTAAAATAGTCTTGTGTATTTCTTCATTTTCTTTGCAGGCAGCAAGAGCTAGAGAGGAAAACTGATAAATACAAAGTATATGAAGATTTCCTAGTGAAAACCCGTGACAAATTTCCTGACAGTAAGTGTTACTCTAAGGCACCTGCTGGCTCTTTTACTGTAATAACAGCAACGGCCATTGCCTCCCTTTGCTCCTGAGCTGTGGTCCGGTAAATGCAGTCACCAGCAATCAGCTGTGCAGAGAGGGGTGCTGGTGGTGGAGCTGGCAGCTGATGGCAGGAAGAGCAGGGAGCGAGTCAGACCCACTTTCCTGGGGCTCAGCCTGTGTGCCTGGTCAGCACTGTCAAGCTGTAGGTAGAGGACAAGGGAGCCAGATCCCTTCTGTAATAGCTGCATCCCAGTTTGACTGTGGGATCTGCACAGCCTTATGGCAGGGAACTAGGAGCACACACTTCTCCAGCTGATACCAGCACAAGGGACAGAAATCTTCTTCAACTTATCAATACAGCTGTGCTTGGGAAGAAAGTAAGTCAGGGCTGCATAGTGCAGCTTAGCAGCATCACAGCAATTCATTGATGATGTTGCCCACTCGGGAACTGGGTTAGGCCAAGATGACATGAAGTTGCCAAAAGGATTCACAAAGTATGTGTTTCATTTCTGCCTTGATGAGCTTGTCTGCTACTGAAGGTGGGGTCTAAAGCATGCCTCTTGCACAGGGAGCTCTTAGACCTGCAGAGTCCAACCATGTACCGTAGCCAGCAGGGCTGCTGTGCCAAGGAAGAGGGCAGTGATGCCTGGATGGCTCCACCACACTATCACTGCAAGCACAGACTGGACTGAAAGTGGCTATAAGCACCCTGAGCCTCCTGACCCCCTTGCTTCCCTTTTCCATCGTTGGCTGTTAGCTCTGCTGTGCTCCTGGCTCCACACAACCATGCAACACTTGGGTACAGCCAACCTGAAGCAACCTGCCTGGACAAATTGCAGCCTATTGGCCTTGCTTAGCACTTTTCTCAGACCACACAGGCACGTCCTTGGCCCCCAGGACTTAGGTTTTGACCATGGTTGGATTCTCTCCCTCCAGGCGACTGTGGACCTTGCCGTAAAATGGCTCCAGAGCACATGCTTGCATGGGAGCAGTGTGGATGGGAGACAGATCTGAACTTCTGCTTCCACCCTTTTGTGAGTGATACAGTCTGTTTTCTCCACTTATTTATTAGAGGATTAGAGTTGCAGTAGAAGAGGCTCCAGACTGTTTTATAGCTCAATGTTTTTCAGAAAATTGGTTGTGACCCCTGTAGCCCCATGCAAGGCAACCAAGAAGGTTGTGATATGTTGAAACATTTATTACACTATAAAATTAATACAGTCCTGCTCCCTGACACCCCCCACATGTCTAAGGTCAACTATGCTCTGTCAGCTTCTCCAAACAAGCAAGTCAGTCCAACAAGCTTTGATACTTTTTTCTCTTGCTTTTATAAAAAATATACTAGGGTCAAGGGAATATTTGCATTAGAATGGGGGGGGCCACCACCCAGTGGAGGCTGTTAAACATAGATCCAACTTGCAGAAGGCTCATTTGGTGTAGATAAACCCATTTGTGTTTTAATGCTGTATTTAAACACTTAGGTGATTTCATTTTAAGTAAATTCACTGATGTGTTGCTTACATACAGGTAAAGGACCTGTCTATCATTACCAAAGTCTCTAATCCTGATGAGTTACACATACCTTACAGGAGATGCATTAAATGCACTTTCTTAAATGCATCTTAAATCCTACCTGAATCCTTTCAAGCATTCCAGGTCTTTGGGTTTTCAGTCCAGCCTCGGTCTGAAGTGATAATTCTGCACCAAAGGGTTTATCAGCAAGAGCTATTTGACACCTAGTCAGGTGTTAAGCCTATATATAGTTTATCTCTTGGCAACATTTAGACCTTGAGCCATGAAAAGTCACTGGCTTGCTTTCACTATGAGGTCAAGTCTGTTTGAAGGAATAGCCTGTTTAAAGGACACAGAAGTCCCCACGCAGACTTTAAAAAAACCCCAAACCACCAAAACAAAACAAAACTCGCAAAACCCAACCCAAACCCCAAAACAAACAGGTTCTCTTAAAAACCCATTTCACTCATTGTTGTGAAGCCTCACACTGGATTAATTTCCTTGTTGGGTCACTACAGACTTTGGTTGTGTTCATTCTCTATTCATGGAGCAACACCTTACTTGGTGAAGAGTTTTCCTCCTTTCCATCCTTATCACCATGTTTTCCAGAAATTACATTCCCTGGGATTAGAAGCTTAAAGCCCTCAGTAGTAGAGATATGAAGTCCGATACATTTTCATGACAAAACCTTGACATGAAATCACTTCAGCTGCCTTGTTTTCTTACCTTTCCACATTCTCTGAGTAAAACAGGGTTGTTTCCTTTTGTCAGACATCCACCAGCAGAGGCACTTTACATAATTTTCTCACACCTCAGACTAGCTGATGCTTTGGACTCAGAAGATTAAGCAGCGGTCTCCACTGTTCAGGCAGGGGTTGGGAAGGAGGCACGGTGTGGTTTTTTCCTAAGAAGGAGTCTGTTTCAAGTCGCTTCAAAGTTGCAGGGAAAAAACCTACCACATTTAAAAACTGGCAAGCACAAAGAACTCCCAGTTTCTATTTTTGGAATGCATGATTGTTGAGATGAGCTCCAGATGCAGTAGATGGTAGCAAGCTGAGTGCTGAGATACGAGTGCTCCTAACTAGTCATCTTGAATCGATTCCCACTGCTAGACACGCTCCCCAGAAGTGAGATTAGGCTGTTATGCAGAGGTCCTGGTCCTTCATGGATTTTGTAAGGTGCAGGCACTTCCTCAGAGGTCCATGAGCAGTCAGAATAACATATCCTGCAGGAAGAAATCTGTACATCAGCAGGATTTGGCCCCTACCATGCAAAGAAAGGACAATAAGGTATATGCGATAGATGGCAGGTGGCACCTATATCTGCCTTGTGGTCCATTTCCCTTGTGCCCTTCTACCGATTATTTGGAAGATGGTGGGGACCCTGTGGTGAGAGCTATCATCAGGAAGCATGAGACTCTCTCAGCTACAAACCAGAACTTGATAAAGAATTTAGTCATCCTGTCAGAAGACTACAAAAAAAGCCAGCATGACCTTGAAGCCTTGCTATAGGAACATGATACCACAAAAATCGTACTGTTATTAAGCATGTTATTTATGGTTTATAGGGCGGTATTTAGGTCAACAGAGTCACACCACCTAAAAATCAAATTCTCTGTGGTGCTGAATGCCATCTTCTTGCAAGAAATCCTTAGGGCCCAGACTCACATATAACAGTTGAAGAGGGGAAAGTTTCTCCAGTTATTGCTGACCGTAAATATAAAATATATCCCCCTCGTTTGAACAGGCTAGAAAAAAAATCCCTGTTGTCAAATGAGTGGTGTCAGTGACCACTGCACAGCCTGGATTCCCTCCCAGTTGGAAGTCTCTCATGGATATCAAGTGGGTTCCTGGAGGGGGGCCAAGTGCAATCCAGGCCACGGTGATACACAGACATGGTGACTGGAGGCTAATTTTGAGCCATGTTTACAAAATGTTGCTACTGAAGCCGATTTCTATGGTTAAAAGATTGCTGCTGATATTTTTGGATAAATCAATCATCCTTATTCGTTATTTTAATTGGGATTAATTGAGAAACCGTGGCCTTACTAGGAAGAGAAAGAAGTCCTAGAAAAGCCTGTCTCCTCAGATCATTGCCCTGGATCCGATACTCCAGGCCAGGTCCCAAGGAGGCTCGAGTGGTGCCCACCAGGCTTGGGCTGTGCCCGGGTCGCACTCCTCCCGGCGCCAACTTTTCTGCTTGGCAATGGCCGAGTACTGATGCCAGAGCTGCTCAAGGTTTACCTTGGTGTTGGTGGTAAGAGAAGAAGGTGGCCCTGCCAGCAAAGGCAGAGCTGCACAGCCCCTGGCAGAGCCTTGGTGCTTGTGGACCAGCCTAGCCTACACTTGTCCCAGCCCAGCCCCAGAAGTAGGCTTGGTAAATTTGCAAAGATGCTTATAGTCACTTGGAAAGCCATTTGGTAACTGGAAGCCATCACAGCTGGCCACCTCTCTGCAAGTGAGAAGCACAACAGCGGGCGAGCTTTCTGCTTTCTTCATCCAGATGCTGATGAGTGAGCTTTCCCCACTTCAGACGATGGGCAACAGCTCATGGAAAAAACCAAAAAGAGCTGGAGCTACACATCACCCAGGAGAAAGGTCACTTCAGACAGCAGGTGAGCGGGTTGCACAGAGGCCAGCCAGAGTCACAGGGAGGAAATGGGGATAGGGACAAAAGCAGCAGTGTCATTGGGAAGCTCCCAAAAGAAAAAGAGGATCTTCCAAAAGGATTTGTACTGGGCTGGAGCCCTGCTCTGTCGCCGTGGGAGGAATGGCCTTTTCTGGGAACTTGGCAATCCTAGACTCGCTGCAGGGGCAGAAATTCACGCAGGGCTTTTGTGCCAGGGCAGAGCCAGGAACAAGGCAGGCTGCCACCCCATCGTATGCGGCCCTAGCAGGAGGTGGGATTGCTATCAAGCCTGGACACGAGGCAGGTAAGTAACAAACACGTTTTGAGCATGGCATGTGTGTGGCACTTCTCCACGAGGAGCATGCACACCCCCATGGTCAGCTAAACCATGGTCAGTGCTCACCAAAGCACTCTGGTAAACACAGTACTGCCCAGACTAGCAGCATTACTGATGAGATCTGGAGTATCGTAGCAGCGGGCAGTGTCTTGCACAAACAGCCGGGAACAAGGAGATCCAAACTGTCCCTCAGCTCTACCAGTGAGTTACAAAGAGACTGGGAAAAAGTCACATAATGCCATGCTTCAGTTTCCCCACAAAGAACAATATTTCTTCACCTCTCACATTTTCTCTGAAAGTTAGTAGATACATTAAACAACTGAAATACTGGGGAAAAGGTGCTAAAAAAGGCTATATATCACGAGCAGCACAGGCACTTATGCATGTGTGGTATGCACATTGCAAAAAGCATTGCTAGTCTCATCTTGCTGCCAGTCTGTAACACTAACAGTGGTGGATTAGGCTCCTTTTAGGTGATCTGACAACAGAGAGGACAGGGAGACTTGTACTTCTTGGCCAAGATATGTCACAACGTGTTCTTCAAAGTTCATCTTTTCAGGATTCAGCCCCTGGGAATGTAAACCTGAGGAGCAGAGTATCTTTGGAGAAAGCCACAGAGCACGCAGTCTGCTAGGATAAATAAATCCACTTGGAGACTGCCTAAGTTTAGCTATATATGGACATTTCTAGAAATGAAATGTTTTTTCCATCAATATTTCAAGGGCTTTCTCCAGCCTCTCCCAAAGCCCTGTATTAAAGTGGTTTAGCAGAATAATCCTGTCTTAACAGAGAGATAACGGAGACACAGAGAAGTGCTTGGTCAGAGGAGGAGCCAGGGAAAGGACCAAGAATAGTGTCCAAAGACAGTTCCCAAGCTGTTATGGCTTTGAGTCTGACTCTGAACCTTGCCTCAGCTCTCCCAATCTTCAGTTGAAATCCTGGCCCTATTGAGACAAGACAAATTATTTTACCTTGCAAAAATAAAGAGGAAGGAGGAAATCAGTTCATCTTATGGTCTCAAAACCCAGATCGCGGGCCTAGTCTGCATCTATGTGTTTTATAGTGAGGGCAGGAAATCCTGAAGGTAGGATATGTTAATAACAATAAATAATCCCAGTACTGTCCAAAATTAGTTAATGAGGTACAGAAACAGACTTCTTTCTTCACTTTTTCTGATCCACTGTGCCTGCATTCCTGTCTACAGTGTGTGTCCGCAAGGGGCAACACAGCCCCATGACGAGACTACAGTGAGGGCCCAGGCTGAGGAGAGCAGAGCTGTAGCATCAAATCCTGTAGGTTAGGAGGGGACTTGAGGCAACTAATGGTTTCCTGCAGAGGAATCCTCTCCTTTTCAACACCAGGATTCACTTCTGAAAAAATTCATATCATACACTTGGCGACACAGCCTAACGAATGTGAAAAGTTGCAATCTGGTTTTGGAGACCAGACTCAGTGCAAGATGCTACAAAGAAGGCACAAAACACGCTACGGGTGGGCAGTGGTGGAATAATACAACGCGGTGAGAAAAAGTGGAAAGCATCCACATGGCACTATTTTAGATTAATGTACTGCTGCTTCAATAGATTAAAATTGCAAAACTCAGCATCAGGCTAGCTGGTTTTCCTTAACTAATTCTTATTCTAATACTCTTTTTTATTTCTTTTCCCTGCATATCCAAGCTTGGTAAAAACAGATGTAACAACTGCTGCATAATGGAAACACACTGGTAATAAAAAACATTGACATTACATTTGTCGTGTTGGGAATGAGTGGGATCAATGTATATTTTGGTGCACCGTGGTTCAGGGCATCCATTTTGAAATTAGTGCAAACCCCTCATTTTATTTCCTTCTCGGGGAGAAAGAAGGCATTACAAAATGGACAGAGTATTACATACCAGATCACCGTGGGAACAGTGATGAGTGATGCTACTGGAATCACTCACAGTGCCAAAACCATATCATGATACTTCAGAGCCTTTTCAGTGTGAGGCCAGTGGGGATCAGAGGCATTTGGCCTCTTGTTCTCCTCACGCTAGCTCCTCGCTCTACCCAGCTCACTTTGCCCCTGGGGTTTATACTAGTCTCTCGAAATTCCCCCTGAACCTGGAGTCAAACAAGGCTGCACTGAATCCGGCCCTCACCCCCTCCCTCAGTGCACACAGCCCCCTCCCCAGTCCATTATTCAAGGGCTAAGACCACCCGTCCACTCCGAGAGCACCAGCAGTCAAAAGAGGAGAGTGGGGTGCAATTCTCTTTCACTCATTCTCCTCTCTCCACTCCCTCCCCGATGGCAACCCAGCCCTTGGGGGGCCCTTCAGCTCTGGGGTGGAAGAGGTAGAGGAGGGCATCAGGGCATCAGGAGCAGAGGCTCTCCAGGGCCAGATGATGTGAGCAGGAATGGAGGAGCAAGAAATGGCAGGATGCGAACCCAGCATCACAGATCCCATGATACCATAGCAGTACTTTGGTACTGGTCAGTAACACACATGCTGCACTGTGTTATCACAGCATCTGTCACTCTGTGTGAGAGGTGATTCATTAGCTATAAAACACAAGGACTCTACTGACTTATGCCTGGTGAACATCTTGCCTAAGTTTTCCAATGTTGTAACAGCATGTTCCATTCACAGCTTTCCTGCAGGCTGCCAGATCTCTATACTAGAGCAAGCTTGCTGGAAAACACTACTAAATTGGCAAGGAAGCATCTGACACTGCTTTGCACCAGGCTGCAGTGAACCAAGCCCTTGACTTCTCCCTCACACCAGTCTAAATAGGAGAGCTGGTTGCTAAAGTTTTGTTTCCTAAGAGTCACTGAATTAGACACTCCTAAGTGACTCACCAGCTGATGAAGCTAGCGGCACTCACTGCAGGCAGCATCAAGTTCTTTCAGATCTAGCCTCAAACTCCTTGTCTTTTGTCTCAGTCCAAAGGTAGCATCAGTTTTAATAGCTCTGGCATCAAACCACTCCTCAAGACCAGCCCTCCTTGAGTCACCAAGAATTATCGAGGTAGTAAAAGCCCTGTGGGAGAGCATCTGAGTACTGTTCATGCCCTGTGCTTATTGCCAAACTCAGCAAGGAGTGGTACTGGTGCCAAGGACGCTAACCTTTAGGACAGGTAGGCAAGCAGTGGTAAGAGCTAGCACTGGTGCCTCTGCTGGCAGGTGTGGAGCTGGGCCCAGAGCCCTTTTTTTTTTGGCTAAATAGTGCTAAATAGCTGACTTGGGACATCGGGGACTTGAACCTGCATTTCTCAGTTCCCAGCGGTGCATTCTTCTCACAGGAGGCACCGTATCATCACATGCATTTGAAAACCCCTCTCAACCTGAAAAGCCGCTGGCAGGGAGCAACGCAATACCATTGCCCAAACCAGCATAATCCCACCTTCATATCAATGTGACTGTCCCTGAAAGTCACATGGATATGGGGCCCATGGTGCCAAGCACCTGGGTAGGCACTTGCTGGTGAGAGGCTTGTCTCTGGTCCCCCTATGCTCTCCAGTGAAGGTGAGGTAGTGACAGCTCTTCACCCAAAGCATGGGACAGTGGGCTGGATAGGACTGGGCAGCTCACTGGACTTCCCTGGATGACATTTTGTATGAAAATTGCCTTCTGATCACACAGAGGATGAGAGAAATACCTTTTCTCCAGCTGGTGCCACAGCCCCACGTCCAGTCAGTCCATTGGAAAACAAATAGCAATTGCTTCTTCTTTCAGAAAAGTGTGATGTAGCAGTTCACTGACTCAGCCACCCCAGATTCTGCTAAGTTCCACATTTCAGATTTTCTAATTATTTTCTGATACTATAGTTGCTACTTAAAGTGCTGCTGTATAGTTAAAGACCCAGAATGAACCAGTACCCCGTGGGCTGTACAGGTATTTAAAAAACCCAAAACAAAACCACCACAACCACCCCACCTGTGTTCACATTTGGAGAAGGACATGGATTTTCCTCGGGTGTTGAAGGCTTAATTCAATAGTATTTGAAAGCTGATATTGTTTGATAAATAGGAATTGTCAAAGCTCAGTTCACAGCTTAGAAACCTTTAAAAGACATCCCCTTTACAACAAACTACTGTACAACCAACCCAGGACAAAGTCAGAACACCAACTGACAGCAAACTAAGTTGTAAGTAAGATAAAGAAGAAAATAAGAACATGTTTAAAGGCCTGAGGAAGGTAAGTGTTTTTGTTGCTGATGTGTTAAGAGAAATGATTGAAGAACAGTTTATGCTTGTGAAAACATGATCCCAGTAACTCTGTCCAGGTCAGTCAGCTGAGGGCAGCATGCTCTGCCGATGGAAGGGACAGCCAGCACCGCACAGCTCCGCAAGGTTTAACGTGGGTACTATCATGGGTATCTTATGTGATCAGCTTCACGGGGACTTAAAAAACAGGAGTGAGAGGTGACCGGATGCATCATACTCATTCTGGCTGTCTCCTGGTGCCCTCTCTTTTCTTCGAGTGTCCTTGCCCAAGATATCATACCAAGATATGCCAGGTTTATCACTGTGGACAAAGCCAGCTTCATGCAGGTGAAAGGACAAAGCACCACTCACACAGAGAAAGCTGTCGTGCACCAGACCTGGAGTGAACCTCATTAACAGAACCACTGCCAATAGGCACTGCTAATGCTGAAACTGCTTCTGAATGAAAACAAGAATTTTCAAAAACATGTTTTTTGA
Organism: Theristicus caerulescens; assembly: GCA_020745775.1. Taxonomy (NCBI): domain Eukaryota; kingdom Metazoa; phylum Chordata; class Aves; order Pelecaniformes; family Threskiornithidae; genus Theristicus; species Theristicus caerulescens. Next base: position 54,814,458 of record CM036564.1, read on the forward strand.
TAGAAAATGTAACTGCCCTTTGAGATACTACAACAGATATGTAAATACCTGAAAAATGAAAGTCATGGGGTCTTTAGACTAGAGTTGCACTTTGCTCCCTGTATCCTTCAGGTTTCGTAGAAGCCAGGATCATTCCCTCTCCCCCCAGGGAGTGAGGCCAGGGTCTCCCAGGGCGAGAAGGCTGAGGGGTCATCTTGGGATCCCAGCCTTAAGATGAGAATGACAGCTGCAAATGTAAAATGTGACTTTTAAGAGGCATTACAGCTCCTGTTTTGACTGCAGTCTTTCATGTTTTTGGAAATTAAGTCAGAATTTTCCACTGAATGAAACATTTCCATTTCAGCAACAACTTCTCTTGCTTCCCCTCTCCTACCAAAATGCTTCAAAGGATTTAAACTAAAACTGTAAACTGCTGCTTATCATTTTTTGTTTCCTTATTCTTTTCTTTAGGCCACCCTAAGTCCCTCTTCTATGAGAAACCCAAATGTTTGGAATTGCTGTGGTCTTTGTTTCCCTGACAGGGCTATGAGGGCAGAATGGTGCCCACGCTGGACTTGGTTCCTCTGGCATAAACAAAAGCCCTGGCAGTTACATGGACAAAACTCGGAAATGCCTCATTCCTCCTCTTTGCACCTTTGTTTGACCTATTCAGAGTGTAAAATGCAACCAAATTGCACTGGTCCCAAGCAGCTCTGTGTGCAGGGCAACAGCAACCAAGCACTGCTATTCCTCACCTCCAGTTCCCCACCATCTTCTTCCAGCTCCCATGGAGACTTCTGCCTTCAGCTGCTCATCATTGCCCGCTGCATGGACATGCCATTGATCCTAGCCCAGCTCATCTGTACTGAAGAGGGACGACCAGACTCCAGCCCTCTGCTCCCCTTCCCCACCAGGCATCCCCCAGAGGGAGAGGTGGTTCTGCAGCTATACCCACCATGGAAAGCCCCTTCCAGAAAGGACATACAGCAGGTGCATTTGCCACTGGAGCAATTCAAAGGAGATTCAGCACAACTGAAAAGAAGACCTACTACCTGATTTATCATTGGTCACAGTCAGTTCAGAGCCATAGTTTTTCTCCAGCAGCCAGCCAGAATCTGTAGAGAGAAAGTAAATGTGACCCTACTGAGGCTTTTGGTTGTTGACTTGACAAGAAGAAAGGAGGAAAGAGGAGAGAGGGATGGGGAGAGCAGGACCATCTGGATCCTGAACTTATGACTGGCCTCTCTACAGGGAACAAACAGCTTTGCTGGTAACTCAGAAAAGACCTTTCTCAGCATCAAAATTTCACATCTCAGGCAATGGAAGAAAGCAGTAACCGAAGCTTGGGCAGCTCAGTTTATCTGACTGATTATGCCACATTTTGATCTTCATTCCCTGAAACAACATTGTGCAAGCAACTGCTCATTTTCTGCTTTCTACACGAAGGGGCTGTTTCTCCTTTAACGGATTATTAGCAGAAGCTGGTAGGCCTGAAATCTCCAGACTGCTTTATGATGTGAAAACACACAAGTTAAAAGAAGAATCAGACTTTTCCGGGCTCTGGCAAAGCTGTTTGTTTTCAGTGTGGGCCTCAGGAGGACGGCAAGGTTATTTGTAGAAAGCTTGTGTTAATCATAGAATCATAGAATGGTTTGGGTTAGACGGGACCTTAAAGATCATCTGGTTCCAACTCCCCTGCCATGGGCAGGGTCACCTTCCACTAGACCAGGATGCTCAAAGCCCCATCCAGCCTGGCCTTGAACACTTCCAGGGATGGGGCATCCACAGCTTCTCTGGGCAACCTGTTCCAGTGCCTCACCACCCTCATAGTGAAGAATTTCTTCCTTGCGTCTAATCTAAATCTACTCTCTTTCATTTTAAAGCCATTATGCCTTGTTCTGTCACTACAAGCCTTTGTAAAAAGTCCCTCTCCAGCTTTCTTGTAGGTCCCCTTCAGGTACTGGAAGGCTGCTGTAAGGTCTCCCTGAGCCTTCTCTTCTCCAGGCTGAACAACCCCAACTCTCTCAGCCTGTCCTCATAGGAGAGGTGCTCCAGGCCTCTGACCATCTTCGTGGCTCTCCTCTGGACTCGCTCCAACAGGTCCATGTCCTTCTTATGTTGGGGCACCCAGAGCTGAACGCAGCACACCAGGTGGGATCTCATGACAGCAGAGTAGAGGGGGAGAATCACCTCCCTCGACCTGCTGGTCACGCTTCTTTTGATGCAGCCCAGGATACGACTGGCATTCTGGGCTGCAAGAGCACATTGCCAGGTCATGGTGAACTTCTCATCAACCAACACCACCCAAGTCCTTCTCCTCAGGGCTGCTCTCAATCCATTCTCTGCCCAACCTGTATTTGTGCTTGGGATTGCCCCAACCCATGTGCAGGACCTTGCACTTAGCCTTGTTGAACTTCATGAGGCTCACACGGGCCCACTTCTTTAGCCTGTCAAGGTCCCTCTGGATGGCATCCCTACCCTCCAGCGTGTTGGCCGCACCACACAGCTTGGCATCGTCGGCAAACTTGCTGAGGATGCACTCAATCCCACTGTCCATGTCACCAACAAAGATGTTAAACAGCTGCCAGTCTCAATACTGACCCCTGAGTAACGCCACTCGTCACTGGTCTCCACTTGGACATCAAGTCATTGACTGCAACTGTTTGCATGCAACCATCCAGCCAATTCCTTATCCACTGAGTGGTCCATGTCTCTCCAATTTAGAGTCAAGGATGTTGTGTGGGACAGTGTCAAATGCTTTGCACAAGTCCAGGTAGACGACATCAGTTGCTCTTCTTTTATCCACCAATGCAGTAACCCTGTTGTAGGAGGCCACAAAATCTGTCAGGCACGATTTGCCCTTAGTGAAGCCACATTGGCTGTCACCAACCACCTTCTTATTTTCCATGTGCCTTAGCATAGTTTCCAGGAGGATCTGCTCCATGATCTTTCTGGGCACAGAGGTGAGACTGACTGGCCTGTAGTTCCCCGGTCTTCCTTTTTTTCCTTTTTAAAAATATGGGTTATGTTTCCCCTTTTCCAGTCAGTGGGAACTTCACCAGACTGCCATAACTTCCTAAATATGATGGGTAGTAGCTTAGCAACTTCACCCGCCAGTTCCCTCAGGACCCGTGGATGCATCTCATCAGGTCCCATGGACTTGTGCACCTTCAGGTTCCTTAGATGGTTGCAAACCTGATCTTCTCCTACAGTGGGAGGTTCTTCATTCTCCCAGTCCCTGCCTTTGCCTTCTGCGACTTGGGCGGTGTGGCTTGAGCACTTGCTGCTGAAGACTGAGGCAAAAAAGTCATTGAGTACCTCAGCCTTCTCCATATCCCGGGTAACCAGATCTCCTGTTTCCTTCCAGAGAGGGCCCACATCTTCCCTAGTCTTCCTTTTATCACCAGCGTACCTATAGAAGCTTTTTTTGCTGCCCTTGATGTCCCTGGCCAGATTTAATTCTATCAGGGCTTTATCTTTCCTAACCTGATCCCTGGCTGCTCAATTTCTCTGTATTCCTCCCAAGCTACCTGTCCTTGCTTCTGCCCTCTGTAGGCTTCCTTTTTGTATTTGACTTTGGCCAGGAGCTCCTTTTTCATCCATGCAGGCCTCCTGGCATTTTTGCCTGACTTCCTCTTTGTTGGGAGGCATCGCTCCTGAGCTTGGAGGAGGTGGTCCTTGAATATTAACCAGCTTTCTTGGGCCCCTCTTTCCTCCAGGGCTTTATCCCATGGTATTCTACAAAGCAGATCCCTGAAGAGGCCAAAGTCTGCTCTCTTGAAGTCTAGGGTAGTGAGCTTGCTTTCATGGTCACTGCAGCCAAGGCTACCCTTGAGCTTCACACTCCCCACCAGCTCCTCCTAGTTGGTGACAAAAAGGTCCAGCATAGCACCTCTCCTTGTTGGCTCCTCTGTCACTTGGAGAAGGAAATTATCATCAACGCATTCCAGGAACCTCCTGGATTGCTTATGCTCTGCTGTGTTGTCCCTCCAACAGATATCGGTGTGGTTGAAGTCCCCCATGAGGACCAGGGCTTGTGAATGTAAGGCTGCTCCTATCTGTCTATAAAGGGTCTCATCTGCTCAGTCTTCTTGGTTGGGTGGCCTGTAGCAGACGCCCACTATAATGTCACCTGTCCCTGCCCTCCCTTTAATCCTGACCCATAAGCTCTCGGTCGTCTCCTCATCCATCCCCAGGCAGAGCTCCATGCACTCCAGCTGGTCATTGACGTAGAGGGAGACACCCCCTCCTCATCTCCCCTGCCTGTCCTTCCTAAAGAGCCTTCCATTCCAACACTCCAGTCATAGGAGCCATCCCACTATGTCTCCATGTTGCCAATAAGATCATAGCCCTGCAGGCGTGCACAGGTCTCTAACTCCTCTTGTTTATTCCCCATGCTACGTGTGTTTCCATAAAGGCATTTAAGTTGTGCCCCTGATGAAGCTGACTGGCTGGAGTGGCTGGAATTCCTTTGTGCTGCTCTTTAGGTGCTCTAATGTTGTGTAGGTTCCCTTTCATGCCACTGCTACCACGCCTATTTCCAGAATTCACCACGTTTTACAAAGAACAGTAGCTACGTTCCAAGTTGATACACAGGAATCAATACACTTCTGAATCGGAGAAGTGTTTAACGATGCTATGAAAAACCCACTGTTTGAATGCTGGTTTTATCAGTTCAGTGAAATGGCGATTTAATTGGGCATCAATACCATTCCAGCTGGGTTACATCTGGATGGATACTTTGAACTGTCTCTTTCCCCCCAAGATGATTGTCATGACAAAAGATGTGGTCTTCCCTTCCCTAAGAACAATAGCTTGCATGGTTCAGTTTAGGACATATTGGTGACTTGGAATACATTGGAACAAAAATGCATTATGCAGAAACACAAAGCAGGCATGTTACTTATAAAGTGCTTCTTAAATCACATAGGTATCCATATTTCAACAGAATGTACTTATTGCCTAATACAGTGGAAGTAATTGTGCTGACCTAAAGCTGCTGATTTAGAGAGCTAATTGACTCTGGTCATATTTAAACTCTGTTGCGCAAACTGAATAACAACTACAAGTTAAAAAAAATTTTATGTTCAAAAACATTAAGTGGTCACAGTCTTTGGCAGCAATTAAGCAACAGCACAAAAGAAAAAAGTGTAAAAGAATATTAATGGTACTAAGTCTAATCCACCCTTCTGAAAAACAGCAGAAGCTTCGCAGTTAAGACGCTTGCAGTAACCAGAATGCTAGTAATGGTAAGTTCACATCGCCACCTTGGAAGCCTGCCTTCCTTAGTAAAACTGGTCTCAGGAAGAGGACTCCTCCACACAGGTGGTGGCATTGCCAGCTTCCATGGTGCCCGGAATAGCTAGGTGGAGATGCGCATTTTGGATATCCCGGAGAATAGCAGTGAGACGATGAGAACAGCAAATACCAGGGTTCTAAGGACTGTATTCCTAAAGGACTATAAAGCCTGGATAGGAACATCAGTTAACCTCAGATCAGCCAAATTAAGGTAGAACAAAATAATGCATTTACTGGCAATAGAGGCAATGTTCTAATCAGTAAATTTTTACTGAAGCTGAGACAGTTTGACAGGTCATGGCCGCAGCACAGGTGCTCCTGACACCCACTCTGGGGCTGATGGACCCCGACGTGCCAGCGGATTTGCCCCAGTGCAGGGATTTTGGGAGCAGCTGCTTGGGGCACTGACAGATGCTGTTAGCAGTGGAACTACAAGTGTATCAGTTCCAGCCAGCCATGCCATGGATTGCGGAGGTTTCGGTTTGCTGGAAATCAGAAAAATGCTGGTTTCCACCCAATTTGGATCAAAACCAGCTTTTTAAAAAAAAATCCAAAAATTTCCCATGATCTCTCACTTTTTGGTTGGTTCTGCTTACTGCCTGCACACATAAGCTTCATGCAGGGATCCTACCCTGGAGAGAGGTCAAAGGCATACAATAATACACAGAATACCAAGCCCAAGATCCAAGACAGGGACAAATACAGATTTGCCTCAAACCAAGCAATTCAAATCTTGTTTTATACTGTTGAAACTTTATCTGAAGCTCACCCAGTATTAGAGCAATGGGGTCAAACACCTGAAGTTTTATACTTTTTAAGCAAGACTGATTTTGTTATATGAATATAAAAAGCCATCAAGAATATTAAAATCCTAAAAAAGGTTTTGAATAGCATCTATCAATTTAACTACTTAATGGAAAAGGCAGCAAGAAGACTGTGTTTTATTTTTACACTAATAAAAAGGCATCAACTGGTGGGATAGCAATCTGATGAAGCTGTATCTATTTCCAAAACTATCTGCTTTAAAAAAAAAAGTTTGTATTCATGAAGCAAGATCACCATACTCAAAAGAGATTTTTCCCATCATGTACCATGTTCTGTGTAGAACAGCCATATCCCTTCCACCCAAAACATATTCTCCAGGGACAAGGGAAAGAGAAGGAAAAGAATGGGAAGAGAATAGGATAAAAATCAATCTCTCATGAAGTACACCAGATGCTAAGAATGTTGTGTTTCAAAGATTACTCCAATCTCTAATTTCTGGGATCAGTATGAGACCTCTATGGAGGACTGATTAACCCACATCTGCCTGTCACCAGTTGTTCGGTTTTTTGCAATATTCCTTCTCAACAGCTGCTTCTGACTGCTGTCAGAGATGGAAGCTGGTCTGCTGCTGCAATCCACAACGGCAATCCCTACATTTCACAAATCAGCCTATTGCCAAACGTCTGCATGCCCTCAGCAGCTACAGAATTGGTACATGCGTATCTCATTAAAACAAGATACTTAACACATCAACTTTATAGGATTAAACATGCACAATTGTAGTTCAGTTCAGTTTCCTAGTTGAAGAAGCATCTTTGTGTTACTTGACTGTCACTCAGTGAATGTCTTGCTCTCAGTGTTAGAGAGAATTAAATCTGGATAGTGTTCGATGTTGTGGATTGAATTAAATCCAGCCTACTTTTGATTCATACTCTCACTCCTTCATAGGAACCTGAGGAGGAATTGTAAACTTTAAGTAGGGCTTCTGCCCTATGAACTGGGAAAATTACTGAAAACATTGAATACTGACAGTAAAAAAGTACTGACCGACTTACTCTCAGGCAACAGAAGTACATAAAACTGAGTACGAACACTGACTGTATAAAAGCTTATGAAGCTCAAAAGTAAAAATTAAGAACAAATATCTGGTAGATTCCTCTTAAATTTAATACCCCCCATATATGTAACAGTCATGATTTGAATCTAGGAGATTCCCATATTTCTGCAACCTTGCTGTGGCTCAGTCATCCCACAAAAGGGTTTTTGCAACTCTTGAACAGGCTTTTCAGGATTGCAGTGTGAGACTAAGTGAAGAAGTGATAATCCCTAAATCATTGTTTACTGAACAATGGGAGGATTTATCAGGTGCAAGCAGATGCTGTACTTGCTCCATTTGTTTCGTGCTTTTTATAGTTTGGCTTCTGGATTAGGTTTCTTCTGCCATTGGTGTTTAGAGCAAGAGCAAGAAACTAAAGCCAGGAGAGGGTGGGTGCTGTGGGCAGCATCCCCTGCTGTCTTTCATGGCTGTGCCCAATGCCCCAGAGGGACATGGAGACATGGCTGGAGAGCCCATCCCTATGGCTTTTCCCTGGGTTTGTACTTTTGCAGGCACCAACAGAACTTGAGCAAACTGGGATACAGCTACTCCAGCTTCTTGGGGGAAGCCTGACAGAGGGTAGCAATGTCACCTCTGGGTCCCACCTGTGGATGTCCACCCCCAAGATATGCTTGGCAAACAGCCCCATTGCATGCACCCAAACTCCCATGGCCCTGCTGCTGCCTCATGCAAGATCTGCATGCAGCTGACCAGCATAAATGGAGATCTGGTCTCCGCCTGTGTGACCATCGCAATTAGGTGTCTATAGAGTGTAAGTGCCAATGAGTGAAGCATCTGAGTGAGATTTCCTCTAAAGAGAAACCCACAAGAGGTGTCTGCTGAGGCCATTTACCAACAAAAGTGTGGAGAGTTAAAATATCCTTGTTTCAGGCACATGGGCAAACCAATCCTGAACTGCTGCGTCTGGACAGCTTTGGAACAGTAACAGGGGTTTGTTCATCTGGTTACAAATGCCGGTCCTCGCTGTCAAGACCCACGTCCGTCCACTTGCTTCACACTACCATTTTGTCTAGAAATTTTCCAGCTTCCTTTGCCCTGCCTCGCTAGGATAGACTTAAAGGACAACTGTGATCACTTTCATGTCCGGGACTGAACATACACAGATCAACATGACTGCACAAGAACAAGATGGATGCAAAATGCTGAGGATTTAAGTGAGGCTAAAGTCTATTCTGCTTCATGTTCTTTGTTGCTGAGATAAATGAATTACCAAAAAAAAAGTAAGTTTGGGCAAATAAAAGGGGCAATGCAAATATCCAATGCTCATAATTTCACTCACAAGCCACAAAGAGGAACATTTACAGATATATAAACTTGGCCTGTGACACCTCGTGCCGAGGCTAAGAAGCAGAGTGTATTGCACTGACGGTTCATAATAATTAACTCTGGTCACAGTCCCTTATGTTTCCCACCCAGGTGCTTTCGCTGCAGAGGCCCAGGTTTGGCCCGCGGGAGAGGGGAGGATGCCGGAGGCTCAGCCTAGCCCAGCCCAGCCCAGCCCAGCCTAGTCCAGCCCGGCCTTCCTCCTGCTTTGCGAGTGCATCTGTGCCATCTAGCGTCTATTCTGCCTCACTACCAGAATGTCCTACTTGGAGCAGCCCACTGCTGTGATAAAGACATTCTGGGAAGTAATTAGTTGGCTAATTGCTAATAACTTCAGGTGGGTAAAGATATACCTGAGACGGAAGACGCACAAACTCTGTTGCATCCATAGGCACACAATCATCGAGTCATTAAACACCAAGTTGAGATGAACACAGGTAAGTTATTCTGCCCGTCTCTTTTCCTGGTACCTGTGAAGAAGAAAGAGCTGCAGTGTTGCCCTCTGGGAACTACGCAATGAAATTCAACTCAGAAGGCATTCAAAACTCCCTCAATGTGTTTTTAAGTGCTTCAAAGCACTTAGATGTTTCCCTCTGGAGAGAAAACACAAAGATGCATTAAAATAGAGTTGTTATTCCAGAAGTAAATCAAGCATGAAGTGCCTTAATATTGTGTTTGCCGTCTCTCTAATTAATAAGCCTCTACTTAATCACAGCTTTTGTAAGCCTCTATTCAGACAGGTCTGCAAGAGCAAGATGGTCTCTGCTTATCAGAGACCACAAACCCTTTACTCTCATATTTGCATCAAACTTAAGATCTTCAGTACAAGGTGCCAAAACTACATGTGACCAGAAGAGAGCAAAGGAAAAAAGGCATCTTTGGTGTTGGCGGTTCCTGCTGTAGCAGAGAATTTTGTAAGGATCATCTAGATGTTTTCATCTAGAAAGCCACGGTACTCCACAACACAGAGGAAGGCAACCCCCCCAAAAAAAACATAAATAACCCCCCAAACCCACCAATTACGGTTAGCCCGAATTTTACTGTGTTTAAGAAAGACACTAGATTCTTGAAATTTTTTTCCAAGCCAATAGGAATAATAGAGTATGTTATCTGAGATTGGATCTGGACCACTTCAGAAGACACAAAAAGTCTTAAGGATGACATATCTTTGCAGAAGATCAGTATGCTCTCAAATATGGGGCCTGCTGTCTCCTGCAGGAGACAGGGTACTGACCTAGGCAGGCCTTTGATCTGGCCAGACAAGCCATACAGAACAAGCGTATGCAGAACAGAAGACTCACTTGCTGGTAAAACTCCTGGAAACAGCACTGACATTTTGATGGGAACCTAAAAAGCATATCAAAGCCGCTACATGCAACAGTCTGAAACATCTTTAATACCACGTGATACTTTTAGTATGGCTGAAAAAGCCACCAGACAACACAACCAGGCTGCTGTGTTTAGGGACAGAGCAGCTGAATGTGTCTTTGAGGCAGTGAGTAACGCGCAGCAGAGGGGCTGAAGATGAGCCCTCCTGCCTGATGCGCCTCCAGGCGATGCTGCAGCTGGTTTAGGGGTGGAAATCAGCAAGACTCCAGGAAACTTTCCTGCTTATACTACAACTGTGGCCAGTGGAGCATGATACAGAGCTGAAACAAATCCGACTGTCCCAGAAAAGCCCCTCCTCTCTCTTCTTCTGTCAATGTTTTGGTCTGTCCCAAGTCTCCCCCCAGTTCTGATCCTCTTCCCCGTGGGTGAGGTGGAGGTAGGTGCCAGCAGAGGCCAGCAGCCACCCGCGCTGAGGCCAGCTCAGACACACAGCTATCGTCAGTGGGAGGGTGACGGGAGCAGCCGTTGGCATCTTGCTCTGCTCAGCAGCAAGGTATGCTAACTGTACAGGGGAGGAAAGGCGGCGGGTTTCAGCAATATGAACAGCTATTGCATTAACGCCAGATTAACAGGAAGGCCAAGCTTAGGGCCTCTCTTAGCTCCCCTGAACGTGTTCCTATGTGCTTGGGAAATGGGCCATTGAAAAGGTTCTTTCTAGAGACATGCTGACAGGCTGGTACAGAGGATTTTACTTGGAAGAGGAAGAGGAAGAGGAAGACACTGCATCACTCGGACTAGGAATCCCCTAGCTTTAGTGGCTTAAATTCAAACAGCACTGTCCTATTGTGAATCTTTTTTAAAAAATCATATTAACAAGAGACATTTTAACAACTTAGATGTTTGCTCCAGTATTCGCAACATCAATTATCAGGAATGTAGCTACTATGAGTATTTATCATCTTTTAGGAGCTTTCCTTGTCTTCTCAATCACTGCAATGCAACTACACCTGGCAACAGTTGGTTTTGATGCATTAGCTGAATAAATAAATATGGGGAAAGTTGCAAATGTAAAAAGAAGAGAGGGATTGATAGGGATTTATATTCAGCCATGGTAAGAACCAACAAGAGACAGAGTAACAACTCATGCTCTGTTACTGTAATAATGCCTAGAGAAGCGGGGCAGAAAGGTGGGGTGGTAACTACAGTCAGTGGTGAGCGACTTTGAGGTGTAAGATGCTGAAGCAGAACTGCGAGGAGAGCAAGGCCCTTCCTTTCATCTTACCGTATTTTATTTCCCTCTTGCAAGGAGCAGGTAGGATTCCACAAGGAGAATAACCACTGCTCGTGCAGCAGCATCGCTCTGGTTAAGTTTTGTACATGGGACAAAACAGTATCTCCATAAGAGACCTCTGTGAAACTAATACTGGAGGTTATTACTGTACCAGCTTATCCCTCAATGTATCCACTGCTGTAATGTGCAGTGCACTTTATAATCCAACGACAAAGTGAATTTGTTTACTTAAAATTCAGTGCTGGCTAGGGAAAAATGTACTATCAGTTTTGCCAGGATGGATAAACCAATGACTAAAGCAGAGAGAAAACCTCTTTACTTCTCACAACAGCAGCAGCCTTTTGAATTTGAAGGTTTCCTTCCAGAACCTGAGAAAAGTTTTGAACGATCATGGAATTTTTGTGCAAGGGGCACACAAACACAATGCCTGATATTCACCGTTCACCAGATAAAGCCAGAATCTTTTAATGTTTTAATTGGGAAAGATGCCTGTCTATCCCCCAGACACAATGCAGCCTGCTGAACTCTCAGGGTTGTAAATGACAAATGATTTGACATCCAAATGGGCTCAGGCTTATGGGACTTGGGCAATCTTTTGCTCAATGTTTGTTAAGCAACCAGCACACAGGAGCCTGGTCTGCACCTGGCAGTTCTGGCTATATTCATAGTATTAGATCACTAACTAATGAGAGCTGTCAGGAATTGGCAAGCACCATTTGTAAAGCTGTCACTCGAATCCAGTTCCCCCCCACCCCAAACATTCTAAGGTATTTCATTTAATCAATTTTTCTAAATGAGTGTTTACTTTTCACATTAACTCATCTGAAAAGTTATGCTGATAGCTTAAAAACAAAGCAGAGAGGGAGAACATGTAGTTCTAGCAATTGCAAGGTCACAGAAAATTTTTTTCTTTAACTCCCTCCTCCCTAACTCCTCCGCTTTGGCAGTTTGCTAGAGCAAAGCACATTACCAACCCTGCATGTACCTGTGCATTAGTCCTCTGTTGGGGAAACAGTGCCATATATTCAGGAGCCTGACTTGCTTTTCAGAGCATATAAAATGGTCATAAATATAAGTACGCTAAAGAGCAGGAATGCTTATTTATGGCATTATTTGCCCAGCAGTGGAACCAGTGTCTCACAGCTGTTTGTTCTTGCACCCGTAACCCAGCTCTGGGAGGCTGTAATTCATTGTGAACTGAATTCTGGTTTCACCCTCTGTATATGAGGAACAGTTTAATTAAAATGCAGGAATAACAAAGACAGCTTCCATTGACATACAGTAGATAAACCTTTCTCAGTCACTGATGCCTTACAAGAGGCAGTTTTCCCAGTCTAGGTTTTTGGCTTTTTTATTTTTTTTTTTTTTTAAAATAATAAGGCATTGCAGTATAATGAAGTATAGTGGTAAATGCAAACATTTTCTTCATTGCAAGCAGAAAGCTGTCCCTGGCTACTGGTAACACCCAGACTTTTGCATACAGAAAAGTGCTGGGATAAATGATGGTACCCTTTTCTAATAAAACAGTTCCTGATAAATGTTTCTCAAGGTTTATTTTTGTGCTGTCAGTGATTGTATTTTAAACAGGAGAAAACAACATGGAATTTCAACTTGATAAAGCTGTCCTCGTTTTTATGCTCCAAATATCAGGTCTTGATTCCCTTCTTTTCCTTTTTTTGCCAATGAACCAATGTCACTATTGTTGTCCTTGGGTGGGAAATAGGAAGAAGAAAGATAAGTCAATATCAGGTATCCTGTTTGAAACAGGCTTAAACGAAGGTGCATTGTTTTGGCTGAGATTTAGTTGAGATTGAACACTGAGATTTTGTTGTTTCTTTTCAAATGTGTGATGAAAACATTTTTTCCAGCTTGCATTTATCATTTGGTAAATGTATACTTAATTTCTTTAATGAATGAGACAAACAACTCCTGGGGGGGGAGCAAATGACAGTACTTTGTTCTTATATAAATATATGTAGTTATATTAGCTAAAAGCTAGGTCACATTGTGCGTAGGTGTATACACATTGAATGATGTACTAGAAAAGAGACTTTTGAAACCTTCTGTGATGAAAGGGACATACTTTCCAATCATGTTTATACATGTATATATGTGCAAGAATAAACTTTTTTCCCAGATGGAACTTAGGAGATTTTGAGAACCTAGGAAAACTAAGAAGAAAAATAGTGAGAAATATTTCAGCAAATTTAATTCTCATGAATTTTTTAACTTGCCAAGAAAACCACACTGTGAGGTCATCTCAGAACTGAGAGGATGGAAATGACCTCACTTGAGCCAGCTTAGAGGTAACACTATAAAAACCAGTCTGAAACGACTGCACCTTATACCTTGCACCTTACGGCACTCTTATTACCAATACTGGTACAGAAATGTAATAGGGTTATATTCCTGTGTTATAGAAGAAATTTGATTGCGCCAGGGTAAGTTTAGGTTAGATATTAGGAAAACTTCTTCACTGATTAACTATTCTTCTCTCTTAATAGTCTTGTTTTGCATTAGTAGCTTAGTACTAGCAGCTAAAGTAGTTGAAGCCTTACGCCACAATCGCTGACTGAGAATAAATTTTTTGATAAAACTAATGCTGCTAACACAGAACTAGCTGAATTGGGCAGATGCGAGCGGAATGAAGAAGGTAAGGACCAAGGAAACAATTCCAAGAGAATGAGGTACCTTCAGAAGAAGGCCAGCCCAGCAACAGTGAAAACCAATAAGAAATCAAGAGACCACTGACCAGAATTAAGGGATTGGACTTGGGATCAGGTGATGGGTGGTGGGTATAATAGAATGGTGTGATCTGGGGTAGGGGGTCCTTCTCCAGAGACACCCAGCTCGAGCTGTAACCTGAGAACTAATAAAAAGGGAACTGGAAACCTTCACTCAGACTTTACATTAATCAGTGGCATCCTCGGGTCAGACCCTGTTATGGTGGCCAGCATGCATAAATCCGTAGCAGTTTGGTGACCCAGACGGGACATTAGGTGACCACCGTCAGAACCTCTCATCTTCAAACGTCCAATCAGTGCCAATGGGTGAGTTCAACTGGCATCTTTCTGGTGGGAGGCACCGAACCTGGTCAGTCTTAAATTCTTGCCTCAAAATTTTAAATTCTGGTAAAAGAGTGCACTAAAGGAAAATTGTGTAGGCTGATCAGAATAAGATGCAGAATTTTAGACTAGGAAATACTTTTAGCATAGAAAAGGGGATGCCCTTAGCCAAAGTACTGGAAAACTGGGGTAAAATCAATGGTACCAAAGGAACAGGGAAAAAAAGGTTAGTAACATTATGCCAAGAGGATTGGCTGCTCCTTACACAAGAGGGCAATCCAGCAGAAAGGTGGTCACCGCAGGGAACCTTGGACCAACAGAAATTAACCTTCCTGCATCAACATTTGGAGGACAGGTTTCCTGGACGAATGGATTATTGGTATGTGTGGGATAATTGGGTATTCACTAGGCAAAAAGAAAAGCCAAGAAAAAGTGGGAAAAGTTCCTTTAGAAATACCACAAGTATATCATCTGCTAAAATGCATGTGGAATCTGCTCCACCCTATGCTCCACTCTCTACTTTGGCTTCTCTATCCCCCCTGCTCTCATCTACTCCTATTTTCCAGACCCCCTTACTGGTGGTGCCAGTACCAGGGACAGCTACACCGGGTCCAGGTGGGGCACTCCAGGTAGCCAATACAAGGGTCTACCGACGTTGGCGTCCCCAGGATTTGATTGCTTGGACTCAACAGACTCGCAGACTTAAAGAGGACCCAGAGAAAGTGTTACAAGTCATAAAGGGAATACTATGGGCATTTGACCGTACCTGGGGAGATGTGCAGATGCTCCTTGAAGTCCTATTCACCCCAGACAAAAAGCACACAATTCTTGATGTGAACTGTCGCTGGGCAGAGCAAGGGGGAGATGCAGATGCCCAGACATCCTGGCTGAATGTGGATCCCATGTGGAATCATAATGTAGACACAGACTACATACAATTACAATTATCCAGACAAG
Organism: Theristicus caerulescens; assembly: GCA_020745775.1. NCBI lineage: Eukaryota > Metazoa > Chordata > Aves > Pelecaniformes > Threskiornithidae > Theristicus > Theristicus caerulescens. The sequence goes on from CM036564.1 coordinate 54,829,582, forward strand.
GCTTTGAAGAGGCTATACATTTGGCAGGACAAAAAGCTGCAGATTGGTCTAAAACAAGGGAGTGTCAACAGAAGCCTGAGGAACACCCCTCAGCTTGTCTCTCTAGATTATTTAAACAAGCCAGAATGTTTGGAGGAGGAATAGATCCAGAAGTAGAAGCTAATAGACCTCTAACGGTCTCTACTTTTGTTGATCAAACACCTCCGGATATTAAAAAATATTTTTCTAAACCTGTCCCCGACTGGCCAGGGAAGTCAATGGATGAGGTAGTGCGTTTGGCTACGTTTGTATACAATGGTTGAGATGAGGAAAGGGTTAAGGAAAAGAGATGTCAGAGGAAAGAGAAAGTAAGTGTGTTTGGCTGTGCTGAGGGAAAGGTTTGGAGAAAGTAGAGGGAGAGGGCAGGGCAGGGAAGAGCTAGAGGAAGCAGATGGAATCAAAGTGAACATGATTTCCATCTGGGAGCTAACGACTGTTGCACTTATTGTGGGGAACGGGGGCATTGGAAATGGGAATGTCCCATGAGGCCAAGAGGGCCCCGGGGACCCAGATTTGGGAGAAACCAGATGAATATTGCTGAACAGCAATGACAGGAGGAGGGAGACACAGATGCATCTCAGGGTATATATGGGTGTTGGAGTACTAAAATGAATCATAAGGGTCAAATTGTGGGAAAAATAGAAGACAAGGAAATACCATTCCTAGTGGACACGGGAGCCACTATGCCACTTTTGAATTTCAAGCCTAAGGGGTAACTCTCAAATGATATTGTATTGGTTCAAGGAGTCACGGGAAAAAAGGAACAATCGCTTAGCCAGCCAACGTTGCTATGGGTAAGTGGCCAGGGGGGTGGGGAAGATTAGTGATTGCAGAAGAATCACCTATGTGTTTGTTGGGGTGAGACCTATTACAATCCCTAAATGCCCAGATTTGTCTGTCCCCAGAAAGAGTAGAACTTATAGTAGCAGGGGGCTGTCTCACTGCCGAAAACTTGCTCAAAATTCCTGGGGTTCCACCTGAACTTATTAAAATACCTTCAAAATTGTGGAGCTCTCCAGAATGGATGCGAGTTTATTGAAATCAGCACATCGATCTCCATAAAAACAAAGGGAGGAAAGCCCGTAGCAATTAAGCAGTACCAAATTCCCAGGGAAACAGAAAAAAGTATTCAGAAACAAATCAATCAATATCTGAAAAAAGCCGTTTTATGATAATGCGGTTCTCCATATAATACTCCTATTTTACCTGTGAGCAAAAATAGGTTAGACAAAGAAGGAGATCCAGAATATTGGTTTGTACAGGATCTCAGAGCAATAAATCAACATGTGATTGTACCTCATCTGGTGGTTCCAGACCCATCAACAATATTATTACAAATTCCACCTTGGGCAAAATACTGTTATTGATTTAACAGCTGCATTTTTTAGTATTCATATAGCAGGAGATAGCCAGCATCTATTTGCATTTACATGGAAAGGCCAACAACTAACGTGGACCTGCTTGCCCCAAGGGTTCACTGGGTCTCCTATGATATTATCCTGTTTGCTTAAAGATGACTTGAAAGATATTATATTATCTGGAGGTTCTATACTTGTACAATATGTAGATGATTTGTTACTTGCCAGTAAGACATATGAAGATTGCTTGAAAGATACTCTTTGTCTATGTACTGCTTTAGCAGAAAAAGGTCACTCTGCATCTCTTTCTAAGTTTCAGCTGTGTCAGCAGGAAGTAAAATATTTTAGATTTATACTAAAAGAAGGACAAAGATTAGTAGACCCAGAACGGGTCCAGGCTATTGTAGAAATACCTCAACCGGTAACAGAAACAATTGTGAGGATTTTTAGGCACAGTAGGATACTGCAGACCCTGGATACCAGGGTTAGGGGAGTTAAGTAAGCTGTTGACAGAAGCTACCAAGGCAGAGGAAGGGGAGCCTATACTTTGGGGTCCAGAGGGAGAAAAGGCTTTCCAAGATATAAAAGGAGCTCTGGCACTGGGATTGCTGGACTACCCCAAGCCCTTTGAACTATTTGCACATGAGAACAAAGGAGTAGCCAGTGGAGTCCTTACTCAAAAGCTAGGTCCACACCGCCGCCCTGTGGCTTGTTACTCCGCTCAGCTGGATCCTGTAGCGGCAGGGAATAATCTGTGTGTGAAAGCGATAGCAGCCACAGTGACTCTCCTAGAAAGCAGCAGACCGTTAGTCCTGGGTCACTGGACAACCGTGTATGTCCCGCATGAAGTAGAACTGATTCTTAAGCAACATGCTACACAAGCATTGTCCCCACAAAGAGTGCATCACTATGAATTAATGAATTTAAATGCAGATAACATTACTTTAAGAAGATGTAACATTTTGAACCCAGCAACTTTACTGCCTGTTCCCTCTGACAGTGAACCGCATCATGATTGTGCTAAGGTAGTGTTTCACTCCAGCTGCCTATGGGAAGATCTGCAGGACTGACCTCTAGAGAACTCGGATCTAACCATTTTCACCAATGGATCTTCATACTACGTAAATGGAAAATGACACACGGGTTATGCAGAAGCAGAACCTCTACACCCTTCGGTGAGTGCCCGAGGCGCTGAATTAGCTGCATTAGCAAGAGCAGCCTGGTGGGGACATAATCAGTGGGTAACTATTTATACTGATTCTAAACACGCTTTTGGAGTGTGTCATGCAACGGGTACACCATGGAAAGAACAAGGGTTCCTTACCTCGGCAGGAAAGAATATTTCTAATGGAACTGAAATTCAAATGCTGTTGGAAGCTCTTAAGCTTCCAAGGGAAATTGCTGTAGTACACTGTCCAGCTTATACCAAAGGATCCAGCAAAATTGAAAGAAATAATAAATTGGCAGATAAAGCAGCTAAAGGTGCTGCCCACCAACCTATACATGAAGTACCACTGTAACAACTCCCCCTGATGATGACTGGCCAGAGATAAATAATCCAGCCCAAATATATGCAGAGGTTAATCAGGAAGAACGGGCTCGATGGCAGGTTGGGAGGCTGTGAAAGATGAAACTGGAATTTGGACTATTGGGGGAAAACCCATTTTACCAAGAAAATATTTAATGACTTTGTCTAGGTGGTTTCATGATAAAACACATGGGGGGATGACAGCCATTGTTAATCAGATTGAAAAAATGTGGGCAGCCCTCAGAATACCTATGGCAATAAGAAGGATTGTGAGTTCTTGTCCCACATGTTGGAAGTTTTCCGATGCAAAACCCAAACAGGAGGTTGGAGGATGACCACAAGCATACTTCCCATTCCAAAGACTTCAACTTGATTATGCTGACATGCCTCCTGTGAGCAAATTTAAGCACCTGCTGGTAATCGTGGATCAGCTCTCAGGATGGGTAGAAGATCTTCCCACCAGGAAAGCTGATACTGCAGGAGTGGTCAAAGCACTCTTGTGAGAAATCATTCCAGGTACGAAATACCTGAAACCATAGAATCCGATAGGGGTTCTCATTTTTCAGCAGGAATACTAAACAATATCTATAAATGTTTAGGAATACAGCAACAACTGCATGTCCTGTATCATCCACAGTCCTCAGGAGAGGTGGAAAGAATGAACAGGACTCTCAAAAATAAAATTGCTTGAACTTGTAGTCAGGTAGGTTTGAAGTGGCCTGAAGTTTTAGGAATAGTGCTGTGGGATATTAGAAATACCCCTCACCAACCTCTAGGGTTGTCACCAGCAGAAACAGTGTTTGGCAGGCACTTAGCTGTACCTGGGACCTTTGTCCCTGCTAGGACCAGCCTCTTAGATGGAGATGAAGAAGTTATCAAATTTGTATTGGGGATAAAAAAAACATCTACAAGAAAATAGGGCACAAGCCAGATGGTTTCAACCAATACCAGCTGGAATGCAAGTACATCATACCCAGTCTGGAGATGCAGTAATGATCGAAGTCCACTCTTGCAAAACAAAGTTGGACCCTAAATGGGAGGGTCCATATATTGTGTTATTAACCTCTTACTTTGCTGTAAATGTTGGAGAAAAGGATAACTGGAGCTGAGGAAGTACAACCAGAAGAGGCACAGCTGGGTACATAAAATGGTGCTGTGTATGCAGGTGGCACCAACTGCCCAGTGAAGAAGAGTTAGCCACGAGACTCAATGTTTCATTACTAGATTATCTTCTATACCTTCTTAAGACAGGAGTAGAGTGGTTACCCTATTTGTGGTATTAACCCTTCTTTGTATAGATAGAATCATAGAATCATAGAATTGTTAAGGTTGGAAAAGACCCTTAGGATCATCAGGTCCAACCGTTAACCTACCACTGCCAAGTCCACCACTAAACCATGTCCTCAAGTACTGCATCTACCCGTCTTTTAAATACCTCCAGGGATGGGGACTCAACCACTTCCCTGGGCAGCCTGGTCCAGTGCCTGACTACTCTTTCAGTAAAGAAGTTTTTCCTAATATCCAACCTAAACTTACCCTGGCGCAGCTTGAGGCCATTTCCTCTCGTCCTATCACTTGTTACTGGGGTGAAGAGACCGACCCCCACCTCTCTACAACCTCCTTTCAGATAATTGTAGAGGGCAATAAGGTCTCCCCTCAGCCTCCTCTTCTCCAAACTAAACAACCCCAGCTCCCTCAGCCACTCCTCATAAGACTTGTGCTCTAGACCCTTCACCAACCTCGTTGCCCTTCTCTGGACACGCTCCAGCACCTCGATGTCCTTCTTGAATTGAGGGGCTCAAAACTGGACACAGTACTCGAGGTGCGGCCTCACCAGTGCCGAATACAGGGGCACTATCACCTCCCTGGTCCTGCTGGCCACGCTATTCCTGATACAAGCCAGGATGCCATTGGCCCTCTTGGCCACCTGGGCACACTGCTGGCTCATGTTTAGGCGGCTGTCAACCATCACCCCCAGGTCCTTTTCAGCCAGGCTGCTTTCCAGCCACTCCTCCCCAAGCCGGTAGCGTTGCCTGGGGTTGTTGTGACCCAAGTGCAGGACCCGGCACTTGGCCTTGTTGAACCTCAAACAGTTGGCCCCGGCCCAACAATCCAGCCTGTCCAGGTCCCTCTGCAGGGCCTTCCTACCCTCCAGCAGATCGACACTCCCACCCAACTTGGTGTCATCTGCAAACTTACTGAGGGTGCACTTGATCCCCTCATCCAGATCATCGATAGATATTGAACAGGACCGGTCCCAACACTGAGCCCCACCACTCGTGACCAGTCGCCAACTGGATTTAACTCCATTCACCACCACTCTCTGGGCTTGGCCATCCAGCCAGTTTTTAACCCAGCTCAGAGTGCACTTGTCCAAGCCGTGAGCAGCCAGCTTCTGCAGGAGAATGCTGTGGGAGACGGTGTCAAAGGCCTTACTGAAGTCCAAGTAGACAACATCCACAGCCTTCCCTTCATCCACTAAGTGGGTCACCTTGTCATAGAAGGAGACCAGGTTAGTGAAGCAGGACCTGCCTTTCATAAACCCATGCTGGCTGAGCCCGATCCCCCGGTTGTCCCGCACATGCCGCATAATGGCACTCAAGATGATCTGTTCCATGACCTTCCCCGGCACCGAGGTCAGGCTGACAGGCCTGTAGTTCCCCGGATCCTCCTTCCGACCCTTCTTGTAGATAGGTGTCACATTTGCTAGCTTCCAGTCATCTGGGACCTCCCCGGTTGACCAGGACTGCTGATAAATGATGGAGAGTGGCTTGGCAAGCTCCTCTGCCAGCTCCCTCAGTATCCTCGGGTGGATCCCGTCTGGCCCCATTGACTTGTGGGCATCCAGGTGGAGGAGCAGGTCGGCGACTGCCACCTCTTCGACAGCTGGGACTTCATTCTGTGTCCTATCTCCATCTCCCAGCTCAGGGGCATGAAAACCTTGAGGATGATCAGTCCGACTATTAAAGACTGAGGCAAAGAAGGCATTAAGTACCTCAGCCTTCTCCTCATCCTTCGTGGCCAAGATTCCCTCCGCATCCAACAAAGGAGGGAGATTCTCCTTAGCCCTCCTTTTGTCGCTGATATACTTGTAGAAACATTTTTTGTTGTCCTTGACAGCAGTGGCCAGTTTAAGTTCTAGCTGGGCCTTCGCCTTTCTAATCTTTTCCCTGCATATCCTCACCACATCCTTGTAGTTCCCCTGAGTCACCTGCCCCTTCTTCCAAAGGTGGTAGGTTCTCCTTTTCTTCCTGAGTTCCAGACAGAGCTCTCTGTTCAGCCAGGCCAGTCTTCTCCCCCGCCTGCTCGACTTGCGGCACATGGGGACAGCCTGCTCCTGTGCCTTAAGACTTCCCTCTTGAATAACATCCAGCCTTCCTGGACTCCCTTGCCCTTCAGGACTGCCTCCCAAGGGACTCTGTTAACCAAACTCCTAAACAGGCCAAAGTCTGCCCTTCTGAAGTTTAGGGTTGTGGTTTTGCTGGCATACATAAATCCGTAACACCTGTCAGTACTAAAATTGCTTATACTCATGTAGGTATTCCCATGAGGAAAGGAAAATAAACTCTACTCCTGTAAAAGCATCCACACTACTGATTAGACTGATATAATTACATCAATAATACAAGAACATTAGACCTCTAATTAGCCCAGTAGTACCAAAGCCTGCGTATACATCGCAGTGCCCTTTCTCCTTTTTCAACCCAGGATTTGGGTCTGTGTTCTGTAACTGCAGTGCTCACGTACAGAAATTTGGCAATTTGTACCTTCTAAAGTTGGTTGCTCTGGAAACAGGCTACAATTTCTTCCAGCTTCACAGCAAGAGCTGCTGAACTCCAAGACAAACAAGTGTAGCAGCTCTATTTGTTCGCTTGCTTCCCCAGGCCGATGAACTTGCCTCAGGAGTCACAGATTATTTTCCTCTTTCTTATCCACTCTGTGAGGCCAACCCCATGAGGAGCTTTTGATTGACTTGAGAAAACACCAAAGCCCCGAAGTACCTTTCACAAAAGGAAGCTGGAATAGGAAGTCTCACACAGGCCAGAAAAATATCAGACAACATCTGCCTGAGTATGAGAAGAGGGGGTGGAACGGATCTATAGAGGGTTACAGAATCAGGGCCCTTTCCTAAAAGAGAGCCCTTCTGTCTGGTGCCTCCTTTCTCCCCAGTCCTATGACCTCTGACAACATCCCACTTTTCTGCAAGGACTATCAGATATTACTTACGTATTGTTGCTTGCTACATTATCAGTCTGTTACTAGTCACTCAACTCATGGTTTTCCGAGCTCCCTCCTTTACCAAGCCATTCATCAAACAGTCTGGAATCGCTCAGGCACCCAAAACGCACCCTGCTAGCACAGGACAAAGCAGTGGGTGTTTTAACACCCAAGAAAGCAGAGTGTTTCTTACCAGATTATCCCCCTGGGATCAGGCAGTATGAGGTGAGATTATCAGAAAGCATGCTTTTCCTTCCCTCTTTCCCCTTTACGGACCTGGATACACAGACTGACTGCGGTAAGCGTGCGTTAGGTGCAAATTACCTCCCCTATGCCACATGGCCAGCCGTGTGCTGGGGCTGCTGGCATATGGCAAGGCAGCACTCTACCTTCTGCTTTGCTAACTTGCTGTTTTATTAATGTACAGGGGAGGAGAGAAAGAAAAGGCTAGGGGAATGTCAGGAAACTTCACTGTCCAATATGTGAGATCCTGTCCAAACTATCTCCTCAGCAGATATCTTAAACTACAGGGATTCTTTCTTCTCTTGATAGGCATATGACAGCTCAGGAACTCTGCAGCAAGGATAAGGTCAACTGGCCCCACGTGTTCACAAAATAAAAATGAAGGCTCAGAAGCTATTAGGGTTTCAGTTCTCTGTTAGGTAGTACTGGTTGCTCCGTAGCAGCTTGGCCCCTACCAACACTGCTGAACTCATGCTTTTATTTATCTACTTGGAAGCTGCTGTTACAGCCAAAATAGACTTAATTAGTCCTCTAATTAATGGGTATTTTAGCAGACATAAGCTGCCACAAAATACAAGATTACTTGTTTGAGGCCTGTGTAACTGCTGTGCCAGTAGAGCATTACAGAAACCATTCAATACTACATATTTCATTAAATACTAAAATTAAATTGCCCATATGCACTTGATGTAAAACTCTTCATGTCCAATTTGCACCAGTGATACACATGCAAATAATCAGAGCTGGAGAAAACATTATCCTTTGCCTTCCTCTTTTCCTGCAGTAACCTAGTTCACATTGGAGAAGGACAGCTAAGTGGTAATATTTTCCAGTTACTGTGTAATAATTCATTTAAATTACCTAAAGCAAGCATAAGGTTTTTCCTCCAGGTAGAAGATTCAGGGTATCCTGGTGAGAGAAGGACAAGGCAAAGCAGGCAGCCACAAGAGAGCTTTCAGAGCGCTAGACAAGTATTCTTTTTAAGACACTGAGATATTTTTAGGGTCCAGGCTCAGCTTGAGCTCCTGTGGGGATGCAGCATCAGTAGATTAAGCATTAAGAGCTCATTCTGAGCACATCAGAACCTGCAGGAGAAAACCAGCAGCAGAGCATGCCACAGTTGAGCATGAAGAAGGCGAGGAGGAGGGCAGAACTATCATGCTCCATCTTGGGGAGACCTAGCAAGATAGTGGGGTGGGAGTGTGAGAAGTAGGCTGTTGAACACAGGGAAACAGAAGCAGCTGAAAAACTTCACAGCAATGATGGACAGGAAATAACAATACTCTCAGTCCTCCAGTTCAGTTCTCCTCATGATCACATGGAATTAGAAACTGCCAAAACTGTCCTACCTCATGCAGGTTTTCAGACAAGGGAGGAGATGCAGAGCTCTAGTGTCAGGATCCAGCCTTGATTTTGCTGATGAATTCTAAGCAGAAATATATCACAAGATGCAGAAATGGCCCACCTGGTCTTCAGTCCCTTCAGGGATGCAAAATCAATGCAAGTTTCCTTTCAATAATGTAAGAATGTGATTAAAATGGCACAGAAAAGGAATGAGGGCATGCTTGCCTTTGCTCAGGTCCTTTTTTCAGTTTTCCTTACAAGGAACTTGAAATTCTTATTTTTCTTTTTCAGATGTCACATTAACTCCAAAGATGTGTCGTGTTCTCACATGGGTGAGGAAGCAGCACCTTACCATCTCTTCCTCCCCAAAACTCCCCCCCTCTACTCCAAAGGGCATGAGACAAACAGTGCATTGCAAGGAAACCTTCATATGTAATTGATAAGTTCTGTATGCTTATGATCAAATTGTCACAGCTCTTCTTCAGTAATGCAAAGCAGCAAGGGAAAAGCCCTCCAGAGATTGGGGAGTAGGGGAGGCCTTCAATTATTTACGTAGATGAAAGAGTAAAGAGTGTGCAATTCTCACACAACCAGCAAGTGGTTGGAGGGGGCACTCAACTCCATAGACAAATTTCTTTTTGACTGGCTGAGTAAACTGATGCCTCCTGTCACTGCCGTGACACTGGTTCTACACTGTATGAGACAAAACCTCAGCACAATCTAGAGCCAGCAGGTGAAGGTTCCTTGTGCTCCCACCAATACAGATCCCACTGCTATGTCTCACCTTTTGGGTGCTTTTCCCCCCCCTCATTGCATGCTAAGTGCTAAGGGCATCAGCTATGAGGAATTTAGAAATCTCAAGTGATTGAAAACAGACACAGGCTTTGGGTTTTATAGCAGATATAAATTTAACAAAAATTCAAAATATATTTTTCTGACATATCTTTAAAAATAGTTTTAAAAATTATTTGCCCAGGTGAGGTTAAAATGATTTAAAAGCATAATTATCAGGAAGCACTCTTCAAAAGTGACATTTCACAACATCATCATCTTTTCCATTAAAGCAAAGGTCATGGTTCTAACATGTTTTCAAATACAAACTTAACGCCAAACATGAATTAAGAAAACACTGAGTAGCAACATTTATTCCTCAAAAATCTACACATCTCCAAAGGTCAGTCCTGGCCCATTGCCACCTTCACTTTTTTTGCACATTCTAAAACATTAACACAGGACTAAGGGAATTAGACCCAGTGGAGAACAGAAAAGAGAAATATTATCAGAGGAGAAAAAGAAAATTGGGAGAGATTTCCATAACCAGAATTGTAGATCTGCTGGTAACACTACCTATATCTCCTGCCCTTCTCACTGAACTGGCTGCAGTAAAAGCCAAATCTCCTGTTACCACCAGCTCAGATTGTACTCAGGCTGTATGCAGCCTACCTTCCCTGTTCCTTTAAGGACATTAAAATTCAAATCAAGTTTTATCATTAGAGTACACCCACAGTGAATTTTACCCAATAACTTTTACCCATCTCACAAAAAGGAGTAATAAACAGAACTATTTCAAAATTAATTAACTTCTCTTAATACAGAGAGTAAGAAAAAATAAGTAAGAACGTAAGGAAACAAGATCCAAGGCAAGATTCAACAGTAACTAAATGCATGTTAACAGAGCCCTTTAAATCAACATTTTGCTTTGTGCCTGCACAACCAAGACACAGGCACCATCCTCTGATACTACGTGTCTTCTCGCTGAGTTCCTCCATAAGCACTGACAGCCTTGATAAGGATTGTCCTTGCTGCTGTCGCACTGAGTGATCTTGCTCAGTTATCTAATTTAATTTTATTGATTTCTTCTTCTTGGCTTGTTGTTTGGACACAGTACCCAGAGCAGATTCTGAAATACCCACTGATGTCTGAGGCAGGAGTAGTTTTCCAGACTGTGTTGGGTACTTAGTTTTCATGAGGACTTTAAACAGTGGCTGGGACAACATATGTTTTAGCTGTTTTTTCATCCCCTTCAGCATCTTTTGCTTCTGGCTTTCTTCTTCCTCACTAGCTTTTCTTCCTTGGGGCAGAAATCAAAGATACAGAATGTTACAAGATAAGAACTTGCATTGACCTCTTTCACCAGGCTTTTGTAGTGCTAGGGGCAGATGCTAATCTCATCTTTCTAACAAGGTCACTCAACTCCCATACAGTCTTCCAGATCACTCAGATAACAAGATCAAGAAGAATCCTAACTATTGAGTAACTATGCCCCAGGTATCATTCCGCTAAATCATTCAGTTGGCTCTCAACCCAGAACACACTCGAACAAGAGGAAAGCAGGCCCAGAAGATAAGGTAACCCAGGGCTTCTAGCTCAGGCAGAATCTTCTGTGTATTTCGTTACTTTATGCATGCCTCATTTCAGCATCTGTAAAACAGGAAGCCCTTTCCTCCTTATACATAAAGAACAATGAGGTGCTCAGATTTAATAACAGGAGAAAGAAGAGCATAGAAAAGACTGGAGATAGTTAATATGGTCAGAGGTCTGAACTGGAGAGAATAAGTGAAATCAAGGTTGCTGTAATGTAAATTGAAAGGACACTACTAAATCCTTTGCAACAGTGCAAGAGGCATTTCATTTATGAGAGGAATGACTGAGATTTTAATTGGTCTCCAACAAGCTACAGAAGAATCGGAGACTGAATACATTTTAAAGCATGAATCTGGCAAGATTCTGGGTGGCAATTACAAAGTGCTTCACTCGAGAGCCACAACTTACTTGGACTGGATGTGCTGTTTTGAAACTCATTTCAAAGCACAGCATACTCAGATTATGTCAAAACAAGACAGCAGAGTGCTAATTATCTGAGAGCTTTCCTGAACAGTTTGGACAGAGATGATTAGTGCTTGCTTGCAAAGTGGTTGAGAACAAGCTAGTCCAGTCATGAATAAAGGAAAGAAAAAAATTAATCTGAACATGCTTCAAAATTAAGGCGTCTGCATATTTAGCAGCTAACAGGTTAGAGACAGTTGAAGTGACCCAGGCAGCACCCCTATTCAGCAAGCCTTCAAAGAACTGGTACGAAATCATACCTTCAGATCCTAAAATTTGAACACAATGTGGCATTTTAAAGTGCATCTAAGCAGTACAAAGCTTCATGGCATTGAACTAACAGGCATCTGTAGTTGCACAGCCCCACACATTCTCTCAGGCACAGCCTGCAGAACATTTAATTTTAAAAATATAAGAAATAATTTACTTCTAACACACCATCAAAAACCTCAGCAACAAGTGTTGGCCATTTAGCCCACACAACTCAACCTACATAAGGCTCACGTAATTTTTGGTGTTCGCTAGTGTTTCCTGGGCATTCCCACACAGAGCTGTCAGGCTCCTGTCCTGCTGCCTGACTACAGGGGTGTAAGAGAAATAAGCAGAAGCGGAGAAACAGTTTTTTCTTTGACACAGAGGGGACAAGACTCAAGCAGGACATATCAGGCTGTTAGATTACCCTAAAATGTTTGCCAGAAGCTAAACAGTTCTTGTCCTACGACATGTGGACTTGTCTGCAACTTGCCAGAATTGTCACACCTCACTCCCTCAGCTCCAGCACTATACTTCACAATCATCCTGAAAACACCAGCAACACACCGTACTAAGTAATGACACTCCTTTCCTTCCCCTTCTTGCCCTACGGGTTTTAAGAGTTCCTCTGCCATGGTGAGGCTTCTTCTGGACACCAGTGCTATGGGACCAACTGAGCATACCCATAAACAAGCATTTCTACTTGCCCATTAACATGTCATCATCAAGATCAATCTCAAGCGCCTCTGCAGCTTGCTGGAGCCAGGAGTTGTGTTGCTTTGCCCGACTGTTGAAAAATTCTGCCTTCTCAATCTGCCGTGCCAAATTCACCCGCTCCTGCAACAAAAGAACATTTTAGACATGATCAGATTTAAACGTGGGGCACTTTAGCAGAATCAGTGTTTGAGAGCATGCATTACAATGCAACTGAGGTGCAGAGACACTTTTATTCCCTACTACTGCCCCAGCAGATGCCCCATGTAATAAAGACATGTCATCGTTTGCTAAAGTGTTTTCCTTCTTCACATCCGTGATAGAATCTGACTTCTAAAACATCTCAACTACTAAACATGCCTGAATGTTAACTCCTCATTCTTTAAACGAATCATTACAAACACTTCAGACACATCAAGGACAAATCATGATTCAGATACCAATCATTTCCAAGTTACATATTTACATAGTACAGCTGGATCTTAAGAGTCACTAGTCTCAGCAATAAGGGGCAGCTGCTAGCTTCATCCAAATTTGAAGAACTAGGCTCCTGCAAGCCATATGGAAGGAGCTACTTATGTTTTCAGAAATGCACCTGATCTTGTTTAGGCACAGGACAAAATGTCCTGTCCTTCTTCCCAGCTGCACACAGCTGGAACGAAGATGTCCAGCAAACCTAACCTGACCTGCAGCCTTCCAGCTGGGTCAAGCTGTCTTAAATACCTAATTCATTTGGAAAGAAAATCTGCACTGACAGTAAATAATAATGAACCCAGCAGCAAGTTCTGCTGTTTGGAATGTGCCTGTGGTTGCACAAAACAAACCTGGTGCTTGACACCGTAACCACCCCAACAGAATAGTCTGATGCTACAGAGTAACAGCACCAGCCAGAACTGCCAGGATAATTAAAACACAGTGAGGAAATTAAACTTGCAGTTGACTAAAAAAACCTAGTCAGTCAGTTCTCCATAAATCATTACAAGAAATTTTAAATAGTTTTTCCACCTTTGTAAAACTCGAGTCCTCTTTTGGTCTCTTCTCTACCCTGGTTCACCAATTCTATTCCTCCCAAGTGTGAAATACCTTCAGACTTTTCCTGAACTTGAATGAAGGTGTGCAGAACCAGGGAAGGGGCTTGCCAAAGGGACAGATACAGAACCAGCAGCACTATTAGTCCGAACTACAACAACTTTGTGATTAAGCCCAGGGCAAAGCGTAAATGAGACCTGACCATGTGAAGGGCCTAGGAGGCCGGAGTCCTGTAATTACAATTACAAAGACACATTTTCTGGGGAGAGGAGCACTGTTATGGATAGAAGATTGTGAGATGGTGGCAAGAAAATTTAAGTGTGTAAACAATATTTATTTGCCCATTAATTGACAGAGCATGGTAAGAGCCAAGAACTACTCATCAAGAAACACAGAAGGGACCTCTGAAGAAACACTCTAAAAACAACAGATTTCTTTCAGTAACCAGAAACATTTGGCAGGTGGAGGGGGGCGGGGGGAAAGATGGGGGGAGGGGAAATCAAATTCTCTTTGTTACTACCAAGAGAAGAAAAATGAGTCTGTGGAAGCATTTCTTTGATTTTCTCCCTCTTTCAGAAAGCTGCATCTCCTGAAAGATTCACACTAAATACCATTTGCAGCAAGCCTGGGCTTTGAAACTTGCTGACATTATTCGCAAGGTGAGGATACCACTGTTGCCACTGAGGTAAACCCTGGGCTCAGTCCAAGTCAATTGGATAAGCATGAACCAGAATACCTTAAGGAAGGTATCTGTTGCATTATCTGACTGCTTGCATTTTTCTCTAGTTCTCAATGACTGTGCAACATACAGACACTCCAACCCCAGCTGGATTCCTTTCAAATGCAGTATTTAAATATGTCCCATTTGTACATGGCTGATGTCACACAAACTGTTAAGAGAATGCTAAGACATGAAATGGCCTCTTATTTGAGAAGTACTGTGGTGACTAGATGCTTTCTAAAATATATTGTTTTGTAAATCCTAACCAGTGGCTATCTTATGAGTTAGTGAATGACTGAATTCTCCTTAAAATGGGTAATAACCTAGAAAAAGGAAACATACCTGGTTTGACAGGGTTCAGTGGCAGCTGTGGCCTCACAGTATAGGAACTTTTAGAAAAGCAGACAACTCATTATTTCAACTGACAAGAGGCAAATGAAGACCACTGAAGATCCCTGGACCTGCTTCTGTTCTCTAGTCCTAACACAAGAGGCTTTAAGCAACGTACATAAAGCCATCCCAGCTCCCCAGTCACAAAACATACTCGCTTCCCTGATTGTTTTTGGGAATCTAGTCATGAGAAGCTCTACATAACAATGTGCAAGAAAAATGTAAGTAATGTTTATATTTCAACACCTTTCTTGGGGCAGTTATTGAGGAGAAATCACAAATATTGCTTAAAAAAGATAAAGTGTGATTAACTTCATTTTCAAATCCACATCCTGAAGGGTAAATTTAATCTGAAACGTGGAAAGAATGTGATGAGTAATGCAGTAATATAAGTATGCAAGCAACTACTCAGGCTGCAAAGAGATTGTTGTTTCTTTACCTTGATAGAAGTCATGCACTTGGTTTCAACTGGGAAAAATGGCAGCTCTTCACTCTTCTCCAACGTTCTATAAATTTTCCTAAAATTGATCAAGTCATCAGGGCCGATCAGCAATAGACTAAGGCCTTCATTGGCAGCTCGGGCTGTTCTGCCACTTCTGTGTACGTACAACTCAGAAGTACGAGGGACCTGCAAATATTCAGAAAAACCATGAAGCTGGCCATGGAAAGCTAGCAGCAGCCTGTGATGCTTTTGCTGAGAGATTGCCAGAGAATATTGTTTTTTATATACACGTGGTACACTGCATGTAATACAGCTGAAGGTAAAGTAAAAGATCATGTCTGGAGACACTTCTTGTTCTCTGGTCCAGTATTCTTCCTTCCATAATCTTTTGTGAATCTCTCCTAACTTCTGGCCCTCTGCCATTTCATTTGCAAATGAGGAAAAAATTTTATCTGTCCTCCGAGAAGAGTTATAAGGCTGCATCATGTGACAACTCTGGATATCAAAGTTAAGCAAAAAGCCAGGAGAATCATATCTGTTGTCATTTCTCATATATAATCACACATTCATGCAGTGCTACCTACTACAGTCAGTGACTGCAGCAATGAGATCCTTAAGTACAAAGCACTACAGGACAGTTACATTAATAATGATTAAATCTCTATACTTGGAACTATACTAGACACAGGATGGAGAATTACAGCTTTATAGTGTTCCGGGTTTGGATCAGGCAAAAGCTTATTTAAAAACCAAAACATTAAAAGCAAAACCATTAAAAATATTTAACCTGGTAGTGGATGACATGCTGCACATTGGGAATATCAAGACCACGAGCTGCAACATCTGTTGTCAGGAGGACACAGCTGAGAAAGTGATAACAATTAATGAACATGAAATTGAAGAGTAAACCATCTGCCAAGAAACAAAATACAGCGACCTAGAATTCTACCATAGCAATTTAAGGAACAGATTTTTACTATATCATCTGCTGGAAATATGCTATTTGTTTGCCCTTGCAGAAAACGATACCCAATATTACATCAGATGCAATCTTGAAACAGCAATTCTTAAAGTAAAAGAAAAAATGCAAATGTTACCTTCAGCAGGTCTATTCTGTTCCCAATAAAGAAATTCACTACCTTGCTGGATCCTGTTTTCCTATGCTTTTATTCTCTCCCAATTCACAGGAATGCTAGTGCAAATCACTATTCAATGACCTAATCCAACCACTTGGCAAGGGGGTACGCTCCCCTTCATTACATTTCTCAGTGCTCTGCCCAGGTTGGGTTTAAAAATATCTTTAGCTTGATAGGACCATACCATTAACAACATAGTTGATCTTTTGGCAGGACATAAAGGTTATTACGAGTTTCACCAGTTGAGAAAAATCACATTATTAACATTACAGATTTAATTAACAGCTTTTTGGGGCTGAAATATCTTCTACCAAGTTACACTCAAAAAAGTTCTCTCAGTAAATTAAAAGCTAGAAATATAAAGAGGAGTGATTCTGTTCTGACAATTAGTATTTCTCCTTACCCCTAGAAATGAAGAACTACTCAAACAAGTCATTCTTTTATATAAACAGTTTACTACAGAGATGAAAGTTTCCCTAGGGTATGGAACAATTAGATTTAAAAAAATCTCCCAGCAACTGAAATGAGTTACTTGTAGGTAATGGGAATTTGTTAAGATTTTATGGCATCTGACTGCATACTCTATTGCTACAAGGTTCAAAGCAGAAATAAACAGAGAAAATTCCACGGTTTGCAATCTGCAGGAGGCCGTGATAGATGCTCTCATAGATTTCTTCTTGCCTTGAAAATCTGCAGTCTCTGAAAATGCCCCGTCTGGCCTAGGCCAATGCTATCGATACTACATTTTGCCAAGGGATACTGCAGATCTATCACGGCAATTCACCCTCTGTTCTCCCTGCCCGAGTCTATTACCAAGGTACAAATTTCCACGCAGTCAGACAGCACACAGCACTTCACAGCAGGACTAAACTGTAAGGCTTCTGGATTATGGAAGCACTGAGACCACCAACCTCCTCCCAAAAGCCATCCCAAAGCCAGCAGGAGACAATAATTCCTAAAATGGCAGGACAGGCCTGCCTGAGTAAACCTGACTGCCCACCCTGCTGCTGAAGGCACAACTGCCCCTTCTCTTGCATTGGTCTAGGACACCTTGACCCTAAGGAAGCTAATTCATCTAACTAAACCCGCAAAACCCTCACCCAGCAAAAAGTGGTTAGTTTTCTGATGGCTTAGTGAGATGAACCAACTTACAGAAGGATCAAACAAGCTGCAGAGCCAGGGCACAGGGGCAGAGAGGTGTGCAGGATGGTTATAAAAGCATATGGCTGAAAACAGGGCAAGTGACAGCTCCCTCAGCAGCAACGAGCTGCAAGACCACAGGATAATTCAGGCTCCCAGGGACCTCAGGAGGTCTCTAGTCCAACCTCCTCCTCAAAGCAGGATTAGCTATAAGGTTGGACTAGGTTGCTCAGGGCTTTATCCAACTGAGCCTCAAAAACCTCCAAGAACAAGCAGCCTGTTCCAATGCCTGACTGTCCTCACAGAGAAAAAGCTCATTCTTATATCCAGCCTCAATCTCTCATTTCAACTTGCACCTGTTACCCCTCAAACACCTACCACACACCTCTGTGAAGAGCCTGGCTCCATCTTCTTGATAACCTTCTTTTAAGATACTGGAAGTCTGCCATTAGGCCCCCATAAAGTCTTTTTCCCAGGTGATATAACCCCAGCACCTTCAACCTCTCCCCTTGCAGAGCAAGTGCTTCTTGACCATCTCGGTGGCCTTCCGCTGAACTTGCTCCAGTTCACCACCTCAACCATCCTCTGAAAACTCATCCTTAATCATTAATAACCTGGGCTCATGAATGGGGCACTTGCATCCACAGCGAACTCCCCCAACCTGCTCCTACTCTAACAGAGCTGTTTCCTCTCCCCACTATCCTTTACACCATTTCTTTTCTTCTCTACTAGGAAGTAGAAAATCAACTCACCTCTCTCGCTCAGCAAACCTTTCTAGGTTTTTCAGCCTTTGCTTTTGGTGCATGTTGGCATGCAAAGGAAAAGGATCGCAATTTAAGATTGTGAGGAGAGAACTGAGGCGCTTTACACAGTCTATGCTGTTTGCAAAGACCATGGTTCTTCCTGGATACTGGAGAAGAAAGTAATAGAGATAATAGTCCTTCTCATTTGTATTACAGTGGATTCTGGTTTCTGTCAGAGTCTCAACAGTAGCCTCTTTCCTTGTTAAGTCTATCACTTTGGGTTTGCCCTTTATTCCTACTTTTTCCATTAACAATTCTAGTTTGGTCTTCTTGTCCATCTTTTTAGCATTCTTTTTCTGTAAAACTCTTGTGGGAGTCTGATGGACTAAAGTCAAAGTGGCAGAAAAAACAAAAGTCTGTCGTTGAGGGTTATACTGGGAATCATTTAAGATTTCCAGCAACTGAGACAGCTCTAAGAAGTGACCTTTCTCAACCATTCGATCTGCTTCATCAATCACAAGGCACCTGTCAAATAGAAAACAGACAGTAAAAACACACTCGTGCAGATAAATACAAATCTGATACACTTCAAAAGAACTTTTCCTGCTAAACACATAAGGGAAGCTCTGCATGTAAAATCCAAAGGAACACCAGGTATGCTGGTGTAGCTTACAGCAGCCTTCCACATTTCTTTTTGAAAAATCAAGTTTCTAAAGGAAAAATGAGGGGTTTGCTACTGGCTTTACTTGACATTTCCTTCCATCAATATAACTACTGTGCATTTCCATAAAACACTCTGGCAAAAAAATAAGTGATCTTACATAGTCTAAATTATTTAATCAGTTAGTAAACATAATCAGTATGCAGTGACACCCAGGTCAGTATCAAGCCGTTAGCCTAAAAGGCACCTTTACCTGAGCTGCCGAAGATTTGAAAGATGTGGGTGTCTCTCTTTAACTAACTCCCACAGACGGCCTGGGGTTGCAATTACAATTTCTGGCTTTCGATTCAGTACACGTTCTTGCTTCTGTGCAGCCATGCCTCCAACTAGAATTGCAGTCTTAATGCCTAGAACATATAAATAATAGTTTTTATCTCACTAATTTATCAGTGAATGTCTTTACATACATCGACTCAAAGAAATATTTTAAACAGTCTATACCGCAACTTTCAGCAAGCATTTTGGCCAGGAAACTTCAGGGGTTTTATGTAACACTGAACATGCAGCAATGCCCTCAATTTTGCAGAAGAATCCTCATTATAGTTAGACACCAAAAATAGTCTTTCTTTTAGTGTACCTGTCTTCCAATAGCAGGAAGAATCACATATGTCCTCCATAGCTGTTAGCTTTGTTTACCTGTACGTCAGAATCTCATGTTTTGTCAATTTTATCTGCATGAACAAGCACGTTCCTGTTACGAGTAACCAGAAGGCTCCTCCAAAAATAAGACTGAGAAATGCTTGTCTTGCTACTAACTGCTCATTTGCTATGGAATACTCCTAACAAGAATGCTCCCTCCCAATTAATGGTTTTCTGGACTGCACAGTAGCACCGAGACCCTATGTCAGCTTTAAGCAATTTGCTCAGATACTAAAAGGAATTTAGCTTTGGAAGCATAGACTCCACACATGGCTTATTTCGCCCTACTTCTTCAAAGAATACACTGGCCTGTGACAAATTCGATGCTACTGTGCAAGATTCCTCCAGTATTCAAGCTACCACAGATCTCTCTTCCCTACTTGTGGAACTCCATGGTTCGAGGTGGGGATTTTTTTCAAAGTAAGTTTGAGACAATAAAGAAAGCCCACATCAAAACATATTTTCTCTCCTGCTGCAGCAACTATACATCACTTGGACAGCAGGTTTTTACACCCAAATAGCACTGCTCCTATCAGAACCGTACTGATATAAATTATTTCAGGCTAGGAGTTAAAATTAGCCTTGTAATCAGCTGTAGACTGATGAGCACAGCAGGACGTATAGACACAAAAGGAAGATGTGCTTAAAAACAGTTCACTGCGCTACATATCCTCTTCAATAAACAAACAATTACTACTACTGGAGAAGTGGGGAGTTGTTTCCCAGTTCTCCCCATCTTGAACAGTTACACATCCTCAATCATTCACCTAACAGATGTGCTGACCTCTGGTTTGGAAGAGAAAGGAACAGGATGGAATTGCTTTCATCATGCATGTTACCCAGCAATATGCTGCGGCCTGAGTACTGTAAGAGGTAAGTCAGACAATCCAGCAATGCCTTCTACCCTTAAAATTTATGGCCATAATTTTTTTTTGATAGATAGAGCAAAATTATATATATAGATATACCTATATCTATCTGTTATCTATATCGATTGATATATCTGTCAAAAAAGGCAATTATGAAATATATATACAACTATATATATATAATGAAATGATTCTTTATGTATTACCTACATCATCCAAAACTAAGACAAAGTTAGCTGTGGCTGGGTATCTAGTACTGATTCTGTGTCGCTAAAGCACGAGCCAATAGCTATTTGAAGAAAGAAACATTTTAAAGCAAAATATCCCACATTAACTGTTTAGTTCCACATGGATCTCAGTGAAGAATTTTAATGCATTTCTCAAATATTAGTGACTACAAATCCCAACCCTTCAAAAGCCACCCCAATTTTATGATGCAGAAGAAACTGTGGCACACATTCTGGCTCAACACCAATGCCAAGATCCAAACCCAGCGTAATCTGGGACACGGCCTGAGGAGTCTACATACCCGTAAACTTTGCAACTGCATCAATGTGGTGTTTTACTTGTACAGCTAATTCTCTTGTGGGAGTAAGGACCAGTCCTAAAAGAGGTTTCTTTTTATGGGAGCCAACAGTATGTGTCTCATCACTGGAATCAAATTCAAATTCTTCCAGCACCTTCATAGAGCCTGTTGTGAAAGATGCATCATCTTCATCTCCACTATCTTCAACCTGCTGATGGGTTAGTTTTTCTGCTTCATCCTCATTTTCCCATCTTGTTTCATCATGATGCTGACGGGACTCTTTAGAAACACTGTCATTTCTGGTTGTTGAGCTATTTGATTTTTGCCACTGCAGCACAGAGTGAATCATTGGAATTGCAAATGCAAGCGTTTTGCCGCTTCCTAAAAAAATAAACAAGAAGAATACAGACCAACAAGTCATTTATTTCAAGAGATGAGAAAAGCAACAGCCAATCACACACTGTTCTTAAAACATACAGTTGTAACAGACACAAACTCTTGATCTTTAGAAGACCAGAAGCTTGCAGCAATAGCATCTTTTCTCCTGTTCCTTTTATACATCTCCTTGACATCACCAATAGCATACTTCCTGGAGAACAGGTATTTTTCCAATCTCTAGCAGGTCAGGCAGATTCATTTGCTCTGAAAGTGGTTTTTAAAAGCTGCAGTTGCAGCCAAGATATTTTTAAAGAACTGTATGCCCGTAAGGAGAATACCATGCCCTAATTGACAGTTCTGATCAATGTTCTCCAAATAAGGGAATACCAAATGAGGCCAAGGACAAACTGGAATGTACTTGAAGGATTCACTTCCAGCTTCAATTTACAGTACTGTGTTTACAACTTTCTAAGAAACTGTATTTTGAAGTACTCCACCGTCTAATTTCCTGATCTCTCACCAGCTCACATTTTTATAATCAAAACACATAAATCTGATTTAGAACAGATAATCCACTTTGGAGAGAAGGGGATTGTCAAATACAAAAATGCTCCCCTAACTTTTATTTTAGGGGTTCACTGTACCAAACTGCAAGTCACATCCCTGCCACATACTCCCTTCAGAACTATGTGTCACTAATGAAGATACTAGGAGAAGCTTGGTAGCACAGCTACCCCCGTTGAGGTTCTCATAAATATCAGTTCATTGATCGCAAAAGCAGCATTCAGAGCACAAGACACTATTACACCATTCCTGTAATAGGCCACAGCTGGGAAGCAGTCCTCTGGAAATCTCATCTCAATTCCTTTAGCATCGTTTCTCAATATCGCAAACCCATAATGGTTTGCCAAATTCAGTAACACAGAATTTTGCCTATTTAGGGAAGAACCTTAATATTAGTTAATAAACAGCTAACCTCAGTATCCTGACCAATACTGCTGCAAAGTCTCCTCGTATCCACTTCCCCACCTTTCTGCATGTCTGGGAGGTCTCTTCTGACTTCTGCACTTGAAGCAGAAAATGTTATAATCTGCATTTGCAGAGCACTTATACAGTAAGATTCTGCATTACCAGAACATCTGTTTTTAAGGTGAACACTGCTGATCTTGAATGAAGTGTAATGCACTTGGTTGGTGCAAATGTCAGTACTGCACCCAGCTAGATTATGTCTGTGATAATCAGGACTATTCTGCAGGCACTAGGTTCACTCACAAATTAAACAAATAATCACCTCACAGGGCACATTATCTTCACAACACACAGATCATATACCATAGCCAGGCCTGCAAAACCAGAAGAAAAGTGTATCTTGGTACCCCCAGATACTACAGCTCAAGCTAATTCATGCTCTTTTAAAGTTTTAGATTTTACAGAGATAAAATTTGGTTCCTTAACTTCACTAGTTCTACATGGTAATTAATGGAACTGGTTAGATCCACTGCAAAAACAAGCAGCCTTAACATTCTCTGCATCTAATCTCTACAGGGATCTACTGCCATGCCAAAATCTTGCCATTCTCCCCTATGTTTCTGCCAAAAAGGGAAGATGAATAGTTGCGTATTAGGTTTGCATGGCAAGGTTTTGGTATTGGGGGGGCTACAGGGGTGGCTTCTGTGAGAAGCTGCTAGAAGCTTCCCCTGTGTCCGACAGAGCCAATGCCAGCTGGCTCCAAGATGGACCCGCTGCTGGCGAAGGCTGAGCCCATCAGTGACCATGGTAGCGCCTCAGGGATAACATATTTAAGAAGGGGATAAAAAACTGTGCAACTGCAGCCAGAGAGAGGAGTGAGAATATGTGAGAGGAACAACCCTGCAGACACCAAGGTCAGTGAAGAAGGAGGTGCAGGAGGTGCTCCAGGCACTGGAGCAGAAATTCCCTTGTAGCCCATGGTGAAGACCATGATGAGGCAGGCTGTCACCCTGCAGCCCATGGAGGTCCATGGTGGAGCAGAGATCCACCTGCAGCCCATGGAGGACTCCACGCCAGAGCAAGTGGATGCCCAAAGGAGGCTGTGACCCTGTGGGAAGCCCACACTGCAGCAGGTGCCTGGTAGGACCTGTGGAGAGAGAAGCCCAGGCTGGAGCAGGTTTGCTGGCAGGACTTGTGACACCAAAGGGGACCCACGTTAGAGCAGCCTCCACATGCTGGAGCAGTTTGTGAAGAACTGCAGCCCATGGGAAGAGCTCACGTTGGAGAAGTTCGTGGAGGACTGTCTCCCATGGGAGGGACCCCATGCTGGAACAGGGGAAGAGTGTGAGGAGTCCTCCCCTGAGGAGGAAGGAGCAGCAGAGACAACTGTGATGAACTGACCACAACCCCCATTCCCTGTCCTCCTGTGCTGCTGAGGGGGAGGAGGTAGAGAAATCAGGAGTGAAGTTAAGCCTGGGAAGAAGGGAGGGGTAGAGGAAAGGTGTTTGAAGACTTGTTTTTATTTCTCATTATCCTACTCTGATTTGATTGGTAATAAATTAAGCTAATTTCCCCAAGTCGAGTCTGTTTTGTCCATGCCAGTAATTGATGAGTGATCTCTCCCTGCCCTTATCTTGATCCATGAGCCTTTCATTATATTTTCTCTCCCCTGTCCAGCTGAGGAGGGGAGTGATAGAGCAGCTTTGGTGGGCACCTGGCATCCAGCCAGGGTCAACCCACCACAAGTTGTTTCACCTGTCACCTTCCTCCCTCAGGCCCAATGCTACGGGAAGCTGTAGGACATAGAAAAAAAGAACTGGAGAGTTTCAGCCTCTCCCAGCTGCAGCACTTCCTAACAGGCAATTGTCCACATCCTCTCTCAAGTTTCTACAGGAACACTGACGAGCCACTGGGCTCTCTGAGAGAACCTGGCTTTCTTTCATAAAGAAGAAAATAAATGAGCAAAACACAGTCTTACTACCTCAGGATTATGCAAAATTAGACAGCAACAACACAACCTGCCACCAACCGTGCTTCCATTCTGCAGCTAGAGGGATCTGCTTTCCAGCACTGCCAAAATGGCACTTTTTTGCAGCACAAAAACACCATTTAAATTTTCAGTTCCATTTTCAAAAACACTCCCTGCAGGGTTTTCTAATCTTATTAAAGCTAATAGCACCAGCCTAGCTTCTAATTAAAATAAAAATGCAAATGACTGCATATCTTTTCAGTTACTATACCTTTATGCTTGAGAGCAGTAAATGGCTTTACAACACAAGCAGTGAGATAAGGCAACTGGAACATATGAAAAGAACGCAATGGAAGCCTTTAAACCAACACAACTTCCAATTGTGCTTCCCATTTTTAGTTTTTATGGGGGAAAAAATGTTTCACTTCAAAGGTATGAGCAGCAAAAAAAGTTAAGAGGGAAAGTAATGCTCTCAGACATCACATCATTGTTTAAGTAAAAAAGAAGCTATAACAGATTTCACAAATGCTAGCAATGCTCAAAGACAAAGGCATGAGCTGATCACAAGCTAGACAAGAGACAGTACCTCTCCAGTCAATGGATCAATGTAATACTTCAAGCACAAGCAGTGCGAAGGGCTGGTGACAACGTACAGGACAAACCCAGAGACAGGGTACAGGGTGGGCCTGTTTTGCTACAATAAAGGCCTAGGCCATATTCACACTGCCCAACACTGTGCCTAGTACTTATTTACCGCTCCAAGCTAGGACTGAATCATCTTCAGAGGACCCTAGTTCTCTGCTTTGCCTTGGCACAGGGACACCCACAGAAGTTAGGCTGTTGGAACATGACTCTGTTTCAATAATTCTGCCCTTTACAGCATATTGCCTTACAGTTCCCAAGATAGGAAACAATTTGAGAAACAACAGAAAGAGACTTCTGTCAAAAGCACAAAAACTCATTGAGACTTCAAAGCTTTGCACACTGTACATTGTAAAGATGGAATGTCCTGTGTTTGTAAGTTACAAAGTTTTAATGCTTCACAATGAATCATTACTAAAATATTGGATATGCAGAAAATACAAGCTCTTCTCCTAGATATAAATGCTTCTTCTGCTACATATAAAACCTCATAACAATAAGCTGCATTTAAGGAGGGGAAGCTCCCAGCATATACAACCAGTTTACCAGATTTGTACCTGTTTCTGCAGCACCAAGAACATCCATATTATCCCGGATGGCAGAAGGCAAGGCTAAGGCTTGAATAGGAGTTGGAGCACTAAACCCCAGGTAGCTCAAGGCCCGCAACACTGGTTCAGGTACAAACAGGTCTTTCCATGCAGACACATCAGCTTTGTGATCAGCTGAGGCAGATAAAACTTCTGTTGTCCAGTTTTTAACTTTTTTAGAAGTAGTTACTGATGGAAGAGCTTCTTGAGCTTGAGAAGCCTTATTTTTAGCTACCTTCTTTTTCTTTGGAGCATCTTTTGTGGTTGAAGTGCTCTCAGCCACATGTCCATGGTCCTCACAATTTGCCGCTTCGATCACTTTGTTACACTTTGCCTCTTCATCAACCGGCACATCAACTTCTGTTGCATTAAGATCACTGCTTTTATCTGTTTTGCTTCTCAAATCTTTTTTTCTCTTTTTCTTTTTGGGAGGGACGACAGGTTCTTCCTCCTCCTCATTGCCTTCTTCTGAAACACTCTCAGTCTTTCTCTTTTTCTCTTTTACTTTCCCCACTTTAGAGGAACTTACTAGTTTGTACTCTGTAAGTTCCTCCAAGCATACTATATCTCCAAACTCCTCGTCAGCAAATAGATTGGGGTCGATTTGCACAGTTTTCCATTTTCCTATTACTTCAATGCCTTTTTGTTTCAGTTTAAAGGAAGACTTAAATCTCCCTCCTTTTTTGGCCTTCATTTTTACCTAAAAAGAATGGCGGGTAAAAAAGCAGAGCATCAGATCAAAAGAATGAGGGTTATATTGACGATATTCAAACACGTGGGAACACAAGGCACAATTCTTTTCCTTTGGAGGAAATAACATGAATGGCCTTAAATATAACCACAGCAGGCCAGGCCTACAGCCTCTCTCCTGGAACAGCTCCGGGGATAAAACTAAAACCTCCGGAATAAACCCCCTCAGGCCGCGAAGCGCTCCCGCCCCGGCCTGCCCCGGCTACCACCCGCCCAAGGCCCGGTACGGCCTCCACCGCCCCCCGCGGCAGCTCCGGGCACCTGCCGGCAGCGGCAGGAGGCCCGGGGGGCCCCTCCGGCCTGCAGCCCCCGGGGCGAGGGGCTCCCCCCGGCACTTACCGCGCTCTGCAGCCCCGGGACAGGGAGGGACCGCGGGGCCCCAGCAGCCGCTAACGCCACCGCCCGCCTCGTGCGCGTGCGGGCGCCGCCATTAGTGCGTGACGTCACTGCGCGGCGCCTGCGACCGCGCTCGCAGGGGGCGGTGCCGGGGCGGGGGGCGGAGGCGGCGGGGCGGGGCGGGGCGGAGCGGGGCGGGGCGGGGCGCTGCCCGCGGGAGGGGCTGCCCCGGTCCCCGCTTGTGACCGTCGCGGTGGCCCCTTTCTTCGAGGGCCGCGTGGGGCGGGCAACCGGCCCCGCGGGGCGAGGGGCTCGAGGGCGAGCGCCCGCGGTAGCGGCCGGTGCCCGGGCGCTTCTCGGCTGGTCCCTCGCCGCGGCGGCTGGCTGGCGGCGTGCGGGGCGGGGGCGGTGGCGGCGGCGGCGGCGGTGGCGGCGGTGGTGGTGGTGGTGGTGGTGGTGGTGCTGGCGCTGGCTGGGCCGCGCCGAGGCCGGCGGTGCCTCCCAGAGGCAAAGCATGCGTGCTGGGCAGGGGTGAGGGCCGTTCTCAGCCAGGCCGGGATTGAGGTGCTCTAACATGGCCCCTAGGAGTGCTCTAGGCTCCCTCTACGAGCTTGAGGAGAGCAGCTTTCTAACATGTAAGCAACTAACGTGAAGGAATGAGGATACTCCCTGTTCTTTCCAGTTTTTGGGTGACTGGAGCCCAACGCTTGCTAGTGTCGCTGTCAACTTGGTACCGCAACCTGCGTTTCCAACAAAGCAAACAGCAGGCTAGCTGTGGCTTGCAGTCCCCCCGAGCTGACAGTGCTGATGCTGGCCGCTACTTCACCAGTGGGGAAGAGGACATACCTTTTTTCTAATCGGGCACTGCCTTTGTCTTTCGCAGGTACATTAGTAGCTATGGTGCTGTTTGCATAAATAATACTAAAGTGTAGATTAGGCATACTGCTGCAGCCCTGACAAAGAGGGATTAGGAAAATTTGTTTACTTTCCTGCAACTGAAAATTTTCTTTCAAAATATAATCAACATCTCTATAGATCATTTGTGTATTATTGTGTGCATAATACATCTCATTCAAGAAAGAATGCATAAAGGGCCTCTTAAATTTCAACTCTAAAATTAGCAGCTAAGGTTGAATGTCATCAGCATTGCTCATTCAATAAAAAACTTGTTATTCATGCTTGCTTATGTGTTAATGTGTTCTTTATTATTCCCTGTTTAGAAGAGTATTGTGGGTAAAGTAATGCAATTTGGAGAAAAGTTGCAAATAGCTATAGAAGCAAGCATACCACTGAGGTCACAGCATGATTTTTTCTCCTCCTGTGTGATCAAGTGCTCTTGGCAGCTTGATCTTGGTGTAGGAAGAGGACGTCATAAATTATATACTATGGTAATGGAAGATTTTTATTTCTCCTAAAAGATTGGCAGATGCTCTGAACAGCTGCCTTTGCTATGAGACATGGGGAAGAGAGGAAAAAACAGGAGGTGATAGAGACCAGGACAGTAGATTAAGGTGCAATTACAGCAACAATTACAATTATTTCTTCTCTGTGGTATCTGTGGGTGCTGCTTGGTTCTGTGAGAAGACAGGAAAAGGGAGGGTGGGGGTTTGTTTTGTTTGTTTTGTTTGTTTGTTTTTTAAATGTGTTAAGGCCAAGGGCAGAAGTAAGCATATTAAATGACAGTTTCAGTTCCAGGTAATCATCCTTAATGATCTGCCAATGCACAACAGGAGGAATTGCGTCCAATTCATATCCTCATGTGAGCAAGGCTAAAGATCATTTGATGCTTTGTCGTCATGGTCTGTAAGAAATTAGCTGAAATCAGTAAGAGTCCCAAAGTGAGTTCAGGGAGCAGGATTTGTTATGGTAGCTTTAACACTTCAACCAGCAAACCTTATTTACGTAGTACTGAACTGGAGATAGCGATGACTGGTAGTGCTAGCTCGCTGATAGGAGCTGTGACTGCATCTTCACGGTCAAGTTTAATGAGCGGTCTCAGCAGTCTTCATGCATTCCTTCATTAAAAGCATCTTTCCTTCCAGCTTGTGTAATTCAAATTCATAAGTGACAATTTTGCTAGTTTACAATTTTCCCACTTTATCTCTTTTTATTTTACTGGATATTAGCAAAAGCAAATTTGCAGAAGCAAAAGAAACTGATTACTCTCAAATTCTGGTGTGGCTGACTTAATGCTGATCCTGAATAAAGCGTAAAAATAAAAACCACGGACAGGAGAGTTCTTAGCCGTTAATCTGTCCTTACATAGTTTCAGAGCTTGCAGCTCTGTTCTGAAAGAAAGATTTAACATGGAAATGACTTGCCAAATTATGCTGAATTATGATTTTTAATGTAATTACAGACATATTTTTACAGGGCATAGGAGTATTCTGATTTTTTCCTCAAGAATCCATTTGTGGATGCAGCTGACTTCTTTATTAGTATTGAGTTCTATATACTATTTATAGACTAAGGGACTGAATTAGAGGCCCTAAATCTTAATTTGAAAGAAGGCACATGCCTATTTGTAATGAGCATGGAGGTTCAGAATGGTCTTACCTACACAGAGGTGGCAACTCTTCTTACTGCCACAGTGTGGACTGGTTGTACAAGAGGCATTAATTTTCTGAGTTGCTTTGGAAAGGGATAACCTTTTAGATAGTTTTAGAGTAACATTAGATAACCTTTTAGATAGTTTTAGAGTAACATTAATCTTCCTGAGCCTTTGTAACCTGAAAGTGACACAGCTTTGGTATGTTGTGACAAGGCTTTGTCAACAAGAACTGCACATTTGTGTCATACCAGAGAATCGGCTGTTACACTCTTGGTAAGTACAATTCCATTATTGACAGTACAAAGCGAGCTCTTGGTTAAAATGCCAACGGCAAACAAAGCAGAAGTCTGCTTCCTCCACACCCCCTGATTTCTGTAGGTCGACAGTTATTGCAATACCAGGAAATTGTGAATTGAAGATAATAACATGTATTAATAATAGTTAAGGAGTCATGCCGTTTGTCGTATGCTTGTATAGCTCATGTCAGTACATACATATTTGATTATTTTATCAATGATTTCCACATGATTTAAGCCAGTATGTTTGAGGGCCCAAGAGAAATTGAGGGGTGTGATGTCTTTATTACAGAACTTTAGCTGACAACAGATCCTTCTGTCCTTCCCAGCTGTAACCTTACAGTCCTACAGATCAGAAGCCAAGAGATCATGGTTTGGTCCCTGCTGTGCAATATTATATATTAGATATTATATGTTTTGTCAATTAATATTTTGATGTTTTGTATAAAAGACTTTACTAAGGTAGGTCAAGCCAGATATCTTTTCGATGCACACCTTTAATTTTGGGATTCAGGTAGCTGAATTCAGCACCAGGAACAGTTAAATCTGCATGTGAGCAACTGATGTAGGTTTTCACTTAGTAATCAAATCCTTTGGTTTGTCTCTTGGGTTTTTTTTGTCTTTTGCAGGAAGATCAGTATCTGCCTAACTACTGATTTTAATAGCCATTACTGCTAATAAAAGAATGTCACCATACTGTGATTGATACTCATGGTGCATTTTGCGCAGCCGCTGGCCTGGGGGGTACTTGACACCTCCTGTGCTTTGCAGGCTGTAGAATTTGCTCTTCTTTTCTGGCATGCCAGGTGAGGCCCGTCGTCCTGGTCCTGAAGTGGGAGGGTAAAATCTTGGTTCTCTAGGGCTCAAGGACTTTGTTCTCTTATTCAGAAGTCCTGGAACATCGTCCTAGGACTGACAAGATCTTAAGACATAGCACCATAAAAATAGTAACTCTGGGAGATGGGTTGTTAACCGGAGGAGAGTTCCAGGTTGGATTCTTCTGTCTTCCACAGCATTCTGGAACATTTTTCCTCTGTTTCTCCAATTTATTAGCTCTCTATTGTTAAACCTCATTTGAAAACATATACCCCTTTGCCTGGGCTGCCTTTTTTTTTCTTTTTCTCGCTTTGTTCTTTCTTCTAACTTTGCAGATGAGTTGCTTACTTATCTCTGTGAAGCATTTTTCGTATATAGTATGCTTTGTCAAAGACAGTGCTGCTTCTTCAGCTAATGCGTTCAGAAAGCCAGGAGCACAAGATAATCTCCAGGCACGAGATTTAAGAGTACTGGCACATTTAACTCTAGTTATAATAGCGAAGACTTTTTCAAGTTATCAAGGTGAAGATTTTTCTGTGTGATTGAAGAATAGCACAGACACCTTCATTTAAGATGAGGGAAACATTTGCAATGGTTGCAAATGCAGTCAGATGCAATAAATACTTCAGCATGTATTCTGAAGGGAAGAATGGTAAAGGAAGTTATGAAGATAACAGGAAAGGAAATAAACGGCTGTATTGGTTAACCAAGGGGAAATGGGAAATCAGGCCATGTCACTTGATAGGGGAACTGGTTTTCTGCGCAGAAAAATAAAGTTCATCTAATCTTTCTGGACATCCTCAAAATATTTTTTATATGAGAAATGATTAATAACAAGGAATAGGAGAGAACTTTGAGGTGAAAGGAGTTGGCTAAAGAGGAAGGGAAATGCATGTTTCATTTGGGGGAGCATATTGGTGTGTGTATCAATAGATTAACCTATCAGGTGTATGGAGTTTACTCAAGGAGTTTCTTAAAGTCTTGTGGACTAATCTTATTTCATTAATAACTGTGATACAATACTAAATTTGCTGATGACATGGTTATTAATATAGAGGGGAATTATGATATCACACAGATTGAAAGGACCTCGAGGACCAGAATGATTGGGTGAATTTACTCATACAAAGTGCAGAACCATTCAGCTAGGGCTAATAGCGACAATTTGTACTGGTAAGGTGGGAGTTAGTTTTAGATCACTGTGGATGAGATCATGTATTAATTGATCACAAGCTAACTGAGCTGCCAATGTAGTATATTTGGTAAACTAATTCCTGTACAGACGTTCATTCTTCACAGGAGGTATTACTTCCCTGAAATTTTTATTTGCAATACTATATTCTGATCACCTTAATTCAGGAGAGGTGCAGTCAAACTGCAGCAGATGTGGAGAGGACTGCTAGGGTGATCAGGGGAACAAAGAGCCTGTTTTCAGAGTGAAGACTAAATGCTGAGCTTAGCTTATTTAACCCAGAATTACAGCAGATAAGACTGCAGTCTTTAAATACCAGGAAAGGAAGAATATTTTAAAGTAAAGGACAACACTGGCACAAGAAGAAACTCAGTAAACTGGCCAACAGTAATTTTAGGTAGGAAATCTGAAATTTCTATGGCAACCAATGAGTAAAGAATACTTGAAGGCAAAAAGTTGTTAGTTTTAATATAAAGTTTGACATGCATATGACAGATAGTGTTCATGGTTGTCATGGCAAGGAACTGGACTCATCGGCTACCTCTATGTTATGAATGTAACAGTGCCAGTCTTTGGCTCTGAGGCAGACTGGTGTGGCTTGACCATCTCCGTACCAGTAAACTCTCTTAACCTCCCGAGTTAGCGCGCTTGCATCCTTACTGCCTACAGGGAAGCGTCCGGGCTGGCGCTAACCCAGGGAACCCTGTGGGAGAGTGCAGCCTGGCCTTGGGGACTGCACTGGCAATTTCACTCTGTGAAAGACTGAGCTCCTGTCCCTGTACCATGCCCCCAGTATTGTTTAATCTGTTACTGGTTCCAGAGATGTTTTCCCTTCCCTGCTCATTGTAAAGGGTTAAGAAAATTCCTGGTAGAATATGGTATAGACCTCCCTACTGAAATACTGATGGCACTGAGATTCTTGCCATTATTGTTCCTATTTCTAAAATGTAAATAAATTCTGCTTTATGCGGATGTTTGAAAAAAAATAGTAAACCTGCCCCTTTTTAGGTGTTCTTTTTTACAATAGAAAATAATTCACTTAAACTTTGTAAAGTAATTTGCTATTAGATCCTACTCTCAGGTCAAATATCCTACAAATAGCTCAAAGATACGAGGAAAAATGGCACTTTCTATTTGCTCTGTTGTTATTCTGTCTTTGTGCACGTGCTATTAACTACTTTTGGACAGAGGGTAGCAGATTAGACACTGTAGGAGGAGAACATTACTAGTTCTTACAGAAAGACACGAAGAACGCAGTGATTGCAATCTTACAAATTTTATATATTACATAAAAATAAAACCAAATTTAAGGATCTTTCCTGTGTTCTTGTAAAATAATCTTTTTGGCTTTTTAGATCTTATTGGAGGCTACTAAGTTACAGGAAAGAATATGGGACACTAATTTACAGATGATGAAAGCACAGTGAGTACATTCCAGTGTCTTTTCCTTGATACCTCTTTTAGTCATATAGCTGTTAGAACGAGATGACCGAAGTGGCAAAAGAACAATCAGAATTTTTCTGCAAATGACAGTAGTAAAATGAAGCAACAGTTTCTTAGCAACAAACTGGAAAATATGCTAAATAGTATTTTTTTCTGCTGAGGTTTGCGTATGCTATGTTCCAAGCATTGTTCTGAAGTAGACTCAGATTTTTGTGCGTGGTTCTTTTAGATTAATGTTCTTACAGGTTTGCCTCGACATGGAGTTTTCTTACTTGATGTATGAATGGAATAAAAATTCTTGTTTTGTAAGGCTAAGGCATTAGATGGAACATTGAAGCTGCATTTTTTAAAGGTTTGGTGAACTGTTAAAAAAAAAAAAAAAAGCAAGCCATTCCAGTCAGAGGTTGCTCATTTGGAAATGGTGAGCAACAGTTGATGCAGCTCTGGCTGTCTCCCAGTGGTGGTGAACAGACTGAACTGAACTTCTGCACAGTTTAGGTGCTGAGTCCTGAGCAGAACTGTGATTACACAGTGCATCATCTACATAGTGTGCATTATGAAAGCGTATTTATTTTTTGTGGAGCATTAAATTAACAGAAAAAAGGGGAAAAGAAGAATTAAATGTTTAATTTAGTTTTGACCTTTATGGAAACTCTTCAGTAGTCTAAATTTAAAAAAAAAAAAAGCAGCCAAAAAAACCCCCCAAAAAAAGCATTACTTTCAAGTTGACCCAAAATGTATTGCCTCCGCCCCCCCCCCCAACATAATCCAAAAATATTCTGCTGAATTTTTCCTCCTTTTTTGGTTTGGCCATTGCATAAGAAATTCTGGCTTTTAATCTAGAGTGCACACATTTTGCCTGAAAGCATTTCTTGCCATGTCCTTCTATATCCCCCAAACCAGTTCTTTCATATTTCAGCTGATTCAGGCATTGCAATACATGCTGAGACTTCCTAAATTTTCAACTTCTCTGTGAATAATTTGATTTACAGGTTAATTCTTTGGGAACGTGTAACAGGTAAAGTAAGAATCACAACCTTTTTAGAGCAATTTCCAGAAGGCAGCCACCTAACTGCTGGGCAGCAAAGGAGAACTGTGCCTCTGTGCAGCATGACAAATCCCTTCACCCAAGAGTCCTTAGGTCGAGCCAGTGTACCTGAAGAATCCTTCAGGTACAAAGTCCTCCCATCTATTTTGTCTTTTTTTTGATCTTAGTCTGTATTGCATTTAGAGTTTATTGCTTTAGAAGGCATGAACAACACTATTTCTCTTCTTCCACTAGGTATGAGTGCCATTTTCCCAGGTGCTCTGCAGTTGTCTCCATCAATGAAGGATTATTTAAAATCAGCCCTGTTTTGGCTTCGCAAGCTTACAAAGCTCCTGTGTTAAAATGGAGGTTCCAGTTCACTCTGGATTTCACAAAAGCAGTATGAAATAGCTCTTCATTCTATTACAATAGCTATGACAAGGTTAGAATGAAGCTGAAAGTAGAACTTTATTTGGGAGAAGAGAGTAGTGGAAAAGGGAGGAGCTGAAGGCAGCAGCAGTGGAAGGGAAGTCATGCGTGATTTTCATCACAGATGAGAATGACAGGCCACTTGGGAGAATATGCCTGCAGATTTACTATCAGAGGGGATTAATTTTTATATATGTGGTTTTGGAACAAAATATGCAACCTTTTTTTTTTTCTATCTGGCAAACGTGTGGGTCAAAAGGAGATATGTTTATATGGGCAAGCTAATTGCTTTTGTGATCTTTATTCTGGTCCAGTATTCAATTTACAGAAAAAAAATCTTATTTTTATTCTGCTTTTCACATATCACATTTCCAGGATATTTGTAGATCTCTTTGACATATCTACTGATTTTAAAATTAATGGGAGTCATTCCTGCACAGTGTTTCCTGGACTGAGTTACAAGGACAGATTTTTAAAGGCATTAAGGGAGCTGTTTACAAGTTTATAAAAACCCCTCCTCTTTAGTGGCTTACAAAATTTATGTAAAACATAGTATGATAAATCAGGCTAATTGTATATCCAAACTCCACATTCTTCAGTCTTTAAAACTGAGTTATGAAACACCTGATTTGAAAACTGCAATGAGTTCCTAATTCAAGGCACACAAAAGAAAATGTCTTTGGTCTCCTAAGATCTTTAAGATTCATGAGAACTATTTGCAAGGTGAAATAACCACAACTTGGCTGTGAAAGAACTTGCAAAAGGCTTTTCCTAGCTAATTGAGATTGGGATTTCAGTATGTTTTCCTAATACTTGTCATTGGCAGAAGCCCGCATGTCAGGATTCTGAATTTGAGAACAGAACATTTTTTAAAACTCTTTTTTTTTTTTTTTCCTTGTGGAGGTAGTTAACTACTCAGAGAGCACTTAGGTTCAGTTATAACTATTATATTTGCTGTCTGATGATGTTCCCTGGTTCAAAGGATAATGCAGAGGAGATGTTCAAAATAGTGTTTCTCATTTTAATTTGTCATCAAATGAAAACTCGACAGTTGAAAACTCCAAATGGTTTTGGTTTTCTATTACATAACAGTTTAATTATTTATATGTACTTTGGACTAGATTTTTCTGCTAGTAATTCTGTTGTGCATTTGAAATTAATGGAGATGCTTTAATTTTTTACCGTTTTACCGGTTTAACTGAGCACAGGATTTGGCCTAACTAGCACACAGAGAAGTAACACACAAAGGACCACATTTATTTTTTGCTAAATAAAAGCTGAGGTGCTTACCAATCATAAAATAAAAGTCAATCAGATTCTGGGCAATATACTAGATAGTATTATCTAATCCTTACAATTTCTGGAATTATTTTTGTACTTATCAGCAAAGCTTACTGGGTCACGCAGGCATTTCACAGTAATAGTGAAACGTTGCACCCACTCAGGTAAGCCCTTATACAATGTTCACAGGGTTTTTTTAACTCCTGGTGTGAGTGTGAGTGTTTAGTTGCGTTCCATATAATCACCGCAAAGGCCACTGCCTTGAAGCCGGGAGAATTACTTAGCTCAGTAGACACTAAGCGCAGCTGCGTGTGCTGATTCTTGTCCTGCATGCATTCTGCATCACTAACCCACCTCAAAAGAAGCTTACTAAATTTTTAAAAGATAGCATTTTCCATGCTTATTTGTCCACCAGTCAGGGCTAAAAATGGCATACCTTTATTTTGAAATAAATTCTCTCCCTTGTGCCCCTGATGTACTCTGTATTTGTGGGCCAGAACGATAAATCCTACAGCATCCAAGGCCTAACCGCATGCATCAGGAAGAGTATCCGTATTGAAATCTGCCCTGCTGTGAGAATGAGCAGTGTGTAACCTGAGCCAGGAAAGGGCTGTAAGGGTGAAGAATAAGAAGCTATGAAGAGTAGAAGTGATGCCTTTGGTGTAGATTCACAGTTCACTGCCAAGGACGCCAAAGGTCTGTCTTGGGTTTTTTTCTTTAATATAAAAGCATTCATTGGGGGAGGAACCTGCTTTGCACTTTTCATTAAAATCAGCATGTTTATAGGTTTCTTCTGTGTAATTCTGCTTTGAAACAGCTGTGACAGGGGCAGGGCACTGGTGAGGTGTCCCAGGACAGCTGGAAAGGGACGCTGCCGAGCTGAGGGGAGGGAGGCAGCAGACGAGGCGCCCCGTGAGGGCAGCCGCGGCGGTGGGAGAGGGGCTGCGAGGCGGCTGTAGCTGTGGGAGGGGAAGCCCATGGAGGCCGCAGCTGTGGAAGAGGAGCCCCTCGGGCGGCCCAAGCAGGCCGGGGGGAGCGCGGCGGGGCAGCGGGAGGCGGCGTGCGGCGGGGTCGGGCCCTGCGGCGGGAGGCGGCGGGCAGCGCCCCGGGGGCGAGGCCCCGCGCGGGAACGGCCGCTGAGGGGGCGGCGGCGCCCCCCGCGCCTTCGGGCACTGCCGCGCCCGGGCGCGGCGTTGCCCCGCGGAGGCCGCGGTAGCGCCGCGTTGCCCCGGCGACAGGCTCGGCGGTGCTGGGGCGGCCCCGCCGCG
Organism: Theristicus caerulescens; assembly: GCA_020745775.1. Classification (NCBI taxonomy): domain Eukaryota; kingdom Metazoa; phylum Chordata; class Aves; order Pelecaniformes; family Threskiornithidae; genus Theristicus; species Theristicus caerulescens. Next base: position 54,866,394 of record CM036564.1, read on the forward strand.
GCTGCCGGCACCCTGCTGGGCTGCCCCGGGCCGGGTGCCGCGGCGCTCGCCCCCGCGCCGCCGGGGAGGGCGCCTGGGGGGGGCTGCGCCGCGGGAGCGGGACGGGGGCGGGGAGCGTCACTGCACCGCAGCGCCCGTCCCGCCTCCCGCGGCGGGGGGGCAGAGGCGGCACCCGGGCGCCGCGGCGGGGGGGCTGCTCCGCGCCGCGCCCTGCCCCGTCGGTGAGGAGCGAGCCCCGCAGCCCGGGCGCTGCGCCCCGCGGCTCCGCGCCGTCCCCTCCCCGCGCCTGGAGGCAACCTGGCCCCCGCGCCCCGCCTGCGGGCAGGGGCGGCCCGCGAAGCGGGGAAACTTGGCTGGGAACTCCCCCCCTCCGCCCCCCGCCGAGGCACCCGCGGCTGCACCGGGCTCCAGGCGCCGGCCCCGCTCCCCGCCCGCCCGGGCCCAGCGGAGCGGCCCGGCCGGAGAAAGTTTCCCGTCGGAGGAGGCTCGGCGGGGGCGGGTGGCCGCTGCCGCAGTGTGTGCGCCGAGGCCGGGCTGCTGGCGGCGGCGGCGGGAGGCGGGCGGCGGGCGGGCGCGGAGGCGGTGTTGCGCCGTGTCGGTCCTGCCTCCGCCAGTGCGATGTGAGGCTCGGGGAGAGCATCGGTTGCCACAGGCGGTAGTGGTTACATGCATCCGATAATCTTCTTCTCCAAAATGGATTTTAGTCAGAGCAATTTGTTTGGATACATAGAAGACCTGCAGGAACTAACTATTATAGAGAGACCGGTACGCAGGAGCCTGAAGGTATAGACTTCAAAATAGAAGGATGCTTTAAAATCCGTTTGAAATTGTGTCTGTTTCATTTATGCGCAGCTAACTGAATAGGCAGTTTATTTTTTTACGGCGCCAGGATACTAAAAATTGTCAGTCATTTTGGAATAAACAGTCTCGAATTCTGTATAGCAGGGACTTAATATTTTCAGTATAAGAATATTAAGCTGGAGAAAAATAGGCTAACTTAGGTCTTTAGGTTAATTTTATATGTGACTTGTTTATACGTTAAGTGATTAATAGTGATAGTGTCTGACATGGAACTGTAGTTCTATTACATCACATCTTTTCCTGGTGAAAGATTTATTTGATTGAATTTGAAACGTTGGCTAGAGATTTCAGGGGTTAAATTCAAATTACTCATGGAACTGTCTCTGGATGTGGGGAGGAAGGGGTTGTTTTAAGAAGATTAAAATGAGGAAATAGTAAGGCATTGTAAACTCATAATCTCTATTTCACACTTGACAGACGCCCGAAGAAATAGAAAGATTGACAGTTGATGAAGAACTCAGTGATATTGAAAGGGCTGTTTATCTACTCAGGTATTTCCCAAACTGTTACTGTGAAACATTGCTGACCATCGTGCTTACATACAGCTTTTTTAGTGGTTTACTCTTCACTCCTTTTATTTTCTGTCTTTCAGTAGTAGTTTTTTACTTTCTGCTATGTTTAACATATAAACAAGATAAAAATAGGTACTGTAATTTGTTTTAAAAAAGCATAGAATAGGATGCTTGTGTACATGTATAAATATTTCTGAGTTTCTAATATGTCCCTCACCAACACTGAGTTATACTTCATCTTCTTTTCCCCTGTGGTTGATTTTGCAAGATTCCCTGAGTGTTAACATTAATAACAGCAATCATTCAGTGACTTCATATTCACTCTAAGGCATGAGCAGTTACCACAGACTGGTAACAGAGCTGTTGGAGCATACTGTACATGTCTGAGCTTTCAGAAGAGAGAACTTGAGAGATTAGTTTTATAGTCCTTAGGAAATACTGTAGAAGATACTATATTAATACTTCCCTGTGTTCTGGTTTTTCATTTTACCTCCTCCTTCTTGTTCTTTAGAGTATTTATTTGCAGCTACTTGAATAACTTAAATTTTGATAGTTTAAAATACAGATCTTTCAACTACTGTGTAAGTCATCTTTGAGAGTACAAATGTTCTGAGGGATTTTGATTTGAATCACATTTTTAAACAATACCTAGTAATTGGAGAACCAGCTGCAGCTCCCTCTCAGTTTGCTTATTCTGCTATTTTAAGTGCTCTTCTAGTCTGTGCCTGTCCTCAGTGTTTAGCGTACATATTCTCAGTGCCTTAATTTTCTCTTTTTGGGGCACGTGGCTTTATTTTTAGGTAAGCATTTCTGTCCACTGGTGCTACTTTTGATACTGAATTTTGTTTATGTTTTTTTTTAATGCTGAAGTTTATTAAATAGTGGATTTTAAAACTTGCTTTGCTAATAGTTCCTGTAATCAAAGCAGTCTGTTGACTCTAGGCAAATTCAGAGGAAACAGTTTGCATGTGGTGCATATCATTGCAGAGGATGCATATCGGTTTTGGTTTTTACCTCACAGCAATCAGCATAGTTGACACTTTTTTTTTTTCTTTCCCTGTGTGGCAGCAAATTTCTTTGCTCTTTTCCCAATTAAAGATCATGTTTCCAGCAATATGCTTTTACTGGATCATTGCCTTGTTAAAGGGTAAAAGGTTCCACTTTGTATCTTTCATCTTACTAATTGCTTTTCAGCCTGGCCTTGAACTTCTCCCGACATCTTCATCTGCTTTCTCTCTACTTGAACAGCTGTTTTGGGGACATAATATTCTTTTCCTTGTGATGAAGTTTTCATTTTTGTCTCTACATTGTCCTCACTTCTGAAAGGTAGCTTCATCTCTGCTTGATAAGCTTTTTGTAAGGCAATCACTTGCTGTGATTTTCCAGGTATGTTAATACAATAATCCAGTGGAAGCTTTTGCTGTTCAATAGTATATTGCATTCCCTGTACTGAGCGGAGTATAAGCAAACACAGTTGAAAAGCTGCCTGTAACACAGGTAGTATCCTTTATATAATGTACAAAGATATGTATTTTTGGCTTGTCTGGTGTTTTTTAATCTACAATACCCCTGCCTGCTCCAGTTTGACAATAATGTCAGTCTGGTCTTTTCATGCCTCATTTTGTCACACAGATGCATTATTTGCTCTCCTTCATTGTCCCTTACGTGGGATGCTCCTTGATGTTATCCAAAAAAGATACTGCCTTTTCTGAAAATTCCACTGTAAAAATTGCTTTGGTGAGATTGAAATGAATTGTTAATGATGTCTGGGCTGTGCTCCTTTTGGAAAGGATGATGCTATTTCCATATACATTAAAAAATATGCAAGAATAATAATAGAAAGCAAATCTCTTATCTTAAATATCTACAAATAGTATCAAAGTACTTAATGTTGCGCTACATTGTCTTTTATATTGTCACTTATTTATGTAACCCTAATCTGCAAGTTTGAGATTTTTAATTTACTGAGGAGGATATCTTTAGTGTTACTTGTACAGTACAATGGAGCTGACAAATACTGAGTAAAACCTTTGGATGATACAGCAAAGCTAATGTTTAGTAATTATTTTTTGTGAAAGACTAAAAAGAGTCCTCACATTTTCATGGCTTTCATTCTGAACAAAAAACCTCAACTACTTTCTTCTCTTCTTGCATTCTGCTTTCCCTCCAAAACATGCCCCCAACTTCTCCTCCCCACCCCTGAACTTCAATACTCCGGTCTGCTTATATGCAGAGTTGTTGTATGTTTAGTAGATACTTGCTTTTTCTAGAGTTCTGCTTCTGAAGTCTTTTACTATGGTAGTCTGAAAACAGGTATGTTGACATCCTAGTTGGAGAGAGTAGTACAGCCTTTTACTGTCTGAGGTTTTTGGTGCCTGAATAGTGTTGGTTTTGTTTGTGGTTTTTTTTCTTTCTTTCTTTGGGTTTTTTCTTTTCCTGTGACTGATTCTTGTTATACTGTGTATATGAGGAGGTATTAATTTCTCAACTCTCATCAGTTTCATAAGTTCATTCTTCTTTTTTCACCTCTTGTATTACTTCTCCTTTGCCAGTAGTACTATGGAGTTTCTGGCATGCTCTTTTACTTCTTGGTATTGTAAAGTTATTTGTCTTGCTTGTCTAGTATGTGTTCGTATCCATCTAATGATTATTTTGTATTTCCAAAATGTCTTGTCTGTCTGTATCTAGCCATGATGTATTGTCATAGATTTTGTAAATTTCTGTTCATTGTCTTCTGGTGAGTGTGTGACATATATATATGTCTACAAATGTTCTTAGCACATGGTGAGTACACTGACACGTTAATCCTGTTTGAAACCTCACTTTCACAGGAATGTGGCTTCATTTTAATTGGTTTTCTATTGTTATCTATCATAGTTTCATTTTACATTCTAAAGTGCTAATTGTAATTTTGATAATCCTAACAAGTATGTATATATATTTAATCATTATTTTTAGGGGATGACATTGCTTTCAGTCTCCCCTTTTCTGCCAGTACTATTGTTCAGATAACTATGTAATGAGGTAGCTTGACAAGATGATCGAGCTAAAGCTGATCGTTTTTAGTCAAATTAGTTTTCAGCTAAATCAACTCCTTGATTTGACTCATCATGTGGGTATAGAAACAGTTGTGCAAACAAAAGGAAAGGACTCAGTAGCTCTCCTAGTGGCCAGAGTGACTTCAGTATGACATAAGCATGGGTGAACTTCAGCTTTAGATCATTGTTTTAATTAGGTAACATTCCACAATTAGACTGAGCAAGTTCTAATTTAATAAGAATGTGGTAGCAAATTGGACTGTTATTTGTTATAATCTCAATTAACCTTGATTCTGATTGAGGAACTAGGCTTCCTTAGACCAGCTTGTCAGGGATGCTTATGAACTTGCCATGGAAATCAAATGGATTTAGGTACCTAAAGAGAGAGAGGCATCTGAGTGTCTAGGATCTATGTTTCAGAGCTTCAGCCTGAGTGCTTGGGGATTTCTGGAGGGTCTAACTGGAATCGCTGAGGAGCTGTATTCTGACTGTATTTTGGGTGTTGCTGGCCCAATGGAAGAACAAGGAGAGCAAAATAGCTATGTGCATCTCAACCATGTCGGTGTCAAGACTGATAGCTTGTTGTAAAACCATCAGCAGATTAAGACAAGCTGCCAGACTTTTCACCGAAGCGACTGAATAGTTTTCATTCCACTTCAGGGCATCATGACCTCTACCAGGACAGTGACAATAAGCAGCTCAGGGACAGTATGTTTTATTCCTGCTATGAACTTTTGCCTGTCATCTTAGTTTCCATGTTTGCTGATGTTGGATTGATGTTATTACTTATTTTTATTTGTCTTACTGTAGCTCACCCTTTTATGGCATATAGCCAATACCCAAATATGTATTCTTCACCTGATGTGAATCTGGTTTGGATACAAGGATGCTTACTGACATGCACGCTGTAGCGTGGTTTGTTTTCCTGAGGACTTTTCTGATAGATTTCCCTAGGGGTTTTACATTGTTGTGTGTACTGTATTATTTTGTATTCAGCTACTTTTTGTTATTTGTGCCTGCTTAGTGTTAAAGCTTCCAGGCCTTGACATTTCTGTCATACTCAAAATAACAGGGTAATAATGAGCTATCAAGGTGGAAGATTGAATTATTCACCCTTTTGGGATCATACTGTACTTTGGTTTTGGAGTGATCCTATCTTTCAGTTTAGCAAACAACACAATGCCCCTCCAAAACGTTTAGCACAGTTTTTGAAGACACAATAGATACTTTATCTAGATTGGAAAGAATTCAATGCCTATAAACTTAGCATGTCTTAAAAAAAAAAGTTGTACTTTATTGTAGCCATCTTTGATTAGCTAGAGTATTCTCAAATTCTAAATGTCTTTTTATATAGTATATGTTGTTAATTGTGTCAAAACCTCTACTATTTAAAAGATTTTTTTTTTTTTTTAGTTTTTGTTTTCCTTTTAGTTTTTAGTCTTCATGTTAGTTTTGGAGTTTTTTTTTTTTCTCTGTAGGTGCAGGCAACTCACCTTTGAATTCTAATGAAAGCTTTCATTCAAATGTAACTTTAGGAGCTGATTTTCTACTATAAACATTGTGTCAATTTCTTTTTTTGTTACGTAATCGTGAGATGCAGCTACTCTATTCATATTATACAGCTTCTGAATTTATGATCCTGATGCATGCATAGTACACTGAAAGATCCAGCTGTCATGCTAAGCACGTTGGAAAACAGTTCTTCCAACTATACTGGCAAGCTGTAAATGCTAACATAAAAAGTATTTCTTCAGTCTTTTTTTTTTTTTTTTCCTGGTCATAGTTTCTTTTATTTTGTAAACTACAGCTTAAATTTTATACAAGTTTCATTCCTGATTCCTTTAGTTGGATGGATAAATTAGTTGCTTGACCTTGACTCTGTTACGCAAATAAATTAATGTATATGAAATTGATTCTTTCGTGTTAAAGTGAAAGGTGTACCTGTAGTCTTCTGAAATGATGCTAAGTCACATACTTCTATTAAAATTTGGATTTGTGCAAGTACTTCTGTTGATCATATTTGCTGAGTTGAAACTACAGCTGAGGAACCAGCTGTAAATATACAGAGCAGAGTTAATATAGTGCTCTGAGAAACCTCAAAAAAAAAAAAAAGAGAGAGAGAAAAATCTTAATTTCCGTTTTCTTTCTCAGGCCACAGTCAGTGCAGGAAGATGGCAGCGCCAGTCCTCTCCCTGTTCGAGCGTTTGTGCTACGTTTGTCCTTGTGCCTGCACAGCACATTGGGCAACTTATCTGACGCAAACCATGAAGAAAAGAGTTGGCTTTAAAACAGATCAACTGTGTGGTCCAGGACTTTGTGCACTTGAAAAAGCCCTATGCCAGCACAACAGAAGTGTGCAGCAGCATGGGAACAGGGCTTGGGAGTGGGTCAAATGGCTTTGAGACTTAGCGCTACATTTGGCTGGCTTATGGTATTCATGAAGCTAAGGTTTCCTGATGCATAGTTTCATAGTCAAATTAAGCTGAATGAAGCTCTTCCTATACCAGAAAGAGTAGCTCTTTCCTTACGTGACCGCGTGTTTCTGATACGTTCTGTGTGCCAGCACTAGTGCTGTTGCAGCCATGCAGTTTTGGTCAGATTAGGGAACTGATACTAATTCTAACAAATTTTTCAGGTACTTGCTTCCAACAAAATGTGCAACTGCATGACTGCTCGTGCTAATGTAAGCGGAAGCATGAGCAGAGAACGTGTCACAGCTGGCAGATCACTCTCCCATCAATAGCAGAACAGATTTAGTTCAGGTTATGCTAATCTTGAATCTATACTTTGAATTTGTGAAGTCAAGTACTAGTTGAAATGATGAGAGTATGAACTATCAGCTGTAGTTTATTTAATGAGCCCTTTGACATTAAATGGACTTCTGGAAGTCTACATGAGAGCTGCAATGAGTGAGATCATAGAATCATAGAATTGTTAAGGTTGGAAAAGACCCTTAAGATCATCAAGTCCAACCATTAACCTACCACCGCCAAGTCCGCCACTAAACCATGTCCTCAGTGGTAGCTCTTCCTTATGCATTGTCAAAGTCTCTTCTGGAGAATGTCCTCTGGAGATGTCAATGATATGTATGTTTCAGAGCACCTTTGTGCGTGACATAATAAGGAGAAACTAAGTAGCGGTGTGGATGCCTTTTTTAATAGTAAACACAGTTGAAAGAACTGTGGGTTTTCTTAACTTCTAAAAATTGTTCTGTTGCCCTGGGAAAACCTTATCATGCTCTCCTAGAAAAGATCTATATAGGAATATTCAGCTAAATATTTACAATTTTTCTTTCTTTCTACATGACAAATCCCATACAGGAATAGCATGTTGCCCAGCAGGAGACTGAGTTTGTTTTGTTTTTGTTTAGATGAACACTGGCATTTAAGAAATAACTTTAACAGCTGCACAGTTCATTTTGAGATGGCACATAATTAATGTGTAAGTATAATAATTCTCCTTTATATCACCTTCCTTAGGAAGCTCCAAGTGTTTATAACAACATTTTGTACTTGTAAGGAGCTTTTATCCTCATGCTTGCTCAATATTACTAATTTATGTTTGTATCCTTTGCCTGATTTGGCAAGAGATAATGGTATCACAGTAGTTTATGTCAGGACCTGGAGATGCATCCAGTGGAAACTGCTTGAGGCTGTAGATGGGAAAATGTAATGTTTTGTGTTAGAATATATCAAAGGTGCAAACTCCTCAAAGAGTAGGTCAAACTGTCTGTTTATGGCAAGTCTGAGAACACTTTCACACGACGGTGCCCTGTCATATGCTAGTGACTGAAACAAGTATCTAGTGGATTTTCTTGAAAACTCCTGGTGTTTTGAGGACTACTTTGTTGTAGGCATAGGGAGCCCTTCACATGTCATGGTGTGATGCTTCCATGGTCCTGCACTCTGACTCTACTTCATTTGTTGCTGACAGAGAGAAGCAGCAGCAGTTAGTACTGGTCCAGCTACTATTCCCCTAAAAGCAGTAGTAAACATTTAAATTTTCACCATTACCTGTCCCAAAAATCTGAGTACTCCGAGACTCTTCAGAAGAATGATTCTTAGTGGTGATACACCACATATTTTTACATTCAGAGCTCTTTCAGATACTCCTCTGAATCTCCACAAAGTGAGGCAGATAACACCCCATTATGTATTGGTTCACATTGCTGCACTTTGTAAACTTTGTGTGAAAGGAAGTTGTTTTACTGAGGTGAAATTCTGATTATAATTTAAGGACTTTAGGAACTAGGACTTGAGGAACTAGGACTGCAGGCTTGGGCCTGCATCTGTGCCTCAGCTGATATGCTATGACAGGAATAATTTGGAATGAGACCAGAAATAGCTTCATTGAGATTTAATATTAATCCTGTTCTCTGAGGTATACTTTTAGAACTGTTTTATTTAGTTATTTTTAGAGTAACTTTAGTAATACTCATGTTTTTGTCTTTGTTCCACCAGCTGGTAGTCTAAATGCCAACACTGTAGTAAAGTTACGCTGGATCTTTGTCAAGCCTCAGAGCCCAAAGCTTTATGTCACAGGAAAGAAACCAGGATTATTTCATCACTTAAACAGAAATTTTTACACTGGGAAAACAGAATGGGAATGTAGACAGTTCTTGAGACTAAGCAATTCAAGGAGGTCTCCATTATTCATTGAGAAGTTCTCCTACTTTGGTAGGGCCGTCTTATTTAATCTTTCAGGGGTAGCTTTTTGTATAAGAAAAGTTCTCTTTAGGTCTTGAAGACAAACTCAAAAGGAAATTGGAAGTGATTTCTATGGTGAGGATTTCTGTTGACATAGTCCAGCAAAACCCATATTACAGCTAAAGAACCAACTGTTTAAATTGTACACAACTATAGGACTCTGTGCCTGAAAAATAAGGTCGCTTCAGATTCCAAAACTGATGCCACAAGTGGCATCTCTAGCCAAAGACAGAGTTATGCCCTCAGGGAAAGATTTTTAAAGACAGGCTAGTGATGCGAAAGTAGCAAGAATCTTTTCATTTGAATATGATAGTGGTAGGAATGCTACTTAACGGAGTAGTTCTTGGAACTCACACTGAGAATTAACATGTCACTGACATTCTTACATCTTGATTCCCTCCCTTCTCCCCCTGCCTGGATGTATAATTGCCTTCCTAGACCAGGTTGTGTATGGGTCTTTCCAGTCTAAACAATAACAGTGTCCTTTGCAGGCTTTGAAAATAAGGGTTCTCTGTCTCTCATGCCTCAGTCTGTTAAAACTAGTTTCACATGGCTGTCACATTCACTGCAGTTTTTGAAGTTGCTCCTCTCTCCATGAATAACCTTGCTGGTCTCATGGAGACACTTTTTGACAAGATGGAGTCTTTCCCGTTGAATGTTAATTCCCTATAGCCTATCAGATGAACACCTCTGTCTTGGGAAGAAAAATGTCTTTCTGCTTTATGAGTCATAATAAAACAGAATGAGAAAAGAGACAAAGAACCACTTGGAAACTTCTGCTAGATCTTAGATATATCTGTCTGAGGCATGCTTTATTGCCTCTGGCTGATACTTTTATACAAGCAAGAAAATGTACCGGATATTTCCCATCCATGTTATTATTTGAATGGACTCTTGATGATGCAGATATTCTTATTTAAATTCTACCTTTTAGATTCTTTTGCGTTCAAATAAATGTTTCTGCATGTTTCTTTTTGCAAAGCATTACTCTACGAGACGTTAATGTTAAGGAATAAAAATATCAGGCTCTGGATATATTCCTCCGTATCTTGGTAGCAGTTGTTTCAGGAGCAGTTTTCTTTATTACATGTTGTTGTGTGGCTGTGGGTTCTGAGAATGTGTACAACTCCCATGTGCAGATTAGCTGAGTCATTCCTTGTCAGTCCTATCAATTCACAGCAGGACCGAGGGGAATTGCTATGTTTTCTTGAACTTTTTAACTAGTGTTGGAAATGTCTTGCCCATCTACCCCTTACATACTAATGGATTTTAGATACCTACCCCTTTCCTAACAGACTCTACAGATAGGCAATACTTCTTAGTCATTGTATAATTCCAAAAATTACACATTCTTTGTTTACGGAAACATGCTACAGTGTGATTTTAGTCCCAGTGTTTCTCTGTAATTCCTACTCTGCTGTTCTTCCGCTGTTCTTAAATTTACTATAGCGTAAGAAAGTCAGAACTGTGTGTAAGCAGGGATAGATGAACTGGTATGAATGGAATTGCATCATTTTAAGTGTGTATGAAGCCAAGCTGAGTTTAGTAACTAGGGGTCTTGTTTTATTGACTTTATCTACTTAGAGTATCCAGGAAGGTATTTGTAGGTCTTCGGATACTTTTTTTTAAATTTACGTTTTCTGTAAGATTATATAAATAAAGGTGACCAGCATCACCAAATAATGTATAATGATGAAGAAAGACTGAAGCCTCAAAGAGCATAGTCTTACATTCTTTCTAATGGGGGGAAAAAAAGTTATTTATCCATTCTTCTTGTCCTTATCCGTTTTTCAGTAATCATCCAGTTTTAAGAGAATTCTTCTGGTTTTGCAAAGAGATCAATACAGACATTTTTTCCTAAGGCATTTTTTCTCATAGGTTTTTAAACTTAAATATTCCACTTGATTGTGAAAAAAAACCCATAGGATTTTTTTTTCTTTCCCCAGTGTATCTTAAATCAGAATGATATAATTTCTTTTTATTTTTTTAAACAGCAATGCACTCCAACTTTGAATAAAATTGCAAAAGTTGCCACAGGGTTTTCTGTGGCAGTCCAGGAGCACGGGCAAGGGTATAAGCAGAAAGTCTTGGAGCCCCTGTTTTTTTGCTTATGAGAATAGTTTTGTGTACAAATTGTCAATTATGCCCCTAGTAAAAAGCTTTGAGTCCACATTTCTTGAAGTAAAACCAGTGAATTAATTTGGGTAGGTATCAATTAGCTTTCCCCCCTGATGACTATTGTTGAACAACATTAAGCACTGGAGCCATCAGTTTATGCTAAGATTAAATAGAAGTTGTTGAAAGCTGCCTGTATAACTCCAGCACACTTCTCTCTACCAGTTGGAGAAGAGCAAGAAAGTTGGATTCAAGCTGGGTCAAAGCATTGATAACTCAATTGATATAAACAGAGCTGCACAGCAGGACAAGTGCTGTTCCACTCAGTAGTACCAATACATTTTGCTTGCAAGGGGTTATGTCTGCAAAATGGGATGATTTACTGTTTGCCTGTGCTGCATGAGAAGTGCAGCTGACCAGCTTGTGGTCTGACTTTCCAAAATCTCTTTTTTATTTCTTTTTTCTTCTTTTTTCCCCACCCCTAGTGAAATTGCTTGGTAACTTCTGTTACCAAGAGTATATTGAGGAGGCTAGACTAGGGACAGTAAAAAAATGCTTTAAAAATGCTAACTATGTTTTTGTTGTGAATATGAATTGATTGTATTGTCTCTGACAGAAGAAACATATGTAAAAGAGAAATGTGAAGGGCATCTGCTTTAATATACGTATTTACATGGTAATACTACTTTGTGCAGGCCTAGAGATAAAAATGCAGGCTTTAAAGGGAGAAACAGAAAAGATGCCATTTTCACTGCTGAAATTGTAACTGAGCTTTTTGAGGAGGAGGATTTATGTCCATATTAAATAGCAAAACATGAGTCACAGCCTCATTGCTGCTTGAACCAAAATTCTTCTGTTATAAAGTTAATCTCCTTTATGTAATTTCATTTAAAAGCTCAGGATTAGGATACCTATTTTTCTGCCATTTTGGGAGCTAGAAGTTATTTAGGATGTAGGCTTCAGGGCAAGATTTATTTTTATTTTTGCTTTTTACAACTGCATCAAGTGCTAACCACTAAATCAATGGAGAAAAGAATGATGGCTACTTAAAATTACCCTGCTTCTTTAGTACAGGTTTTAACCCAAGAGTATGTCTATTTCCTCTTATCACCATGGGAGGCCAACTGTAAGTACATTTTAAGGGTTGCTTATAACTTATTTTGAACGTTGCATGCTTGTTGTATTACACACAAAGGAAATAGTTGCACCATGAGTTTGTAATAAATGATTAGGTGCATACTTTTGTGGAAAAATCAACTCTTAAGAGCAGATAAGTACACTTGTGCTTTGATCACTTAAACTGTCCCACCTATTTGAAAGCTATGTGTTGGAGAATACGTAGATCAATAAAATTAATATCCAGATCTTTGTATTGTACTTATTTATTGCCAGTTCTGAAGGCTTTAAGTACTTACTTTTCCAGTGCCTCATCTTACTTCCTGATTAAATGGAGGGGGTGATTTTTTTTTTAAATGAACAATTGGAAAGTGCAGCTTTTGGATCTATTGTGTATAATGCCCCACACTTACAAGACCCATGAGTTGAAGAAGATTCTAAGTAGATTTTAGTACTTGTTAAGTCATTTGGGGTGTTCATGACTCACTTTACGTGCTTTTTTGGTGAAGGATGCAAATACTAGGTATTTTTTTTTATTCTGTTGCTTCCCCTTTTTGGGTCCAAAATACAGAAGACTGATTTTATTTTTCCCCAAATGCTATTCCTTCCCTTGCAAGTGTGTACATCTTATTTTCCTTTTCTTTGCCATCATCCCTGTGACTGAGGGTTTGCCTTAAGCTCATTATCTTCAGGAGACTACACACTGAATACCAGTTGAGATGGTTTGTGTGACTGCTGTAAAGACTATGTTGGTCCTGTGATACTCACACAGAACTTTGGAGTTCTGGATGCATGGATATTCTAAGCACAGTGTGCTGTTTTTAAGGTCAATTCTACCTGTAGATATCCATTTGCATGGATGCCATATCAGATACCTAATAAAAGTATTATTAATGAAAACAATAGATTGTGTTAATATTCCACAATGAGTTTAGACTAAAAATTTACTGTCCCACACCTTTTAGTGCTCAGTTAATTCTGTTCATTTTCAGTAACAAACAAATGAAAGAGTAGGGGGAGTGGTGCGCAAATGGTATTGTATCAGTGGTTGCCTTTTACTGTAATTTTTCTTTTTCCATGTTACTTTTGCTTCCATAGAAGGATATTGACACTAATGTAGTAAATATATAAGCTAGATATTCTGGTGGTTAACAGTGGTATGCTGTGAAGGATCTATGCAGTTGAGCATATTTGACATGCATTCAAAGGAGAGAGATATTCTTTTCTTCCAGAGATGATTCTGAACTAATTTTAGTAAATGTGGGTGGAATTACTGGTAAATGCTTTATTTATTCTTTCCATTGCAGAATGTCAAACTCTTTTTGGGATAATTGTACCATTAGAAATAAGTTAAAATATGAGTATGTGAAGAAAAAATAGTCTAACAAAAGGCTGTTTAAGATCATTGTAGTGATTTTGAAAGTAGGGAACGTTATGTGGATTATAATTACCTAAACTGAGTTGGGTAGGCAGGAGGATTCTGATGGTGTGCTCATAATGATTTTAACAGGAAGGTAAATACAGATGAATTATCTCTATATATAATACTCATTTTTATCTACTGTTTGAAATGATTCTGCCAGAGAGCTGGAGATTTGCAAGACTTGTCATCACTTCAATTTGTTTATTATGTTAATTGTATTATCTGGTTTGATTATCTGTCCACTCCAAGCTGTATGCCGTCAATGGAACAAATCTCATATATTTCTGGGAGACATGACTCTGACTCTTTCTTCATTTTAATTAAGTAGCTGAATTTCATCCTACTTTCCAAAGTGAACATGAATCAAGTAAAGCACTTTTTTGTTTGACAGAACGTGAATCAGCAACAGCTTGGAATTGAAGTAATTTTTAGTTATTTGCATGCTTAACCTCAGAAAGCTGCCTTTTATCTATGGTTGCTTCTGATTAATGAAAAAACAACACTAGAGTTAGCTGTTTGACATTGTATTGCTGATGCATGTAACTGCATCAGTCTGAAGTATGTCCAATACTGCTTGAAAATACTTGAATAATGAATAGAAGGCGACCAAGCAAGGCTTTCCGCTTCTGAGCTGTCTAAAAGCTAGCTTATATGAGGAGTAAGTTCACAGTTTTGTGTTCATTTTCTAATTATTTTTTCTTTTGAGTATGACAGCAATAATTTGTTAGAAATTTAGTGTTAACTGTTTGAAGTTATTCTGAGGTCACAGTCAAATTTCTTTAGTTGGGAAAAAAGAACTGCTTCTACAGCTAAAGCTTCAGAAGAGTTTCTAAAATTTCAGATATATTTTTCAGTGCTCACAATTTTAGTCCCATATTTTTAAAATTGAAACATGAGTTCAGCTTTTATTATTACATATTGATATCCATCTACTTACAATATCTCTACAGATATATAGGTATATTTCTCTTGCTTATGGGGGGAAAATGCTGTGAGCAATAGCTTGAAACCCTTGGGTTCAGTCTCTTTACCCCTTTTTATTTTTCTTTTCCTTGTAACTTTTCATTCACTGTACTCATACAGTGTACTTTCATTTATTCTATACTCGGTGTTCTTTACAGTGTCTCTACTGGTCTTTTACATTTGCATTTTCTTTTCATACAGTCTGTGTGATTTTTGAAAATGGATGCTCAACTCGTACAAAGTATGTTTTATGTACCATTTGTCTATGTTATAGTGGTAGATGCAGCAACTTAGATTTTGTTGTTCTGGATCTTATAGGCCTTTTCTAAAAAGTTTGAATTTTTGGGGAGGTGACTCAAAAGTCCTACTTTTACTTTAAGTCTTAGAAGGTTATGGTTATTTCATAGAATCATAGAATGCTTTGGGATGGAAGGGACCTTTAAAGGTCATCTAGTCCAACCCCCCTGCAATTGGCAGGGACATCTTCAACCAGATCAGGTTGCTCAGAGCCCCATCCAGCCTGGCCTTGAATGTTTCCAAGGATGGGGCATTTACCACCTCTCTGGGCAACCCATTCCAGTGTTTCACCACCCTCATTGTGAAAAATTTCAGGCTTTTACAATGTTCTTCAATATAAAACAAATGCTTGTTTATACAGAAAAGGCTTTTTTATGAGCAATGCAGATATAGACAAATAGATCACTAACAGTTGCTTTTGTAACCTTTGTGCTTTTCCTAATGGTATGCAGAGGAATTCCTAATGGAATTAGTATAGCATAGTTCTGCTTTAAGTGATTGAAGAGACTCATAGCAAGGGTTGAGGAGAAGGGAATTGATATCTTCTGTTAGAGAAGTCAATAGATCTTGAAAAGACAGACAATTTTTTTAGACCTGAGAGTCCATTTTCTAAAGGAGAGGTTGAAATGTATGACTACTGCTTTCTGGATCAAGAATTTTTAAATATTTCTGAGAAGATCCTCATCAACTTCCACAACTATTAGATTAGAGTTGCTATGAAAAAAAATGTGGAATTGATACAAGATGGAACATGTTATGGTCAGGTAGGATGAGAATGCATGATAGAAAGACACACAGATAAGTAATAAAGTGGGAGCTTTTGGATCTATTGTGTATAATGCCCCACACTTATAAGACCCACGAGAAGATTCTAAGTAGATTTTAGTACTTGTTAGGTCATTTGAAGTGTTCATCTCTTTCATACTACAGCTAATTCTGTGGATGAAATACACTGATACAAAAAAATAAGACTGGAGAATGAAAAGAGATCCTGTGTCTAAATTAAACTCTAAGATAAATTTAGGTCAGCAGAAGTAATTTACCCTTCTAGAATTTGGTTAGCATCTGTGATTTTTTTTTTTCCTCACTTTCTGTGTAGAAAAATTACAGGCCTTGTACTTTTTCAGAAGATGACTTGTATCATATCCTGCATGCTGTGAAATGACAAATCTTGTTGAAAGGAAAAAATTATAAATTTTGAGTCAGTGAATGAAGACTGGGCAGAGGGAAAAATAATATCAGCTACTAGCTTGTTTTTGTTATATTACCTAGGAATTGGAAATTGCATTATCTTGATCTTGGAGTGAAAAGACTGGTTTTACTTTTCAAATTTAGACTCAAAATAAAAACCACCAAGATGAATTCTACGCAGAGATCATACAAAATGCAATATGTGTTTTAAGTCATCTAAGGAAGAGGAAACACTTATCTTAACGTTGATACTAGGGTAATATTTGAGAGGAAAAATGTGTTCCTTTGAGGGACTTTTTATATTCTTGAACTTTTCTAAAAATTCAAGGGAGAAAAGCTTAATATTTCCTCATAGTACTTAGTGTCTAAACTCACAGAAACTGATGATATTAGGAAGAATGAAGTTATTGTGTCATTATAGTACATTTGTTTTGGCTCAGGAACAGAAGGGAGTATTTGTATGAATTAGAAAGCCTTCCTGTCTTTGACAGTTGTTCAGCAAGCAAACAGAAATAAGAAACTTAAGTTGACCAAACTGATCCTGGTAAACAAGGTTACTATGAATACGGAACTATTGCGCAGCTAAATCTGGGTTTTTACTTCTTTAATTGCATGAGAAGCTTCATGTGTAGTGGTGCATGTTCAGGTATATAGTACGATCAGATTAATTTCTTCTTTTCTTAATATATAGATCATGTAGATTTTATTCAGATGTGCTGTAAAATGAGCATGGGCGCATATATCTGAAGTAAAAGATCAGGATGAGAAAATAGTTTTGAAAATGAGATTTTAATAGAAAAGGGTTACAATGTCAATTGCAAGGAGATGTTCATACTGTCATGTTATCAGGACTTCTGACTTCTTGAAAATGGATATTAATCAGGTGTTACATTTTCAGATTCATTTTATTCTGTCTTATTTTCAGCAAAATTATAGAAGCCTGAAAGTAAAATTTCTTCTCTTTATTTGCGATGGCTAGACAGGTAACGGAGCGAGGGAGGGAAGGGTTAAAGGACAAAGCTGCTTAATTCTTCTTTGGCCCCACCACAGTCTTGGACTTAGTTACAGTCTGGTTTATATCCCTATTCTAGAATCTTGCATATTATCATAAATTTCATTTCTATGAAGGCTTGCACACATAAATGTTAGAGTGTATTAGTACATACAGAAAAAGGCCATTGGCTTCTAGGACAGTTTAAATTAGTTCTGAGGTTATTACATATGGTGCCCAGCTAACTGTGGTCTTCAAAAGGTGTTCTGACAGTGAAGAAAGTGCAGCATACAGCTTAGGAGCCCCAGTATTGTATTTTAATACAGAAGATTGGGTTATAATATATAAAATAGTTAATATGATATGTAGGTCTGTAATTATGTATATGTGTGTCTAAATGAGTAATGTTTTTTAAATTCTTGTACTAGCTTTTTTGAGAAGAAATACTCTTTTTTTTTTAGCAGTTACTGTACGATGCCAGAAATGTAAGCAGTTTGATACATAAGATATTTGATTTTAAAAATATATCCCAAATATCTTGTGTGTCTTTGCAGTTTCAAGTCCTAGGGCAAATTATCAGAGGAAACATCATTTTGATTCCAGATACTTTTATTTGTTGTTTACAACATGGTAGAGAATAATGTACAAACAATTTTGTACAGCATTTATGGTCTATAAAATCTTCCTTGTAAAATATAGTTTCAAGACTGTGTTAATATTTGTACAGCTTGTGCTTCTCAGTCTTTGTTCAAATGAGGCTCTTAAATCAAGTTATTTTAATGAAATGACAGATCCTTCCATGGGACTGTGTCTGTTTACAAAATACTTATTACAATGTATGTCAAATAGATGTTCAGAGGCTCCTGTTTATATAATTTATGTTTACAGAGTATACTTAAAATGCAAGTGTACATAAGCAGTACCTTTCCTTTTATTTCATATTTACACCAGTGTTAAGAAAGGATTGTACTTTTACAGAAAATACCAGATTGTATTTTATCAAAGTAATATTCACCTTGAAATAAAATGAAAATCAGTCTTAAAATCACTCATCAATATTTGTGATTTCAAGACATTTTTCTAGTTTCTGGATTTTTTCCCCTTTTTTGTTACCAAAAACCTGAAATTATACAATAAAAGACAAAATTAAAAAATAAAACTTGTAAAAGTGTTAGTTTTTGCTTAGGAAGAGTAGAAAGCAGTTTAATAAATTTTAAGTCTGTGTCTCCCCATCTGCATAGGAAAGATTGCTATATGAAAATCTTCACAATAAAAGTAAAGAAAATTCTCTAAGAAAGTCTTATGGGCCAAGCACTTTTATGTTCTTGACAGAAATATTTATCTGGATTTCTAGTTTGCCTTGGCAACCAGTATATTGTACAGGAGAACAGAAATCCTGGAAAGAGAATTGATATTTAATCATTCTGAATAGGCTAAATCCTGTTAGATACTGAGCTTTTATATAAATAGGAAATTAAGTTTAGGATTTTTGAATGACAGTCACAGAATAGTTGAGGTGATTGGGGACCTCTGGAGGTCATTTGGTCCAATGCCCTGCTCAAAGCAGGGCCAACTGCCAGTTCTAATATAATTTGGTGTTAGATCAAGTTGCTCAAGACATTGTCCAGATGAGTTTTGAATGTCTCCAAGGATCCCCCAGCCTCTGGGCACCCTTTTTCAATGTTTGACAATGTTCTTTGTGAATTTGTTTTTCCTAATACCTAATTAGTTATTGAATACTTTATTCATTTTTTATCTTGTTATTCTAATCCCTCACTCATTGAAGTTGGTAATTTTTATTTCTGTTTTCAAGAAATGCAGATTTAGGCCAACACAAAGCATTTTGGAATCTTGCACTGAAAATAGCATCACTTACGGGGTGTTAACACTGTAATCCCCTGTAGCCCTCCATCAGAACTTCTAGCTTTGTAAAACTAAGTTATGCAAAGCACAGACTTCAGTGGTTGATTCAACAATGACTATTTAGCAAATCATTTTTGCTGAACTGATACAGTTAGCCACAGTGTTAAAAAAAAGTCAGTTCATAAACACAGTGCTTTAGTTAGAGCTTGGGTAAGCATTGTACCTCAGTCGTCTTTACAATGCTGTATTCTGCTCCTGTTGTGTTTTGCAGGCTAGTGCAAATGAAGGAGAGGGAGAGATGTAAATCTATCTTTTTTTCACACTCCTTTGTGGTAATATTCTTTTGGAGAACATTCAATGACTAATCTTCTTTCTTCATGTTGTAGAAGGAGCTGTAGTCCTTCATTTCCTTTCCAGATACAAATGGTCCTAATTGAGTACCCAGGGACTTTTTAAACTTTTTTGTTCTTTTTTTTGCAGAATCTGTTTTTAAAAATGCTTTAAAAATTAAACTCAAATTGAATTTTTAAGCATCCATTTTAGGTAGCTAGTTATTTTAAATATAAGAAATCTTATTGTCTGCCCTGAGCTTGCTGAAAGTTTGAGAACCTGGAAACACTTATCCTGACTGTAATCATAGAATCATAGTATAGTTGTGGTGGGAAGGGACCTCTGGAGATCATCTAGTCCACCTCCCTGCTCAAAGCAGCGTCGATTAGAACAATATATTCAAGGTCTTCGCCTGAACTCAGGATTTTGAATCCTAAGAATGGAGACTTTACCGCCTCATTCTAATATTTGAGCACCCTGGCATAGAAGAATTTTTTTTTTTAAGGTTTAAGTGCAATCTCCCATGTATTGAATTTGTCCCCATTGCCTCTCATCCTGTCACTTGGGCACCACTGGGAAGAATCTGCCTCAGTCGTCTTTACTGCTTCACATCAGATTTTATACATATTAAATAAGGACTCCAAGCCTTCTCTTCTCAAGACTAAAAATCCCTGTTGTCTAAGCTTCTGCTCAAATATTAGATGATGTAATCCTTTAATCACTTTAGTGGCCCTTCGATGGACTCACTGCTGTCTGTCTATGAGTTTCTTGTGGTGAATAGAGAATAATCGCCTCCCTTGAGCTGCTGGTGATGCTCTTCCTAGTGCAGTTCAGGATGCTGTCAGCGGCCTGTGCCACAAGGACGCGTTGCTGGCTCCTGGTCGACTTGGTGTCCACTGGAACCTCCAGGTCCTTTCCTGCCAAGCTACTTTCCAGTTGGCTGGCCACCAGCCTGTACTGGTGCACGGGGTTATTCCTCCACAGCTGCAGGGCTTGCATTTCCCGTTGTTGAACTTCCCAAGATCCCTGTTGGTTTGTTTCTCCAGCTCGTTGAGGCAGCACAACCATCTGGTCTATCAACCCCTCCTCCCAGTTTTGTCATCTGCATACTAGCTGAGGGTGGACTCTGTCCCATCATCCAGGTCATTAATGAAGATGTTAAACAGTGTGGCCCCCAGTGTAGACCCCTGAGGTAAACCACTGGTGGCTAGCTTCCAGCTGGCTGCCTTGTCACTGATCACAACCCTTTAAGCTGGATAGTTCAGCCAGTTTTCAGTCCACATCACTTTCCATTTATCTAGCTTGTACTTGATCAATTTATATATGAGGATATTGATGTCAAAAGCCTTGCTAAAATAAGATACGCAACTTCCACCATCCAAGCCAGTCATCTTGTTGTAGAAAGCTGTCAAGTTGGTTGGTCAGGCACAATTTCCCCTTCACAAATCCAGGCTGGCTACTCCCAGTCACTTTTTTTTGTTCTTCATATGTTTGTAAATAGTTTCTAGGAGGATGTGCTCCAGTCTCAAGGCAGTCTCAAATATAATGTAGACTTCATTTTATGAGGGTAGAAAAAACAAGTAAAAAAATGTAGGGGCTACAGGGAGAGGCTTAGTGCTACGCTTGCACTTGAGAAGTACCAGCTCTTCAATGAGCCTTGTAGCTAGACCAGCTCTGGTACCACCGTCTGGCAGCGAGTGACTGGTGTTGCAGAGGCAGTGAGTATTAGGACAGAAGCGTTCAGGTGTGAGAGCTTTCCCCCCAGTTGAGGATTCCCAGCATTGTAGACACTGGGATATCCTGTAGGATGAACTCAGAAGATAAGTCCTGAAGTTTCATTTATATATGGTATTTTCTATGTGGATTTTGCTAGCACAAAAGAGGTTGAGCTAAATTGCTTCTAAGTATAGGGCTCTGTTGAGTCCTTCTATAGATAGCACTGTTAATAAAGGAATAGCACCTTCAGTACATGGAGCTTACTGTGGCTCTGAAGAAAAGATTTAGCATTTATTTTAATATTTATTTAATATTTATCAGTACAAAAATGTCTAAATCTGAGCATTTAGCAATAATTCGCTACAATCCTGAAGTCTCTAATATTTAAAGAAAATCTATGGTGCAGCTTCTTTGGTAGAAATAGAAGAAAAATCTTCCACGGTTGGAAAATTACAGGCTGTGTAGGTGTTGAAATGCCTCCTGCTTCACATTCTTAATTGGCAGCAAGCCAGATACTAAGCATTTCTGGTTTAAAGGGAAATACTCCCCTTTTCTTTAAATTTCTGATGGATAAAAGTTGCATTTTGGTTGCATTTTTTAACAGTTAGAATTTCTTCCATCTTGATACAACATGAATAAAACGTTCAATTAAATAGCTTCTCCAAGTCACCTTGACCTTTTGCATTATTGCTGAATAATACAAAGGCATGCATCTTTTCCTTGCAAGTAGTATCATAAGAAGTGGTGGACCTCATCCACCCTGTGACCCTTTTCAACTCTGAGCACTCTAGATTTCTCAGTTCTGCTTTAAAGCTTTGTTGGAATTAGTATGTGATGCTCAGAGAAATCTGCCTTTAATATTCATGGCTTTAAATTAGGTAAGAAAATGCAAAATAATGCAAAAATATTGCAAGCTGTAAATAGATCAGATATTAATCATTAATTTAAGTCCATTTTCAGTAGTTGACAGAATACTGTCCTTTCACTGAGTTTAGATGTTACTTGGATACGTGTTTTTATTGAGAGAGCTCATACATGTTTACCAAATAAGATTGCGGGGATGCTGATATTAAAATCAGCCTGAAAATCTGTACTCTCATCCATTCTTGCTGGTTTTGAATGGCATTAAAAAGGGCTTTGGTGTAGCTTTGCCCTGTCAAAACTTGCCAACATTCTTGTGTTTACAGACAACAGTGAAAAATATAGAGTGGTGTATATGGTAACTAGCCAGAAAATTGGTACCTAATACTTTTTAAGAAAATCGCATTAGCTTAATTTTACATCAGTAGTAGTATTAACAGAGGATTAAAAAACCTACAAAAATACTGATAGATTTTTCTCAATTGGAATACACACTGTATTTAAAAAAATGCAGTATTGGATTTGTAATTTCCTGTATTCCTAAGAAAGGTAGATATGAAAAGATAACCCACATTAAAAAAATATAGGAAATGGTAGTTGTTTTTATGCTTTGTCAAGCCTTTTCTTCTTAACCTTAAAATTATGTATCTTAAATTTGTCCTGTTTTCAGCTTGTTAAATTTTGCTTATAAATATTTTTGTTCTTACACTGAAATTCACAATATCAGAGTGTATTTTTTTTTTCATCTGTGTTGACCTCCATCCCCAGCTGTGCTTTTTGTTCACTCTTTATTATTGTAGATGTATAGGTGCAATAAAGGTGAAGTCTCTGTTCTGGAAATGATTCCCAAATTTTTCTCAGCGGGTCAGGATGTTGCAGCCCTGATGGCAGCAATGTGTGCTAAACTCAGTACAGGGCTCACAGCTTTCTGCTCACTTGTTACTTATCTTAGAATTTATGATAACTCTTCTATTTGGGTTCTTAACTTTGTAAAATTTAGCGTGTGTATGGTCCATTAAAAAAAAGACAAAAATGCTGGTTCCTGGCATTCATGGTGTATAGCACCCGTTAGAACAGTTATTGCCATGTCTAAGTTTGTGATGGATCCTTCTTGATTGCTCTGGAACTCAGGGAAGTAGGAATGTTTTATTTTGTCCCCGATTAGTTATATTAATTTAGGTGCTATAATCACACAAGCATTTCTAAAGATGTTAATATATTACTAGGTGAGAAATCAATGGGACTACTTGCAATGGTGAAGTTATGCATAAACATGAATGCCTGTAGGACTAAGGCTTGTATTGTGTTTTTGTGGGCAGGAGCCATCATTTAATTACAATAAAGGTACATGCAGGATAGTTAGTCTTTGTGTCTGCCTTTACAGGCAGTAGAGGGAAACAGGCACTTCAATGGCAGCGTCCATCTCATCTATTTAGGCTGAGGTAAATTGCTCTGTATTGAGTCCTGTTTCTTTCTGTTGATACTAAAAGGAAATTATCTTAGAGACAGACACGCACAATCTAAGATTAGGTTAATTCTATCATATATGCTTTAGACACATGCTTTCAAATTACAGGCGCTTTGTGTTATTCTATACAACAAATGAGACGTATCTGCCATAGCAAGATTTACTCTTTCCGGAAGGGGAAGATTTTGTTGGGGCAGAAGTTTTCCCATGTTAAGACCCTTATACAGAGTGATAGTTTGTAGTTGGTGGGTTAGGTAATTACACCCGTCTGCAGAATGGAAACCTAATACAGAAGTGAACTGGGGGGTGCGTGACTCTGCACCTTGAGAGGATTTGAACTCCTGAATTCCTGCCTTCCAGCCTGTACTTAATCTTCCAGAACGTATTGCCTTCTAACATGGAAAATTATCTTTGTGAGGATAGTGAAGAATACTTTCTTTCAAAAATACACTGAAATTGCAGTTTGCTAAACACTATTAAGTTCATGTTGGTGATACCTAATTGTTGTTTGAATATTTTCCCTGGGAAATTATAGAATGCAATGGAAAAAAAACCTTTCCAGTAGGATACTACAACATTTCAGTTGGGGTGTTTTAGTTTCTGTTGATTTTAACCAAAGCTTTTGTTTTTGCTTCTTGCTTATTTTACAAACATCCTCATTTTTAAAAGTACATTTGTATGCATTTAACAAAATAGATCTAAATTGGCCTTCTGTACCTATAATTTCATTTGATCTTCTGGAAGATACGAATATTGAGGATGATGTAGAGCATTAATGGAATGTGTAAAGATCTTTTCAGCTCTAAGTGCTGCAGGAAGGCTTTGCATCTTAACTGCAAATTCCCTAATATACTTCAGAGGCAGAACAAAACTGGAAGGTCGTTGTGCAAATCTACTGTCCTGTGACCAATTTATGTGCCTAGTCCCCTTCCTGAGCTCATGTGTTTCACTAAGAAAACTTGGAATGCTGACGTATGGGGAGTGGTATATGAAAGTATTTAAAAGTAGTTTTGCTATGAATTTTTTTTAAATTGTGTATAATCATATTGTACATTTAATTGTAATGTAACGGTAAGAAAAATGCATGCATGTGTACAGCTGAGCTTTGCATGCTTATTTAAGAATGAGCTGCCTAGCTGTTGGAACAAATATGAATTTGTTTAACAAAATGGACTTTATGCATTTAAATGGGAAAAAGGATGTGTTGATGTTTAGTTTTCTTTTTCATTTTGGCATCCAGACCCTTTCTCTTTCTGATTCCATTCTGAAAGTTTATCCACTTGGGTAGCTTTTGTTTTCATCTCATGCCTTTTCTTCATTGCTGCCTACCCTTTCCCTTCCATCCTGCTTTTTTTTTTTTTTCCCTTTTTCAATTGCAGGATACCATTGAGAGAGGGCAGATGAGGAGAAATGTACAAGATCTGTAATCTAACCACGTTTTTGCATTGTTCTTTAAACATGTTTGTCAATATACATCTGATGATACATCTGACTCTTTTCCCTACAAAAAGGAAAAAATAGATGTCTGTTAAAATGTTGTATGTTGAGTGTAGTTTTCATTTATATCTTCTATTTGTCCCCTTCCTATGCTTTATCACTTCTATTATTAAAATATAAAAACTTCCACAAAACCACTGCCTTGATCATCCAGTTTGAAAAGATCTTTCAAACATTTTATATTTTTCCCAAAGCTACACTAAAAATTAGAACATTCCATATTAGAAATGATACATAACAGCTTTCATGGTTTATATTTTAATGTTGTTTTCTGCTACATATTATATTAAAAAAGTAATGCTTTCTTGACTTATGTGAATAACCTGGGTAGTTTGGGTTTGTTGGGGTTTTTTTTGTTTTTTTCTTAAATGAAAGCTGTGAGCTTGTAATGATCATAGAGAGTAAGGTATTGTATGTGTATGTTTTTGTAAGTTCTGGCCAGGATATCCAAGGAACAAGTGTGGTGGCAAATCTTCCAGTCCTGATGCGACAGAATCCTGCAGAAACACTTCGTCGGGTTTTACCGAAAATCAGAGTAAGTTGTGTGTAATGAGGTTTGAATGTATCTTTTTCTGCCAGTATAAGTATTTTAACAAAGGGAAAAAAATCCCACTTTCATTGCAAACTCACTCTCTAGGAGAGGTATGTCCAGTAGAACTTCCGTATTAATTCACTGAATTTACAAAGTATTGCAGGTATTATATTTTTTGAAAAATGTTGCAACAGGAAAAGAAAGCAGAATTAATACATAATTACATATTCTAAAGATTTACCAGTGTTTTGACAGCTTTTTGAGAACTCTTTTGAGGACCAGCCAGTCATAATGGTTCATTTTGACATTCTCAATCTCTTTCCATCCAAACATTAAGATTTTCATGCTGCTATCCAGAAAAGTATACTTTGCTTTTAGCTGTATGAAGTGTCATGTGCTGCCCTCCACATTTTTAGTAAGCCACTGCTAGCTGTGGTAGATGGATGCTGGCCATGTAATGTTATACAGTAATTTTATATACATATATGTTTGTACAAAGGATATTTGGGTTGTATAACCTGAAGAAGAGAAGGCTCCAGGGAGACCCCTTGCATAGAAGAAATGTAAAAGTTCATTTAAGGTGTGGTTTAAGGAGCAGCTTCAGCCAAACAGGAACAAATGCAAATGCAAAGCCTAATAATTCTAAAGCTAAATATCTCTAAATAAGTCTAGTAACTCTATATAAGGCTATAACAGGAATTAAGTCTTTGATTATGTTCGCCGGCCTGTTAGAGTGGTTTTCATTGATTTTAAGGCTGCCAGCTGAGTGGAAAAATACTTTCATTTTGACTATCAAAGTATCTGATATACCAAAATCTGTTATTTTGGTAACAGCAAATTTCTGAGGTTTCTTTCATTGGATCAGTGCATTGTCAGTCTCTTCTGATACCATTGCTAATTTTTATGTGATTAAATCAAAGTTTTGATTTAGAACAGTCTCTGGCCTGGTCTTGTGCAATTGATCACTCTGATATTAACCTGGCTCTAATTTATACAAATTGTCAGATAAAGGAACATTGTGTTTGTTAGTAGCTGTTTGGCTGTAGTAGCTGTTTGAATGTATGTGCTCTCTATGGGAAAAGAGGTAAAAATCACAAGGGTTTCTTGTTGAAATTTTATTTTCAAAGCATTGAGTTGTGTTCATAATTTTATGGACAGACTCGGTTTCCCCATACATTTTTAGAGATATGTTTGACATTTTCAGTAGTTGATTCAGTTATTATTTTACCCGGTTGCTTTGTAGAATTTAGGGTTTTTTTCCCCCATATAATTTAAAACTCTTTCCCTTTTTAACGCAATTTGTCAACAGGAATGTTATTTTCTTGTTGCAAACAACTAATGCTTAAGAAGAATATTTAGCTCACTTACTTCAGAAAGACGGAAAGAGTTTAACTAGTTACTGATTCAAGCTAAATATGAATTTGATGATCTAAAATATGTTGAAGTGAAAGTTTGAGTTATGTTAAGAATCTCCTCAGCTACCTTGTCCTCTCTATCTCAAGCACTTTAGGGATGAGAAGAAAAAGTCTTCTGTAGTAGCTGCTGTGAGTTTTCTTGCTATATCTGTATCAGATTCTCATTGCCATGTGTAAGAAAGTATAAAATTATATTAGTAATAAAGGTGACATGGCTGAGTCACATGCTTACGTTATACAGTTTTCTATCTACCGAGGAGATGATTACTGAATAGCAAAGTGGGCCCATGAGAAAATTATATTTGTTTGTTCCAGTAAATTCTCATTTATATTTCATTGTTTTCTTTGCTGAAGTTTTGAAGAAATGAATTGCTTCTTTTATTGAAAAGCTGTGTGGATATGTCTCTCTCAGCTTTTTTTTTTTTTACGCTTTTAAGGCACCTACCTAATTAATAAAAGAATTCCAGAAAAAATACATTATGAAAAATTACTTGGTGTATTTCTTACTGTCTGTGGAATTGGCCTTAAGTGGAATCCTCCCTCTATCTCCTAATCTTACCAAAGAGGCTGCTCAAGGGACAATTCAGTATTTGTGAAAAACTAATTTAATGAGTTACATTCTGCTCATTTGTTATGAACTGATTGACTGACAGATGAGGAACAACTATGTATGTAGTCCTCAACATGATTACTGAGCAAATATTCTTCTGTAGGATATTTAAACGCAAGCCCTACTGCAGAGGAGTCTAGGTTCCATGTGGTAGGTGTATACGGTAATATCCCATGCACCGATATACGCTGGGGACCACCCAGATGGAAAGCAGCTTTGCAGAAAAGGACAAGGGGGTCCTGGCGGACACCAGGTTGATGGTGAGCCAGCATCGTGCCCCTGCCACAAAGCATCCTGGGCTGCATTAGACAAAAC
This sequence comes from Theristicus caerulescens, assembly GCA_020745775.1. Lineage (NCBI taxonomy): Eukaryota > Metazoa > Chordata > Aves > Pelecaniformes > Threskiornithidae > Theristicus > Theristicus caerulescens. Next base: position 54,894,214 of record CM036564.1, read on the forward strand.
ATTGCCAGAAGTTTGAGGAAGGTGATCCTTCCCCTCTACTACATCTGGAGCACTGTGTCCAGTTCTGGGCTCCCTGGTACAAAAGAGACATACTGAAGAGAGTACAATGAAGGGCCATGAAGAAGATTAATGGATTGGACCATCTCTTCAATGAGGAAAGGCTGAGAGGGCTGAGACTGTTCAACCTGCTGGAGAGAAGGCTTGGAGGGAATCTTATCAATGTATATAAATACCTGAAGGGAGGGTGCAAAGAGGACAGAGCCAGGCTCTTTTCAGTGGTACCCAGTGACAGGGCAGGAGGCAGTGGGCACAAACTGCAACACAGGAGGTTCCCTCTGAACATCAGGAGACACCTTTTCACTGTGAGGGTGACTGAGCCACTGGCACAGGTTGCACAGAGAGGTTGTGGTCTTCCTCCTTGGAGGTATTCAAAAGCTGTCTGGACATGTTCTGGCTCTAGGTGGCCCTGCTTGAGCAGAGGGGTTGGATAAAATGACCTCCAGGGGACCCTTCCAGCCTCAACCATTCTGTGAATATCAGACATCACCTTTCAACTTCATATTATCTCCTGAAACTTCTGTGATCCCAGGAGACTCCTGTTTCTTAAGAGGAGCTGTTCCAACTTTTGTAGATTGTTTAAATTCAGTAAACGGCCAAGAAATAGCCATCCTCAGAACGGAGGACTAGTATAGACTGACAGATTGTTTAGAAAACATTAAAGTACTTCTAGTTATCATGTTCTGTGCTATACGATGCAGGTCAATAGGCATTTTGTTTAAATATATGTGTATTAAAAAAAATGCTTTGAGAAAAAGAATGTCTTGAAGTTGCAAAGTAATTGAAACCTCTTTAACTTACACTAAGTTTCTGCAGTTACTACCACATGTTATTCTGACATTCGTAATGCATTCTTTCCTAAACCAACCTACCAGCTTCAAGAAAAGTGTGGTGGTTTTGTGTTTTTTTTTTTTTTTTTTTATTTTCCATTTAAAATACTGAATCCGTTTTTGTCTGTGGTGTTTCTGCTTTGAGAGCAGAGTTCTTCCTGAATTGAAGGAGTAATAAGAAACGCTCTGGTTTTTTTACCCTTATTTGTCAGGGTGTGGATAAGTGGTAGTCTTTGCCTCTCTGTCTTTAATAAATGGGAATACAGTTTTTGGTTCTAGTCTTAGTTTTTTTATATAGGGATGGAGAAAAAAATTAAAAGGATGATCATTAGCATGATCAGAGCCTGGGGCCTGGAAAATATTTGTACAGTGGGAGTTGGAGCTCAGTGTGTTTAGATCAGGCGGTACTTAATTACTTTGTAAAAGTATCTTCCTGCATAATATTAAAGGACATTCAACTGAAAACAGTATATAAAGAAAAAGTGTTAAGAACGGAAGACAGAAATATTAGAAATGAAGCAGACAATTTTAATAATAAATCTATAAATCCGATCAATCTTTGAGCGAATAACTGAGAAAAGTAGTGATTTTCATCTTGCAGTGTCATTTAAATCCAAACTGAATGCCTTCCTAGATGATAAATTAAATGAAACTTAAGTTAATGGGCTCAAGGCAGAGGTAAAAGAGTGAAATATAATTAGGTCAGTCTAAATCTAAATGTTCCTTTCAAGTTTAAGCTTTATAAATTAAAACTTTCTGGAATGTATATGAATTAAATTTCTTTCTGTGGCTATAGTCTTATAAAGCAGGTTCTTCAGTGGTGTTCTGTTATCTAATATTTATTTAATCTGTATTAGAACAACAGTTCTGTTTTACCCATGTTCACTGCACTTTTAGCTGCAAAGCAGTATTGGGCATCATTAAGCACTTGAGCTATTTTTTTTTTTCTTCTTATCCTTGTTTTTACTGGAGGAGTAGTCCTGACCATTAAATGGAATCTGTTATAGTCTATAAAGGCATAATTGAACGCAACTGCCATTAAAGTCTTGCAAATGTAGTCTGGTATTGCAGGGAAATAAGCTGACTTAAATTACTGCACTTGATTTCACTTCTGTAGATTGGGAAAAATCATTTGTGAATTAAAATTTGCACATGAAAAATGAGTTGTATAGTAGTTTCAGGGTGCTGTTTATCTGAAAGTATTGTCACTATATAACTGGGTAGGGAAGCCAGTGTACTTATTTAGCATACTTACAGAAACCCAAAAGCAAAAATAAATACTGTTTTTGTTAGAGCTGAGGATAAAATAGATAGAGGAAGAAATAAATGCAAGGAATGTTCTGGCTGGATACATTAAAAATTTTTATTTCCCTTGTGAGAAATTGATAAACCTGCTTACTTTTATATATAAATACAGAAATGGATATATGCAAATTGCTTATCATTCCTTAAAACCTAATTAAATTAAAATTATATTAAAGACCCTTTATATATTTAACATTAAGTGTTTTAGGTCTGAGATGAGCAGAATCAAACATACAATACATCAACAAGTATGTCAGATCTAAGTAATGATTCAACTGAGTGTCAGTGTTTTGGTTATGCTAATAAAACAAATACGTTGTATATCATTTAGATGTTAACGTAGGAATGAGATTATGAATTTTTTTTTTTAAATTCTCCAGTTAAAATGAAGTGGAATCCTTGTATGGGTTCTTTTGCATAGAGATCCCCACTCTCTGGATTTCTGCATGCACCTCCTCATGAGCCGTGGAAGTCATTGAAATGCAGATTTAGGGAAAGCTTAGACATTCTTCTCAGCATTTCTTGTTCTGCACCAAATGGCTCCTTTCCAATGATGTTAAGTAGTATTTTCCGTTTTCCATCCTTGGGCCCTGCCACCAGAAGCAGTGGAGGGAGATTGCAGGTGTCTATCTGACTGACTAATAAAGAGATTTTTCCAAAGGCTGTGATTGCAGAAAACTATGGTTACTCTTGTTGAAGTGTATGCATCAAGCCTTATCTAGTGCTGTCTGATTAATTCCAAACTCATTTTCACAGTTACTTGTTTTCCTAATATATTAGTCTCCCCTTGAAAGCTTTTCTTTTTTCCTAGTTGATTTTATAGTTTAAAAAGAGGTGGGGTGATTTTCACCCTGTCTTATACCTAACATTCATTGATTTTTAAGGTCCATCCTCACTGTATCTTTGAGCTTCTGTAATCTCCATTATTTCAGTGTCTTTCTAGTCCTAAATGAAGATTTCTGTCACATCAGTGCAGTTACTAAAATGATCGACTATGTTTCTGCCTGCGGCATTCTTTCAAGAGAATTCTATTGCTGCAGGACATAAAGTGCATTAAACTAGAGGTGAATTTTCTGTTTTCCAATTAATGGGATAAGCCAGGCTCTCTAAATTTTGCAAGTTTTGATGCCTGAGTTTAACTTGCAAACATTAGGGTAGTTCAAGAACATGCTAACATCCTTAAATTCCATTAAATACACTTGTCTGAATAAGATAGACAGGAAAAGCTATTTTCCTCTAGAGTGAGAATCTGTGGAGGATCCATGTATAGAAAAATACATTACTTTCTAAATAAATAAATTTATATTAAGTAAATTTAAGTCACTCAACTTGAGTTCAGTGAAATTGGAATGAGGAGACCCATACATTTTCATGTGTGGAACTGTACAGTTCTGAGTGCAAACATCAATGCAGGCAGGTGTGTAAGCAATCTAGAAATTTACATTTCAATGTCTCCCGAGGTCCATGAGGAGGCACATCCAGAGAATGTGTTCTCACACATGATTATCCAGAGTTGTGTGGATCTGTGGAGGTGACTATTTGGAAACTTTATTTGATGGTAAGTAACCCCTACATAAAATTGAATTCAGCTCCATTATCTTCTGGTCTGCAGGGGTGTCTTAGCATCTACAGGGTGTAGATAGTTCTTTTGATTATTTTGGGGACTTTTTTTGAGCAAGGGTGAGCCAAAATCCCAGAACAGTATGCACAGGTATTCTGATCCCAGAAACATTCAAATTACAAAATTGGTAGGTGTCCTTATTCTTGGCTGCGGCTGTTGTAATAACAATGGAGGAACAAGGAGAGAGAGAGGCTGTGGAGATGACAAGAGGGTCGTTTCCATGGCTGTTGAATGCAAATATTTTATCACGCTTTGATTGGTAAGCTGCAATGCTGTTTCTTTTTTTCATTTGGGGGCATAGGGGCACAGAGAATGCTATTACAAATATACATGGCTGTAAACTGAAACACCTGTTGAGAGATAAGTAATGGTTCTCTTTGGAATCAGATAAATTAAAAATTATACGTTTGCACAAACAAACTGGTTGACATTTGTGTAATGAAAACTTGTTTTACTTTGAAGTAAGCAAAGTCTACTAAATAATTTCTCAGATATTCTGTGCAAACTGTATTTTCTCAGCAAAATTCCTCTGCTACGTAATATTTAGGTGCATAATGGATATTTTCTTAATCTGGTCTAGGCTGATTTTTTTTTTTTTAAATTAAAATATCAGCTTATTGTTCATTTTCGATATGTGATCTGAGAAAACACTGTTCATCTCAAGCGCTTTAAAAAAAGAAACAAAACCACGTATATAGATTGTTACGTAGGAAGTATGGGCTTTAAACTTTTGCTGAGTTTGGGATCATTTGTAAAATGAGTGTAATGCTTTAGTAGTAGAATAATGCACTTTATTTTCTCATGAGATAGATACATTTAGAGAAGTAAACGAATGGAATGTTCATCTAGCTGATAGATATGTACATACTTACAATGAATGCTGCGTCATAGATTGCATCCTGCAAGCTCTTTGGTATGTGCATAAATCTGAAATTTAAATTTCCTTTTTGTTTCATTCAAAAAATTTAGTAATATTTCATTCCCATATTATCTTTGTTTAACTCTTGAATTGATGCTTTTAAAGACAGCCTAATTAATTATATTCTTATATGTTAAAGCTAAGTACTAGTAAATGCTGAGTTACCTAGATAAATACTCTAATACATCTTGCTTTATTCTTAAGACTATATGTATATATACATACACACACACACACACACATTTTCATTTGTGTTCCATGTCAGTTGGCAAGGGACGAAATTTAAATTGCCTTCTGCTATTTTAGTATCTCTCACTGAATGAAGGAATTTTTTTTTTTATTCATGTGCATAAACAGCAGAAGTACAATTGTTGGCTGGTCTGTTTTTACCTCTCATTTTGTAAAGTCGAAAAATCCACACATGCACTGATGAAACTGAAAGTACAAAAAATATTATAATTATTTTTCTTAAAAGGTTCATACTCTAAGAGATTTTAATATCTCCAAGTAACCGCTCTTAAGAGAAAATAATTTTGCAGCCAACTTTGTAGTTTACCCAGGTTGTTGCATATTCACTCTTAAAAGTGAATGTAAAAATTTAATTGTTGTTTCAGTTTATTTCTGCCTCATGCTCTAAACTGATATAATTTATAATTATGCAGGAGGTGCTGCATGTTGCAGGAGTGGAAATGCAGTTAACAGCTGCTGTTTCATTTTTGACTGTTCTGCAAGAGGAGTCGGTGTCCATTCATACGTACTCACACTCCTTCCTACACATCATTCTCCAGAACCTGGAACACAGAGATGCAGGTCAGGGCTGTACAACTATGCTGATGACTGATTACTTCTGTATGTTTTGTTTCCTTAGTGACTGTACAATACTGTGTAAAGCAGTGAGTGCAGTCACTGTGACTTTGTATCTCTAGACTTGCATGAATGAAAAGATTTTTTTCCTGCTGACCAATTACATACTGATATTTAAATGTAATTCTGATTGAAGCAAAGAAAACCACTTTGTCCGAAGGGCTAAATCCCAAAGTTGTTACTGAGTCCAAGCTTCTACTGAAGTACCAGAGTTCTGTGGCGAGAAGATAGAGGGAGAATGGTTGACGTTTCTTCTGTAATTATTAGTTTTTCTTAACTTCTTTGACACTATTTTTAGGGTATAAAGAAAAAAGGGCCTATTGTAAAACTAGAAATTTTCAGTGGGCATAAGAAAAGAATATGCTTCTAAATGAGGGAAATTGTCTTTTCAAAACAAACAGGATAATTATTCTCCTCTACTGGAATTCAAAAGGTAAAAGAAATGGGCACAGAATTTGCTTCTCACCTATCCTACTTCTTAATGAGTGTTTGAAGTCTTGAATGTTAATTTAGTGGCTTTTAGATATATAGCTCCTTGAAGAGATGAGTTTAAAAAATGAGAACTAATTTTGTAAAACTGATGTGTGTTTTGTTATACTGATTATATGTACAACATAACATATAATCCATTTCTTTCTAACAGGTGTCAGCAATGCATGGCTAGAAACTCTTCTTGCTGTAATAGAAGCTTTACCAAAAGAGACTATCAGACATGAGGTAATAATATCCTCCCAATTATGCTAACAACAAATTAAGAATATTTTGTAAGATTGTAGTTCCCTGCAAGTCTCGTTCACTTTAGTAAGATTTGTGGCAGTTCTGTGCCTGTGAAAACAGTAATGCTTGTGGAACATACTGTAAGAGAGGAATGTGCTAAAAGGCGAGACACGAAGGTCACCTTAAAAAATTTTAGTGTTCTTCAGCAAATAAAGACTGTTTACTGTAACACTTCCACTGCACTTAGTATTCTCAGTAACATGTTTTCATGTATCCTGTTTTGGTTTACAGGATAGTATCTCATTCTGTGTCTTCATGAAAGAACTACATTTTGTTTGCTATGGGACTAAAATTCTGATTTCTGCTAAATGGGACTGAATGCTAGAGATCCGTTTCATTGTGTATTTCAGTTGTTCTTGATGTACCAAAAACCTAATGCCCTGCAAACACTCTTAATTTTTCACTGTGTAGCTCAAGAAAGAGGAAGGAAATCTGTTACTAAGTCATAATGTCACTCCCCTTTAGCTCAGCTAATTTATTCAGTTTTGTTTTGAATATTCATATTTCATTATTAAGTTTAAAAGCTTTGCAACTGGCATATTTTACTGTGTTTATAATTTAAAACAATATGGAGTTTTAAATATATTATTGTTTGTGTAGTATGAAAATACTTACTAAAATTAGTGTGTAATTGAAATCCAGCACTGTTTAAAAAATAAACTTCTAAAGGGTGAAAAGTTAGGTTGGAGAAAAAAAAAAAAGAGAAATTATTCTAGTCACCTCCAAAATCTAATTATACTTTAATTTTAAAGATGCCATTTAAACAAGATGGAGTTTCTCCCCTGATTTGTCTCTAGGAACACATTTATAAGTTTCCACTAAAATTTGCTTTGGGAAGATCACAACTGATAAAGCAGTGTTGATTCAGCAGCTATACAGAAACCTGAATCTGAAAAGGAGCCTTTTGTGTTACTTGAAGGATCTTTGTATCAGAAAACTTGGAATATTCTAGTTGTTAATTTTTTTGTAAGTAAAAATCATAGGACAATCATCGATTTCAAGGACATAAGGAAAGGTGTGTGTGTCAGACCAAAGGTCAGCCTAACCCAGTATCCTGTCTCTGGCAATGGCCACTTCATGGGAGAGACTGTGTCTAGGTCAGTAATTGGAGTTAGTATTACTAGACATGGTGTGTTTGCTGTCATAGTTCAAAGACCAAAGAAGTAATATACAATGAACTAATGATATGTTTCTTTATGCAGTGTTATAGTTAGAAGCATACCTTATGTATTAATTCTAGTCTAGGTGATCTATTCATCCTTACAGTGGTAAGATTCTCTTACCTCAAAATTTCAGCTGGTAAGAGGAGAAAAATGCTTTTTAGAATTTTGTTGGACTTTGTGCTCTGTATATTATCCTTTTGTGTAGCTCTGCAAAAGAGATTGAGTGAGGAACTGTGACAGACTACAGGAGATACTCTCTGTAATGTTTCTCTTGGCCTGGCACCCGGATTTCTGTGATTATTTCTGGGCAAAAAAAATATATCTAAATATGGTGTTCCGCAGGCCTTTCTTAGTTTGTTTCTGGCACCATAGAGGTGATCCAACAAATGACAGCAGTGCTCCAATAAAGGTGCAGGTTTTCTGTGTCTGTATGGAAATGAAACTTCTTCCCTACAGATCCCCAAAGTATGCATAATCCAGAGGGATCGTTGCCTCAAAACTTTACATCAGAAGTGGTATTTCGTGGGAAAGCTTAGGAGAAAGAACCTTAGAGAGGCTTCCTTTTCCTTTCTCTGCATTTTTTTTTTCTTGTGCAGAAATATATTTAATAACTTTTGTGAAAATTACCAGCTAATTGCTATAAATATTCATATACAACTTAGTCTCAGAATAAAGACACAAGCAGACAGATGTAAAACTGTGGCTGTGATGTGAATCATAAACTGCTATTTGGGCCAAGATATGGGTTTAATATGCTATAATTAGCACTGAATATTAAATACAGATTTCCAATAGACTGTTAATGTGCATAGGCATTATTATTGTTAGTGCTGATTAATTCCATGAAAGGGGTAGATGACATCTGGGATATGTTTTTCTAGTTTTTTTTTTTATTTTTCAAGAAGGGGAATGCATTATTTACTGCTCACATTTCTTCTGTTCACATTTCTTCTTTTTTCTTTCATATAGATCCTGAATCCACTTGTTTCCAAAGCACAGCTTTCTCAAACACTTCAATCCCGCTTAGTTAGTTGTAAAATCATGGGAAAATTAGCTAACAAATTTGAAGCTCATATGTAAGTAGACTGCACATATATTTTCATTCCACAGTATATACCAGTATTTCTCTGTTAGTGGGCAAAAATTACTGTAAGAAAAGTAGACTTTATTGCAAAAATTAAATGCTTTATATTTACAGATATCTTTATCTGGATACTAATTAATAATAAAAAAATGTTCATTTTAATGAATGTAAATGTTCATTAAAAAAATGTTCAGGGAAGCAATGATGAAAGTAAATCTAAATAACTTATCTGCCCAAAGCAGTTGGTGTGGTACATTCTTTGGACAGTTTATCCAGTGTTATGATAGTAGGGGCATTTCACAAAATGTGTTTCCTGTCCAGGCAATTGGCCACGTGATTTGGCATTACAAAAGAAATCCAGTGAGGGCTACTAAATGCACAGAAACCATGCCTAGCTGAGGAATTCTGCTCTAATAATGATTTTGATCTGCCCGAAAATGCAAGAATTCATCATAACAGAAAAGATGAACAACAGGATGATATGACAAGACATTTAGGAATAAATTTCTTTAAATTATGATATTTTTCCTTCAATAAAAAAGAACTAGAAGCAACCAAAAGGAAGCTATTTACACCTTCATTTGCTCTGTAGACTACACTTGTTGGACATGCAAAAGTTAATGAGCATGGTAAAGTAGTATTTTTTGAGAATGTTACTAAAGCCTTCAAATCTTTGTCTTCAAAATTTGTAGAATTCTGGCAGAATCACAAATGCTTTTATTTATTTGATGTTACATTCTCATGAAAATCAAGTGAATTTCCAGATCACTTGGAATCTTATGAGAAATTATAATGGTATTAGCCATAATAAATTAAAATAATCATTCTTTTGTTGGGTTTCTTTAGTATGATTCCTTGCTGTTCAGAAATAGGAAACCCCTCATTTCAATGAACAGATAGTAGCACCGTTTCTGCACAGAAGCTACATGTTAAGAAGGTAGCTGAGAATTTTCTGGGACATATTGATCCTCTGGTAGAGGGCTCTGAGTGCAGTTCAGAGGGCTGAAAAGAGACCTGGATCCACAGATTTAGAATGTGGCAAGCTGAGTAAGATGCATGACACACTCTCATTCCCCTTGCAGGAGGGGTCTTGGTATAGGCTCAGGAGATGTGTCTGGCCTCAGGAGTAGGCCATATATAAGCATATCTTCACATTCTTCTTCAGAAAGACACCATTTTTCCTCATAAAATTTATACTATAATTAAAAACCTTTCTTTTGTATTTCACATGACTTCCAGGTTATTTTATAGGGTATTGAAAGTCCCGACCTTGGAACAGAACGTTAGTTTTTCTACCCTCTGTTCCAACAGGTAGTTAAAAACAAGTCTTTTTTGGAAGTATTCCCTACTTCGGAGTATTCTAAAATGCCAAACTCCCAAGACTTTGTACAATTTTTGAAACTTGAGGCCAAATTTTGCTGTAAGAAGTAAATTAATTTTTGTTGGGATGAGTGGAGGCTGTGCAAGCTGGCTTGAAAATTTGCTTGTCTGTGGCTTCGTATTATTTCTCGAGTTTTGCAACAACATAAGGATTTGGATAGAGATATTTTATGACAGCATCTTGGGCAGTGAAAGGAAACACAATGGCTGATTCTGCCAAGTTGTAGTATGTGTTTTTACTTAAATAGAATTCAAAATAGTTATTTTGTATCTGCCGTTGATTTAACATGAACACTTGGGTGTACTTGCATAAAGACCTTGCAGTACTAAAGCTTCTAATCTTAAATTCTTTTTCTACTTTCTTCCCAAATATCTCTTTGGTGATATATGCATACCAAAGATGAGGTATTAGAGACAATTAACTGGGATTTGCACTTCCATTTATATAATTCTTTGTGTTCTTACAGTGGCTGTTCAAAAATTGTACTGAAAATGGTTATTAAATGAGGACAGCATCTCTAAGCCTACCTACTATTTTTGTAGCTTAAAAAAAAAATAAATGAAATATGAGCAAATTATAATGACTGTTATAATTTTCTGTTTCTTTATAGCACACATTTATGTCTGATGTACAGTATTCTTTTATAATTGCAAATTCTCAGAAGAATCATTTACCAATGTGTGATAAATTAGTTTAAAAAAAACCCCTGCCATTAGAAGTAATATATGGGTAAAATTTGAGTACTACAGAGTGGATTTTATATATTCTTGTTCTGTATATTAATGAAAAATGTTCACATTTTAGTATTAAAAGAGAGATTCTTCCTTTGGTAAAATCACTGTGCCAGGATGTGGAATATGAAGTTAGAACTTGCATGTGTCGGCAACTGGAACATATAGCTCAAGGAATAGGGTGAGTACAATTTGCATAACTGCTTCTAAATGCAAAATCTTTCTCTGAAATATTTAATGGTAACCTAAAAACGCCTTTTAAGGTTTCTAACTTAATTCATGTGTACTCAATAATGAATTTGGAGTGTACAGATGTGTTCTTGGGAATTGGCTGTTGGCAGTTGGCTCTTTTCCGTTTTCAGATTTTTGTTTCTCTCTGATAGTAAAATTGCTGAACCATACAAACAACAGTTTTTTGTAAATAATGAGTTCATCTATAGCTTCTTGAAATCATCTTAATTATCCATTCATGTCATTGGGCTTACTTAAAAATGGAAGAGGATTATGGCAAGTATTAGCAGTTTCTAATAATTACTGTGCAGTTTTTTGCGAAAGGCGAAACGTGTTTTGCAAGCAAATTTCAGTTCAGTATCAACTTTTACTCTAAGCTTGAAGACCTTCAATATTTCACATATAGGAATAGAAAAAGTCTGGAACTTTTATTTTAATAAATAGAACATGTTAACTAGCCACACAGGATTTGTCTCTGAGTGAACAAATATTTTAAAATTCCAGGTCTGTCCACCTGTTATTGTGTCAGGAAGAAAAAAAAGCAGTAACTTCTCTTACAGACTTGAAGAAATTACCAAGTAAGGTTCCCTGCCCTGTCTTATACAGCAGGGATAGATTAGGTCTTAAGAGTCCCTCTGGCTTTTAAAATTGTGAATTTATGAGCAAATTCAAGGATGATGCTGAAACTGAAATGTAATTTGGAAGATATGGTAAATATGCACTTCAGTTCTTTAGTACTGGTGTTTGTGGAAAAGCTGCCTTCCTGTGGCATGATTTTTTTTTTTTTTAATGGAGAATTATGTTGTGGTTTAGATTCCAAGTTATTTAAACAAACAAACAAAACCAAACCACCAGAAATTCCTGAAGCAATGCAATTTACCTCTCAGCCATGGAGTACTGGAAAAGTCTATATTCAGGCAGTGTTTTAGCTTACTTAGATATAGGGAATGAATATTCACAGCAAGAACTAAGCATTACTGCCATGTACTTAATTTAACTTTGTTTTGATAACGTCATGCAGGATAGTAATTTCTAGATTCCTAGATAAACTTATCTTTATGGCATAGAAAATTTTATATATGTGCTTTAGGTAACTCTTCTGCAAGGTACTTGTCCTGCAAAAATTCAGAGGATGTGAAGAATGTGAAAACACAATATTACTCATCTCAGTAAAGTTACTAATTTGTTTTTGTACTTACTATCTTTTACAACAAAACGTAGGTTAACGTGCTAAATAATTTTGATATTTTCCATACTGAATGGCTTTGAATTTAAAAGAACTTGTGATTACAAAAAAGAAAGGTAGTGTTTGTCGATATTGTTGATGTTTAAAACTGAAAATTTAACACTTATTTTACTAAACTGAATTACTGAATAATTTGAGCTTGCATTTATTTTTACTGTGTGCATGTATCTCATGTATCTTTATGTATCTTAAAATTGAATTCTGTTTAATGGGAGATTAAAAATGGGTGAAAGAGAGGGTTCTGTTTACCATCAGGAAGAGATCAGGTGTTGGCTTTTTTCCCATAACAACTGAGTTTTGAAGGGAGGGATGGTTCTAACTGTCATATTAATTTGAAGATTTTTGATACCACCAAAATGGAAATTCACAGAAATATTTGCAAAGCATTTTTTTCCCTTTCTTCCCCCCCCCCCCCCCCGATTACTGGGTCTTGATTTAGGATGTAGTTCTGCCCTTCTCTGACCCTTCCTATGCCATATGTTTTTGTCTATCTCAATCACCTTCCTTCCTCTTTTCTCATCTGTTATTGCTCAATCCCATGAGATTTTTTTTTTTTTGTGTCTTATTTGAGATACCATCTGCATTTCCATGGATTCCTCTAACCTTCTCAGTTAACCTCTGCTATAGCCAAGAGCTGAGAAGTAATCATATGAATTTGGCTTTGAAAATGATTTGTGACACATAATACAGCAAAAAAAAAAATTAAAGAAATAATGTAAGTATGTTATTCTGAGTGCATTAACTCTAATCTAGGGTATGCATATAGTTAGTGAATATTCTTTTCAGATATTACTGAAACATTTTTTATGTTTTAAAAATGTACAGCTGCACAGATTTCCTTGCCTCGTGGCTCAGTCTATGGAGAAGCAGAAAATGGTTTTGGTGGTAGCCTTTAGGAAGCACTCACAGTTTGTGTGAATTTGCTTTCAGCAGTTTTATTTTACATTTAAGATAGGTATATGTACAGCCAGGTGTTCAAATAAGAACTAAATATGTGCATTTGTGTAATTTTTCTCACTCCTTCTCCAAAGGCTGTTTAAGTTCAATGTATACTAAGCAGTGTGAAAGAAGAAGCAAAAAATGTTGTTTTCATTTGTAACAAGGTGGCTATATCTTATACTAATAAGTGACCATTTTGGAAAGGAAATAAAATTTTCTTCATTCTGTTTAGTGTCTTTAAAATGAATGAAAATTGCATTTATTATACCTGGGAGCTAAGTCTTAAAACAAGATAGGTGTTATGCAGTGGCAAATGACAGTATTACTGGCAATTTACCCAGCGTTAGAACAGTGGTTTAATAGGGCTAAATATATAGTCATAAATTAGTGGTCTATTTGGTATATTTTTCTTTAATTCTTTCCTCCCCAACTTTTATTTTTAGCATTAATGTATCCATATACACTGTTTTCTCTCTGAGGTTTTTGCCTAGTCCCTTCCCGATGATTTAGATGCTTTAATCTTTAATCTTATGAGAAATGGTGAACTGTCTGTATTTTCGGTATGAAACTATTGCAGTGTTTCATGCTGAGGATGAACAGGTAGTAGGAAAATAAAGACAAGTAAATAAACAGAAATAAGCACATTTTTAGGTAAATGCTGAGGGCATAATGTGACAACAGTCCTAATGCTTATTTTTACTATTTAGTGATGTTTCCACTAAATGATATCATGTCATTTTCTCATAATTTTATATGAATGATTAATCATCTGTCTGGAAGTATACTGTTAAACTACATCTTGATTTGCTGGTGACAATAATAAACTCTGTAAGGTGAAAATCACTTTGATTATAAACATTTGAAGGTATTATTGTTCATATTGATTTACAAAAGGGACAGCTGTTACTTGTTTAGTCTGATTGGAGGGGTATTTTGCGCGTTTTTATTTCAGTAAAAATCTGTCATCCTGGAGGTTGTGATTAGTTCTGTATTAAAAACTTTGATTGAAATGACAAGAGTCTAAATTCTTTGTACACAGTTGCTCAAAGTGTCAAACATAGTTTTGATTTTGTCATCTTGGTTAACGATCATGTAGTGTAACTTTATCGGAGTGTTTCCCTGCAGTGTTATGTTTTGGGCAGTATAAACATTGAGGGCCAGATGCCTGGCTATTATAAATTGCTGAGATCCCGCTCTTGAGATGTGGTGCTTACAACAGCTTTTACTAATTGATGAGCAGACCAAGAGCTCGTATATGAGAACAGGACTAAGTGGGCTTCTTAACTTAAATGCAGACAAATTCAAACACTAGAAATATTGACTACTGTAAATAAAAAAATTAGCATGACAGGAAAAAAAAAGTGGAAGTACTGGGTATGTCTTCCCAGTTCTTGTTGATAGTGGGACTGCAGAAAAGATCTTTCTAATCTCTTAATGCAATCAAGAATCAGTTATACACTGGGACATGCGAAATTATGCTGGTTGATAGCTTCTACAGAAGCTATACTTTTGCTCCAGGAAGCAGATCTCTCTTGATCTTACATATGCCAGTCACCTTACTGCGCAAATATTTCTCTGTCAAGAGTATTTCACTCCTCCTTAGTCACCTCTCTGATTAAACTCTGATTTCTAAGTCAGTCTCTAATACAGCCATCTCCTGCCAACGTATAGATTCAAGTTGTCAGGACTGTCACACATGCAGATAGTGCCAGTAATTACCAAGGCAAAAAGAGACAAGCAGAACCCTTTCTTTACTGCTTTAAAACAAGCCTAAAAGCTAGTGTTTGGACTAGTTGGGAAACCGTGTTTTCTCTGAGCAGTAGTTGCTTACCCTCTGTAAAGAAGGCTCGTCTTTGAAGCATAGGATTTCCAGACACTTCAATCCACCATGACTCATATTTAATAATTTTTGGCTTTGGACCATCGCATTGAGCAGTTTCTGCATATTTGATAAGAAGAGTTTTCTTAGTGACACAGTGAAGTAGCTGGACTCCTTTGAGTTTTTTCAGACTGTATTTTCTCTGATTTATTTTGAGCTAATTTGAATGGGTTTTTAGTGATGAAGGAAGTTTTGCATTTTAAACTTGCACATGTCTTTGGCTGACAAAGAAAAAGGTCCTGAGATTGACTGGAGGTTTTTATCTAATTTTCATTTCCTTACAACTTTGTCAGTTTTTCCTTCTTGACTACGCAAAAAATATCTAAATGAGTATTTCAAGGAAGAATTCTGTTTTGCTGTGGAAATATTGTTTCATTATGTGTTTTCTCTTGATTGCTTGCCTCACTTTGCAGGACAGAATTAACAAAAACTGTGGTGCTTCCTGAGTTAGTAGAACTGGCAAGAGATGAGGGCAGCAGTGTACGCCTTGCAGCTTTTGAGACATTAGTGAATCTGCTCGATATGTTTGATGCAGGTAAGAATTTAATTTAGGCTTAGTAGCCCAGTTCTTAATGCTTTAATGCATCTTACAAATGTATTTAAATGCTTTTTGTTCTGTCTGCATTCTTCAGACGTTTCTGGTTTTACTTTGTTTATTGTTTTATCCTTTATGTATTTCATGTCTTGCAGTGCTTTATACATAGTAAGTTTTAAGGAAGGTGAACCAGTTGTCCATGAAATCAGTTATCTTATTCCAAGTTTCTAATGTAATGTGGCTAAATGGAATGAGTAAAATTACTGTATAAAAGATAGGAATATTGAGTTGTTAGTATTTACTTAATGCTATCAATACACAGAATACAAAATGTTAGCTCAACAGATGCCATTGCTTGTGCTTTTTTGCTGTTAACTACTTTTTGCCTCTTAACTGAAATAAAGCTAGTCCTAACTACAGACTGCAGCCCGCCTTCTGAGCTGAACAGCCCAGACTGGGGCAATGGTATGTAACAGTAAACCTTGCAGGTTTTAACATCCAGTGTTACATGTCAAATACATTTGTAAATTTTGGAACACAAAGTATTTCTTCATGTTCCATAAACTGCAGTGTGCACAACTGATTGGTTTAAAGGTACTAAGCATCAGCAATTACTATTAAAATGCCTTTAAACTTGTGGCTATATGGCACTGAAAGCTTTCTTCTTTGCAATGAGAAAGTGTGTGTATTTTTTGCTTTTCTGAATTTAAAAAAAATTATTATTTTTTGTTTTTCTGTATTTAAAACAGAAAATGTAAATGCTTGTGTTTTTCTCAGTGCTCTATATCTTTCCTCTGATCAGCATGCGTATTTCATGCTTCTCCAGGTGTAGGGGTGAGTGTCTGTGTCTTCAAGTGAGGAAGGAGAAGTTCTCTGCTGTATCCAGTTCTTTGGCGTAGTGGTGGTGGGTTACCTACATACATGGCTCTTGGGTTCTCAACACAAGCTCAGTTCAGCCTTGATTGGGGCAAACTTTAAGGAGAGCTACTGTGACTGTTCCAGTATAGGGGAACATTCTGGGTAACCGCTGTGCCTTCTGCTCCAGTCAACTGCTCTGTCTCTGTTTTTTCAGGGGGATGTAGAAGGCAAAACCAGCCAGTGTTTCTGGCTCTATCAGTTGTGCTCTCTGCTGGTTTTTTTTTTTTTTTTAGAACTGGAAATGTACAAGGCAGCAAAGTACATGATAGATCATTGCTATAGTGTATATGAAAAAATATTTATTGTTGGTCACTGCTCATTATTTGCCACTTTGCTCTTTATACTGTCTTTTTCCAAACTCGAGTTGTTTATCTTCATTAGCAACTCTGTATTTTGCACCACATTTCTCACTCCCATCTTACTGACTATACTCCTCCTTCCTGATACGTGAGGAGCAAATATTTACACTACAGGATCTTAATGATGAATTACGAAAATACATGATTGCATATAAGCCGTATGGAGGAGTACATAAAGAAATAAGATAGTTTTGGGGAGAATACCATAAATGGACTTTTTAGCAGTTAGTGCTTATATCAGTAAGTATGATAGTAGGTTAATTTTCAAATTATTGAGCTATCGAGTTGATGCTATCGAGTTTGTGCTTCTCTTTGCACCTCCCAGTCTTCACTCCTTCCACCCCACCCCCCCAATTGCTGTAGCTACTGCTTTTAACTATTGAAAAAAGCTTAGAGAAGGCAATTGGGGATTATTTACAGGTTTGTAAGGAATGTGTTTCTAGAAATTTGGTTTGTGTAGTTTTTGGTTTTGTGGCTGAGCTAGAAAATGAACGTTTTGAAGGTAGATGACCCAAAGTTATATCCTAGGCTTTCTTTCCCACAATATCAAAATACTACTTCAGGTCAACCTAAATATTTTGTTCAGCCATAATTATTTGCTGAATTTTGGTGTTGATCTACAATTAAAAAATCCTAATCCCTTTAAAACTTGAATATTTTGCAATACAATGGTTTTATTTAAAACAAGTCAAAACACATAAATTTCTTTGCACATTTACTCCTTTTTTTTAGAAGGAGGCAGAGTGCTTGGATTTGACTTAAATTTTTAAATTATTTCATTTCTTTCCTCTGCCCTTAATTATTTTGTTTCTCTGTGAATTTATTGTTTACCAAAAGATTTTCAACCCCTTCTTCTCAGTAGGTTGAAAAAATTCACTTCCAGCATATCCAGATTTTTCTTTTTACTGTCACGGTCATGTTTGGTCTTTCCTACTATTGTAGGAAATCTTATTGTGGGAGTACTGTAGTATTCTTTCCCTCTCTGTATTCTTGGTGAATGGAGAAGTTAATGACTGTTCATTTATTCTCTGTCTCATCCTTTACTGGGGGATGCCTTTTCCCTAAAAACAAACAAACAGACAAAACAGGTAAGGTATTAAAATTTAGGACCTGTATTATGATAGTATGTTCACCATTCTCTATACCTCTTGTTTTCTACCTCCAGTGAGTGCCTGCCAAAGATACTCCTGAGCATGTTAAATGATATTTTTCATAACTTATTATGGAAGTCCACTCTCCGTGCTCTTTTTTTAGATGTTGACAAATGGCTAACTTTAAAAATTTCTTTTGTTTTTCAGATGATAGGAGTCAAACTGTGCTCCCCTTAGTGAAATCATTCTGTGAAAAGTCCTTCAAAGCAGATGAATCAATCCTAGTTTCTTTATCTTTCCATTTAGGGAAACTGTGTAATGGATTATATGGTATGATTTAATGTTTTTTTAAAAAACCTTAAAAATGAGGGAAGATTGGAGAATTTGAGGCCCTTGGAAAATAGCCAGATTTGAATGTATCAAATGAAATGATAATTAGGCAAGGAAATATGGAAGTAAAAATCTGAAATAATCTATTGCATAAATATTGGATTTTGTGAATTTCTTCTTTGGGTGTCTATCTGTTTATTGGGTTTTTTATGTTTAGACAGGGACAGAGTTTTTGTTTAGACAGGGACAGAGATGGAAACATGGTGGTTTGTGTTTATTGGTTTGACTGATTTATTTTGATTCCTCTTGGATATTCTGGAGTTTGTGAGTTGGGTGACTGAATTTTTGAAAATAGAAACCTTTGAAAACACAGTATGATGTTAACTGTGTATGTTCACTAATGTGTCTGATATACTTTTTGAGGCACAGTACAGTGTGGCCCATAATGAATTTCAGGGGAGAAGGGAGACCTAATACCATGTGGATTCCCAGCTGCAGCTGAGGCCAAATGTGAACCCATAATTTTTGTGATTTTTTGTGCCTTAGCACTTGTACACAGCAGATCTTTCCTTGATCATTCTGCCCATCGTATACCCTCTACACAGAGCTTGGCTGTGGAGGGGCAGCACAGAATCATGGTTTCACATTATAGAGAATTTCCCGCTAGACTCTTAAATCCTTTGATCTTTCTTACAGATCTTTAAAATGATCCTTTATGATCATGTTAGAGACTATCAAAGTGACTGTTGCTTCACTACAAATAACTCAAAAGGGCTGTTCCACAGTGTCAAACTGTTATTTACAGAGACGTAGAGCTAGGAGAGTCCATCCTGTTTTTATCACGTCTTCCTAGTCATCTTTTCTCTAGGGTGACTGACTTTAATTGCTGATATCTATTCACCTCCGAACTCTGTCTGGCAAGTTCGCATTTTTCTTGAAGTGTTATGCCCTAGGAGAGCTGAACAAAGAGAAAGGGTTACTTCATGTGTCTTGGAAGCTGTATCACTCTTTACATTTTTCAGTATGAAAAATTGCCTTTTTTTTTTTTTTGCAACAGTGTGCAATAGTTTGACATTATTTGTTCACGTGCAAGCTATAAACAGAAGTAGCTCAAAAGTCTGTTTTTTTTTGTGGTTTGTGGTTTTGGGTTTTTTTGTTTGTTTTTGGATTTTTTTTTTGTTTTTGATAAAACTGTCACCTAGTTAGTCTTTCTCTCTCCTGGCCTTGTGCAGGAAATGCATATCTGGCTAAGCATGGAACCTTACCTGTGTCCTAGTGGAATAATAGTGTAAAGTTTTAAGACCATAAGTCCAGTTTCTGAAGATAATTTTAAACTCTTATCTTCTGAAGAACTAACAATCTCCCTCCTAGATTTATGTTATCAGAATATTTAATAAGCATATTCTCTAATCCAACATCCAAAAACCCAATGAAAATACTGAATAGTACCAGGACTAGGATGGACCTTTCTTTATACAGTTGCCTATCTTGTCAGTGACCATGGGGAACTTTCTCTTAACTGCTTTACCAAGCAGTTTTGCAGCAGCTTTATAGTTTTTCATCTCTCTTTCCTGATCCCTTATTTTGCTTATGAAAAACATGACCTTTACTGCCTCTTTTGTATTCAGTCAGGATATCTAGTACTGGATAACAGGTCCTGTTATCCAGTACTAGAAGGAAATGGAATCAGTTTGACAAGTTTTGGTTTTGCCATGTTGGCTGCTACTCATTTTCTTGTTTCCTTTTTGGTATTTACAGGTAGATTTTTTTTTTTATTATTTTTATTCCAATGTGTTAAAGAACTTGGAAGTAATCTGCCTGATCTGTAGTTATATGGCTTGTCCTTCCCCTCTCCAGCTACTAAGTATTTGTACCACCCCAGCCCTTTTCCATTCTGATATCTCACTTGTTTAAGATTTCAGCAGCTAGTACTTTAAATACTTCTGAATACTGAAACACATCTGACCCTGCACATTTTGAAAACCTCTCATGTTTAAATACTCACTGACCTGTTCCTTCTCTACTTAAAGCTTGAATCGTTGTCACCGTTATTAATTGTACTGAGCCTGATGATACTAGTAGAGTTTGATAAAGAAAATAAAAGCATCAAGCATTTCAGCCTTCTTGGTACCAATCACTGATAGCTTTCTTCTCTCTCTTGAGTAAAAAACTGAGCCTTTCCTCATCATTCTCATATTACTAATGTACTTACAAAAGACTTGTAATTTCTGAAGTCATCTTGCTAGTTGCCTTCCAGTTTGTTCTGAGTTTTCTAATTTTGTTCTTACATCTCTTTATTATCTGTAGCAGCATAGCCTAGTTTTTCAACTTACTGCAGACATGCATTCTTCATGTGACTGAGCTCCATAACGATCTAAAAATTTAATCAAGAAGAAACCAGTAGCAGTGGAACAAACAAATATATTCACAATCCTGCAGCTAAAATCCTGAGTACTTCACGAATTATGTAAACAGAAATTAGGATTCACTGTATTTTAGTTAGCTGTCATTTTTCTGTAATCACTGTTTCTGTATAAAGTGTACTGATGATACTCCACTAGACTCACGGTAATGGGAGGGGAGTGAGAGAAAAATTGGCATATTTGATAGATTTGTAAGTGAGATTTGGGGTTTGGACGTTATTAATTGCATTTGTAATGAGAAAAGTAAACTTTCCCCCTCCCGACCCTCCCAGGCATTTTTACTCCTGAACAGCACTTACGGTTTTTGGAATTTTATAAGAAGCTTTCCACGCTGGGTTTACAGCAGGAAAATGGACACAATGATAATCAATTACAACTTCAAACTCTGGAACAGGAAAAGAAGTATATTTCAGTAAGGAAGAACTGTGCTTACAATTTTCCAGTAAGTAAGGTTAAATAGTTTGTGTCATGCATATAGTTCACTAAATAGGACTGCATGAATGATAGAGATATTGCCAAATTGTACATTGTTACTAGATTTTAGCTCTCTTCTGGAAAGTTAAGTTAATGGCTTAAAGTAGAGGTTATCCAAAAGAATGACCAGGAAAGATTCCTCTTTGCAGAGCCTCAGAAAATTATCGGCAGGTTTTGACTGAAAGAATGCTGTTCCAAGAGGTCACTGGTCTCATTCTTTCCTATACGTTTTCACCAAACCTTTAGCACAAAGGCATTGAGAAAATGGCTGTGAAACAGAGTCCTCAATTTCAAGCCACTCAAAGCTAGGTTTTCACATTTGCTGTGTTGTGGCATTACAGGGAGTTGAAGATTGAATCTGAATGGTTAGATTCATGTTTTAGTCACGTTCCTGCTTGAATACAAAAAGTCTTTTCAAGTTTATGAGAGGTCTTCAAACTTACCACTCATGTTTCTGTAAATCAACTTTGTATTTTGACATTCTGCATTTATATTTAAAGAAAATGTATTTATACCAAGAGCCAGTAGACATTTTTTATTCTGCTTTTTAAAGACAAGCACCATGTATATAGGTAGACATTTGTTGGTTTATTTGAGCAAAAATGAGGTATGTACACACACAATTATGCTGACATTCAGATGCTTGCTTTGCTGCTTGCTAAAATGTACTTTGTTTTTGAAATCTCCAGTTGCAGCTTCCACTAGTGTACCGAAACATTAACAATATTTATAAAACTAAGGTTTTATATCTTGTGTTTTTAATCTGTGTCTTCAGAAAAAAAGCCTGCAGCATGTCTGGAAGATACATAAATCCAGTTTAGTTCTCAACTCTAGTACTTGTCTGATGCCTTGTTTTGCCTTTTGTTTTGACATGGCCATCAAAAATACCACACTTACTCTTTAAAATCACAACCTGTTATCTCCCAAATATCTTGCTGGCTGTTTTCATCTGATAATTTCTGATAATGTGGTCCTTTAGCTATACAGTTAATAAAAGACTTTATCTTTCCACAGGCCATGATTGTTTTTGTGGATCCAAAGAACTTCCATTTAGAGCTATATTCTATATTCTTCTGCCTTTGTCATGACCCTGAAGTTCCCGTCAGATATACTATGGCCATAAGCTTCTATGAAGTAAGTCTACAAAGGTACTTTGTTAGTATTTATATGTTTTTGGTTTATGTTGTTTTCTTCTTTAAGCTTACATGCGTGACTGTTCAACCAAAAGAAAAAGATTTGAGAAAACTTGTTGAAATTTAGTTTGTCAAAGGTGTTCAGTCCCTTGTAATATGTAAATACAGCCCATATACCCACATTAGTATTTAAGTTGTGTGACATTTGGCTACAAGACCCTATTGCTAGGCGAGCTCTTAAGGAGCAAAAGCTGGAAGAAACTTAAACTGGTCTAGTATCACAAACATAAGCAATAGTACTAATTAGAATATTTTAAGTTTTTGAATGCTATTAGAAAATAACGAGACAAACAGGAGAAAGGAACTTGCCACTTATGATCCTAAAAACCTTCAGAACTGTACAGTTTGCTACTATGCTGGTGTTCTGTGGAGAATGTTTATATGTATCAAATCTAAGTTAAATGCTCAAATTTAATATGAAACTACTTGGAAATTTATGCAGATGAAAAGCATATGTATTCTTATTATTCTATTCAGTTTGCATAAGTTCCACTGTATTATTTTCATAAAAGTTCAAAAATGTACAGCTTCATAGATATTATTAACTATATGGGGTGAATTCCAGAAATGAATATACACTCTCTCCTGGTGGTTGTAACCCATATAGGGAGATCTTCAAGGTTTTCATAGTGTTTTACTGAGAATCCTTGTGTTTCAGTCCTCGAGCTAGCTTTTTATCTCATTTTGTTGCTGCGGAAATTGGTAAGTTAAGCAGCTTGCTGAAAATATTTAAATCACTAGTAGAGGCATAAATGAAGCCAAGGTGGCTTTATTTCCATCATCTTAAGGAAGATGGATGGATTTCCAGTTCTCTTTACCTGTTGATACCTTGTCCTAAGGAATGATAATCCAAGGTAATTGTTGAAATTATAAAATTAGCATATAATTCTACATAATGTTTCATGTCAAATGTGTAACACTTTTAAGGTACTCCCTGAATATAGGAAAAGTACTTTATCTCATTTAAAAAAACCTGTAAAGTTATACCGTGGTCTGAATATACATTTAGTGCTGGTTGATTTATTTTTAACACCATAATTTGCAACCACGTGACAGCCAGAAATGAGTAATTTATGGCATTCACTGCTAGGTGGATTATTTTTTTTTTTTTTAAATAAACTCTCTGTAGCCATTTCTCTAAAGCTTCATCTTGATTAGAAGTAAGGTCTTATTTTCACTTGCCTTACATAAACAAAGAAAATCACTAAAAAGCATCATCTAAATACTCCATATGGCGAAAATCTCATTCCTCATTTTTTTCTCATATTTGCTATAAAAGCTTTTTAACAGTGTGGAGATGGACTTTTGGTGGTTTTTAGAAATTTATATGTGACTTACGAATCACAGTAAAAAAAACCCGAAAGAAGTAAGGAGTGAAAACTTCGGATGGAAGGTGGGGGAAACTTAAAATCCAGAACAGACTAAGCCAATTTTTATATTTTATCTTTTGTAAATTATATAGCTGACTGACTGTTAACTCTCCCAAGGAGCATGAAGTACAACATTTGAATATTCCAGAAGGAATTTTTCTAGCCTTACAGTGCAGTTTTAAAAATTTTTCATAAATGTGAAATAGAGTTAATTCTAAAAGCATGTTTCATGGTTAGGTAATAGGCCTGTTTCTTGACTCGTGTTTTTTATATAAGCATATTTTTAATGTGATCGATGGGAAAGTACACAACTTTAGAGGGTTGATATTAGACAATTTTTCTGCCTCCCTTCTTCATGCTTGCTGTAAAGTAAGCACATGTAGTATAGTTGTAGTGCAATGGAACTAAAGAATGTTTCACCTTGCTATCTTACTGTCATTTTTTTAGGTTGCTAAGCTTTTAAATTCTGGTGTGTATACAATACATAAAGAACTGGTTACACTATTACAGGATGAGTCACTGGAGGTAATATACTTTTATTGGAACTTTCTTTTGCTGGTTACATTAAGGCAGATTATCTTGATGTTTAATAACTCTGCAATAAGACAGTACAGTAACTGTTTGAAACGATCAACAGCTTTTACTTCTGTTTCAGATGCTTCGTAAAGATGCCAGCCTTCTGTGAATAAAAAGGAGGAAAATAGGAAGGTGTTTGAATTTAGTAAACCCACACTGAATTTATTAGCTTTTAAGAATATTCATTCTAAATTGTTTTAATTGCTATATTATTACCTTACAAATTCTGTGGAAAGATTTGGTTTTGATACTATATTAAAATAATCATTGATGGCGTTCAAGGGTTTTCCTTTGTTTTATTTTCATTCCTCCAATTGAAGAGGAGATTAAGAAGTTGAGTATGGTTCAAAGATCAAGATTTACAGAAAGAGTTTCAGGCCAAGATCTGATACAGAATCTGTGAGTGTTTATGAGACAGTTTAGTGTGCCTTGATTTCAACCTGCGTAAAACATGAATCACTTAGCTATTTTACAGACAATATAGTGAGACTTTTTTGGATTGAAAAAGACAAATATTTATATTTGAGACAAAATCACCATTTCCTCTGATACTAGTTATTCCAATAGTTGATCTTTTTTGTTTTCTGTGTAGGGTCTTTGGATATGGTATGGAAAAATGAGGTTTGCTTTCAGATGCTCCTTTTTATTTTGGTACCCTTTCTTAGACATTTTCAAGGAAATTAAAAGTGTTCATAGATCATCTACTTATAGTTTATGAAATTCTGAACCATCTTAAAAGATTTCTCAAGGTGAACATCTGAAAGTTGAGACTCAGAAGCAGCTGGTCATTTTGAAAAATTCCTTGGTTTGATCCCTATACAGTTATCTAAATAATAAAAAATATTTAATCCTCTATCTTATATACCACCTTAGTCAGAATTGGTGCCAAAAATATTTAATTATGTACTTTTCTAGTCTAGTTTTAAGTATTACAACATTTGAAAGTAAGGTTATTCTATTAATATAGGCTATATATTCTATTTTATCAACTGCAGTTTTTCTTAAAGCAGGAAAAATTGCTTTTAAGATTCAGCTGACATATATAAAAAAACCATTTTGTTTGTTGAGGCTCTTACTTAACTGTCTATGAAATACAGATCTTTGAGAATGAATGTTCATTTTAAAATATTGTATGCTGTGAATAGTTTAGAAAGCATTGACTGTGGTATTCATATAAATCAAAACTATAGTTTGTTTTTTTAAACTGAAACCTATAATACTTATATTACTTACTACATGAAAACATCAGTTTTATAATCCCAGTCCTCATCAATGCAAATACATTGCACCTCATTCTTTTTTTAAGATGGATGTGAGAGAACAGTAACATAAGAGATGTCAGCAGGGCTATGTTGGTGAGAGATAAAAATTGAGTCAAGTTAATTTACAGACCTCATTCATGCAGCCTTTCTTTAAATAGGTGTTAGATGCCCTGGTAGGTCACCTTCCTGAAATCCTCGAACTAATGACTAATGGAGGAGAAAACAGTGGATCAGAAAGCAAGGTGGGTATCCTCATGTTTTTTTAATTTGCTTTCTAAATGAAGATATGTTTAGACATATATTGTATGAAAAGGCTTTCATGATTAGTTTCTACTTTGGAGAGATACAAAGTTTCTGTGGTTTTTTGATTGTTTGTTGACTTTATAAGCTTTAAAATAAAAGAAAAGGTTTTGAAAGATTAGACTTAATATAAAAATGAACACTTTATCCATGTTCTTTTTCTAATTAACGACAGATTTGCTGAAATAGATCAACTTTTGAAATACAATCATTAAGTTAAAACAAAGCTTGGTTTCATGCTAAAGGAGTGATAGCTAATACCTTATTTTTTGTTTTTATATTGATGTGGCAACTGCCCATGGTTGCCATTTTCAGACACAGTTTCTGCTAGGAGGATGCCTGTTTCCTGAGGTAAAGGCACTGAATTAGGATTTAGGAGATCTATATTCAGCTCCCAACTTTGCTAATTTAATTGTATGTCGCTCTGGATCATGGTTTATTCAGTGACTCCTCACCTGTAAAATGGAAGATAAAAGATCTTCTCCTGTTTCAAGATGCTGTTTTGAGCATACTTCCTAAATGTATAGAGAAGTTGAAATATTCCGACAATATAAGAACTGAATAAATTTATTTTTTTGTATGGACAAAAGTTGAGAGTGTAATTTAAAATGTGAATTTGTCAGATGTTTATAGCTGTAAATGTATATAACATATAACAAGTGCCATGTCAAGTGCGGGAGTCTTTCATTTTGCTTAGTGCTAAAGAGAAGTTAGCTTGGCTACTATAAAGTCTTTGTCTCCTGTTGAGAAAAGGTGTATAATTCCTACTAAAATTAATTAGGGAGCTGAGAAGAATAACTGCAAAGTTTAAGAGGCTAGGAGGAAGATGGGATTTATTTGGTTTGAGAAAGAGAAGACTGGGGAGGGTTGTTGTAATGGTCTTCATAACTGTAAAAGTGTATTACAAAGAGAACGGTGATTAGTTTTACTTTGTCAGGAGGAGGGGTTGGAAATGAAAGTGTGTATAGTTAGGCACTGGAATAGCTTTTTGACTAGTTAAGTGGAATTTACTGCTTAGGGGAGGTTGTTTAATCCTGATCATTAAATTTTTTTTAAGAACTTTAGACTAATATTTACTGGAAATGGTCACAGTGTAGCTGATCCTGTCTGAGGAGAGGAATTAATTGACACCTTAAAATCTCTTCCCTTCTTACATTGTTACGATGTGCTTTTTAAGCATAGTAACATGACATACAGCTAGAAGATGTAAAATTACTTTAATGTTTATATTTTTATTTCTAGTTATTGTCTATTCCTGACTTGATTCCTGCATTAACAACAGCAGAACAGAGAGCAGCAACTTCTTTAAAGTGGAGAACTCACGAGAAGTTACTACAAAAATATGCATGTCTCCCTCATATCATATCAAGTGATCAGATTTATTACCGTTTTCTTCACAGAATGTTGACAATCATTTTGACAAATGTGAGCCTGTCTGTCTCTTTCCTGTTGTTTTTCATTTGTTTACTGTATTTAGAACAATTAGCACTAGATATTTGCTATGTGTAGCACTTTAATATATTAATCTTAAAATACTATTTCTCATTGAATTGTATATCAGGCTGTGGTTTTTTTTATATAAGACTGAGAAACTGCTCTGAGAACTGTCTCCCCCCCCCAGTTTGAGGAGCAAAATTTAGATTGGCAGATTGGCAGATCATGTTTTTCCTCCCACCCAAGACTGCTTTCCTTTCTTTTCCTTGTGCTTATTATCAGTTTGTTTCTAGGTAAATCAAAACTTTTTCCTCTGAGATATGCCTTCTTTTTCCTGATTCCATAGATTACATTGCATTGTGTTCCATTCTTTATGAAAGAACACGTAATTCTGAAAATGAATGATTATTTAGAGCTACTGGTCTGAAATTTTATTGAATTAATTAAAGAGTAAAACTGCTTTTTGTAAGAGAAGATGTTGTAAGTTTTCTTTCCTAACACCCACAATATAGAAGGTACCTTCCAAACATGGAATACTTTAAGGCATTTATGAAATAGTTGAATAAACAAGTTAGGCAGAAGGGATAAAGAAGCAGATGTCTCATAAATTGGCCAGACCTCATTATTCTCCCTTAAATTATGCCAATTATTTCAAAATTTCACACAATCATAGAATCATGGAATATCTGAAGTTGGAGGGGACCCATAAGGGTCATCGAGTCCAACTCCTTGCTCCTCGCAGGACTACCTAACACTAAACCGTATGACTACGAGCATCATCCAGACACTCCTTGAACTCTGACAGGCTTGGTGCCATGACCGCTTCCCTGAGGAGTCTGTTCCAGTGACCAACCACTCTCTCAGTGAAGAACCTTTTCCTAATGTCTAATCTGAACTTCCCCCAAATTTCATTCCATTCATTCTAGACTATCTAAAGTTAGGCTAACTTTTAGCTATTTTTTTCTACTTCTAGAATTTTTATACATTTTAGTCATATTTCTTCAAGTATGTTTAATTGTGTTTCCTTTATTTCTTTCAAGAATGTCTTACCAGTCCAAAAAGCAGCTGCTCGAACTCTCTGTGTTTATTTACGTTATAATCGCAAACAAGAACAGAGGCATGAGGTTATTCAGAAACTGATTGAACGTAAGATAATTTTTCCTTGATTACTTAGAGATGCAAGTTAGTTTTGACTGAGGATCTATTTATGGTTATATTTATTCAGCGTAACTTCCTGCCATCATTGGTGGGATTACACTTAGAATACATTTAGTTGCTCACATTATCACCAGGCAAAACATATTGTGCATATGCGAGGAAGATATCTGAAGCTTAAGCAAAGGAATTGGGAAAGAAGCAATATGGGAAATTGATAATATGCCAAGACCCCTCCAACCCTACTTCTTGAATCCAAAATTGCTTAGCTGTAGGTGCTGCAATATACAAAGCAGAGTTCCTCTATAGAAGTAAAATTCTCAAAAGGCTTCAGCATAAGAAGTGCTGAATAAATCTTCTCAGAAATTAATTTATGAATGAGTTAGTCATCCT
This sequence comes from Theristicus caerulescens, assembly GCA_020745775.1. NCBI lineage: Eukaryota > Metazoa > Chordata > Aves > Pelecaniformes > Threskiornithidae > Theristicus > Theristicus caerulescens. The sequence goes on from CM036564.1 coordinate 54,923,054, forward strand.
GGTTGACATTCTGGTCCATGCTGTGTTTTTTAAAGATAGGTTAGAAGGTTGAATAGTTCCCATTAGCAATCCTTAAATGTTTACACAGTAATTTTTCTACACTTGTGACATGGTTTGAATGGCATACAGGGCTTTCTTCAACACAGTAGCTAGTTCACTTGCTATTTTTGCTTTTTCAAATGGTTAAAGGGACAGGTTGAATTTCTGAAAAAAAATGCTTACAGAAATGGTCATTGAATTCAGGTTAGGCTTTCACTGAAAGAAAGAATTGAGATAGGCTGAGAAGGTGTGCCTTGTGATGACTGTGATGATCATCTTTGAGTCAAAGGTTAGCCTTTGAAATGTTTTCTAGCTGACACTGAAAACTTAATAGATAATATCTGTGGATTGTTATTTTTCAGAACTGGGCCAAGGAAAAAGTTATTGGAACAGACTTCGGTTTTTAGATACTTGTGAATTCATTATGGAACTGTTTTCAAAATCATTCTTCTGTAAATACTTCTTTCTACCTGTGCTTGAACTTACACATGATCCAGTGGCAAATGTGAGGTACTGTAAGAAGAGTATGTAGCAGTGTACAGGAAAAAAGCTTTAAATAATATATTAAGAAATATTGTTACAGGGTTTATGTCTTGTTTAAATAATGGGACTTGAGTAAAAAGGGACAGAGCCTTCAGAGCGACTAGTATTGAAGGTGTAGGGGACTATGGGAATAATGTTAGAAAACCACAGAAGCAGGTCAGTCTGAGTGTTTGGGGGACTGATTGAAAGTGTCAGGTTTTGAGAGTGAGAAAGGAACACTGAGGCAGAGGAGCCAGCAATAGATGAGAAGAAAGTAATGCACTGTTTCATGGGTGTAGAGAGAGAGAAACGTAACTTCAGTCTCTATTAATTTCCATCCGTTTCAACATCATGATATGTAAAGTAAAACGCAAAAGCAATTCTTCCAGTGGCCTGAGCTTAACAAGTTAACATAGGTTTTAACTTATGTAAAGGTTTTCTACTTCATTGTTAAAGTAAATTGAAAAAGAATAGAAAAATATAAGGGAATTTGGTATGTTATTCATTTTTATACAGTGTTTTTTCCATTATTTTTGTAGTAAATATTTTTCTTCACTAAACAGATAGGGACCAGGCAGTTATTACCAGTAAGAAAATAGTTCCTTTTTTTGGTCATGTATTTTGTGTGGTTTGACGCTTTTAATCTTATCTCTGATGTGTGTAATTTGTGTTGTCATCATTAACATATCTGAACATCTAATACTAATGCTGCATAGAGATTTACCTAAGCATAATTTGCACATACATGTGTGCTTCATTCAGTAAGCTTCACTAAGTACAGTTTGTTACCAAGTGAAACTGTTTATACAAATCTTGTGTTTAGTTTAACTACCACATCTCAATCCAGCAGGATCCCAGATCTAAAAACTGAGCTATTTTGTGCATATAGGTTAACATTCATGTCTTAAGTTAATGTCCTTAAGTTCATTCATGTCCTTAAGTTAAAAGGATTATATTAAAACAATAAGCTAAATTTATATACAATCTGAACTAGATTATTGCTTTTAAAAAACACTTTAATTTAAAGCTCTATTGATACAATATTAAAATTTAATGGAAACTTGAAATAACTTGCAATCTTCCAACTGACATTAAAATTAATTTTGTCATAATTCTTTTCTGGATTGTTCCCTAACACTTTTTACAAAAGGAATGACTGTCTGTGGTGGACTGAATTTTAGAAGTCAGACATTATTGTTAGCTCATGATTTTAAAAACTAACTTAGGGAGTTGTTATTCTAGCTTTCTACAGAGTGGTGTAACTCTTTGTAATGGGAAGTTGTAAAGGTTAAAATGTTTTGAAGATATAAAAACAGTAAGATGAATTCATATAAGAAAATTTTTTTGAGTGTTATTAATCACAAAGTTACCATCTCTGGCACAGCATTGTTTCAGATCACAAGCCAGTGAAATCTGAGAACAGCAGAGAGTATCACCATTTTGAGTTCCTGAGGTTTTTTTAATCTATTCCTATAGATTAAGACTTTTCACTATTATATGCTATTACAGTCTGATCAAATGCAGTGGGTTTTATTTTCTTAAACGTATGAAATTTTTTTTTATTTAATCTGCAGAGCATTTTGTATTTAATGATATAAAAGCAATGGGCACATTTTTTATATAACCACTTTAGAAACACTATCTAGCAATTGAGGCAAATTAATTATCATAGAATCATTTAGGTTTGTAAAGACCTTTAAAATCATCAAGTCCAACTGTTAACCTAGCACGGCCAAGTCCACCACTAAACCATGTCCCGAAGCGCCATGTCTACACGTCTTTTAAATACCTCCAGGGATGGGAACTAAACCGCTTCCCTGGGCAGCCTGTTCCAATGCTTGACAACCCTTTCGGTGAAGAAGTTTTTCCTAATATCCAATCTAAACCTCCCCTGGCGCAACTTGAGGCCATTTCCTCTTGTCCTGTCACTTGTTACTTGGGAGAAGAGACCGACCCCCACCTTGCTACAACCTCCTTTCAGGTAGTTGTAGAGAGCTATAAGGGTTCCCCTGAGCCTCCTTTTCTCTGGGCTAAACAACTCCAGTTCCCTCAGCCACTCCTCATCAGACTTCTGCTCTAGACCCTTCACCAGCTTCACTGCCCTTCTCTGGACACGCTCCGGCACCTCAATGTCCTTCTTGTAGTGAGGGGCCCAAAACTGAACACAGTATTCGAGGTGTGGCCTCACCAGTGCCAAGTGCAGGGGCACTATCACCTCCCTGGTCCTGCTGGCCACGCTATTCCTGATACAAGCCAGGATGCTATTGGCCTTCTTGGCCACCTGGGCACACTGTTGGCTCACATTCAGCTGGCTGTCAACCAACACCCCCAGGCCCTTTTTCCCCAGGCAGCTCTCCAGCCACTCTTCCCCAAGCCTGTAGCGTTGAATGAGGTTGTTGTGACCCAAATGCAGGACCCGGTACTGAGCCTTGTTGAACGTCATACAATTGGCCTCGGCCCATCGATCCGGCCTGTCCAGATCCCTCTGTAGGGCCTTCCTACCCTCCAGCAGATCAACACTGCTGGCCAACTTGGTGTCATCTGCAAACTTACTGAGGGTGCACTTGATCCCCTTGTCCAGATCATTGATAAAGATATTAAACAGAACTGGCCCCAGTCCTGAGCCCTGGGGAACACCACCTGTGACCAGCCGCCAACTGGATTTAACTCTGTTCACCACAACTCTTTGGGCCTGGCCATCTGGCCAGTTTTTTACCCAGCAAAGAGTATGCCTGTCTAAGCCATGAGCAGCCAGTTTCTCCAGGAGAATGCTGTGGGAGACAGTGTCAAAGGCTTTACTAAAGTCCAGGTAGACAACATCCACAGCCTTTCCCTCATCCACTAAGCAGGTCACCTTGTCACAGAAGGAGATCAGGTTAGTCAAGCAGGACCTGCCTTTCATAAACCCATGCTGGCTGGGCCTGATCACCTGATTGTCCTGTATGTGCCATGTGTTGGCACTTAAGACGATCTGCTCCATAACCTTCCCTGGCAGCAAGGTCAAACTGACAAGCCTGTAGTTCTCCGGATCCTCCTTCCAGCCCTTCTTTTAGATGGGCGTCACATTTGCTAACCTGCAGTCAACTGGGACCTCCCTGGTTAGCCAGGACTGCTGATAGATGATGGAAAGTGGCTTGGTGAGCACTTCCACCAGCTTCCTCAGTACCCTTGGGTGGATTCCATCCAGCCCCATAGACTTATGTGTGTCTAAGTGGTGTATCAGGTCGCTAACCATTTCCCCTTGGATTATGGGGGCTTCATTCTGCTCCCTGTCCCTGTCTTCCAGCTCAGGGGCTGGGTACCCTGAGAACAATTTCAATCCTTAGTACAGAAAAGACATGGTTAAGTTCACCTAAGTACTTCATGCTGTTCAGTTTGAAAGCAGGCAAAGTTGAGCTTCACAAGGGCGCTCTAGTAGCAAAAATATATCCACGCAGTGTCGGAGCAGAAAGGTATTAAGTTTGAAGTTTTTGTTCTTGGTTATTTGATATGAATAATTTTTCTCCCTGAATTTACTGCATTTAAAATTGCATTCTCGGTCAATAGAGTAGCTCACAGCTTCTGAATGCATCATAGCCTGTTACTACTTTTCTTTCATCCTGATTCCTAACCACACTGTCCACCCCTTCCATTGCCTTGAGGAGTGCTTATTGAACCTTTGGCTAGGCTGATTAAACTCACTAAGCCTTTGGAAAACTGTCCGCTTTTTTCTGCCCTCCCCCTCTCAAATAAGTTGGTTTTCTGCTATGTTAGTCAATTGAAGTTTGGGCTGACTGAGCTGATGAAAGGTCCAGCCAGTAGCAGAGACAGCGCAAGCAGGGTGAGCCTCCAGACAGAAGCAGGGAGATAGGGTAGGGAGAAGAACGGCTTTCTTCTTTTAGGAGCCAGTAAATAGTTACATCCTTTCAGTCTTATCTGATACACCTTCATCCTTGCAGTTGTATGGAACTGCAGTCACATGATTTTTGGTGAGACATAGGCTCCTTTGTACTGCCAGACCAGATTTTCAGGGTATAGGTACCTAATAGAGGTAGATGTGTAGATCATTTTGAAAATATAGAGCTCTGCTTATCTTTCTAGGTTAAAAAAAACCAAAACAAAACCAAAGAGATCTTTATTGACTTTCAGATACAGTTCTGTAGTCCTGATCTATGGAGAAGTTTTTGAAAATGTTACAGTATGTCTGGAAACAACACATAAGCAACAATCATTTCTGAAAAATAAGATCTACTAACTTAATTGTTTTATGTCAAATGCTAGCATGCAATACAAAAATTAATAATGTTTAATAAACATCTGCATCAAAAGTTGAATATTTACTTTTTTTTTTGTAGAATGAAGCTATGCTATTTGTTGCCAAAAGTTAAATCTACTCTGAAGATTCCCAATGATAAACATTTACTTCAGCAGTTGGAATTATGTATAAGGAAACTTTTGTGTCAAGAGAAAGACAAAGATGTCCTGACTATTGTAAAAAGAGTAAGCGTTTTTCTTTTCTGGCAGCATTTTGTCTTGGGGTTATTGAAAGTTAAGATGATCAAAGTTATGCTTTCTGTTGATACTCTTAATGTAAGGACAGGAAACTAAAGAATTTTATTGTCTGTTATGTAATTTTGAACAATTAAGAGACGATGTAGTATAGTGCATTCTGTCAAATTTAAGAGAGTTGGTGTTTCCTTGGTTACTTATATTGCAGTTATTTTCTAGTGACTGGGATTCAGGATTTTGGCTTGATGATCATTTGTGAAAAAATAGCAGATGACTAAAGATAGGATTAAAGGTTGACCCTAGTAAAAATGATCAAGTCTTTGAGGTAGAGATATCTTGTTAATCTATTTATTTTACAACATACAGAGAAAGGGTTTGCAGGATTTTGAAACGTTACAAATGTCTTTGTAATGTCAACATTCACAAAAAAGTACCTCTTTAAGGGATGCCCATGCTTAGTCTCAAAGAAGCCATGAAGTGAAGTAGCTAAAGTAGGTCACTTCCTTATAAAGCCAGTTTGCAGGAGAGACTGGGTGTACACCTGCCTGGAGTATCCTGGCTTATTCACAGATTCCTGAGTTGTTTTTTCAGTCTTGGTTCCTAGGTCCATGCTCCAGCCATTCATGCTTTTGTGCTTTCCGTGGGCATATTTTGAGTTCCATGTAGACAGTCTATTAGTCCCTCATTGTGAGTCTCAGCTGGGCTCTGAGAATACTCTCTGACAGTTTTTAACTGCATTTGTAGTACAAAAATACAAGCATAGACTTCAAATGTTTAGGAAGAAAAGACATGTTTAATTTTGAATACCAGTATTCTAAGCTTCTTATCTGGACAGTTTTTTAGTTAAAAGTGTGGCATGCTGTTGAGTAAGGATAAATAATGTTTTGATTTTCTTTATAGACAGTGTTAGAATTGGACAGAATGGAGATCTCTGTAGATGCTGTAAGTACTTACTAACTTTAATATTTACCAAATACTTTTAATTCCCATTTTCATGTAGTGATTTTTTTATTTTTATTGATTTTATTTTGAAGTTTCAGAAAAGATTTTACGAAAATGATTTATTGGATCAAGAAAAAGAGAGACAAGAACATCTCCTTTTGGAAATGGTATATTTTATCAGTACAATCTGTCCTTTTTTTTAATAGTTTGTAGCTAAATATTAATGAGGCAATAATTTTAAGGTAGGGGAACTGCATATTATGGAGAGACCTGGTAGGTTCATAATCTGTGTGTGGTTTCATTCTACACTTTACAATAGGGTTAAGCCCTTCAGAGTAACATATAACTTCCTTTTCTTTACTACATAAATTTTGCTGTATGAATTAGAAAGGCAAATTGGAATTTTTTGAAAAATACTCATGGTTGATGTCTCTATAGTTCTAAAATCCCAAGCCCTTCAGTACGCCTGTATGGAATCTTTTTGAGGGAGCTTAGCAATTTGTCAGGCATGTATAACATAATAAACTGAATAATAATAATAACCTCAGAATTCTCATACATCTTCCATAGGCAAAGAAATTAATGTCATAACTTCTTTTGTGCAAGAAAGCTGAAGGAGGCTCTGTGTGTTACAGGCTGTCCTGTTAGCCAGAAAAAAAAGAAAGAAAGGCCACTGACATCTGCAGCCTGGCAGAAGGGAGACTTAGTGCAGGTTGTATAGAGCGAAAGGAGCTACAAGTTACTTAGGATTTGGAAGAGAAGTCTGCAGAATGCTTTTCCAACTTCCAAAACTATTTGTCTTCAGTCATGGCTGTAAGCAAAACATGCAGCAGGCGCTTCACCACATAGCCTACTACATCTTCACAAAGCCTAGATTAGATTACTGTAGTCCTCCATTCTGCTGCCTCCTCTCCAGCCTCAGGTGAGAGAAGCTAAGAAGCTGATTTAGAAGAGGCTGAATTTCATTAGCACGGTTCCTCTGACTTGTAGGAATTGAAGTCCTCTGTGGAGAACCAGAACAGGTTCAAGACTGTCCAAAAAATGTCACTTTTTCCTCTTTGGGAATGGTACAGAGCCTATGTTTGTGGCCCACTTTGATGTCAACAGGTACTGCAGGCCTTCTCTTGGGCAGTTGATTTTCTCAGTTCACGACACCTGTCTCATGTACTTCCTGCCACCTCCCATTAGCTCGGGCCAAAGGTTCAAGCTTTGTTCTCAGGACCTGCGTACACATATTCAAAGAGTTGAACTTAGCTTTCGCAGTTTTTAGGTAGATACAATTAATATTTTTATAGTGAAAGCATTTGGGGCTATGGTAAAATAGCCTCCAGTGCGCTCTGTGTTACCACGTATTGTATGATAACATTAATTTTTACCCTTTTTCTACAGCTAGACTTTAGAAGAGCACCTGTATTTTTATGATATATCCCCTTGATATGGGCATACCTTCTGTATCACAAAGGTCTCATTAAGCATTGTCTGTAAGAGGCATGCTTTTGAGGAACTGGAGATGTACACAGTACGCTGTGACATGTTGCAGTCCCAAATAGATGAGGAGCCATTGAACCCAGTTAAATGTAACTGACCGCTACACATTTTAATACTGAATATGTTAATAAGTTTCCTTAATTGTAGTAATTGACTTAGTAGAAACTATATTCCAGCAACCTTGACCTGAATTAATTACCTCTTTTTTTTTTTTTTTTAACTTGGGTATTAATTAGAGTGAAATGAAAAAATAGAGTAGAACAATTACGGTTCACTTGGCACTTCTTATTATGAATGTAGTACAGAAAATAAGCTAACATTATATAGCTTTTTGAAGTTGGAGTGATATCTATTCACCAAGAATCCTGAAGCAAGTATTGGCTTTTGAAATTATTGATGTAGCTGTGTTAACACTGTCTTGTCTATCGATGTGCTCTCAAAAGGTATTCTAAGGCTAGCTAATATTATAGAAAGGCAAATAAATTCCTTAAACTTGAAGAATTGTAATACTTGGTTTTGTTTTGCATAAAGGCTTATCAACTGTAGATGTTAATTTTAGACCTTTAAAAAGTTTGAGCACCTGTGACACACCTTACCATTTGAGAAAAACATTTTCATTAAATTGTATGTTTGAATTACAAACATTGCTAGCTCTATTATCAGAGTATCTGTAGTACGAAAGTTCTACATTGTCAGCTGCCAATTTCTGTGTCTTTTTAACTAAACAAAAAAAGGCCAGGCATAATTTTAATAAGTTATAAATGCAAACTTCAACTCTGAGGTTCCTTCATAATTAAAGTCAACATTTTTGGGTGTGATTTTTATATAGGATATGTACCCTGACTTCATTCTGTACTATTTAATTGGTCCTCTGGATATTCGCTAGGTGTTGTACTAATAGCAGGAGAGAGTAGAAATTAACTGTTATTTTGGTGATTTGGAAGCAATCGCTAATTGAAACACAATTTATTTATTTATTTCTGAGTAATACCCAAGAAAATTATTCATTTTTTTAGGAACAGTTAGAAAAAGAGAAGCAGCAAAATGAAGGAAGATCTACAAATATTAATGATAAAATGTTTGAAAAGAAGCGTAAGTTTGTTTATTTGTGTACATATTGTTTGTGCATGCATTGCTCTTCTACAAAAATTTTTTTATATTTCTAAAGACATTTATGAAAACTAGCCTCATTATATTAGAAGGAAGACTTTTGGATTTATGAATAAAATACATGACAGTTTTAGTTCTCTGGTATTTTTCATTTTGGGATGCAATGTAAGTACTTGTCCGTGGTATTTCTGAAGTGTTAGTAGCACTGGATTAGATATTATTACTGTTTACCCCAGGACTGTGATATGTTATGTCCTCTTTCTTTATTTAAAGTTAAGCTTTAAGAGAGAAGTATTTATACTAGACTTTTTTTTAGGTAGAGACAGTAAAACATCATCAGTGTTGGCAAAAAGTATCACTCTCTCTGTTCCTGGAAGCTCTTCTGGTACATCAGCAGGTAAGAACTCTTTAAAAACTCTTCTAGAATGCTTTGATCTCACATCAGCAGGTTAAAACCCAGCAAAGCTGCTGTTGGCATTTGTGGGCCAGAGTTTCACCTACTGCACATAGGAAAAGATTCCACTCCTAGAACTGAATGTGCTTTCTATGGTTTTTAGTTTTATTTTATTCTTTAGTACATAAATAGGTGACATAAGGTTTATTTATTGTTATTGAAGTATTTAAATCAGTTCCTTCAGCTAGCATAGGTTGACAGAAAGTTATATTAAGAAGTGTTCTTAGTTACTGAGGAAATGCAATGAAATCCACGTTAAAATTTTTTGCTACTTCTAATTTTAGGCAAAGAAGACAAGAAATCCAAGTTGGTTCGAAGCCAGTCTTTCAGTACTCAAGCACTACATCCAAAATACAGCAACATAGACAAGTGTCCTAAGTATCTTTATTATGTTCATTGCTTACCTCATAGGCAACTGTTTGCCTAATAGACAACTGTTATGAAATTATATGCACATGAATCTATGAAAGTAGTGATTTGCTCACTGAACTGTGACCTAAATTTTCAGCTTTCTGTTTAATTGATTACAGTATGCAGTTTTGAACTGAGGGAAGAAATACCATTTTAACACATGCTGAGGCCTACCCATTCTTAGGAATTCCTTTTAAGTTAATGTGTGTCACCTTTTATCATATATTAAAAATATTTTTCAATATGAACTGCTAAATCTAAAATCTTTTTTAAAGAAATCTCAGCATAACTTTCTCATTTAATTTTTTCATATAAGCTCAGAAATAACCTCAAATATTATTAAACAGCAGGATAATGCAATTGAGAAGAACACTTTTCTGTAGTAAGCAATTTGGTTTTGTTTTGTTTGTTTTTTAAGTAAAAGCTCTGCTACGGGATATACATCTTCAGTATCAGGAATGGGAAAGAGCTGTATGTTATCCTTTAGTGGTAAGTAGGTTATTATATTTTACATTAGTTTTTTGTGTAGGTGCTGAATATGTGGCCCCATTAAACAGGCATACTGTAAGATATCCTAGTCCTAAAGAATGTAGAATAATAAATCTCCAATATGTTTGAGCACTTAAGTGCTAGTCTAGTCTATCTTTCAGATTCTTTTTTTCTGTTACACTTTCGTTTAAAGTTAAATTTAAAAGTAATAAAAGTAAAATGAGTTTGGCATTGCTTGATTGGCATTTTGGATGTCATAAAATGGTTGTTTTCCATTCACTACCAATAGACACTAGACAATTAGCTTAGATGAAATAACTCAATTTTAAGCAGCTAAAGATTGGCCAGTTAAATCCCACTATTTTCATATATTAAATGTATTAATCTTTTCTTCCAAAATGTGTCTTCTAATTATTTTTATTTAGCGTTTTTTCATAAAAATACTTGAAGAACTGTTAGGTTGAAACGATTCCCTTACAGAAAGTTAAACACTTGGATTATTGCCGTAGCAAATATGCTACTATTGCCATGGGAAAACCAGCTCATTCTGTTCACTCTTTGTGTATTTTTTTTTTAGACAAAATTCTTTGTCTAAACTACAACTCTTTGTTTCAGATGATTCATTCAGGACTCATTCTACTGGTAACAGTGGGAATGCTGCCTTCCCTTCCAGTTCTTCTTCTCGCAACTTATTTAACTCAGCTGACCAAAAGAACAATGGAAATAAGGAGAGTCAGTCCCGAAAGATGAGCATGTAAGTGGTGGACAAGAGGTTAAATCAAGCTTACAGGTAACATTTTCAAAGGGAACTCAAAAGAGCCATGTAAAATTAAGCCTATATACTTAGGCGCCCAGATTTTTAAATACTAAAATAGCAGGGTAGAAATGTGATGTGTGGAATTACAAGTGTTTTTAAGATTGCGTTCCCTTTTAATTAGTCTTCCACACTTTCTCCTGCACATGTTTGCATTCAGCTGATACATTATGGGGAAGGTGGAATGGGCCAAAGTGAAGTTAGTGCATTTGATATATAATAACTACAGTCACAGTGATTTAGCTGCCTGTAGTTGGAGAAATAGGATTCATCTATTGTTAGATGATTTAATTTTTCCTTTTCCTTCTTTTTATGTGCTTATATATGTTTATGTATTATTATGTAACAATTTCATGATGAATTTTGAGAGTTATGATGAACTGGTACGGCTACTTCTTATTAAGACTGCCTTCTTTGCCTTACCTTAACCATTTAGATAAAAAAAATTCAATGCTAGGCATCTCCCTCAGGCTGATTTTCTTTAAACATCAGCTTAAACTGTTCAGTGTTTTGCAAGAACAAAATCAAAGATGAATTTGTTTGCTCCTGTGATAAAAGTGTAACAGTCTTAGAAAATTGCTCTGATGTGTACTTGCTCAGTCAAATCTCTGTAGACTGTAGCAGCTAATTCCCTGCAGATTCCTTTTACACTATAACTTGTAGTTCTAAATTACTATCATTGGACTAGCTGTAATTTTGGGTGCTCAAACTGAGATTTTTCTTTGCTATCAGAGATTTGCTTTCTTAGCCAAGGCAGAATGGAGAAAGGAAAGGAGCCAGCTATAGCAAGAAAAGGAGGTGGTTTGGGAAAGTAGACTTAAGTGTAATAGAAACTAGAACTAGAAGCTGGAAAGTATGGGGAAATGCAAGCTGGGCCTTGGAAGTCTGAATAGGTATGAGAGACCAAGAATGAAAGGAGAGTCCAGAATGTGAAGCTATGACTTGCTGGTCAAAGATAATGGAGCTGAGATATGGAGCCCACACCAGATAGGAAAGAGGAAACACCTTACACAGGTTTGCCAGGTATAAAGAGGAAACAATCGTGATAGTGGTATCTCTTGAGTGGTCCTTCCTGGTGACTTAGGTATCTGTATGAACTCATATTTTTCCACTTCAGTATTTTCAGGTTCCTTTAAAAAACAAACCAAAACAATCCCCCCCAACTTTACTCACAGATATAAGTTCATAAAATATCTAAATTGTAAAATGAAACACTCAAAAGTTTAACAAATGTAAAAAAAAAGTTCTCTGAACATCTTGCATTCAGCTACTTGTATACATTATATTATGATACAGTCTCTTGCTGTGTGATCACATTTTTTTTTTTCTACTGGAATTTTACCACCTTCACTGTACAAGATAAATTTGTTATGGAATGAAGTCAAGCTTGCATAGTGACCTATTGTTTTTAAAACTGCATTTTCTTTGTAGAAAAGGTTGGAAGATTAGTGAATGAAGGTGGACTGTTTGTGGTGAGTCAGTGGTTTCACAGGAGAAGCACACTTAGGTGCCCAGTCAAATTGCACTCTGTTCCTGTCTTTGCCAGAGTCTAATGCCTTCTCTTAAATATTACCCACAGTACTGACTTCAGACTTTTTATAGGTGATCATTAGGTGGTCACTTATTTCAAAGTGCATGATTTCAAACTCAACAGCTAGATTAATAGACATGCTGAAATTTTCAGCTATCTATAAAGTAAATGGGACATGTATCTTGAGTACATAAAATGACACACAGTGCTACATACTTGCAAAAATTAGGTGTGCTCAAAACCCCATGTGCTTTCACCCTAATCACTATATAACTCTGTTCCCTCTCTTTAAAACCATAAAATTAGTTCAAATGTATTTTTTTTTAGCAACCATTGTAGAAATTCCAATTACTCATCCGTCTAACAAGGATTTAGGGAAAATAAATGGATTAATATTCACGAAGCAGTGAGATGCAAAAATTAGTTAGACGTATTTTTTACATCACATAAAACTTTTCCAAATTTCAAAGGTTTTTCTATCTGTCACTTAAAATAAAACTGATATCTTTTGTTTGAATACAAAGGGACAGAAAAAGACCCACACAGCAGTTTGTACCTTTGTCCTCAGGCAGGAAAGTGGAATGCAAGAGACTCAGCTTCAAGTCTCAGTGTACCATTCCCAAGTGAATACCTTAACACCAGACTATTTGAAAGTAGGTATCTGATCAAACACAATGATCTGGATGCTCTGTCTAGTTCAGAAAGTCCCTGAACTGCTTAGTGTCAGAAGCCAAGAGGATATACTAGGGGAAGAAAAACATTTTTTGGAGAAGGAAGAGCAGGCTTAGGGTGACCTACATTTAGCTCTGAATAAAAGTTTTAATGTTCTGTGTTCTTATGGGAAAACACATCTCTCAAGTTGGTATAATATCTGCTGCACTGTAGATTCAATTTCTCTATTGTAATTTAGCCCAATACTTAATTGTTTTCATAAAAAAAATGGAGCAGCTCTATAAGGAGATATTAAGAGATACAGATACAGGAATGGTTGGTGGTAAATGTGTTCATCCACATAACCTTGTTGACCACAGATATGTTTAGGTGTACCTCTTTTATCTTTCTTTTATTCAGAAAGTCACTCCTGGTGCTAAATGTACACATACTAAAAGACAAAAAAGTCAGTTCCAAAGAAACATTATTTTCTGACTTGAATGATGGAAGAATTTAATATCCAACTATATAAGCAGTTGACAGAAATGACACTTACTGAGAGAAGAATTTGAAAATTGTACAATGAGAGTTGCAATTGAATAGATGCTCATGAATGAGTGTCACCATCTGTGCACTCACTAAGGCAGGGAACTTGTGAGAAAATAATAATTGAGTATATATTTAGACTGTGTCATCATAATGTAAATTTACATATGTGCTGATTAAACATTGCACTGACCGTCTTAATTCTGGCAAATCCTAGCTTTTAGTTTATTGGCTCTGCAACATGAGAAAGGTAACTTCTAATATGTTTCTTTTTCTAAGTAATCATGTGCGTTTGTGAAGAATGGAAGATTGGGCAGTAATATGTTGTTTAATTATTAAAATATCAACAGATATAATTAATGATTTGTAGTTCAAAGAGATAGATGTTTGGACAAAATACTATTTGATTGCTTAAACGTAATCTTTCCCATAAAACTGCTCTACTGAATATTGGCAAATCTTCACTTTTGACAATATAGTGCAGTTTGCAGGGATGAAGATTTTCTGATTTCATATATGCATGTTGTTTCAGGAACTTGTCAAAACCCAAAGTTACTTTGGTGCAGAACTGAGGTCTTTACTTACCGTACTCATGAGTTCAAACATTTTGTTTGTCCTATTTCACAGATATTTATGCCAATTAAAATATTCCCTCTTTTTAAAAATAACGTAGAATCCAGAAAAAGAAAATCTCAGTAAATCCTGATCCAGCACTCACAAGCAGGTGATAAGAAAATGACCATTAGCTTTGGTGTCATTTGCTAGACCTTAGGTAATACTCAGACAATAGAAAATGCAAGAATTATGCTGAAGATGCATAACTTAATGGTGAATCACAAAAGAGATGAGTACCTGATTTTAAGCACCTTATGGAATAGGAAAGAATCACAAATAGCACCGGTTGAGTATTTCATCCCACAAGAGACCTTACTTTTGTAGAGCAAATGTGCTTTTCTAATTTTCTGTTGAAGAGTTGCCATTAGATCATGAATCATCCTAGTGCAGAAATTGATATGATTCATAAACAATGCGTTCCATCAAGTAGTCCGATCTTGTATTATTATGCTCTGTAGCTTTATTATCTTCTTTTACTTGTTTTCATTTTTATGAGATTAAGATATTTTCTTTTAGGATGAGAATTGCTGTTTTGCTTGAGTTTATATTACTGTAATATGACTGATTTCAACATGCAATTGGTTAAAACTAGTTTCCAGAACTTTATAGATTCATCAATAAAAATACCCAGCTTTATAAACAGCATTTAAGAATTTTGCATCTTGTCTATAGACATACAGATACTGCCTGATTTTATTTGACTTTCAATTAAAACCTAGTTCAAGAATGACGGGTACAGGTTTTCCATCCTGTAAAAAGTGGGAGTAGATTTATTGTTGCATAGAAATCAATTTCTTACTAATAAATTGATATCAGTATTTTATAAGATGTCCACAACTGACCTTTAAGACATCCGCATGGGTGTGTGACCATGTTGTAACAATTATATGCGTAAGTATCTTAGTGTCTTTCATCCAGTCATATAATTGCTTAGGAAGTTGAGCACTAGATGAAGTAGTTCTGCTACTGATCCACTACACTTTGAGTGGTTACTTACAGCTTCTAATCATGTTTTCCTTCTGCTGTTTAAGCTGGTAAGAGTACTGAGGTCCAGTGGGACTGGCATGTGATTTAGGTGCCATTTCTAAGACGAAGCTAGTAGGTATCCTAATACTGGTGTATTATCATGAAAGATTCCATCAGCACTTTTAAACGGGTGAAACAGAACAATATCTTGCTTTGTTTGTAAATGATATTGTAAAATATTGATGCAAGTACTTCCACAGAGTTCTGAAAGTTAAGCCCTGTTCTTCCAAAGATCTCTGACCCTTACAAACAGTTGTTAATTGACATAGCCACAACTCTGCAAAGCTGAAGAACAGTATATTTAAAGACTAAAAAATTAAGGCTATGAAAAGTGCAGAAATTGCTCAAGTGACATGATCAACAGAAGACCTAGAAATAACACAGTAAAGAGCTCTAAGCTTCTCTCTCTTCCCCATCTCCACTTTCCTCAGATTTTATCATGGGTTAAGCTGGAGACCTCTGGCATTATTTGTAGCCATGAGTAGACTGCTTGTACTGCCTTAACCATCTCACTTAAAGGGATATCTACATGACCTTCTGTAGAAAACTTAATGGAGAAACACACCCTGCTTATGAAGAATGCCCTCAGAATGTGTCCATCTGGCTTTTTCAGTGGGTGCAGTAGAGCAGCTAGTGATTTTTCAAGTACAGCAGCTAAGAGTTATATTAAAATGTTGCACGCAATAGCAGTTTATTGTGTTATGTTATGTAATAATATAGCAACAACATATTATGTGTGTTTCTTCTTTTGTATGAAGAAAAAACAGAAAATCAAACTCTTAGATCTTCTGACAGAAAAAGAAGGGAACCAGAGACGGGTGGAAGCAACGTTCTGGTGCGATAAAGTGGGAGCAGCAGATGGGACTCTTTAATGCCTGGAATGAATAAAATGCATCTTGCAATGTTAAAACTTTTTATCTTTTAAATAAAATCCCAAGCTGTAGAATATGTCCTGATAAGTAATGTAATGGTTGCAGAATTCTAACGTTGTAGTGAAATGTTATGAAATATAACTTCAGCTATGTGCTCTTAACTGCTGCAGCTAAAGAGAGGATTTTGTTTTCTTCAATTACGCCTTTGTAGTTCAAATTCTTGGATTTAGAATGCACATATCCATTACTTAATTGGCTTATTTACAATTTTAGCAATTCTTAGCACCCATGTTTTATGCAAGAAAGAGAAGGAATTGTTATGAATATGAAAAAGGAATCCCACATTTTAAAGAACCTTCAAACCTAATTTCAAACCAAAGTCCAGAACCATTGATCAGTCTATAAAAAACATAAACTGCAGTAGCATTGTGCTGTGAACTTGGAGGTAATGATTTTACAAGTATGAAGTAAAGTTCATAAAAATCCTGTATAAGTTTCAAAGCAGTCTAAAAGCAGATGTCTCCAGATGATATTAAAAAAAGTTTTATTTCATAAGTTTTGTTGTATAAATACTTGTTTTAATTTTTAGTATTTCAGATTGTATTTTCACTTGAATAATTTATAATGATGAATCTAGTTTTTAATCAGCTGCTATTGCAAGCTATCATGCTTCAGTGATGTCACCTGCATTTGTTTGTATTAATGCTGATGTTTCTATCAAAATTTGTCTGTGGAAAAACATGCAGTTCTATTTTAAAAAGTTCTATTTATGCCAATACTTGAGAGAGAGCCTATGAAGCTATTGTCAGCTTCTCTATTTCAAAATGGAAGCAGCATAAATATACTGATATCAGAAATACGTGGTTTTTAAAATTTATTGGTGTATGATAAAGATGATCTGATCTGTGAATGCATACGCGTGTGTGGTTACTTTTTATAATGTAAAAATATGAATGATGATTTACTCAAAATAAAACCTAGGACAATGCTGTACATGCATGTTCTTGAAAAAAAATTTCTCAGGGCATCTTTTATAACTAAAATAAATAATTATTTACCTATAGAAGGTATTTATTTTAAATAGTAATAATACTGGATGTATGCTGTCTTGTGTGAAGTACAAAATGTGTCTTTGGATTTAGCAGTGTTTTACTGTCTGAATTCTTAAGCTTCTTACACTGCAGTTGGATTTAGGTGTATTCTCTGTCTTTAGTCACAGACATTGTTTGGATTCTGTGGAAACATTCAGGTTTTCAGTTTGTTCTGCAGCCTGGTGTAGGATCTGGTAAATCACAGATTTCTTTAAAAGCGTCTTCAAGTATTACGATGTTTAACATGCAATATTGATGCAAATATACGGATGACCTGTGCTGGCTCCTCCCAGGTTCTGCCTTTGTCTCATTAATGAAAGCAGCTACTCCCAGGTCCCCAGGGACAACTAACTCAACGTGCCAGCTACAGCTGCTCACCCATGGGCCACAGGAGACTGCTCAATCTGTTCTCAGTCTGACTTCTGCCAGGGACCAAACTCAGGTCAGCAGTACCCAGCTGCAGGACAGGACTCAAAGCTGTGTTTGACCCTCAGATGCCTTTACTAGAGCAATGCAGAACAGCCAGTAAGTTCAGAAACTTGAATTCAAGCTATTTCTCCCCTTAATAAGCATGTAATGAGTTCTGTATACAGTCTGTCATTTGTTTCTTATTGACTGTCATTTGTCTGTCATTTTTAACTGATTAATTTATTTAATGCTGGTAACACGTGCTCCACTCAATAACCCTACAATGTATTAAATTCCTGCTATGTAATCTTTAAATGCTCTATTTAGACATTTTTTGGTCTGCACAACTTCCTTGTACAATACTCCTGCTGTCTCGCATATACTTTCATCAGTCCTTCACACTACAGCCCTCCATCCCAGCAGTCTTTTTCAGGGCTGCTTACTTCTGGGTTACTTCTGTTGGACAGCACCAATACTTTTGAACCCTTCGTAGCATTGTTTGTACCTGCAACTCAGAATAACAGCTGGAGGTCAAGTGTACAGTGATAACTGAGTGGTTCTCTATAGCAGCGTTCCTCCTACTAATCATTTGGAGGCAGGAAGGAGTGATTTTCTTTCTGGGTACATTCATACTGCAGTGTGGAGCTAGGTGAGATGCACCTTCCTAGTCTAGTCAGATACCTCAGTCTGCCTGCTAAATCCTTTTGTGAGTGGTTTACACCAGTGTCTGGGTTGCTGCGGGTAGGCATCTAATGGTAAGTGAGGTGGTTTTTAGAGATGTTTGCCAGCTTTACCCTGTAATGTATCTTTTGTATTTTCTCTTGCCGATGCATCTGTCTGTGTGCATTTACTGATAGACACCTTTGAAGCTTTTATGCCAAATGATTTTGAAAACTCTTCTGCCCCCTTTTGGGCAGCTATTTTGTGAAGGCTGTGTAAGCAAGTAGAATAATGCTTAGATCTGTTATATAGAGCTAGAAGTAGCTTTTTGTGTTGTTTAAAACTTTATATATAGGACTCTGCCACTAATTAAAATTTACTAAATGTTAAAGATTTTGCTGTTCTGTTGAAATCACTGCACTACTTGAATAAGGTGAATTGTATTTACATCATGGAAATATTTTTCTGAAACATTTTGGCAAAATTCTGCTAACATTGAGGTCAGTAGGCTCTTAAGTCTCATTGCAACCGAAGATAACATTGAGGAATATCAAGCTGCAGTATCTGGGAATGAGCTTCCTGAATATTTTGGCATATGAATCTTTGGTTTTCGTTCAGACTTATCACTAAAACGTTGAATTTTAAAAGTTCAGTTCTGTGGGGATTTTTTAATTTGCATAGTAGCTCTTACAGAACACATTTTTGTCACCTAGTGCCTTAGTGAATTTACCTTGTCACTTGGGCATTAATAAAATACTAATAGGATGACCTACTGCTAGCTGGAGAGACAAAACAGGTTTTCACATTTTCATATTTCACTGTCTTTTTATTCTAATGTAAATTAATCAAATAGAAATAAAGCCTCTTACATACCCCAAAATAGAAACTGTTACCTTTATTCACATCTCTGTTGGATCAACCACCCTGCCAATGAACAGTAATGTTTTAAAAGTTTCTTCAAAAATCATAAAAAGGAATGGTCGGTCCACCTTGATGACAGGAGGCACTGTCAATGCAGTTATTTCTGACCCACTAGCTGCTGTGGCCTCAGTTCCTTCTTCATCCACTTCAATTACTGCCTTTTGGACAACCTGAAATGCAATGTAGAAATAAAACATAACAGAAATAAATATTAACATGAAGAATGTTTTGCAAAGTGCAGGGCATTCTGTTGAAGTAGGCTTCTATTAAGGATTAAAATGAGTCAGTCTGTGCAATCTAGCTCTGTCTGTTAGACTGGTAGACCCATATGCTGTCTACTTCAGCAGCAGAGGAGGTGGTACAGCCACCGTGACCACGGTACTTACAGTGTTCAGGTGTCATTGTGGTTTTACATGTTTCTGAGTATAGGCCGCACTTAGAGATTTTGTCCTTGCAGCTGGTAGCATGAAGTAACCATTGCATTTGTGTAGTGCTCCTCTTTGACACCTGACTGTACAAGGGAGAATTTCTCAAAAGTGGGAGGTGTGTTTTCATCAGTCACAAACACTGACTGGCTGGATATGTCATTCACAGCTGATTTTGTGAGAGCTTAGGCAAATGCACCCAACCTTGGGTTTTTTTCCTGTATATTTCTAATTTGTACATTTGGTAGCACAGAGTAAATGTGTACAGCAATGAGGTACAATCCTGGATTGGTCTGAGGACCTTCCCTTTCCCACTGAAATTGCAGCCTGGCAGGATCTGATTCTTTTCCCTTTTTGTTCTTTCAGCCTGCATGTACCTCTGAGTACTTCCCCTGTATTTGGGTCTGTATTGGTGAACTGCCTAGTCAGCTAGTGCATTCCCAACTCCCAAACTCCTGATTCTAGGAATGACTTATGTAAAGACAGTTGAAGGACTTCAGTGTTGAGCTCTCTGCTAAACATTCTTAAATAATGAAGCTGGCTATCGTGATTTGCAGCGACAGAATGCTCCTGTGG
The DNA here is from genome assembly GCA_020745775.1 of Theristicus caerulescens. Taxonomy (NCBI): domain Eukaryota; kingdom Metazoa; phylum Chordata; class Aves; order Pelecaniformes; family Threskiornithidae; genus Theristicus; species Theristicus caerulescens. The sequence continues at coordinate 54,943,133 of CM036564.1, forward strand.
CACTTTGTAGCTTATGCACATATTGCTTCTAATATCAGTTAGCAGCTACTATTCAAGTGTGATTTTTCATAACATGGTAGAGTTAACTGCTGAGAATCAGCATGGAATAGTTATATGATTAAAAGGACAGCAGAAAAGTGCTGCAGTTTGCCATTGTATTTCCCAGAAGTGAAATAGTTTATACCAAACTGAAAATCAGTGCAATTTTATCTGTTAAATATTTATTCTTAGGATGTTACTTTTTCCCAGAAAGGTTATTTTGTTAAGTCAGCACAATTTTGAAAAGCCTAGAGGTTTTGAAACTTGTATAGAAGTGTTTATCATACCACCTATTAACAGTTTTGGCAAATCACAAAGGCCTCTGTAAGGAGTAGGTGTAGGGAGACTTGTAACAGCAGCACCGGTAGCTTAGAAGGATTCTTTCTGATAGGGTACAAATACTTGGAGGGAGGGTGCAAAGAAGATGGAGTCAGGCTCTTTTCAGTCATGCCCAGTGGCAGGACAAGAGGCAGTGGGTGCAAACCAAAACACAGGAGGTTCCCTCTGAACATCAGGAGACACCTTTTCACTGTGAGGGTGACTGAGCCACTGGCACAGGTTGCCCAGGGAGGCTGTGGAGTCTCCCTCCTTGGAGATATTGAAAAGCCATCTGGACATGGTCCTCAGCAACCAGCTCTCAGTGGCCCTGCTTGAGCAGGGGGGTTGGACCAGATGACTTCCAGAGGTCCAACCTCAACCATTCTGTGAAGTCTCTCCCAGAGTTATGGTCCTAGCTTATCAACACTATACAACCCTGTACAACCGCAAGCAGTTGCATTATATAAATTCCTTACATAGGTTTATAAAGCTATGTTTTTAAATCCTGTGTCAAATTAATCTCATTTGAGTCTTTTTTCCTCAACTATTTATAAATCCAGCTTGTTGCAGAAATTTTGTTACTTTTACTCTAATGTCTGATGTTGCACTTAGCATTAATTGCATTTCATCATGTTCTGGACGCTCCAGTTCTTGAGGTCACCAGTTTCTCTATGTGGTATCTCTTTTTATCTTCTTTCTTTGACCATGCCTCTTAATTTTCTATCATCAGCAAATTGTCTTCTGTATAGACTAGCCATTTCTTCTTAATGGGACATCTCTGGTCACATAGACCTGTTCCTTCTTGACATCGGTGTGATTGTCAAGTCCTTTCTCTTCCATTCTTTTCTGCCTCTCATTCTGCCTCTGTTTTCTATCGGTCTTCTGAAATTCATCTTTGCTCTCCCTTAAATAGTGGTACTGAGTTATCTTCTCCTCTTTTTCATGTGGGCTGTGTTCCTCTCTTCTTGGCCATTCACCACCTTTGCATTTGCCTGTTTAAGTATTGATCTTTAAAAGTTTCAGTGTATGAAATGGAACATTGGAATGGGTTGGAATACAACTGTGTTGTGCTTATGCTTTGCTGTGAGATTCTGTTTTTTCTCTGCCAAGGTGTGCAGAAGGAAAGGCCTTTCCTTTCTCACTGCTACCTTTTTTAGATTTTATTATTTGAACTTTCTAGAGTTCTTTATTTGTTAAGAAGAATACCTGTTCCTGGACTGTGCATGAAGGATTCCCACTTTGGGTTTCCTTCCTTGCTCTGGCTTTTGCCATTTGACTGTCATTTACAATGTCTGTCTTGTTCACAGTTTTTGTTTAATTGTACTCTGCCAACTATCTTCTTCTTGAGGCAGAGCTTTCCTCCTGTGATGGGTTAGCTTTGGAAGGTGTTGAGCCCATATGAAATGTAACCACCCCTTACTTCTACACACCTCGCACTTGAAGTGGGATCCATGCTGATTAAGGTGTGCAGATTGCATATACTTGGCAGATGAGGTCCTTTCCTATTAGTGTCCCTGTAAGTGTATATGACATAGTCTCTTGGCTGGGCCATTTATATACTATTATAATCCAAATAGCAAATAATTTTAGAAGGCTTACCTGTGAAACTGCTACATATCCTTGATCTGTGAGATGACTAAGATCTGCCGTACGTGTAAAGAGATTTTTAATTCCAAGAGCATGAAGCAATTTCTTCATTTTGTATTTTTGCTCTAGTTTGAACTTTGGAAATGAAATATCCACTTTTCTGTTTGAAAAAAAAAAAAGTTCAATGCAAACTTGGTCTATATAGTAGGTCACTTGACTGCTGAAATGCACGCTACTCAGGAATTAAGCTTTACACAGAAAAAGAAGGGGCAAAAACTAAAAAGTCTTTGCTGGAATTTAGGTTGGCAGAATATCATCTCTGACCTGTTGACTGCCAAAGGTGCTAGAAATCATTTCCTCCTCTGTATAAAATACTTCCACCAGCACTTACAGTGCCCTGATATCAGTGAAAAGAATTGTGACTTCAGGAATCACATTTCAAAGGAATAATATGGCTTTACATTTTTATATTCAAATTTATCCATTACTCTGGATTTCCACTGGTAGGAAGGGTTTCACAAATATATTGCGTATCTAGATTTATTGTGCACTTTGCCTGGCAGTGCTAAATTTAAGGAGAGAGAAGGGAGGGCCTAAGGAAGAATTCAGAAAGACTTAGAATCATAGAATCATAGAACCATAGAACCATTTAGGTTGGAAAAGACCTTTAAGATCATCAAGTCCAACCGTTAACCTAGCACTGCCAAGTCCACCACTAAACCATGTCCCTAAGCACCACCTCTCCACGTCTTTTAAATACCTCCAGGGATGAGGACTCAACCACTTCCCTGGGCAGCCTGGTCCAGTGCCTGACTGCCCTTTCGGTGAAGAAGTTTTTCCTACTATCCAACCTAAACCTCCCCTGGTGCAACTTGAGGCCATTTCCTCTTGTCCTATCGCTTGTTACTTGGGAGAAGAGACCGACCCCCACCTTGCTACAACCTCCTTTCAGGTAGTTGTAGGGAGTGATAAGGTCTTCCCTGAGCCTCCTTTTCTCTGGGCTAAACAACCCCAGCTCCCTCAGCTGCTCCTCATCAGACTTGTGCTCTAGACCCTTCACCAGCTTCACTGCCCTTCTTTGGACACGCCTCAGCACCTCAATGTCCTTCTTGTAGTGAGGGGCCCAAAACTGGACACAGTATTCGAGGTGCGGCCTCACCAGTTCCAAGTGCAGGGGCACTATCACCTCCCTGGTCCTGCTGGCCACGCTATTCCTGATACAAGCCAGGATGCTATTGGCCTTCTTGGCCACCTGGGCACACTGTTGGCTCACATTCAGCTGGCTGTCAACCAACACCCCCAGGCCCTTTTTCCCCAGGCAGCTCTCCAGCCACTCTTCCCCAAGCCTGTAGCGTTGAATGAGGTTGTTGTGACCCAAGTGCAGGACCCGGTACTGAGCCTTGTTGAACCTCATACAGTTGGCCTCAACCTATCGATCCGGCCTGTCCAGATCCCTCTGTAGGGCCTTCTTACCCTCCAGCAGATCAACACTGCTGGCCAACTTGGTGTCATCTGCAAACTTACTGAGGGTGCACTTGATCCCCTTGTCCAGATCATTGATAAAGATATTAAACAGAACTGGCCCCAGTCCTGAGCCCTGGGGAACACCACTTGTGACCAGCTGCCAACTGGATTTAACTCCATTCACCACTTGATTGGCTATGCCCTCAGAGAGACAGACATTTCTAAGACTTGCCACCTCAGAGCAGAAACTTTCACATGCACTTGGGCTGTGAGTAGGCCATTAAAGGTCCTCTCCTCTGTAGATACCTAATGCCACAGAGACACCAGCACGTGAAAAGGGTTAGGAAGACCAGCTGATATTTGTTGTGCTTTGTTGCTTTGCTGCAATAGACAGACATTAAGACCAACAGGTGTCAAAGCAATACCTGGTTTTCATGTTTCCAAGCCAGGATTCCACAAGCTCTGTAGTCAGATGGTCTTCAAGTGAAATGTAATCTCCCTCCTTTTCTGGGATGGCAATCAGCATATGGGCTTTCCCTTTGTAGGGTAGCTTTATCACAGTGCATCTTAAGTTCTCATCAAAAGTTGCATTAACTTTATCTGACTTGAACATCATGGGTACCTGTACGCTTCTGTATCTGTTTATGTGGAAAGTCTCCATTTCTGTGAATTTGGAATTAAATGGATAGACCCACTTCCCTGAGGGCAGAAAGAAAATAAATAATTATGTGCATTCAGACTTGTTCAGAAAAATGTTCAGAAACCCTTAGAATAAAAGTATAGGATGTTTTCTGTATCTAGTTGAAGTGGATGTCAATTGTGTCTGTGATAAGTGGATGACGATTGCAGTATATTTAGTGTATATGCTTTAAATTTTTTACAGCAGGAAAAGGAAGTAATCCACAAAATAAGCTCCTTCATTTGCAGGGAAAGAAGGGAAATCTTTTTCTAAGGTTGATTAGTTGCCAGTCAAGTACAGAAATGATATCTTTTTTGTTTATTGAATGCCATATGAGTATCTGTCTTTTATTAACGTGTCACCTTCTCTGATAGTCTCTACCAGCTGTTCAACATCCTGTTTTTAAATTAATTATACAATCTTTTGGATGGGGATTCAGCAGTGCACTTACTTGTAAGGTGCACTGGAATGTGACCTCTTCTATAGTAATGATTCTGATCTCTACCATTGCTTTAAATGTAGCCACAGCCATTTATCTCTTTCCTCTGATTTTCTGCCACGGAAAGTAACCTTGGCATTGGACAAACTGCACTTTTTTAAATACGAAAGAATAAACTCAGTCTGTAGGGAGGCTGTATGGCTGAGGGGTAATTTTCTTTGTTCTCATGTGTGCATTTATTTTAGTAGGGTTTCTGTGGATGGCATCTGCTGAGTGCTTTGGACTGGAGTAGTGGCTGCGACGGTGGGAGCTTCCTCTCGCCCCCTTTGTCGCCCTAGCTCTTTATCTTTGCTTTTTACCTAACTGCATGTCTCTGGCTTCTGTACAGCTGTTTCAGAGTAAAGGGTGGGCTAGGGCTCCCTGTCATTGCCAGGGCCTCCTTTTGGAGTCCCTTACCTATCTTCTAAGCCAGCAGTCAGAGAGACCGCAAAAGCAGGAAAAGGAGCATAAGATATTTGACAGTAGAGGACCTCTCCACAGAAGTTTCTATTTCTTTCCCTCACCCTGTAAGGTAATATAATGGGGTACTTTGTCACTTTGGTTCCTCTGGGGAAAAAGATTCTTGACTGAAATAGGAAATTATTTTTGTTTTCATGATTTTGTGTACTATGCAAAATCAGACAATGATTTTATGCCCAATATCCAGCATTCAAAAGACTATCATGATTAAGGCTTTTTCATTTTAATTTGTGAGTGAAAATTAAACATCCTTTTTAGTCATAAAGAGGGATCATGTGGAGATGGATTGAGATAGTTTGATGCAAGGCTTTTTGTTCTTTTTGAGACTCTGTTGTATGGAAGAAAGCATAGAAAAATTGTGGTTCCCTATCATGAAAAGTCATTTCCTATTAAATAAACTTAATAGAAGAAAGTAAATCTAGATAGAGACGTAGCAAAAACAGGACATCTGAATTCATTTAAACTTCCCGTAATGTAGCTGAAGTTAGAGTCCGATTCTTCTAATAAATAAACATTTTGCAAAATAAAAGCAACAGTTACCTTTAAAAAGAATGTAGTCCACAAGTAGCAGTTTATTATGGCGGTCAAGCTCTTCAAAAAGCTCTGGGATTTTTCCTTTGGTCCTTTTGTTAATATTTTGGTTTATGACAAATTTTGCCTGTGTAAAGTTTTGAAAGTCCACTCTCAGGAATTCCATATCAAAGTACTGCTTAGATAAGTTGAGGAAAGACTCCTTGAGTCTGAAGTCCTTTTGGATAAAAGAAAGAGTACCTTGCACAAGGAGAAGTTCTTCATTCATTGTGATGTTATCTTTCAGTTGTTTAAACAAAGCTGGTAAATGATGGCGATCCACTCTGTCCTTCAAAGCGTGGAAGTTTAGACATTTTACTATTTGTCTGTGTGTTTCCCCTTTGGTTGCCAGCATATATGAAGTCATGAGAGCTGACACAGAAAGGGGAGAGATGATTACATTGTTATCATGTGTCATTGCAATTTTTCTGTAGAGGTTAAATCCAAAATTTGCAGTCTTTTCAGTGAAGTTGTAAAGAGTGAACTCTTCGAGACCTTGCTCTTCAAAAGGCTTAGAGATATTTTTATGATGATGCCACTCTTCAGAAATATTGACATTTTTATTTCTTTCCAAGAAATTATTCTCTTTTTCTTTCTTTGGAGTTTTAGGTTTGATACCAGCCTTGCTGATTTCAATACATATTTCACTTAAGAGAAGTACGTAAATTCCTGTTTTCATGTTGACATCCAGTAATGAGCTCTTTTTTTTCTAGTAAAGAAAATGGAGAAAGGGAAAAAAAAGGCAACACAATGACTTTTTAGCTTGTTCTTCTCTTCACAATGCAAAAGATCATAGATGTAGCAAGGTGGTCTTTCTGCGTCTTCAGTGTGTATAATCTAAACCTAACTTCTGGTTCCTATCTGAAAGGTCAAATTTAGACCAGTGAAAAAGAGGTTTCCAACATCATTAAGTGAATCCAGAAGAAATATCATGATCTTCTGGTATTGGTGGTTCATGTCAGGAGTATTTCACTGATTTTTCCCTTGCTAACTTGTAATTGCTTTCCAAAATCAAACCCAGATTTCAAGTACAATATGCAGCTCAAAGATAAAAAATTGGCTTGTTGGACCTGTCTTGTAGCTTTAACTCCTGTGAAATTGATGCCATCTACAAGCACAAGAATTCTAGGCAGCATGTGATGGAAATGACATTTTTCCCGGAGAGCTCTGACACAGACTAATCCTAGAAAATGTGGATGGCGACCTGCTGAAAGCTGAGAGACCTGTAACTCCCTTTCTGCACTTCCTTGGCACTGGCAAGTGGCTTGTGTTCTCCATGGTATGTGTCTTAGCCGTGGTTGCCATTCCTATTGGATCCATCTTTTCCTGGATAATGGTAGTGGCCTGACAGTTACCATCCCTTCTGTAGAAATGCTGACCCTTAACATTTGTTGCCTTACGTGTTTTATATTAGTGGTAAGCTGTATCAACAAGATTCAACTCCTTAGGGAAAAAAAAAAACACTTGAGAAGCACAAAAAGTGTCTGATTTTCTAGTACGATAAATGCCAACCCAGAAAACAATCTGGTTTTGAGAGTTAGAGAACATTATATTAAAAATTGTCTTTCTAAAACAGACACTTAAATACCTGTATGTTATATGCAAAAATCAAACTACAGCCACTAGGTTTTGTTCCAGAAATGGTAACTTCCAAGAACCATGCAGAAAAATATTTATTTATGTAAATATTTTTTAAATATGTCAGATGTAACTCAGAGAATGCTGGAGTTCTACAATGCAAATTATTTTTACAAACTTTGAAAAACAGAGTTTTGCCATGTGATTTATGCCTTGTTTTCCCAGAAAATTCTTTTAGAAGGATGTATTTATCTGGTTATGTAGAAAATTAAAATCAGACAAAACCAGTCTGTCTTTAAGAGACTGCCTCAAGCCAAGCTCATCAGAATAAATCAGGACTAACTCCACTGACATGTAGACTGCACAAAGCTGTCTAAGGCAAGGCAGAATCTGTGCCTATGGGACTTTTACCCATTCATTCATCTAAGCAAGTAAAAACCAGAGTCTTGAAATAGGTAGCCATAGCATAACAGGGAACTACAAAGTAATGAGACCTAGTGAAGGTGAGCTGTTTTTGCATATGTGAAGGAAAACAAAGACTGTAATGTTAATGTGGCACCACTAGCTCTTTGTCAAGCAAATATTCTTTCAGGGATACTGTTATTGAAAGGTGGTTGTGCTCAAAGACACCCATAGTTAAGTGCTTTTATACTGTATCTTGCTCTTTGGTTCACTTACTTACAGAAAAGTTCATTTGGGAAAAAAATGAGACACAGTGCAGATTTTAATGGTATCTGTAATCATACCTCTTGCCCGGTCAACTCTTCCCTTGATACGTTGTGTCTGTAGGTTGTTGGAGAGCTGGGCTTCAGATACTCTCATGACAAGTATAAAAAACCTTCTATCATCTAGTTCATTTTTAGTATCGATAAAACATCTGGAGCTTAGTATAGAAGCAATAGGTGAAGCATTTCTACAAATGTGAAGAGTGTACTGATGTGACCCTGGAGAATCAGGAATGATTTAGACATAGGAAATTTTTGCCAGTGAACCTGATCGGCACTCCACTGCCAAAAGCAACCTCAGAAAGAAAGTCAAAGTTCTGTGAAAACCTAGATAAATATTGTTAAGACATACCAGGTTTTGTACGCAACGTACACAGCAGTGGTCAAGGAGACATTATGGCTACTGTGTTTGAGTCCCTAGGGATAACATCCTAATATGTGGCTGCATCAAGAGGACCAGCCTCTAGCTCAGCAAGAGAACAAGGTTGAAGTTCTAACCTCAGTATCTGTACAGAGGAAGGTGTTGCAGCTGCTAGTGGACTTCTGTTGAGAGCCTGGTGTGTACCGTTGTTTCTAGTGAGTCGATGTGAAATTTAGATGTTACTGCCCGTACTTACCAAGCCCTGCAAAGATTATGGGGCCCAGGACTGAAAACACAATGTCATTGTGAGGAACGCTTGCCTTTCAGCATTTCATTTCACTTTTCATCCTTCTGCTATAGGTTGTTTATTACTCCATTCAGATGATTCTCCTGATCACATGCCATAGGATTCCCTGTTCTTTTATACTTCACTGTCCAGCAAATGCTGAAGCAGGTTTGGCAGTGCCGTCTCCTCCCTGGAAATACCATGTTTCAATGTCAAATAGCACAAGGATGAAACAGTTGTTCTGTGCTTAAAAATACAATATTTTACACAAGATGTGATTTCTGAGCAAAGTTAATACAGGGTCTCTCATCTGTCCAACAAAATATTTGGAGAGAACTAGACACATCTTACAGAAGGCCTAAGGCAAACTTTAGCATCAGGCATTGCTTCTGTAAATTTGCACATGCAAACACACTTTTCAAGCATAAAATGCAAATATGCTTATCGTTCATCTTTCCATCAAAGCAATATATGAATTTCTGTCCCATACAGCAGCGTTGAATTGCACCTTATGGAAAAATCTTGAATGGCCATGATCTTTGGAGACACATTTTCCCGTTGTAAATTAAACAGGATGTTCGAGACCACCAAGCCTGCGCCGAATCCTTTTGTATAGCAGTGGCATGCAAATGGATAAATGAGATGAAAAGATGGATTATATGGCCCATCATTAAAGTAGTAAGTGATTCAACAATCTAGAAAACACATGGCAACTATTAACTACTCCTTTTAAGTTAAGGATCTGTATCAGCAAATTACGGTCATTGTATAATTTGTGATTTGGCATATGGGAAAGCTGGTTTTATTTGATTTCTGTTTATTCAGAGTTCAGCTGAATTTCACAGTTGCCTGATTCAGGCTGTGGGAGTTAGTCCTGAAAAGGTGTGTTGATGTGAGTACTGAGACATGTGGGTGCCAAGTCACAGGGTGCTATTGGCACTCAGGTGCCGTGCTATTTTCTTTTGAGATAATAGGTCACGTTCTGTACTTGGTGCAACACAGATGGGCTGTAATGACTTAATCAGGATGCAGTGAAATCCCTGAATGTTATGCCTCCTCTTGAGTGCATGGCAGCCAGGGAACAGAGTAAAATATGCAATGTACTGTGGTTGTGAATATTTTTTCTTTATTTTCTTTCCTGTTAACTCTTGCTTTATTTTCAATGAGATTCCCAGTGTCTGGATTCTGCAGGACTGGAATAGGAAAGGGGATGACTTGACTTTAGCTGCTGCCTTGCTGGCCAAGTGGTGCATGCAATTTTTGCAGGGTTGGGATACTTGCTCTCCCCTGACGGAGCGCAAGCAGTGCTGCTAAGAGCTGTTACAGTAACTGCAGGCATTTCTGCTCCTTATGCAGTGACCCACTTCTGTGGGAAGTAACATAGGCACCGAGGTACTGTTCCTGCCACAATGCTGTGCCTGCCCTGGCAGCAAAGAAGGAGGTCCTTTCCCCTGGGAGTCATCCCTACTTCAAAGAGGTATCCTTGGACACTGCTGAGTCAGCTCTAGCATAGAGACAGGGATTGGAAAATTTTGCTTTTGATCATATTCAGTCACAGAGAAAGGGCTTTCTGCAACAGCAGCAGTCCCTCTAAGAGCATCAGGCCTCACTGCGCACTAGATGTTGCAGAGCACCATCTCTTCCCCATCTTTTCTGGGGGTAGCGCAATTCCTGTGCAACATCTGACAGTGTTGCGTTTGGCAGATGTCACTGTTGCGTCTCTCTCTGAGAGGTCTGGGACAGTACTTGGCTCGGGAGGGCCACCAGATCCCCGCCGGGAGATGTGAAGGGACTGAATGGGGAAAGCAGTGAGCTGCCTTCCAGAGGGCTCTGCCTTCCTAGCACAAATGGGTTTCAGACTGAAAGGACAGGGCAAACGCAGAAGCCCTTGTTTACAGGCACATCCCAGACCATTTAACACTCTAAGAAAAGAGTCCTGCATCCTCAGGCATACAGAAATGCTACTGATTTGGGTGTTATGAGCATCACAGGAGTAAGAAAGAACCTCACAATTGTACTAAGCATTCACTGCAAATTTGAGATTGCAACAATTTAAAGTTAACATTACAGCAGCTTTGTTGTGCGCCTTTAGTAACAAAATAGAGCATGTCCTCTAGGACTAGGAAAGACAGTTCTGAAAACAATAAAGTGATATTTTTGCACATTATAGGCTTGTATTTTCAGACCTGAGTGAAGCTTATTGCTAATTTTAGAGAACCCGCTTTATGCATAGAGTAGACAGTTCATTAAGAAACATAATTCATAGAGCAAAGTTAACATTCTTTCCATTTTAAGAAATATTTGTTTCTAGTAGTCTCAAATATCAAAAAAGGAGTTTCTTGCTCAAATGCATTTTTCTTCTGAAGGCATTAGAGCAAGAGAAAAATAAAATATATTAGAATGCTAATTAAGATTTAGAACCATTTAAAACATCGCATTCAGAAAACAGCTGATAAATATGTATAATTATGCATATATATATATATAATATAATAATCCTTCCCTTTACAATCTAAAATCTTCATATAAATCTTGTCTTACCTATTAGGTAGCTCCTCTGTTACTTTTCTCAATCAATCAACTACGTTTAAAAACCAGATGAAGATGTCTGTCCCATATAGAAGTTTTTCAACAAATATTTGCTCTTCCAAAGAGTGATAATCTGGTTTTGTCTGTTATAAATTAACTGCTTTATAAACACCAAGTATTGTGTTTCCCATAAATGGCATAATGAGGAAGGGTTATATTCCAGTAAATACGCTATATCTTTCATGAGAAGCAAGAGAACAGTAAACTCTTTGCATCCAGCCCTTCAGCACCCTGGCAGGATGTGGCCCCGCACATCCAATTGCCCATGAGAATTATTTTACAGGCAGGCTCTGAGCTACTCAGTGGTGGAAGCAGCATCCAATCATGCTTAAAATACCCCCTTTTGTAAAAGAACAGGTCACTCTTCACCAAGGCAAGGGGGAACAAGAGAGAGGGAGGCAGCAGGTACAGAACATTTTTAGGGGTGTTGTCAGCTCCTCGCCCTGCAATTCGGCCGTCCCTTTTAGAGGAGAGACCAGGGCTCCACTCCCTGTTTCAAGAGCATGCCAACTACTCAGTAACTTATCAGTATGCCAAAATTAACTGACTGATAAACACTGAGTGATGTTTCTCCTATAAAAGACAAAATGGGGGAAGCTCACGTTCCTGCAAAAGTTGTACAGAGCTATGGGAAGTAAAAATAAACTTGTTGAATTTTCAGTTGGTCTTGCTTGGACAGATTTGACAGACTGGTTTTGGGTCTTGAGCATTATTAGTTGGGTAAGGCACATTCTTTAAGACAGATAGTTTATTCAGCAATTTCTGTAGTGTGGGCATGATCTAAACTTCACTATTTTGATCGTTGGCCTGATTCCAAATAAAATATAAACATGGAACTCCCTATCTTCCCCTCTTGCTCCTAAACTGCCTTTTAAAATACTCCCAAATGAAACAGAATATTTCATTCTGATTTGGATTGTAAAAGACAAAGAATTTGGCCTTAAAACTTGAGGTAAGGGGACTAGTCTCTATTTTTCAACTGACCTGAAGAAAAAGTTATTATATGCAGTCTAAGTGGAAGCATTTCCAGAGAAAAGGAAGAAGTTTTATAAAGCCCGTAAAGGACTTGGGCATCCAGGACTCCGTGCAAAAAGGCTCTTGTTTGTTGCTGGTGAGTATTACTTCTATAAAAGTGACAACAGTGTTTGCTTACAAAGGGCAAGATTTGATTAGGAAGTATGTAAGACCTGAATGTAGCCCTCCATGGTCTGACAAGGTTTGTATCCACATTGCAAGGACGTGTTACTGGAGGGCACTTGTGGGTGTTAAGCACTTAAGAAGGTCAGCAGAGGGGTCATGAAGGGTCGCAGGCTCTAGGTACCTAAATTCTTCCTTGGTTTAAATTCTTTTAAAATACTCTTCCAGTTAGAAACAATCCTGGTCATACTAGGCCCCAAGTATAGGCATTGTATTAAAGAACACAGGAACATAGGACAGGGTTACTGAGTGAAGGTCCTGCCCTAACATCAGACGGTCTATTCCCTAAACATAAAAAGCTCCACTGTGAATGTACCAGTGACTCCAGAACTTCAGTTCTCTGTCCAGATGACCGGACATTTTTTTTTCTACTTCCTAGTCTATATTTATTTGTGGTTAATTCAGTTGGATTTGAAATTCACATGTCTTCTCATTACATGGAACAAATTTGCATCTGATACAGTCGAACAAAGCTGTCTTACTGTGATGTGCTTCTGAATCTGTGCATCTTCTGGAGACTGCTGTACTGTGGTTGTGGCCCGAGGAGACAATACAAGGAAAACCTGATGCACACAAAACCATACCCAGCTTTTGTGCTCAGCAAAATTAGCATTGTTATTAGCAATGATAATAGGACCCAAGCCTCTTCCTAGCCCTCGCACCAGGACCTTGACACGCATGGTCACCACTGGAAGCCTTGCCTGAGTTAAGATGCAACAATATTGATATTTAATATTCAAAAGCTGAAGTCTTGTTTATAGATGGTAGTGAAAAGAAGGGTTTGAAGAAATCTGAAAGTCTTTGAATCTCTCAGTTAAATCTTTTCTGGACCACAAAAACCACATCAATCCTATTTTGTCTGGAAGAAAAAGAAGGCTGCTATGAAATGTACTGGCTGTGGGAATTGTCTTCCTCTCTAGTTACTCATGAAGCCCTTGCTAGTTTTTCATGCTGGGTAACACCTTGCTGAGAGTATCCTCCACACACTATCGTGAGTAACGTATTCCTCCCACCAACTACTATTTATATTGTCAGTCGCCCCTTGGATTCAACAGAGCTTTCTGAGCAGTAAAACACCACACAACATATGGGTAACACTCTGCCAAATTATACGTACTTGCACAGTGATTTACTCACTGTGTCACACAGGCAGAATTGCACTTTTCCACAGGTTAAGACAAAACCACCCCTGAGACCAGAACAAGCAAGGGCAATACATGTGTATTGCTGCCCAGTTGCGTGTCTGCTGGGAGCTTGTGGCAGCACGGTGCTGAGGCTGGGCAATAGGCAACTGATATGTCAGCAGTTGAGCTAAAGACCGTCTGTTCTCTAATAGACAAGTTTTTTGGATGCATATACAGCTCTGCAAAACTTGGCAGTGATTATGTAGTCCAGGTTCTCACCAATCTGTTTGCCAAAGGCCCTGTGACTCTTGGGTACCTGGAGGAAGATACTGCAGACGCAAGCTCAGCTGCTTGTTCCAAATATTCGGAGGATTTCTGTTATAAGCCCCTTTCATCCTTTTGCAGTTCTTCTTGTGGGGCTGGAAACACCTCTGCTTCAGTGGCTGCTTTTCCTCTTACTTAGCTTCCCCAGTCTGGTTTAGGAAACCTTCAGTGACCGTGGAGCAACCAGTCATCTTAATATTTGGTTTGTTTTGGGCTTAGGTTCCCTGTGCTAACTGTGGTTCCTTCCAATTACAAGCTCCCTGGTACAGCAATGGTGCTTGCTTAGGTAATGCCCCTGTTTCACATGCCGTGCCCCATTTTAGCAATGTTTGTAACTTGACCACAGCTGAGCTGCAAAATGGGCTATGAGGTATGATGGGCAGGACTGCAGTACCAAGAGATAAAGTTCCGTGAAGGAAACTGGTGATTTAATTAAGTGTATCATCTGTACCAGGTTCCCAGTAAGAGATTTTTTGGAACTGAGTTTCTTGCCTTGCTCAGCCAAGGTAGTAACCAAATAGATATGTTTCACTCAAGGCCCTGCGAATTTCTGTTCCCAGCTGCTGGCTACCCATTTGGTTTCTCAAGGATATTTACCCCTGTCTTGATGGAGCTAGTTGAAATCAGTCAGAGATATTGTCCAGGCTGGAGTTTGATGAGAAGAATTAAGGTAAAAAGTGTTAATTTAGGAAAATATTTGGGCTGAATGTGATCTAACCTCTTCCACGTTCCTTAGACTAAACAAAATACCAGTGTACCAGGAGTAGTGCAGGAGATATACAGAGACAATTTTGAAGGATCTATATTTCTTCTGAAGTCTCACTGTGAAATTACTCATAACACATAAACTAACATGCTCTAACAGTTATAAAACAGCTCTTTATACAGTCTCTTGAACATAGTTTGTCAACGAGATGATTCATCAAGGTAGCTGCTGCTTCTGCCACTCAGAGAGTGCTCATTATAATTGAAATCAGCTGGATGCGAACACCCTGAAGGCTCCATACCTACACTGTTCATAAGCCTGACCCTTTTTGTAGAGAACTAGGCCTATGCAATTGTTCATATGGGAGGATTCCTGTAGTGAAAGCATCTTTGAAAGGCGTGTATTCCTGCATCTTACCTGGGGTGGGCTGGGTGCCTTACCATACCAGACAGGCAAAGCAGTAAAGCTATAGTATTACATAACAGAGGGCTGAAGTATCTCCTTTGTATTTTCAGCTTCACAGTCAAGTGCTGTCTAATTGTCCTTGAACACACAAATAAAATTATATTTGCCTGTTAATAGGACATCTTACTATGGAAGCTTTTATAGGGAATGCAAAAATGATGAAACGCTGTAATAGTGTGTCCAGAGAAGTACTATCAATTTTCAGTAACAGGTAAGACAATCATCCATGAGCTATGATGAAAGTAGGATGAATCCTGCTTTATTCCAGGGGATGGAGTAAATGACACTTAAAGTCACTCCCAGCCTTGTTTCCTGTGATTCTCTGACTCACAGCAAAGGAACATTTGCCTTCTCAATAATTTATTTGGGCCATGTTTTTACATACAAGAATTCAAGAGCTGCAGCAGGGGTGGCTGGTGTTTGCCTAGTCCCCATGGAGCCAGCAGGTGTCATCAGAACCTTTATTTCTCTGATGGGAAGAAGGATAATTTTGTGTGTTTGGACATCTGCCCTTCTCTGTGCCTTACTACGTTTGTCTCACGAGGCAGGACTTAAGCAGGCAGGAGACACAAAGTTAAACAGCCGGCACTGGAAGAAACTTCTGTTGTCCTGGGAGGGCATCTCAAAGTTTCTCCAGTAGATGTGAAATGCAAGTGTATTTCTATTTTAAATTCCTGCAAAAAAATCAACTTTAAAGGCAGGAATTACAAAGTGTGTAAGAGATTGGTATGTCTAAGGGGAAAAAAAGTTGTTATTGCATCTTCAAAGTGGCAGAAAATATTGACATCAATTACTTCTGATTACCTGAACTTGGAATATGATGTATTTTCCCACTATTCCTTATCCAAATTCCATGTTTACATGCACTGTGCATGCCTCTCCTTACTGCTGCGGTAATCAAGTTAAGTTCCTGTGACTTGCATTCTTTGACTGTCTGTCCTGAAGCAATTACCTGATGTAATGAAGAAACCTCTGCACTTTGGCCTCTGTAAAAGACAAGCAAAAGATGCCTGCCTGCACTTGTGAAATGTGCTGAGGTTTACTAAGTACCAAATGAGTGCAAGTTAATGTTATCCACATTGCCCAGAGCAGCTGGCAAACAGCTCTGCATTGTGAGTTTGGGGTTTTTTGTTCGTTTTTCCTTTTAAACATGGATATCAATACAGTAACCTGCTACAGGTCTGGTACTAGTTCTTATGGCTTGAGCATGGGCTTCCTGTAGGCTGCATGTGGTGGGTATTCAAAAGCAACTCTTCTTCCTAGAGAAAGTATGTACCTACCTGGCTGTGCTTTCACAAAGTATTTAAGGAGGGGTTAGTTTTCATACAGGACTTGGTACCTTTGTTCAAACTGCTCCAGCACTTTACTCTACTTGGTCTTCAATAAGACAAGTCAGTATCCGTGTGCTTCTGTTCATTTCTGCATGCCAGTCTTGGGACCAGTCCCTTCTTGAGATTTTGAAAGACAATATATGAGTTTACCTGAAAACAATAAAACTAAGGTGGAGAAGCAAGGCAGATAAACAAATCTTTAAGAAGACATGAACATTTTTTTCAAATACCATATGAAGCTGTCATATGGCAACAGCATAGTTCTTGCGAGTTTGAGTTAAAAGGATAATAAATTACATGCTGTTACATACAAGAAACATCCATAGTGATCAGTCTCAAATGTAAGGCCAGAAACACTGGGTGCTTGTGTCTGTCACTCAATCACATATATAATATTAATTTTCAAGAAACAGACATACTATACTGAAGACCTACTATCAGTTGAAAATTTGTAACTAATATTTCCACTGTTTCCTTCCCATAAGGAAAAATATTTAGACAGTGAAATACTTAAATGGACAGCAACCCCTGCCTATGAGCTCTGTGGGGACTAAAATATGATTTTCTTTATATTTCATAAGAATATTGCATTTAATATGTGGGCAGTGCCAGATGTGAGGTGTTAATTATTCATTTCCTTGATTTAAGTGTTAATGTCACTTAGCAACCTTACCTTTGAAATGGAACTTTTTAACGATGCACATACATTGCTAGTGAGAATAACATTTATATTAGAAAAATTATTTGGGAAATGGAGCAAATGCGTGAATCTCTCTCACTTCTGTTGGGAACCAGGTGAACAGTTTATAGTTCTTTTGAGACGCTTCCTTAGGGTACTACAACACCTGGTTGATCTTCACAGTTCCTGATATTTTCTGGCAAATGCGCCATCCAACTTTGCAACTGTGACTCAGTGAATTTTCAGCTTTTTTTTTTAAGGAAATTCAGGTTATACTTTCTGTGTCTCATTCTCTCTCCCCTGCCTTCTCTCCATTCCATTTTATATATTTTGAAAGTATTCTCTTTGTGCATCCAATCTGACAAAATGATAAAGGTCTGAAACATACCAAATTCATACAAATTTAACGAAGTTGAATGACCTGATCTAGGACACAGACACTTTTACAGCCTGCACTGTGGGAGGAGCTGATGAGCTTGTCTTTGTTAGACATCAGAGAAGCCACACCAGAGCAGCCATGGAAACCAGGTTTCACTGATTCTGTAGGCCATATAACTGTTTATATACACAAAAAATAGTGCATGGGTTTGCTTTTGGATATTTATTTTTATGCTGGTAAGTTAGGCCCGTCAGTGTGTTGGAGGTAAATGCAACCTTAATATTCACTTGCTGGATAACAAACAGTAGTGTAACATGTTCATGCTGAGCAGTTTTTATATAAGTATCCACATCTAGAGGGTGATAGGACAGCTGGAAGGAGGGGAGAAGAAAAGGAAGACAGTCAAGGTAGCAGGAAGCTGAGACTTTACTGAACAGAGTTCAGAAATAATAACCATCCTTGGAGACACTCAAAACCTGGCCCAAGATTTCATCAATCCATGAAGAATAACTGGCCATTAAAGGACTGTTCCTTGGCTAGCAGCAGCATTTTGCCATGTACTTGGCACTGACAATGCAGTCTCTTTGGATGCTGACTCACTCAGAGTAGAAAGTTGTGTTCCCACAGGACGTGGACCATGGGCCAGCTTAAAGTACCTTCACCGTCAGGGCCTCTGTGAAGATCCAGCTGTAGGTCAGTCTTGCTTTTCTGTGCTACAGCCATAAGCACAATATCAGCACTGCTCTATATGCCTTTTCTTGGAAAGATTCCTGGTCTCCTGCAGTCAGGATTTTGTGCCAAACTGAAAAAAGCCTGTAATACACTGTATTATATATTCCTTCAAAGAGAGTGGTGTCTCCAGCGTGGGAGCAGTCTTACTTCAGACACTTCCTGGCTCTGTGGCCGGATCAGAATAAGTCACTGAACACATCCAAGACATCCTTCTTACCTCCCAGAAGGCCTCATCTAGCATCTTCAGTTGTTCCTTCTCAGTGATTTTTGAATGAAAGCACCTATTTTGCTCCCTATATAATGAAACAATTTTTGGATCCCACTGAAGTCACTCCATAGTGAATGATAGTAACCTTGGTCAGCGGCTGATTATAGAATGAATGTGAGATTTCTGCATCATATAATTTGCCTTTGATGGGGGTATTCATTTTTCTTTTTGGCATTGTAAAGAGCATGGAAGCATTTGCATTGACAGGAGGTTTAAATTACAATTCACCACCCATTCTTCTTCAGCGAGCAGTGGTGTCTTCAAGTTCGAGTCATTGTCCTTCTAAAGGACAGCCAGTCCTGTGGTCAGACTTCTTGTCAGCCAACATTTCTATTTAGTAGAAGATAAACGTAGGGTGAATATGATATTGCAACTACATTTTATTGAGCGAGTAGCTATATTTAACAAGACTTTGCTCTCTCTGACCAACAGGAAAACAAGTGCTCTTGTGAATGCCATGAATAGCATGAAATTAAGGACTCTGTATCAAGAGAGTGCTTGAGAACAGACTTTACTCTGTAGCATCATGGTTCATACACTTGTCACCCAAACTTGTATCTTCAGCTTGACCATAGTTATCTTATAGATTAGGCACATCATATCCATAACATGCATTGGAAGATCTAAGCTTGGACACAAAGATGTTCTGCAGTCCCTTTCTGTAGTAAGAATACAGTCATTGGACTTTGATACTTGTGGTAGGTCAGAGCCAGTGATAATCCACCTTGTCTGTATTCTGTATAGGTTGGACTGTATAGGCCAATGTCTTTGCTTCTAACATGCTCCAGACGCCAGGTCTCCTTCTTAGACTTGTATATGAGCAACGTGGACTGTATGTGACAATGTGCTCGGATGCTCAGACTCCTGCTATTGTGTACGAGATCAAATCGTTCTTCCCAGGTAATGTATTACATGATGGGCTACAGAAGATGGACGTCTGCTAGGAGACACGTCAGAAGCACTAAAGAGAACATGAAAAACAGAGAACTGATGTTTTTCATCTGAAGAAAGAAAGCTATGAGATACAGACCATTACAATAACAAAGAGAGGAAAATTAGCAGTCTTTTCAGTGTGGATACGTTTCGTCATTGTATCAGTACAATTTAACTGACATAGGGCTGTCTACGTGAGGAAATAATGCAGTGGAACTGTGATGGGAAAATGTTACTACCCTAAATCCTTCTGTGGTCTTTCATTCCAGTGTAAGAGTGACTTCTTGGTTGAGCTTAAACTCTTTGCCAGGTGACAAATTTAAAACTCTGGAACTATATTGCTTTAAACTAATCCTTTAGATCATAGCAGAACCTTGTTCTTGTGTCCATAAAATTTTAATGTGAAGGTGGAACTTTTCATCAAATACAATTTTTGGAAATCAATGCAACTGTTTCTGCCTTTTTGACCAAAATTCGACATGTGAAGCCTTTCAAAACTCATGGCTTCCACTGCTAGCTAGCACCACAGGAGTAGATATATTGCCCCCTCGCCCTGTGTCTGTGTGACTCCCATGCTTCCCTGACTTACAGAGCAGCTCTTACCCTGGGTGTGCCCAGACCTGCCATGGTGTGATGGGTTTTGGGTTCTCACTGAGAGCCAAGCCAGTGAGAGACTCCCTGTAGGAGCAATTATACTGCCACAGCTGTGCTTAGAGAAGTGCAGCTCGTGCTGCTCAGGGGAAGTGGCATAAACAGTCTCCATATCAAGCAGTTGTATAATGACATAACTGTATTACTTCACCGAGCAGGCTGTGGGTTTAACTGTCCTTGCTCAGGCAAGGACCAATTTAGTAATTAATTATGCACATGCTGTAGTTTATGTTGGTAACAGCACATCTAGTTCGAGTAGATGTGATAGATGCAGGTGTTGAGGCCAGTCTGCAGCATGATACTGAAAGCCTGCAGGCAAACAAGCTCTAACAGTTGAAGCCAGGCTGGAAATTTCGTCCTAAGCACTCATGAAATGTAAATGCTTCTTCTCTTTTTCAGTCCTGCTGAAAAGAAAAATAAGGTGTGCAATGGAGTCTTTGCCCAGAGTTTTATCTACTAGTTTAAAATCGAGCAATAGGGCATGGAAGAAGTATGCAAAGTCAGCATGCTAGCTGCAATGCAAACATGAGGGTTATCTCAAATTTACCCTGAGAGACTGGAAAACAAAGATAGAAGCTAGCAAAGCATTTTCTCATAGAGTCTCCACTGTGCATTGAGAGTATCTTAGCCACAATCTTCTATAGTCCTTTGCTTTAATTATAATAACAGCGGTTAACACTTTTGTGACCCCAAAACATACAAAAAAGATGAGAGTGTTTGTGTGTGTGTTGTGTGTGTGCACGTGCAGGCACATTTGTGTGTGAATGCATCTGTAGGAAAGAAATACGATGACACTGAACACAGGTAAATGCCAGGACATCAAGCAAACAAGTGCAGAGCTGGCAGGACTTGGGCTGTGCCCCTTTGCCCACTAGGTTTTGCTCAGGAATGGTGGCAAATTGCAGTCAACCTGAGAGCAGATCTGGGGAAGGAAGCTGAGAAGAAAGCATGCCTTGGTGGAGCACACTCCAGCCAGGGAGGCCCTGCTGGCATGTCAAGCAGCACCAGCACCGCTCAGTGGTGGGGGGCAGCAGGCAGGAGGGAGCAGAGTCCTAGGAACCACCGTTTCTTCTGTATCTCAACAGTGATGCATTTGAGCTGGGGAGAAACCTCTGTTATAAAGTGCTGTCATCACAGTCTCCCAGTAATCTCAAAAATGTCCAGATTTTGTGCTACCTTGTTGTACCTTCTTGCTCACTTCCCTGTCTGCATGGGGTGTGGGGCTCACCTCTTCCTGAAGCACTTACCAAGCCATTGAGATATGTCCTGTGTTGGTAAATGTAACCTGCGTTGGTTACAGTATGATATACATGGTAGGCAGAACTAAGCTGGTTGTCTTGAAGTGTGTATTTTTGACTCTGCGATGATATGGTGATCCCAGTTGTCATAGCCTAAAAATGTGGGTTTTGCTCATATCAGGTGAAAGGGGACATTTGGAAATTGGTATTTCTTCTACAGGGAAGATCACACCTCCAAATGTGGCAGCAAACACACTTATACTCCTGACTTCAGACTTCCAGCTTCATGCAAGTCTCTCCTTTCCCCCGCAGTCCCCATCTGTGCTACCTGGGGAAGGACAGCACACGCAGGGGCACGGCGCGGGTGACACTGGGGCTCTTGAATCATGGTCAGTGGCTCTCTGCTTGGCAGTGAGGCTGAAAGCCACAGCCCCGTGGCTCCTTCCACCTGAGCTCCTGTTTATCCTCAGCCCTCACTGTAGGGACGTCCCTGGTTTTCTGACCAAAGTGGCCTTGCATGTGGCGCTGCTCATCCTAGTGGCCATGGGCAGAAGGCGGCCGAGGAAACATCCTGTGCTAACCAGGGAGGCTGAGCTTTCTGCAGCCACCATATTAAACACACCCTTTGTTTCTTTCTTGCATTTGTATTTCACTAAGTCTGGAATCATTAGAAAGTTTTTCTTCTGTGACCAGAGGAAGCCAACTTCATGAAGAAAAATGCATACGAGATCTGCCTGTTGGGAAAGACTGCTGAGTCAGCCAGGCTCCCCTGAGCCATGCCGGTGGGCTACGTGGGATGCCATCACCCTCGCTGCCTGGTGTGATAGGCTGAGCTCATTTCCACCGCAAAGCCACTCCAGAAGTGTATCTTTTCCCCAGTACTGTATGAGGAACTCAGGATGTATTTTGAGAATATATGAAAAATAAATCCTTCTAGTATATATTGCTAAAGCTTTTGTTAAAGTTTTGAATGTTATACAAATATTAAGTCATGCTAGACTTTTACCTGAGGCCAAACATGTTACATTAGTAAACAGTCATCTCACTCGCTTTGAAGCCAGCTATTTCAACACACTAGGTAGTCTAATAACCTCTCAGCTGCATCACTTAGCAGGCAAATAGTGTCTCTGTGTTAAAAACCATAGCAAACCCAGGGATATAAAATAGTGGATAGAACTAGATCAAGCTGTAACATAAGTACTTCAAATTCCTATCTTCAGATTGCCTGGAGAGCAATCACAAACACAACCAAATTCTCATGCTGCTCTCCTACAACCAATAACCCGCACAACCACATTCACACCTGGGCTGCAACAAGCTGTCCTTAAAAATACTGGCTGTTGTCAGTGCCCCAACAGCAACAAGACTGTATGTTTCAATGTCAGTTCTGGTTCGAGGCTGAGCACTCTAGGAGCGGTGATTTTGACACAGGTGAAAGAGTACACAGGGGTTTTGCCACAGCAACTTCTGTGTAGCTGTCACAGAAGGACAGTCGCAGTCCTTTACAGCTGAGAAGATTTGTTTCTAAATAGTTTTTCTATGTAACCACGAAGAAAGCAACCTACTAGAGTTTTTAGCTGTGATTACACCTCCTCTCGGTGAGCTGCTGTCCCATGCCAGTGAGTAGAGGCATGCTGATGCCTTCCACTAATCTGTAGCTGACTGGCTCAGTTACTGAAGATAAGACAGAATAAATAATGATGAAATCTTATTTCTTATTGCTATCCAGAAAAAAAAAAAAAGTGCTTTTGATCAAGTTGCTAAATATCTAGTGACTGAATAACAGAGTATCAGTGTATCAGATAAGATAAGGAGGCAAGGAAAAAGGAGACGGACACATGCCTGTTGTATTGCCTTCCAGACTAATGAAGCAGTTTGAAATACTGTCCATGGGACAGGTCTCCTCTGACCACCTCAACAGAGTGGAGGGGAGCCTGCTAGCCCTGGAGTGGTGACCCAGAAGGTCCCTGGGCTCAGGTCACAGTCTCCCGCTGGGGTGTCCCCTTGCACCCAGGGGGAGTGGGGGCAGTCAGGGTCTCCTCCCTGCAACTGCCCAGAGCTCACCGCTCTGTGACATGGCCAGCCCCATGCCAGCCTTCCCCTACAGTCTTGCCACCCAGCTGTGGGGAAGAGCTGCAAGTCCTGTGGTCCAACACCTGGTAGGGGGCTCGATGGGAGGGCAGGCCAGACAAAGGTCCTTGGAGGAAGATGGGAGTGGTGTTTTAGGGGGGGATGTTTTCTTTCTAAAACATTGGTTCTTTATGTGCCATCACCTAGGTACTGAGAGAAGGGGCCTTTGGAACACTGGTATCATTCTGTGAAGCTGATCTTGTGCTAAAACACTGCTTTTTGGGTATACCCATGATGAACTCCTGCTCCTGCTCCAAATACCACAAAAACTGGCATCCAGAGCAGCTTTACCATTCCCTTTCCAGACCCAGCATGTGGCCACATGTGAGTCTCTTGTGTATTTATTTCGTGGGCTTCTACCCCCCTTCCCTTCTAGGTAACCTCTGGGATCATCCTGCCATAGCCGGGGTGCTGCATGCACCATGTTCTCTGCTTCCCTATGGGTGCTGGCATCCTCCGACTTACTTACTGCTGAAATGGGGATTGTGATGCCGCAGCCTCAATGTGCCCTGGGGCTGCTCAGCTGCCACCTTCCCCTTTTGCCAAAGAGACGAGTTGGACAGGTCTGTTGTCACTGATACATCACTGCATGTGGTATGTCAGCCCTTCAGGTGTCGCTTGGCAGAGGGAAGAAAAGCTGTGGACAGTCATGGGGTAGCAGGTGCTGGTGCCTCTGTGTTGAAAGCTCCCGTTTTCCCCAGCCCTGGGGTCTTGTTTGGTATCTCGAACATCCTGCAGTAATTACAATGACAGAGAGCAAGTGAGATATTAGTCATGCTTGTTCACATCTGTGGCCTGCAACAGCCCCCACCTTGAGTCTCAGTCAGGGGAGTGCTATGTTTTCCGGCAGCACTGTCTCTTCTCCTAAGGCCAGGGCTCTGGTCATGCTCCTCCTCCAGATCCACGCATTTCAGAGATTACCTTGCTCTATATAGGGTATTTTCATATTGCATATAGGAAGCAGTAGGGCTGTTCTGTCCTTTGGCTCTACCCAGGTGTGCAGGGGACTTGCTGATATTACCAATTTTTTTGCATCCAAGTAATATAGTAGGTGGCTTGAATTCCCACCAATTTCTTATGCTCAAAATCCTGTTATGGTGAAAAAAGCCCCACGCCTTGTACGCAACGATGAGAATTTATCAGTAGTATATTTAAAATTGTAACAGTCTTTTACCCAAGAATTATTAGTCTGGTTACAATACTAAGGCTTGCAGTTCAGATTATGTATACTTAAAATTAATTTAAACAAACTTTATAGTATCTTCCCCATTCTCTGGTGTTATGCTCACCCTTCCTCTGCTCCACTGGTTCCTCAGCTCAGTGACTTCAGCCCTCAGGGAAGGGGACAGCAGGATGGCTGCATCCTGCATTCTTGCTGGGAGGAGTATGAGGGTGGTGGGTGCAACCTCTGTGCTCTGCTTGGGGTCATTTTGATACATTTCCTTGCATGGTCTACCCCTTACTCTTCCTTCATTGGTTCACAGGTCCACATTACACCTGAGTTTACTACCTGTGCTGTGTTTTACATACACTGGGTACTCAATCCCTGTTCTCATAGTTATCCCCCAAACAGGTTTTACCCAGCTCCGAAGGCTGCAATCCTTTGATAATAAGTAAAGAAGCACTGGCAAGCTGTTTGTAGCCCTGAGGCCTCCAGTACCATCCTGTGCCTGTACTCTCGAGTACCCTGCTATCATCCCGCCGTGCCTGTACTTCATTTTTCATTCTAGGGCCATAGACACTTCACTCTATGCAGAATAAGTACTTGTTCTTAATATCTCCCAGTTAGAGAAATATCTATAGTTGTAACAATATGTAAACGTTATTCCATACAATCATATAAAGCTAAGGAAAAATTTAAACAAATTAGGTAATAGCACCTGATTGCTGGATAATTACTCTTACAAACAAAGAAGCTAAAACAAAACCCCAGGCAGGCCAGGACAAGTCCAGCAAAGCCTGACAAGTGCAGAGACCTGAGGCCTGCGCTGTTAATTTGACACAAAGCATGTAGCTGTGTTACAAGCAACAACACCGCTGTGTTTGCAAGGCTAAAGGTTATGCTGACCCACATCTTTCTTCATGCTGAAAAAGAGCTATCAGATTACACCTGCCTGAAATGTGAATGGGGAGTTTCTCCCTTTGTAGGGCGGCTGAAGGACGTGGGGAAGTGACCAGGTACAGCCTTGGATGATGGTGAGAAAGGAGCAAAATGTACCCCAAATGCCTCCTTCCAGAAGTGGTGTGTAAGCCAGGGAGGCTGTTGCAGTCTTGGGATGTGGTACTTGGACCCTTGGAGGCTGTCGGGCTACAGCCGATGGTGTGGCCCTGGTGCAGTCAATGAAATGGGACTTTCTGCCTGGCCAGGGGACAACCAGGTCACCCAAACCTGGCATCACCACAAGCACAGCTGTGAGTCCCATCCCCATGCTCATTAGCTGTGTCAGCCGTGTCAACAGCTAATGAACCTGGTCGTTAATTGCCCCTGAGATGCACTTCTGTCTCGTTTATAGCCACACATTGCCCATCACACCGAATGGGAATAGCTCAATGGCCTGAAGCCCAGCCTTTCCGCCCAGCCTTTCTGCCCAGTCTTTCCTGCTCTGCTGTGAGTGCCCTCGAGGTGGTCTGCGGGAGGCAAGGAGCCCTATTGCCTCCCACCCTCCATTTCTTGGGAAGGAAGAGAGCAAGACCTGCTGCTGGAGCAGGTACTACAGCCAAGCTGGCAGCGTTCACCTCCTGCACGAACAAACGGTGCCGGTGGGTGGGAGGGATAAAATGTTAGTCTGCAGGAGGGAGAGTGGGAGGCTGTGAAAAAGATCTGGTGCGTAGAGGAAACACGAAGAGCAAGCGTAATAGGGAAAATCTGTTTGGTGTTGCTTGCAGCGACAAGAGCAGGATTAGGAGAGTAGGGCTTGGTGGATGGGGGGGGAGAGATGAGAACGGGCCACATAACAAATGGCGCAGTGCAGCACGGACGTAGGCAGGGAGCAAGCTGTCTGCTGCTCTTTTGTGCTAAGTGTGGTGCCTGCCTCTTCTTCAACACTGTCTCTGGCAAATCCTGCAGTGGAAAATCACAGCACGATGTCAATACACCAGGAGCTATTGCCTGATGAAACAAGTCTGGCAGACGGCTCCCGGACACCGATCTTGGCATTGGCAGGAAATCCCCCATGGGAACGACAGACACCCCTCGTCACCACCACTCTGTCTTTCCATGGCTGGCACACAGGTACCACCTCACCTGCTGTCCCTGCAACATCCCAGCACATTTTACAAACACAGAGAGATTGTACAGGAGATGCAGCGAGAGGGAAAGCACAAGCTGCAGAGCATCAGTTCTGTGTAGCAGCTTGTTTGCTCCTGCACCTCTCTCCTACGGCCCTGTGGGCTTATTTTCCTGGAATACGGGAGGAAAACAGAATTCCCACATCCTGCTTCTGAATGGGGCACGTGTCTGTGAGAGCACCAAGATACCGAGGGTAGGAAAGAAAGGAGTCTCCTTCCCAAACTATGGATTAACAGCCTGCAAAAGCTGATGTAGTTGACGTGAGGGATTCTCTTGATCTTCAGATTTCTCCCAGAACCACATGGAGACAGCCTTCCTCCTACTATGCTGTGTTTTTATGTATATGTCTCCATCCACTCCAGAATGGTTTACAAGGGAGTGAGCAATATTTAGTCTTGCAGCTGACATGAGTAACTGTGCATCTGGGACCTCTGTCTCTTCCACATTTCTTGATGTAAACTGAGGATCACTCTACTAAAATCAATTATGTCAGTTTTTCAATTGGTGCAAATTGGTGAGACTCTAGGGCATTCAATACATAGCTAAGGATCTCACCTCTTTGAGCTCTCTCATACCTAAGGCTTTTACTGTTGTTTTGCTGGATGCCCTTTCTTTAACAGCAGTTAACAGTAGGAGTGATAATGGCTAAGACTGACCCTGTTGATGCTGCACTGTGCAGCCATATTTCAGGAAGACAAGAAACCTGTACAGTCAGATAGGGTGCCTTATGAATTATTGCTGTGTGGATGTCGGGCCACAAAGCCACCCAAACAGATGGAGGCGAGTGCAGGAAGGAGCCAGGAAGCTGATGTAGCGCACATGCATCTCTCTCACTGGGAGTCCTGCCATCAATGCTTATGAGTTGTTCATACACTTGTCTATACAGAGACTGTGTCTATTTAGTCAAAAAACACCGTCAAGCACCATATATGAGAGTTAACAAGAGCATTTTACGAGGAACACAGAGCAGAAAGGGGGCTATCCTTTTGACTGTGAAAGGGGAGACAGTGCTTTGCACCAGACTGATAAAATCACACTTGCTCTTAACTTCACAGAGGGCGCACAAGATCTTGCTGAGGCTCTGTTAGCTTCCCAAGCCATTTGACTGCTCCCAGCATGACTCCTGATGCTGTGACACCATGTCATCTCCTTCCAAAAACCACAACTGTAGGGAATAAAGGGGCAACTGTGCTCTTTCTGGTACCTGTTACCAAGGCAGGTCTGTTGAAAGTGATCACCAGCCAGCCCTCAAGCTGCCTTGTGTCCTACCTGGGTGCCTGCCACCACCCCCTGGGTCAAGTGATCTGCTTATTGGGTGCTCCCTACCTACTTTGTTGGCTGTAAAAGGACAGCACTTGGAATATCTACAATTTTCTAGACCCTCATTATACATTTTCCATAAATCTCAGCTGACAGTATGCTTGTGTAATTGCCATTCAAATACCTCACCTGCCCATCCAGCTACATCCTCCTTCTGACCACTGATGGATACATGTGTGAGAAGTCAGCTACTCGCATGGGCTATCTAAGTCTGTTGAATTGGCAATACGTGGTTGAAAGTCTTCAGGTTCAAGACCAGATTTGATCCTCCTGCTCCGTTTTGAGCTGCAAGAAACTCAGGAAGATTTGTGGCTAGATTAATGCTACAGATGATAAAAGGTTTCTGGTGGAGAAAGGAAATTTCTTTCTCTGTTGAAGACAGCTTTTCACATTCCCAGTGCTGTCTCCATTAGAAACTTCAGTCTCCCGTGGCCCTGCATTGTTGATCCAACTCTTCCCATCTCTTGTTTACTTACTCATGGTAAATTACAACCACTTCTGCTTTGCTTGCAAGAGTGTTAATCACTTTATCTGCTATTCTGGCTGACAACCACCTATTAAGCAGGAGTCTTCCATTGTAATACAAATGTCTCTCTCTGAATGCTGGCAAATCTTAGGTCTTTCCTTGGCTTTCAGTCAAGTAAAAAAGGAATCCTTTGCTAGCTGAATTGAAAATATTTTCCTTGCTTCCTCTTAAGCAAGTGTCATGGTCAATACCAAAAGGTTTTGATAATGACGTAGAATGAAAACTCTTGCTAAAAAGGAACCATAAGCTGGGTACTAAGCTGGTACAAATGGAAATAAATCATGTCATGCAGTTTCACATCTTCTTTAATCAGTAATAGCAAGCAGAATTCACTTCAGCTAGTAATAGTTGGGTTAACTATTTTTCCTATGAAGAGTGTACTGTTTGTATCTCTATCAAAAATCAGCATGAGGAAGGGTCGGTTGAATTCAATGGTTGGAGGAAGAGACATTGTCACTATTTCAGCAGCAGTTGCTGCTGCTGCCTCAGTACCTCTCTCATCAACATCCAGAGCAGCCTTATGAACAACCTAGAAAAAAAGAAAACAGACAGTCATTCTGGGCAGACAACAGCCATCTGAGAGATCAATCAGACCTTTTTAAAGCAGCCCTGCTTTGGAGGATCCACTGAGAAGTGAGTAGGGGCACCAGAGATGTGAGCTGTGTTGTCGTAGTCGTGGCTGCTTTAAATGAGGAACAGGACAGAACTACAGAAATCTCCTAAAAAAAAATAAATCCCAGACTATTTTTCCTCTGTCCCAAAGACTGGATGAAGTATGGAGGCTCCACTTGTAAGAGCTTGTCTGCACCTCCGAAACAGTCTCCAGGGTGGGAGGACAGACTGTTGTGTGCCCAGAATCATTAGCATCTTCCCTCAAGGAGCCAGGGGTTGATGTTCCTCTCATGTTCCAGATACCCTCCAAGAGATCTCAGCCAATACCAATCTTGGAAAAAAAAAGATGTGCAACAAACTAATCTGATCTCCACTGTCACTGAGGGCCAAACTCCTCTTGTAAGCTTCCAGACTGAGGCCAGTGTGAGCCCAGCTGCAGGCAAGCTGGGAAGCTGGGAGCTGTATTTAGCTGGTGTTTCTGGATGCTACCACAGAGTGGTTTTCCTGCATGTTCGTGAAAGAAAGGAAAGGGCTGACAGCCACAGACTTACTTTAGAAACCTTCAGCTCTGGGGCGCCGGTGATGCCAGAGAGATCTGCCTGGTCGGTGAACACATCCACAATTCCCATCTTGCTAAGGGTGTTCATTATTTCATAGCTCCCAGAAATAGAAAATTTGGGGAAGCAGAGGCTCACTATTCTGTTAGGTAGAAGAGAAACACAGGAGGTGGTGAGAAGGATCTTTCTCTGAGGTAAATGATGGTGAGAAAGCTGTGTAATTCCCATGAGGGTCAAACCCCAGGGGGCTGGACCAGCCCTGAGTGTACAATATGAGCACTAATTCAATTGCTGGTGCTTCTCATGGTGATACAGGCACTGTCATTCATAATAATAACAATAACAATAGTAATATCTATCTGGTGATTTGCTTCAGCAAATCTGAGAGCACTGTGCAAAGGAGGACAGCAATGAGAGCCCCTCTTTACAGCCAGAGAAGATGAGGTGCGGAGGTGACAGCCCACGTTGCCCAAGCAGGTACAGACCTGACGGGGGCACAGACAGTCTGCTGGGGGGGAAGTGCGGCAAACCCCAGCACTTCAAAGCAAAGCAGTGTTTTTGGCACAGCTGTGGCATTTGGCATGGCTTCAGGGAAGGTCTGTGCCTGGCTGCCTGCACCTTTGGACACCCTATCCTTTAATCGTCTTCCTCCCATGGGCTGGCCACAACTGAATTTGCCTTTCCCTGTGAGCTATCTGTAGGCAGCTCCTGCTTAGTATGCATTCTGTTGGATTTCTCTTCATGCACTGTCTAGGGATCCTCAGACCCTCCAAGTAACCTACTGTAGTGATTACCCTTTAGGTAGCTCAAGTCTTTTGCTGTCTCACCCAGAGATAGCTTGGGTTGAACAGCAAAATGGATGGGATCCAAACCCCACTGCTGTAGCCTTTATGTGATACTGCCCAGTGCACTGGAAGATGATGGGACCAAGTGTATTAGCACCGGCATGAACATAATAGTAGAACAGAAATTGCCATTTGGTTCTCACAACCTCTCCTATGAAGAACTTATTCCTTTGTTGATCTTGAAGGAACTTGCACCAAGAATTCATTTAGATAAGGATTTTCCTGATTTTGCAGCTGAAAATTATACATTTTTATTTTTCATATTTGAGGTGTCATGTTATTAGTTCATATGCAGTTTGCTACCCATTATGTTTCTATTAACTGTGCTGGCATTTCTATAACAATTCACCAAGAATCATGGGTGTGAACTGCACAGCCTGATTAGTCATGAATCAGGGCAGAGCTTGGTAAATTAGGCACAAATTAACTTGATATTAGTCATCTGCTGGTGCTAAGATCTTTTCCCTCCCAGATAAACAGGGTTGTAAAATGTGTTAGCTGATGTTAGTGTCAATGGTAGGGGCTAACAGAACCTCATTAGATTTTTATAGTTTCAAAAACAAAATGCCAGAAAATCAGGACACCCACAATTAATCACTAGCCTGTTCTAACAACCACTGTGTGCTGCAATGGTTCTTGTAAGGAAGATATTTGTGTAGGACATATTATGTATGTATGCATTACTACAAACACTTGAAGTTATGGTTTATTTAAGGTTTAGACATATGTCTGAGTCACAGTGTGTCCGTGACATACGAGAGGTAAAACGCATTAGCTGAAACCTCAGTATAGGAGATTTGCCTTAGAATTGCCATATTCCCACTCAGTCGGTGGACTGTTTTAGAAACACCAATCTAGGCTTGCTATTCAGGACTCCTGGGAGCCCATCAGGATGGTCTCTGCTCTGGTGGGGGGAGCAGCAAGTCACTCAGACATCAAGAGAATAGTTAAATACCAACCAGCTGCAAAATTTTTACAGCTAGGGCACACAAGCCAAAAATAACCCACTCAGTTCCCAGAATCAGCAAGTTCATAATGTTTGCATTCCCAAAAAAGAAAAAAGACTATAAATCTAGGTGCCACTGCAGATGACTGGCAGAAGATTACCTCTGGAAGAGACGGTCTGACCATTTCTGGATGGTTTCCTTGACCAGAGTTTGCTCTAACTGCTTCATTTTCCCTTTTGCTGGCAGAACCAGAAATACAGTAGCACTCCCATTATAATGAAGCCGTACCACGGTGCATGACAGCTCCTCATCAAAATAAAAGTCAAATCTGCCTGTCTGGTGCATCATAGGGACTTTCACAGTAGTTTCAGCATCCACATAGAACTCCTTTTCTTTGGTATGCTCTGGTTTAAAAGGCTTTTCCCAGTTGCCTGATAAAAAGAAGGAGAATGCAACTGAGTATTCTGTGTCCCATCCCATCATAAATTGAGTTTTATATAACTAGTAATAATATTCACCCATTCCTCCATTTGTTAAATTCAGAATTTTCAAACATAACATTTTAAAATGTGTATCACAGTAAGGCAAGAATCTTTTACCTGGTCAAAAGAGTGCATTAGATTTCAATTTAACTTTATTTTTCAGATGGCAGTAATGAACTAATTAGGCATTTTCTTTGCGCCTACCATTACTTTTCTGTTCAGGTGATCTAAGTGGCCTTTCTGTAAGTTGTCCTTTAAGGGCTTACCTGACATCATCTGTGTACTCATACGCTGTATGCATTTCATTTCTATTGATTTTAATCATAAGCCTCAATTTGTAGATAAAATTAATGTAGGATCTCATATCTGAGTGCTGTTGTGTCAGGCTTAAGAGTACATCATCTAACCCACATCAGAAATGCACTGTGTTTCCACTTTTTTACTTAAAATATCCTCCCCTGTTCATCACTAGCTTCTTCCATATATAAATATGTCAGTGTGTACACGTAAAGGGCTCTGATAGGAAAAAAAATGGAGTATGTAGTAAATTAGGCCATTGAATCATGCATACTTTTAAAAAGAGGCATGTTTCTTATTGCCTTCACTGAAAATTAGAAGAACATGGGGCAATTGGTGTTACAGGTAAACCCATGAAAGTGAGCTCAGGCTGCACAGGAGGCTGTGGCTTGGAGCAGAGCTCCCGTGGCTGCCACAGAGAGAACCAAGCCTGTGTGGCCCCCGGCTGCCTCCCCGTGCCGAGCAGGGTCCTGCTATCTCTCCACCACCTCCAGGATGCCATTAGGGGCTCTTCTGGCCCAGCAAAGAGCATTTGAAATTTCCCCCGGAGCAATTTCCAAATGAAGTAGCTGACATAAGATCAGTTGATAAGAATGAATAAGGTGAATGCAAGTCCTAAACGACTTACCTTTAAAGAAAACAAAGCTAGCCAGAAGCATTACAGTCTCTGGATCCATGTCCTTGACCAAATTAGTAATTTTCCCATGTGTTTTCCTCTCTATATAATCATTGATCTGCTTCTCAGCCTCCATGGGATTGATAAAGTCAGTGGTAAAAGCCTCCAGCTGATATAGAGCTTTGGCATCATCTAAAAACTTTTTTAGAGGTTTCAGCTTCTCTGTTAGAAAGATGGCATTCCCTATGTTGAGCTGGACCCCACTCTCAGGATGGCTCAGCATGTGGATAAGGTTGTGGAAGCCTTCATGTATCTCTTTTTCCTGAATCTCTGTAAGGTTGAAGGCGAGTCCTTCCAGGATCTGAGTCAGAGTGGTTGATCTAGCCCCTAGGGCCAGCATCACAAATGCAGTGGAGATGCTTACAGGAGAGAAGAAAATGTTCTTATTAGGTTCCTCCAGTGTAACCTCTTTAAAAAATTGAAATGCAAAGTCAGCATTGCTTGGCACTAGTTTGAGGCAAGCGATCGCTTCACCTCTGTGATGCATGTGGTGTTTAGGTTCATTTGGATCATGTCCATTGTGGTGGTTAGGTGGGAGCTGACCATGGGCAACAGTATGAAGCCCAGTCAGTAGCAAACTTATGTAGAATGTGGTCTTCATCTTCTTGTATTAAAATCCTATGGAAAAAAGGAGACTCTATTACCAAGGTAAGTAAATTAATTAAGTAGAAACAGTTATTCTGTCGTTCCCACTGAATAAGAAATCTTATGTCTTTCTTTTGTCCTCAGTTTCCGTGTTCTCCAACTCTTGCCAGATTTTTTTTTTTATTTTCCCAGGCCTCCTGGCAAGTCTCTGCCAACTCTTTCTGCCACCTTCACACTAAATACCTGCAAAGACAAAATTCAGCATGGATTAGCTGAATACACAGCACCCTCAGCAGGCCAGAGAACAGAGCATATCCCATCACAAAACACACCATGGCTAATCACTGGAGGGCTGTGATACCACTCTGCTTTTGACACTAATGGTCTAAGATAATTCCTGGAAATCTCACCATAGAAGAAGTCTGGATATTTTGTGAGTAAAGGAAGAAAGAGGAAATTCATGCAAGTGGGCACCAATCAATAGCTACATACAAACAGAATTTGAGCAAACAGGCATGAAGGAAATCTTTAAATAAACTTTTGGTCAGATTGATAAGGGACCCTATTTCAAGAGAGGACAAATGGCAGCAGCTGTTTTTCAGTAGCAAACTGAATATAAAGCCCTATGTCTCTAAGGAATAGGTGCTCTTTCTTTCTGAATAAAAATGACGTAACGTTTTAAATAAGAACCTGAAGTAATGTGTTGTCTCTTAATAGACAAACCAAACCATTGGAGTGGGTTCATTTTCAGCACAGCAGAAGGAGTCAATGTCATTAACAAAAACAAGGCCTTACTTTTATCAGATGTTCTACTGGTCAAAGGGCAATACATTTATCTTAACCTGTTACTCTTGGCTGTGGTATCTACATTCCTTTGCAGAGCTGACACTCTGCATTGTATACACTCTTACAAAGGGACCTTGGAAATGTGGATGTGAATGTCCCAGTGGGCCTCATTTCTGAGGAGGAATCTAGCGCAAAGAAAAGGTGAGAGAGTTGCAAAGGATTTGGGGAGATAATGAGCCAGATTTGCTAAAACTTGTGCTAGGAGACGCATATTAAACCAATTGCACCTTTCTGTTCTGGCATCATTCAACTTGAGAGACTGTCGTCAGAAAGTGCTATGCTCAAGGTCCTGCTTTCTCCGTAACATCAGAGGGAGCAATTTGTATTAGTAGTTGAATATCCAGTTACAGTTAGACCTGCATAAGAACGACAAAACGTTTTGAGCTACAATCAAATATTCAAACATTTACAGGTTTGATATAAGTATTTCTAAATAAACATCTACTGTGTTATTGACAAATGGAAGAACCATAAGGGTGCTGGGTAACTACATTTTCAATTACTGTGCACAATAGTTTTAAATTATAGTTTGGCCTCCTCCTTTGATTTTGACATTGAAATGATACTTCTCAATATATCTAGCTACTTGTAACTCAACATAAGAGCTCCAGTTCTGAATATTTAAAATCAGCTATCAGTGAGCCAATGTATTAGTCAGACTTTGAAAAGAAATCAACTCCCAAACAAAAGCATCAGAGCTAAGCCTAATTTATTTCCACATATCCAGCAGGCCGATTCAGAAGCTGCCTCTGGATAAATTATTCACTGTGAACTATTTACTCAGCTGCAGTCATAATTTATTAAGAATAACATAAATACCAAAGAACAAAACATTTCATTTTAAACATAAGTCACCACCTGTTCCCTATCTCATCATATTTAATATTTATTATAAAACACAGCAGATACATGGACTTTTCTATACACACATTGAACTGCCAATTTCTATTTATTTGGAATGCAAAGTAGACATGGAATTTAACTGACCTGGTCTCAAAATTATGGCTAATGGATATAGCATGGTTTTGCTGTAAGGGTTCTGTAAAATACTGGTTACAGTATTCTGAAGGTTTTTTTCCCATCCTGATATTTTTTCTCTATGTATTTATGACAGGTTTGCATTTTGTGGTTGATTTATGTACTTTCAGGGAATTAATTTCATTTTATTACAGCTCTGAATTCACAGATAATTAAATACAATCTGAATCATCCGTCTGTTACTCAGTACTGGCCAATCACAAACAGCCAAGACTCATGAGTCAGCCCTCACAAAAATCTTGATAATCAAGAAAAAAAAAATCACAAGATTATAAAAGACTCAGAAGCTGCGGTTTGTAGAGGTCTTTGTTGTTCAAGCCTTGAAGATACAAGTGACCCACTCTGTTAGGCCCTTCTTTGAAATGTAAAGGTACTTTTATAATAGAATTTGCATCCTGTAAGCATTTAGAATATGGTTGGGAATTGTTACTTCATACTTGATATTTACTATTCCATTTGATATTATTGCATCTTCTAGGTTAGCAAGTGATCAGCCAGTGATAAATTGACAACAGAGAACCTTTCAGTATGAAGCAGAAGATGCAGATTCTCATGTGGTCTTAATGATTGAGGGATTTTCCTACAAAGCATACTTGCTAACAATTTGTCAAAAAGCAAATAGCTGAGAACCTGTGCTAAAAAGCCCTTAGGGAATTAGCCCCCTATCTGAAGGGGTTAATTTTGCGGGTAGCTTCCTATCTTAAGACCTTTACTCATATAATCTCCAGAAGAACAGTTTGTCCATAAACATGGGAGTAGAAGTGCTCTTCAATTTTAATTCCAAATCTACACTGACTTGTTAAATAGCCTGGAAGGAAACCTGTTTACCTCTCTGACTCTTTTTTTCTCTTTGGCTGTGTTACACAATGACAATACTGAAGAAAAGGTTGCTTTCATGAAGAGCTTTCAATCAAACCAGACAATGGCACGAGAGCATGCCAACACCTGGAGGACAGTGTTCCTTTAAGCAATTTATCTGTAATAGATTTGGTGATAACACTTGTTGAATATATAACCTCTTCCCTATCGCACAATCTTCCCTACCATGCAACCCAGAATGGCAGTATTTATTTTGGACAGTATATCCTGGAAAGAAAATGGAGAAAACTGGAATTAGCTGCTAGTTACCCTAGAATAATTCCACCAGAAGACCTGGAAGTGAGCTGGACTAAGTTTTCTGACTGACAGAACTTGCTTCTTTGTGGATATAGCTAATTTGTCCACTTTAGGGCTGATTTTTGTCTCTGTGATTTGGAGAGACAATTCTGAAGACAATTTTCTGGCTTTAGAGTCCCATGTAATAGTCCAGGAGATGAATATTCATCCCATGCTACTCCCATAAGTGGTCCTCACTGATAATCTCATTTTACACAACATGAAAATTTGCAGTGCTCAAAAACATATGCAGGCACAAAATAGAAAAGCTGTTTGCTCACCAGATGGTGCTGCTTCCCTCTTGATTGCTTCTAAAGGAGGAAATTTGAGAAATCTGTTTCCTGAAAGCTGCATGAGGGCACCAGGCACATCAAGACATGGCCCCACCATCACCAGTGGTGTCTGCTGAACTAATCTCAGCTATGCAGGGCCATATCAAAAAAAAATCACCCAAGCACACCAGAAAGTCACAAAAGAAAGACTTGACTAGTTACATCTGTGTGTGAGAAAAAGACCTCAGAAGCCTACTGTCCAGGACCGCCTACTCACAGGAGCACCAGAAACTCACATGTGCTTTCCTGGCTGGCCTGAAAGCTCTCTGTATACCTCATTGTATGTGCCTGGACATGCTCAGGGGCTTTTCCAGACTGATCAGCTAGACATTTACTTCTCTTGTGATTCAGAGTTTTGATGCCTGAGGCCTCTGAGAAGATTGCAAGCACAAGCCAAGGGCACTGGATTCTGCAGAGAATTGTGAGTATTTCATTAAAAGTAATTCCTTTTGCAGCAGAACCATGGAAGCCAAGTTTACACTATCATTTAGAAATGTATGTGACTGTTCACAGAGCTATTCCCAGTGTCATCTGTCCTCTGTAAAACAGTTTATCATTAGAGAGCTCACCTGGGAAGTGCACCCTCCAAGAGTGGCATCACCCACTTCTAGGCCTCCTTTTACCTGGAAACAGGTGAACAGAAGCTCTCACTCTTCTACCAGGCCACCATCAGTATTTGCTCTTGAACCTGAGTTACTGCACATACTCAGGGATGAAGCACCACTGAGGCCAGAGGATAAAAAAGAACCAGTGCAGTGGTTAGGGCAGTCAGATGGGACAGAGGAGATTTTCTCCTCTCTGCAAAGCAGCAGCAGTCCCAAGAACAGATCAGGCCAGGTTCCCAGTTTCTGCTTTTCACTGTGCACCTGACCACTGCCTGGTCTCTGGCTCCATGAACTTGTTGGTCTCACTGTGATCTTACCTCCCCTGAGCATGTGGAGAACACCATTTTCTCTCCTTCCCTCTCAATGATCCTGTAATCTGATGATTAGAGTTATAGTAAGATGTCTTATCTAAAAGGGAAGCAGACCTTAGATATCCCATTCCCTAAACAAAGATATTTCTTGTAGGCCTTGAATATGAAAATCAGCAGAATTACTTAAAAAGAATCACCAATACATTAAAAAAAAAGCTCTAAGCACCCATCCTCAGGCTTTTAATGGAGCAAAGCCTATTTCCTCTAGCAGGAGCTACATCTGGGAAAGACCCACTTTCAGGTGCTTAGGATTTGCTGGCTCTAGAGATCACCTTGCTTCCCTGCAAGGCAAGTAGACACCCCACTCTGGCTTTTAGATTCTTACTCCTCCTGCCAGCCACCTGACAACGTGCAGGCAACTCCATGCCTAAATTGTGATGCCTATGTCCTTTATATCCAGCTGACCCAATAAAAGCCTCTTTATCACTGGAACAATTGCTAAGACAGATTTCAATATAAGATGCAACCCTAGGCAAGACTTAAAATCAATTGCATGCAACAAGAGGATACACTTTTGAAGTCTCTATATGAAACAAAGAAATCACGACTCACAGCAGCTTCCAAGGATCCTGCTGTCTTCACTAGGACTACTCTGCAGCTCCCTCTCTTATTTATACTGTTAAATAGCATTATGAAAGCAAAGCGTCCTCTAGAAAACATTAACCAGGGCAGACAAGTGTTATTACTTTAGGAATGGTGCAGAGTAAACAGTGAAGACAATTTTTTGGGGGAGGCACCTGATTTTTGCTGTATGTGCATGGCTGAACCCTGCCTTTGCTTACAACAGTCCTAAGAGTCCTCCTGCATTTCTGCAGATCCTCCTGCTGGGAATCCAGCCCATCACTCTAGCAAATACTTCATGTGCATCATTAACTTCTGTAAACACATGAATTCATACAGTAGAAATACTGAAATGAGTAAAATTAAATACATACATAATACTAGACAAAAGCCTAAGGAAAAGACAGCTGGATGCATGCACCAGCCGGATCTCATCTTAGTATTTTGCACAGAGATATTTTGCTTCCTCTACACCAGACTTTTAATAGCTTTTATTTGGCATATTTGTTTTAAATGATCCACTATTTCTTAATTATCTACATTGCCATTAATAAGGGCCAATTTCTGGGAACATCACTAGTAAACTTAAAATTAAAGCAGTAGTACTGATGTTTGTAGTGGCTAAGGGTTGCTATAGGGATGGTGACATGATGGCAGAGGTGGGCACTCAGGAGCCCATGGTACCCAGCCCACCCCAGCTGGACTGGTGTCACCCGGTACCTCAAGCACCAAGGGACTGACAGACATGTGAAACTACCAGTAGGTGCAGCATGGAGGGTTCTATGCACGCAAGGCTGCCGGGGCTACTGCAAATCCTTTCTTTCCTGGCTTCTGCTCTCTTTCTCCCTGCGGGTGCGTTTCACCCATGCAAAGGTAAGCAGAACAGTTCAGTATAAGTTTTGATCCAGGCTGCTCGAACATATGTCTGAATTGTTTACCAGCTGGTAAAATAGCAGCTGGGCACATGCAGCCTGTTTCTCTTCAAAGTAACAAATGAAAACAGCCTCTGAAGTTACAGAGCCTTACCTAGAACATGTGCAGACTGAAGATGAATAATACATGCACCAAGAGGCAAATGAGAACACAATTACAGAAAAAAAAGTGCAGCTATGAGTAAAGTCACTGAGAAAAGTGAAGAAAAAAACAACTGACTTAACATGACTTCGTTTAAGAGCAGTTTAGTCTTGCAATTGAAAGTGCCCTTTACCTTCTGACGTATAGGAGTGCAAGAGGGAAAATGAATGAAATAATTAAATCTAATCCATATCAATCTCCAATGTTATATGCAATGTGATACGCGATTTCTTTTCCCTCATGTATACAACAGTTTCACCCAATCATGTACATTATCCTGAAATTTGCAGAGACTGTTTCAATATTTGATAACAGAATATGTTGCATATGAACTTGCAGCTCTCTTTTTGTGCAGGCAGCGGGCTTATGTAGCCACTTGTCTGATATTTTGAAAAACAGCTCGCTAGCAACAATGCTGTTAGGAAGCCTTCCATTTGTTCCTCTTGGTCTGGAACATTAGGCGTCTTATTACTTTGAACCCCAAGTTACTTTGGGGGTTTTAAAATTATTACTATTATTGCAAGATCTTAATAATACTATTTCATTTTCAGTAAATTGGCAACATTAACAAGAGTCATCCAGCATGAATTCCCTTGGAAACAGGCTGGCTGTAGTCCAAAAAGTATTAATTATTTAAATTAGAAGAACTGTATGATTGCTTCTCTGGCAGAGAAACACTTTCATCGTTTTAAATATTTAACTAATTACCCTGAAAGCCATTTTAAAACACGATGGGTTGTTGTTGTTCTGATGATGCCCTCTGGAGTACAGAGAGCACGAGTCCCTCCTACGATGGTGCTGAGATTAAATGTCAGTGTGGAGCTGGTGAAGGCTGTATCTTTCTCTCTGCTGCCAGGCTATGTTTAATTTGTGGAACTCTGTTTTTCCCTGTGTTTCAAGGAGAAATGCAGTTGTGGTTACATAAGGAGTTCAGCAGTGACCTGCTGGAACAAGTTACCCACAGCGCCAATACAGATCAGGTACAACTCTGTGAAGTGTCTCCTCCAGTCCCTCCAAGCGAAGATACAGCAGATCTTCACCTTTAAGTTGCTTCTTCCTTGATTTCACGCTGTACACTGGTCTTGCCCCCTGCCAGCCCCACACAGTAGGTCCGGGCTCACTCCAGGGGGGAGCGTCTCACTCAGACGTTAATTCCAGCTCTGATAAGGGAACGCATATATAGCACTGTCCCCTGAGCCACCACAGTGAGTCCCTACCTTTGCTTTCACTCTAGCATCAGTTTCTTTCTGCAATGCAGTAAAGACCCTCTGGGTCCCAAAGAGGCTCTTACTTTCCATCACTTCCAAAATTTGGCTTTGAGTCCCCTTCTCCTCTTCCAGGCTGTGGTTTCACAATTGCTTTAAACTGACCAAAGTGCAGGATGCCACTGCCAGAGGTGTCGCATCTTCCTACGTCCCTCCCGTCTCTCCAGGATGGTACCAGGGGCTGGAGCCCAGGACAACTGAGGAGAGGCTGGGAGACCTGGGCTTGTTCAGCCTGGAGAAGAGAAAGTGAAAGGGGAGGCTGTATCTGCTATCCTCCCCTATGTAATGGGCTACATTAGAAGAGGGAGCCAGAGGTTGCACAGTGGCAGTGTGCAAGGCAGGGAACGCAAGCTGCAGCAAGGTAAATGCAAATGAGATATAAGGAAAGTAATGTTCACAAGACGGTGAAACACAAGGGCAGGTCACCCTATGAGGCTGTGGAATTGCTGTCTTTGGAGGCATCCAAAACCTGGCTGGACACGGCCCTGAGCAACCTGAGCTAGATTGCAGGCTGGTGCTGCTGCGAGCATGTGGTGGGATTGGATGACCTCCAGAGGTGCCTTTCAACCTAAATTATTCTACTTTTCTAATAAAAATGACTGTGAAACCATGCTCTCAGGAGTCCCTGTCTCCACTCGCACTGCAGGTTTGCACCTCACCTTGCAGAGAAACCTCTCGCTGCTTTTCACTGCATGACTCCAGAGGCTTTTCCCTGAAACACTCAGCCTCCCGGGAATGTGTCCTCTCCCTCATCCTCTGGCATGCCCCAGCAGAGCCAGCACAAGGCAAGCAGACAGCCTCCCTCCCGGCTGCCCAGACGCAGGCTCTGCCAGAGCACAGCACACAATATGCACACTGGGAACAAACAAATCTGGTGGACCATCTGCCATGCTCCCGGCATGCCACAGCCGCGGCAGGTGGCATGCACCCCTCTGTGATGCCGCCTGGGCTCAGGCTTGCTTGCAGCACTGCACAGGACTGTGCTTTTCTCCTCCGAGACTTCAAAAGTTTCCAGCACTGATCATGATCTCAGTAGGGATCCATGTAGCTGCCTTGATTTCTCTAGATAGGCCTGTAATTAAGACCTGCTAATGATATGCTTTTTAAAAGCCTATGTGGGAGGGGAGAGGGAAAATGGTAAACCTTGGAACAGGCAAACTTGAATGGGCTATTTCAAAATTAGAAGTAAGTTGCTGCCAAAGAAACACTTGATACTGTCATTTTCTTTCACATATCTCCATTAAGATAGTAGTTTTTCAGATGTATCCTTAGTGGGGCATTCAAGCAGGTGAGATTTAACTCCGTTTGCTTCCTTAGAGATGCAAGAAGCATGACTGCAGGTGTCTCAGCAGGTCTGATTCTTTGCTGTCTAGCCTCGGGACAAGATAAAGCATCTCCAAAGATGAACTTCCATGATTGCAGTGGGGAGAGCTGTCTCTGATTATTGACAAAATCCTTTAGCACAGAACAGAGTTTGGAAAATGTTCAAATGCGTGCTAATTTGTTTCATACATTTACATTTTTTTATTATCTGAGTAGACTTATGTTCTGCTTTCTTGTGCCATGAATAAACAATATATGTGAGTGGGTCTGAGAACAAATGTTAACAGTTCTCTACCTTTTATCTGGGCAAATTTAATTCCTCTCTGTGTCTGTTTGCAATTGTTCCCTCTGGAGAACTGTAGGGAAGAGAAAGATTCAGTGAACTTGTAGCTTCTATGCTCTAAAATTATGTGGCCTGAACATACTCAGTGTTAGATCTTTATTTTGATAACAGTTGGTTCTTTCACCAAAGAAAAGTCCTAGGTTTCTGCAGGTTTAAAATGTCTGCACACCTCTTGCCCCACGCTGTGAGACAGATGATCCATAATAGATTTAAACCCTGGAAGCTGCCCACGGGGTGCCAACTTCTGCACATGCTCTGTGGCATTTTCTTCTTTCAAATCTCTCCCTAAAAAGCACATCACTTCTGCCAAGATGCCTTTAGATTTCCCTGAAACGGTAGGAAATTGGAGACGGCCACTTACAGAAATACCTGTCACAGCAGCCTGAAAACTAGCTTATTCTTTGGCTCGATTTTAAACCCCATAAGCCTACCATCACCCATGTGTTAGGCTGATTGCTCCAGCATTTGCATTGCCTTCTCTTCCCCCAGAATCTCATTTTTTTGTCCCATCCACCATCTGTGGTGATTACCATGTACTTAGCCTAGAAACAGGTAGTACAGGTACTGCAAATGATATAATCTGGGACTCTTGGATGGGCTGTCACATGCCAGGTGCCTCGGTGGGACACATTAGCTAGAAATTCCTGCAGGTAGGAAATGCCAAGACGAAGGTGGCCATGCTGTGTTTTTTGGCCAGAGACGGGACTGCTGGAGTCCTGCTCAGCTGACACTGATTTGACGTTACATTTCTCCAGAGGTAAAACTGGAGCCCTCCTGTTCCTGTACCCAGCTGCTGCATGCTGGAGCCTCTGGGCTGCATTCTGCCTCCCCCTCCTGTCACACCTGGTGTCTTCATACCAGTGATAAGGAAAATATTGAATCGGTCTACACCCAGAGCACACCCCCGGGAAAGCCTGATTCTCCTTAGCACTGGA
Organism: Theristicus caerulescens; assembly: GCA_020745775.1. NCBI lineage: Eukaryota > Metazoa > Chordata > Aves > Pelecaniformes > Threskiornithidae > Theristicus > Theristicus caerulescens. Next base: position 54,986,428 of record CM036564.1, read on the forward strand.
TCAACTAAAACCTTTGAAAATGGTTTCCAATTTTGCACCGATCTTGCAGTGCATATTTTTGTATCTTATGTAAGAATATGTCATGTAAGACAATAATGCCTTACTAAACCTAAATATAACCTAGCTATTGCTTAGCTAAGCTGTACTTTAGCTCAACTATTTCCTAATGACAAGGCTTGTTACTCTGCCATTGGAGGGGATTAGGTTGGTCTGATGTGGTTTGTTTTTGACAAAACCATTTTCGTTTTGTCATCTTGCTTTTTTTCTTGCTATTTATCATCTTGTTATTTTCTAGATGCTTTACTAATATTTCCAGCATTTTTCTAAGAACTGGGGTTGGGCTGAGTGGCCTATAATTCCCTAACTCTTTTTTTCTCTTTTGTTTTAAAGAAAGATACGTTTTATCCTTTTCAATGCTCTGAGAATTTATTGCTCTTTTCTTTTTTTAATGTTGGCTTGTTTTCACTTAGAAGCACAGAGTCTCCTCTGCCCCTTCACAGGGGCTGGAAAGGACCTGGGGAGCTCTGAGGGGCTACGGGGTGTCCGTAGCTGGGGTTGGGAGCTGGGGAAAGCTGTAAATGGAGGGAGATGTGTGTGAGGGTGACCCCCACATACACACTTTTTCTACTCACTTCCCCAAACTACTGCTTGAGTAGGAATTACACACAAGGGTAAAGACAAACTTGTGTCTGTTTATGTAAAACTCATTATAATCAATGCTGGCAGCATTAACCACTCCAGCTGAAGGTTTTTAATTAGTAACAGATTAACCACCGTGGAAATACACCTTAATAGCCACCTTCTGTTGTCAATGTGAACATGCTCTACTGACCCGCTGTAATCAATGAATCAAAGGTAAACAGTATGTATTGTACTGCCAAGTATAGAGTTTTCTGAAGGATTTACTGTTTCCCCCAGATCGAGAGTGCTGCTGGTTGGCCTATCAACAAACACAGCGAGGCAGAGGATGATGAGCTGTACTTGAAGGGGGAACCAATCCTGCTCCTGCATGTATGTGAGGATCTCCTGCAGCAATTGTCATCTCTCCAATGTGGAGCACAGCCTTAGGAACAGCTTGCAGTGAAATAATGAGAAGTAATCCTCACCTTTTGAATGTGAGACATGGGTTTATGAAGAAGTATTTGTAGATATGAACTGCTTGTAAGAGCATTGCCCCCTGAACAGGCAAATCATGGACACATTTCACTGAGCAAACAGGACTGTTCTTGCACTCTTGGTACAGAAAAATGTCTCCCAGTACTGTTGTGGAAAGATAGTGGACAGACCACGCACCAGCAGGAGGTCCAAGCAGACTGGCAGGCCTGTCCCACGCATCACTGTCCCAACAGCTGGATAACTTATGCATAGTCGTTTGCTCTCATCTTTAATTTAAAAAAGCAAATTAAAATAAATCTCATTCTGGCAGACATCTGTCCCTGGTCTAATCCAAGCAACCCATGAGATGGCACTGTGGATTGCATGGGCACAACAGAACAGAAATTGCCTTGTTGAACTGAGCTTAGGGCTGAGGTGGCAGCCGGTGCTGACGCTCGCACCAAGCAGGCACAGAGAGAGAGGTCGCAGTCGTCCCTGGAGTGTATGAAGGTTCTTAGCTAGGAATGATGCATTATTAACTTATTTTTCATCAACACAAGAAGGAATTGCCTGGGTCTGGGCTGATGAAATGTCTTGTAGGTAGGCAGACCCTTCCTAAATTATGTATGGGATGTACCCAGAGGTATGTCCAGGCATTGCTAACCAGCTTGGAACAGCACAGTTTCACTTCCCAGTAATTCCCAACAAGCGTGGGCTGCTTTGATGAATACTTTGGTCCCATTCATTTTCCTGAGCAGGTCCATTAGCTCATGCCAATTGGACAATCTTGGCCTACACAAACATTTGCCACTCCTCAGCAAAAGAAACTTACAATAAAGATTAAAGCATTTAAGTGACTATATTGTTTAAAATATTATAGAACACTTTGCACGCATGTAGACAAAGTCTTTATTCATGACCACTAAAAGCTGCTGTTTGTATTGATAAGGAGACTGGTGGCAGTATCTGGCACTTGTATGCACAATTAGGGTAACTGAGTGAAGATTCTAGCACCAGTTTAGTTTCACTTCCTTGTATTTATGACATGCCTAAACCAGTATCAGCTTACACACACTACATAATCACCCATCTGCTCTAGAAATGCTGTGCAGTGAAAGTTATTAGTTCCCTACCCTCAACTTCAAGCTTAAAACATACTGTGGTTATCTGTTAAACCCACAGAAAAGTATGGAAGCACACACAGGAGAGAATGGGGAGACAAATAGCAAGGTTCAGTCTGAAAGACATGCGAATAGTTTCAGTGAAATTTAGTATGGAAAAGATTCAGTATGAACATTTACTGAAAACATAAGTAACAATGATTGATGACTGAATATTAGTATCTATTCCATTTCCCTGTGGTGCGTAAGACTTTTCCCAGTACATAAGTGGTAAATAAAAAAGAGAAATCTCTCTGGGAAGGAGGTGAACTTGATGATCTGTAGCATTCAACAAGAGGAAACACAGATTTTTCAAAACTGTTTTTGCCAGATAATTTAGTCGTATTTCATCTGTTTTCTTTTGTAAGCACAGCATTAATATAGAGCTATTTTACGCCTGGGCAGCAAACCAGTTGGTGCTGAGGACCCACTGTCTCACCTAGACTTGTTTCAGGGGAGTTTCCCTTTGGAGCGGGTGTCTCCCAGCACTGAGCAGACACACAGGGAGGTCCTGGAAGGCATCGCCCCATCCAGCTTCACCCAGAGTGGAGCCAGCTCCCACCCTGAGGCTCTGGTGTCTACGGAGCCTCTTATTCCTGCCCTAAAGGCATCCCACATTTCTGAACTGGTTTTGTTTTCTTTATTGCTTCATCCTCTAGTCAAGGGAAAAGTAAACTATGGTGCATAATTCAGTGCTTTATCCCCATCTAAAATATCCATGAAGAAAGGAGGGATACTTGTGAAATACTTGTAATTGAAGGGTTACTTGTGAAATTGTTTTGTCCCCATGGCTCAGAATTTCTTCCGGCAGGTTATCATCTGTCCCCTCTCTTCGTTCTTGCTTTATCAGGTGGGGTGAAAAACTGTCCTGGTTTTGGCTGGGATGGAGTTGGTTTTCTTCCTGGTAGCCGGTATGGGGCTGTGTTTTGGGTTTAGGTTGAGAACAATGTTGATGATACACTGATGTTTTGGTTCTTGTTAAGTAGTGCTAAGTACTTGCTAAGTGGTGCTCACACTGGTCAAGGACCTTTCAGCTTCCCATGCTCTGCCAGGGGCACGGGAGGCTGGGAGGGGGCACAGCTGGGGCAGCTGACTCAGACTGGGCGGGAGCTATTCCATACCACGTGACGTCATGCTCAGTATATAAGCAGGGGAGTTGGCCGGGGAGGGGTTGGATCGCTGCTTGGGGGCCGTGCTGGGCATCGGTTGCCGGGTGGTGAGCAATTGTACAGTGTACCGCTTGCTTTGTATTACTACTGTTCTATTTTTTATTTTACTTTAGTTATTAAACTGTTTTTATCTCAACCCACGAGTTTTTCCCCTTTTGCCCTTCCGATCCTCTTCCCCATCCCGCCGGTGGGGGGTGAGCGAGCGGCTGCGTGGTGCTTAGTTGCTGGCTGGGGTTAAACCACGACAAAAACCCGCTGGCATTTCCCAGGGAAGATAACCACAGGGGAAGGCCCAGCAGCTGGCCACCTTCGCCCAGGGTGTTCATAATACATTGTCCTCCTGGAGAAAATGCACTTGTTTGGTGATCTGCAAGAAAATCCTCTTCCTCAGGGAGTTCAGCAAAGCTTTTCTCCAGCTGGCTTCTAGCAATCGAAGATAGAAGACAGAAGCTTATGTTTTCAGTGTTTAGATGTTTGTTTTAATCTCCAAAGAGAATAAAATGTCAGACTTTCCCACTTCCTCTCTAGAATGAAAACTGAAAGAAGAGTCAGGAAATGTATATTTTGCTTCAGCAGTGTGTACTGAAAAAAGCCATTTAATCTTTCCCAGAATAGGAAATTGAGTTTTGCTTTGCACAGACCAAGCAAATCTTCATTTCAATGTGAGCTGTTCATGGCTCCCTGAGGGGCCATCAGTCCCCATCCGTGTTTTGGCTGGTCTGCAGTGCATCCTGATGCCCAGAGATAACCCAGCCTCAGGAAGGGCCAAGAGAAGCCGCTCTGCCCTGGCAGTGGGGTGTAAGGGGGAGAAAGAGATCATCTGGGTACCACAGCTCACAGGATGCACTGCACTTGGTCAAATGTACGCAGAAACATGCTGCCAGATGATACCAGAGAAAACATTTTGTTTTGATTTTCCTGAGTGAAGTCTTTGTCAGTTTATACCCGTAGCCATTAAAAATATACACTTTGATGTAATTGTATTGGTTTTGCTGAAAAGAATGGTTCAACTTAAATTTTTTCACTTGTCCCCTGATACATTTATCGGCATCTGGACTACATTTAGAGATTGCACTGTTGTATTTGGGAGGACTACGCAAGCCTGAATACTGTTTTTGTCCTGGGGCTTCTCCATTGTGGCAAGTTTTCTGCAGAATCAGAAATACTGGGGCATTCTGAAAAAAATGAAGCAGCTACAGTTTGTAATGATCTTCTTTATCATATTTAAATTATATTTTGCCATTACCTTTGTATTTGTTCTACCTTCTTCCTTCTGACCAGAAGTACTAACTGGAACATTTGTAGTTATTTCTAGAATCATAGAATGGTTTGGGTTGGAAGGGACCTTTAAAGGTCATCTAGTCCAACCCCCCCTGCAATGTGCAGGGACATCTTTCATTAGATCAGGTTGCTCAGAGCCCAATCCAGCCTGGCCTTGAATGTTTCAAGGATGGGGCATCTACCACCTCTCTGGGCAACCCATTAAAGTGTTTCACTACCCTTATTGTAAAAAATTTCTTCCTTATATGTAGTCTGAATCTACCCTCTTTTAGTTTAAAACTATTACGCCTTGTCCTATTGCTATTGGCCCTGCTAAAAAGTCTGTCCCCATCTTTCTTATAAGCCCTCTTTAAGTATTGAAAGGCTGCAATAAGGTCTCCCCGCAGCCTTCTCTTCTCCAGGTTACATAGCCCCAGCTCTCTCAGCCTGTCCTCACAGGGGAGGTGTTCCATCCCTCTGACCAGTTTTGTGGCCCTCCTCTGGACCTGCTCCAACAGGTCCATGTCCTTCTTGTACTGAGGACCCCAGCGCTGGACGCGGTACTCCAGGTGGGGTCTCACCAGAGCAGAGTAGAGGGGCAGAATCACCTCCCTCAACCTGCTGGCCATGCTTCTTTTGATGCAGCCCAGGGTACGGTTGGCTTTCTGGGCTGCGAGCACACATTGTTGGCTCACGTCCAGGTTTTCATCCACCAGTACCCCCAAGTCCTTCTCATCAGGGCTGCTTTCAATCCCTTCATCCCCCAGCCGATGTTGATATCAGGAGTTGCCCTCACCCAGGTACAGGACCTTGCACTTCATGAGGTTCACATGGGTCCACTTCTCAAGCTTGTCCAGGTCCCTCTGGATGGCATCCCGTCCCTCAGGCGTGTCAACCACACCACCCAGCTTGGTGTTGTCTGCAAACTTGCTGAGGGTGCACTTGATCCCGCTGTCTATGTCATTGATGAAGATATTGAACAGCACTGGCCCCAGTATGGACCCCTGAGGGACACCACTTGTCACTGGTCTCCATCTGGACATCGAGCCATTGACCACTATCCTCTGGATGTGACCATCCAGCCAATTCCTCATCTACCAAACAGTCCACCCATCAAATCCATACCCTTCCAATTTAGAGAGAAGGATGTTGTGGGGGACCATGTTAAAGGCCTTACAGAAGTCCAGATAGATGACATCCATAGCTCTTCCCTCATCCACTGATGTAGTCACTCCATCATAGAAGGGCATTAGGCTGGTCAGGCAAGACTTACCCTTGGGTGGACCATGCTGGCTGTCTCGAATCACCTCCCTGTCCTCCATGTGCCTTAGCATAGATTCCAGGAGGATCTGTTCCATGATCTTCCCAGGCATAGAGGTGAGGCTGACAGGTCGGTAGTTCACAGGGTCCTTCTTTCTACCGTTTTTAGAAATGAGTGTAATTCACCTGACTGCCATGACTTTTCAAATATCATGGAGAGTGGCTTGGCAACTATGTCAGCCAATTCCCTCAGGTCTTTGGGATGCATCTCGTCAGGTCCGATAGACTTATGTATGTTCAGGTTCCTCAGGTGGTCTCAAACCTGATGTCCTCTTACAGTGGGGAGGAATATGCTCCCCTAGTCTCTGCCTTGAGGTCCATCCACTTGAGAGGTGTGGGAAGAGAGTTTGCCAGTGAAGACTGAGGCAAAAAAGCTGTTGACTACCTCAGCCTTCTCCTCATCTGTTATTATCAGTTTGCCAGTCGTGTTCATGGGGGGCATACACTTTCTTTGACCTTCTTTTTCTGGCTGACATACCTATAGAAGCCCTTCTTATTATTCTTTGTGTTCCTTGCCAAGTTCAGCTCCAGCCGTGCCTTGGCCTTCCTGACCCCATCCCTACACAACTGGGCAGCGTTCCTATACTCTTCCCAGAATACCTGTCCCTGCTTCCACTGCCTGTGCATTTCCTTTTTGCTCTTTAGTTAGGTCTTGATAGTACATGTTAAACATTGTATACAACTATATGTGTAGTATAGAATTAGAATTGTATTATTATATCAGATGTATGCAATACAGCTCTAAAATCTCCATGGTGACTGTGCATTATGAATTTTCTTGGGAAGTCCCCAGTGATAATCCCTTGCTGGGTCTTGTTGTGCAAGTATCTGACAGTGAAATATCTGTGTATTCTTCAATAGCTCTTCAATGAATTTCTCAACAGTAAAAACAGTACAATTATGTCTTTATAAGTTACAACATTGTTTGCACTAAATTGCTTTTAAACAGGTGATCAGCCACTAGAACTCCAGATAATTTTCCTTGGGAAAAACTTTTCTGCTTCAAGCATCTTTAGGCAAATGTGAAAACTTTTAGAGTTGAGACTACAGGTAGCATTAGAAATTTGATGCTTTTCAGGCTTTTCCAAAGCTTTTAGGTGGATTACTGGTATTTCTAGCACCAACAGAACTCAGACCATATAACCATTGAATTTATAATTGTATGTTTGCAAATTAAGATCTTTTAGAAGTACCCTTAACACTGTTGTTGCTGCAAATGATAAAAAAAAAAAAATTGGCCAAGATATCTAATTTCTATATGCTTTCTTACAAACATGGGCTGTAGATCCATGCTTCTCAGAGAGTTACTGCACTCGTGTTCATAAATGCTCGTCATTATTCACTACATTGCAGCTAAAAACTGCATGGTCCCTCTCTCTGACAAGCCTCAGGCTGATGTCTCTCGAGTTCACTACATCAGACTTCCTGATTTAAAGAGCTCTCAGTGTATCTCTGGTTCTACATAAGAGGCTCCAAGTGCTGGGTCAGGCAGGGCCGCAAGCTCCAGAAGGTGCTTTCTTCTGAGGTGTCCTTGCTCACAGCACATGCTCCTGAGTGGGGGCAGCATCACACAGTGCCCCCAGGACCTCCCTGGCACCCCAGAGGTGGATGGGCACAAGCCTGGGAGAGCTGGGCGACATCAGTGAGTGAGACCTGGCAGGACTGCACCTACTACTCTTGCATTGTGCTTCCTACAGTTGACAAAAATGTTGACAAGAATTATTGCCTTATCTGTCGGATCAAAACCTTTGGCTTCACCAGTGATTTTCTTGTGTGTTTTCTGCTTTTTATAGTTACTGATCTGCTACTCAGTTTTGGTGAAGTGCCGATGGTCACCAGAGAAAGCATCTACTTCATAAACATCTTTCACATCTGTAGCAGCTGCAGCCACTTATCTGTGAACATGACATTTCCCATATTTATTTTTATGAGGACATTTTATGAATAATTTAGCATCTTAATGAGATGACACAAGCTTGTGCCTATCTCCTTTTCCCCAGCTCTCTGGCAGATTAAAGAAAAAGCCTTTTGGTGTTCAGCTCAGCGTAGCAGATCTCTTACCCAACACTAACGCTGCAAAAACATAGAAATGCTGATGGAGAGAAGAAAATTTTTCAGAAATTATTGTGTTTGACTTACATGGTGTGCGTCATCAGGCTGGTCTGTATCTTTGTGATGATCATCTGCACCCGAACTACTGAGCAGGAGGGATGGTAGCAGTGAAGGATCCCATGAAGCCAAAGAGCATTACAGACACACTGGAGTTTCTGAGCTCACACTTTGCTGTGGGTCAGGGAGGCCAGGAGGGGGAGTGGGTTTGCTACTGACATGATGTTGCTTTCCTGTATTTGCTCTGGTCCTGTTGTGGGATAGAAGGAATTCACCCCGCTTTAGTAAAGGGAGTGCTTTTGTCTAGGTACCTTCCTAGGCCTGAGGAAAAATGCTTCTTACATTTCTGTTCAGCTTGTTCTGCCATCTGTATATTCTTCTGCCATGTTATCAGCTGCCTGAGCAACCCATGACTTTTGTTTTTCCAGCATGAGTCTAAGTTGTAACTCTTAAGTTGTATGGATACAAGCTGGAAAAACCCCCACTCTGAAAACTCAGTCTCACTTCCAGCCACAAATATTCATATACTTGAGATAAGCAATAACCAGCATTTTTTTCAAAATAAAAACAAGGCCTCCCCAAAAACAAACGTAAAGGTAATAACACAGAATATCTGCACAGGGGGTCTTGAGACATGTTTGTCAGTGCTACATTAACTTCTGTATTTCCTAATGCCTAAACAGACAGTTGTGCAAATTCAACATTGATTTAGCTCTGTTTTTAGCTGACATATTGTTTGTATTTTGTTTGCTACTATTTACAAGATGGTGATCACAGACATGTAGCAAACAGACACAGCTGGTCTTGACCATCACCACGAGTAACCTGGGCATACACAGATACATCCAGCACAATCTGGCCAAAGACTGCCCAGTGTGCACTGATATTAGCAGGCAAGAGTTACCCTATGTCTTCTGGTGAAGAGGAATGGCCTGAAATATCTCTTATTAAATAAAAATGCATTTTCATGCCTACTTTAATTGTTAACCTTGTTTGGCTTATACTGAGAAGACTTGTGTGGTTTTATGCAGCCTCTTGGCTTTGTGACAGCTCAGAAACTCACCCAGCTGTGAGAGGATGGTGGCCATGGAGGTGGCTGGAGACAGCAAGCTAAAAGGAGCAGCTGGGCATCGCTATCGGTGGTCCCTTTGGGCCCCTGAAGGTTTCAGTTTGTGGAAGATCTGGTGCTCAGTAGCTGTTCCTAAATCTGGCCATTTGTTGTAGACATTTATTCCTACTATAGTCAATTTTTTCCAATGGGAAAAATTCTTACACAGGGAGAAGGTCAGAGCAGCAGAGCTCTTTGAGTCTGTCCTGTTCTTCATATTCCTTCTGCTGTTGAACAGTGTTATAAACCCAGACTATATCATAAACATTAACCAGAACAAAGACAGATAATCATTCCCGAGGAACAGAAAATAATGTAGATGTTGCCTGTGTTTCTTTTTTTCACAAATGCTGAGGGACTTTCCACTTAGAGGGAGGTCAGCTGCCTGGTGAAGAGAGAAGAGCCTCTGACAGGGTGAAATCCTCCTGTCAAAACTTGTCTTCATCCAAACATGTTGTGTTGGGTTGCCCAGAGCAACTCCTGAAGTTTTTGCTGAATCTACTGAATAGTTTCTCCCCAAATAGTTTTTAGATTAAAATTTAAAGCATTCAGTTTTGACAGTTTCTCAGCTGGAAAAGTATTTTTTAAAGATTCTTTCAAATTTTGTCTGACTCTTATAATACTTCCCCCAGCTCAGTAATGCACAGCTTTTCAGCTGGAGTCAGACAAAACATGCTGATCCCTTGGAGAACCTTTCGGCTCTTTACTGAGAAAATGAAAACTGGTTTTCTGATGATTTTTTTCATTCAAAAGGCAAATTTGAAACTGGTTATAAGCACTGCTCTGGCATGGTGTTTGATTCACTTGGGCAGATCTGGGGGTGAGACTGGGAAGGGTGTGGAGGACTATGAACAGGCACCAGCCTGCCTCCAAGGGGAAAGGCTCCCATCCCACGCACACTCACTTCAGCAGCAGCTGAGTCCTGCTTCTGGTGACTGAAACTCCTGAATGCCATGAAAGCACAAGGAATAGATGACAGAAATGATGTGTGGAAAATTCTGGTAATAATCAGTTGCTATGAGATATTATTAATAGCATTGCTCTTAAGAAACCTGTTTGAGTTTTGGTTTTTTTTCCACTTTCTTCAGGTGTGTTTGAGGAGAACAATATGAATGGGTGTGAGAGAGGAGCTGGTCTCAGGTCTGAGATGGAAATCAATCACCTCAGTCAGGCAGAGGAGGCCCTGCATCTTTTGGACTCAGGTAGTATAAGCAGAGGAGAGTGATCTAGCAAGGTGAAATTTGCAGTTATTTGCTCAATAAATTGAATTCACATTTGCAAAAGCAGTGCAGGAAAAAGGCTGTGGTTCTGGTCAGGATCAAGAAGGGAAATGTCCAGTAAAATAGAAGTGGAAGAAAACCAACAAGAAACCACAGACAGCCCATGAGATGATGAACTGCAATGTGGAATCTGCAGGTGTCTAAAGTATCTTAAATCAAGGGTGGTGGGCCACAAGCGTTTCAGAATCGAAAGATGGTGCTTTTAGTGAGCTGTTGTTCAGAGTGGCAGCTCATTGGCACTGGGCAGGGATGTCCTTCATTGCCTCTGAAGTGACTGCTATCTGAAATGATTGATAACAAGCATTTGGAATAAGGAAATGAACTGTCCCTTCAAATTCCTCTATAGCTTCTTAGGTCTCTGGTCCTCAGGATTTCCCCAGAAAGCCTTTTGGAAACCTGCACTGGAATGTGTTGGGAGGACCTAATTTCCTTTTCATTCCTGGTTCTGTCTAAGAGAAGAGCTTGTTTCCCTGAGGAGTTTCATAATGCTTGGACTCACTTCCAGCCATCCCAGGGTGGCCACATTGCACTGGCTTGGGGTCACAGGACTGCCTCTGTTACAAAACCCTCTTCCTCCTGTAGGTGCTGTTTGCTCAGACCGACTTTATCCCCTGCCAGAAGCTCAAGATGTAAGGAATAATTGCTAAGTGCGACATCCTAGTACCATTTACAAGTATTGAGGATCCCACAAAGTCAACCTTTTTGCCTTGAACTCCAGCAGGAATTTCCACGTGTTTGTTCCAGCATGTTGTGACGCCAGTGAGGGCTCTCTCTGTTCTTTCCCATTTTCCCTCTGTTCTTTAATATTTGCAGATAAGCTACCCAGATCTTCCACGCATGTTTTGACCAGTCAGCACACCATTGCACAGGTGTTGGGAACAGGAGCTGCTTTAGGCAAAAGTGATCATCTTGGAGTGAAGGACTCTGGGTCCAAACGCAGGTAATTATTACAGCAGTAGAAGTGTTACATGGAGTCACCCAAAGTGGAAAGCTACTTGTAGATGATCAGTTAACAATAGTAAAGGAAGCAGCTACCGGTAGTGTCCCCATGCACAATCATAGAATCTCTTGAGACTTTTGTCTTGGCAGTGTTCTGTATGTATCATGAGTATATATACAGTCAAGTATGCCGTATGCTCTCAGTTCTTCTCAGCTAGTGATCCCAAATTCAGATGACACATGAAGAAATAAATTGAGAGAGTGGAAAGTGAATGTATATATGCAAAATTCTTCCAGAAAAGTGCAGTTATTGGTAAGCAGCTTTCCTTTTTCATCCTGAAGAGGAAAGGGCTTTAGGATGGATACTTCTGAGCTAGACATGAGAAAGAAGGGAGCTGAGAGATGTGGTCAGAAGGAAGATTGATTTGGCTGGTGGGTCTGAACACAAGAAACAGTAAAAAGGCAGAAGTATTAAGTACAACAATGTGTGCATCAGTGTGTGTGTTCAGGCAGGTAGGCAGTGGGTGAAAGCTGGACTATGGCAGGAGTTCTTAGCTGCAGCAGAAACCTTAGGAAGGTGTCCCATGGGGTGAAACTGTCTCCTTCCTTTCCTGAGCTGCCCGTGCAGTGTCAGATTTTTTTCCTGGGAAGTGTTACATGTTCTCAGAGGTGGCAAAGCATCTCTTTCCCTTATATGTTTCCTTCTCAGTTCTCTTTCACCATTTTTCCTTTTTTTTAATCTCTAGGTAATCATGGATTTGAATTTCAGCCTCTGAAGCTTACTGGAAATTTCTAGAAATAGTGTTAGCATCATGCAGACTCTGGGCATCATCCAGAAGCCTGTGGAGCAGTGATGCTTGGTCATTGACTGCTGTCACAGTCATTCAGTAGCTGGACGAGACACTGAAAACCCTCGTGGATCTCTTGCTCCTCCAACCTTTGCGTAGCTGACTCCATGTGGTCATTTTGGTCCCCTGGAGAGCATTGCAAAGAGCATGGAGAGGCTCAAAGGAGAGAAGAAAATGACCTTGTCACCTGCCTTTGCCAGGGCCTGCTTGTAGAATGTAATGCAATGTCAGTGTTGCTTGGGACTACTTGGGATAAGCTGGTTTTCATGCCAGCCCCACCTCCATTTGGGGAATGTTGCTCTTTCTGTTCACTGTGGTGGTCAGATAGGGGCTGACATGAGGCTGCAGTATGGGCCTGGTCAGTGGCACACCCTGAAAAAGGATTGTGCTCACTTTCTTCTGGGACCATTCACTTCTCTGGATAATGTGAGTAACATCAGATATGAGAATCTGCCTCAGTATTTTCCAAAGGGTCAAGTCCTGTGGTTGCCCCATGTTGTCATCCTCAGCATGCTTTCATCACCACTTCTTTCTTGTCTTCTTATTGGTCTATTTACCCTATCCTCCCTCTTCCCCCCAGTCCCTCCCCACCTCTCAGTCACCTGCACAAAAAAGACCCTGAGCTTCCTTCTCCACATTGGCACCAATCCTTTAATGTCACACAGATCCCGCCTCTCCCACCCTACCAACAGCCAGGGGTAGGATGTCTGCTTTGAGGTCAATTCATACAAAGTTGCAGATTTCCTTTTGACTTTCCTGATTCTCTCTGCAAGTTTTCTGCTATGAGACACCCTGGATCTACTTCTGCCTATGGGGGCGTCTGCTCTGACAGTCTCTATGTGCTGAAGTACAGGGATCCGTTGTCTCTGTACCAAAAAAATAGATACCCTAGTTATCTACTAATGATGAGAACTAGTCCTTCCTAAAAATCCTGCAGCTTTCTATAATTTGTGCTCAGTGATCCATGTTTGACCCATTGCTGTTTCTTTAAAAGTTTAATTCAAAAATCATTTTCACAACAGTGAAAACCTCATCTGCCTTCTTAGCTGGCTGAAGAAGAGCTTCTTTGTACAGGGTAGATTGACTTTGCTGTAGTCAGCTGTGTCAGCTGTACATGAATGAATTAATCTATTGAATGAATTAATCTATGACACAGATAGCTAATGTGAGTTTAATGTCCCTAGCTACTAAAATCTAACAGTATCCACAGCACTTTCAGAAGGACCCCATCATATTCATCTGACCTTTACTGTTTTTTGCACTGTTTTTATATTGTTTGAACAGGCTGAAACAGTGAGCACAGTGTTATACATTAAACAGAGCAAATAAAGTTATTACAGTAGCTGTAGAGCAAGCTGTGACAACATTGCTCTTCTGGACACAAATAAATATGTGATGCATGCCAGGAAAAGAGAGCAAAACCAGCACTTACTGAGCACTCCCGGGTCCCAATGGCTCCGCTGTTTCTTGCTGTCTCCTAAGGTTCATGCTAGAAATGAAGGGCGACAGGATTTTCACACAGCTTCTCTTGGACAGAGGCTGTAGCAAATACTCTCCTTCCCCTCCTTTTCTGATTCAAAGTCTTCAGAGGAAAGCCAACAGCAGTATGGCTCCAAATTCAGACGTACCAAGGAAAGCTGTTTTCTCCATAAATCCTAGAAAACCTGACAAGTTATAGTGCTAGTTGCATGCAACAGATGCAACATTTGTTCCTGAGACATATCTTCTTAATTGCATCTCATACTTGAAAAATCAACCTCTTCCTTTGAAGCGAAGTGTCACTTTTATTCTCTTTCCTGTGTCTGGTTGCTAGAAAGAGATAATATTTCAGTGAAAGAATGGAAAATTATTTACCTCCCAAACAGTTACATTTCAAAATCTAGAGAAATTTTAAGATTAACTAAAATCATAATAACAGTCAAAGTAGAAGCCAAGTACATTTTATGTGGTTCTTTGAATAAATATAATGACAGACACTAAGCTGATCACAAATATCAAATCATGCCTATTTTAGTTTCTTTCCTATCTGAGTGTTTGAACAACTTTTCCTGGTTTATGGCTTTAGGATTAATTAAGCCTTTAGACCAAAGTTAGCAACATGGTGTCATGATGAGATGTCCTTCGGGTAAGGCTAAATAGGAAGACTTTAAGTGATAAGTTGACAAATGAAGATGGTTAGTACCCTGGATATTGCTAGAGTTACTTAGTGGGTCTGTGCCCCCTCTAAAACACCCCTAAAAATTTTGATCCCTATATCACATAGGGCTCAGCAGGATGAAGAGTTCAAGGAAACAGCCCAGAGTTCACAGAAAGTAAAACTATGTGCAAGGTGTGGTAAAAACTCTTGGAGTCCAGTCCAGAGGAGTAGGCGTGTTAACTGTTAGCCAGGATGGTGCTTACTGGTTAAGAACACAGGTCATTGTAGAGAGCTGTATAACAGATACTCAGTTAGAGGAACATAGAGTTGTTAATTGCAGTGAGCTCAACATGTGACTGGGAAACCTGGGTGTCCATGTGCATGAATGATTGTGAATTCAGCTGTATTAAAAATGTGACCTAAATCGTGCTTGGGTTAGTGTCTACCCTTGCACAGCCTTTGTGGTTTCCAAGTCTGACCACCACGTTAGTATGCTTGCTGGTTTGATACCCTCTGTGTGCCTGTGTTAATCCAGCTGGAGCCTGAGACGACATTGCCTCTTGGAGCCAGCAGCCAGGCTCTTATGAAAATGAATAAATTAACAGAATGTAAGGGGCACACATTTATTTTCTCTGGGCTTCACAAATACGTATTTACCCCACTCAGACCCATGGCTTTAACCCTTTGAAGATTTCACCGGCTTTTCTTTGTTATTACTGCATTGGTAATTGCTTCTCTTTTGTTTCCAAGCTCTTTGCAAACTCTCTGCACCTTTTCTATCATCTTCCATTCAGTGTGAAGAGGTCAACTCCCATTTCTGATTCTCCCTTTATGATAATTTCCATTTGTACTGCCAAACAAATACTTTATTTTTCACCCCCTATCCACTGACCCACAAACCTATTTTAAGATAATATCTCTAATCACTCCTTAAAAGTCTTCCTTGAACACAGAACCCCCAAACACTACTATTTCATGAATAGACTACTCCTTATAGTGTCGGAGGAGCTAAGTAGGGGGATTTATAGTTTTTCATATTGGAGTAGGAATATGCAGGCTCTGATCTGGTAGGAAGAGAGGGAAATGGTCTTATTTTAGTTGGGTGTGATGGCTCCTTCAACATGACTGCTCTGGGGAAGATGCTAAAGGAATGATTCCTCCTGTCACTTCCCACCAGCTGTGCAAGACGCTGAAGTTATCACCTGTGAGGGAATTGCAAACCTTGACGTCGCAACCCATGGGGAGGAATATCCTGGGAAGAAAAAGCCTCCATCCCATATATGCCATCCAGCTCCAAGTAAAACTAGGGAAAGAGAACTTCTCCCTTGCAGAGTAGACCTTTAGAGGCAAAAAGGCTCAGAAAGTAGACCTTTAATGGCAAAAGGGCTTTTTCCAAGGAGAGTGAGAAATGCATTGCCCCATTAGTATTGTACGAATAGCAAGAGACCAGGCTACACTTGTATCGTCAAGGCATAGGTTTCTGGCCTGTTCTGGCCTCAAGTGTATGTAAACATAGCAACTGATAAAAATTTGTACTCCAATGAATTTTTTTCTGTGTTTATATAGCATTTCATTCCAATGGCCCTTCTATGCCTCTTTCATTTTCCTTTCTGTAAAATAAATAAGAGATTAACTATGTCTATTGGATTTCACCACCCAGGCAGGCAGCCACTCAGTGCTCATGAGGCTTGCTATAATTTTTACTCAGTTTGGTCCTCATTTGGGCTTTAACTGGTATTTTACCATCAGGAAAAAACAAACATGATCCTGGGTCATTTTAGAATTAAGTTCTTTGTTCATGAGGCTTTTGAGAAACAGTGGAAAATGAACCTAAAAGAAGCAAAAGAGAAATCATTAGGAAATTTCCAACGAATCTCTGTTTAGATAATTATTTAATTTTTTTTTGACCACAGAAATCTTATTTCGGCAATGGCATATCTACACTGTAACCGGGTGGCCAGATTCACCAAGCAGTACCCATAATTACTGGTGCTCTGAAAGTTTTATTAGCTAGTAATATTCCTGGTGAAAGGCAAACACGTAAAATGAATGGAAACTGATTTTCTTTAAATCTGCAGGTTTAGGAAAATTAGTTTTCTAAATTGTTTTTCTAAGTTGTTTCTGTTGTTACGCTGAAGCCCTTGCATGTGTTTCAGATCAGTTCCGGATCAAACTGTTTCATTTTTAGAAACATATAGAAATGAATAAACCCTCTATTTCTTTGGTGCAACAGAGAATTCTTCCCCTGAACCCTTACAACCTGTGGTTCAGGGGCTGAACCAGAGAGCTGGCTCATGTTTAGTGTATATCTAATTTACTTTCCTTCTGTAATAGCACAGGGAATGCAAGAGATAGGGACCTAGATGGGAAAGTGACCGGTGTTCAAAGTTTTTATTTAAGATACCTTTTGTTTAGTTTAGAATTGTTGATGTCATCCAGCTAATTTAAAAGTTGCAAGAGGACTTTCACACAACTCACCCCCTGCCTACAACCGTTATAGACTACCAAACATCCTTAACACCAAGCAGCCTGCAAGATGGAAAATTAAATTGTTCAAAATTGATCCTGCCAGGGAGAAGGAATCCTAATGCTGCTTTCTCTCTTTCCCATCCATGTGCACATGTGGGCCTCAGCAGGGCTGTAGATGGGGAAGCAGGGACATTCGGGGAACCAGCATCTCAGGCTTGGTCTCATGCCATCTGCTATTTGGGGAGGGACCTGTTTCTTCCATGTAAACTGCTTCATAAGGGTCAGCTCGATCACTTTCTGAACAGTCACAAGACTTCAGCTATTGATATTTTTAGGTCTTAAGGTGAATGTCCAGCGTTGCAGACTGTCCATCACAGAGCAGAATAAATAGTGCTCAGTTTTGGCCAATTTGTTCTTGAATGAGAGTTGAACAAAGAGCGGTGCAAAGGCACTGTGCATGCAGTGAATGTCACAGACCCCACAGAGGTTTGGAAAGAATGGCTGTATTCCTAGATAAGACAGAATTTGTGGGTTTCTGTTTCCATTTTCAGTGCCATATTTAAATGCTAAAATCAATCCCACCTGCAGTACAGACAGTCAATATGTATCTACAGCTCCCATTGACTTCCACACAACATATAGGCATGCAAAATTTTGATGTGAATGTGATGTACTTGCCTAAAGACTCACAGATTTACAAATAAGGATTAATAAGTTTCATGGAAAGCATTAACAGAGCTAGCAGCAGTTACAGTTTTAGAAGACTAAAAACCTGATGGTGCCCCTTCGTTACAAGCTGCCCCAGCATTGCCTGTACTGTCATCTTTAAAGAAATATAGCTGGGAAGAAAATCCACTTGACTGTACATATAATAGCTATTGGCTAAGCCAGCAGTTTTCCCAAGGGCTCATGAGAAATTCTTTGCTTGAATTCTCAACCACCAGGGAGGTCCAGGTGTTGCTAGAAATAACTCATGCCAAGTGGGCTCCCAATGCCTGGGTCTCCAGGCAAGGAAGGTGGGTGCATTGGCCTTCTCCACAGTTTTATGGAATTCCTTAAACCCGCGTGGACCTGAGATCCCCAGATGCATTCCCTTCCTTGAAAGGCAGTTGTAAAGTTGATACCTTAGTAAACTGAGAGGTACTGTAACCCTGCAGAAAAAGGGGGACTTGAAAAGACCTAGAACAGAAAGACTCCAATGTAACAAGCTGTTGTAGTACATTTTTAATAGAGAATTTTATGTTAGCCAAGGGCAAATCATGGGGGTTGTTTCTGACCCTTTCTGATTTGGTGGCTATTTATGGTCATTATTTCAGTATGTGCATTTCAGAGAAATCAAGAGAGTTCATAGTAACTTTGAAGTGCAATATGTTACTTTTCAAATATGCTAGTTTGCTGCCTACAATGTTCCTTATTGCTTCTCATAAACCTTAATTTTGCTGGATGCCAGGTCAGACTGTTTGGAAATACAAAACTTGACCACTGCTCAGATAATCTCTGTCCCCACTTACAGCTGACTGTAGGCAGTGCCAGGTCAGGCTCCCTGTGACTCTGGCAACAGCATTGCTGTCTCCGAGCACTTGAGTAATGCCTGTTTTCTCAGATAGGACCCTGACACCAAAAGTAGCAGAGATAGATAGGGGCTTAACGAAGGCACAGAGAGACCTGTCTGTTAAAATCTATGCAAAATGGATGTAAAACATTGTAAAGTTAATGCAGTCTAGTTTTATCCCTCATTGTGCTTACAGATCCTTTGCACACCCAATACTCCTGTATGGTAAGGGGAGATGCTACTGTTTCGGTTGACAAGGGAAGTCACCAAGGATCAAAATCCATATCCTTGTTTTTCAGCTAATTGCCTATAGGTACTGTGCTGGTGGGGGATGAGGTGAGGCTAGTTATCCCCTGATAACACAGGGGCGCAGCACATCGGCAGTCCATTCCACATGCTGGCTCTAAGTTTTCTCTCCCTTGGGTCAGTATGCCTTAAGTGTGAGGAGCATCAGCATCAGCATCATGAAATGTGGCCAAGGGTTCCTTGTCCTCTTCAGAGAGATTTTACTCTGCCACCCCTCTTCTTTCCATGTTGCTCCCAAAAATGTGAAGGTTCTGCAGTTTGTTGATGTTATCTTGGCCTGGGGTGATATGTTTTCCTCTTGGTGGAATTTCAATTTCAGCCAGAGCTGATGCAGGGTATCTACAGCTGGGCCACCGCATTGCCTTTGGTTTTATGGCAGGCTTTCCGAACATCTGTAAAGTTTTCAGTTTTCCTGTTAAATCATCATGTTCTTGCTATACTCCCCCCAGTTTCACCATGGAGCTAAAATTCCTGAGCAAATCGGCTCAACAGTCCTGCTGTCTTCCAACTCTTTAAGCCCCTTTCCAAAACCCATATAAATCTTCAACAAAGTCTTTGAACTTAACTGCTTATTTGAGAAATCACTGGCCTGCCTTTTAAAGCTTTTTTGAGTGGTTGTTCTTATCTGCAGTTGTAGGGAAGTTACAAAAGCATTGCTGGGAACTATCCTCGCAGCTGAAATAATTTTCCACCCTCAAATAACTGCTTTTAACCCATAGGGCACCAAGTGGATTTGCACTATTTTCCATAAGAAAATCTCACAGTTCTGATAAGAAGAGAATCATGAATTTTTACAAAGGTTTCTGTTTCAGATATTTAATATTTACAACTAAACAAAAATACTTAGATTGTTCCTTATTTTCATTTTCCAGAAGTGGGCAGAGGGGGAGGGAAGAAATGAGGTAATACAAACAGTTTCCTATTTACTCTCATTCTTGCCTTCCCTCTAACGTGTCCCAAATAGCGCACAGTTAACTGCTCGCCTAAACCTCACCACTCCCAAAGCAGGGGAGCAATGACTGTGCAGCTGTATTAGTAGCTGTGGATAAAGAGACTTGTAGTTTGGCAGCCCTGTGCAGAGCTGAAATCCTTGGCTTGACTCCAGCAGCAGAGGTTTGCCCCTTCAAGCACTGCTGAAACAATTGA
Organism: Theristicus caerulescens; assembly: GCA_020745775.1. NCBI lineage: Eukaryota > Metazoa > Chordata > Aves > Pelecaniformes > Threskiornithidae > Theristicus > Theristicus caerulescens. Next base: position 55,006,326 of record CM036564.1, read on the forward strand.
TTTCATTTTCCCGAGAGAGAAAATGAGTTAGACAGGTATAGCTGACTAAGATTTTCCATAGAGCGTTTTTCAAGCATTGCTGGTTTTCTTTCTTTAAAATCTGGAGACAAGGGGATGATTATAGAGAAAATATTTTGGATTAAGCAAACCTTTAGGTCTGTGTGAATAGGTTGACTAGAGGTTGGGTTTTTTTGCCCGTAGGTCTGTGGAGAGGTCTGTGCTTGCCCACATGAAAGGCCCTATTATCTCTCACTGCAAATACGCACACTCTGGTTTTCTCCCACCTGTACGACCTGTCAGGGCCTTCCCAAGCCAAGCCAGAAGCATTTAGCATTTCTGACCCAGCCTAGCCAGAAGCCAAAACCCTCCAGCATCGGCGGGGAGCCCCAGGCCCTCTCAGGTAAAGTTTTGATTCTTGTCCCTCCTCAGGTGGAAAGCAGACTGGAAATGCTGGGAGGAGGTGCTGTCGCTTAGCTCATGCCGCGTTGGTGAAGTGTGTGGAGGCCCACCCTTGATGCTGAGATGACACTGCGAAGGGATCCTAATGGCAGCTCCTGACAGTTCATTAGTGCCATCAAAGTGTTCTACCTATCCATTAAACATCCTTACCCTTAGTGAACTTTATGTTATCTTACTTAGGATTGCGTTTCTGTGTATCCAGTGTCCGTGCCCAGGTGCTGGCAGGGGCAGGCTGCAGGGCGGCCTCTGTGAGGAGAGGTTGGGGCTGCCCGGTGCTGGACACAGCTGGTTCCAGCCGGCTCCAACAGACCCACTGCAGGGCACAGCTAAGGCCCTCGCCAAGATGGTGGCGCCTCTGGGAAAGCGTATTTAAGAAATGGAAAAAACTGCTCAGCAGCTGTGAGAAGGGGGAGTAAAAAAAGTGAGAGAAGCAGCCCTGCAGCCCCACAAGTCAGTGAAGAAGGTGGGGAGGAGGTGCTCCAGGCACCAGAGCAGAGATTGCCCTGCAGCTCCTGGAGAAGACCATGGTGACACAGTCTGTCCCTCTGCAGCCCACGGAGGTTCATGATGGAGCAGATATCCACATTGCAGCCTGTGGAGGACCCCACAGGAGAGCAAATGGATGTGCCCTGAAGGAAGCTGGCCGTAGAGAGCCCGTGCTGGAGCAGGCTCCTGGCAAGATCTGTGACCCATGGGGGACCCGCACTGGGCAGTCTGCTCCTGATAAACTGTACCCCATAGGAAAGACCCATGCTGGACCAGTTTGTGAAGGACGGTCTCCTGTGGGAGGGACACCACGCTGGAGCAGGGGAAGGGCATGTGGAGGAAGGAGCGGCAGAGACAAAATGTTATGAACTGACCGCAGTCCCCATTGCCCATTCCCCTGCACCGCTCAGGGGGAGGAGGTAGAGGAGTTAGCAGTGAAACTGAGCCTGGGAAGAAGAGAGGGGTGTGGGGAAGGTGTTTTTAATTATGTCTTTGTTTCTGGCTATCTTACTCTATTTTTAATGGGCAATAAATTATATTAATCTGCCACAGTGCAGCTCTCCACATCATGCTGCTGGTAACACTGGCTTCTGCCTACTCAGTGCTCAGGAAGGTGTCCGAGTCATCTTGCTGCACCCCAAACATCAGCTTAATAGGGAAGGATCTCTTGGAGGCACTCATCAGCCTGAGCTTGCAGAAGCGGGTGGAGGACAGCGTGATTAGCTAGCATTTGGACAACGGAGGCATGACATCCCAGGCTGCTATCACCAGTTGCTGAAACCTGAGGGCGGTTTTTGCCACATCCATTTCTCCTAGGGAGCCCAGGAATTACTGTGCATGCACAAGACCGTTAAGGATGACCATTTGCACAATGATGTGCAGCTTTAGCTGACACAGAGGCTAAATTCTTGCCATACCATTAAAGTTGGGCTCCTTACTCTGGAGCAACTAATGAGGAATGGGAGATGGGAGCAAGGGGTTGGGAGCTGGTAGGAGGCAGTTGTCAAGCTGGAAGGAAAAGGGTTATTCTTTACCCCAGAGCATCCACCATCTAGGGCAGGAAAGGCTTCACAGGTTTATGTTTCTGTTTTCCTTCTTGGCCACTGAGCTCTGGAAGGAGTTCAAAGACAAAGGAGATTCTCTTGGGATTCACAGTGGAATGAGAGGGAGGGAAAGGATGGTTTCTCAGCTGAAGGGCTTCTGAGCTGAGGACTTGACATGCAGGACATGGGAGACATAGGGAGATTCTCAGCCAGGAGGAGGAAGGTTTATCTGCATGCAAGGGACTGTGGCATCAGTGATGAGTGAGCGAGGTAGGGAAATTTTTGTCTGTTGAAGATTCCACAACTGCTTATTTGGCCTGGGACATTTTGTAAACATGTCCCACTCATGCTTGTCCCCAGATGTCTGTTTGTAAGTGAAGAATAACTTCATGTAATATTTATGTATTTATTTGTTAATTAGGGATCAATTCTAGTCCCTTTTTGCAAAGAAGTCCCTGGGATGTGCACAAGCACTCTTCTCTGCACTGGCGAGTACAAGTGCTCTGGCCTAGTCTTCCTTGGCAGCTGGGTTCACAATTTTCCCCATGAAGAGGATGCTGTGGGTGGTTTTGTCAATAATTATCATCAGGAAGGGTCTGTTGAATTTGATGTGAGGAGGAGGAGGAAACGGTGCAGACAATGGTACCAATTCTACCACAGTCACTGCAGCAGCCTCTGTGCCGTTCTCACTAACATCCACCATGGCCTTGTGAATTGCCTGTAAGGGAAGCAAAGATTAAAATCAAGGTACAGAAGAGTGAGAAGCAACTGGGGGCAAACTTGCTTGCTTTAACACTGTGAGAAGGTAGTTTTTAAAAGAAAGCACAAAATGAACGTAGAACTAGTATGAAAAAGATACTCATGTCCAGCCTTTCCAAGACAAGCGAAGTTTTCTCTGAATTCAGGGAGAGTTTTCTTCAGCACTCTGGCAGAGTCAAACCTGGCTGCTTGCAGAGACTGAGCAGCATAGAGAACATTTATTGTTCTGTTGCTTCTCAGAGTAAGATTTTTGTCTTTAATATTTAACATGGAAGAAGTTTTTCATTTTGCATAAATTTCTGTGTATGCAAAAAAAATTCTTTCTGCAAAGACACAATAGTGACAAACTTTATAGGTTGTCTTTCTGTAACACAGCCCACTGATATGACTTGACTTTACAGGGTTTTCTATAGTAGGTAGAACGAATTCATATTTCTAAATTCACATGATCTTATTTCATTCTTTGGTCAGCCCTCTGTGTTTTTTCTTCATTGTCCATCCATAATGCATCTGAAAATTCCCCTCATGAGGTCCTGCTGCCTTTCCTCTGTTCACTTGTGCTATATCTGTAATCCAGGTGTTTACACATGTAATAATTCAGTGTGAGGAATCACAAAATCATTAAATAATATAGGTTGGAAGGACCTCTAGAGGTCATCCAATGCAACCAGCTACCCTACACTGAGTCAACTCTGACACTAGATAAGGTTGCTCAGGGTCTCATTCAGTCAGGATTTGAGTATTTCCAAGGACGGAAATTTCTTAGCCTCTCTAAGGAACTCATCCAAGTTTTTGATCACCCTCATGTTGAATTTTTTTCATCATATCTGATGAGAATTTCCCATTTTCTATCTTGTATGCATTGCCTCTTGTCCTGTCACTGTGCACCTGCAAGAAGAGCCTGGGTCCATCTTCTCTGCACTCTCCTAACATGTATCTGTAGACAGCACTAAGAACTTCCCTTCACCTTCCCTTCTCCTGGCTGAACAGCTCCAGATCTCCCAGCCTCTCTCATACATCCCATGCTCCAGCCACGCAGCCATCCTGCTCACCCTTCACTGGACTCGCTCTGCTCCAGTATGTCCACATCTCCCTTGCACTGAGGAGCCCCAAACTGGATGCAATACTCCAGAGGTGGTCTCAAAAGTGCAGAATAGAAGGGAAGGATCATTTCCCTCATGACACAAGGCATGTATTCCCTGGTACACTAGGGAAATCACTTTACTTGTCTGTGTGCCAGTTTCTTGTTTGTGAAATGGGACTATCCCTGTCCCACAAGTCTGTTGTCCATATGAATTCTGAGATGCTCAGATATTGCAGTAATGAAACATAGGATAAAAATGACTATTCCCAAACTTATGTCATAACTATGACTGTTGTCATGCATTAATTATTTTACACCAGCTTTTTGTGAAATTATTCCTGTTATTCCTTCCAGATCTGTTTTCTTCTTCAGAGACTTTCAAGTGAATTTGCAGGATCGCTATGCAGTAAACAATTTAATATTAAACTGTAGGAACAACAGCCATTTAATCCTTAACCTTCTCCTTCCTTTATTACCATCAGTGAGCCATGATTACACTCCAGAAGTGGGATCAGCCTATTTGTGGAAATAAAACCTGCATGTAAGCGAGACAGACAAATTGATTACCATCTCTGTTTGCATACTTACTTTGGAAGCCTTCAGAAGAGTGTTTTCTGCTATCCCAGAGAGATCAGCCTGGTCACTGAACACCTCTGTCACACCCATTTTCTCAAACAGGCTCTTAACATCATAGGAGCCAGAGATGGAGAATTTTGGAAGGTCCAGGTAGATTTTTCTTTTAAAAAATAAACAAAACATGTGACTTTATTATTGCAAGATCCCTCAATGCAATAGCTGTTACAGGTATACACCCATCCCAAATACCTGTGGAGCTAAGGCTTGGCTTTCTAAGACAGTGATAAATCCCATGTTAGAGAAGCAGAAATTGAGGTACCTGTCCCACCAGCCACAGTCTGATCAGTGATGCAGGGACACAGTGCTGGTTTATGAAAGTGACTGGCTGGAAAGTATCATCCAGACTGGAGAAAAATAAATTGTATTTCCTTTTGAACTGAATTCTTCTTACTCAAGGCAAGCTCCTGAGGGCAAAGCACCTGTGTGCAGGATCCTCGCAGCTGGTAGCACTCCCACTGCTGTGACTGGGGGAGCTGAGGGTAGGGTTCCCCTTATGTACAAAATCACACAATCCCTTGTCTGATTTAAAGAAACGATGCAATGCTTGTTCCTCAGAGCTGTGCTTAGCAACTCATTGTGGCATCCTAAGCTTTACTTTGCCTGGATGAGTAGTTATGGCCTTTTCGATATTTAAACAAAGCAGCAGTTAAAAGATTACCTTTTTTCAAGTGATTGCATCCAGTTAGACACTGTTTCTTTTAGCAGAGCATCCTCCACCTGCTTCATTGTCCCTTCATCAGGCAGAATAAACAATGCAGAAGCATTTCCTTTGTATGGGATTTCTACTACCCAGCAAGACAACTTCTCATCCCTATGGATATTAAAGTCTTTGCTTTGATGCATCATTTTGACCTTAACAGAATTCTTGGCATCCAACAAGAAGTCATCGTCTCTGGTGGCCAAATTGTTGAAAGGTCTTTCCCAGTAGCCTTTTGACAAAAGAATGAGTATAGAATGGAATAAACTGGAAAAGAGACTAATAAAGGCATGTCACATTAGTTGATACTTAAAATACTGTATTTGACCTGTAAAGGTAACAACAAGCCTATCTCAGTTTAAGGATGCTCGTCCCCTGGCCATGAAAAGAAGCCTTACGTCATTTCAATGGTTCTAATAAAAATCACAGAATAAAAATCTAGGCTGAGGGTTGCCGTGGAAAAGACCTGAGCCTTTGCTTGCTAAGGCAATGGCAAAACTTCCATAGACACCCACTATACAGGCTCCAGGCTTACTCCTTTCATACAAGCGTCATCTGTGTTTGACCATGTCCTGCACAGCCAAACACCTGTGCCTTTCAACAAATGATCATAAGTTCCCAAGCTCATCCCTTCTAAACGTTTTCATCTCTGAACCTGGTTTAAAATTGATATGACATTGATCAATACTTCTACAAGTTCTTTATTTTTTCTTTCTTTTTTTTTTACTCATATAGAAAATGATTCTTCATACCTGGCTTTCAAATATTTCCTTATGTCACTTGAAAGTAGAAAGATATATTTTAAATTAGGTGATAGAATAGGTTCACAGTGTGAAAAAAGTTATGTTTCTCAGATCTGGGTAAGAATTCCAGAGCTTATATATGTTTAAATGCTACCCACGTTTGTCACTCACCTTTAAAGAAAATGTAGTTAACCAGAACCATCATCGTGTCTGAATCAAGATTCTTGAGTAAATCAATAATTTTCCCATGGGTTTTTGTTTCTATGTAGCTATTGATTTCCTTTATAGCCTCTGGAGAATTCTGGAAGTTACTAGAAATAGCTTCAGAATAATAGAAATTTGTGACATCATCCAAAAATTTTTGGAGCAGTTTCAGTCGATCATCTATGAACAGGGCATTGCCCATGCTCAACTGGACTTCTCGGTGAGGGTCGTTCAGCAGTTGGAGGACACGCTGAAATCCCTCATGGATCTCCTGCTCCTCCATCTCTGTCAGGTTGAAGGTGAGGCCTTTGTGCAGCTGACTGAGCGTCTTTGATCTGGCCCCCAGGGAGAGCATTGCAAAGGCAGTGGAGATGCTCAAAGGAGAGAAGAAAATGTTCTTGTTGCCCACCTCCTCTCTGACCTGCTTGTAAAACCTAAATGCAAAGTCAGCGTTGCTGGCAGCTATCTTGACATGAGCCAAGTCTTCACCTTCAGCCTGGGAATGGTCTTTTGGGGAATGGGGTATTTTTTGTTCCTGCTGTTCATCATTGAGATTGGATCCATGTTGACCCTGGACTTGAAGTCCAAGAAGCAACAAACACAAATACAATGCAGACTTCATTTTCCTCCTGAACAGTTCTGTTAAGAAAGAATAGAGCAACTTTTAGATCTAGAGAATTTATCTTTCCTGCATAAAAATAGTTTTTGTATTCTAGATACTGATTTTCAGATGTCAGTCTTTAGGATTACTGCTCTATTTAGAAATACTCTTCTACTTGGCCTCCTGGATAGTCTATTTCTAGTCAATTTTATCAGTTTCTGACGAATGAGCAAAGGAAGGAAGATATTCATGTGACATTGCCAGGAAAGAATTGATGTTGTGTAGGCTTTTATGAGGTATTTTGCCTGAAACAGTTCTTGCCTCTGACCAGTATGGCCTCATTGCACTCCTAAGTGCCTTTGGGTGCGTGGCTGAGTTCACTTATTGGTCCCCATGTATTTGGTAAGTACTTTGGCAGAGGGACCGACTTGTGCTGATATGTTTCTGTAATAGCCATGGTCTTGTTATGACTTGGGTTTTCAAGCACTGCAGTGATACAGAGATAACGTCATTTATAGCTGTGAATAAAATCCATCTAAATGCTCACCCCTTAAACTGTTTATATCTTTCTGCCTCTTGTGTAGCAGCTTTGAACTCAAGAACTGTATTATTTCAAAACATTACCTTAAATATTTCAGCAAATTGAGGATAAATTGAGAAAGTTTATTGACACTCTCTATTGCACATAAACTATCCATAAGGTTGCAAAGCCCAAGACTCAAGAGCTTAGGAAAAGCTATAGTGGAAGCTGCCTTGCTGTGTATGCACAATTCAGTGACCTTTCCTCTTCCTTTATCTGACATAAGCAAATTCTACGTAATCCCACAGTCTCTCTTCTGCCCTTTTCCTGCGAAGAACCATGAAATATATTGGAGAAGAATGTTTTCCACAGGGTACCTCACCTAAATAATTATCTCAAATGACAGAAACTCAGAAACACGAAGTAGGTAGTGGCCTGCAGGAAAACAGAGATGATCTGAATGTTGTTTGTAGCTGTATACTTATTCTGGAGCATGGGATTCTGCCCCAGGGTCTGCTTCAGGCTCTGTGTCTAATGCCAGGTTTAGGTCTTACATCAAACTTGTCATGGGGAGTTCTTAATTCTGGGTTCCTCCTTTTCTGGCTGCCCAGTACGAAACACTGGAGATATAAGCTGTGGTAGTGCTGAGCATGGGAGCTGTGCTCAGCATCTCTAAAATCCTGGACAGAAACATCGACTCTGAAAAAAAAAGGCATTCTAAATGGAGGTAATTCGTTTTGGTCTGGTAAGTACTCTTTTCTTAATTCCCCAAATCTGCTTTTGAGAGGCACTAATTTCTCCTCCAGGCCACTTGGCTGCAAGTAGCTTGGTCTTTAAGCACACTGGAGGTACAGGGACGCTACTCTCATTAGCCCTGCATCAACCTGGAGTAGTCATGACACTGAGTCAGACAACTGAATTTACTTGTCTGGGAGCACAGACAAGGTTTTATTCTTCACCTTGGTATTGACTGTTGAGCACTCACTTTGGACCACATCTCCCAGTCATCCTGCCACTATAGCTAAGAGCTGGATCACTGACTGAATCCTGCTTCCAACATTTAGAACATGCTTCCAGAAGCTAAAATAACTTCCAATTACTGTACAAAATAAATTAATCTCAGAATTAAATATTGTGCAATAAATGGCAGAGATTACAGACAACATGAATTCAAAGACTTCTAAGAAAGTGTAATATGGTACTTACAGTGTTGGACCTCTCTTTCACAGAGCTTCTTCCCTATTCTTCATTTTGCTGGGCAGTATTAAGTTAATGTCCACTGGTAAATATTAAACAGAGCAAATAAGATTTATTTGCAAAGCAAAGACTGCGTAAGCTATTTTTTTTCTGGACATCAAACATTATAAGTCTATTTTCCCGTCATACAGGCAGAATGATGCCAACACCTAGGGCTCTGAGGGGAGAGAAAGAGTAGAGACCTTGCTACTCTTGGGCTGGAACTAAACTGTGGGCAAAAGAGCTTTGCAAGGTAGTCTGGCATAACCATGGTAAATGAGCTTTAGAAAACAGAATATTAGAAGAAGTGGAAACCTAAGATAGGGCCGAAGCAATGTCTGTTTATAAAAAGGATGCTGTGTCCTACTGAATTCTCTGCATGGGACATCCTGATGCAAGGATGCCATCTAATCGAGTAGCTGAGGCAGCAGCAAGTTTGTTCAGGAATAGCTCAGTATCTCTATGTTGCCCTGCAGCGCACAGTGCAGGTGTACGCTAACTGGCGTTATTTGAAGGGCTCATTAAATTATTAGATAAAGGATAGTTGGGGGCACTGGTTAGCTTTTTGAGAGGCCTTTGATGAGTATTTTAGAAACTACTAAAGTGAAAAGCAAAGTATTAGCATGGCTTGAAAAATAGGCAAAATAAGAAAACAAATGGAAGAATGAAATGGTCAATCTTCACCATGGCAAAATGTTAGCTGGGGAGAAGAGAGTAGATCTCCTTAAACCCTTGCTACATACATGTAGGATAGGCATGATTTATATACATACCATATGTGACTTACATTGGGATCCCTCTCAGAGGGAGCTGAGACAAACAGGCACAGTGTAGCTATTGAGAAGGTTATTTAAGGATGAGATGCATGGCACTCATCCTAATTAACAATCACTAATTATTTCCATTGAATGTACATGATTTCACTCCAGCTAAATCTACAATTTATCTACACATAGGAATCTACCCACCAGTTATTGCTATGTAACTACTATCTCTTACAAGACAGAGGCAGAGTTGGTCAGAAAGTATTTCCGCAGAGAGGTTTTTTTTCCATGATGTGTGCAAGTACCCAGAAGGTTTATTGCAGTATTATGTAAAATGACCAAGATTCAGCAGGAGCAAATATGCTGTTGCTTAACTCTAGCAAAGACAAGCTATTTTTCTCAAGTCTAGGCCTGCCTACATAGATAGCATGAATCTCTCAGCCCAGCCCTAATGCTTGGCTAACCATCTGAAGGATGCTGCTGTGTTCAGGGAGGAACTGCTATGAACAGCAGAGCTCCTGCAGTGCTTCTTCTATCTTCTCCCAGGACATGCAGCAGCACTCAGTGTGTTGGGGGGGAGTGGAAAGTTGCTGCTGTCCCTGCTCACCTGGCAGCAGCAACTCTGACCCTGGTCCAAGTCTCTTCCTAGGCAAGGTTAAGACCAGCAGTTACATCAGACCCACAAATGACCTTTTTTGTCCATAAACTTCAAAGCAATCAGCTTCTCAGCAATTCCAGATAGATCAGCATGGTTAATGAATGCATCAGTCACACCTAGTCCTTTGAAAATCTCCCTTAGGTCGTAGATGCCAGAAGTAGAGACTCTTGGAAAACACGAGTCTCTCCTGTTGAATGCAGTGGAAAATGAGGGTGAATCACCACACATGGGTATCACTGGCATACCTGCCAGATCGCAGCGTCTGCAAGAACCCAGGGAGGGGAAAGCAGCTTGTTACTCCTCTGCACATTCCTGTTGGTGCAAATGGCTGTGTCCCCAGAACAGATGTCACTGTGAAATGTGAGGCTGAACTGGAAAGTTTGTACAGAGTTTTGCAGGAAGGACATCCATCCAGGGGAATTTCACAGAGGAGGGTACGGAGCTCCTGGATGCTTCTAGACAAGTAGTGGCTGGGACAGAGGGATTCCTGCTCCAGGAGCCAGGGGAGTCATATAAAGAACTGACAGACGTGCTTTTCCCATTGGCCTGGTAATGGTCTATATGGAAGGAATTAAGGAATAATTTAGTTCTCTCTTTCCCTACTGTCTGCCAGTGACTCTGCTCAGTTATGCAATAGATCTTGGTTCCTCCTTACAGGAGGAGTTTCATCCCATATCATTAACTTACTCCTCTTGCTGCTTGGTCATCAGATTATTATATGCCAGCTTTGCAAGTTATATTTCTGGGTTTTCCAGGGCAAAGGATTTCTGGCTGTGGAAACAAAACATCAGCAAGATGATAAGGATTGAGCAAGAGAAATGTGCACTTTGCATGATAAATCCTCATGCAGCCATGTCTTCTTGCCTTATAAAGATGTATCACTCAAGATCTGTCTGCAAAAGTTAGTATAAATAAACTTCTTGACATAAATAACTCCATTAAAACCAGGAGATTGGCATCATTGCAAAATTGCTGTAACTAGAATAAAAATCAAGTATCTCTGTATTTTTATCTGTTTCTGTAAAGGGCATCCCAACTATGATCTCCATGTCTTACAAATATTCATTCTTTTCTCCTCAGATAAGGAAAGTTCTTCTGGCTCCATTTCAAAACACAGCATGACTGACAGAAAGAAAAAAGCTGGAGGCTAAGCAAAAAGTCTGTTGACAGAACTGGGAATAGAAACTAAACCTTTTCTGCTTTTTTTTCAGCTTCTTTCACCAATGCAATAGGAATCTCTGAACTAAAGTTTCATATGAACTCATAGTTTGCTAGATGAAACCTGTATAAACAGAATCAAATAATCTTATTATTTTCTTCTGTGTTGTATCTCAGAAGGAAATAAAGTTCTTTTATTACCAGGGTGTGATTCCATTTCTCATAACAGACATTTCACCTCAGATGATCACTTTCATCAGTTTGCAGAAAACAATATTTTCAGTTTTCTGCTTTGTCTGTACCTAATCTCCTAGCACTGAAAGAAAATGCGTTTCCAAGAGCACAAAAGCATTTAAGGCCTGATGTGAATTCCATTGGAGTCAATCGGCCAGCATTTTAATGTTCAAGATAGGTAATCTCTCACTGAGAGCTCATCTCAGGTTGTACTGATATGTTTTCTGTAAAGTTCCCAGATGAAGATGTTGGAATTGACACTGCCAAGGCTTTTCAAAACTAGTTGTTATAAGTTTTTTAAAAATCACTGGAATAAAAAAGGGGCAAAAATAAGTAACAGTAGATAGACTGCAAGACCAAAATTTTGCTCTCAAATTGAATCGTAGCTTGAATTTCTTTTTCCAAAAGATATGTCAAACTCAAGTAGTTATGAGTATAGATGAAAAACCTTAATTAAGTATAATGGTACAAGAACTTAGAGATGGCATGTATAACTCTCAGAATTAAAATAAATGACAGTAAATGAAAGTGATGGGTCCTCCCAAGTGTCAGTGAGGTTAAAGGCCAGCCCTTCCAGCACCTGAGCCTGGCTGGTGGCTCTGGAGTCCAGGGCCAGCAGGGCAAAGACAGGAGAGATGCTGACCAGGGAGAAGAAAATGCTCTTGCCAGGTTATTGGGCAGTCACTTGACTGTAAAACTGGAAGAAAAAGTCCGTGTTGCTGGGGACTATTCATTGGCAGGACCCAAAAGGATCTCCCTTGTGGGTATGCTGCTCCTACGGTGCTTAGTTTTATTATTCTGCTTGTGGCCACTGGACTGTTGACAACCAGGGATGACAGGCTCAAGTGCAGCAAAGGAGCATTACAAGCAGTCATGGGTAAAGAAGAAGTAAAGCCAATTCAAGGTTTCTTAATCTAATTGTAAATAGATTTCATATCTGGGTACCACTCCAGAAACAACTCCTAAATTCATCCATCTGGCCCTTTGAGAACTCCTATAGTTATTACTTTATCAGGTTATAGCAACTTTTGTCTTTCTGATCTGTCAGTAAAACCATTTCTAAAAATTTTTAGCAATCAAAAAATACGAGTTTCCCTTTGGTCTGGCACTGTCTATGAGTATGAATTGATCACAGGGGATCTGGTTACATCTTTCTGATTCAGCACCAGTTTGACAGTGGTATTACCGCAGTCATGGTCTGCTTTGTTTAACATCACTGTCAGATTCAAGGAGCAGGGAGCTGTGCACTGCATCACCTCCATCTCTGCCTGCCTCTGCGCAGTCGTTGGACAGATAGCTGCATGACATTGGCCTTGGGTGCTTAGCCTTTCTCAACGGGGGGGATCCAGCTGCCAAGGGAGACTCTCCAATGGCCTTTTTCTGCCAGCTCATTCCAGTTTGCAGAGTCAGGGCAGCACCTAGCAAGCCGCTTGCACAACTTGCAAAAACCCGTCAGATCCCTGAACCAGTAACAGACTTTCTGGTTCATAACAAAACTCTTGGATTCGATATTTTTAAGGAGGGGGGTGGGAATGGACAATGGACGTGGCTATGCCTCCACAGTAAGTTGTATCACATTTTAAACTGTATTTAAGTTCATTTATATTACAATATAATAGAATTAAACTTGCTTATTTTAGGCTTCATGATAGTTTCTATGTGCTCAGCTGTGAAGTGTTTCAGGTATCTGCATCATCAAAGCATTCCTGTATCATCTGAGGACTGGCACAAATCCTTAATGAGGAGCAGCCTTTTGAAAATAAGCATGGACAGCTACTGTGACAGCAAAAGCACAGGACTGATAAGAAGAAACCATCAAAATACATCCATGGAAAGTACATGGGAGTCTCACAGCTTGTACTTGAAGTAGTTTTGAAGGGTGTTTCTTAAACTGCCTAACCTTATTCCACAGAAGGGCAAAGGGTCTTCAGTTCCCTCATTTTTGGGAAGTAGCTGGTGAAGACCTATCAGCATGACCTGGAACTTAGTGACATTCAAAAAAGGCAGATCACCAGCAGATGGGGAGCTTACCGGGCTGAATGGCAGAGGGACAGTTTCCCACCCCTTAGTCGGTCACTCTGGCTCTGTTTGTACTAGTAGCTTGAGCAGTGCTGGGGCTCAGGCCTGGCCATCAGCCTGCAGTCACTTGTATTCTTACATTTTTAGTACAGTTTCAGACACAGGTCTCGTTCATGCCAGCTACGATTCTTCCAAACAAGTACTAGGCATGTTTTGGGAGTTAGCACAGGCCAGAGGATATTTCCAATAAGCAACCCAGATGTCTTTCAGGGTCAGAGTTAAGCAACACGGATATGACCTGTGATGAGCCAGTTGACCTCATGGCTAGAGAACAGACCTTGGAGCACTTTATTTACTATCACAGGTGTAAACTCTGGGGATATAATTAATCTCAACTTCGTTTTATCCCTTCCAGGTATTCACACCCTATCCCTTCTGAACTTCTATTTGTTGGTGAAACACAAGATTAAATCTATAAAGCAATTCCAGTAGCACCTTTTGGGTGTCTAGCCAACTAAAATATTCCCCAGCTCTGATTTAGTTACTGCTTCCACATAGGATGCCTGTGGAGAGTTTGTTACCTTAAAGGGGGACTCAAAGAAGCCAACACAATGTGAGTGGATGCCATCAGCTGTGAATGTCATAAAGGAGAGCACGGCAAAAGACTTGACATTCAAATGAAGTGCCTAGGCCTGATCTGAAAGTGACTGGGTCCCCCAGTGTGTGATTTGAAGCCATGCTTTCCTTTTCCTAGAAGCCCTACCAATGTCACAAGGTATCATTGCTTCAGCGACCACCCATTCAACAGTGTAGTTTGCAGAGAATTCATTAGGATTTATCTGCCAAACCCATTCTCCATCCAGGGAAGGGCAGAACTGGATTTCCATCTTCAAGGCAAATATCCTTACCAGCACTCCAGGTCCAATGCTAGCTCTCCTTTATCAGGGGTCAGCCTGACCAGTCTGGAGTTTAGGATGTTGGAGGTACGGGATTGTCTGCCTTTAGGGAAGGGAGGGGTCTGAACATGAATATTCCTGCATATTACCCAAGGCAAATGCTCTAACTATGCTCTAACTATGAAGACTGGTGTGGGCAGGTAACAGTTGCCTTGGAGAGGTTGGACTCTACAGAGTAGCTCCTTCTCAGGTACTAATTGCTCTATTATCAAGTTGACCTCATGACCCTATAGGCTCAAACTTCTGATTTAAAAAATTAAACTCCTGACCACCTAACCCAATACATTTAAAGAAATTGAATGAGATTCAACACACTGAGAAGGGTCTGGGTTTTTTTAAACTGAGTCTATACTGCTGTAGCCCTGAGCAGTGTTAAATACATTTATCACTCTTAAACATCTGCTGTTGATCCCACAGGATGGAACAGGGACGGTGTCAGGCTGACATCATACCAGACTGGCTGTGTTTCTGTCAGCATGCATACCTTTTCTTGGTGCTCCAGATCCTCACAAGAGCCAAGCCTTAGCTCTGGATTTTGATACTGCCTTGGATCCATAAGGCTGCATTAGGAGAGAGATGTCAAATTGGCACAGACATCCTCAGAGAAGCGAGCAATCATTTTCTCATGGAAATACAACATGGCCTTTCTCTATCAATGACGTCCAGGTGGGAAAGAAGAACTAAGATATCCCTGAGTGGACTGCATTTGGATTTTAAATTTCCAAATGTCAGCCCTCCAGCACCAGGACCTGGAGAACTGGCAGCAGCTGGAGCAAACCTCAGCATTTTCATTCCTTCCTGCCCACAAGTCAGGAGTGACCTCTTTGTTCAGTCTTTATTTACTTAAAATGTTTTAAACTGATTCTCTCAGCTGGATACTTACCTTGTTTTTCAAAGATGGTATACACTGGTTATTAAAAGGTTGATTTATAAAATTCTTCATAATTCACAAATAGGTGTATCTCAGTGGTTACTTTCTACTGGAGGAGGAAGCAAGAACAGTGTTTTTAAGAATGACCACACTCTTGCGTCATTTCTTTGGAAAAATAAAATTGTTAGTAACTGTTTTGATACAATTTTAATCACATTGAACTATAATTGCATGAAGAATGTAATTCAAATCAATAAGACCAGCCACTGACGAGTCATTTTTCAGTTGGGTTTACAATTTTTCCCATGAAGAGGATGCTTTGAGTATATTGATCAACAATCAACAGCAAGAATGGACGGTTGAATTTAACAACAGGAGGAACAGAATGAGGAATAAAATCTGTGCCAGTGACTGCTGAAGCCTCTGTGCCATTCTCATGAATCTTCAGCAGGGCCTTGTGAGCAGCCTACAATGAAATACAGCAAGAATTATTGTATGTGGAGGATGGGGTGTGAAATGATTAAAATTAGCACTAAGTTAATTCAGCTACTGCCTTTCATAAAAATTGCTGGTAGCCAGGAACCAGGAGGAAGGCCGCTATAGCCTGTGGTGGGTTTTTTAGGAATATTGTCTCAATAAGCAAGTATTCTCACATTCAGAGTTCCTCAACACAATTGTATCGAACACAGACCTTAGGGACTGCACACCTTGTGGAATTAGTTGAAAGCAGAATATTCAAGCAAATTCACAAGGAATGACAAAATCAGAGGGAAGGGAAGCTGGGCTCAAGAACTGCTCTGTATGTATCCCTAATAGCTCGTTCATTACAGTTTAGTGAGTAGAAATTCAACCTTGATATCAATTTTTTTTTTAATTTATTGTTGGGCATTTTTAATCTTTTTGTTTTACTAGCCCTAAAATATTAGAACATTGTAATTGGTGCTTTCAGAATGGCTGTAAGACGCTAGCTTTTCTCTTCACTTTGTCTGTTTCTCTTCATGTTATTTTCAGGAAATGGGATATTTTCCTCAAGTCTGGTCCATCTTCCATGGTTAGCGCTCATCAGGGCCTTCAATGGCAGCAGAAGTTTTAAAATCCTTTAAAATTATAGAACACACATGTTAGAAAAAGGCCACTTTTTATGCTAGATATGCTGATGCAAGGCATCCCCAACACAGATATCCATGGGCACTCCTTTCACATGAAGAAACTAGACTGTGTTTAGTTTCTGAGACAAATGCTACACCCCTCCCAACCTTTGCCTGTCAGACAGGAGACAGCACCCTTATCTCCAGATCTTGGAGAAGTCTGAGAGTGTTTAAAGTTACTTTATCAGCTAAATGTTCTAGTTCAGAGTATCAGCCAGTCCTAGCAGTAAGTAAAGTTTCACAACTTAGCTTAGGGCAAGACAATTGGATATTGAGGAATCCACAGACCATTGCTTCTGCTGACAAACTTACTTTTGAAATCTTCACGTCAGGCTTTCCTGTGATTCCAGACAGATCAGCCCGGTCAGAAACACACCAGTTACACCCAGATTCCTGAACATCTTTAAGTCATAGGCACCTGAAATCAATGGTTTTGGAATATAAACTTCTATCCTGTTAATTCAAAAGAAAATGATGTTAGTTATTGCAATCAAAGCATGCCTTGGACTGAAGACTCCCAACTTGCTGGTGGTTCTTCTGTGCTAAAATGTTAGTCTTTTCTTCAGAAAAAGATGGCAACAAAAAGAAGATGAGAAGATGATGGTCTGGAGGATGGGAAAGGCGAACATCAGTTGGGCTTTCTTGAATGATTCTGCAACACAGTCACTTGATGGAAGAGCAAGCAGCGGTGGTGCCAGCATTTTTGGGACTAAGTTTGCATTCTCGTTCTAGCTTTGAAGGTTTTTCTTTTGGAATTCACACCCCATTCCCTCTGAGGCATCTGATTGCTATGTTGCAGTATTACCACTCTTAATACATTGTGCTTGTGACAAGGGAAATGGAGACACTTAACATCAACTAGAAAATGTGTGGGGAAAAAGGTTAAACTTCCCGGCTCACAGATGTCTTCCCTCATCACAAGGCAATACTGATTCTAATTCTTGCTGAAAGTATCAAATCATGAAATCATTTGGTCTGTCTCTTTATACCTATTCCATTGCTTAAATCTCCAGTCAACAGCAAAGGCTAGTAACTGTAAAACCTGATCATAGTATCCAGACTTTGGATTCTGACTACCTTGAATCATCAAATCAGAATTCTATATTTACCATCTTTCAAGTGATTTTTCGCATTTAGACACAGTGTCTTTTGTCAAGGCATCTTCCAACTGTTTCATTTTTCCTTCATTGGGCACGATAAACAATGCCGCAACATCTCCCTTGTAAGGAATCTGCACCACCTCACAAGACAGCTTCCTGTCAGAGTATGTTTTATGAAATCCATCTTGAGTCATCATCTTCACTTCAACTGAGGTCTTCGCATTCACATGGAAATAATCCCTGTGAGTCCCCTTAATATTGAAAGGATTTTCCCAGTAGACTTAAAACCAAAAGAGAAAGAATGTAATCGAATGCTTATTTCAAGGAGGATATATTAATATAGTCCAGACTAATGTACACCAGATAAACCCGTATCTGAAGATTTACACTCATACTTGAAGATCAAAGGTGTTCCAAGTTTATTAAAGATCTTGTTCCTTGTCATCTTTGCTGTACTGTGTACAGTAACAACTAAATATCCCAGGTTAAATTTCATATGGACTTGTATAACACCTTTCTAAGTCAGATAAATTAAATGGAGTAACTTCATCATATTATCTTATGTTTTATTAGAAGAAAATGAAAGCTGACCAGGATCCAACGAGTTACTTTCTGGTTTCAGAATATTGCTTGTAAAGCAAGTTCCACAGCAGATGTCTGCCTTTTAAAAGGTAGCATGCTAAGCTCCTTCCATGCTTTTTCATATGTTCTTCATCTTGTAGGACTAAGGAAAAGCTTACATGCAAGAACAACCTCGAACTTTTGGGCCTGACCATAACTGCATTATGGTAAATGGAATAGGGCTCCAAGGGCTTTAATGTTCACAATGGTTTTCTTTTGATGTTTATTCAACTGAATTTTTTATGGTATTTTACTTTGTATTAAATCAGGTCATTCACTGAACAAATACACAGGGATCACAGCTTGCCATTCTGTAAGTATGTTTGGTTTTTTTTTAAATATTGAATAGAAATAAAATAAAATTAAAAAATAAACAATGGAATGTAAACTCCACAGTACTCTGATTACTTATAAGTTTGAGCTTTCCTCTCTGCCCCCCCCCCAGTAAAAAAAATATATTCCAGTATCATAAAGAAATGCCTCAGACTGTGGCACCTGAGACTAGGGTACCCAAATTTAATAAAGTACTTGAAATAAAAATCTGTTTTGCTGAAAGTTCATCTATTTCCAAACATACCTTTCTGGGTGGTAAATTCCATTTATGTCCTGCATGCTGCTACAAATGGATATAACATGTAAGAGGAAGTTAAACATTGCCAAAGCAGTGCATTCGCAAGTACCTCTTGGGATATGTGTAACGTGATGAAAAGCTGTAGAACATTTAAACTCCAGCTCCAGAGGTACCTACCCATTTAACAGTCATGAACTGTAAGTAAGTTAAAATGTTTTGCAATTTTTGTTCATCTGCATCTTTGGAATTTATTTTTCTACTTCATACAGCATGTGAAAACATTGTAATTTTTTAAATAATAAGTAGATAAAGTCTGACAGAAAAATTTACAAATGCATAAATCCGTTGTGCTCTGGCAATTCCCTAAACCTTGAAGACTGCAAATAAATGAACTTTTATGCTTAGGAGGCTAAACATATGTTAGAAAAATATACATGTGCAAGAGGTTTCAAAGAGTGAGAACTTTCAATGTTCTTGTCATAATAGCCTAATCTTAACACTGGCCTTTCTTTTAAAAACACTTCAGAAATAATCTGAGGTATTTGTTGTAGTGCAGGTGAAACTGAGGTACTGCAGTAAGTAACACCTATGTAACCTTTGAAATAAATGTAGTTAACGATTACCATTAGAGTTTTTGGATTGAGATCTTTAAGCATTTGGTTTATATTCCCAAGGGTTTTGTTGTTTATACAGTCATTGATCCCTTTTTTATCTTCAGTGGAATTCTGGAAGTCACTAGAAAAACTTTTCCTTTGTACAGTTTTTTGATGTCCTTCAGAAATGTTTTCAGTGGCTTCAGCTGTTTGTCCATGAACAGGGTGTTCCCCATGTTCAGTTGCACCTGGCTGCTGGGGCGGTTCAGCAAGAGGAGGAGATGACGAAAGTTGTGGTGTATCTCCTCCTCTTGGGTGTTGGAGAGGTTAAAGGCCAGCCTTTCCAGCACCTGAGCCTGGCTGGTGGCTCTGGAGCCTAGGGCTAGCAGGGCAAAGGCAGTGGAGGTGCTGACTGGGGAAAAGAAAATGTTCTTGCCAGGTTCTTGGGTGGTTGTTTGCCTGTAAAACTGGAAGGCAAAGTTTGTGTTGCTGGGAACCATCTGTTAGCAAGACTCAAGAGGATCTCCTTCATGACAATGCTGCTCCTGGGGGTCAGTTGCCTTGGGCTCATCATTGTAGTGGTCAGTCTGGGTCAGGCTGTGGACAGCGAAGTGAAGCATGGCCACCAGCAAGCATAGCAGGAGGGTGGCCTTCATCATCCTTTACAGCTACTGTGTGGACAATGAACAAATGGTCTTGGATGTTGGAGGTCAGCTGTGTCAACATCTCATCTTTTATTTCTATCTGCTACTACCTTCAACAGCTATCTGGTAATCGCTGTTATCTCCTGACCTGCTCCTTTTCTATGTGGATATGTTTTTTAAATCCTTGTGCTGCTGTGTTTATCTGTAATTCCTATCCATTGCTGCCTACTTCAGTTCTGCTTTACTCCAGCTACAAAAGTTCCTTGCTACTGGAGAAAGAAACATGTGAGTATTAAAGAAAAATAAGAGTCAGAGGGAGAGAACAAGTGAAAAGGCTTTTTTTTTTTATCTCTGTGTACATCTGTTTTATGGTGAGGCAGCATATCAGGAGTAACTCTTAATTCCTTTATGTTTACCTCTAAAAACTCTCAGGATTATTATGGTATTAGTGATTGAATGAGGCTTACATCAAATGACAGTGCCACATCAATGGAAAACAATACGAGATTGCAGCACTCAAAGTGGTATTCTCTCATTCCTGACTCATTTTAATATACAAAGTGACTAATCACAAGAGAGCTGGTAAAAATTTTCTGCTTCAATATGTGATTAGATCAGAATATATTGCTTTATTTTAAACAACCACTCATGTGACACATGTCTTCCAGATGGATTCCTCTCTGTGTCTACCCCCACCATCCTGGTCATGGGAGGGTGAAGTCACTGGTGTGGGCTTGGCCCTTCCTGTCTTTCCAAATGTTGTATCAGCAGAAAACCCTCCTTTCATAAGGCAGATAGCCCCATGGCCAGAGCAGAGCTCAGCAAAGAGCCTGGATCATGGCATCTTGGCCGTTTCTGATAACTGTGGCCACTTTTTTTGTTGTTGTTTGTTGCTTTCTCTTTTACAGGTTAGACCAAGAACGTGTTGGGATGATTTGTAGTGTCTAGGATGTTTAACCTGTCAGAAAGCAGGTAAGAGCTATTCCAATTAAAAATTGTACTAATGACTAGAAAATAACTCCAAATAGCCTTTACCTAATGTCCTACTTCAAGTGTAGCGGCTTTGGGGAAGAAGATCACGTGAGTTACCTGCTTACTCCCCAGTCAATGGCAAAGGAAATCAAAGTCATGGGTTCAGCAGAGCAGATGAGATGTTTATTTGGATTTCCCCCACCTTGTGTCAGCACTCTGACCACTAAGATTTGGGTGAAAAGGAGCCAGCTTGTCCTTCTGCAGCTTTGCTTTGTGAGATCCGAGTAAGTTGAGACTTGCAGGGTAGGTTGGCATAGCAAAATCAATTTGTGAATCCTGTCTGGACCATGTTGGTGTAAATAAGACAGCTCATTCACCTGTGTTTTGGTTATCTGGTTGTAAGCTTTAGGGAACATTAGTAAAAATAAGATTGACACATGGGAAGTCAGAATACTTCCCCCTTGTTAATGAAACAGGTTTCTTATAGATGTGAAAGAGCTATTTGGAATAAATATTCAGAGCAGAGTTATACTTTGTGGAGCTTTTATAATGTATCCCCACAACTTGCTATTCAGTATTTCTTGAAATTAAGTTCTGCTGTCATTTGAGTGCTTAGAAACCAGGTCTCACCCTTGAAAGCAGATGTGCTTCATGACTCACTAGCTAAATGCCATACAGCTGCATCAAAATAATTAAGGTAAAGATAACTCGGTACTTAATTACATTCAGAAGAGTCTTGCTCTCATACGGGTTGTGCTGTTTCTTGCTGCTTTACTCATACTGCAGTTTTCCTCTGTTAAGCATTACATGGCTTCAAATACATATTACCTAGAAGGACAAAGCTGAATGCTGATGAAGCTAGTTTTCTTGAACATCGTGTGCATGTGTCCTCATCACTCCAAAGAGAGAGCAAAGACCGTGGGGCCCAGCTGGTCAGTAGAGTGTTACATCCCAAAGGGTATGCAACTCCTAAGTAAATATTTACTGGAAATGAGATTTTTGTGCCAAGAGCAGCTACCTTGCCCTATACGCTACCTGAGATGGAGATAACTTCATCTGGAGACAGGCAATTTTGCCCAGCACTAAGCTCTGAAGGCCAGAGTCAGGGCGAGGGAGCTGCAGGGAGCACCACTTGTGCTCAGCCATGCTACCCAGCCTACTGGACTCTATTTAAGTGTCAACATCTCATCTTTTTATTCTACACAGTAGAGACCCCACTGGTCGCTATTCAGAAGCCAGAGTCCTCTTGGCCTCATTAATAGAGTATCTTTCATTTGTATAAGAATGGTGAATTTTAGCTCTATATTGAATGGCAATCTTTCAGACACGGTGTCTCCTCACAACCTAATTCTCTCTGTATCTCTGTTAAGGAGCACCTAATACATCAAGATCTGAAAAGCATGTAATGTATACTTTAACACTTGAAAAAGCTGTCTAAAGTATGTGTGCCATCACTGTGAGTGCCCAAACATGATACTGAACAAGTGCAACTGTTGTAACATATATAAACAGTAAACCAAGGCATAGTCCCAAATCTCTCAAAGAATAGCAAATAACAGAAGAGAGCAACTCAATAACATTAGCCAGTAACAAATCAAGGCAGACTCAAACCATAAGTCTCAGTCTTCTTGTAAAGATGTATTTCAATTTCCTGGGATTCTTCCAAAGGAAGATAAGTGCTGTGAAGCTGGCTGACCAGCATTCACAGCTGGAGGAACTGTTTAGATGCATGGTTTGATCAGCCAGCCAGGAGAATGCCTGCTCTATGCCTCTGATGCACTTTGCAGGATTTGTTACCGTCCGCTTAGGAAGGGGTGGCACAATTCCCTGGATCCTGAAAAGCTGAGGAGCTGTGTAAGTAAAACAGTGTAAGCATGTCCATTCCCAGTCCCCAGCTGTGCTGCTTTCAGAGGTACTTTATTATCTACTGGGATCGCATAGCTGTGATCATGTAGCTAGGTTCCCTGCACAGTATCTACAGCTTCAGCTCTTTTTTCTTTTTTTTTTTTTTCCTCCCAGAATACAGCTAAACTCTGCATGCTCATTTTAGACATAGCCAAAGTTTGCTGTTATGTACTTTGGTTTTGAATTTGTATTTTTTTCCTACTAGAGTACCAGTTGCTGCTGTCCCCTAGAGCGCTTGCATAGGTCAGGTGAGGCTTGATGGAGCAGACTGTTCTCTTTTCCCAGCCACAAAACTACTGCATTTGAATTAAATGAATGTATAAGCTAGAATGCTTGATTGCACAAATACAGTCTCTCAGGAAAAAAAGAGCGAGATGCTCACAGTGCTCCAAGGCAGTCAGGCTGTTGGCTGTTCTGTGCTGCTCCTTTAGTCATACAGCTGAGCAGCATTAAGCATTTACGCTTCTGCTAATTTTGTTTTGATCCATGTAATGTTATCTGAGGATGCAGATAAATGCTGATGAAACTATTTTCCATCCATGTGTAGCCATGCAGAACAGGTAGAAGTCAGTGATCGCAGGGCCAGCTGGCTTTAATGTTTGCTGTCCCCAAACATGCATAATTGCCATAGGCAAACACACTTTGGATAGAAGAGGTCCATGGCTATGAGAAGCTGTTCTACCAGATACATCTTGCTAGCTTATTGCCAGCTAACAACACAAGTGCTAAAACATCTCCTGAGGTGTGTTGTGGCCTGCCTTGGGTCTTTACTTTCCTGACTGTGCAGCTCAGACACTTCCTACAACATGCTAAACAAAGCTAACTTTCTGTTCTATGAAAAGCAGAGCAGAAGGGGCAATTAACATGCAACTTGTTTTTTCCCCCAAAATGAACTTGGTGTCAGTTCAGAAACAGTCCCACACTTGGAGGCTTTCTTTGAGCCTTGCTTTAGTCACATCAGAAGAGGAAGCCTGGGCAGTGGAGTCTGCTGTGCAGCTGCATGGCCAGCTGAAGAGGAAGGTGGCAGGAGAGACTCAATGCTGTAATGAAGAGCTGTATGCAGGGGCTGGGGGTACTTCTGGATTCCCTGCCTGACTCTGAGATGAACCAAAGCATGCTTCAGTACGGTGAGAAAACTGTGGCAGAGACACAAATGCAAATGCTTTTGTTGTTCAGACATTCATCTGTATTATTCTCTTGTTGAAAGTCAAGATGGATTGCTTTTGAAACTCTTTCAAATTGCTTCAGTTATTAGTGTTCTCATGAGGTGGTGGCTTGAAGAAGAGGTCCATTGTCCTACCAGGGTGGTCAGCAGAGGTTCTGCAAGCCAACAGCTGGTCCACCACAGGGGCTGCTTCTGGGCCTGCAAAATGTGCCTACACTGCCACTTTGATTTACAACTTAGTTCATTCCTGATCATGTGACTGTACTCATACTATTTTACTCCAAGTGTCTCTGGTACAAACTACCTAGCTCCTTTCATAAGCAGGCCTTGCAACCTCAGGCAGCCCCAGCCATGCCCTGCTGAATGCAATGCCCACCCTCAGTGTCACTCTATATAAACATTTTCTCAGGCTGTTACATAACTCTCCTGTTATTTTGGCCACTCTGAAAGCAAAACAAAACAAAAAATAGCAATGTCTCAAGGCAGCAGAATGTCAGCCTTGGCCAAGGGAAGACACAGACCAAGTGCTTGCAGAGCAGACTCAGCCACCCCACTCCAGAAGATCTATAATATCCGCATTATATGTCACATATCTGGTATAGACATGAACCACTCTGTATCAGCTGGCCCAAGGCTGTCTTCATGTCCTGTCTACAAAGACGGTATACTCATTGCCAAAATTCACCATTGCTTATCCCAGCACCAAACTCTAGCTGAAAGGATGCAGTCATTGTGGGGGAGCCAGAGGGCGGCTCTGGAGCAGTAGTCATGGTGAGGTTGAAGAACCTACCTAGAGTATGTCTT
This sequence comes from Theristicus caerulescens, assembly GCA_020745775.1. Lineage (NCBI taxonomy): Eukaryota > Metazoa > Chordata > Aves > Pelecaniformes > Threskiornithidae > Theristicus > Theristicus caerulescens. Next base: position 55,030,977 of record CM036564.1, read on the forward strand.
GAAGACATACATGGTTGCAGTCAGATTTTCCCGTGAATTTCTATTCTTACAACAGGACTAAAAGGTCTGCCTGCCCCTGGCCTTCAAGTCAGCAAGGAAGAAGCGTGCATGGATAAGCCACACTCAGCCTGGTGGTGGTTCACGTAAGAATTTTCCCTGCATTTCTTTTTCCAAAAGTATTTGTCTTAGCTCTGTTATCCCATTTGACAGATCCTGCATGCTCATTTTTACTGTAGATGGGCATTGAGACCTCTAAGTCAGGAGCTTGTTACTCTAAAGAGTCTTTAATATATAATTTACATAATTTGAGAGGTAAACATATCTATTTCAAACAATGACTATGGAAGTTACAAATGATGAATTGTATTGTCAAATTATCCAGAAGGAACATAGATCTATGTTTCTCATTGAATCTAGATGGAACTGGGATTCATATGTCAGTCAGGCATAATACAGCAGGAGTTCAGTTCCTGACTGCTATTAAAATAATGACTTTAGGATAACAAATTTCATATTTCATAGTTTTAAAACATATTCAAGATTTTCTTTAGTTTTCTTTTAATGATTACCTATGTAAAAAGCACTCCCAACTAGAGAAACACAGTGAGAAACACAACACAGTTATAAAGAGATGTGCAAAATGGTTGTGTTTCCATTTTCATATTGCAAAGCCTTGAAGATAATATTTCAGCTCTAAAACCTCAGTAAATAAAGAATATGATCCCATTTTATTTCATTCATTAAACCCTCAAAAGTTTCCTGTCCATGTATAGTATTTATTGATTCAGAGAAAAACTGTAGGATTTATGTATTTTATAGTGTTTTCTGTGTTATATGGAAAGCAAACTTCTTACACCGGAATGGCTGGAAACAGATTTTCTAAATCCATGTTTATGAACCAAACCAAAAATGTCTTAATAATCATCTGTACTTCATGCTTACATTTGGCAGATGGTTGAAAGAAATGTTAAGGTGCTTGATATTTGCTGGCCAAGTCATGTTTTATCCAGGAGCCCTGCTGTGACTTAAAGAGTGTAATTTTAAGAGTCGAACTTTGAAAACTCTAGTTACACTAGTGGAAAGTTTGTCTGTGGAAAAGTCTTACTAGTCCTAAGTAGCTGTTATTTAACCCTTTTTTTTTTTTTTTTTTAGTAGTAATGATTGGCTTAAAAGAGACTTTTTAAAAACAGCAGCCTAAAATCTTACATTGGACATGCAATTCTGGGTGCACTAAAATGTCTCTCACGGGCTTGCTTTCTTTTTCTCTTTAGCACATTTTCTAAAGAAACACAATTTTACTCTTAGCTCTAATATGAACACAGTTCGTGTGCAAGGTTGTTCTCATCTGATGTGTTTATACTTTCATGGGAGACAATCGTGTTGATTTTTGTAATTGATATTAAAGAAAACTCTAGCCTCATGGTTTTGCTTGGTTAGGGCTGTAAGAATTGATGAATTTCTGTGAACAGTTACACAGTGGCTGTTCAATGAGCCGTGCCTAACAAAGTAATAAGGTTTAATTAGCCTAGCCTAATCTGACAGCTTGCTGCTGGCACACTATCTGTTAGCACAACTGGCTAGTGATGCATGTATGCATATGAAATAAAGATCACTCCTTGCAAGTTTTCTTTGCTTTTCAAGTATTGTGTGGTAGAATTCTTGCAATTTCAAGTTGTCTTCTCGTACAAACTTTGCCTTCCCCCGTCCAATTTAAAAACAGGTTTCAGTTAATAAGATTAACATGCTCTTCATTTTGAGTTTTGATAAGGCTGTTTTCAAGCTAAACATTGGCAATGCCTATATGAAATTCATATTCTAGTTGTTTGTGTATGTCAAAAATTTGGATCGCCCAAGAAACCACAATCTGTATAGCCAAGCTCCCAAGCCTGTAATATCTCCAACATGTACCATTGTGTTGGGGTGCAAAAGCCCTGAGTACGGTGCAGAGCTAGTCTTCTCAAGGCAGCATTAGGCCTGCACAGAGATAGTCACAGGTTTAAGTTTACAGCATCTTCATTTATACTTTAAAAATGAGACTTTTTCTTTTGTTCACATGTTGATGTTCATAGTACAAGTACGAGATCAAGAAATTGCCTTACATGGATTTCCAAACCTAAAACTCTAAGCTAAGGTTTCCTCATTTTTTCTACAAACAATCTAACCTACAGTCACAATCTATGATGACCGCTGATAGTGAGAGGACAAGAACTAAGCCTATATTCGACAGCCCTAGCTAGTGCAGCCTCCCTGTGCTTCCCAGCAAAATTCAGCAGGGCTTTGTGAACAGCCTGCAAAGAAAGGGGGCAAATTTCATAGGAACAGGGATTGGACAGCAGAAGTGTGAAGTGAGGTCCCTGGTGCAGTGACTCCCTAGAGCAATTGCATCTGAGGAAATCCAGCCCAGAGACTGGAAAGAGACCTAGTGGAGAGCAGAGAACTGGAAATACCAGAAACAGACTGAAGTAGAAAAGAGAGAGGTGTACTGTGCTCCTCTAACAAAACACATGCATCCATTCAGTAATAAAATCTTGTTCAAATTCTGTCCAGTTGTGTTGTCCAATGATTTCTTGCAGCAACCCTATAATCAATCAATATGGCAGAGAAATATTAAAACTTGGGGATCATAATCAGACGTTAAAACATTATATTTCTGAAACTGTTCCTCTGTACAACATGTTTTACTTTTAAAGAAAACATAGTCAATAACTGTGCCAGTGTGTTTTCCCCACAGGTTTTTGCCCCTGTGCAACAGAATCTTAGAATCAAAATCTAGGTTGGAAGGAACCTCCAGAGATCATGTCGTCCAATCCTCTGCTCAAAACGTGCCTACTTAGATCAGGTTTCTCAGGGACATGCCTCCAAGGATGGGGATTTCACAACCTCTCTAGGCAACCTCTTCCAGTATTTAACCACTGCATGGTAAAAATATGTTCCTAATTAGAATTTTCTACATTCAAATTGTTCATTGATCTTCTCTTCAGTTTCTGCCAGCTTCAGCATCATGCATCTCTTTGCCATTGTCCAGAAACTTCTGGGCTGTCATTTACAGTCAGGGCATTGCATTTGCTCAGCTGGACATTGCTTAGCAGTAATTGAAAGAAAACCTCCATGGATCTCCTGGTCCTCTGTCTCTGCTAGGTGAGGTCTTTGTGTAGCCAACTCCACATGGATGCTTTGCCCCTCCGGCCAGGAGAGCAAAGGCAGTAGAAAGGCTCAAAGGAGAGAATAAAATGTTCTTGTTGCCTTCCTCTGCCATGACCTGCTTGTAAAACCTAAATGCATTGCTGGTGGCTACCTTGAGATGAGCCAGGTTTCAACTACATTGCTGCTTTCCAGGATATGTTTAGGTACTTTACAGCTCTCAAGCTGTACTATTCATTGGGGTGACCAGTTAATATGTGGGAGTGAAACCTAATCATGCAGTGGACTTCTTGTTTGCTGGCTGCCATTTAATACAAGATAGCAAGGAATGGAATTGACATCTGAGTAAGAAAGCATCATGAAAATTACCCATCTCTCCATAGAATGCCATCAATATTTGTTACAGAGGTTGATTTTATGCTAGTTCAAATCTATGACTGAACTCAAAGACCAGCATGCAAACAATGAGAAAAAAGGGTTTTAATTAATGTCTTTGAAGTAGTTTCTAAAGAAAGACTGGAACACCCATTAAATCCACAGAGTGCCAAAAATAATTCCTCATTTTTGCCCACAGAAATGAGATACAAGGCTTAGGTCTCAGTGGTTAGTTCAGCGTTGCCAAGCTCCATGAATACTGAAGTGTTTAGAGAGGCTGTTTTCCCCTTAAACTTCTCTTGACCTTTCATCATCTTCCCCCACCCAAATTCCACCTCCATCCAAAGCACACATGTCACATCCAACTGGAGTGCTTTGCAAAGAAAACAGAGCTGGATTTCTTGGGGGATCATGGGAAGAATATTTTGGGGATCAATGTCAGTAAAAAAGAAACATAGTCTCTACTGTTAAAAAATAGAAAGATGGGACATATCACACCCCTCTTACTGCTTCTGAACTAATTTGCTCCTTCAATTTTGCTGTGCTGAATTAAATGAAGATGTGTATCTGTGATGCCTTCGTTTGTACAGCAACACAACTACAGAAAGATTTTTTTTTAAAGAAGCAAGAATTAAAACTACGTGTGTTTATCCCAACTGTCGTTTTGTCCTCCTCTTTTTCTTAATTTCTTTTTAGTGCAGAAAGTGAATTATTTCTTTAAGGAGCCTCCACATGTTATACTATCCAAAAACTGGCCAAAAAGTGAGTCACCTCAGATTGGAATAGTTGAGTTTTGTTTATGATTCATAGGACTTTATTGAATGAGTTGGATGCAAATGGGTCTAAACTAAACACTGGGTTTAATTCCACTGTACCAGATCTACAAAATCAAAAAGAGAGAGGTAACCATCACCTACCTCATTGAGCTTGGCAGGGAGCAGACTTTGAGCAGATACTGAGGTGGCAATTGCTGGCAGTTAGAACAGATATAAATAGGTTTCAGAAGAGAAACTCTTTGCTGCAGTACTCTAAAACTGCTACACAGTTTGGTACAGGGAGAGCCCCATGTACTTCCAAAATGAGGAAGAAGGAGCAAGAAGTGATTGTGTCACATCAGCTGCCAGCTCCTACACATGAGCTTGCCTTGGAGAAAGAAGTTCAGGAAACCTGCCCCAAAGACTCAACGGTATGCAAAAACTAGACTCAGAAGCTTAAACACAAACCCTTATGTATGCCATAGAGTACATAAATAAAAGACAATGCAAATGAAAGTGTCACATAAAAATGACACAGCAGTTGAAAGTTAACAGAAAGCAGAATCTTTATTCTGAACATTTCCAAGTTTTAAAGCTTTAAGGACCTTATGTGGCATGGGTGTGAGGGGCAAACCCCAGCCAACCTTTGGACTCCAAGCAATGGAGAAGCAACAGTGCAGTTGCACTTGCACGGGTCTGAGCCTGTGCCCTGTAGCTAAACAACATCTAAATGATGGAGGTGAAAAGTTCAGTGTTAAATCTTCTCACCTACAATAATTTCCTTTGATTCTCTTTCCATTGGCATAACTTTCTGGCTTATTTATGCCAAAACTTTAACATCTGCTAATTAAGTTCCAGTCAAGCCTTAGAAAGACTTGAAGTCTGCATTGCATGGTGGCCTGCCCAGACAGATGAGCTAATTAACCCCAGCATACTGCCAGGCTGCTCTCGCTTCCCTGTCTCACGGCAGCTGCAAGAGGGGCCTCAGCTTGTGCCTCTGCCTCTCACAACACAACATGGACATCTTGGCCACCTTGGTAATTCTCCTCTCCCTCCCACCTGCTCCGCATGGGCTTCTGTCTTTTTTAGGGAAGAGTAGTGCTCTTCAAGACATGACATATTTCTTCACAGAACCTCCAAGTACATTTCTATTTTCTCACCATTTCACAAGAGCAGCTATTTTCCTGGTCCTTGCTTTGCAGAGAGGTGATTCCCTTTATCACCACTGTCAAACCCACCTTTTCACACAGGTGAAATAAGAAACTGTACCATAAGTAACACGGGTAACACGGGCTCTAATACAAGTGTTATCGCATGTTCACACCACTTGGAGGATGCCCCCTTAGCCAAGGTGTCCTCTTCTGCTCTTTGTTCTATTGCTTGCACTCCACACAGTATAAGGCAAATGGATAAGAAGGTGAAAACAATCCTGGAGGCTGTAAATCAGCTTCTGAGGAAGCTCTTTTCCTTTTTTTTTTTTTTTTTTTTAATTGCAGACATCTAGTGGTTTAGGTGCTTTTAAAGGTATTGTGATAAAAGTCCAAGATGTATTTTTCAATTAAGTCATAACAAACACTTGCAGGACCATTTAAACTTGAGAAATCTCATAAGAAATGTCAAAGTCAGTTACCCGGAGGGAATGAGAGATATAAAGAATGGGATGGAAAGCCAACAGCCTCAGCTAGAGCATGCTTTGTTTATGGAGCCATCCATTCCTGACAGACAGTGTAAACCTACTTCTTTCCCAGCCCTTTTCCCCAGACTGAAATGGTTTACAATTTAAATTGTTTCTGACTTATGAAACTGTTTCTGACTTATGAAATTGTTTCTGGTTTATGGCAATCTCAGATTTGTGGATGTTAAAGCATGTAGCTATTCCTGGAAAGGTGGCGTAGGAGGAGCTAGCGAGATGTTCTGACAGCTCTGCAACTTCATCCTCTGAGGCCATAATCTAGAAGCAGTTCTCAGAAATCAAACTGGTCCTCAGGAAGAGCATCCTGTGAATCTTTACCTGGAAGAAAGCTGCAGCCAAAGCCTGGAACCAGCATGCACAGGAGGGAAGATTCAAACAAGAAAGTAAAGGAGTGAAAGGCAACAGTACTTCCAGTGATTGACTTGCCTATGTGCATCAACATCTAATTATCATAATACTGTACTATCTTCATATGTATTTTCCTAATAGGAAAGAAAGATCATGTAAGACAAAAATGACCAAACCATGTTGTGTTTGAAGAAGAGAAATACAACTCTTTGCCAAGCCTTTGCAGGAGTCAAATAACCACAGACCTTCCATTCTTCCCCGCAGGTATTTTTTCTCCTGGCCAGATGACAGAGCACAAGCCAGGAATCTAATATATAGCAGAATTACCGAGTTAACATTATGGCCCTCCATTAAAAAAGTTTGGAAATGTTTGTGTGAAATGCATTCATTTGTTCTGATCTGGCTTTTGCAGTCTCTTTGCAGTCAGTGGTACAATTAAATACACTCCATTCCAAAAAATACTTTCTAGATCCATTACAACAATGAAACTGTTGATGCCTTCAAACCCCCCATTCCGAGCCCCAACCATACCTCACATAGGTGATTATGCTGCTGGTAACCCCACCTGACATATGCCAGCGGTATGCATGTGGTATTTGGGGATACCAAGGCTCTGTGAAGTCCACAGAGAGCACTGCCTTGAGCAATACATCTCTCACAAGGGCTTCCTGAGCCTAGGGGTTAGTGTGATCAGCAGGTGATGGACGCTGGCTGTGTGGATCTCAGCCACAGCACCTTCATAGCTGACAAGTTCCCGGTGGCAATAGAAGCCAGGTTTTCAGCACAGAAAGATCACCAAGTTCTTCGAGAGCTGAGAAATTCACATAGTATTGCCCAGGAATATCTGTTAATTACCTACTGTGTGACGATTGCTAGACTCTCTGAATACATAATGAAGTACATGACATCTGATTTTGAGAAACTGGACACCCCCAAGTGACGGGTCTGTGACATGAATGGCAGTATTTTCCTGCAGGGATAACTATTTTCCCATTAAGATAATGATGTGTGTACACTGATCAATGATGAGCAGCAGGAAAGGCATGCTGTCATTAAGGGGATACTCTTGTCCCACCATCCTTGAAGTATCATGGGATGAATCCCCACCAGAACTTTATAAACCTTGCTAAAATTTTTCTGTATCATTATGTCCTAAGAGTGACATGCAGAAAAAAACAGTATCATACAGTACAAGAACATAATAGGTTATTCAGTATCAAGACAATGCTAACAAGATATGACTGATTAGTTGTTATATATTAGAAAACAAATCAAAAGGTGATTACTTTGCGAAGGACCTGAATTATGGTATGATTCTGTGATATCTCCCATTTGATGAGGATACATTGACATCAGAACTATGTGTCTCAGCTTTGTCAGGAATTTTTCTCATTAAGCAGCCTGTGCCTTCTACCATTGTCAAAATATGGGTTCTTATTTGTGCTTATGTTTAACAGAGCATTAGTAGGTCTTCCCAGCAGAATATTCAATTTGCTTTTCAGCCCATGACCTTTAAGGCTGTTGCATGTTATATGCCTTTATTTTCTTCCTAGCAGATGCTGCACAGCACTGGGAACAATGACAGACCTGCGCGTTGGCGGTAACCACTGGGTGTTTGAAATATGTTATTTTCCTTGATTTACTTCAAGCATATTATTTCCCTCTCTGCCCCCACACCCTATACACTTTGCTTCTTTTTGCTTGTTCCTTCTTTTATGATCTTTAGCACTACTCAAAATTGCTGCTAGTTTTCTTCCAATGTCTTTTGAACTTCATGCAGTTTGTACATAAGGGTTAAATCTATCTCCACCATGGATTAATCCTGGTTTCTGAGCTCCTTGTTTATGCTTTTAGACTTTGTTTCTGTAGGTAACTTCTTCCTAGTTATGACAACAAATACACAGTTTACTGCTATTCCCACAATGCTTGTTTTCTTTTTCTCCTTATTTCAGATAGCTGCTCAGTGTGTGCTGTTCCAAAGCTTCTGCTGTGCCGGCAGTTCTTCTTCTATGGCTGTTAACCTAAAATAGCCTTTACAAAAGACTACTTTCAGCCATACCATCACAGATTTCTCTTAGGGTTCACATAGGCAGTGCTGAGGCTGCAGCTCCTGCGTGCAACCCTGGGTTGCACACCTACATCAGATTTGTGTGTAGGCTTCAGTGCAGGCTGGCTTAGAAGATGTCCTTCACACTTTGTCCCTCAGGTGGTGCATCAGGTCAGCTCCATCCTCCAGCAACGTCACTTCATTGAAGTGGCACACCACAGTACTTGCACACAGCAGCAGAAACTCTTGACTAGCTAGGAGGAAAGTCCTTCCTCTTGCACAGAGGCTTCTTGGTCATGAAATTTACAGTCAGCAAACAAACCAAAAAACAAAAATCCAGGAAAGAAGAAGCAAAAAACCAGCAGATTGAAAGAAGAAACACTGTCCTGAACAAACCATGACTGCACTGGATTTGTGACAACCTTAAGTCTGACAGTTTTGGTGGGGTTGTGCAATCCTTCTGTACTCATTATTTACCACAGAAATTTGCTGTCTGCTGCACATTTCCAGTGAGGGGCATTCCCTGATTTTTGTCAAAATAGAAAGAAAACCAAGGCAAGACACATGTATATGGTCCCTACTCCCATTTGAAGCTGATTCCCTACCAACAATAGTTTCTTGATATTTTTTGGTTATTCAGTTCTTACTTCAGCTTGATTTTTCTCCACTCACTTTCAAATAAGTTAAGCAACAAGGTTACCTCTCAAAGTGAGATTTGTTTGGCAAAATATCATTTAGATATTTTTTCCCTACTGACAGAGACTATTGATCGGAGGTCCATGAGGAACAACAAACATAAAGTCTTTTGGTGTTTGCCTACAGAGTCATTTGTCATTGCAAAGCTGGACTTTGGCATACTGTCCTGAATTAGCCCTGAGATTTGCCAAGAACTTTTAAATAATCTTCTGCAGAGTCAGTTTATCTGTATTATACCAAGACCAAGTCCTTATATGTTTAGAGGTATGAAGCCAACTGTTTGTTACTAAATACTGAACAGACTAAATACTGTTATGAGTAAGAAATTTTTGTCATTGGTTTACGTGATTTTGAGGAGGGCTTTGAGAGTTAATGTCAAGTGTTACATGGCTGGCAGATAGCCATGGAAAAGTTCTTATATTCTTTATTGGTATACTAACAGCTAAAATTTACTAATACTGATAGCAATAATTTAATGTCAAAGAAAATAAAGATCCTCAAACCAATCAAGATAGTTATATTTTAGAAATAGTCACCATAATTTTTGAGTTATATTTTTCACAGACATTTTAAGAGACTAAAGTCTAAAAAGTTGCCATTTTACTTTTTTCTACCAGTTTGAGATATTCTATAGCAAAAGATTTAAGCAATCTGTACTTTAAGTGCTTTCATTGGCTTTTCTATATTTTAAGGATGTTGATTTAAAAAAATAAAGAAAAAATAATAAAATAATTTAAATGTTTGCTGATTTGTGTTTCTTTCCTTTCATAACCATACAACTATATTGTGTAGCTCGTATGTCAAAATCCTATCAATTGAGTCGCTATAAAACAACGCAATAGCAATAAGTTAGACTCAAGAAACCTTGAATGAAAAGGTACAAATGTCAAGTCACAGTATGTTTTTACTCTATAAAAGTAATCCACTGTTAATACATACAAAGGTGACTTCTCAAATATTACCTGCGTTTTGCACGTGTGTTTATGATAGTTTAAAGCAGATTAACAATTCCTAGGAAAGCTCTGCTGTTCCTACTGAGGAAATAAAAACTCTTTGGTGTTATAATTTTTCATTCCTCCTCTTTTCCACCACAGTCTGACAAGTCTAGCTGGAAAGTGTGATAGTGAAGGCGGTGTCAGTAGAAGAAAAGAGAAATGACAGTGACAACTAATCCATAAAAAGGAAACTGATGCTATGTCATGGACTGCTCCACCGTACTTTTATCTCAGGGCATTGGCAATAATAGCTATATTAGCAAGATAAAACAGAAAGTCTTTTTGCTGGTATGACTTCCTCCCTTAGTAGAATAAACATTGTTTGTAAAGCAAAAACAACCTTCTTGTCTTCATGAGGAGGGCTTCCACTGAGGAGGAGACAGAGGGAGGCAAACTAAAGCAGCAGCACTCATCAACCCTTTACATGGGTGTGTCCTTCAGTGTCCCAGTCACTGATCCCGCAGCTTCATGTCATACTTGGTTAAAGCCCAAAGAAATTAATGGAAATTCACTCCAATATTAACGGAATCTGCATTTAACACTAGTCATCAAAGGCTAGTGGATTAAACAGACAGCACTTACACCTCCCACCTCCTTTTCCCCGTTTCCCTTCTCCTGCTCTCCTGTACACATGCTGTGGGTGTACAGCAACAGCTACATCATACGGAGACTTTAAACCATCTCAAATGCCCCACGGGAGCATGTCAGGAAGGGCTTCTAACAAAACCGGTGGAAAGGGACTTATATTTTGTTAATGCTACAAGCTATGCCCGGCTGTAGACTGGGGGGAAATACCAGTGACTTTTGGACAAGGAAAAGTAGTTTTTGTGTTTTAAGGAATTAATAATGTATATAAGGATAATGGCTGAAAGACGAGTACTAGTATGTAGTGGTATGTACACATAAATGTTTTGCTGGATCACAGGAGTTTAGCCAGCAATGTGCGTAAGTCACATTGGTCCTCCGGTCAATCAGTCATTTTTCAGAGGGTTTACGATTTTCCCTATGAAGAGGACGGTGCGGGTGTATTTATCCAGAATCACCAGGAGAAAGGGCCTGTTGAATCTGACTCGAGGTGGATGAGGAAAATCACCAGATCTCCAGGTAACCTCCTTCACTGTGGCCCCTGCCGCTTCAGTGCCGTTTTCATGAACATTTAGCACTGCTCTGTGGATCACCTGCAAGGACACAAAGCAAAACAACTTCCAGCTGACAACTCATCAAGAAGAGAGCAGCCTGCCACCCTCCTTGCTCTTGCCAAAGAGAGCCCTGCCTGGGGCAAGACTGAGCAGCACCAGCCTCTGGGGAGGTCATCACCAGCCGCTCTCCTTCCCACTGCAGCGCAATCAGCCGTCAGACCACTCCTGCTAGCCTCCTTCACTGCATGTGCAGAGAGCAACCCTCAAACAGCAGACAGCCAAAGAGCGCTCAAGATGACTGATGGCAAGAAACTCTGGAAGCAAAGAAACCTGGTAATTTAGCCTAGACTTAGTTTTGTCTTTGGCAACTTCATGTATTATTGTGAATTTACCCTATCATCTAGCTGAAAAAAATAACTTTTTGAGAGCATTAGAAGGGCAGGAATAACAGCCTTTTGCCCTCTGTAGGTGGAATTAGAGGAAATTTTACCAAAGCCAATGTGCTACCTTTAGATAATTTTGTCTAGCAGCCAAAAGAACATTTAATTATATGTATCTTACTCCTCGTTCTCGAACCATGTATGTTTAACCCCTTGTAAGCATGTTTGGCCTCAGGTTGAGGAAAGATAGGGCTTGCTTTGCCTTCAGACTGGCAGCTGTTGATGACTAAGTGATGCTTCAGTGAGACTGGGATAAACTTTTCATGGGATGTTAATGTCAGGTTCCTGGGAACAGACAAATCCTGTGGTTGCTGTTTCACGTGCTGACTTACTTTTGAAACCATGAGTCCAGGCTTTTCAGTAATCCCTGACAGATCAGCTTGTTCAGTGAACAGATCAATCATACCCACTTGTTTGACTATCTTTTTCACATCATAGGTACCAGAAATAGAAAATTTTGGAATGTGCAGATGTATTTTTCTGTAACAAATAACACAAATAAGGACAAATTGTCATCCAGGTAACACTCCCCAGTGGCTTTGGTATAGTGACACTTCATATTTATTTTTCTAAATGTTAAAAGTCTGCTCTCAGGGTTCAGATAGCACTTCTGACCAGGGTAGCTATCTAATGTGGAGGGTTGGAGCAGAATGAGCCCATGTCACCCTCTGCTTCCGCAGTGGGGTTCAAAGAGTGCGGTGGAAGACACAGCTAGAGCAACTCTGTGGAGATAGAGCTACTACTGCCAGGTAACATGTTTTTTTCCAAAGATCATAGCTAGCTGTTCTAAGGCTGTTTAAATATACAACAGGGCCTGGGCCACCACAGAAACAGCTGCAGTAATGGTGAATGAATAAAATTTCTGCTTTTACATGCAATGCCCTCAACACCCTAACACCCAATACCTCAAAAATAGCTACTCCATTGTAGTTTCACAATGCCCACATGAAACAAGGGTCTGTTAACTTCATCATGGTGCTAAGCAACTTGTGGTTGAGCCAGGAACTTAACCCAAGATGGATCCCAAGTTCAATGCCCTATTTTTTCACTACCCACAGGTCTTTTTCATTTTCCAACTAAGAAAGGGGAAGTCCTGCACAGAGAGGGACTATTAAGTGAATAGAGTTCAGAAAAATAACGTGGCCTTTAATGTTTTGTCTTGGTGAGATAAACACTACTAATCTATAACATGGTCACCTCTCACCTTAGCAAAAAACACTTACCTGTCTTGGAGGAACTTTTCCCATTTAGACACAGTCCTTTTCAATAGAGCATCTTCCACCTGCTTCATCTTCCCTTCATCAGGCAAAATAAATAATGCTGCAGCATTTCCATTGTAAGGTATCTGAACCAGCCAACAGGACAGCTCTTCGTCAAAGTAATTTCTGTAGTAACCCTTTCGATACATCATGTCAACTTTTACAGATGTTTTCTGATCCACAAAAAAATCCTCCTGTTTTGTATATGAAGTACTGAAGGGTTTCTCCCAATGGGCTTATGACAAAAAAAAAAAATAATTCAGTGGAATACAAAGAGGAATGGTTGTGGTGAATAAAAGAGGTTCTAGTCCCACATTCCTCTGATCAGAACAAATATCTCTTTCAAGTTACTGAACCCTCAGGTGTTACAGCATTGTAGCTCTTTTTTTTTTCAAGTGCTTGAAGACAATTAAATACAGATAATACTGAAAACACCATCTTTTTCTAGATCATGAGTCTCTCATCACATTAAAGAATTTACCAAACTCAACAAAGAAATTTATTAAAAAGGGCCAGTCTTTCAGTCAACCAGGTAAGGACACGAACTTTTATACTGACAACAAATATACATAGTTTTATAGGAATATTTTCCAGATACTGAACATCGTTTCCTCCCTTTAAAATACTTAAACTACAGTTTCTTTCTCTTAGATTTTCATTCCCTGTAATAAGCAGTAAGCATCTAAGTTACAACCTTCACACCCTTTGATATTTCTTACCTTTAAAGAAGACATAGTTAACAAGAACAATTGCAGTGAGAGGATCAAGGTTTTCCACTAGTTTAACAATTTTCCCATTTGTCTTTTCCTCAATATAACTGTTGATCTGATTCTCAGCACCAGAGGAGTTGTTAAAGTCACTAGAAAAGACTTCAGATTCATAAAAGCTTTTGACATCATCCAAGAACTTCTGTAGTGGTTTTATTGTCTCTTCTATGAAAAGAGCATTGCCCAGGCTCAGCTGGAGCTCACTGTCTGAACGATTCAGCATGTGGAGGAGTTGGCAAAAACCTTCATGTATTTCCTGCTCCTGAGTCTTTCCCAGGTTAAAGGCAAGCCCTTCCAGAATCTGTGTCAGCGTTGCTGACTTGGCACCAAGTGCCAGCATTGCAAAGGAAGCAGAGATGCTTATGGGTGAAAAGAAAATATTTTGATCGGTTGCTTCGGAAGCAACCAGCTTGTAAAATGAAAATGCAAAGTCAGCATTGCTGGGAGCTAGTTTGACAAAAGCTTTGTTCTTAACTGGATAAACCTCCCTGTGAGAACTGCGTCCTGGGTAATATGTCCCTTTAGGATCATCCTGCTTATTGCCGTAATGAGGACGCTGATGACACTGGGCAACAGTATACAAACCAGCCAGCAATAAACACAAGGAGAAGGTGGGCTTCATTTTCTTTTTAACTGTTTCTGGAAAAGAGACAGACATACAAAACATGGCATGGAAATTAATTTCTTCATGCTGTGTGCTGCAGCCGAGTAAAATGAGGCTCTTAGAACACACCTGTTCTCCAAAATCCCACACTTGGATATTTCACATTCCTAATGCATGCCAGTGATCTCCTGAAAGAATATGCCTCCTGATACACTATTTGTATAATCAAGTACTCTCTCAAAAGAGGCAACTTTGATCATATTAACTTTTAAAAAATAGGGTAGGACTGAATTTTTTAAAATTTGCAAATAACTGGAAGCTTATGACCTTTCCCCCAGAGTAACTGGTAGAAGTTGTTTTTGTACCCAGTACTGCAGGATGGCTACTGCAGCCCTGTTCGTCTTCCTCAATTCATCAAATAATTAGATAATTAAATCCATGTTAAACAAAAATGTGATATAAACACAGATCATACTGTCTAGGACCAAAATTATAAAAGACAGTTTCTTCAAAGATAAAATATTGGATCACTATGGTAGCAAAGTCTATAGCCATCTCTTTTGTTTCCAATACGAATTTTTATTTAATTATGTGAAGTATCTTCTTCACTAGCAGCCAATTCTTGCTGGCTTTTGGCATATTTTGATTTTTTGCGTAACAGGTGTATCCCTTTGTTTACATGTAAAAAGGCACCCTTCCCAGGCAACAACATAATCCTCCCAAATGAAAAGTCCAAACGATCCAAGGGAAAGCTGAAAGGGTACTTACAGTGTTACAAAAAGGATCTTGCTGTGTATATCTGGTCTTACCTGCTCCTTCTTCTCTTCAGTACCATTGAACAGGATTAAGCAGAGCGCCCCCATTAATCATTAATTAGTTCAAATAAAAATTGCGAGCGAGGATGCACAGCAAGCAGTAATGACACTAGATATTCTGGACAATTTGTCCAACCCACACACAAGTTAACAGTACTGGGTGGTGGGGCTGCGGACAAGAGGGAGCAGAGCAGGGACTGTATCTCCTGCTGCTTCCATGCTTGTGGATCGACACGAGAAGCCTGCTGCTGTGGGTGCGTGGCAGGAGAGCCATACCCTTTGTGGCTGGAGCTGAATGCTGTGACTTTGTGTGAAGGCCACCCGTTGCCTGGGTCTGACTGCAGGGGAGGAAGACACCAGCACAGCTCACCAGGGAGCACAGCAGCCCTGCCAGGCCATCCCTCTTAGCTTGGTCCTGGGGGGGCCAATAAATGGGACGGGGACACTGCCAGAGTCGTAACCTCTCTGTCAGGATTTCAAAACAGGCTAAGCCATGTTCGGATTTAGAAAGCCCTTCTGCCTTACTATATAACTCAGTCACAACCTTTGACATCACGTTTAATGGTTTTGGGTCTTTTCCTAAGGAGAGCAGACTGCAGGTGATTGGTGAGCGGTCTCTAGATTTCTTTAGAGAATAACATATGACATTACCACCCTAGTAAGATATTTCCAGCCAATGCAGCTGTTCATTCATTGCTGTTGGCCGTTGCCTGTGATTGGGTATTTGGGGAGTTGGTGAAGAGTTTTCTCCTGGCTTTTTAGAAAATACACAACAAAAACACCACCACTAAGAAACACCACTTAGAATCATAAAATCATAGAATGCTTTGGGAAGGAAGGGACCTTTAAAGGCCATCTAGTCCAACCCCTGTGCAATTGGCAGGGACATCTACAACTAGATCACGTTGCTCAGAGCCCCATCCAACCTGGCCTTGAATGTTTCAAGGATGGGGCATCTACCACCTCTCTGGGCAACCCATTCCAGTGTTTCACTACCCTCCTTGTGAAAAACGTCTTCCTTATATCTAGTCTGGATCTACCCTCTTTTAGTTTAAAACCATTACCCCTTGTCCTATCGCTATTGGTCCTGCTAGAAAGTTTGTCCCGATCTTTCTTATAAGCCCCCTTTAAGTATTGAAAGGCTGCAATAAGGTCTCCCCGCAGCCTTCTCTTCTCCAGGCTGAAAAACCCCAGCTCTTTCAGCATTTCCTCATAAGAGAGGTGTTCCATCCCTCTGATCGTTTTTGTGGCCCTCCTCTGGACCTGCTCTAACAGGTCCATGTCCTTCTTGTACTGAGGACCCCAGCGCTGGACGCAGTACTCCAGGTGGGGTCTCACCAGAGCAGAGTAGAGGGGCAGAATCACCTCCCTCAACCTGCCGGCCACGCTTCTTTTGATGCAGCCCAGGATACGGTTGGCCTTCTGGGCTGCAAATGACATATTGCTGGCTCATGTCCAGCTTTTCGTCTGTCAGTACCCCCAAGTCCTTCTTGGCAGGGCTACTCTCAATCCCTTCATCCCCCAGCCTGTACTGATACTGGGGATTGCCCTCACCCAGGTGCAGGACCTTGCACTTGTCCTTGTTGAACCTCATGAGGTTCACATGGGTCCACTTCTCAAGCTTGTCCAGGTCCCTCTGGATGGCATCCCGTCCCTCAGGCGTGTCAACCACACCACCCAGCTTGGTGTTGTCTGCAAACTTGCTGAGGGTGCACTTGATCCCGCTGTCTATGTCATTGATGAAGATATTGAACAGCACTGGCCCCAGTATGGACCCCTGAGGGACACCACTTGTCACTGGTCTCCATCTGGACATCGAGCCATTGACCACTATCCTCTGGATGTGACCATCCAGCCAATTCCTCATCTACCGAACAGTCCACCCATCAAATCCATACCCTTCCAATTTAGAGAGAAGGATGTTGTGGGGGACCATGTCAAAGGCCTTACAGAAGTCCAGATAGATGACATCCATAGCTCTTCCCTTGTCCACTGATATAGTTACTCCATCACAGAAGGCCACTAGGTTGGTCAGGCAGGACTTGCCCTTGGTGAAGCCGTGCTGGCTGTCTCGAATCACCTCCCTGTCCTCCATGTGCCTTAGCATAGCTTCTAGGAGGATCTGTTCCATGATCTTCCCAGGCACAGAGGTGAGGCTAACAGGTCGGTAGTTCCCAGGGTCCTCCTTTTTACCCTTTTTAAAAATGGCTGCAATATTTCCCTTTTTCCAGTCCCCAGGGACTTCGCCTGACTGCCATGACTTTTCAAGTATCATGGAGAGTGGCTTAGCAACTACATCAGCCAATTCCCTCAGGAGTCTGGGATGCATTCCCTCAGGACTCTGGGATGCACTTATATTGGACAGTTCCAGAGACTGACTGCAGAGAGACATGTGGCCAGCGAATACCTTGTTTCTTCAGGTTAGTCTTCTGTACCATATGTAACTGAAAAAGACTCCGGCAGCACACGAAACAGGCTGCCAATTCACCTTTCAGCCAGTGCTAAAGAGGACATGCTGGCATCACTGGATGTATTCAGGGTTGAATATCATATATGGACAGACCACTCAAGGACAAACTAAGGCAGGAAATGAATTTTTTAACAGATCTGGCTGCCCCTGTGGCATTCCTCTCCATTGTATAGGATGGTTTTGTCATTCCACTCAGCAGTGACAGTATCATTTGCATAACATAGATGTGAAATGTACAGTCTGCATCCTGTTGATTCCACATTGCCCGAACACCCCAAGAGGTTGATGACAACAATCAGATTTTGAAGTGAGGGTAATATCCGAAATCCTTAAGTCACCAAACCATTACCGAGTAACTACAAGTGGATTATGAACTGTCAAAAAATAGCCAGCAATGCATGTGGTCATTAGGCTATTATAGCTTATAAAACAGTGGATAAGATTTACAGGATGGAAAATAGGAACTTAAGTATTTCCAGTCTAGCAAGCTCTGTAAACTCATACCAATAATCCTAAATCTTCATTAATAATAGAGATCAGCTTGTCTATTAGCAGTGAGCCAGAAAGGAGATAAATGGAGGGATGGCCTGAAGGATGACTTCTTTTTAAGCGGAGATGCATGCAAGGACACTGATACCAATTCAGATGGTCTTAGCTCATCCTGACACTGCAATAATGTTGAGATTTTTAACCTGTAGTCCAACCTCAGGACCTGTAAGGGAACTCTGACAGGCAATCAAGAAACCCAAGCCAGCATGTGTCCCCTCGGATTCATTCCTCTCACCATTGCATTTATCCTTGGAACACCAAAGCAAAGCTGTTCCCTGTAAGATGCATGTTACTGAATGTCACTGGTATCCACTTCTAGGAGGATCTTTAAACTCTGCTATGCAGCTGATGATGCTCATCCATACCTAGTTTTCCATCAAGGGGAAAGACATTGGGAAGGCACCACAGCTGAGAGGGATGATGCAGGGCCTGCTGGAAATGCTCCCCTGCCATAAACAAAGCTTCAGGGAAGAAATGGTTGCAGCTCTGAGGATTAAGCAACCGTTTTACAGAGTAGAGAAAGGGAAGGTGGGGATGAGAGCTGGTGGGTAAGTGCCTGGAGAAGGCAATGAGGAGGAAAGAGTGGGCAGGTGTCAGTACAGGACAGAAACACAGGAGCCATTAGAATATATCCAGTCCCAGAAGTGAGACGAGACCAGGACTTCCAAGTGTCTCCACAGCTGTGTCCTTAAATCGATGGCAAAACATGTCATGCCTATTCCCATTGTTACAGCCATTTTTATTACATCAAGGCTGGACAGTATTAATTCTGGTATTTCCTAAAGACTGAATATTTGGCCTTACAACCACAATACTCTGCTAATGTCCTTCTTTGGGATATAACAGACAATTTTCTACCCTCAGTCTCAGTCTGTTACCAGAACCTCACAGCTGCAATGAAATGCTGTAGTATATCTTACCTTTAAAGAAAAACCATAGATATACATAACCTCTGCTGAGAAGCAAATTTCTTTCTACTTTGCTCATTATTCCTTGTTATTTTCTTCACTTTCTAACCAAAGGTATATTTATCAGCCTCAGAGATTCTGGAAGCTGGGTCTGTTTCAAGCTACCTTCTGATGTTATCTAAAACCACATAAAGCAGGAAATGTTTATGTTGCTTGCAATAGCAAAACCACATTTATTGTGGTCTATAGCTTGGAGAACATCATGGGACTATGATTTACAGCTTGACTACATCAAGGAATAGCAACTCAGTGATGCCATGTTGCCCAGCATGGGCATAATCCATCCAGACGACTTCCTTTTCCACGTTCCACTATACCAAAAAAACTAGATATATAAAAGATAATACACATAATTCCTTCCTTACCCTCCAAGAGAGCCAACACTTATTCTTTTCTGTTTTCTGGGGTTTCTTGCTTTTATAGCTTTACATGTTATTTCCTTTTGTTATATAATTTTCTACCTTGCCAAGATATTAGAGGGAGACAATACAAAAAAAATAATCCCCCACTAATTAAAAATTTTGATGTGCTGGAAAAATGGAGCATACATTCTCACCAATTTTAAACTTTGGTTTTTTAATACTGTCAACTCATATACAGTTTTCTAGAATGCCACTAACTGGTCATGTTGACAGTAAGTTCTCCCAAAGGACTGTCGTGGTTTAACCCCAGCCAGCAACTAAGCACCACACAGCCGCTCACTCACTCCCCCCAGTGGGATGGGGGAGAGAATTGGAAGGGTAAAAGTGTGAAAACTCATAGGTTGAGATAAAGACAGTTTAATAGGGAAAGTAAAAGCCGCACACACAAGCAAATTAAAATAAGGAATTTATTCACTACTTCCCATCAGCAGGCAGGTGTTCAACCATCTCCAGGAAAGCAGGGCTCCATCATACGTAACTATTACTTGGGAAGACAAGCGCCATCACTCCAAATGTCCCCCCCTTCCTTCTTCCCCCAGCTTTATATGCTGAGCATGACATCATATGGTGTGGAATAGCCCTTTGGTCAGTCTGGGTCAGCTGTCTCAGCTGTGTCCCCTCCCAGCGTCTTGTGCACCCCCAGCCGGCTCGCTGGTTGGATCGTGTAAGAAGCAGAAAAGGTCTTGACTCTGTGTAAGCACTGCTCAGTAAAAATGAAAACATATCTGTATTATCAACACTGTTTTCAGCACAAATCCAAAACAGAGCCTCATCCTAGCTACAGTGAAGAAAATTAACTCTGTCCCAGCCAAAACCAGCACAGGGATCAACCTAGAAGATGCTTCTCATTTTCCATTAACTCTACCCTGCAGTTTAACTTGCATTTCTCCATCAGGGAACCCAGATGTGCTCGTTCCTTCATGCAGGTTTTGCTTATCTGTCTTCAAGAAATTAATTCTTCATGTACAAATCTTGATAATTGAATTTTAAATATAAAAGTTGAGGAAAAGTGAACAAAAGATGTATTGTAATCCAAAAGGATTTTGTTGTGTGGATGTGGCATGCTCATATGTTTCCTTTGTTACTTACTGCTGAATCATACACGGAGAATGTCATCGGGCAGATCTTCTTATCAAATACAAACTTCAAAAGGAATACAGTGTAAATGATGAAGACACGATTTTTTTTTTTTTTTTACTGTATTGGGGAAAAATTTCAATATTTTCTCAGAAAAGAGCATTAGTATAGATGAGAGCCTATGCCAGGAGGGAGAACTATGGTAATACATAGCAAAGAGCAGTGGCCAGGTCAACACACACATCCCTCTCTGCAAGCTCCCAAGCATCTGGCTCCTGAGAAGGAGCCCCAAGCTACATCAGATGTTTCAATGCCTCACATGAAGTGTTCAACATCTCTGAATGGGAGCACACTGGTGGGGAGCTGTATTTAGGAGTCTGAAGGCAGAACTGCAAAGGGAACTGCAGCTTCTTCCCCTCAATTTCAAACCAAGGCTCTTGTCCTGTGGTTGTCTCATGTGGCTGCATAGTCAAGCAGAAAAACAGGGCAGGGCACGCCACTTTTTTTGAACTCAGCAGTGCTAATCTTTTGCTTACTAACCTAGTGACCGGAGAACTTGATCACTTGATCTGGATACAAGACCCTCAAGTCTTCTTACAAACCATTTAACCTGAGATAATAATCAGACCCAAATTGTCCACTCAGCAGAGGAATAGCTCATCTTCAGGCTGCAAGAGGCTGATGAGATATTTTAAGCCAATTTTTGCTAAAAGCTAGTAAAAATGATATTTTTTTCCATCTTGATATGAAATGATGCAAAAATATTTTAATTTTATTTACCAAGATTTTGTTGAAAAACTGAAAATCCCTGTCAAGGGTAAATGAAAGAAATAAAAACCCATAGTATATTAAAAGTAAGACAATGAAATAATTTGATTAGGCTGTAAATACTCAGGTTGAGAGACATTAACTCTTTCAAAGAATCTGTCATCAAAACAAAATATGCCATTAGTTATCATTATTTTATTATTTCATTTTTAGTTAGATATAGACTCCTTCCAGCAAGCTGTGGTGAGGTAGAAACTCCTGTCTTTACCTGATCTTGAAGATTATGATGTTTTAGTATCCAGCACCTCTATAAGCAAACTATCCTATCATTGACTTCAGTAGCATCCAACTAATAAAATGGTCTGAAGAAATTAATGAGATTAAAAATCTGAGCCTATCCCTCTGTTCTAGTCTAATGCAGATTAAGAGCACAATGTCAATGCATGGTACTGATTCTCATCACACATGAAATTTTCATAGTGCAAACACTTATGAACTTTTTTTTTCAAACTGCACTCCTAGAAAAAAGAAAAAAAACTAAAATTGACTCAGGAAACACAGTGGTCCTCATTACACTCTGATAGTGCCAAGACAAAGCAGAATATCTAACAAACTGTTCTGTAAGCAGTGGAGTTAATAAAGCCTAGTTTACTAAGGATTTATGGCTTTCCTCACCACAATAACCACAGCTTTACTCCACAGCCTCCAGGACAACTCCTACCAGGCAGGAGAGCAGGGCTGGGGCTAGGGCTAGGACTAAGGCTAGGGCTAGGGCTAAGGCTAGGACTAGGGCTGGGACTAGGGCTCCCTGCCACATGCTCATTGCCTGCTGCAACCAGCAGAATTTAAAGCAGCTGAGTCCTGCCTGCCTTCCCCACAGCAAGCACAGATTTGGATTTCACTGATTTTCACAGAGTAGCATAATGGTTTTTCAATCATCTCCTACCTCTCTGTTAAGCCTGACCAAAATTTGCCAATAAGCTGCAGCGTTATGGAGGGTAGCTAAGAGAAGACAAGTGGCTACAAACATGAAAGTTTGTTTTTCTTTGGAAACCAAGCTGGTTGTTTTATTTTCTTTGCATTTGAGGTTATATGAGTCAGAGTTTCTCAGTTTTCACAGTTCATGTGACTCCATTTCTCACTAGCGATCATTAATATTTTCATCATCCTTATATTTTCTTATTAAAAAACCCCAATTTATTATATATTACCTTTTAATAACAATGTATCTCCATTTTTATCATCATTAGCTTTTCTTTTATGTCCTCTCCAGGCAGCGCTTGTAGACAGTCCAATACTTGGTGGAGTGATTTAGCAGTACAAGATGGGTGAAGAGTAGGTTTGGTAAACACTAAAACTGTTTTGTAACATTTTATAACCAGAATGTATGTTCCAGATCACCATATATTTCAACTGAGATTGTGTGTCATTCATTTATAGGTACTGTTGGAAGAGAGAACTTTAAAAATCAATTTCTAAAAGCATAACGCTCCTGAATCTAACCTTTACTTTAGTTACCTGATAAAACCTACTGAAGAACTGTGATAAAATTGGTTTGAGTGAATATTTGGGTAGCAAATCCAGCAATTCTATGTAAAAGCATGGGATATAAACGACATTTGCTTAGATGAAGTAATAGTGTCTGGGAAGCACTGCAGTCTAGAATTCACCTTGGTAAAGTAGACAGGCTCTACCTCCATAGGTAATCAATCTGGAGCAGAGCAGTCCAGCAGTCCTTCAAACTTAAATTATTTTCTGATTCCAAGTGAGAGATTTTGAGCCTGAAACTAGAGTCCTGCAGAAGCACTTTGGAAAGGTTTTTCCAAGTGTGGACAGTGAATTACAGAACTGGAAAATGATGAAATTATGCATCTTTGACCTCTTGTTCATTGTATGCTTTGGACTGAAAGTGGTTTGCTTACCAAAGAAATGCAGCTGACCTAAGTTTCCACTGCTTTACACTGCAGTTATGGATAGACAGCACTAAGCATTCACTTTGTCCATGCATGAAATACATTTCTAAGGTAGAAGGCACCTGTTGATAGGTTAGATTTATCTCAAGCCAGTGCCTATGTAATGGGAGAAGGGCACAACACATTGCTTTCTGCAGCCCATAATAAGGAGTCTGTCCATCGCACCTCGGTAAACACAGGTCTTTTCTAACCTTTCCTATTGTATTAGCTCACATCTTCCCTCAATAAGAAAAGCCTGAGATTGGCAGTGCAAGAGATGGTTTAGAGCTCAAGAATTTTTATTTAGTCTCCTTGGGCTGGGGCTGAACACTCTCCTGAGAAAGTGCTCTCAGCTCAGGTCTGTTGTGCAGGGGAGCACCAGGAGGAGATGTGTGAGGAACAAGTACTGGGCTGGTACACCCTTGGGGCTGCAGGATCTGCTGTGTGCAGAACCACCTCCTTTTATTGGCTTTGAACCTGGCTACCACATACTTTCGGTGATCTGTAGCTTTGGCATTAGAAGAATGGTAAACATTCAGTCTTCATTAACGCAATCTAAGCCACAAATAATTTTTGCCTTCTTTATGCTGTCTAAGTTGTCACTTTTCCAGGCTGACGATCTCTCAAACAGGAGCTTTTCCAGAACTGATTAACCTTACCACCCTTTTCTAAAGATTTTCCAGTTCTCATTTATCCTTTATGTTATTCCAGGACCAGAACTACATGCTCTAATCCAAGTGTGGATGATCCAGAGATTTAGACAGTGGCACAGTGTTCCTATCTGATTTGCTCTCTTATTTTTCCTAATAATTTCTAATATTTAATTTGCCTCCTTCCCCTCTACAGAGCTGATCTGTACATGAACTACCTACCATAACACCAAACCCTTATTCCTGAGTGACAGCAGTCAGTTCAGGTACACCATTTCACCAATCCTGCAGCTAAGACATAACAAGAAAATGAAAATCCCCACTGACACAGCAACAGTGAGCCAGAAAGCTTCTTTTCTTTCTGGTTTCAAAATGAGACAGAATTTGTCATGTCCATTCCTTGATTTTACCAGAAGATGGTGGCACAGGGCTCCTTTTCCTATGATCTCCAGAACTTGAGGCTCCAAACTTACAGTTCTATCCACAGAAAGCAGTGTAGCAGAATCACACTAAAAGCTTGGCTTCTTGTAAGCATCTTACTACTCATAACTAGTATATTGAAATGATAACATTTTATGAGCAGAATTTGCCCTACAGGCCTTCTTGTCTTGGTGTAAAGGAACCCTTCTTATGCAAACAACTTTTAGAGTGACAAGTTCACCAGAGAATAAAAGTTCTCATTTTGGAATGAAGTTGTCTATGCAGAGAAACCTCTTGGCATTACTATTTAAATTTAGATTGATGCCTTACATTATTTATCTTTCTGTTGCAGACATGGCCTTAAATAAGCACTACGAAAATCTCTTATGTAGATATTTTGGAGTTATACTTGAAGTTTTTTGCTCTCAAAGCCAGATAGAAAGTAGTAGGGCTAAACTTTGCAAAGTGTTATCATTTGTTATTATTGAATAGATCAATATTGTTGGCTATAGTGAACAAGCAGAAGGCAGATCAGCTAGCTGAATTAATATATTCAATAAAATGAAGTATATGATATGATTCCATTGCTCATATCCCTTTTCTTAAACAAGTCTTTGACACTGTATGCTTTTGGGATATTAAGGATTCTGACAGGTTGAGATGGTTTAATGCAACAATTCTCTTCCCTATTTCAATGGAGGGAAAATAAGAGGCTGTGTGGTTGCCCTTAGCCTCTGCAGCTCACATTCTGGCAGGTTAGCACAATCCCATTTCCATCAATGGCTTACATTAACATGCCTCCACAAGACACTTTGGTATTCAGGCTGTATCTGCATGGGCTTTCTGTCATGATTGCTGCACCATCTTTCCCACCCTGCCAACCTAGAAGTGGCTAAAAGGGCTGGAACATATTTGCCTCTGATGCCTCTTCTCAGTCACCAATGACACAACTGTGAATACGTCAAGACTGACACACAGTACAATGACAGGCATGGGCATGACGTAGTAATCTCTGTCTGGGGCAACTGGGGCCTAAGAAGACTTAAAATTTCATCCATAAGATTTATCAGAGCGATAGAGCTCAGACTTGAAAGATAGAAGACACAGGAACAGAAAATAAATTCAAGTTGTACATTCCAGTATCTGTACCTTGAATATAAAAGATATGGTTTGGCTTTTTTGATAGCTAAGAAATCTGCATTTGTGTGAACAGCAAATCTAAATGGGGTCTAGGCATATGCTCTCTTTTGCATTCATTTGCATTTTAGGACCTCCTTTTCATTACATCTTTCATCTCCTCTGTGCAAAAATGTTTTCTCTTGTGCTGAGGTTCTTCTGGCTGCAACCAAAGTTCTTATGATGACTATGACACTTAGTGAATTACCTTATTCTATGTTGTTTTTTCCTTTCAAACATTTTCCTTCAGCAGACCATCTTCCACTCTGTCTCTATTTCCTACATGAGACATAGTAAACAATGTAGCAAGTTTTCCTTAATAAGGTATTTGCACACGTCAGGCAAAGCCTTCTTCAGACCTTCCATGTGAGCATCACATTGATGTTAACAGAAGTTTTCCAACCACAAAGGATGCGTTCTCATTTAGTAAAGTAATAAACCATAAGTATTTTGTTTCCAAATGGCTTATGGAAAAGAAACGGAATGCAATCCAATATAAGAGAAATAAAGACTCATTTGTATAAATCAGGCTAATTCACTTGTAATAAATTAATCTCCAGGGGTAGGATTGAACTGAAAAGCTACTTTCATCACAGAAATTCTCTTTTACAAGAAGCCAGCAAAGTCATTTTTAGCAATATCAGTACTGAGCTGAGTTTGTGTAACCAGGGTATTAATCATACTAAAGGACATTGACATGAAATGAATGAATTATATTGTTTTCTTTAAAACTGTTAGTCTGAGGAAAGCACAATTGCCAAGTTATTTAAAAATGGATTCTCTGTTAAACCTGGGACTGGGAACTTACAAAGGATATTTCCAGATCAGTCCTTGCTTGCTAGCAGTTTACAGGGAATAGATATCACCATTGCACTCAGTTTAAATCTAATGAAAGCAGCCCCGTGTAGGTAAGGGCAGAGGTGCACTACCCAACAGGGAATGTTGGACAGATGGGTATGATTAGGAGGATGTGTTGCAGGACTCAGAGCTGCATTGCCCATGGTGGTCTTCATGTTCCTTTCCTTCCTGAGAATTTGCACTCATCCTAGCTCCCACTGCAGTGAATATTTAGTTTTCATTGAAATATTTGTATTTAAAAATGCTTGTATTTCTCTCCCACTTTTTCTGCTGGGAAACTCTAGTGTGTCTGTGCTTTGGAGACAAGATATGAATGCTGGATAAGGGAGTAACACTGCTATGTGCTTTTTTTTTTTTTTAAATACCTCCACAAGATACTTAGAGTCATGTCAAAGACAAGCTGAGTTGTGAAGCACTGAGACTGCCTTGTAGCTGCCATACAGGTACTCCTCATTCTCAGAATCCACAGTCAAAAACCACCCTGCCCAGGAATTATCATAATCAACTGGTTTTTAAGAGCTTAGAGATTCTCTGCTTGAAATGAGTGTGAGTACAGGGAAAAAGCCTGCTGCTTTTCTTGCGCTGAATCTACTGACATAATTAGAATAGGGTTGACTTACATCTGGGTGAATTCCTGTTTTCTTGAAACAGCAGCAATCAACGGTTGAACAGATGACATAGCTGTGGGGAGAGGACTGTTGTGCCCAGTCAAGGACAAGGTCTCCAGATACCAGGGTTGGGGCTCAAATCGCATAGCTGGGAATAAAAAAGGAAAGTCCAAAGTACTGGTAGCATCTGAATAACAGGGTTTATGTGGGCAACTGGTGTTTCTGTGATTTTGATTGCTTTATGCCTTTTGACATTGAGTCAGCTTCTTTCCTTACTGATGAAAGGTAAAATGCATTGAACACATACTGCGTTAGCCCTGAAATCCCACTGCTTCATGGTTTGTGACAACATGCTACATGGACTCTGCCATGGGGCAAAGCAAACAGAGCTATCCCATCAGCAAACAGAGTCCCAGTGGATCATAAACAAGGTCAGATAGAACAAACACTGTCTCCCACATGGCTCAGAGGCTGCCAAGAGAAGTCTGGCACTCAGATCTGCTGGGGCATAGCTAGGCTGCCCTTCAGGGACCCATCCCAGTGGGTCCATCTTCACTTGCAGGGGTTCTCAGCTGAGATACGCTCTCTTTAGGTAAGTCCTTTTCCTCAGAGCTTCCTGTAGGTATGTCAGGTCAGGGCTAACAGACCCACAGCAGGTCATTTATCTTGGATGGTTACGATAGGGGGTCACATACTCCACTGTAACCTGTATTGTCCCCTTCTGCTGACTCTTGCTGCAGGAAGTCTTGTGGACAACACTTCACAGGATATAAAGAAGCTCTAGTTCTCTTTCAGGGCTTAGTTTGGATCCAGCTGTCCAACAGACTGAGAGAATGCATGTTTGGGATTAACCTGTCCTAATCAGATCTGGTTTCGTTGTAGTGGAAGATTTAAGGGTGTTAATAAAATCACCTACAGATGAATGAAAGACATCACAAAATACATGTATTTACCACAGACAAAATGAATACACAGTATATAAATGAAATTTTTAGCTTATGTCTATCAGAATCCTTCCTTTCCTTCTCTACCATTAATACAACTAGGTAGCATGGAGACGAACATTCCCTATCACACTAAGACAGACAAAAGCAACATAGACAAATGATGAAAGGCAGACCAACACAATTTCCCTGGAATTAGGACAAAATGTCCCCTGTCTCCACAAAAACTTTGCAGAATTGCCCAGTTCTTAAAGAATGTCATCAGGACTATGCTGAGAGTAGCATCAGCCAGGTATATTTAGCCCCCTGCTCTATCGATACATACTGTGAACTATAGGCATTTTTGTGCCTTCCACGTATGTATGGCACAAGACTAGTTTTTTCTCCTGTCCTCTCCACATCCTCCCCCTCCAGAGAGATTTGATGTAATCCCTCTTTCCACTCCAGGTCCCTGCCACAGCTCAGACCAACCTGCTGGTCTGAAGCATGAAGTTCCTCAACTGGAGGACAACTGTGGTGATACCTCACATCCTGGTAGATACCTCCCAAGCCCATCCAGCATTCAAAGGTGCCCTGTTTGATACTTTTGCCAGAAGCAGTCACTCCTTACACTCCAGTGTGAAAACTCCTAGTGCAGCTCTTCTCCTGCAGTTCCTTGCCTCCACTCTCAAAAGCAAAGGCCTGGGAGGTAGATGGGGCAGGAAGTTGCTCCATGTGTTATTTCCCAAAGCCTCTGCTCTGTCCTAGCAACCATGAGATTTTTCCTAACCTCTTTCCCTTTAGCAATAGGCTGAGAACCTGTTTTTCTGCCACCCCATTCTGATAAAAATCTCACCATCCTACCTTCTAATCAGTACTGGTGCACCGATTCATGAGGGTGGGATCCCACCGGAGCTGCTCCCAGCTCTTCTTGAGTTTGTACAGCCACCTCAAAGCAGGCTGCCTCACACCACAGCACGTTATCATTGATCTCAACTCTGTAAAAGCCGCTGCTTCGCACAGAGGCACGGTATCTCCCAGTCCACTGAGTGATGGTATCTTGCCCCAGCAGAAGCAATAGCTCAGGGCTTCCACTGATTTCTTGCTGCTTGGAGCAAAGGGACTCATACAAGGCAGCAGTCTCCAAGCCCCCCTGAGTCAGAAACATAGCCCCCCTATACACCATACCCATGCTACAAACACTGATGGGTCTCAATAAAGCACCTCTGTGCAGGGTAGACCAAGTTTGGGAGAACAGGTCAGAGGACCAGGGAGATGTCAGGGGTAGGGATCTTGTTTGTTAATTTGGGGCTTAAATCGCCTTCGCAGTGCTCACAGCGCATTGCCAGGACCACTGTGCAAATGAGCAATGCACATTCAGGAGCATCATCTTCCCAGTGACAGACTAAACTCCACTTACAAAAAATTTATCCCGGGCCAACATGTGCAATGGCACAAGTCAAAACAGTACAGTGGGAGAGCAGCCGTCAAAGCAGGAGTCAGTCTCTCCTTGAGGCAGCAGCTGCGCGATAAAGGGTTTCTTATAGACTTCAGCAAAGCTGAGCACTGTGCCCCAGTGCTCCACTGCAGTAATAGTGGGTGATCTGCAGACCCACAACAGCAAGAGACTGTGTATGTATTTCTTGAAAACAGCTTTTACCCAAGTAGGCACGTATGGAGAGAATGCAAAGAATTCCCCATCTACATGTGAGAAAAGTTAGACTCATTTAACAGCTTTTAAAACGTATTTTACAGACACCCTGCTATGTTAATAAGAGTGACTGAAAGTTTTCATTCATTTTAAAAGTTTTATAACAGAATAGGAAGAAACTGGAGACACTGAGAGTCGATCCTTAAGTAATGGATTTAAATGACAGTGCTTATTTTATTCATCAGCCATAGCAATAATTTATGGATGACATTATCGCAGGACAATTCTTTGACAATTTATACTAGTGTCATTGTCTCTCAAAGTGTTGTGCTGATCCTGTGGACTGCAAAAAGACACAGTGAGTGCTACAGCAGAATAAGTCTATTGTCTCGGGGATTTTCTCTTTTTTGTCTATGTTTTTTTAAGATGTCCTAGGTAAAGAATTGGAACATGTGAGAAAGAACAGGTTGATTGAGAGTAAACAACAGCGACCTAGGCAGCAAAGAGCTATGTAAGGAAGAAAGGACTTTGTAGGGACTGGCTCAGGTGAACACTCATCATCAGCAAGTCCCAGAGAAGACATAATAGAGTTGCAGATGACTTGTTATCTGTTGGGATAAAGCTTTTGGTGAGTAACACAGAACCGAAAGCAGTCCAGACAAAACCACTTAGCAGAGAGAATACACTTGTAAAAATAACAGCAGACTTTAGAAAAAAAAAACCCAGCCTTTGAAGGAAAATTTGGAAAATGTGTTAATAACTTGAATTACTCAACTGAGGAAAATGTTACATTTTAAAACTGTCGATGCTTGGGGTTTTTTTACAATTTTTTACTTATGAGTTTGACAAGGAAATTCCTCATTTACTTCTGAATATCGCTCAATCGGAGAGTAGTTAGTAGCACTAACTAGCCCACATGTGCGGACACTGTAGTCATTATAACTCATGCCAAAAACCAGCATGCCCAGTAACTCAGCAATTACTTCTGAGTAGGATCAACAATTTTCCCCATGAAAAGTGTGGTGCTGGTCACTTTGTCAGAAATCAAAATAATGAAGGGCCTGTTGAATTTGATGGTAACAGAAGGACGGAGAACTCTGGTAAGGATTATGGCTGTGGCTCCTGCAGCCTCAGTTCCAGCCTCATCAACTTCCAGCAGCGCCTTATGAATTGCCTGCAGAGAAAAGGAGCAAATGCTGTGGTTTATATATGGGACAGCAAGCAGTGGGTGAAGATACACACTCTTCTCACGGAATATTTAGGAGAAGAAAGGAGTGATAAACCCCAGCGGACCAAACTTTCTTGTATGGTAAATCTCCAACAGCCTGCAACAGTAGTGTTTCCTGTGTCAGGACTGAACAGGGAGGGCCAAAAATAAAAACAGACACACTGTAGATGCAGCCTCACCAGTGCTGAGTAGAGGGGGATAAAAACAGTCCATGCACTAGCTGGTTCATTTTCTTAGATAGTTTGGACTTCCGTTAGTAACACTTTCTCTGTTATTCCAAGGTTAATGGAAGACTGCTATTTAAATGCTAATACAGCAGCAGCATTTGGCATCTTTGCCACATTAAATCGTAGCTTAAACTGACATGGTAAAATTCTGCTACTGCAAACTGTACTAATCAACACAAATATCATAATATACTCCTCATTTATAATTTACTTGACACAATCACATGTAAACAATCATATTCCAGTGCCAAGAAATCATCTTGTCCAACTTTTCTATGTACTTATTATCCAGCCTTTTAATACCAATATTAAAATAATACAAAGGTGGGACGGCAGATGTTCTCTGTAGAAAAGCACAATTACTAAGCAAGCCCCTACATGTCATTGTGGGTTTTACATATAACTTCAGCAGGACAAGGAGGGAAAGCAAGTCTTTAAAAACCCCAGATATAATTGATCAGAGCAACCAGCTACTGCCCCATCACCAGCTCTGTCTGATCACTTACTTGTGAAGCCCAAAGGTCACGGCTGCCACTAATTCCAGACAGATCAGCATTCCTAGAGAATACTTCAGTAATGCCCATTTCCTCGAACAGGTTTTTAACATCGTAAGACCCACTAATAGAAATCTTTGGTAACTGCAGATCTAATCTCCTGTTTAACAAAGAAAAGGAAGCAGCAGTGAAGCATTGCAGCCTTGTTTCAGCCAGCAGGCTGGATCGTATGCAATTCAGTGACACCTGAAAGCATTCTTTTGATTGCTAATTTATTTGATGGTAGCATTTGTATTCCCTGAGCAATTTTGGCATCCAGAGAGATGTGCCATCTTCTTGTACCCACATTCTCTCTTTGATGTTGGAAAAAGAAACTATTTTCTTCATTGCCACTCTTTCATCCCAGTGCCACATACACAGGTAGCAGTGTTTTGTGGCTAGAGGGCTACAGAGCGTAAGCAGACCAACTGTGGAAAGGCTAAAAGAAGGGAAAAGGAGGATAAAATCTAAGACAGAGTGAAGAAAACTAATTATGTTAACACGATGAAAGAAGAGGTATGGTAGCCAAAAGGTAGCCAAGCAAGTCTTGAGGCAGTTGTTACAATGCTGTGTCCCCTTCTGTCAGGTCAGAGAGCCTGCAGTTGCTTATTGATTATGCTCTGCTCTGACTTGTCTTGGGAATCACTTAAAACCCCACTTTATGAAATCAGGATGTTATATCCAGGAGGAGGTGATCTGAAATTAATACTTTCTCTTAAAAATAATGACGTGTCCTCAAATATAGTAATCCATCTACCTAGAGTTACCTGGTCTCAAGATTGTTATCCCATTTACAAACAGTTTCCTTGGAGAGAGCATCTTCCACTTGCTTCATCTTTCCATCATCAGGCAGAATGAGCAATGCTCGTGCAGTGCCCTGGTAAGGCAGCTCTACCACCTCGCAAGAGAGATCCTGGTCGTAGTAACTGTCATAGTCACCGTCACGCTGCATCATGTTGACTCTAACAGATGCATTTGTGTTCACAAAAAAATCATCCTCGTATGTACGCAAAGGATCAAAAGACTTTTCCCAGGCAGCTAATGGGGGAAAAGAGAAGATGTTGCACTCAGATATGTGAAGATCATAAAAAATGGCTGATATAAATCAGACCAACTTAAATGTTAGGATTCTGGAGGGCTGTTTATGGGAGAAGAGGATCACTAAATCACTTTAACCTTCTGCATAACACACAATAAAGCATTTTAGCTGTGCAGTAAGGTCAGCATAGTTAGTGTAAGTAAGTCGTGTGTTGCTGAAAACCAGCCAAACGTTGATGAGAACCAATTGAGAGAGTCCTGCTTCTATTGTAGCCATATGATTCCATCACTTATGCCTTTTCTGTCATTTAAATTCAGCCACTTAAACATCTCGCCACAGGATCTTGTTATGCCATTCCTGTTAGGCCATACCCGATGCAAGCTGACTGCGCTCAGCCTGGTGAGGAATTCATCAGCAGAATAAAGGATCCTAATATTCAAGCAGGGCTCCAGAAACACAGGCCCTCAAAATGCTATATGTCCCAAGTTTTCATGCAGCGTACCTAGTAGATCTACCATAATACTGGGGACCCTGGAAATGCAAGGATGTCAGTCCACTAAGTTTGACTGGCACATACAGTTAGCATAGAGATCTTGGAAACATCTTTAGTCATTATGCCGTCAGATCAGCGAGACTGCATGCAGTGGTGCCTGTCTATGAGGCAGTCCAGTGGAGTGAGACTTCTCTGTCCACAGCTTTCAGGCAAACTGGGCCCAAATCAAGCAATCAATATTTCTCAACAACCAGATACCATGCTTTTGGCCAGATCTAATCTTTACTTTGAAAGTCCTGCACAGTTTAACTCTTTCCTAAATAGTCATTCTGCTAATAAATCATCAGGAGTTCCCTACAATTTTTGTTTTGCATCAAAATCATCTATTGGAATGTTATGTTAAATATCTTACCTTTAAAATAAATGTAGTTAACAAGAACCAATACGGTACTTGGATCAAGATGACCAATTAATTCAGGAATTTTCCCCTTGGTTTTCTGTTCTACATATTTATTGATTTGCTTCTTAGCTTCTTCTGGTTTATGATAATTGCTAGAAAAAAATTCTGCATCATAAAATTGTTTGGTATTTTGTAAAAATGTCTCCTGTGGTTCATACCCAATAGCTGTAAAAAGGGCATTTCCTATATTTAATGTGATGTTAACTTCAGTACAGTTTAGTACTGCTAAAACTTTATGAAAACTTTCATGTATATCATGTATGCGAGTCTCAGTCAGATCATCAAAGCCCAGTCCTTCAAAAATCTGAGACAGGGTGGTTGACTTAGCACCAACAGCCAGCATGGCAAAGGCAGTGGAGATGCTCATGGGAGAAAAGAAAACATTTTTATCAGCTTCTTTTAATATAGCCTGCTTGTAAAATCTAAATACAAAATCTGCATAGTTAGAGCCTTGCTTGTCACAGTTATGTGTTAATAAATTTTCTGTTCCGTCGTGCAGATTAGTATTACTGACTTCATGGCAAACCTCTTCATGGTGGCAATGGGTTATGGCACAAAGAACAACAAGGAGTAAACACAGGCACAGGAGATACTTCATCTTCTTTTCAAATTATTCTGTCACAAAATAAACAGTCATTAGATGAGCAGATGGTAATGATGAGCTTGGTAGTAAGAAATCATGAATAATTTGTTAGCATAAATATTATATAGTGCAACTGTAAAGATCTAATGTGCATAGGATATGTAAAGTGTCCATGGACACAATGTGAAGTGTCATTAATAAATTCAACCAAATTATAAATTAAACTATCAGGCATAATAAAACCATAGTATTCCATTGTAACTGCCCTGAAAAGGCAATTCTCTTCTTCATTAACAATGAAAGTATAGAGCCAAAGTCCATAATAATCTCTATTAACAATGACATTATCTTCCCTGGATCATTGTCTCCTATAGGGTACATCTAAACAAACAAGTTACCATGAGATAAGACGGGGTGCGGGTTTCAAAGACATCAAATACTCCACAGTACCTGCTCAAATGCAGCTTGGTAAATGTGAGGAAATGGGAGGCAGCTCACTTCCCATTAGAAGTGGGATAAATTCCCTCACCTTCATCAGGGCAGCAGCACACAGACAAATGGCTATCATGAACTATCTGGTGCTTGTTAAATTCACACCCCTGTTTACTTCATGGTTACTTACTCACATGGCCAGTCATTGACCATAGCTGATAAGTGATGGATGAAAGTCATCTACATAAACTTCAAGGCAAAATTCAAGGCACCTGGAGCATCCTGTGCCATGGCAACAAGGCACTCAGAGTTGGACATAAAGACATGAGGGAAGCAGCAGGTTTGCACCAGATAATGAGATACATGTTTGGAACGAAGGAACCCTCCTTTCAGGGGACTGCAACAAGTGTTTGTAACTTGTTAAATGGTGGTTTGCCCCTCACCATGGGTTAACCTGTGTGGAATGTGTGGTTCCCTCTAGAGACATAGGAAGAACCTGTGTCCAAGAGGAAAAAGAGGAGCACAGACCCCATTTGAAAATCAAAGGACACTCAGATTAATCCCCTTGGAGATGACAAGTTTCTTTGTTATGCTTGTTCTCCTAATGTTGACAGGATATACTTCACATGAGCCTGCTGCCCTCCATAGAAGCTGAAACAAGTCTCTAGTTTACTGAATTCAGTTCCCTGCTATTCTGGGGAGGCATCTCATATAAACCCTCTTCAGAAACATAACAAGCTATCTATGACAATAAGCTTTTTGCCCTCGCAGCTTCTACGTGAAAACATTTCTAGAACTTTTCTCCTGTTATGGTTCCTCTTCTGGTTTGCAGCCAACACAGCCTGTTCATATCCTTCTCTTCCAGGAATGCATTTTCCCATGTCCTACCAAGGTGAAGTTCTCTTGATCCCATATTCCTTCCCAGACATGAAAGATGACTGTATCTACTATCTAAACAAGATTTAGACAGTGTTTCTGAGGGCAGGGCAAGTTCCAGGATTCTTGGTGGTTAACCAGTGGCTTTATTTTTTTATTGGTATGGTGATCTTACTTCTTTTTATAGCAAACATATACACTAGCTGTGTGTCTCATATTTGCTAGGATCTGCGTGTGCTGAGTATGTCTGAGAGCAGGCAGTGACCACTGCAGTGACCTCCAGTAAGAAGTGGTAATGCTAAATTTTTATTTCCTTAAACCAAAAGATGGAGTATGGTCCTAGATGGGAATACGATTCAACTATCTGCATCTCTTTTACCAGAACTCTCCTTTTTTCCTCCTAGCTAAAAAAAACCCCCACCCTTATGTACTGCAGACAAATGAAGCAATCTTGTAGTACAGAGGATGTTTCAAAAGTACTTGCTGTTTAACATTTTGTAGACTGTTTTTCTCTAGTTATTTGACATATTTCATACTTAAGTGAAAAAGAGGATAATTTTTGTCTGTCCATGACCACTTCCTGTGTCCAAACAGAGCTTGGCCTAAATTTCAAAGAATTTCTGAAGCAGAGTATGGTTTTTGTGCAGCAAGCTTATATTAGGCATGGCTCTGGCTTTAGCTTCTACTATACAGATCAGTTAAAAAACTTAGCATCACAACTCTCTACGGAAATATTAAAGAAGTACTTCTACCAGAAACTGGAAAACACTGAATATTGTTATCAAGTTTTCCCCACGTACTTTTCACTTTAGAGATGTTAACCACATTAATTTCAACATTTTGAAATTAGAAAATTTCAGCCATGTATATTTTTTGTTACCATTTCAAAGCTGAAGAAACTGGAAATGCTTTATTAAATCTGGGCTGTATTTTTTTATATGCAAATTGGAAATTCAGAAAATAATTCTCTGCCAAACCACAGATTAGTTTGTCTATGGGAATAAAACAGGTAATTAAGTTTAAATTATGGCCTTCCACCCACCCCGTACACTCACCCCAGTCCTAATTAGAGAGCCTGGCCTTACTAATTCAATGATTGTTTTATACATTAAGTCACCAGAAGAGTTTATAAATTGGACCTGGTTGTTCAGTCACTAGTGGGATTATGCTAATTTTGAGTCACTGTGAAGGCTGTTTCCAACCTAAAAGGTGATTTCATCAGTATTCTGCTTTAACAACTAGTTAATCAGTCCCCATGACTTCAAAAGTTACTTTATTCTAATTTCAGACTAAGCATATTCCCCCAGAATAGCAGGTCCCAGTGGTCCCTTGCATGTTTGCTTGATTAATATTTCATGGCAACATCCGCACACAACCAAGACACAAGCAGACAAATGAAATTAACCTAACAGAAAAATTCCACTGACCGCAGAAAGCATCATTTGCAAGTCTCTCAAAAAAATGCATGTGCAGTACTTACAAAATCAGAAGCCCTGCTGCATTCAGCTGACTGTGCTGTTCTCCACACTGTTACTTATACTGCTGCATCATCTGCTTAATTTCCACTGTTAAACATTAAACAGACCTGATAAAAATTAGAGCCAACCAAAAAAAAAAGGAGGAAACAGAGCAAATATTGACGAAATGGGGTTTCCAAGGATCACCTCTGCAATTTATCCAATGGAGCTGACAATTTTCAGTCATTTGAATAGTAGCTGTGACTTTCTGTCTGTTGCCTCTGACCATGTGGAGGAGCTTAGTGCAAACATTTTGTAATTAGGACCCTACTGGAAACCAGGAGGTTGTGCCCGGAACCACTGGAAACAGATGCTAACTCTTGGTGCCAGAAGTCAGAATTTCTGTGCTGTGCGGAAGCACACATGGAGCTGACAGCCACACATCACAGCAGCTCAGCGCTCTTCCAAAACCTGACCAGAGCCAAATCTTCCTCCTGATCCTCAGCCTGAATATGGACTCTGAACTAATTGTCTGTACCTTCTCAATCTGACTGTAATTGCATGCCGTTGAGAGGATATGTGATAGACATGTTTCCCTGATGGGTTTCCTGCTCTGACTGGTGTGGTCCCTTCATATATCTCAGTTCTGTGTGCATCTGAGTTACTGCCTCGGGCAGGTGGTGGGAATACGAGTAGCAAGCTGTTTTCTCTACTCCCATATATGCATGTAGTGCAGGTGCACACCCACTTCTCCTTCTCCTTGTCCCTCTCACCAAAATTTAAATTGTTGGAATGAAAAAAAGTGCTGCTTGTTTCTATTAACTTTTTCAATAGGAATAAAATGCTAGTGGATCAAGCTGACTGAAATTTTCCAGTTAACAACAAAGACCACGAATAAGCGGTAACATGAAATTCGTTTCCCCATTTGTGATGACTCTTTTTCCTTCATACTTGTTTACTCACATGTGTAATTTTGTCATTACAAATGTAGACAAACATGTAGACAGAACACAGATAAACTTTGTCTTGACACTTCCCTTCTTTGTTTTCTTCTTTGTTTCTTTTTCCCCTTTCCTTTTTACTTGTTCCTTCCAATTCTGGCTGTAAAAGGTCACAAACACAGACATTATTTTACTCATTAAAGCCTAGGTGAATGACAGGTCATGGTGGTCAAAGACAAACTATATTACAAAATGGTTATAAGCCTCTTGTTTTCTTTTTCATTTGTGAGGCCTTGTAATTACTGTTGTGTTTTTAATAATGTTAAGCTACACTTTAACAAGGCATTTCCCTAGCATTTCATTATAGCAGCAGCAATAAGGTGCTACACTGGCTTTAAACTAAAACGATGAACAGATGCACATGTGCCAGGCGTACCACGCACTACCACAAGCCATTTACAGTCCCACCTCTCTACTGACCACAATTTCAACTCTAAAACTATGTCATGAAACCACATTAACCAGATTCATACTGATCAATCATCTACTGAACTAGATCTTGCTTCTCTACTACTTATTTTTCATAGGAATAGAAGTCCAGAATACTGAAATAACCACACAGATGTGGTTTATTCCTTCTGATAATTAAAAAAATGACAAAGTCTACATTACCCAAGTCTATGTTACTACTGTGTACTTCATGTAGGTCAGTATCTATACCACACCCCAACTCACACTTTGACTTCTTTAGAAGAAATAGACCCATATAATATTTCATGCATTTACCAACATCTTTCTTGCAAACAGCTTTCTGCCAGTTTGTATTGTTTTGAACAAACCATTCTGAAGCAGGCTTAAAGAGATCTTAATTAACCAATGGCTGGTATATTCAATGACAACAGAACCATTTGACTTGTCCAGTGTTTTTGTTATGCTTCTACACCTTAAGTCAGGAAATTATAGTTTTCATGTCAACTTAGCAACAATAACAGCTCTTCTGGGATTACAGCTTACAGACACACAGGTTACTTCAAATATCAAAAAATCTTTATCCCTATAGATCTATTA
Source organism: Theristicus caerulescens (assembly GCA_020745775.1). NCBI lineage: Eukaryota > Metazoa > Chordata > Aves > Pelecaniformes > Threskiornithidae > Theristicus > Theristicus caerulescens. Next base: position 55,069,880 of record CM036564.1, read on the forward strand.
TATCATAAATAACACAAAGATTTGTAAGTGTAATGTACATAGACCACAAGTGTATTGACATAGCAGCAATATGAAGGAAACAGAGTGTGGAATTAGGAAGGAAATGGACATTGCCTTCCCCTCCCTTCCCCCCAATAGTTTTGAGTTATTTAATAGTCTTTGGGAAGGATCAGGCAGTCAGAGTGCAGGGAAAATTGTTAAGATTGAAGATGTATGCGTGTCTGGTGAACTATGGTTCTTCTAGTCCATATGAGGTATATAATGAAGAAAAAAGGCCCAGTCTGCACACAGTGGTCATGCCATGCTTTCAATACTTCTTAGAGAATTTCCTCCACTGTCCTGCCAGGAGGGCAAAATTCATTAGTTTAGAAAGGGAATGTGAAACAGGGATGAAATACAGTCTGTATACAGTGATGAGAACATTCACAAGGAGGGGGAAGTTCTGCTCACAGAACTGTTTTTCATTTGAATTAGCATCACTAACAATATTTATGAACTAAGTAGAGAGCAGGGACTAGAATTAAAAAAAAATACTATACCAATGACAATAACCAATAGTTAACACTCATGAGCATTTTTCAGTTGGAAAACCAATGCCAGTTACAAATTAGCTACTAAAATGTAGCAGGTTTATTACCTATATGGTGCACCATTAACAATTAAACCTCCTGCTGCTGCTTCAGAAGTGTGCAGGTTGGCAGATATGACAGAGGACCTATAGCAGACTTGAGCCCTCCTGAAAAAGTGGCAGGAGAGTAGGCAGGTTGTTCTAACATTAGAAACCTTTATTCAGGCCCCAGAATCTTTCAAAAGAAGGCCTGTTTTTCATTATTTCTGCATGTAACAGCTTCACCATGGAGTTTCTTTTCAGACTTGAGTGTTTCTGTAATACTAATATTAGTAACAAAATATCTGAGATTTCCATATCTGAATTATTTCCAACAGAGGTCTTGTGAAAGAATAGTATGCATTCTGTTTCTTGTTCCTTCTAACCCACAAAATAGTTGACAAAATAATGATGTTGCAATCTTATTGGCTATAAAGATCTCCAAGAATATTTTCCATTGCCCAAATACTGTTCAGGATACTGGAATGACTTCAGGATGGGATGGACTGCCTCATGAGAGAACCGCTGGGTTGAAAATTCAGGATAGATTGTTAGCTCTGTTGAGCAGCTCAGCTTTGACTTTGGGAACATCACTAGCATTGTCTGATGGGCTTCAGTTTTCTCATCTGTAAGAAAAAAAGGACACATCTAACTTTCTCATTGAGATAAGATGATGTGAAAATAAAACATTACTTTCAATGGTCTTGAGCATCATTTCAGTTCTTTAATGAGTTTAATGAAGACAGGATCATTTTTTATCAGTTTGATACCATGGCACCTCCCTCAGTAACAGTGATATACAATTTGAAAATCTGTGGTCTGCAGATGCAGCTTTGTACAGCTTCAAAGTGAAATTCGAAATGCTCCTCGGTTGCAAACTTCCATAAAAAGTCCTTTAGACTTGAGAGAAAGTGTCTTCTATCATGGTGTGCTTAGTACTTGCATCCAAGAGGTGCTAGCTACCTAGGTACATTATAGCATGGGGAGAGATGATTAAGCACACATAAATTGCAAGTATTAATAATCTGCATGCACCACATGACACTGCCCAAGCCAACCCTTTTACCAGAATTTTTTTCCTTCATGACTAGAAAATGCAAATATCTGTTGCCAGTACCTACAACACAAGAATCTTGTACAGGAAAATAGACAAGGATAAGATCATTGTGCTCACTAAAAAGTTTTTTTTTCACCTTCCAATTTGACCCAAGCACCATGCCAGCAGGGATCGTTTCACCTGAACCTCTTCATCTACTGCCAGTCCAGTGTTGTGCTTTTAAAATCATAGTATTTACCTATGGTAAGGCACCTGAATCCCGCTCTGACTGTTTAAACAAAGAAAGGAAGGATGATCATCCTCAGAGGATAGCTATAAGCAGACAGGAAGCTAAGTTTATACAAAGTGAACTCCCAAGTCCCAGCCCAATGCTGTGTAACTACTGGCCCATCCTTCTTTCCTAATAATGTTCTTGCGTTAAAGAAAGAAAGAAATTAATCAATTAATTATGGGTTTCCTACAGCAATATAGTACTTAAAATTGTAATAAATGTGTGTCTATACAACGTGAAAATATAGTTAACAAGAACCATCCCAATGAGTAATTCAAGACTTAAGCAATTAACATATTGAAAGCCTTCATTAAAAAGTTCTTCTTCACCTTCCCATTTGGTCCACTGACCCTGCTATCTGGCACCATCTCATCTGAATTGCTTCCTTTACCTCCTCTGTACTCCTGAGTGATACCGAATCGAATGCCTACCTTTAAACACGCAGCTGACCAAGTAAGGGTGATCAAAGTGGATTGAAGTAAACAGTAATGACATTATTCTGTGACTCAGAAGCTCAGCTGTCCAAGCACACAATATGGATTTTGGCTAATGCTCAAAGAAAGGACCCAGAAAGTGGTCTTGCAATCCACAGAGGCAATTTACCTTGTTTCTTACTCCTTGTCAGTCTCTCTACTCATACAGAACAGTTCTGTTGAAAATGAGGGTACAACCACAGGAGTCCACCAGGGAACAAATGCAGAAGGGAGGCAGGTTTCAATTTTATTTTGAATGGATATAGTGTAGATTAGATTAAGCTTTGTTCTGGCCACTGCTTTTAACTATGTTGGGAGAAGATTTAGGCCAACATTGCATAGCTTTTAAAAATCCTACTCTAGATCAATATGCAGACAAGTAAAAAAAAAGCCATTTTTCCATGTAATCAGCCATTACACAAGCATCTCAAATTTGTTAGTTTTAACAGAAAACTGTTGGAATTGTGACTATTTCAGTACAGATCAAAACTTCCCTACCCCAAACTAGCCAATACTCTGCCTAGTGTTGGCTCCTACATACTGATATCTGGTCTGACATCCTTTTCCTGCCTTTCTTCACATCACCCACAGTCACTTGCAGACCACTCTCATCTCCTTGGTACACCATGCCTCTACCCCCTGCTCCCTCCATCAGCTTGGAGAGCAATGGCCAACAGAGGCTGTTGAAGAATCATGGAGGAAGGCATTCCCAAAGGAGTCCCAGCAAGATACTTCATCAAAAGTCAACCTTTGGGGACCAGGGAAAGCCCAGATTGATTTTCACAGAATACCCAGGTGTCTTCTTCCATAGAGCAGCAGAACATTATGGCACTCCTAGGGCTGGGGTCAGCAAGAATGGGGCTCAGCTGTAGAGAGCAAAAAGGTTAATCAGGTCACAAGAACTTCTAGGTGATGATGCTCTGCTCTCAGGTTCATTGATCAGCCAGTGAGAGTATTTTTTTTTCCTTGATGATGCAATGTTTTTAAATTAATGCCTTTGGTAGAACTTAGGTGGGTGGGGATTATGAAAACCAGTTTGAACTGGTCTCCAGCCTTTGTGAATGCTCCAGCTCTCATACTGATGATGATTGAATTAATCTCTTAACAAACACGTTTGTTTTTCTAATTCGCCTCCACACTCATAATTACTATAACTCCAAACCCAACACCCAAATATTACAGCACAGATGACACTTAGCATCCCTTGCTCTTTGGAGATCTCTGAACTATTGAGATCCCTCCTGAGGTAATCTGTGAAGCACAATGGGTAGGATGTCCTCACCAGAAACAGAATCCTGCAAGCCAGGAGTAAGCCTAAGAGGATTCACTGTCTCCAAACGACGCATTTTTTTACCAGCACGTTCTAAACACATTTCCTTTCATAGTTTACTGTAAAACCAGTTATTTCCACTATGGCTCCACAGGCACTCAGTGCACAGCCAAAGCTAAGAAGTCCATAAATGCTTTGAGCTGGTGGTCCTGACTTCATCTTTGATGGTAGTAGGCTTACAACTGAGCTACAACTTCAGCGTTGTATTACTGACAAACTACTTCACAAGTGTTAACTTCAGCTTTTTTCTGCATCTGAGAAACTTTCCTAGATTGCGCAAGTACCCAATTTCTTCCTGTAGCCCTTATTGTCCCCCTTAAAAATCCTTTCTCAGAAAAACTTCCTGTTGTCTGAGGGAGCAATTTCCATGCAAGAAAGCAGAGTCAGATAAATCAGAACATTTTCAGGAATGTGTTGGCTTTGTCAACATTTTCAAACAGAAATGATGGAAATGTTCCACACTAACTTTTATTTTATAATCTGCTATCAAGTGATAAACTTTTCGGCCATTTGCCAATAAATTGGAAGAAATTTTCAAAACCATTTTCAGGAAAATTTTTGATATTTTAAGTTTTTGTCACAACTTTGGAAAATTCAACATCTTGAAATTTCTCTTGGGAGAGAAATGTCATTTATTGGATGTGAAGATAATACCAACATGGGACTGCATTATCTGAAGGCAATTGTAGAAAAAGACTGACTAGAAAGAAAGTAAATTTTTACAATAAAGTTTAGATCAAGCACTTATCTCTTCAAGTCAAGATGGAAAATCTTCTGCATCAGTTGTAAGGGACCTGAACAATAAGGAAGTAATTATTTTGCCACTCAAAGTTCTGTTTTCATTTGCCTTTTTTCATGGGCTAAAAGTAGATTTGTCATATACTGTAAGGTCATAGATATAGAGGAACAATAGTTTAGAACTGGTATACTGGGAGCTAATTCACATTAAAAAAATAAATTTTAAACAGGAAAGTTTAGTATGAATGTGATGGAAAACAACAGGCTAGTAATGAGATATTCCCATTTAAAATATATATATATATTTGCTAGAGAAATACAAGGACAAAACCCAGAAATATTAAATAAGAGAGGTGATCAATCTGGTTAGAGTCTTTGTGAAGGTACACTGGTAAATAGCAATACATTCATGTGATTGTAAAAAGTATGGCCAATGATTGCAAAAAGACCAAAACTGCAAATAAGCATACAAATGTAAATTCACCTACTTCAATCATCCAAAGAAGTGATAAAAAGACCCTTGTAAACTATCCAAAAAAATTGTACTTCTTTTTTTTATAATGAATGTTCCTAAACTACTGAGTCATATGCCAGCTTTGATTATTAGTTATTTCCTACTGAACCATTAAGCTGATAGAAGTGTTGCTGTTAACTGAGGAAATAAAAATGCTCTTAACTGCCAGTCCCATGCTTGTGTCTTAGACACCCTCAGGCATAGCAAAAGGAAATAAACACTTAGGCTTTGGCTCTGAGTTGAGCCCATAGATACACAATATATGTATACTGATAACATTATCCTATAAGCCATATAAAATCACCACCCTTAGCTTAGACTAAAGGTTCATCTAGTTCAGTATCCAGTGGTGCATATAGTGTACACAGTGTGGCCATACCATGGCACAGGGGCATGCTAACGTTTCCTTTCTCTCTCTTCCTTTCTTCTTATCTATCTCCCACTTCTTGGTTTTCGTGTTCACCAACACTGAGCACAGAGATGACATATTCAGTGGCCTATTCATCATCACTGCAAAATCTCTATCCTGAGTGTCAATGCCTAACTTAAGAGACCACCATGCCATATATAAAACAGGGGCTTCTTTCCTCTTATTGTTTGCTTTGTATTTATTGGCAATGATTTTCCTCTGCCATTTTATCAGCCAATCACTGAGTAGTGTGAGATACTTACCCGTGAACAAGGTGGGATCACCAGCAAAATGTGTAACCTCACAATTTAATAAAGTCCCACATGGTCTCCGACTTCTCTGAATAACACATGCCTGAACTTATCGCTTATAAAGGGTCTTCCCTCACTACTAGCTTAGCTTTTTTTTCGAGACCTTTCGTTGAGGAATCTTATTTTTTTTCTGAACTATATGACATATATCAATCAAACCATTGTAATCCACACACATATCAACTTTTTCAAAGAATCCTTTGGTAAAGGATTCTGGCTACTGCTGTCAAAGACAATAAAAAATGTTTCTATAAATACATTAGCAACAAAAGGAGGGCTAAGGAGAATCTCCATCCTTTATTGGATGTGGGGGGAAACATAGGGGCAAAGGATGAGGAAAAGGCTGAGGTACTTAATACCTTCATTGCCTCAGTCTTTAATAGTAAGACCAGTTGCTCTCTGGGTACCCAGCCCCTGAGCTGGAAGACAGGGACAGGGAGCAGAATGAAGCCCCCATAATCCAAGGGGAAATGGTTAGCGCCCTGCTACACCACTTAGACACACATAAGTCTATGGGGCTGGATGGAATCTGCCCAAGGGTACTGAGGGAGCAGGTGGAAGTGCTCACCAAGTCACTTTCCATCATTTATCAGCAGTCCTGGCTAACCAGGGAGGTCCCAGTTGACTGCAGGTTAGTAAATGTGACGCCCATCTAAAAGAAGGGCTGGAAGGAGGATCTGGGTAACAACAGGCCTGTCAGTCTGACCTCAGTGCAGGGCAAGGTTATGGAGCAGATCATCTTGAGTGCCATCACGCGGCACTTACAAGACAATCAGGTGATCAGGCCCAGTCAGCATGGGTTTATGAAAGGCAGGTCCTGCTTGACTAACCTGATCTCCTTCTGTGACAAGGTGACCTGCTTAGTGGATGAGGGAAAGGCTGTGGATGTTGTCTACCTGGACTTTAGTAAAGTCTTTGACACCATTTCGCACACCATTCTCCTGGAGAAACTGGATGCTTATGGCTTGGATGGGCATACCCTTCGCTGGGTAAAAAACTGACCGAATGGCTGGGCCCAAAGAGTTGTGGTGAATGGAATTAAATCCAGTTGGCGGCCGGTCACAAGTGGTGTTCCCCAGGGCTCAGGACTGGGGACAGTTCTGTTTAATATCTTTATCAATGATCTGGATGAGGGGATCGAGTGCACCCTCAGTAAGTTTGCAGACAACACCAAGTTGGCCAGCAGTGTTGATCTGCTGGAGGGTAGGAAGGCTCTACAGAGGGATCTGGACAGGCTGGATCAATGGGCCGACTCTATGAGGTTCAACAAGGCTCAGTGCCAGGTCCTGCACTTGGGTCACAACAACCCCATGCAATACTACAGGCTTGGGGAAGAGTGACTGGAAAGATGCCTGGCTGAAGAGCACCTGGGGGTGTTGGCCAACAGCCAGCTGAATGTGAGCTGGCAGTGTGCCAAGACAGGCCAATAGCATCCTGGCTTGGATCAGAAATAGCGTGGACAGCAGGACTAGGGAAGCGATCATCCCCCTGTACTCAGCACTGGTGAGGCTGCACTTCAAATACTGTGTTCAGTTTTGGGCCCCTCACTACAAGAAGGACATTGAGGTGCTGGTGCGTGTTCAAAGAAGGGCAGCGAGGCTGGTGAAGGGTCTAGAGCAGAAGTCTGATGAGGAGCGGCTGATGGAGCTGGGGTTGTTTAGTTTGGAGAAGAGGAGGCTGAGGGGAGACCTTATCACTCTCTACAACTACCTGACAGGAGGCTGTAGGGAGGTGGGGGTCGGTCTCTTCTGCCAAGTAACCAGTGATAGGACAAGAGGAAATGGCCTCAAGTTGCACCAGGGGAGGTTTAGGTTGGATATTAGGAAAAACTTCTTCACTGAAAGGGTTGTCAAGCATTGGAACAGGCTGCTCAGGGAAGTGGTTGAGTCCCCATCCCTGGAGGTATTTAAAAGACGTGGAGACATGGCACTTAGGGACATGGTTTCGTGGTGGCCTTAGCAGTGCTAGGTTAACAGTTGGACTTGATGATCTTTTAAAGGTCTTTTCCAACCTAAAAGATTCTATGATTCTATGATTCTGTGAAAGTTATGTTAGTTCTTCAATATTTTGTCATACTTATCCATACAACTACAAATTCTAGAGTTTCCAAAACACCAAAGTTGGACTAACTGTTCTGCAATTCACTGCATGCTCACTTGCATCTTTTTAAAGAAACTTATGTCAATTTTTCACTTCTTATTACTCTGGTACAGAGACCAGTCTAACTGATGCATCACAGTGGAAAGCTTAACATTTTTCTTCTTGAGACAGCTAAGAGCTTTTGCATGCATACTAAACAGTCCTGGCAATTTGTTGTTACTTTCTCTTTGTTTTTTTTTTTTTTTTAAACTCTTCTATTGTTAGTTCAACTTGAAATAGTTGCTCAGGCTCAACCACTGCAAAGGAAGTACACATGCAATGGATTGAGCTTTCCTGTTTTGCCAGTAGCTGCCTTGAGCACTTCTTTTACACTTCGAACATCTACTGGCCCCTCAGGTTCTCTGGCAGTTTTCTGATGTCTTTGAAAAAGAATATATTATTACATGATATGACTTCTGCAAGTTTTTTTCCTCAAAGTTGTCCTTGTCCTTATTACAGTTTTAGATTTAATGTTGTGGGGTTGTTCTTTTTGGCAGGGGGCGTTCCCTGCTTTGATCATGACTTCCATTTTCTGAAGTTTTTCCTCATAATTCTAATTTACTTTGCTGTGTAAATATGCCATTTTTATTTTCCTTTTTAAGTTAGTTTTCTCAGATTTACATCCAAATGCATTGCTATACATTTTTACAGGAAAGCAAGCTGCAAGATCTGGTTATGTCAGGAAACTCTTTGTGACCTAGCACGATCTGCAGTGCCTCTAGATCAATATAAATTGCAAAGATCTGTAAAAACTAGTAGAAAAGTACCCTCTGTCAAGGTTTGCTATGGATCCAGTGGTATAGTCAAAGACAAATGAAGACAAATTGTTTACATCTAGTTTTCAGTTTGGGAAATACTAAATTTATTCTTCTTTATTGCCTGATTGAATGCCACACAGATGAGTTTTTCTTCACTGTGATTTCAATTTGGAAGTGGGTTCCTCTACAAAAAGCTGATAGCTTCTAAGCACATTTCTTGTTTTCCTGTTATAATCCATTAAAAAAGTATGATCTAGATGGCCTGTATTTTGTTTATGGAAGAACAGGAACGACAGCTCAAAACTCATGCCAACACTGGTAATATAGCTATTGGAGGGAGTCAAGAGAGAGCTTTTTAGAAGAGAGGTGAGAGACACGCATGAAGCTACACACTTGGTAGAGAAGCAGCAGCATGCTGTCTACAGCCTTTGAAATAAACATCTCTGCATCAAAGAAATGCCCAACCTTCCCAAAAAGTTCTCCTCCTAACAGAGATAACCTATGTGCTGAACAGGGATTTACTGCTCAGGCCAAAGGCAAAAGGCTTTCTGCTCATTACTGGCATTACGGTGCTGATCTAATGTATATGAGCAGTATATTAATAACTGTTTGTTCACACTTGTCAAAAAAACCTGCTTGAATGATACTTAAGTCTTAACTCTGAATTACAGAAATAAAATAGCAAAATTAGAAACCTTTTAATGTCATGTTTATTCATTGTTGTTCTACCGTAGTACATTTGTCTGCATATTTCAAGGCTGTACAAAGACTGGTGTTAATGCTTAATACCTATTAACAGACTAACCCATTTTAGTCACAAATTTACCCCTCCTGCAACCAGAGATCAGATATATACCATGAACATGAGCAAAGAAATAAAATAATGATAGATGTTGTGAAAAATAGAAGAAAAAATAGACAGGAAATTAAACAAGAAAAAATAAATGAGCATGTGCATTATGAATGTGACTTTTAGTATTGTGCATCTTAATAGTGAAAACGGATTCTTATAATATTGTGGCTATACTAACCATGAAGCGGATGAGAAATAGAGTACCAATGTTGTACTACTAGACAGTCTGGGAACAGAAGGGGTTATGTCAAGAGACACAGTAAGTGTCGCTGATGGGGTATAGGTGTTACTGGTAGGGTGTTTGATCCTACAAACAATACTGGAATGGTACTCTCCCAGGGCCATTGGTATTGGTACAGGCACTGGCACCAGTGGGAGATGGCTTGTGTTTCCTGCTGCTTGGGGACTTCTAGAAGCTGGTTTAGGTGCAGGCATAGGCTAGAAATAGTCTTCTGGCTGCTCTGAGCTGTATATCTGATTCACAAAGGTCGGCTCCAGGGCACTGAACTGCAGAGATCTGATCTACCTCTTCTTTTCTTAGACCCAATTCTTAGACCCGCTAATGTTTGCCCTGGAATGAGTCTGGACTGTAAACTCTCACAGAAACAGTGGGCAGTCCAGTATATATCTGCAGGGGAAAAACACGCCTTCTTTGTGACCCCTTTGCAGCAGCCTAGCTGGGACGACATCTGAAAGGCAAGGATGTAATAGACTCACCGGACAACAATGGTACTATGCAAGGTAGTAAGCGTTATGTATGTTAAGATCTATGCTAGATATGAACTTCATGTTGGTAGGAGAATGGGCACAGGTAGTAAAGTGCCATAACTTGTACCCATTTGTCAGTCAACGCAAAAAATAGGTGAGAAGGCAGCCATGAGGGAAGAAGCAGGCTTACACAACCCTCTCCACCCACATGCTCCTCATCTTCCCTGCTAGATGTATCTGTGCTGTCAGTATCACACAGGCCTATTTTGTCCCAAATCTAATGACAGTTCTGCCTGAATGCAACCTTCTTTAAAAAAATTAAAAAAAAAAGGCCCAAACAAACATGCAACTATGACAACTTAAATTGATGAAGAGTCTCATCTACAAAAAACAGTGAATAACATCAGTTAAGAGGTGGAGAGCCCTCTGTAGCCATGCCATACTCATCAGGTCAAACACTTGATTTAACAGTGATGATCACCGCATACCTACTATGTACATTAACTTAATCTTTTTTCAGAGGGTTCACAATTTTTCCCATGAAGAGTATATAATTCTCTATAGTTATGACCATTATGAAGGGCCTGTCAAATGTAATGGTAACCGGAACGGACATAGGCACTATTTCCATGCCTGTGGCAGCTGCTGCTTCGGTGCCAGTCTCATCCACCTTTACCACAGCCTTATGAATAGCCTGTGAAGAAACAGACATGTTACAAGTCAAGGGGGTACAAAACTAGTCACCTAAATAAGAACTTGAGCCAAAAGTGCCTGAAGAAGTTATTGGTAAGAAACAAGCATCAGATAGACAGCTGTGAGTCCACTGCACAAAGACAGCAAAGTTGGAAAAAAAAATCAACTAGCTACATGCAGTATAGCTTTCCTAGCCTCAGAGAGGAAAACTTCATCCCTGGTGGAGGGGCACGTCCCTGCTAGTGAAAACATTTGCTTTGTTTCTTTTCTTATTCCCTGTTCCCACTCGTGCAGATCTGTAGAGCTAGACTAAAGGTTAAAAGAGAGCAAGATCACATTTAATTGTCTATTAAAAGTTCATATAGTTGAAGAATTAAGAGGCAGATTAACACAATGAATAGGATCCTGAAATTATGTTTCCCATGTTCCTTAATGTCTTGGAAAAAATGGGAGCAAAGGAGAAGGGACAGAAATGGAGGGCTAGAGCAGAGAAACACGTAAGTTTTACCTTGCAAAATTCACATTCACAGACCCTAATTCACAAACTTCCACCTGAGGTCATGAGGGCAGTTGTTTTGTTCATATTAGACAATGACATCTGCGCTGATTGTCAGCTTTAAACTCTAGGTTTATTGAAGTATGACTTATCTGTAGCTTTTGCCTGGGCCTAGCACTAGTGAGAGTCATTGCTCATAGGCTTGAAGCCAAATATTTTTAATAACTGCATTTTCCTTTCCCCCAAACAGTTTAAAAGCAAACAGTGTTTTTTCTCTCCCCTCCCCTCCATAAAACACAAGCAGTAATACATCCTACAGCTCCCTACTTGCCCACAGGCAGGCTAAAGAAGGCAGACACAAACAGAAGCAGCAATGTAATGACTGTAACAACATGCTGCAGGAGGGTACCAAGGTGTCAATAAACGATGACTTGGTCATGTCTGTTTTATAAGGCTGCACCATGCAGATCAAAAAGGCCTCCTAGATTAAAAAATTACAGACTTGTAACCTGCTCCAACTCAATTGCACTGGCAACGCAAGTGACATGGGCGAAATACTCTGTATGCCAACAGCTGCCTTTTCATGTGAAGCAAAGCCTCGTTACACAACTTTCGCATCATGAATAGTTGTAAAGAAAGTGATGTAAGTATCAGTAACCATGGGCCCATAAAACAAAAAGCAGTATGACTTACCTGGGAAATTCTGTGCTGGGGCTGCCCAGTGATCCCAGACAGGTCAGCCTTATCAGTGAATACATCCATGATGCCCATTTTATATAACATATTTTTTAGGTTATATGTCCCATAAAGAGTGAATTTCGGAAGATACAAATTTGCTGAGCTGCCAGAAAAGAAGTGCAAGAATATGGTGACACTTTTGATCAGATATCACAGACTCCTGAGAGAAACTCATTTTGCTTTCTCCCCAAAGACATTTTGCTTGCAGGCTCTCTCTAGCCTACATGAGAGATGTATAGTGACATTAATTTGAGGAGAAGAAAAGAAGGTTTATAACAATGTTGGAAGGCTGGTTAAAAGGATAGGGTTGTAGGTTGCTGGCTCACAGTCTGCAATAAGCCAACACGTGAACAATAAGATTGACCCAGTGATCATTCAGCCCAACAGTACAGCTGGACCTCCCTAAGGATCTTCATCTGACATTTTCAGAAGTTAGTGATATTTTGTGCATTCTGCTGGAAGCACCTTTATCATACCCCATTACTGAGGATGCAGAGGATCCACCTTGTGAAAAAGTGATTCTTTTAGGTGTCTCAGGCTGAGCACAAAAAAACCCAATACATCCAAGTTCACTGGTTACTTTTGGGGAAAAAAAAAAAAAGTTGGCTTTGTGTGTTTTTCATAAAAATCAGGACAGAGAAAACAAAAAGATATACCAAAGGAGCAGGACAATATGTGGTGGTGATTGTACGGATGACAACATGTGATGGTGATTGTATGGATGACAACATAAAAAAACAAAAGCACATTGACAGAATATAGTTAGTCAATAGATAATTCTTTTTCTATGTCAAGTCCAATGTCAGATTTCTTAATTTTTTTTTTTAAAGTGACTCGTTTGCTGCTTTCCATAAAGTAATCAAAGATCCCTTTTTCTGATTCATTTCTTCCTTGCTCTTTCAGTAAGGATCTAACAATTTCTTTTCAGAAGTTAAAACCAACATTTACAGCTAGAAGCAGCATAATGAGACAGAGGTTAGTGATAATGCTGACAGCAGGTACTGTGTTCTGGTGAGAAACCCGGACAACTGTCCATAGTTCCACGTCAGGGAGATGTGGAGCACTTAATGAAGCTGGCCAAAGAGCAAGGCATCCAGTGGACAAGCGGGAAGGAAAGGGCCCATACCTCCAGCGTAGCACAGCATCTAATGCCAAGTCTGGCTGGTACCCAAAAATGAGAGTGCTAGTGGACTGATAACCAGTTGCTGATATCTTACTTCTGCCTAATTTCTGACTGTGCTGATTGTTGTCTCAAGTGAGGATGTAACTATCATTGAATCACCTGCCTTGCTATTACATAAAGACACTAATTCACAAGCCCCCACTTGCTTTCAACATGCAGGAAAGGGAAAGCCACAGGCACACAGCAACAATGCGACCAGGCAGGAAGCACTGGGATACACTTTCCAGAGGAGAAAGTGATGTTTTCTCCACAGTTCAGCCATTAAATAGATGTCAGCTGCCTGTACTGGCAATACGTTGGCACTATCCCCTGTTCAGTAGCCAACAGTAATGAAAACCGTTGCTCACACTCACAGTGCTTCTGCAACTTGTGTCAATGCAGACAGAGAAACAGGGACAAACGTAGCGCACAGTCCTTAAATCATTCCACATCCTACATCAAACTCATTTATTAAGACCTCCCAGAGACTCCAAATAATAGCAAAGGCAGTCAGTTGCTTTGAAAACCAGAGGGAAAAGGAGGAGTTTGTGACAATAGTTTGCAGGAGAGAACTGTCATGATGAAAAGCAGGGAGCTGCATCAGCCAAGCTCATCTTTGACAGTGATGCCTTTTTATATTATAAGATTTACATCTCCCGTTCATGGCTTTTAGGTAGATTATTCCAGTTTGGGGAGGGGGGAGAGGATGGAGAGAGGAAATATAAATCCCCCCAATTGTATTTAGTGTCCTTCTTGCTGATTTGAAAGGCAATTGTGTTTCTTTGGCAAAAATGATTCATAAGGTTCTTGATTCACCATCTTATTTGTCCTATAATGATTTTAGTCACAAACCACATAGCTGCTCCGAGAAGTTTCAAAACTGTGAAGGTGCACAGAGAATTACATAGTTTTTTGTCTTTTTTTTTTTAATGAGAAAAGGTTTTAGATTCTTTTGATAAGATTTAACAGTGAATCAGAGTTAAGACCATGACACTGCTTTTGGTTTTCTGTATTAGGATGTCATGAATCTGACACATCAGATTCATGAATGAACACAAGGGCCTGATTCCGTAAACTTGTGCCTGTGCTTGTACACATATTTCCTCCCATCAAAGCCTACTACTACACATGACATGAAACAGAAGGAGTCTAAAGTTGTTTTTAGAAAGCATATAACCTTTCTGCCCTCTAGTCTCAAAGTTACCTTGAAGCAAGTGTAGCTTATTCCAATTTTGCCTGCCTAATTCTTCAGGGAGCCTGAATATAGCGGCTTTGCAATGTGCCAGCTGCTTTATACCCTTATCATTGAGCTTTGTCCTCACAATTGCCAAACGAAAGTTGTTTTTTCAGCAGTAAATGTGCAATTATTGGTAACTGTCATAGGCAGAAAGGAAGCAAGAGGCAAGAAAAAAGGCTGAAGGGAAGTGGTAGGAATTTACTTGTAAATAGGAGATGGCAGAACTCCCCCCAAAAAAGTGAGAAGAGGTCTTAAGACAGAAAACTGGGGGCTATAGAGAGTTGAAGATGGGAAACAAAATGCGGAAACAGCAAAAGTCCTAAAGCTGTGAAGGTTTTAACTTCATGCAGTACTGAATGTGAAAACACAAGGATATCAGAGAGCCAGATTTCAAATTTGGTCAGTAGGAATTCTTCTGTAGATTAAAACAGAACTAAAAATAGTATCCTGATTCTGTGTCACAGCCCAGCAGATTGAAACTGATGTGTCTCCTTGCCTACCATCTGAACCAAGAACTGCAGAATTTTACCTTTTTGAGACTAATGTCCTCCACCTTGACATACGTTCACAAGACAATCTTTTCTCCAGCTTCCTCATTTGTCCTGGATCAGGCAGAATAAAAAATGCTGAAGCACCTCCTTTGTAATCCATTTGCACCACAGTGGAAGACAGCTGTTCGTCATAGCCATGCTTGAACAGGCCCATTCCAAACATCATTGGGACTTCAACAGCCTTGTTCCCATCCACAAAGAATTTGTTCTTTTTAGTGTATTTTGGATCGAAAGGTTTTTCCCATTCAGCTTGAAATATAAGAGACAGAGTTACAGGATATTTTGAGGACATGAAACATAGGACATATCACCATAGGACACATTCATAGATGACAGAAACTGGTACAGCTGGATCAGCTTCAAAGACAAACCAGTTTGCAATGAGCACTTGATCTTACTGAATACTCAGAATAATTCAATAGCAACACACAGTAGGTAGAGTGTGATGTATAAACTTCCCTCAGATCTTACAACAGGCTGCAATATCCTTCATTTAGATGAGATACCAAGCTTTCTAGTGTGCACTTTTCCTCCATGACAACAGTTTTAAGGAGCGTATAAAGCCCTCATATGATGCATCCTTTAAATGAGAGCTGAGAAGAAGAAAGATTCTCTCCTTTACTTATTCCCACACCAAAATAGACTTGTGGAGGGTGACATGAGGGATGAATTCTCCAGAGAAATGAAGGGATTCACGTTACTTGCAGAGAGAAGGTTTTTATATGCCACTTTAGTTGATGGGCAATAAAGTCATGAAGAACTTAATTCTACCAGACTGCTGGGTTAAAAAACAAACAAAACAACAACAGAAAGCTTTTGTACTGTCATGCTCACAATATTAAATTTCCAAAGGCTCCTTGCTTAGTCATAATGAAACAAACTCTCTACATTGAAACTCTGAAAGATTCTCATCCTCAGTGGAGAGAGAGAGGAATTTCTAAGCCAAATTCCAGCTATCCACCACTTCAGAGACTGAGCAGGTTAAAAAAAAGGGGGAAAGTTGGGGGGGTTTTGGTTTTGTTTTTGTTTTTAAAGAGGTGTTGCTCTGTAGTAAATTTTGCCTTCTAGAGCAAAACTAATTTTTTATCAAATTTAGTGGGCAAAAGTGCTAAGTAAAACAAGTGCCATCAAGAAAACTATGAAACAAGATGCAAGCCCTTTTGACTTCTGATTTCTATTTGAACAATGATTACTAGGCAGCTTGGTACAAATGAAATAATTGTTGTCTGCTGTTTCCACCATCTATGAAAAAGACATAAACAGCACTTATTTAGTATTTGGAAAGATTGAAATGAGACTTAGTGCATGTCTTGGGCTCTGAAAATATAACTTGACAACTGCCAATACTCTGAAGATGGGAAAAGTTGCTACTTCTATGTTTCTTCATTAACAGTGACTTCTTCTATCATCAGATATATAACAGGCAGGACTTCTGCCTTGATATGCATAAGGAAAAAAAAAAAAAGCAGAATGAATCACAGAAACATGAATGACAAGTCCTGAAACACTCAAACAACCTTTGTCTAGTGCTCAACTCAGACAAAACACCCACTGATTTCAGAAGAGCTTTGCTTGATTAAAAACTGAGTAGGATGTTAGGATTTAGCACACAGATTAGACAGAGATGATACTCACTAATCCTTTCCTCCTGTTTCAGAGGAACTCTTATTGCTATGCTCTCCTCTCTCTTAGGAGGCTACCTTCTAGGGATGACATCTTTCTCAAATGCTTCACAGTGTTCAAGTGGAAAAATGAACCTCAAAGGATGATACTTTGTGGTGACCAGCTTGGCTAGGGCATGATAAGGGACTGGTGTACTGTAGTGGAATAGCATGCCTGCTGGCTGAGAGCAAGGAAAATAGTATCAGACTTTTATCCTTAGGGAAGGACTTCTACACTATGCCACACCACAAAAAAGGAGAAGGAGAGTCAACAGTATCACGCAAGAAAGGTTGTAATGCACAGAGAGTGGACAAGAGCCTAGAAGCATAGACTGGTTATAGAGGTATCTGAGCTTTAGAGATCTTCTCCAGATTAATCTCAGCCTCTACATCAATTATCATTAACCTACTCTCAATTTCAAGATAAAAATCCTTATTATTGCTATTAATGCTATTCTTTAATCTATTTTCTTTAAAATTGATGAGCTAAAACTGAATCTCCACTGTCTTTGGAGGAGCTGGGAAATAACTTCAGTAATAAGAACAAACATCTAATTTTAAACAAAACTTAATTTTAGAACATGTAAAAGTTAACTGTAATACAAAGTTATGTTTAATACAGGGTTTCTCAAGCTTTTGTCCCTATTGTGCTACAAAATTCATTGTTCCTTCTTCAAACACCTTTCGGTAAAAGAAAAATCAACAACTTTTTGCTTGTTTTGAAAGACATGCCTGATGCTAAATAAAAGCCTACCTTGAAACATTACTTGAGACAAACAAGTATGTGTTCAAGAGAATTAAGAAACATAAATCATCTGTATTCCAAACAGCTCCTTTTAGCTGTGGCAAAATCTTCAGAGATTAACACAAGGAGCAGAGACACAGATGAAAAGCAAAACAAAACAAAAATATGGTTTTGAATTACTTTCAGGGGAAGCCTCATATTGGGGAGGAGAGTGGAAGCATCCAGGTTAAAGGTTTTAAAAGAATAGCATTTCTTTTAAAAGGATAGCACTTCTAATGTGTCATCTCTGTTTCAGTTAAAAAGCTTAATGATATTTTCATCAGACAAATTACATAATATTATTTTTCTGAGTACAATTGCTTTGTTTTCAGAATACAATAAAATGAGTAAGAGAGAAAAGGTTTGAAAGATGCAATATCTGTTATCAGACCACTGAATGAGCCTTACAGCCTTGCTGCTCTTCTTCTCATTAGATCAGCAGTCTGAAAAGCTCTGGGAAGATCTGTAGACTGTATCTAAGCAGACTGCACAAGTTAATTAAGAAAAACAAGCTTATTGTGATTAGGCTTGTATTTGATACTGGTGGGTCCATCTCTTCACTGGAAAATATTAGAATCTGCAAATCAAAAAAAAAAGGTTGAAAACTGATGCCTCTAGACACATCAGGACTACAGCCATAATATCAGTAAAGGCATAGTTAGTAAAAAAAAAAGGAGAACATGAGTGTGAGACTAAAGCTACTGTTACATGTTTAGCTTTGGATACATGAACATACTCAGTAAACAGCAAAACTACTGACTAAACATATTTTCTTTTAGGTAAGATGCTACGTTTTACTTTAACAGTGTTCTTTGAATTTAACTCTGAACTTGCTAAACAAAAAAACAGCTGAAGTGTTAATTCCTAGCCAACAAAACATTTAAGAAAGTGCTTAAATCCCATTAGATTGTATAGGACTAGATGCTATAGAGATCCCTTCCTTAAATATATTTTACTTAATCTTCAGCAGGAAAGAAATGTATTTATTAAAAGATATAGGAAAATTTGCCATAAATTCTGCTAGGATTTATCATCAGTGTCAAGCAGAACATTTCCAATAGCTTTGTTTATAATTAAGCATAAGGACCAAAAGGAAAACAAGATTTGAGTCCATCTGGAAAACCACATTGCAAAAAAAGGTAATGAAGTCCAAGATTGACCTGAGGAAATAATGTATGAAGTAGGAAAATATGTTATGTATATCTTACCGTTAAAATAAATATAGCTAATAAGGAGAATTTCAGTAAGTGGATCAAGGTTATTTATAAGGTTCTTGATTTTTCCATTGGTTCTTCTTGCTACATACTCGTTGATCTTTATTTGGGCTTGATCAGCCCTCTTGAAGTTCATAGGATAAACTTCCCCTTCATAGAAGTTTCTGAGATTACTTAAAAATCTATCTTGTGGCTTCAGTCGGTCAAGCACAAACAGGACATTTCCCATATTCAGTTGTAACCACTCATTCTTTCTGTTTACCATTTGCATGAGTTGACGATAACCTTCATGTATTTCATTTTCAGAAATCTCACGTGGGTTAAAGCTAAGGACCCTAAGAATCTGTGTCAGAGTGTCTGATCTGGCACCCAGAGTCAGCATTGCAAAGGCAGTAGAGATGCTCAAAGGAGAGAAGAAAATATTCCCACTGTTTTCACGAGAAGAAATCTCTTTGTAGAAACAACATGCAAACTGACAAACACTGTTCCCTATAGTCTTCTGCAGCATGTTTTGGTTTTCTTGGCCTCTTTGATTTTGGTTTCTTACACCTTGGTGATTAGGGTCATAGCAATAACTGTTGGAACGAATCCCAACAATTAAAAGACACAGGAAAAAAAACATCTTCATGTTTCTATCACTCTGTAAAAGAAAAAAAGAAAAATGACGTTTGGCTTACAAATTTTTTACCTTGTGCTTAGCAATACGTCAATCCCTTCACTGTACAGAGCTGGCTTGGTACCAGTGATTCCAAGCCATTTGAATTCAGGGATACTAGCTTTCTATTTCAAGGAAGCAGACTCTGGGAAATTACTCAACCAACTGAAGAAGTTATGAAAGAATAAAAATTAAAGTCAGAGAGGGATGAAGTAATACCAAAGACACCCTCATTAAGGTTAGGCTACAATTCCTTTGAAAATGTTTTGTTTTCAGTGTTCTGTTTTTAATGTGGCTTTAAGTGATAAAAAGCTGTAAGTTAAAAGTACAGGTCTGTAGAGCAGAAAGTAAGGGAGCCAGTCAAGGGCTAGTCAGTTAAATTTAGCAAGATGAAAAATCAAAGCAGAAGAAAGGCACAATATCTCTCCATTGTGAGGATTAAAATATTATACATTTTTGAATGGGCTGCATGTAAACATATAGGCAGGCACCATAGAGAAAGTAAATGCACTTGTTAATGAGGAAGTGATGAACATTTACCATGATTCCATAAAGCTTGAACAATTGAGCACCATTTAAAAAAAAAAAAAAAAAAACAACTTCCACATAACTAATAAAAGAGAGAAATATGCTTTGAGCAACTAGGAAGTTATCAAGACCCTGGAAATAGAGTGTTGCTTATTAAGAAAGGGAAAATGAGTATGTACACAGAACAGCAAATGGCAACAAGTGTGTCTGCTGCATGCAAACGCAAGTCCAGCCCAGTGACTGAACCAAATCACTTAAAAATTAAAAAAAAAAAAAAAAAAAAAGAGGAAACTCTAGAACAATCATGGTGTTTGTCATCAGAAAGATAGCAAAGGGTGATTTTGGCAGAGAAGGCTGCAATGGTAAAATGTGAAGATGAATGAGTGAATTCTGGAGGAACAAAGATACTAAAAGATACTGATAGAACAGGAAAGCCTTTTCCAGAGCAGCATGGAAACCATCCATTCCACATCTGTGGCAATACTTTCAACTCCAGAAATTAATACTGTACCACACTTGATTCAACACCTTTTGTCAACAGACAGAAAGAAGTAAATATGTGGAATATCTGGAAATCCAGAACATCCTCCTGTGGTATGTGATCATTTTACCTACAGAATCTTTTATAAAGTGCTCTCTAGAGAAAAATGTAAGGATTTTCAAAGGGGAAAAATATCATAGGTTTCTGACTTGCAATGAGAAATGGTATTCAGACTCTCATGCCTTGTAAAATCATTGAATCCCTATCAGTTCCCACCATGACCCAGCATTTGTGTTCTCCACTTTCCAGTGTCTTGGTTCTCCAAAATTCAGTGAACTCAGAATGCTGATGTCTGCTTTAATAATATATGCTATAAATATTCCTTAATTCGCACCCTTTGAACATCATGGTTATAGCAATATTACTATCGCTAGGAAGGGCCTGAGCCCCATGACAAACCACTTTCAGACAGGTCACTTTCATATCTAGAACACATTTAAATTTGAGTGCTTTGATTTGTTTGTGACTTGCTCCACCATCACTCTTATTCTGATTCTTTTAGCCTTTACCTCTATCCACAGTTTCTTTTTTCCAAACTCTCTAGAAGCTTTAGAGAGCAATCCTTAAGTCCCCATTTCCATTTCATTTCATGCCCTACATTTGTTATTATAATCCATTTACTTCATTTAACTCTCTAAAACATTTAGAGATACAGTTTTCCTAAAGAAAGCTATGCTATACAAACAGTCTTATCTCACAGAGGACTTAGATTTTTATTTAAAAAACCAAAACCATAATAAAACAATCCAAAAAGCTTTAAATTTCAACTTCAATATGAACATGGTAATTTCTCAACTGATTATTCAGAAACTGTTGTCCTGCCTATAACGTTTGACAATTTTTCCACAGAAAAAAAATGCATTACTTACGGTACAATAAAAAGACTCCTGTTGTATTCACCAGGTCTGCACAGGTCCTTGCTCAGTTGTTTATGCTGCTGAACGCAAAGCAGGGTATCCTCTAGTAAAGGTTAAGATCATCTAAGGGCTGTGACTCACACATTATAATTTTAGAGATTAGGTAGTGCAAACAATGTTGAAACTAGTTTTACTGGACACCTAACTTTGCTGAATATATGTTTCACACGTGACTTTTTATTATTCATGACAATCTGATTGCCCTGGTTAGATTCAAACCAATTTTCCTCAAACTGAACCTACCGTTTCTTAATATCAAACATTCATACACACCTCAGTTGCCCAAATCTACTATTTTATGAATAAGAGAGTCATCAAAAGTAGTAACTACAGAGAAATATCTTGAACATAATTTCCAGTGACTACAGCATTGCTGCCATTAAGGCAGGAGGACAAGGTGTGATGCACTGGGACAATCTGAATTTTTGTGACCTAGCCTGCTTGTCTCCTGCATATCCATGCCTGGGCTTGATTGTCTCCAGGTGAAGCCAGTGATGATTCTAATAGGTGCAGGGCTTAAAACACTGTTTTGCTACATTAGCAAATGCTGCCGTAAATGTGCCTGACTATCCACTCCCACACAGGGAATCCGCTGCCAGCAAGAGCTGTGACAGCGACTCCTGGGCCACTTGCATGGCCCTGCGCCTGGGGAAGAAGGAATGCAGCTGGGATACCATTGCATGAAGGTGATCCCAGTTATAAGCATGGCCTGGGGACAGGGGGTGGAAGCCTAGGAACATGGGTGTTAAATAGAGCAAGTCTTTAGACCAGCTTACTATCTTGTGATCTGGGAAGTGGGGAGCAGGCCCCTCTGATC
Source organism: Theristicus caerulescens (assembly GCA_020745775.1). NCBI lineage: Eukaryota > Metazoa > Chordata > Aves > Pelecaniformes > Threskiornithidae > Theristicus > Theristicus caerulescens. The sequence goes on from CM036564.1 coordinate 55,092,042, forward strand.
ATGTGCCAAGTTCAGCTGGGTCAGATCAGACAGCCTGGTATCCTGCGCTCAGCTCTACTCACTACAATTAACTTCTGTGACTGCTGGGGCAAGCTGGTGGGTGCAGAATCACAGAAGCATTGAAGAAGCGAACTCTGGAGACTATGTAGTCCAACCCCTTGCTCAAAGCAGGGTCAGCTACAGCAAGTTGCTCAGGACAGTGTCCAGTTGGATTTTTACTTCCTCCAACAACGGAGACTCTACAATCTCAGTTGTTTGATGACACTGACACTAAAACAGGTTTTCTCTACATTTAAATGGAATTTCTTGTATTTTAGTTTGTGCTCATTGCCACTTGTCCTGTCACTAGATGCCACTGAGAAAAGGCTATCTCTTTCTTTACTCCTCCCATCAAAAATCAGGTATTTATACACATTAGTAAGATCCCCACAGGCCTGTTCTTCTCTGGGCTAAACAGTTCCAGCTCTCTCAGCCTCTCCTCATACGTTAAATGCTGCAATCCTTCAATCACCTTTGTGGCACTTTACTGGAGTCACTCCAGTATGCCCATGTCCTTCTTGCACTGGGGAGCCCAGCACTGGGTGCAGCACTCCAGATGCATACACTAGGGATAAGTAGAGAGGAAGGATCACTTGCCTTGACCTGCTGGTGATGCTCTTCTTAATGCAGCTCAAGATGTTGTTGGCTGCATTTCCTGCAAGAACTTACTGCTGACTCATGGTCAACTTGGTGTCCACCAGGAGCCCCAAACCCCCAAGCACAACATCTCATGTTTCCATTTCTAAAACTAGGACAATATTTTCTCTCAATTTTTCTTCAAAATGCAAGCATTTTCGGGGAGGGACCAACCCTTACTATACACAAAACAGACGGAGTGCTGATCTCAATGCTGTTTCTAAGCACAATTGAAACACTAACCACAACAATAAATCAGCAACATTTTCTGGGAGGCAAAGATGCAACCAGTGAAAGTTGTTGATGATTGCGACCTATCAAGCGACTCAACAGACTGCAAAAAACCCCTCTTAAGCAAGTTACTTATGAACTAAAGCTTGAGAAGTAGAAGGCTTTGAGGCACTATACTGGACTCACACATAATGTGTTTTTCATGCATAGCACTCATCTGAAAGAGTACTCAAGATACTGTTTTCACTGCTTCTTGTATAAATAAGAACTAAGAATCTCACTTAAAGCTAACTTTTAATAATGGGCTGCAGTTTTCATGGTATATAAAAACTGATTTCTGATGAAGGAAGGAAGCCCAATTAAATACAGACGCCATGCTAATGACAAGGTGATGGATGAATGACTAAGCTAGATTTGAACACACCTAGACCACACCTCAGGACACTTGCAGGAGAAAGCCTGCTACTGAACGTGGAAAAGCCTGCCTTGTGACTGGAAAGAAAGCAGAAAAAATCAATACAGGATCAATTTATATGAATAATGTGAATCTCTGGACACTAGTATTAAAGAAAATCCAAATTTGTCTTTCATGTCTTTCCAGTGTCAAGCCATGAGAGGAAGGAAGGTAAAGGAAAAGGTAACAGTTCCTGACCCAACTGCATAATTTCTGTATTTGATGAAAAAGCTTCAACAACTATAAACAATCATTTATATCATAACTATAAGCAGAATACCGATTTACAAAGAATTTAGCCATTTTGTTCAATTTTGAAGATTGGGGTATTCCAGAGTAATATTGCATGTGTTGAAGATATGATATGGATAGTGAACAGGAAATTCCCTCACCTACACGGGGACTTTTCTAAAAGTTCCCATGGCTCTTAACGCAGCTAGCACTGAATTGTTCATATGTGCTTAAGCCCCAGCTGGCAAAATTTAGTGTAAATACATCTGCTTTGAGCAAAGAGGTTCCTCTCTTTGCTATACCCAGTAACCACTGGTGGCATGAGCAGGGAATTCTACTGCATAAACAAGGCCCCAGAGCCTCTCCTTAGCCTGTGCTAAACCACAGATACCAGGTGTGTATATACCTTCAAAGAGATGGAAGAATCTTAATTTGTTGTCCCATTGAAACTAAAGCACTTCCTCATAACCATAATTAAAAAGGGAGGTAACAGGGACTGGAAAACAAATTTATATTAAGTTGCACTTTTCTGGAGCCGGCAGTACTTTCTCCTGAAAATATAATAGGGGAGAGTGTACAGCCTATGTAACCTGTAAGGTGTGATCCATCTGACTTAGGACACCTGTTTCCCTACAATAACAAAAATATGGCCTTTTATAAATGGTTCAGATCTTGAAGAATTTCTCAAAAATTATTGCTCAGTAGGTAGAGCACTGTTAGAGATGACCTACAGAGATAGAAAGCACTCCAAGGCATCTCTGTTTAGACTTTTCACAATACCTTTAGTCCCAGGATTTCCTACCAGTAAATCCATTACACTACACAAAAAAAAGGTTGAAGAATTCACCAAATTATCCATGGCTGGGATAGCTTGGAGTGGGCTGGCATCTCTTTTCTCATGCCCCTCACAAGCCTTCCATGCACCTACACCATTCCAGTCACCACCTCCTCAAATAACTCACCGCCAAGTCCCCTTTGGCTCCACTAACATCTTTTGCCCTCACTTCCAGCATCTCCTTTAGCTTCAAAGTTACACAAAGGGGACAGGGAGAGGGGAGGACAAGTAGTAGGTAGCAGTTTGCCTTGAGAAAGCTGAAGAACCAGCACACTGAAGAACAGGTATTGGTTTACTGCTCATGGCTTCTCCTCAAAGCCAGGGAATTGTTTCTCCCATGAAATTAGCTCCCTTCCTCCTCAGCACATCCTTCAGTTAAATATGACTTTTCTGCTACAAAAGAAAACTACTTTCCTTTTTCTCTTCCCAAGCTGTCTGTGAATCACTGTCCCACACTTCATACCTTTTGCAATTTTAACAGCTTGCCCTTGAAAATTTTGTTTGATCTGCTTTTGGTGAAATTTTACAGCTTTAAAGGTTCTGTCTGCTGAGAAAATCCTCATAACACTGTTTTCCTCTTAGTTTCAACAACCTCATTGTCCCAAAACACTAACACCTTGATAGCAGACACCAAGGTTAGTGGCTTTAGTCCTTATCACCAGCTCCTGACATTTTAAATAAAAAAAGAGGCAAAAATGCTACAGAGAAGAAAATCCCCCTATATTCAAAATGAGATTCACAGCTGACCACAAAGAGAAAATTCTCAATATTATATTAACAAACGATACATAGACAACCATCCCAAGAATATCTTGATTCCTTTTTCTTCCTTTCTCCAGATTTGACTTCCCTTCTGAATGGATTTCTCAAAATAAACAAAACTAAAGAATTGTGTGTCCTGCACAGATAGACAGGCTAGCGGGAATCCCAAACTATAGTACTCTTCCATGACACTAGAAACATGCACCTGAAAAAAAAGAGTGTTTACTCAGGCACCAGACACTAGCACATTTTTCATCAATAAATCTCAAGGTGCTTTGTATCATCAAAGAAGCATCAACAGCTGTTTTGTAGAGAACATGTAGACAGCAGCTTACTCTGTCAGTACAAACAACAGAAACGGGGGATGAGGATGACAGTCATCATAAGAGATCCCTTTTTTTTGGGACAAGATCAAGTTCTGATGCCTTTGGTTAAATGCTGAGTTATCTGAATACTGTTGAATAGCAATTATCTGAATACCCTGGAAACAGGTGTAAGAATTTAGTTACCAACTATTACTCATTCGGTGTATTTGAAGTTGTTTGATCCATTAACACTTCTCATGGGGGTGGGGGGAAACATGATAGATTAACCTAAACTGCAGCATAATACTTTCTCAAACTACTTCTGCTAGACATTCAGTGAGACCTCAGAGACTACAAACTGAGGAGGGCAAGTAAGAAGCAGTGTCTCAGAAAGCAAGAAGTACTGTTCTCCATGTAGGACTGAAACATAGAAAGGAGACTTTTCACTGTGGGATCAAAGGGAAAATAAAACTAAGAAAAGAGCTGTAAGAAAGTAGGGCTGAAAAGCAAACTTTTCCATTTTGGGACCTTGCCCTAGAGATTTCTATGCTGTGCAACAGACCACTTGGTGTTCCCAGAACCAAAAGCAAGACAACTGAAGCAGTGACATGATGCTGAAACTGTGCAGGCCCTCTAGACATCAGGCTAATTATGCTGATGTGGCTGTGCTACTGTTCAGATATGACAATTGATCTCTGCACAGCATGTTCCTTGCTGCATACTCATGCCAGCTTATTCAGAACAAACTTAGGTGTCTAGCATGACATCACATTGCACAAACTGAATGCAAACACCAACTCTCTCATCCAAAAAATCCTTCTGAATGGAGTTCAACACATAGAAAAGCTCAGAGAGAGACTTCTGAATGAACCAAGAATTCAGTTCCAACATTGCCCTAAGGGAAGTTGTGTGGTCCAGAATTAATCTTATAGACAGCACCTCGCATGCTCTGTCTCAGACATGCATGAGAATCTAGAGCGCTACCAAAATGGGAACTCCAATCAGAAGGACACATCCTGTACCAGAGTGCCAGACTGCATGACTCCACTGCTTCTGATACCTGACCCAGCTCATCCAGGGCTCCCTTAGATATCTCTGCAAGCATCTGCTTCGCACAGAGTAGACATATTCTGGGAAGTAAGCAAATCTGGCAAGACTGTGATAACCAGCCCAAGGCAATGCAGATGTTACAATATGAAAAAAGAAACAAAAATGTAATTGATTATACAACTTTGGAAGAATTTACAAGTCACAGAAGTTGTATAGCATAGTAAGGTCCTTGTCCTTTCTGACTACTAATTCAAAGGAATTTTTCATAGAAGCACTAGTCAACATTGCACCAGGAGATGAATAACTGATAATTAGAAAACAGAGAGGTCATTGCTCATTGTAAATTGGATCCTGGTGCACAGGCCCATGTGATGATTAAAACTCTGAAATTGCAATTAAAAAATAAAAAAGGGTAGTGGAAATCACACAAGTGAAATTCAAAGTTTGCAGCAACAAGCTGATGCACACTGAGGAAATGTGTGAATTAGAGGTACGGATAAATAAATGGAGGGGAAAAAAAGTGTACTCCTTCCTGAAAGCAGTCTGTAAAAATATGTTATATCCCTTGCTCTCTAGTCTCAAGGCAATGAACACACTGGAAGGGAAATGAGACAAAACAACCAAGAAAAAACTTGAGCATGTATCCTTGAGCAAAGCACTCTCTGGAATGCAGATTAGATCTGAGAGATGACTGCTCAATGGGACATACTTTGGACTTAAATGAACATACTTCTTAACAGGGCACACTTCATACTTCATCAAGAAGCAACTTCTTCCCTTCTGGAAAGTTGCAGGTGAATATTTATTCACACTGGTTGGAAAAATAATATGTATTTTTTTCAAATTATTATTTTCACCCCTGTGAAATTGCCCTAGGGTGAAATATTACAGCTGCACATGTGGTTGTTCTACTGGTCCATTGCACCAACCTATTGTTCAGGAGATACGCTGTTTCCAGCTACGCTATTGCAACTATTTGCAGTTGCGTTCAGAAAGCTAAACTCCATTATCTCAGCTCTGACAGGCTAAAAAGTTAAATTCTGATCTGGACTTTGCACTGTTTAGCAACAAGCAAACAAATGAGCAAAATGGGATTTATCATGTGGAGATATTTAATTTAGCAGAAAACAAACAGTCTGCATGCCTGTAATGTCTTTAAGCTACAGCCAGGGGAACTGTGGGCCTGCACAACTCTAAAGAGATGAAATTGTTTATTCGGGATGCTGGGTGCATCCATCACTTCATGATCATAATGAAAATCACATAAAAGAAATAAATGATCATAATGAGCACATGCTCAGTGGTCTATGGAGGTCATCATCCAGGGACAGACATATATGCTGAGGATTAAACACCACCTCCAAATTCTGAAAGAAAGACAGATAAAGGACATAGGATTTGCTGCTCTTCCTGAAAAGGCTTCTGTTAGGCAATGTTGACAATAGCCCAATGAAAATGAGCTCTAGGACAATAAACAATGGGAACCAATAGTAATGATATTGGAAGACTGTACATGTCCAGAAGGCAAAGGACCTCAGAGATGTACTGAACTTGGTTAGTCAGGGTAACTAGTAAACTGGTTCTGGGAGACTGGAACTGTTTGCAACATCATTGCATGGCTAATACATCTGAGGTGGGGAGAAAAGGTCTAGTGATGAAAATTGTACCTATAATGGTTTAACTCAGTGGACACACAAAAGGTGGGGTGTATCATTCAAGAAGCAATGCGAGTTACAACTGTGGCACTAAATGAAAAGAGAATTTCCTTCCTCATAATTGCCATGTAACACACACTAGATGATGTATACCCCAAATGATTCAGCTCAATTGTTCCACAAATGCTTTTTTTTGTCAGAAAGCTGTGAAAATCTTCAAAAGCTGAATATGCCTTTAAACCTGTTTGGAAGCCAGAGATTATAACGGCATCAACACTGGGCATGGGAAAGCCAGTTGACTTAGGACATTCTGTAGAGGCGTGGTGGCAGATCAGTGGCACAGCACAGCTGCTGTGCTTCCCACTTTACTGCTGGAAGGAGGATTCAGTATCCTTACTCCGGGCGTATCCATTGCTCCACAAACAGCATGCCCCTTTTCGGATACTGCATGCATAGACACCACCTAGTCATGCTGGGCACCTTTCTCTGTCACCTCCTCTATTTGCCAGGCACATGCCTGAGCAGCTCAGCAAGCAATCTCTCTGATGGAGTGGCATTTGGGACAAACCCTCTCTCCACAGAAAAGACTAATACATGCGGATACCAGAAATGTGAATTTGCTAGGAAAAACTCCAACGCATCACAAGGGGAGAGACATACCTTCTAGAGAAAGAAACAAAAAGAAAATCAAGGAACGTTGTTTTCCTCAGGCCATAACAAGACCGAAACCTCCCACAGACACATGTCCCTTCTACCTCTTCAATCAATGTACAAGCCAGTCATTGAAGAATGTGTATATTATAGATCTGTGTATGTATGTATTTTAAAAGTTGCTTAATAATGGGCTGTGGCATGAAAGGAAAGAAAAAAGCAACAGTTGCTCAAGAGCTGTTAAGTAAAGAGACACTCTGCAACAGCTACTAAAGCAGGAGGAGCTTTGGCAACTGCAGGACAGAAAAAATATAAAGGAACTCACATTTTGGATTTGCCTGATGGTGGCTGCTGCTTCCTGGAGAGGGTCTCATCCAAGCAAGCTAATGACAACAGGAGCCCTCCTCCCTGATTTCATCAGGGTCTGGATCAGATCCACTGGGCTTTCCCCCATCCCCAGATGCAGGGCAAACTGCAGACTCACAAACTGTTCATGTGATGGCAAAATGATGTCGAGACTTTACGTTTTGCTCAGCTGTTCACAGCCTGGTGCAATCTCAAGACATTATCCCTGAACTCCTGCAAGATTGCAGCAGCCTACTTTTGTTGCTGAAAGACAAAAGATGGGGCCTAATCCAAACCCAACTGAAGTCAGCAGAAAAAATGCCAACTGTTGCTGCTTTTTCAAGGCTTTTCAAGAGAATCAAGTTTCAATCTTTTGGAGTTTCCTTCATATATCACAATCTTTGTTTACAATATTGCCCATGGCAATAGTTTCCTGAACCTATGGGAATTAGAACAGGTTACTGCAAGATATGCAAGGCTGAGAGTTTGTAGGCGCCAGATACTCTCTGATAAGTCCCTGTATGTATGCTCAAATCCTGCAGTAAAAATTCACTAATCTACTTTTCCTTCATGTAGGAGCAGGTTACCTTTCATTTACTGCAGGGTAACAGCAGTCACTCAAGCAAATACGTATAGGACAGTGTCCAGCGAGGCGGCTCTTGCACTCCAGTGCAAACAGTACGACACAAAAAAAATCAGACAACAGTTCCTGCTTTTGTTATGAGATCAGTTCTGGGATTACTGGCTTAGTTTTTACCAGCTCCTTGAGAAAATGGGCTGTATGTTACACATAAAAAGGTATGGCAGTGCTATTTTTTCACATCAAGTCATGATTAATTTATATTTCTAAATAACTCTGAGCATTAAAAGACACATATTGTTCTTCACTCCTGCCAGTTTTGAGGTATTTATCAGATGGGTTTGGAAGCTTAATGGGATTCCTTTCATAGCTCTTCTAAAAATACCATTCCAATTTTTTCACTTTTCTAAAAGAAAACCTGTGCTTGCCAAAGTACACATTCTCCAGATAGAGCAACCATTGTCAGCAGTCTCTGCAGTTTGGCTCAACATGATAAACGTTGATGGGAAGGCATGAGGCAATATTTTCATAAATGCCATAAAGTTTTCAGAGCCTATGTCGCATTTTCAAAAGTGAATGAAGTTCTAAGGAGTCAGATTTTCAAAGGAATTTAGCATACAAAGAAATTTGAGTTTTCATCAGCATATACACAGGTTTGTAACCAATTTGAGCACTTTAGAAGCAAAAGGCAGTTATTTTTATGTGCATGAACATTTTCAAAAATCCATTCCTTGAAAGCTACAGTTCGATTGCTTTAAATAATTGGGTTCTCAAATATTAAAATATTTTAATTGAGATTTTGCTGTATCTTTCAGAAGTAAAGGAGAACAAAGAAATAAAAAGAGAAAGGAAATCTGAAATTACAAATATTGTTCTAGTGATTAGATACCCACAGTGCATAGGGTTTAATAATTAAACCATAGATACAGATATTTCAGCACTAACAAGTATAGGTGTGAATTTCATTGGATTTCTTTTACTGTGTGTTATTGCAGCTCTCCTGCTTGATGAATGAAACAACATTGGGCAAATGCTATAAACACATTTTAAGTGAAAATGAAGTGGAACCACTGAAAAGGTGAGTGGCAGCAAGTTAGAGTGAATAACAGAGAAATAAGGAAAAAGTTAGAAGGGGAGACAAAGAGGAGACGAGGGGATTCTGAAAATGAGATTAAATATGTTAGCCACACTTCATACAGTCAGTTTTATATCTATACAAAATAACATCCAACTATTCATATTCCTGTTATTTTCTTTTAAGAATTCCAATGCCAAACTTTGTAAAAGGAGATAAAAAATAAAATAAAAGATCACTCTGTTTTAGAGGCAGAAGTCCCTCCAAATCTCTCATGAAGTATAGTATTAACTACATTCTTTGTCTTCCTGCAGTAACTGAATAAATCAATTTCTCTAACTTATGTGTAGAAAAACATTTCAGTAAAAAGTCAACATAAAATATTGTTTGGCTAAAAATCTCTTCCCAAAATACTCCTGGTGGACATTTCACCCCACAAAGGAGTTTCACAATAACAAATACACTACACTACACACAGATACAAATACACTTTACCTCTTACTAAGACAATACTGAGTACTGGGTTGCAAGTAATACCCTTCTAAGCTCCCTTTCTGTTTGTGTACAACCTTTTGCTATGCTAAATGTATACCACACAAACAAGTTGCTAAGAGATAACACAGATTGTGAAATTACGGTACATTAGCAGCAACTGCTTGGATGCCCATGTCATCTTACCCCCACTGAGTGTAATGTAGTTTGCACCTCAATGGATGGGTGGCAAAGGCCTTGCATGTAGCATAAAGAGAAGCCATTGGGTGGAGTAGGTAACATGCTGTAAATCCACACCCCAACTTGCCTCATGGTAATTTGTCCATGCAGATATCCTCGGGTTGCCTGGAGATGGATATTCTTTTCCTCTTCAAAGAAAACAAGGAAACTGTACCTGATGAAAGACAAAATGAAATGTTTATAGTAAGTGCAAGATACTTCACTGTTGCAAATAACTGAAAAGTTAGAAGCCGTATGTGAAAATTTAGCTCTAAGTGAGTTATTTGAAACAAGGTATTTTCTTCTGTTCTGTTAAAATTGAAAACAGCTTTTAAATTCTTCTAATAGAAACCCGTGGTCTGATTTTCCAAAGTAAATGTTTGATTTTGAAATCTTTGTGAACTCAGAAGTCCCTAGCATGAAAAAGAGCTGAGATGTGCAAGGACCATGGTACTAACCACCGCCAAAATGAAACAAAGTTATGCCCTGAATGACCTAACACTACCCTCTGTAGTAAACTCAGTTTATGATTCTAGAGCTCTGTTAACTAGGCAAACTATATAATTTTTCATTTTTCTTATGATTTGTATGTATATTTTATCACATAAATGAGCCAAAGACAAAACACTGAGAGGGTATTTTTTATTTGCTTGGGATTTGGGGTCTTGTTTTTGTTTTTTACTAAACTTCATGCATCTAAAAAAGACTCTATTTTTCAAACATAGTTGTGTTTTTAAGTGAAGCATTACAAAATCAACACTGTTATGCACAAAAATGAGTATGTTTTTCAGTATGTATGTTCATTTCTCTGTGTACTAAACTCACTCTGCAGTTGAACTTACCTGCAGACATGTTTTGTTGGCACGAGTTTTATTCAGTTAATATTTAGTTCTAAAAACATCACTCTTTTTCCTATTAATGATCAAAGTCCTGTGGCCAGCCTTTTGGCAGTGTGTAGGTCTTCTTTAGATAGTTTTTACCCTTGAGACAGCAACTATCTCAGCTAAGTAAGTGTTGCAGGAATCATCTTAAATTTTAAAAGATATTTTTAGGTAGAAAAGAGAGTAGAATCACCATGTAGAAAACCAAATGTTTTGGGGATGATGTGTTACTATGTTTTATCCACTCTTCTTACTCAATATATATCTCAGATCAAAGACATACCCTGTATAGTATTACATCAATTAGTAGCTAACAGGAGAAGGAAGTCAGGGAAAAAAAAAGTAAGAGGGAGCAGAGAGGGATTAGCAGAAAAGTAAAAGAGTGTTTATTTGAATGCCTGAATATTACAGCCCACACAGTCTTAAACTGGCTGACTAACTACATCACTGCCTTCACTTGCTAACTTGCCTTTTTTTCCATGTCGATTAGTTTTGTATGTTCCAAAAATTCTCTCTTTTTGAGCTGGAATTTTGTGGCTTTAAAAGTAAACAAATGTCTGGTCATTCAGGAAAGTTCATGATGCAACAATGCTCAACACAATAACCACTTTGAACTACATGGAGATCCGTAGTATGGAAGGCTAAAGAGAGCAAAACCTGCCATGACCTCAACAAAGCTACAGTCATCTGCCTTGTGTCAGTAAAAGGGCATAAAGCAACAAGCACAGACACAAGTTCAAGCTCTACAGTTAGACAGGCAATCCCTATGTACAGATGAAGGGCTCAGCTACAACTCCCTCCTGATGCAGGAGTGACAGACACACCCACATCAATGACTGGAGAGAGATTTACTTAAGTGAGGCATGTAGGGCCAGTACAGCAGGATAGGTGCAACAGCACAGTATGCATCCCGCCAGACAAAACTCCATAGCTATTTGAAGAAGTTCCTATTAAACTCTTGCTTCATCCTCAGTACCACCCTGAAGGAAGGAATGTGTTTATGGCACAAGTTAACAGGCCCGCCCACACCCTTGTCATGGGGGAAGGCACAGCCCAAGGAGCATGAAAAGAGGTCAAGCCGCAAGATAAAACCCGCGACAGAAACAAATGGCAAAAATACATGCCAATATCAACTTCAAAGGAGATAAAGCAATGTAAGGCACAAACAACATCAGGCCCGAAGATATCATCTGATGCAGCAAATGCCCGTAACTTGCCTGTTGGCATTATGGTAACAGCAGAAGTATGTTACATGCTTCCTAACACGCAGAGGAACACAGGACTGCACGGTTCTCACAAGCAATAAGTCCAGACCAATAGGACTCTGGTGGAGACCGGTGTATATCTGGAGAGACGGGGGTGCTACTCTGAAAGCAAAGAAAGCCAGACTGTTCAGGTCAGTTCGTGACAAGCAAACAGCTGAGGAAGCAGTGCTCCCTCTTCCTGTATGCTCCAATCTCCACCTGCTTTTATAGCATGGTCTTTCCTGATCTCCATTGTATACTTCCTCATCACTTCCCTTTTATCATGCGTAACTTCTCACTCTCCCTCAAATTATTCCCTCACATGAGCTTACTTTCACCACTCCCATTACAAAACCATCCCACCCTGAGACAATTTGTTTCATCGGTATCACTCCATCTTCTTTTCATTCTGAAGCTCTTTGAACACAACTTTTATAGTTTCTATCTGGAGCTTCTCTCCTTGTGTGGTTCCTTCCCTTTGCAACTGAAGCTGTTTTTACCAGAATATTTCATAATGCTTCTGTAGCTAAGAGGTACATCGGTAACCTGTGATTTATGGGAAAGAGGGGGGGAATCTGTGTGCAACTTGTACATTCTAGTTGATGTTATACAGTTGTTATGAAACTCTTGAATCATGGAAGGCCTCATTATATTGGGAATCCACCATTTGTTTACAAAGGCTGCATCACATCCCTCCCAGACAAAGCACAATAATGGGTTGTTATAACTTTAATTATAACCTATTCAAAGAGCTCTGGCACAATTAGTTGGATGAAGTCTAAAGACACCAGTTCAATAGCTACTCTGCATGAAATGCAGAGCAGAACAAAGGAAACCAGGCCTTCAAGGAAGGAAATCAGAATCAGAGGCTGGATAGAGTGACATTAGTAATGAACAGGAAACTTGGGCAGGAGTAATGGGTTCTGCATAGCTGCAGGAACTTAGCCCTAAATCAATACAAACTAAGCAAAATGTGAGGGACAGGGCATCTAAAGGCTTGAGGGCAAAAGATAGTCTTGTTTTCTTTGGATTTCAATTATTTCCTCTGGTTCTTTTCTGACCTCCTTAATTATTTCTTCAATATATCCCTCAAAGACGACAACCTGCAACAAAGTCTAGTTGAACATCTGCTTTTGGGCTACTCACCAAACTGATAGCTGAAGTCACAAACACTTGGTCTTTGGCTAAACAAATCCTTGAGGAATCTAGTCAATGCATCACCCTCCAGTTTTGGGTCTTCAGGCAAACTTGTGCAATGCAGGTCATGTCCACAGTTCATTAGCCTGTCCCAAATGTACATGCCTTTAAAATTCTACTGTGACTTAAGGACACCATTTTCCAAACTCTAAGGGGATGTACAAGCATTTGTGTTTACAGTGGAACTCCAAAGGCACAAGATAAACAAGACAGAAGTGTTTTACTGAGCTCTTGCGCATCATTTTGCTTAACAAGCAAAACCCAGAGGTTACAAATCCTAAGAAAACTTCCTAAATATAATGCCTCGTCTGCTAATTCTCGCTTTCTTTGGGAAACCCAGAGAGTCCATCTGTGCTCAGCAAAGCTGTTTCATCCTTCTTCAGTGAGCACCTGAGCAGTTCTTCCCCTAGTCAGAACTTGTGAAAAAACAAAGAAAGCAAATAGCTCAATTTTTTTCTTAAATTCTTTTTTCTTCACATTATCCTTGAACTTCCTTTCTCTTAAGAATATGCGACTGACATTTTGTAAGGTCAAAGGCAACTCACTATTCTGTCTCTATGGTTAGCACTGGTTCTTCAGGGATACAATATAAGAATGAGGTCAACTAAAGGCTCATACTTCCCTCCCACCTTGTTGCAATAAATATTTTAGGGATTTCCTGAGCCAGAGGTTGCCTCCAGAGTTGACTAGCCCTTGACAGAAGAAAACCATATCATTTTTTTCAGTTTCTGAACACATTTATACTTCTGGCATCCTGTCACAAAGAGTTTCACTATTTAATGCTGTGCTGCATGAGGAACTATTTCCTTTTGCTTGTTGTAAACCCGGCACCTAGTAATTTACTTGGAGTCCCCTCAGTTCTTGCAGTAGATAAAATACAAAGGGAAAAAGATTCTGAGAAATATGAGTTGAGTGGAGGGAATGGGATGGCTTTCAAATTACACTCCTGCGTGCCCTCCCACCTACTCAGATCTTCCCCTTCCTCCTGTAAGAGGTTCTATGTGAAAGACCTGAACCATGAAAGATGTTGTCCATACCTCTTTACTCATAACAGCTTAAAGAAATTGAATGTCTTTATTGACAGATTCTGTCACATAATTTTTAGAAGTTCAAGTAGAGTACATCAACCAGATCTATTAATCTGTGAAACATGATTCACTTATAAATAAACTATGCTGGTTCTTCCACCGCACATCATAATTATTTCTATGTCCACTAATTTTATCCTTTATTATAGTGCCTAATAACTTGCTTGGTATAAAATTTGTACTTGGTGGTGCAGACTTCTCTGGATCCTCCCCTACCCAAAACCCTTTAAAGAAGACTAGGATCACATTTGGACAAAGGTGCGGTGATGTTCCCATTTATTTTCCCCATGTGTTCTACAACATCTTCCAGATGACTCAATGTTCTAAAATGTTCTCCAACAGCATGTTTAAGTAAATTTGTTTTCAGGAAGATTGCTCTCTTGAGAAACCAATTCTCCTTCAGAGGATCTGTTTCACTGTACAGGACATGTGTTAATATTAACTCTGTCTAACCATCCTCTGTTACTGTGTTTGTGCCATCACCCTTAAGAACTTCAGCCCCATAGGAATCCAGGGAAATCACAGGAAGATCATGATCACCACTAAGCTAAAAATAAAGCTTGTAATCTCAGATCTAAATATAGAGAATTCATGATGTAAAGAAAACACCTTATTCTGAAGAACTCGTCTGTGACCTTATACTATCACCCTTCCAATTTCTGATAGAGATTTTATAGAATACTGGCTTTGGTTTTCCTTCTCCCCTGTGCCTCAACCTGGGATATTTCATCCACAAACAAAGGCAGCTACACTATTTCTGAATCTCAGGTCTGCCTCTTTTAGTGAAGCTGAAATCTTAGTCTGTCTCTCTTTCATCTCTTCGTTGCCTAGACTCCATGTCAAGCTCAGTGCAGCAAAATAAAAACTCTTAAATATTCCTCAAAATGAATTTTCACTACTGCCTACCATGCACATATCAGAGCTGGGGCAGCTATAGTCTGAAACGTTTGCACAGCCATGAGGACGTGATGCTACTGGGAGACATGGAAGCACATACTGCACCAGCTAAAACTAACACAGAGATTAAAACTGCCCTAGTCTTTCCTCCCAGGAAATATGTGCCTGGACACCATTACAATCTTGTTTGCTTGAAAGACTCATAACCTACTTCTTTTTCTTGGATCTCCTTAAGGTTTTCACAAGCAGTCTAGTTTAAGTCCTGCAGGGTTTTTTTTATGTAATGTGTCTATATATTGCCATTGTTGTCCATGCACACAGCAAAAAATTTACCCAAGTAAACCACCAAGTACTTTCCTATTCCTGACAAATGTACTCCTGCAAGGATTTTTCAAAAATGTCACACTGTCTTTCCTCATGCATCTCTTCACTTTCTCTTCCTTTTAATTATATCAAATATGAACCCTTTATCTTTTTTTCAGAGCCTTTTCTAGTCTTTCTACTCCCTAAAGCTCTCATTCAGTGTCAAAGGACAACTCTTGCCCCTTATGCCCCTCCCCACCATTCCCATATTACATTTTCAAACAAGCACTTTCATATATTCTCCCATCTTGACACTAATGTTTTGAGGGAGTTCCTTATAATTATTGACACAGCCATTTAGTTGTTCTTTTTTAAATCTTCCTTATACTTTCCTGTGTTATGGTGCTTCTGTGGTGGAGAAGAGCAATTACGCTGCTATATGGTTGCAGTGTTCATTCAACGACGAGACTGCAAATCACACTCATCAGTAGGGCACTACTGCTGCTCACCAGCCTGCCTATGTTCATCTTTCCTCTTTTGTCTAATTAAACTGAACGTTCCTAGGCATAGTCTTTTGTGTGCGCGTATTTGTGTTTAGCAAAGTCAAAACCACAACAGTGATGAGATACCACTACACAGTACAAGATGCAAGACCCAAGGAGCAACTATGCTAAATACATATGGCACAAGAACCATGTCTGATTTCACTGAAGATAGAAAGGGAAATTACTGATACCAATATTGCAAGATGGCATCCTTAAACACTCGAAAGCAGCAACAACATCCAGATGAGCAAGCATCTTTGTGATTCATTCTTACCTGCCTGTTGATAAAGAACATTACAGGCAGCTATTGCGATTATCACCTTCTCTGCCAAACATCGATAAGAATTTCATCCTCACTGAGGCTTGACAGTAAGTGAAGGACAGTCAAAGGAAACATGAACGCGACAAATTCTTACACTGCTGCAGTGAACCACCAAAAGGACCCTGACTCCTGTGCGCTTTCTCCTCTGTGGTTTGCTAAATACTTTGTTTCTTATATTGCATTTTTGCTGTTTTCCACATTGTGCATGTAGATGGGATGTTGTCATACCCGTGTTCAACATAGTACTATTTGCTCAGTTAGATCTTTCCTACAGCCCCAAATTTTCCATGCTATTAAAGAAAGTAAACTAAGAGAAGGAAAAAGAAGGTCACCTGGCAAAGCTTGTTTAATACATGGTCTTATTACATTGAGTTTCATCTTTGTATTCCCCTCAGTTCTTGTTTTTCTAATTCACTGTGGCACTTGCCTAAAATTAGATTACAAATTCACTGGGTCATGTATTTCGCACCTCTTTTACCAAGTGCAAAATTCTATGCAAATGGCAAACACCAGTCATTACCATAATACTAATAAATGCAAATTAAATGCTGCTCCAGGAGCTATTCCCTCAAAATAGTAACAGTCAGCATTTATGTAGGACTTCCCCCCCACCTCCCAAAATGCAAATACACTAGCTAATTAATTGAGGCTGAATGACAATGACATAATTAGCCAAGCCCAGGCTGCTCTTAACAGTGATGGGGCTACTAACATAATGAAGGCATTCACGATTCCAAGAAAGTACCCATTGCCATTTCACTGGATGGAATTAAATATTGTTTATGCACAGAATGTTTGGTCTTATGACAGCACTAAGTCCATATAGAATTGTAAGGAACATGGGAAATGAACAGAAAGAGCTTGCATCTTCACTCAGCAGCTGGCAACCACTACATGTGATCTATAGAAACAGTGTCTGAACAACACTGGAAAGTTCAGTTGCTTTAGCCTTTCATAAACGTAGAGACAAATCTACAGACTGACTATTGTAGGTAGTACACGTCATATGGATACAGAGTTATAATCATTAAGGAACCATACATCATTCAGGATATACTCTGACCCTATCTTGGAAACTTAGAGAAAACAGACAAGTTGTTCCCATCGTGTTAACCACAGACTACTGATGACCACCTATGCCAGGGAAGTCCTTTCTTTTTCATGCAGGCTTTCTCTTAGGCGGTTAGAGGCTAAACAATCAACAAGCTGATGAGTCTAATCACTTTTAAGAAATCAGGCTCGTTAGTTACAAAGCTGATTGCATCAAATCAGCTATATATAGCTGATTGGGCTATATCAAACAGAAATTAAATTAATCATCTACTTAGAGCACCACAGTCTCCAGAAACAATATACTCCATGACAAAAATGTGTATTGTCTACCGACAATATGCTACCTCCTGAAGTGAGTCTATGCCAATCATATGAGGGACATAACAACTACAAATAAGGAATACTGCAAAAGTTCAGACAAAACCAGAGTGATTCAGTCCCTGATCTCTCACCAATCCAAATGATACAGCCTGCATTAGGGAATAACACTGTCTTTGGTCATGTTGTCATCACTTTATATACTATCTTTATGTTTGGTATATGCGTGATTGCACAGGTGCCAAGGAAGGTCATGCTACTATGCTACTGCAAAAAAAGGTTTCCTCTCCAGAGATTTTTTTTCAGCATCACAGACAAACCAACTCAGGACTGCCCATGCATTGTCAGTTATGTGCAAATCTCCCAGTTACACCAATTTTGCCCAAAAACTTTGATGTGGCAGGCACAGGAGCTGTATGTCTGCCTGGTGAAGGTACTTGTGTGCAAAAGTGGCTTACATGCCCTATTTCCTAACTCATCCATCATAGGCATACACATGCAAACCTGTTGAATCCCAGGAGATATCATTATGGCTATGAGCAGTAGGCTAAATTCTATGCTATGCCTTAAACTGTTGGAGTTAAGGAAAAAATGACCCAAAGCCATTAATAGCAGCTTCTGAGTATCTCTTGCAGCTAGAGTGATCCTCTAGGATGATAGGAGTCCTGATGCTGTTCTCATGTACCACAGCCTCAGAAAAGCTGTCAGCCAAATGTCTCACAGTTCACCGGTCTTTACTTTTCTCCTGATATTTGTTTTTCCCCTCTCCCAGAGAACAGGGAGGTGGAAGCTGCAAGCAAGCCATGTGTGCCATCTCCAGGCTGCTCCTAATATGAAGAAATATCCCCAGGGGTGCAATTTTTCAGCATCCCTACATATGACTTGTAGTTCTGTAATTTGATCTTTCTTTCTGGTCTTTCAAATAGAGAAACATTCAGAGATTTAAAAAGTCAAAGCCTTGCTGTCACTGGTTCCCAAAACTTTAACCTATTCTGTCTAGTGCTTTACCAAGTGGCTGCAGAATATGTCATGATATGGGAAAAAAAGACAATAACCACTTTTAGAGAAAAGGAGTACATTTTCATGTAGGTTGAAATCTTGCATGAAATGCATCAGGAAATACCACTTGGAAAAGCTTGTAATTCTCAGCATCCCCATTGCTGATATTATCATCAAAAGCCATGAAACAAGGCAAGTCTGGTGATAAAAGCTATGCCCGTCACTAGTGAAACATCATACAGTTTTCAAAACAGCAGATCACTGCCATTACCAACTGGTGTTTATCCTGGGCACACCAAAACTGCTTAGGCAACCGGACCTTCTGAGCTAACCACCATGCACAAAATTAAGTTACATATTTTGCACGCACCTACTGAAAAAAAAAATCCACTGAATACCCCCTGTCTACAGAAGAAAATGAATTGATTGAACATAAACACTATGTACCAGATGTTCATTTGTGCATGAAAACAATTGAAGATTAATCTATTTGCAGTTTGTAATGTATTTGCCTCTCTCTATGCTGGTTCACTCTATTTATCATACTGCTTCACCACTTCTCTAGCTGTAGGGATAGTAGAAATTCAGCATATCTTGGTGGCAGTCATTTTCTATGGACTGTTGTGTGAGCGCACTGTGCTTGGAGACAGTAGGAAGACAGATGATCTGTAAGGCAGTTTCAATGGAAACATTTGCCTTTTTCCTTGCTCTCAGGTCTTTCCTTCAGTAGGAGAAGGTATCTCACCACTTTCCCAACATCTTACCATGTTCTGAAGGACCCTTTTGCTTCCCAGAGGATGAAAGGAGATGCAACTACACCCAGCCACTATCAGGTGAAAGGATAATACTCAGCTCCAGCATTGGCAGCTAGAGACTGCTATGATAAGAACAGATCTACCTCAGTCTTCATTAGTGAAAAAGAGGTTTCCTATAATCATTTGATGCATGAACATCGAACTACAGGTGATGAAGAAAGTATGGCGATAGCCTAGTGAATAAGCTGGCCTTAACAAACAGAAGCTCAGCAAGCAATCCCACCAAAAAGTAGACTTTTAAAGAGATGCTGAAGAACAAGAAGTAGGCTCCTCCGCTCATTCCATGTGTGATACATAGTTTTTTGTGAAACCTGTATCTGATCTGGCATGAGAATTTAGACCACAACACAAATGCAGAGACAATAATGAAGATGCTTACCACACACATGTAGTTTGATTGCCATTTGGATAACCACACCATCACAGTATGAATGAACTAATCAGAGCTGGGCTGTACATGAGGAATCTTCCTTGTCACCAACAGGTCTCTCAGTTTGCTCCTAACAGCCTACTGGGAAGGAGAAACATGTGGTACCATTGTCAGATAGCTGCACATCTACTGTTTTTGAAGTTCATGAGAGAAGGGATACACAGGGCACTGTAGAACATCTATTCAGCTCTTACCACCGCAACACCTTGCTTTATGGTGCTCACAGTAAATATTATGTTCTGGATGCTCTGCTCTCCTGCATCTTGCAGCAAATGCTGGTGCACAGGCATGCCCATGCTGCCCACTGTTGTTCAGTTTTGCTTAAGGTCTCTTGGTATCTGCCATACAGTATGCATGTATGTGTGTGTACATGTATACACACACATATATATAGACACACATACTTCCTACAGCACTTCCTATGAGTTCTGCTGCATATTTCTGTGACATTCCCCTTCTTATTCCCTTCTGAAAACCCTTTTGTTGCATACAGCACAGAAAGGACTTGCGGATATCCTGTTCAACTGGAACCTTTGGGTGGAGCAACACTGTTGGCAGCAGTACCTCCTGTTTTCTCTCCTCCTTTAGGCGTAGTCCCATCTCTGGTTATCTACAAGGCTTTATCACTGCTATTCCTAAACTCTGGCATTGCTTATCTGCAGATGACTTCTTACACACATGCCACTGCTGGCTCCTCAGTGTCCTGCTGCGCAACTCTTCTAACCAGAAAGTCAAGCACTGTTTGACCTTACTTCACCACTTTAGGGTCACTAGGAACCAATGTATTGCTCCTTGGATATGCATGCTGGGAGAAAGACAATGCCAGGGAGGAGCCAGCTCCTGAGATACAGAAACTCTCAGTCTGATAGGCACAATCACAGACAAGCTTGTTGCTCATACCAAGGGACTAAGCTGATCATAAAATCCAAAGGGCACTTTCTGCACATCTGACTTTGCAGGTTCCTCTCTCTCCACAACTGCCTGCTTCAGTTCCCTGCCTGATGTTTGTCATATCTCAGGCTTCCTCCACAAGCCCTCCTTCCATCCTCATGAACTGTTCCTCTACTCAGAATCACAGAATGGTTGAGGTTGGTAGGGATCTCTGGAGATCATCTTGTCCAACCCCCCTGATCAAGCAGGGTCACCTAGAGTAGGTTGCCCAGGACTATGTCCAGATGGCTTTTGAATATCTCCGAAATATCTCCAGTATGTTCTTTACAGCCACCCTTCAGGTATTTATATACATTGATAAGATCCCCCCTGAGCCTTCTCTTCTCCAGGCTAAACAGTCCCAGCTCTCTCAGCCTTTCCTTATATGAGAGATGTTCCAGTCCCTTAATCATCTCTGTGGCCCTTTGCTGGACACTCTCCAGTATGTCCACTTCTCTCTTGTACTGGGGAGCCCAGAACTGGACACCGTTCTCCAGGTGTGGCCTCACCAGTGCTCAATAGAGGGGAAGGATAACCTCCCTTGACCTGCTCTTTCTCTCTCTCCCTCTCTGTTCCACACACTCCCTCCTATATGATCCATATTTCTTCCATTATCTTTGTGTCTATTTAAATCCCTCTTAAAGACATTTGTAGAACTAGCATGCTGTCGAACATGCTGATGTTCTTCCATGTCACCCACCAGACACAAGAATTTCATATGCAACAAGTGACCTGATTTCAAGTAACCAAATTTTCGTGATGCTAGGCAATAAAAAGTTAACGCACTGTTACTATGACCCTCCATCACAACCATTAGTAAAAACAACCAGAAACAAAACCATACTCCCAACAGACTTTTTCACATGAACAACTTCTTCCCCTTTTCCTGTGTTTGAAGTTCTTCTTCATTGGCTTTACCAAACAAACAAATAGGTAACAATGATGATGCAATCTAACCACTTTAACAAACACAGCTGAAATTTTTCTCAAAGATACAGACAGATAGAGTCCAGTATGAGAACGGCTATGTCTTTTCCAATGTCCTCTCCAGAACACTGAATTATGCATTACAGATGTCCACTTCCACAAATGGTAACTAGAATTAGAAGCATTTGACTGACTGATTTCTAGTGAATGTTGGGAGGTAATACAGATATTATTTCCAAATATTTGTACACTCTACTTATTATTGTACTACCACTGCAATAGCACCTAGGAGGGTTCTTATGCCAAATACAGGCAATGAAAAAACAGTAGCCCATACCAAAAGGCTTAGAAACAAAACCATAGGAGATGACAGGTGGAGAAGACAAATAAACAAGCAGTAAGACAGCATGTGAGCTGTGCTGCTGTTAGTACCAGGCAGAGTATATCAATTGCTTAGTCTTACACATATTTTTGGACTAGCAAACTACCTTGAAAAGCATTATATACTACTTTTGTTATGTATAAAATATGTAGTACCTGTATTAATTAAAAAGTATTGCACATAGAAAGAACAATATTATTAATCTCAGTTGGTTAAGTATAGTGACATTTAAGCATAAGCTCATCACATTTATAGCCACTGTCACTACAATATGCATGGAAACATTCTACCCTAATTAATCCACAGGTCTTCCAAAGAAAGACTATGATATAAGAAACAGAGTTTTAAAATAATAAATAGAAAAATGGGTTAAAAAATTAAATACAATTTAAGATTAGATAGATTAAGATTAGATCATAATTAGGCAAATTTTTTTATGGAGATTAGACATCAATAACAGACCAGGTGTGTACCTA
Source organism: Theristicus caerulescens (assembly GCA_020745775.1). Lineage (NCBI taxonomy): Eukaryota > Metazoa > Chordata > Aves > Pelecaniformes > Threskiornithidae > Theristicus > Theristicus caerulescens. The sequence continues at coordinate 55,114,409 of CM036564.1, forward strand.
ACAGCTAAACTATGCAGGAGCATTTCGTGGGCTCACACCATGGGAACATTCAGAGCATGTCTAACACAAGATTTGTTTCACAACATAAACTTGTGTAGTTTTAAACATACCAGTAGAGCCTTTCAATGCACCTAGATTGGGCACAATTGTGTAAGGGGCTGTACAGATGAAGTACGTTTTTGTGCTGCTGTAAGCAAATTCTGACTTGGAATCTACCAGCACAAATTTTACCATTACTTATTTATTTTAAATTGTACCTATAACTAGCATAGCCCTAAAAATATTATATACAGATTAAACCTTAGAGTGGTAGAGATCATACAAATAAACAAACTAAATGCTTAAAACAAAATTTCAAGAAAATACTGCATCTGTGAAACAAATTCAATTTCTTTCAGAAAGGCTGTTGACTTTTCACTTTTTCTCTATCAATCATCTCCTTTTTTTTCTTTTTGCCAATGAATGCAACAAATGAGTTTTGGGTATTCATCCTTCCTTTTTCTCTTTTTAGGCCAATAGATTTTGAATATTTTCTTAATTTAGAAGCTCTAAAAAACCCCCAAAAAACCCTTAGGGAGAATAGAAACTAAGTTAAAAAGTTATAAGAATTGCAAAAAGTTACAGAATGAGTGTTATAAAATTATTACTCCCTCTTACTACCCTGTAGCCTTTCTTAAATCAGAAAAGCTTTTAAAGAATTCTTAAGCATTTTAGAAAGTTCTAGAAGAAGAAAACTAAAATGAAGGGAGGAACAAAGGAAAAAAAAGAGAAGGGAAAAAGGGAAAGAATGGAAAATAAGCTCACATACTTTTGACAATACTTGCCTTATTATACTAAGTGACAAAAAGGAAAATACGAAGGAAACAAGATCTCAAAATTCAGAAACTCAAAGTATTTGGAAACATACTTTGTGAAACGAACTTACAAACTGTCCATTATCTACCATTTTAAAAGAGAAACGTCTTCTAAATTTGTATTTGTTTTTCCCCTCCAATGTTTTGATCACATTTATAAATAAATACCTCCTGCCAATGTCTCAAAACTCTGTGTCCTGTGTTCCCTGTCTCTTCTTACAAGGTGAATGGAGATAACTCTTTGCTAAGTGCCAGTTCCATATAAACCTCTAATTTTGATGGCAGATGAAAGAGAAAAAACGTGTAGAAAACAGTACTTGAGTGTAACAGGCCCTGGTACAGCCCAGGTTTAAAACAAATGACCATGAACACACAGGCATAGAGTGGCTGCTGTCAGGAGGTCCTGGAAAGTCATTTAGCAAGTTGCATCTTTCTCTGTCTGTTCCCAGGAAGAGCTGTGGTGGAGTTTCTCTGGTCGGTATTAGCTGGCTGGCCACTCAGGTATGGAGAATTTCAGATCAGATATTCCATCTTGGATGAAGAAATTGGTATTTACTCTTTGATGTATATTCAAACAATAGCAGCAACAAAATAACTTCACTGAAAAATCCCAGACCAGCTGTCTGTTAAAAGCACCTGGTCTGTAACAGGGCGGAAATCCATCCTGTCATGATCAAATAACCATCACCTTGATCCCTAAAGTATCTTTACCAAGGCTGTCATTTACAACTACTGTAAACCTGGCCCAAAAACATGCAGACAGCCTTGAGCTACAAGTCTAACAGTGCTATAAGATATCCTGCTTCTCCACATTTGCCCTGTGGCAGAAGCCTGGACAGCAAGTATTCAGAGGCATTAAAGTACAGTTGAGAGAGCATTACCTTGAGAGGCAAACCCTTTGGTTACTCCTAAGAGTTTTCTAAATGGTATTTGGACTCTCAGGAGGTTCCGTTCTTAATCCTTTCTTTTGACCGAAGTGTCAAAGGTAGAACCTCCCCAAAGGGTATCTTAGTACCAATCTCATACCACCCTCCAAAACTGGTTGCCATATCAGTATCTGGGAATGACCAGGGTTACGTTCATCATCACTGTAACCCCCTACACTCCTTTAAATATATATCCTTGTAATAACTAGACTGTTAATGTCTGGATTAACCCCATGAACATAACACTGGCCAAAGGGTGCTGTGAGCATAACATTAGAGCCATGGGTATCATGGGTTCCCCTTTCATGTCTAAGGTGTGCGTACTCATGAGTAGTGTGTAAAAATGATGTCAGTGCTCAGCAGCAGATTTAAAAGGAAGTTAGTATCTAGTCTGGATGGCCCAGTCTGAATTTTCGGTCATGAGGAAGGAGAATGAAGGCAGTATTTTTAGATACAGTCAGAAATTTTAAGAGTGATATTCACCCTCCATAGCAAAGATTAGATGACTATGCATTTGCCTGGAAAACACTAGAGGCAAGAAGGAATCTTCTAGACCCTGTACAAGTCCATCCCTGCCTACACCCCTGCTCTTAATTCCTCCTATTCTTCATTTCCATTATTATGCCAGTGCCTCTGGCACCACTGCTTCCTCGGGAACTCCCTCTGCCTCCACTTCCCGCCTGCTCCTCGTACATGAAATTCCTTCTAGCTCATGGACAGGGAAAGGCAGACACCCTCTTTTCATCCTAATCCCTTCTAAAACGTGCACCGCCTTTTACTGAGCTTGCCAATGCAATCAGAAATGGTGCTACACAACCAATAAAAATAATTATCAAGCTTTGATGATCATCCAGGACCGGTTTTATGTGTTTTCTCTCCCCATTTACACAGTAAGTCTCATGAGACTGAATTTAATTTTCCCTGCTTGCTATGAGCATTTAAAAAATAATCTCATCAATAAAAATATCCAAAGCTGAGCATAGAAGGGCATGTTTAAGCCCAGTCTCGCCCATGCAGGATTTCATGCTTTGAAGACTCTATGCAGTGTCACAAAAGTAATTAAATTTGCACAAAATCCTTCACCCCCAAAGAACCACAAAGTGCCTTTAAAGTTTAAAAGCACTGAAATACAGGCTCCAGTTTGCATGAAGGGAAAGTCATTTTCCCATCCTTAAAATCCAGTTGCTAAAGTAGCGATGAGGGTGGAGGTCTGTCTCGGGATATAAGCAGCCACCGTCTCATCATGCTTTCAGAATGAGCCAGGCAGGAGTCCCAGAAGAAATCTGCCTGCACGGATGCACATCACCTCTGCGACATGAGCGTGTGCTAGTGCCATCTAGCAGCCACCCAAGACACCCACGTCACCAAAGACAAGCTTTTTTTTGCCTCCTTGCTTTTGCAGCTCCTAAAACGCATCCTGACTTCCTCTTTCATTTCAAATCTCTCTTTTAATTCAAGGTCCAATCCTCCACACCAGAGCCAAGTTGGAGTCGCCTTCCAAGAGCTGTGAAGCATCAACTCATCAGCTGCAGGCTGTTGCCATTAGCAGCATCCTCACCTCTGTGTTGTCTCTTTTGGGGATTTTTGAGTCACTCAGGGATGAACACAGCTCCTGAGCACCTCTCCTTTGTCACCTAAGCTCCTCCAGGACAGTGTTTCGCAGTGACACACAACTGGCAGAGTTCCTAACACACCTCCCTCTAGTATTTAAGAATAAAAGAGCTTTCAAGCTAGAATATAACTCAAACCTGACTTTCACATGCTGTTGGCTAAATCCTGCTTTCCCCACTGACTTCCTTGGCTGAGGTGTAATATATTCATTACATACAGAGAAGTTAAAGAAAATGGGAGAAAGGCAATTATTTTGCATTTTTTTTTTTCTATTATACAACATGATGTGCCATTTTCCCTGGTAAGGAAACCTCCTCATTTAACAGCTCATAACTGGGTAAATGTCTGTCCAATTTATATTGACTCACTACAGTTCAAAGGAGATTTTTTGTAATTCTATTTATGAGGGAAGAAAGTGGCTAAGAGGGTTTTTTTTACCCCAACAGTAATTAGCTATTGATCAGCCTTTCAGTTAATAAAACATAAAATTGTTTCAAGATCCTGTATTGTTGTTCCAAGTCTTCCTACCAAAACATATTTTTTTCATCCAATTACTAATGACCTTTTACAGAATAGCTAGGTTGAACTGGAATTCCTTTTGTGCTGGATAACAGAATCAAGTTAATCCTATCGGGCTGACAGAATCAACTTTCAAACAAGGCCAATTAACATATCCAATTTTTTTCTTTCTTGCATTCTCTCCTGTTGCAAGAAATGTCTTCAACCAAGTCATAAAAAGCTGTGGTCTTGTAAGGAAAAATCTACCATCCTTACAAACTCTGAAGCAAATGTGCTGTGATGGTATCTGCAAGAAACTTACAGTGAAGAGACCTGGTAGAAGAAAAGAGAGGGACAGAGGGAGACAGAGAGAAAATCGGCCATGGTTCTCTGGTTGCCAGCAGGGTGGAGGCAACACCTGAGAGGACAGGGAGGTAGCTGGCTGATCTAGGGCTGCCTCATTGCTCCGTAATACAGCCTTGTTTTGTAAAGTAAGGAGCCAATCTGTCCAGTCACCAGGGCTGGGATTCTCCATGAAAAACATGGCCACATGGTTGACAAGGGAGGGGTGGAAGATGAGGCAAGAGTTTTGTCAGAATCACTCCTCCACATCTCAGTGTGGGATGTGCCTTCCAAGATATAGAGCTGTCCTCCAAAGTACCAAATGCCCTGAGCTAAAATCAGCCCAATTAAAAAGAGTTGGCAATTTAATGGATGAAACTCTTCGCCAACTGGTATTTAAACAGCTGGAATGGAAGACTTAGTATGAAAGTGTATTCTCTCTCAGAAGAAAAAACAAACTACCCTACCAACGAAATAAACTTAAATCTGCACTTTGTACAAGGAAAAGCATCCAGAGAAAATAAGAGGATTTGCACTCATGAAATCGGGACCAGATCCAAACCCACTGACTGCCTTGGCATTTCTGCTTAGGTCTGACTAGGACAAAATCGGGTCACAATCCCTTAAAATGCAGAGTTTAGTGCATTGGCAGATAAATTATTTTAACCAAAAAGCCCACTGGGGCAATATAATGCAAAAGACGAATGTTATTCTCCTGTTTGTAATTTTTGCTGTCATCTAGTTACCATAAATAGAAGACCTTTATTACAATTTCAATTCATTATTTATTCAACATATTCTTTATACATGTTCTGAAACCAAATCAAGCTGATTTGTGCCATCTACTGGTAAAGCAAGGCTTTCCAAATCCTAAGTACTTTAAATCTACGACAGAGCTAGTTTATTTTAAATGTTTCTGTTTATTATTCACCCTACACAAATGTATTAGTTCATTGCCAGCAATCTCATATATGCCCTGTTTAATAAGGAAGACTGTTCACATTGTCTGAGGATGATCAACAGCATCATATAGGAGAAATTAATTCATGGGCAGCTTTAATTAGAGAGACATTATTATGGTTCTATTGAAAAATCTCAGAGGCACATTTTTAAATTCATGCAGTAAGCCTGGATACTGGATAAAACCTATTTCTTAGCTTGCATTATCTTTTTGCTTATGAGCTGCAGTGTTCATATTGTGACAGCTGCAGACATGCTCTTTCACATCTGAGTTACCAGTTTAATTTGGAACCAATATTCTGGACCGAGGTGTTCACAGCAGAGTCAAGGCTGGGCTGCCCCTCTAAGGCACTGGTTAGATCTCACACTGTCATACTGTGGTCAAACCTTGCTATTCGTAGTCAAAAAGGCTGAATTCAAACCGTGACCAGGTTGCTCAGAAAGCAGCATCCCTGGAGAATGCAGATGCCCTTACAAGAGAAAAACCCAAAGGATCTAGCTTGAATAGTGCAGCAGAATGAATAAATGGGATATGCTATCTCCTATATCAAGGGATTGAAGTGAAGGAGAGAGAAGAGGTTTTTTTCAGCTTCAGGACAGTGTTGGCAAAAGAACAAATGGGCGTCAGCTGGCCATGAATATATTTAGGTTGGAAATTAGAAGGCTTCTAACCAGCAGAAGAAAGAGGTTCTGTGACAGCAAGCCAAGGGGAGCGGTGGGGGCAAACGACCTAACTAGTTTAAGATAGATCTTGGTAACTTAATGAAAGGGATTATGAAACATGGATGTCTACAGCAGTAGAAAACTGGACTCGATGACCCAGGCAATCCCTTCTAGTCCTCTGTTCCCACATTTCCCAGAATGTTCCTCTGCTTTGACTTCAACATGGTGCCCAATTTCTGACAGCAGTAGATTTAACTGCCTGTCAGGAGGCTCCAAATTACTGAAGAGTTCTGTTGATCCTAAACCCTCTCATTAGTTGGGATATGATTTGGTAGGAGTGGCCAATTGCCTTTTGTCTCTAAATCCTATGTTGCATTTGTCAGATCTGCCTTCTAAAGCTTTTAAACATAGTTTGCATTCATTTTTATTGTAGGCTGCAGGCAACTGGTGAATTAAAAGTGAATTAAGCAAAACCAGCCATTTTTAAGTACAATAGCCATGGGATCAACTCAGATGTAATTATGTCATGTTTAACAAAATCACCACAGCACAAAAAAAAGGGGGTGGGGAAGTCACTGTAAGTACAATTTGCAATGTAAGTAACTTAGTAAAAGATGATGATTTATTTCTAAATGACCTCATGTTGCTTTTAATTTGGGGTATGCTTCAATACAAATGAGGCACTAAAAAGTCTAATCGATCAGAGACATGACACAGTATCTGCAGACATTGGATAGCTGCTGTTAAACACCAATGACGTGCTGTTTAAAAAGGGACTTAGAGGGACTTGGCTGAGCCCGCAAACTTCCAGCTGTAATTCACAGAAACAGCAAACACTGGATGACCTCTGAATAAAAGAAAAAAGCTCTAAGCCTCTCAAACTGAGCATTCAAAATTAAAAGTCCCTTTTGAAAATTCAGTTCTAAAGTAAACATACAATCAAGTCTATCAGCTGATACCGTTAAGAACAACACTCTGCCTTTCTTTCTCTAGTTGCCATTTCACCCTCCCCAGCTGCCGCCGAGACAATTTGAGTATAATAAAGTAGCAACACAGTGCAGCGCTCAGGAAGCGATGTGGAAGTGTGCGTGCCTGTGAGTCCATGCACAGAGAGCAGAGGAAACGCGACACGTGCAGCTCCCCAGGCACCTTGCTGGAATTCTGCACCTCCTGCTGCCTGCGATTAAGCACATGGCAAAAGGTTTTTATGAGGATCCTCTGAGAACTGTTTCATTTTGTTTTCCTGAAGTAGGAAAATGTCAAAGTTCTTGAACTAGTTCATTCAGATGTCCAAGTGAATCATATTTAAATCTGAAAAAGTGGAAATACAAGAAAGCCAGCCTAATATACTTTCAAATTATATTTAGCCGATCTTCCCCTTTTTGGAAGGATTTGCTGTTTGGAAACATTTAGCCTGGCTGGACTCTATTCGACAGCCAGAAAATATAGAAGGAACAATCAATCAGGCATCTCATGAAAACATTCCTCTGGTGTGTCCAGCTGTACTTTCCATACAGAGCAGAATACTTTGGGAAAGAAGAAAATTCACTCTAGAGGAGGTCCTCTGCCAGTAACTCTCTGTTGCATGGGTATGTAAACTTACTGCTTACCTGAGAAAAGTAAGTGGGGTCAAGAAAGTCCCGCTGAGCTTAGTGTGAAAACTACTACAAGCAGAATTTGGATCATAACATTACCTTTTTGCCCAAAGGTGAACGCCCTCCACACAGCCACCCCAGGGCAATAAAAGGAATGAAAACATTAATGCCAATCTGGTCTTAGCCTCTGGGGAACACTCCTGAGAAACAATGCAGATATATCTTTCTCTTTTTGATGAATTAAGTCTTCCCTCCATTACAGAAACTGCAAAAAGCTTCACAATCTCAGCATTACTTCCTGCTGGGTTTCTACTTCCAGCCCTGCAGACTCGACAAAGGAGGTGCCACTGGGAAATATAACATAGGCAACAACCAGGCTGTAAGAGTGCTCCCAAATGGGTTTTCAGAAAGGTTCTGTAACTCTGCCTGTTTTCCTCCATCAATGCAGGTGTACAGAATGCCATTACCATATAGCCATTGATTATATATGATATGTTCTGAAGCGAGCTCTAAACTTTTCACATTGGGCTATATCATTATCTAAATGACAGGTAAGAATTTCTACTGATGTACTGTTTCTTCAGACAGCCTCCTCAGAAAAATCAGAACTTACTATTATTAGTTTGGATTGCTGACTGGTATTTTAGATAGCATCAATCTTAACTGCTGCTTGGGGTTTTTTTTTAGATGATGTCATAGACCAGCTTCTGTCAAAGGTCAACAGAATCTTAAAAAAAACCTAAACACCTTTATGTAGGAATTAGGAAAATATTTTCTCCACCTTGCTCCCTACTTCTCGTCCTTAAAAAAATCAACAAAAACCAACCAAGTGGGGAAATGAGACCACACTGCAGCATGCTCAAATTTAAATACAAACACATATGAAACTATTTCAAGACAGCCTAATAAGCCACGTGGTTAAGATTCTGGTCTTTCTGATGGCAGCAGGAGCTATGCCACTTCCTTAAACAGGTTCATAATTTCAAGCATAAGATGTCTGATTCCCATCACTACACCCTGCACCTTTTCTCACTTGCCTGATCACTGATTCACCTCTTTTTCCTCCTTCAGGAATTGTTTCTTTCTCTACTAAGCATTCTGTAGCATGATTTTTTAATTGAAAATACCATTGGCGATGAGATTCTGGAAAATACTTCACCTATTTCACTGTACTTTTCGTATTGGATTTTGTGACGTTAACATCCAAACACTTTATGATGTCATTCTCAGCTTCATTTGATTTTTCTTCCACAGCTTAGATGTTGCTGATACTGGGTGGTTTTCTTGGTCTTTAGTACTACAGTAACCTAGAAGACTGATCGTGCCATTTGCAAAATGGGTTGTGCCAGAGATGCTTGCATGTATGTAGATCTTATGATTCGCAAAATCAGTAAAAGAAACATACAGCTGTGATCTCCCTATATTTTGAATGCAATAATTTTAACTTAAGCCAGGGTAATTGCTAGTTAATACATATTTAAACCATTAGTTTCACTCCCACGCTATGATCACAGTAACAGCAGCTTCCCACTTTATAGCTTGCTTTCTTTTTTTACTTCCATGGAATTGCAAAAACTGGCAAAAGTGCATGGTTTTTTTCTTTTTGGTTGTGAAAGAAACTCAAGAAGTTGCATTTTACAGATAGCTTTCTGATGTCTCAGATGGTAACTTAGCATTTCTTTATGCCACTACTAAATCAGTTCTTACCACTAATTCAATAACATTGCTTTTCACTTCAGATATTAAGACCCTGTAATCTTGGGGTGTGGGCAAAGGATCAAAAGCAATTAAGTTATCCCAGTTTAACAACTTACCACTCAGCTATGCTACCTGATCTTGTGCTCCTAACTCTTTGCATATGTGAGGAAAAACATGGTAGCTTAAATCTCATCAACGGCAATTCTGGATACTTGCTTTTGCAGCTCTTTGTCTTAAAAACAAAACAAAACACAAATCCTGAAAAATCACAGAGAGCATAGACTATAAAGAGAATGCTGCAATGATAAAACCAGGCTAAACTATTCAGCAGCAGAAATATAGGAGGATATGCCTACAGAGAGCACCCACTTCTTTCCAGGAGACGCAAACTTCCTAATGCAAGGGAAGCACCCTTCCACATGATACGTATTCTGACCCTTTGCCACCATAGGTGTTGAGCGCATCCACAGTCTTGTTTGAGAAAGAAAAAAAAAACATTTCGGTGCCCCAATGCTGAGCACAATGTAGATGCTAATGTACATTAGCATCATTATGAAATATTCACTACGTAATGTTAGTATTCCAGCAGGTATTTTGAAGATAGTTTCATGGGCAAACCCCTCTTTCAACATTTACTTAATTTAGACAATATCAGAACATTTCTGCATGCAGAGAGGAAAAACACTCTAAATAACAGCTCCACAGCTTCAGGTTAAAAATTTCCTTGAACATATTCCATCTAACAGGGACAGTCTACACGTGAGTACATGAAGCAGCTGTTTTATGTTTATATGAAGCAACAGTGACTGTGAGTGAGTGGAAGTCGCTAAATTCCTGTCAATGAGAAGTTTGCTTGATGGTAACTTCTATCCATTTAATATGGACCTGAAAGCTATGAAATTCTGTAGCCTTACATGTTCTCAAGCCATGATTTAAATGGGCAGAAACCCAGCTGGGGTGTGAAGATGTGGTGAGGCTGTTGACCACATGGAGCAGCAGGATTTGACAAAGCACAGGCCCCACTTCCAAATTCATATTGATTCAAATAATTGCATTGGATTGAATGGACCTACTGAAGAGGTGAGTCAAAACTTCTGGATCAGGCTCCAGAAAATTAATTTCCAGTACTTTGGCTTAGATCACTGCTGCTCAGATCACTGCTGATCTCCAGCCAATTACATGAGCAGCAGCAATTTGTTGGGGGGGAGGGGGAGGTTAAGATTCCTAATTACCCGGAGAAAGTGCTTTTATGTCAGGATGGCAGATTTACATAATGTTCAGTCAGCACCAAAGTAGAAAGCACTCATACTGTAGTGCACTATTTAGAGTTGTGTGCTGAACTGCAGCCACCTCCCCCTGTAGCCACAGTATCTGCACAGTGTTTGCAATCACCAGTTCAAAGCACATAAGGGCATGCAGCACTCCCGTCTAGACAGGCTGCAAAACCAGATACAGCTGGGAGCTTGATGACTGGGTTCTCTTCAGCGGGTTTCACCACTGGAGAAATCTTGCTGCTGCACACTTCTGTTGCATCCTAAGGAACGAAACTTAGCACCTCACAAAAGCATACTCAATTTGAGTAAAAATACTTCAGTGATAATACTGATATCTTCATTCAGGGCAGCAAAAAAATCAGTGGTGAGGAAGATAAAATGGGAATCCAAAGCTTACCTGGGAGACTAACTGCTCCAAATGGAGGAATTTTATTGACATCATCGCATTAAACAACATCACATTACACAATGACTTTCTTGAAGTTATACATTGATGGATGGAAAATATGACAGATCTGCTTTTTGCCTGCAACAGGTCTAAAACTCATGAAAAGCTGATGGAGAAACTTTGTTTCTACTAAGTGCATGTGAAAAGTCAACAGCAGGAATATATGAACCGTAAAAATGCTGGTATGGCATTATTTGCCTTCACTCACCTTGAAATCTATGTTTGAAAGATGCAGTAATTTCCATCCAAACACCTGATCTTAAGGAAAGATGGTTTTTTCCATTTATTTCCCATTTTCTCCCATACATATATGCATTATGAGACCACACATGGTCCCATTTTCCAGCATATGGACAAAATGGAAAGAAGGTAGAAATGCTTCCATCTGTTGCTGTTGATATGATAAATCTGACAATACTCAATGGTACTTTGGGGCAAAATTCCACTCACAGTTTCACCCAAGAAGCTACTTTTACCTTCAGAGAAGTTATGGAAGTATTACTCAGAGCAAACTTTGGCCACAGGTTAGCAGTGAAACTCTATTTGGGGGAGTCCTTTCCTCAGCATTCAAGACCTCCTTATGGTTGCTGGAAGAACTTGTATGGTACAGTTGTTAGACAAATGACACAAAAAGTACCTGCCATGGTGGGAGACACAGTATAGCAGGTTTTTGATGAGAGCGTTTGTCAGTATGCTATGGTCAAGAGAGACTATGCAAAATTTGTTACCCGTCATCCTCATTTTCTTCATTCTTAAAAATCTAGTGCCAGAAAACAGAAGGAACACTGCTCTGCCCAGAGAGAAGTTTGTTCCGGCAATCAGGAACTCCTGCCTAATACAGATTTTGTGCCTCCACAGCATTTCCACCTTCCCTTATATATAACTTAGGGTTATTTCCATTAAGTCACAGGAATTTTTGAGGTTTAATTCACATGTGTTTCTAAGGAGCAGACAGCCATGGAGAGACTGTTTTGTGTAATGACAAACAGCACAGAGTGGAGCAGTGGCCGCCAGCAGGAAATGCAAGTTGACAGACTTGTACAAATGACAGCACTTAAAAGAGGTGGGCAGTTAGATTTGCATTTGCATTCCCTGTGCCAAGAAGGGGACGGCAAAGCATCTACTGAGAAAGGATATGAAATGCAACTACTCACATCTTGCTAGACAGGTGCAGTGCCATCAGGCTCAATTCTGTCCGCACTGGCCAGACAGAAAGAATATCTCTTGGCATGCCTGGTACATGTCCTCTAGTCATCACTAGCTATGCTAATAGTCATGGGGAACATCTGGCTTGCCACTGTAGGAGTACAAGAAAAGGTGAAGGACCATATGGAGGTCTGTCCTGGTTTTGGCTGGGATGGAGTTGGTTTTCTTCCTGGTAGCCCGTATGGGGCTGTGTTTTGGGTCTAGGTTGAGAACAATGTCGATGATACACTGATGTTTTGGTTCTTGTTAAGTAGTGCTAAGTACTTGCTAAGTGGTGCTCACACTGGTCAAGGACTTTTCAGCTTCCCATGCTCTGCCAGGGGCATGGGAGGCTGGGAGGGGCACAGCCGGGGCAGCTGACTCAGACTGGGCGGGGGCTATTCCATACCACGTGACGTCATGCTCAGTATATAAGCAGGGGAGTTGGCCGGGGAGGGGTTGGATCGCTGCTTGGGGGACGTGCTGGGCATCGGTTGGCGGGTGGTGAGCAATTGTACAGTGTACCGCTTGCTTTGTATTACTACTGTTCTTTTTTTTAATTTTACTTTAGTTATTAAACTGTTTTTATCTCAACCCACGAGTTTTCCCCTTTTGCCCTTCCGATCCTCTTCCCCATCCCACCGGTGGGGGGGTGAGCGAGTGGCTGCGTGGTGCTTAGTTGCTGGCTGGGGTTAAACCACGACAAGGTCTCAAGCCAATACATAAAAGCAGCCAACATCTAGCCCATCATTTTCATATATCCTAGCCAAGCAAGAAAGAGGCACAGGACATGAATTCTGGAGAATACAGAACTTTTATGGATGCACAATGAAAAGATGGTGTACAAGTGAAAAATGGAAGGCCAAAGGACAGCATGGATTTCTGGCACGTAAAATTTTTCTTTCAACTGTAGGTGGATCTATATGCATTGAGAGACTTATGTGGGGTTTGGAACCAAACAGATAAATATAAAGCAAATGAGCATTTGCAGAACTGAAAGGTAGGTCAAAAGAAATTGCTTTCAAAGAAATACGTAGATCTGCCCATTAGCAGCGTTCCTGCATTAGAGATCCAGAGGCTACTTAGTAGCTGCCAACAAAATGGTTGGTGGGAGTTTGCCAAAGAGAGCCACATGCTGTTGCTGGAAAAAATCTTTCACAACTGAGCTTGGCATATATGTCTGGGACTACCAAGGAGCAAGAGAGACTAGCTAAACTGCACACTTTTCATTGACCACAATTAGTATGAATGCACTTAAAATTAGGAATGCGAATGCAAGCTACCAGCAGCCCTGCACTTCATCTGTATGCACCTCTGTCTGTAGTTTAAGCACTGTCAGGGTAACACCCAAGGAAATGAACTGAGAGATATACAGAAAACTAGAACTCAGGCCAACAAGCTAGGTGACACAACAGTGCCAGATCCCTATCCTCCCTCTTTTGAGAAACATATGGTCTATGTTTCAGCTGGGAACTGGCAAATAGTGATAAGGACATGCAATTGTTGCTGTGCAAGAACAGAACATTTTCTCTGCCGGTATCCAAAGAGGACACTGACTGATAACTCAGACTTGGAGCCTCTGGTCATTGCGGGCTTCCACAGACACGTGCATGTTTTCAGAGGACCCAAGCCTCATTCTTAGTGAAAGGGCAGCCAGAGTGCAATGTCAGCAGGGGTTCCAGCCATGGACAGAGAAATGCTTTTTTTTCATTATATGAGATTGGGATGAAGAGTTAATTCTAGGCAGTTGAAAGCTTGCTTTCTCACTGATACATAAATAATCTCCTGAACTATGCAATAGTTTGAAATAACCCATTTTTAAATGTCTGAAATACCAAGAATGTTTTACATCCCTCAATTTTATTCCTTTGGTACTATTTGAAAGAACTGTCCCCACAGCTGACACGGGTGATATTCCTGTAGCAGCTGCTCTGTTCACATTCCCTAACATAGGTGGAAATATGCGTATCCAAAATAGTTTTCAAATAAGCAACACAATAGCTTCAGTTATAATGAAGACTTGTAACCTGTTCCCTGGATACAGAGGTTTAATGGGTCTCACATGATACAGATGTTGCTCTAGACTTAAAATCCTTGAGATACACGTAGTCAATCATAGGTCATTTAAATGGAAGAACAGAAGACCATAGATTAAGTCATTGGGGAAAAAATCAAAACAAAGACCACCTATATGAGGTGTATATACAACATTTTCAAATGAACTTAATAGGAAAAATCTTTTTGGCTCTGTCTCACAAGCAAAGCAAATTGAAAATCTAACAGGATATTCCATTTCTTACACTTGCCATGATCTTTTGCACACTGAAAGGCTAGAATACGGTACTTTCTCTGCATAGAGAGAACAACTTCCACTATTACCAAGAGGAAACAGTCATTTCAGGTTCCCATAGCAAGAACATCAATCTCCAAAACCTTTCTCCAAAACAAATTATTCATGCATGACGTTCAATCAGCAGTACCCATTTTTCTTGCAGAATGTTCCAGACATGACTTCCAGGTCTCAGCTACCCATTTCCTGTTGGAAAAAGCTGAAGTCTCTTTTAACTTTTGGGAAGAAATTGCTTCAGAATAGATTAGTGAGTTCTGGAAATCGTCTCAGAAGAGTCCTGAATGTTCTTTCCTGGTTCTTTTGACTGCATTCACAAGGAGTGCCAAGTCCTCACTCAGAAATTGCTAAAGAACACTCTCAAAGAGGGCCATAAGCAATTGTTCCAGGAACCATACAAGCACAGATCCAAGTACATTATAATACTTCCAAATAATGAAATTATTGTCATTCATCTTTACTCGTGTTCTCACTTAAAGACCAGCATAACAGTCAACGTTCAGGGGGTTCCTGGCCTTAAGCTTGGATGTCTTTAAAAACTAGCTTCATTTCAGCTGATTTCTATTACCAGTTATTTTAAATGATTACCATGAAATGAGGTGCCAAATGGATACCAGAAGATGCTTGAGTACAATTATATACCTAATAATCCACATACTTCACTAAGCTTGCTGAAGGTTGGAAAGTAGATACGAAAATGAGCCCATATTTTTCCTTTCAAAGTTTCCAGGGCCTTTCTTCTTCTAACTGAGCAGATATTACCACTAAAATATTTCTGCTGTAATATTTGTTATAAAGGAGGACAGATATACAAGAAACAGTGGAATTTGGTTAAAACCACAAATGGTAAAGGCCAGTTACAGTACAATAGGCAATGGCTTCTAGTCATCATCACACTGAAGGAAACATTTGCACTGGTGACCTCATTCTGAATTAAAATAACCAGATCTGTGAAATGCAACTTTGCATTTTGTTAAACATGCTGTTCTCATCTGGAGCATTCTAGGCTGACTTAATTGCCTGGCTGAGGAATTCAGTGTGATGTTTCCCAGGGCCATGCAAAGGGACTTTCTCCCCCATAAGCACTTCTATGGCTGAACTGCAAAAATCAAGCAAAGATCCTTCCCCGCAAAGCACTTCCATACCTGCTCTAGTACTACTGATACCAGTAGGACCTAACTTTCTGCTTAGACCTTTGCCTTTGGTCTATGCTAGAAAGATTTTCAAGTAAACACAAGAATGGAACTTGGAGAGAAAAAAAAGTCTTTGCATCAATGATTATAGATCTTTAAATCCTTAAAAAGCAAAAGATGAGTGGTAATAACTGCATTTTTCATCTTTAAAGCATATCATAGTGCCAACATTTTTAGCTGCTGAAACATCAGATATAGCAGACAAAACCAATATCATTGATATTTAACATGTAATGTAGAAGAGAGAGCTGAAAGTATTTTGAGTCACTAAGTTATTTTGGCAAACCATGACTAGAATTCAGGAGCTTCCGAGACTGTACACAGCACTTGTTATTTAGGCTCCTCTGTTTTGGTGCTTGCTTGCAGAGCACCTAATTAGAACAGTAGGAAAATATAATAGACGTAAGCTGTGATACATTTTCTTTCTAGACCAAGCAACAAATCCTGCTTGGTGCAATAGAAAAGAGAAGAAACAATGGTGGGCTGGGTTCCCACTTATTACATGGTGATTTGGGGGCAATTTCTCACTAAAACTCTTAAATTTCATTGTTACTTGAAATAGCAATGTTAACCCAGACAATAAGCTTTATTAAACAGAAGTAATGGGGGAAAAAGAAGGGAGGAGAGATTCAAGACAAGATAGACTTAAGTAATTCCATGTAGCAGAATGAGTATGGTAAGAGCTATACCTATCTGATAAAAACCAAGCTAACAAGATTATTTACAAATTGCAAGATTAATATTATAAAAATATGCTAAACCCTTCAGAGGAACTCTACAATTAAATCACCCACATAAAAAGGAAATTCAAGCAGAATTTTTGTCACTTACCAAGTGTATTATGCAAATTGCTAGGCACACCATAGGCATAATAAATTCACAGCTACCTTAAATTGATCTACCCGCAGGCTACTGCAAAAGGGTCAGTCCCACCCTTTTCTGCAGGTCTTATTGCAGTCCTGGCCTAGACTTTGTTTCAGCCCTAGCAATTATTCATTTTCATTCACATCAGATCATCTCACTGATGTGATTTAAAACACTTCTTCTTCATTTTCAGTTAAATTTAGCTAGATGAGCAACTTCTTCCATGGCCTCATGAGTGCTAGAACTGATGTGAAGGAAGAGGCAGGATCGCACAGCCAGGGCAAAGCTGGGCATGCACATTGCAGGCAGCATGGCCTTACCTCAGCCTAAGCTATTTATGAAATCATCTGAGTGTATGAAAGCAATGTGGCTACAATGAGAGGACAGACAGATGTGAAATCGGGAAGATCAGTTCAAAATCAGTCTTAATTGATCTTAATAGCTTCCAAGTAAATATATTTTATGCCAGTGAAATACTGATGAGTGTTTGCCTATTACTATATTATAGTCGTTTCAGAACTGAGTCAAGGTGTTCAAACATTTGGTTGCTTTACACAAGAGCAAGCTCCTTGAAGTCTCGTTGATGTACTTATATAAGCCACGTCCCTGATCTGCCTGCCCTGATTTTCATTTCTTCACACAGCCTTGCAAAATCATTATTAAAGTACTATTTATTTAAGGTGAAGCAGGAATTAGTTTCTAATGAGACATTCACAACAATAACCAGCCACCTTCTGCTGAGAAAGGCTCTCACCTCAGAGACAAAGCTATTGCAATTTGGAGCAGCTCGTTTTAAGAAGATTGGAGTTTTCTAAGTTATTTAATACATATTACTTACAGTTCATGTAAGACCTGAGCCACTAAGTAGAAGAGAACATAATTTTACCTATGTCAACAGTAAAGAGGTAACATAAAAAGGTACAAGCACTATTCCAAAGGGAAGGTTTTGGTAAATACTTAGACAAAAAGCCCAGAAAATGCAGATCAGCTTCATGTATAACTCTAAACAAAAAAAGGAAACAAGTCCAGAAAAGAACCAGATATGAAAAAAAAAAAGATGATGATCAATGGAAGACCTGCCAACAACAATCATCTGAGTCATTAGCAGCAAATCATCTGCTGTAGCTTGCATCACTGAGATCCAGCTAGATGACATTTCAAGCCTTGTACTAACCAACCTTTTCTCCACCCCACACAAGCAGGACAAGCCACCTCCCAGCACACTATCTGTCTTCTCTACAAACATTACATTTAAAAAGAGGTCCCTTATGTAAGACAAATACCACTGGATTCATTTACTTAGCAACAGAAACAAATCCAATGTAAAGTCACTTTAAGTTATTGACAAACATAAAATAAACAATCTAAAGGTGAGGTCAGTGGTACTTTAAAGGGGATACTCAAGAAAGATCTGCCATTCTGGGCAAGTTCAACACACACATTATCAAGGACAGACATCTAAACTCCAAAATCCACTTCTCTCCCTCTTACTTTCAGAAGCCACCTCTAGTCCAGCTCATGAAGCCTTTCACATCTGGGTCTTTTGCCAATGCTACATCTCAAGCAGTCTTTCATAGGCCTTTAAAACATTAAGATGATAGAGACCAAACCACAGAAATGTTAGGTAAGAAGGGAATACAGATCGATTTTAACTCCCAGTTATGAAAAAGGAGTGAGTAAACTTAGACTATCCCTGACACTCATCTGTTCTTAAAAAAACTTCTAATGATGGGGATTCCCCAGCCCACAAAATTTCACCTGTCCCATTGCTAAAACATCCCACAAAAATAATTTTCTAGTATTTAATCTGCATATCTTGTGTCCATTTCAACTGCTTACCTCTGGCCTTATCTCAGCCAACACTGGTAACAGTTTACTCTTGGCCGCTCTGTCATAATATTTAAAAATTATGATGTCTTTTATAATTGATCTCTTTCTTAGACTTGCATAGGGTAAGATTTTAGATTAGATCTTTCATTTATTTTATTTTCACCTCTGGTCACCCTAAAATTTTTCTAGTCATTCTCAAAGAATTATGCTCCACACTGGACAGCGCTCCAGACGAGGTCTCACCAATGACAGGTTAGGAAAATAACTATCTCCTGTTCTTGCATATGCCTTTCTGCTAAATTTATTGCAGAATTGCTTTTGGTGGTTTTGCAAAGACATCACACACTTCACTTAAATTTAAGCTGTGAACCAACAATCCCAATGTCCTCCCTGTTCTACTGTGGCCTATTCTGTTATGATACTTATATCCTGTGTTGGATTTTCTCTGTCCTAAATGTAGGATTTTGCACTTTTCTCACTCAGTTTCAGCATATCCTTTTCATTCTTCAAATGATGAAAATTATTTGGCATTAGAATCTTATTTTCTCCCAGTTTTTTGTTGGTGCATCAGCTTCATCCTGGTGAAACTCTGATTTTTCTTGCTGTTCTAGGAAAAGACTGCATTAATAGATGGCACTAAGGAATCATCTCCTATCCAGCAAGAAACATTCAAGAACCTAATTCAAATACAGACTTATGAACTCTGTCACTTTTTAAAGCTCATTTCAAGGAAAGCAACACGCTACAGACATTGCAGAGAGTGCAGGACACTCACTCTTAAGTCAATTTAGAGAACAGAAATACAGAATCCACACAGCAAGGAGTTGATAATTTGGTAAATCATTATTATTGTGTATTAGCTACACAAACTGGTTCCCAAATCCTCCCTTCCTCCTCATGACCCACATGGGTGCATGCCAGCTGAAGACAAATGATTATATTCAAGCGCTAATGGCAGAGAACAAGAGCTGAAACACGCACAATAAAATACAATGAATTCCTGAAAATGTGTAATTTAGCTTGCATCACAAGCCAAGGAAAATGTCACAAGCCTTCAATGAACCTGTTAAGCACTCTATCCATGGCACTCACAAGAAGATATGCACGTAATGGATCACAACTCTTTACGCAGGGGAATGCAGCAGTGTGAAGAAGTCATCATGCAAGCACTGTGATTCCAATCCATGGCCTTTCTCACCTGAAAAAAAAAACAAAGTAAGGAGTCAAGTGCTAGTCAGGTCTTGAAACAGCCAACAAGTCTGTGAGAAGAGACTTTTCTTCATCCTTCAAATGTACAATAGCCAAAGAAATGCAGAAGAAAGCATTCCTTAAATCATCCAAACCTTTCATTCCTGAGCAGCCTCTTAGGAAAGCCAGCCCTAGACCGCATTCAGAATAACTTAAGTGAGATTATATCTCACATAGAGCACAATCTGGATGCAAGGGCAGGAACTGTAAATGACATTTTAGTGACAATGATGTTTTATCTCTTCCTATAAAGGCAGACAGGATTCAATATATATAGCTCAATGTCAAATACTGCTCAAATACCTGAGAAAGACTAGCAGTCTAAGTAGTCCTCTCAGAGTGAATGGACTTCCCAAGTATGAAGACACCTAACGATAAATATCAATAAGCAGTGAATTCACCATTACAGCCATCAGTTCCAAGGTCACATGAGCTGACTGTCTTTCCAGTTCTCTATATTTGGTATGAAACTATAGGGTTATTTAGAAGCTCTAACTGCTTGAGATGCTACAGGACATCCTATGAACAGCACAATCTACTACAAAAATATCACACTCGTCCTCCCTTCTCTTCACTGACTACATTAGTTTACTGCACCAAAGTTCACAGTCTTAATCTTTTACCTTGAAAATGCAAAACTTGCTAACAATGTGAAATAAAAGTTATTTCAGTTTTAATATGCACATGTAATATGCTCTGAAATAAAACCATATATTCTTTATATTTGATTTTTTTATACTTACAGGTTTATAAATTCAAAGTGACTCTTTGAGAAAGGGGCTTTGACTCACTGTACACAATTCAACTAAATTGCAGCCAAGAAGTAAGAAAGATGCTATTTTGCACAAGGAATGGGACAAAGTAGACAATCTTTATAGGCAAGTACAACAAGGTCATGTCCTAGATACGTTGAACAGTGAGCTGAAAGGATCCTACAGAACAGACAGGTGAAAAGGAAAAAGACAAAGGGTCACGGGCCTGGAAAATTAAAAGAAGAGGGCAAAGAATATGAGCAATAAGCTTGGGCCTGGAAAACTTATGAAAAGAGCTAGAAAAGGCTGGGATTGCTTTATCTTCGAAAGGAGATGAACAAGTGAAAACATAATAAAGTATAAGATACCCACGGACTTTGTGTCATGTTTTGTAACACAAGAAAAAGTATTTCAATAAAATAAACAAATATTAAAAAAAATCAAACAACAAACTGAAAATTGGAACATTAAAATACAGTAAGAGGCAATGCATGTGTATACAATGACTAATTTGGCAACTCTCTCATACAGAAGGATAATGAGACTGAGGAGTTAGGTGAAAAAGCAGCTATGTAGGTAGCAACAGTTTCCTAACATAACAGTGAAAAACTGTGTGGAGAGCATATCAGACAATGCACATCAGGCCTTAAACAATCTCTTAAGTGCTAGTAGATAAAATAAAGTCTAGTGACAGCGCAGACAGTGCCATTTCTGCCCACTGCAGGGTGTTCCCCTTGTTCCCTGAAACATCAGGATCTCGCTGGTCTCAGATCCATCCTCCTGGACCTAAAGTCTGAGCCAGTATGGCAACTCCTAAAATCATGAACAGACAGATTCATAAAACTGTAATGCCAAGTTACAAACACATTTAATTCAGATTTGCAAAAAAGGAACAGCTCAAGAAGATTTTACTTGTGAAGGGCAGCTGCCCTTCCTTCTGATCATGTTCAGAGAGCATCCTCCTATGTATTTCTCTCCAACATTGCAACTCTTGAAAGGTTCCCTTCCACCTAACTCAAGGTGATTTTCTGATATTGCAGATAGTCATCCAAACACTGAGATATATTTATACTAGGAAAGCACTTTAATTGAGGGTCAAAACATTGAGTTCCCCAATCCATTACAGGGTCTATCTATGCAATTCAAAGGCAGCTTGCCCCAAAAAGACTTTACAATAAAACATGTAGCTCTTGATTAATTTTGAGGATGGTTTTGATGGAAAATAAATATTGGAAGAGGGAGGGGGAAATGTACTGTTATTAAAACTTAGTAGATTAATAAAAAACATTCTGTTTGTTAAAAAATCATTATAAGTTTGGTTTTTTTTTAAAAAATGTGATATTGGATATAGCATGTATAGTTTACAATTCATTCTCATCCATATGAAGTTCATTTCCAAATTCACTTTGATACTATGTCTGAACTAGAAAGAGCAGAGGTTAAATAGAAATGAAACAGGAAATGGAACAACAAATAAAAGCTATGAAACAAAACCCTATGTTTTCTGTAATCTGGTCACTAATGGCTTTATGCAGCAGGAATACTACACATGGGGAAGGCTGTGGAAGGCAGCAGACTGTTGTGTATCCGACTCCTGTACCCTGCCAACTTACTCAGCAGAAAGCTGGCTGGGGTCCAAAGGTCTAACTAAGAAATAAAAAATGCAGTTCTAAAAAACCAATCCTTTCAAGCTCCCTGATCCACATTGCTGAGTTCTTCTTTTGGACATCATTTTTTTTTTTTTTGGTGCAGAAACAGCTGCAGAAACATTCTTTTTTAATACTTCAGAAGTTTACCCCAAAACTGGATTAGAAATGACATATCTGCTTAATCTTGGACCAGAAAGCTTAGGGCAGATTCTTTGTAGACATTTCTGGCTACAACTCATGCCCCCACAAACACACGATGCTCATACATGGTCTCTTGGCTGCCTTTACATATAACCATCTGTTAGACAGAATCACCCATTCACAAACCGTTCCAGCCTGTTTCACAATAGTTTCAGACCCAAGCGAATGTTGGCCGAGAGACGCAATTGTGCTGTTGCCACTCACAGGAAATATCTTTTGCCTAACTGTAATGCCAATCACACTGATCTCTCATATTTCTGTAGATTTTGTCACACATAACAGAATTTACAGCCAAAATGAGCAATGAGTGGATAATAGGAAAAGTGTTTTATAAGCACTTGTAGCTCTGGTGTTTTGTAGTAGAAACTGCTTAGTAATCTAAGGAAATCAGGCAAAGAAGTGGCCCCAACTTTTGCTGACCGATGGGCAGTGATACTCAGCTAATCCCACCTTGACCAACATTAGATTTTAAGTTCAAATATTTCAATCTCACATGGCTATAAGCAACATGAGAACAAGCCATGAGCTGTGTGACTGTTGACATAAGATCTCAGAATGGAAGTTGCATGCACATATAGGATAGAGTCTTGTTAGTGGAGGCACAAGAAATACAAATCAAAACTAAATGACCCAAGTGAGACCCATAATTATATTTTAGTCAAACTTGACAGCAAATCTGTGAACAAGACTAGTGTTTCCATTTCTTTGAAAGACAGGCAGATGTAACTCCTAATTTGACGGTGATGCTAAAAACCCCCTCAAAGTTAACATTTATGTCTTCGCTAAGGTTTTCCTTTTAAGTGGTTTCTTAAACAAGAGAGGACAGATGTCTGATAAACATAAAACAGATCCTTCCATAGGATAAAAAGTAAAAGATTTTTTTATCATTTCTCTGGGAGAGATCATTCTTCCCCATTTTTTGTAAGGCAAAACTTGTAGAGTAAGGTAATACCATAATTAGACCAAATGGTATAGCTGGAAAAAATGGATATGCTTTCAGCACAACTGTTGAGTACTTTCACGATCTGCCTGTAGCACATGCTGAAAGTCACCAGCTGAGGTTACACTAGGTTTTTTTTACATAAACCTCTGTTTCTGGAGGATCACTCTTGCCAGGGGTTGCCCAAATTTGGAAAAGTATTTGGGCATATGTCTGAAAACTCAGAGCACGTTATGCATGGAAGTCCTACTATCTTAAAAAAAAAAAAAATAGTTGAAGGTAGCAACTATACTCAGATAACTGATTCTGACAGAGGCCAGAGACCCCAGATGCTCCATCAGTCTATTTTGTTCTTACAGCAATCTCAACTGCCCGTAAATCCTACCTGTCTTCACAGCAGGCAATGGTACAGTCCTATGGGACATCTCATCCATGACTTTGTCCTATCCACTCCCAAGGACATCCTGCCTGCCAGCATCGCTTCTGTAATGTCTTTGCAAGACCAGATGGGAAACACAGAGAACAAACTTGAGGTTCTCTTTCCAGTTGTCTCCAAACCTGACTTCAGCGAGCTCCTATCATTGAAAAGTATGAGTGATCAAGCCCAGCCTTCAGGCCACTCTTAAAAGACAGTGAAGACGTAGCTGCTACATTTTGCTGGATTGGGGCCAAGACATTCAGTACTTTGCAGGAATATCCAGGACCTGAATCGACTTAGAAAATTACCCTGAACTCAAAAAAACCCAGACTTAATGTGTCTTGAAAAATGGACTGTCCTTTAGGTTATTTGATGACATGGAAGTCAATACTGTCACGTCTGATGTCAGAACAGTCTTAAGTCATGCCACTTAAACGGTAGAAGTTTACAGTGCCTCAGCTGCCAAAACTTGGATTATTTTTTTTATTGGACATAACTTTACATCTTTCCGTTGAACATACTAATAAGCATCCACTCCAATCCATTAGAAAAATGGAAAATTTCTAATTGCACACATCAGCTTGACATTAATTTTTATTGGAGTTTTTCCTCATCTACAATATAGTCAGTCTATTCATCTGTACATCTGAAAGAACTGCACATTTCAGAGTTTGTCATCTGACTTCTTGTAAACTTCTTATTTGGCACTAAATGCAATGACCATGTTGATTAGAGCAACCGTATGACATGGGGATGGAATTGCTGTCAACTCATTACAAAAATATATAAGGCCTCACTTTTAATTACTCACTTAGTAACAGATTAGTTCTTATTGCCTGCCAACAGCATGACCTCTCTCTCTTTCAAGGTCAACATAAATCAAAAGTAATCAGATGAGCTTGAACTTGTCGTTTATTCACTTCTAACCCTTTCATAAGAAAATCTGTTTAACAAAAAAAGCAAGTCTCCGTTCAATAAAGAGACCATTATTAGGGCTAAAGAGCCAAATTTCCTGTTGTGTTTTTTTTTTTTTCTGAATAGCCTCAAGTAATATTCCAGGAAAAAGGCCTTGATACTGTTTTCTTTGTGGAATAAAAAGAAAATCAGCATTAGAAACATTAGATTGCTTACAGGTTTCAAATACCAGTACGAATAAGCACTTCCTGGTTCCATGCTTTAAGGATTAACGGTATTAAGCACTACAAAATGACATTTGTCATGTTTATTTTAGCTGTCTTGATCTGACAAAACCTCTGCAAGCCTTATAAATAGGGGTTGAATGTGACTGTTTTCTGAGATTGCTGTTGAATAAAGCAAAAATAGACAAAATGCACATTTCACTTTCAAGGAAAATCCTAAACAAATAAAAATTCTTAAATACAATGAAATGGTACTGCTTTAATGATTAACTATGACTTTGGGATATGAAAGACTTGGCTGCATCTGTCTACATCAGTAAAAATCCCTTCGAGATTTTGCTGTCACTTTGTTGTTCTAGCACCTAGATTTTAATTAATTATAAAATTATCTTTGTGGGCCTTCTGGCCACAAAGAATGTGTTTTACTGGCCATGTAGTACAGACTTCTTTTACAAAGAGCTGTGTATTTATGCAAGTGCCCAGCTGGTTCAGACAGAGGGCAGATGCCCAAAGGCCTGGACCTCATGAGTTTTTTGTATTGCCATAAATATTTTCAGTACGTCTGTCATTATTATTTTTTTCAACAGAAATGCTTACTCTGGCCTATTCCATAACATACATACATTCCACACTCTGACAAAGTTGTGCCTTATACTGCTCAAGCTTATTTCCAGTCCCCATAAAGGAACAAGCCACATCAATAGAAATACATGCACATCAGCATCTTGCACTCTTTCTGTGTTCTTTTCTGTCTGGAAACACATTTGATTAACACACACACAAATCAGCCCTTACTCTCAGGACTCAGTTTGTTGGGCCAGATTGTGGATGTTCATGGAGCTAGAAGGAGAAACGAGCAATCTCTGAAGTCTCAGTACCATTCTTCATCCACAAGACTGTATGAAGGGCAAATCTGCCTCTGTCCTACGAAGAACATTTTCCAGACAAGTAACATTGGATGAGGTAGTTTAAATGTTAGAGGTGACATAAAAGTTATATAGTTCCCTAGTAAAGAATAAAGATGATATGCAAAAAACATTAAGGGATACATTCATATTTATCTTCTGAGATACACTAACAATTATTAAGATACAATACTTCGAAACACAGCCATCTTCAACTCTCACATTCAGATGTCAAACTATTAGAGGGTACCTGACTAATTCAGTCATCCATATATTTCTGCAGCATGATTTGTGGGTTAATTATAGCAGGAAAATTATAATGACAAATATATAGACAAAGCAATATCCATTATTCATATACGAAATAAAAACATCAAATGTATTGTCATGACTTATTGCAGTGCGATACATATGCCTTTTTGGCCAGATGATACACCAGATGTTTCCTTTCCTTTAGATTCGAAAAGTTCACATGCAGCAGAAGTCAGGTCCTGAGGGTAGGGGTGGGGTTTAACTATTTAAAGTTAAACGTGCAAATATTGACAAATAAGAAACTGTTAAAGTCATATAATTCATTTTCTGCTTAAGTCTTATTTTTTCCTGTCCATCCGCTTAGCAGAATGCACAAACTGCTCAGACAGACTGTAGAGAAAGACTTGATTAAGGTTTTGTATTTCACTACTGTCTCCTCACTTTTCCTACTTTAAAACAATTTCTATTTATTTTTTAAAGCATAATAGGATAAATACATGTCTGAAGTAACTATAGAATGCACTACAAGCAGGAATATATTGCTTTTAGTCATTTGTTTTACAAAAAAAAAGGAGAGGGGAATAAAAAGCAACACTTTATTTTAAAGTGTCAAAGACACATCTGCTCTCTAAATGCATTTTGCCTGTGAGCAGAGAAAAACAAACAAGATATTGTATACAAACCTCTCCCTTAAGCCCTCTATGCCTGGATCTCCCCCTGTATCTCCAACTGACACGTAAAAAGAATGTGGGCTCAGAACTACCAGGCAGAAATAGTCACACCAATAAGGAGTCAGTGCAAAGCACAGGTAAAGCACAAAGGAGTGTGCTACCAGTAGAGCAGACAATGCATTCAAATCATCACTGAACCATTGGACATGGCAAGAACATTGCTGAAGCTCTTACTAGAAATAAAAAACTTTCCCCCCTTTTTTTACTACCCCTGAATAAGAAAGTGGCCAGACCTGCTCCCCTCCAACGAGATGGCAGCTTTTGACTGGCCCATTCCCACATTTCAACAAAATAGGCAGTAGCCACCAGTCCTCCCATTAGCTCCATGGACTTTTCATTGAAAGTTTAGCAATACTCAAGGGCAACCTCCAAATGTGGGCCAGCCCCAGCAAGTGCAGAGGGACTATAAAACCCTGCAACATGTACGGATCCCACATCCTTCCTGCAAAAACTGCCAACCTCCCAGGAAGGAGGCAGAACAAATCTTACACAATCCAAGATTTTACAGTTCTGAAGGGGGCCAAGGGGGTGTGAACTGCAGCTAGACCCCAATGTATTGTTAAATTTTAAAGAGATAGTTCAGCAGGATTTGCTGGTTGTTACAAGTGCCTACATACAACCTTCACGGGCATTCCAAAAGGTTTGACCCTGGAGATGGGGAACAAGTCAGGCTGGTTTTCATTTTTTTCTTACTCCATTTGCCTATCCTGAACTATAACAACATTAAAGCCTGGAAACAGAATAGACCACAAAAGAAACTGTATTAACACTGCACTCTGCTGTATGTTATATGTTATACATCCCTTCTATAATTTCTTCTCTGCAACTCTGTTTAACCTCAGGGAGTAGTTTGAACTGTGGTTTGTATCATACCTGCTCTACCCAAAAAAGTCATTGAGCACATGTGCTTGCTTCTTCAGGTACCCAGAATGTTTCGTTGCCCACCAAATGGAGGTCAATAGACAGTAGACTGAAGAACTGTGCAAAGCAAACAACAGACCAAACCCAGCTGGTCAGAATAGCAACTCTCCTTCAGAATTGTAGGAATCATCCCCCATTAACCACACTCTTATTTGTGAAAGGGTATCTTTGAGCTTCTTCCTACATGAAGACCATCTCTTTGTTGTGTGTCTCCCAAATTCTCTGCAGCGGATAACCAGATGAAGTTGCACTTGTATTTTTCAAACTAAGAGAAAGGCTTGATTTGTATGTCCAGTGCCGTTTCATGGGAAGGAGAATGTTAAAAAGCAGAGGGGAAAAAAAAAAGAAAAGAAAAAAAAAAAAAGTGAATGCACTCAAAATTAAAGCGGCACCTGTAAACACTAGGTGGCAGCACAGCAAATAGTATTTCTTCCCTCCAGTAATGAAAGTCGTTGAAAACTACAGCGTGATTTCAAAATCAAAGTAATATTCTAAAATCATATTACAAAAATTTGGCAATAAATGGAGTAACAATACAAAAGGAGAGAAGAAAAACAACAGGAGTTTTCCCTTCTCTTAAGAGTAATACTTTACAGCGTGCCTCTTCACTAAATTACATTGCAGCACTTTTGTCCAACTACAAAGCTCCAAGATCTATGTTGGGCACGTGTGTCCTTTTCACAGAGCCCATACATAACCTCCAGATAACGTCTGCCCCAGATTGTTGACTGGTCTGGACAACGTGGATGTCTAGAGTCTACCAGTTCTGCCTTCACCAGAAGGAAGTCGTTCAATACACAGGATAATACTGGGAGACTGGGAGGAAGTTGGTGAGTAGTTAGAACTTAGGCCTGAAGAAATGAACAGCACAAATCATCTGGGACTGGATCAGAAGGAGCTGCTTTTTTACATCTTATCTTTTATGTACCTGCAGCCTTGCAGTTCTTTTGCTTTTCCTCCCCTGACTATTCAATATATTTCTTGTGATCTCATATACTCCAGCAATATGCCAGGATTTTTCAGACACTAGTTGAATGCTTATCCCTAAGACCAAGCCATGATCAGTCCTGGCCCTGACTTAAAAACAGACTCCTTTGAAAACAATCCTGAGCTTCAGCCTCATCCCTTGAAAAATGCATGAGCACTCACAAACATGGATGGAGACACACACATTTAATCTTTTGGCTGGCATTTAGTTTAGCAAATTAATTCCTCTATCCCTGACCTCTTTGTGACACTTGACTTGGTGTTGCAGAGGGTCACAGAGCATGAACTTGCCTGCAAAAAAATCTTATGAAACTGAATGTCTGAGCAACTGAGCAGCAAACGTAACTCAATGTCAGTATGTGCAATGCTGGGGGGGGCAGAAAACAGCTACTTACACATGCATAAAGATGGACACAAGCCCGTTGTAAGAGGTTGTCCGAAATCTTTAGCTCCCTGCTTAGCAACAGTCAAAACACAAAAAGGAACGGGGGCGGGGGAACAAAGGAAAAGAATAGAAAAAATTAGAAAATATCATCATGACCAATCTATCCAATGACAACAGAAGATACAGCAAAATCAGAAAGTGTACAACGTTTACAGAGATGAGCAGGTATATGAAACTGTTGCCATTTGATGAAAGATCAGTTAGACTATGAGTCTTCACCTTGGAAAGGAGACAACTGAGAGAAGATAATATAGGCAGCTGTAAACTCATGAGTGATATGGAGAATATGAACAGAAATTGATTACTCTGCATTTCTCGTCTAATTTCTCATCTATGTAATTATCAAGCATCAGGTTTAAAGTGAATGAAAAAACTTTTTCACACACTGATCAGCTACCATGTGGAACTCATTGCCATAGAACATCATGGAGACAGAAAGTAGAAAAGGAATTTAAAAGGATTAGACAACTTCATGGAAGACAGGTCCAGCCATGACTGTGTAACATGGTGTCCCAGATGCAACCTCCATCTCATGCAGTTTGTAAATCACCAGTTACCGGATGCAAGGAATGTCTACTAGGGAAGGATTACCCTAAAAATCCCACTGTTAATAGTTTCCCTAAGTATCAAGGACAAGATCCTGGCCTAGACAGGCTGCTGGTACCACCCAATAAACCTGTCCTTGAATGTTACGCTAGAGAAAACACTATTTGCACTGCATATAAATTCTACAAATTAAAGATTACAAATGTGTGTATTAAAATGAAAAAAAAAAAAAAACACTGAGAGCTGCTCTGACCATTTTCATTCTCTGTCATGGACTCTTGGGTCAGTCTAGAGATATCAGTACTAGAGGTGAACATCCAGATGTATAGTCAAGGGCTGATGAAAGCATTCAGTCAAACACTGATCTTACTAAAGTCACTGGATGTTTTTCTTATGCCAAGTATACATTTGAGGCCAAAAATAAAAGCTGAATTTTTTAGTTCTTAAAATCCACAATTACAACACACAGTTTGTCCAACCACTAAGAGAAAAGCCACTTTTATTGGCTACTCTATAGGCTCTTTGCTCCCTTGCCATTTGACCCATTTCTCCAATTTGAATTCCAAATGGGAACTTGCTCCATAGCATTCCCTACTGTTTGAAAATGAAAACATCTCAAAGAAATACAGTAGGCTTTTGGGATGAATCCTTGTAAATCCGGATGGTACACTGGAGCTTGAGCGGGGTATTTTAGCAATGTCACTGAAAATTCAGCTAACCATCAGATCATTAGTTTCACAGTTTATTGTCCCTGTATCACCACAGTTAGTGATGATCAGGGGAACTACTTTCTTTTTCAGGCTGTTTCCTTAAGCAAAAAAGGCTTGCAGTTTATATTCTTTCCATGTGCCCCACTCTTACAAGTTTCATGAAGACAGGTGCCAGGACAGAGGCACTTTATTAGTGTTTCCAAGGGCAACAAGGATGCAGAATGAATGGAAGCATCTTCTTACATGCCAGAGAATCCACCTGTTGGATCAGTGCAAGAATCCCACCCACAGAACTCCTTGTTCTTGCAATGCGCTCACCACGTGCAGAATTTTGAAGGAAGAGAGTTAATACATAGGAGATCAGCTGTATTTCAGGGAGTAGACAGGCCTGTGGTACACAATTGTTCTAAAGACTAGAAGAAACTACAGGGATAATCAGGATAATCTCTTGTACACAGTAGGGAAGCAGCCTTTCCTGGATTAACTCATAGCTTTGACTCCAACCTCTACAGCTGAGTTACAAACATGATTTTAAGAAAAGCATACAAATTTTGTTTTCACATTTCCAATAGCGAGGAACCTGCTAGGCTGTTCCAACATTTAATTGCCACTAAATATTTAGATCTTGCTACATTGTTATCTGCCAGACAGAAGAACCAGTTTAGACCCCCTTTTAGGCTTACTTGTATACTGAGAGTAAGTCTAACCCTAAAGACTTAATTTCTTGTTTAGTGAAAGAAGTAGGCTGAACTTGTTTTCAGAGTGGAAAGCCTATTTTCCAACCCTTCTGATTATGCTTGTAGGTTCTCTTTGAATCCTGTCTACTTTTTATTATTTTTTTCTTCAGTTGTGGATACCAAAATTTGACCTTATGATCCTGATGTGATTGCAGGTACCAAACACTGAGGTAATATATCTTCCACACAGTTATTTAATATTCTCCACTCTATACCTCCAAGGGTCCTTCTTATTAGGAACTATTCTACCCATAGGCGAAGTAATTTATTTCCAGACTGCTGGAGGAGACAAACAACCATAGCCTTACAAATTTTACTACAATAAGGCCTTGAAGAGTCATTCCTGTTACTGCTACTACTGCCCAAGAAGGAGTCATAGGCGCCATGTGGCAAGAACAGCTGGAACAAAGGCTGGCAGCTCCCAGCAGCAACTGCTGCTGTACCCCTCTTACCGTCTTCACCCTTCCCCTCCTTCCCCCTCCTCCCTGCAAGAAAAGCAACAAATCTCAACACTTTCAGCTGACTCTGTAACCCAGATTCACTTCCTCCGCATCTTTCTGTCTTTGCTCTGACTGGAGTTAACCCAAGCTTGGCCTAACCTTGAATCCCTGGCTTGCCATTATTAATTCTGCTCCCATTTCTGATTCTGGGTCATTTGGCTCCCCAGATACTTGCACACAGCTAAAGATGCACCTGGACTATCAGGATAAAAGCCACATCATGAAGATGTGGTTCACGTGCCTTTTTCCTAGGCAGCAGAGTCTGAAATTTGCCAAAGCAAAACTTCTTGTTTGTCTGTACCCAGGGCTGAAAGTAACCAAGATTGTAGCTAAAGAATGGGGAAGTGATACATGATTGAAAAGACAGAGCAATATTTACTAATAATGGTGAATCTCATCTTCCAAATCAATGATAAAAGTATGAAGTAATATATTTTTTAAATTATTAAGATGCAAAGACACTAAAATATATATAGCTAAGTTATAACAAAAATTTACCCAGTGAAACCTTGGTTAGAAAGCTGTAATATAATAAAGAACTACTCCAGAGCTAATTCTACTTGAGGAGAAGGAAAAAACTAAAAACTAGATTAAGAAAAAAAGCATTTGGAAATCAGACAGCACCAGCTAGCAAACAGTTAAAAAATATTTTCTAAAGACAATCTAATCAAGACATCTGCATATCAAGAAGCTGTTTCTTTGCAAGATGCAGCTGAGCCAGTGGTAGAAAGAGGGTGTCATGCTGCTACACCACTGCTCTGGGCATTACACTGTCTGTGCAACACTGAACATAGGTGGGAGACACCACAGTCATCTTAGCTCCCATTACCCAAAAAATCGGGTTGGATCCACTGAAGGAAGAAGAGCATTTTTGCCCAAGAATGTTGCTACCTGTGCAATGAATCTCATTGCAACCTAAAGCAGAGAAATATAGGGATCTGAATCCAAGGCCACACTGCCCACAGTTGAAAGAAGTTTATGTTAAATGTTCCAGTTTTGGATTAACACTGATTTCAAATGTAAGTCTAATGCACCTCATGTGACTCAGTGCATAAGGGTTCCTCCCAGTTTTGACCCAGTTGTTATTGGAGAACTAGTTTTTCAAGCTGTGAAATCCACTTTATGGTGAGGCCTTAAAACCTTGGCAATGCCTTTGAATGACAAATGCAGGCCTCCTCTGAAATACATTTCAACTATGTGACCCTGATTTAAGTTAAAATTCATAGACTGTTAATTAGCATGTGGAACAGGAAGTTTCTAAATAGCTCACCAGGTATGTATTTGGCAGGCAGTACACCAACACTTGAAGTGTGGTTAAAAAACCCACTTTTTTACATCACTGAAAGTTTAATAAATATTTATTTCTTCAGGGACCTCCTATGTTAATGAAACCTGTCTGCTCGTTTGAATCTTTAAAATGCATGTGTTAAATAGTAACGTTGAAGTAGTGTCTCTGAAATTGCACCATGAACAGCAGAGCAAACACAGAGCATAAGTGGTTTTTTTGTGTCTATTTAACAGCTTTTATGTGTCCATTAAGTGCTTGTTTTCTGTTTTGTTAATCATTCCAGTTCCCATAATAATTAGACAGAAAAGGAAATCGCAGTTTCAAATGCTACCGTTTCTCTGGT
Organism: Theristicus caerulescens; assembly: GCA_020745775.1. Lineage (NCBI taxonomy): Eukaryota > Metazoa > Chordata > Aves > Pelecaniformes > Threskiornithidae > Theristicus > Theristicus caerulescens. The sequence goes on from CM036564.1 coordinate 55,147,409, forward strand.
TCTCTACAGTTAAAAGGAGGAAGCAGGATTAGATGGCTTTCTCAAATGTTTTTTCTTTTGCTAATCATGCCAAAATCACATTTCTGTGCACATTAAATAGTCAGATAGGCCATCAAAATATTATGTTATTTGTTTAGTATCAGGAGGCAATTCTATTTATTGTACTAAGATATCATTCAACGGCCTGAACTATTATTTTTTCAATGCCATCATTTTCTGAGACCTTGTGCCCTATTTTTAAAACTTGTTCAACTACTGGTTGCACAACTTGCACATCTGCAGGTTAGCTTTCCAGCCCTGGAATGACACACCACGTGGCAGTACTGCTTTGTACCCTGATGCCACGCATAACAAAGTGCCTTTGGTGCCAAGTGTCGTGTCCCAGGAGAAAGGTCACTGTCTCACGCTGAAAGGAGTCCTGCTCAGACCACTCTCTTTACAGCAGAATTACTCTCCATCTAACACACCTCCCAACTTCAAATCATGCTTTAACTGGATCATGAATTCGCACTTCTGTGTTTCAAGTCAATGTCTGCATATCTTATGTCACTGACTTTTACCTAGATAACCTCCTGAGGTCCCTTCCAGCCTCAGTTACCCTATGATCCTATGAGTGCTACTGAAAGAAAACCTGCAGCAGCTTAACATCATGGTCACTCCTCATGTTCATGACCGCTTATATGTGTTCCTCTCATCGTGTGACCATGGAGATGCATTCGCTAGGGCACTGGAAATGTAGAAGCCTGCTCCCATATAAAACTGACTCAGTGAGAGCTGGCACAGCTGGGTTCAGGGAGTCAAAATACTATCTTCTTTTCATTCCTAGTCCTAGCTTTATATTACACTACTGCAGTTTTATTGCTTTTTAAACAAAGATTTCATGCAGCAGTGGATTCCGTGAGATTTGGAAATCTAGCCTTTGCAAAGCCATATTGACTACAGAATAACTCAAATTCCTTTAATCCTATGAGGGATTTCAAATCTTGGAGATGCAGCTTCATTTATAGGGCCTGTTCTCCAAATGAAACCTGGAAGAAACACCCAACTCTTACTCTCTGCTCCATCAGAAACCTTTCTCCTGGAGTTGTAAGGCTCCTGAGGCAGGTAAAGTGAGAGTGGAAGACATTCCAGGAGTGCCAAGGGCGAATAAGAGACTGAAAATAGCCACTAATGGGAGTTTTTGTTCTAACAGTTGTACAATCCTGATTCTTGGCCAAACCAGCTTCAAGGGGTGCTGGTGATACCTCATATTCTCTGAGCAGAGAACTGCACTTTCAGGCTGGACAAATGCATGAGCCTAGAGGGCAAGGAAGGAGGTGGTGGTGGTGGTGGTGGTGGTGTTCAGATTGCTGGAAATCTAGGTTCTCAGAATTTATGATATACTGCTATTGCAATTTGAATGCCGCATTCTATTATAGCAGAAAGTCTGTTGTCAGTGTAAAGCTTCAGCCCAAAGCTTGGTTGTCTATTGCTTTCTGAATTTTCAACTTCATATCCTAAATGTGTGTCTCTTAATTTATCCAGACTAGAAGTACATATGTTCAGTATTTGGCATATGAAATATTAGGAAGTACGCACTGAAGAAATATCCAGACCAAGTTATCAGCCTACGTACAAAAAGAAATTAAACTGTAATTTAAGAACTAATTTCACCTCTCTGATCTGTCTGGCAGATCTTTTCACTATTATTCTCTTATCCAGTACATACATTCCCATGATGCCAAATAGGCTTTCATATACATAAAGGCAATAAAAAGGTAGTGGTGAGATCCACCCAGCAGACACAGTGCTGATGCCAATGGTCAGCTGGCACAGAACAAAAGAGAAGGGAAATAAGATACTTTTGATGAGGTTCACCCTGCAAATGGAAGAAAAGACTTTAGCACACATCTGAAAATGACAAGGGAGAATAGCTAATTCTGCTTTTCAACATATGATTTTCCATTTATTATCATGATTATTCCTTTTAATGCAAAACCCATCTAAATCCTGCAATCCATTTTCATTGCCCCATTTCCACTAAAAATGGGCTGATATACGGCAGAGCCATAGTGGCACTTTAAAGAGGACTACCAGTCCTTCCTGTGGGAAGGAGACAAAAGAGTGACACATACTGGGACTTCCCATACCAGAATGTCGTAATTTCTGTTTCAAGCACTATGCATTTCTTTCACAAGACAACGATCTTTATTTCAAATAAATGACCTAGATATGGAATAGATGAAAAAAACTATTGATAGGAAACTTAGAAAAGAGACATGATTCTGGTGCATCAGCATCTTCCCGATCCAACTTAATCTCATTAAAGTGTATTCCTGTCAGACAGCACATTTCATCCAAAGACTTTGTGTGTTAACCACTGAACCTAACAACCAGTCACCAACTTTCTTATCCTACTTTATGGACAAAGAATATTAGATACAGCAATGACTTGTCCAAGTGACTGCATCACTGGCAGGACAACACTTCTCTTACATACATACAAAATTTCAGTATAAAATATTTTACATGCCCCAAGTTAATCTAGTACTTTGCAAATGGATGCAGTTATAAGTGCTTTAAATAAGCATCAATTATTTGGTATAAGTGCTTTTTAAAATAAATGTAGTATATAAACCCAAAATTAAGAAAATTTTAAAGAGTATTTCAGGAAAAGTTCTAAATTGTTGAGCAAATTAATGTCAAACCTTATTCAAATAGGCTAACATAGCTTCTGTGAAGCAATCACAGAGACAGATCTTGTACTCTGGACCACTTGAAATGCTTGTGCTTTGAATGTGAGCATTTTGATGAGGCTGTACTGGACGGACACAGTCAGCAAATAAATCTTCATTCCACATTGAACCTTTTCAATGATGTCTGCTACTAAAACTATAAAGCAAAACCAACTTGGAATAACCATGTGCATGAGTAATGAAGTTCATGTGAACTTTGAATTCTGGAGCTAAGCATTCCACTTGCGGCATCACATCAGGCTCTGCAGCATCATCAGTACACTTGATACAACTTCCTGATCCTTCCTAGGGAAAAGTATTTGATTTCCAGTTTCTCTGGGTGCCTTATCAAAAGCCTCTGGTTAGTGACTTACAAATATAAGATTTTTTTTCTGAATTAACAGATGAGCTGAAATCACTGCCTGTAATACTATTTGCAGATTGATACTATTACTACAGAAACTAGAATTAGCTGCAACTAGCTTGAATGCTAAGCAGCAAGTCTTTGTTTTTAATTGAATATGCAGTTCTGTGTATACTCTTCTATTTGCTGTTTTCATCTTTTGCATTTTCGTAAGTGAGAGGGATAAAATGTAGATGTCAGATCCGAATCTTTTTCAACTTCAGAAAGATGCACTATGTTCTGAATCTCTGCATGCAAACCTACTTTTATGGTTCTAGTTTAGAGTCAGAGCCACCAAAGAGTAGAGGCCTGATGTCTTAATTCTTTATTTGGCTGATTCAAAAGAAATCTTTGAAGAGCAACTGAATTCGTAAGATTTCATAATTCAAAATCTTGGGAAATCTTACAAAAAATTCTTACAGGATTTCAGTACCAGCAAACACAATCTCCAAATTTGACCTATGTCTTGTGTCTAAAAATTTCATCTAGTAAAACACACTCACCAGGTTTTCACATGGGATGTAAAAGAGGGTGTGATCAGCCATCCTTTATTTATTTAAGTGACGCTGGTATGATCTAAGTACTAGAATAATATTTTATTAGGTTTTTTTCTATTGCCTTGACAGTAAATAACATCTTTGGTTGCCCTGCAGCACAAAGAACTTAAACAGATATAAGTCCTGTTCTCTGATTTCCCTTTACAGATGTATTAGCTCTCTTCAGAGCAAGCTGCTGGCACCCTGGGAAAGCAGATGCACTTAAGACAAATAGAAAGCAAAGACCATGAAAGAGATGAAAGGTAGACAAAACCATGACTGCAGTTCACACCATGATCCAGTCAGGAGATGTAGGTGAGTACAAGCAGAAGAATAAATCTCATCCTGAAAATGACATGAAGTATTTCGACTCCCATTCTCCTCAAAGCAGGAGTACATCACTTACTGTACCTTTGGTTCCACATGTTCTATTGAGTCACTGTGGAAAGTGCTGATATAGAAAGTGTCTTCTTTAGGTTTCAGTTAATGTTCAGAGCAGTGGTCTACAGCCTCAGGTGGATACCACTCTGTCAGATTCATGTTTATGGTTATCTCTGTACCCTACACATCATAACATACATTTTAGATTTTATACTGTAGCACATTTTGTGACTAAAACATGTGATCTACAGCATTCTCTGAGACTTACAGTGAAGCAGGAAGACCAAGGAAAACTCTGTCATCAAGTTAAAATGGACTTTTAAAGATGACCTTCAACTCTTTTTGTCACTATCAGACCATGCAATATAGGAAAAAGAGCTGCTGCAAAAGACTCCAAGGCCACCACAGACAGCTAGACAGCTCTGCATAACATCTCCATGTGCTCATTCATTTGCACCGACATCATCCACAAAGACAAAATCAGGACTGCAGCTTTCTGCTCCATACGGTACAAAAGGCTGGGCAGATACCTGAGAAAATTGCCAGTCTTACAGATTGTAAAGACAAAGAATTCACTCTGTTGTCTGGTGCCTGTACACAATTTTAATGATTTCATTCAGATTTTGAACAAGTACAGAGGTCTGTTTGGATAGAGATCTTTGCAAACAGACATCTAACAGTAAAAGCAGGAACCACATGGGGCTGTGACACTAAATAGAAAGGGATGGTGTCAATAAAAGGAACAATATGGCTATACAGGCTAACTGTGAGTACCACCATTATCTGAATATCTTCAGATTAATTTTCCTTCTATAATTTTAAGAAATAACCCACCCTAATCAGGTAGTTACCTATTATTACCTAATAATTATACCTATTATTACCTAATAATATTATTACCTATTATTACCTATTAATCTGAATGTTCTGAGTATAGTATGTTAAATTATGTGTTTTAAGAATGAATCAACCTGACACACCTCTCTAAAATGGATACTTTTCAAAATGAATGGGAAAAGAGCAACAATAAATACTGACATTTAAAAAAAATACATAAATAAGTGAAGGGAGGAGAGGCAGTGAGACTTTCAGTTTTTGGAGCCTTCAAAAAATCACCTATGCATCTCACCAGTAAACCACATTATAACCTCAATTGTCAATCAAAATTGCTTTTGACAGTACAATATGGCTTTCTAATCTATTATTTAGATAAGCAAATGACTACCTGTTATGATGGCAAAGATGACAGAAATCATGCCTTCAAAACACCATCCCTTTTACTAAAGTGAGTTTTAACACACACACACACACAATGAGTCTTACACATGCTGTCTGGAGAGAGACGAATAGACAAATAAATTTATCATTGTTTCAATGAGAAAAATGTACACAGAGGACTCAGTTCTCACCTCTTTTCTACTTCTGCCACTGCAGTGACTTTAATAGCGCTGTAGAAGCACAACTATGTATGCTGTAGCCCAGTGCTTCTTCAACAGACACAGCTGTCTCCTCCGCAGCGGTGCCTCTGAGCTCCCGGGCAGCAAATTGTCTTTGGTTCCATATTCCCAGGTGTGCATATTCCACCACTGCTCTTGACTGTTTCAGTGAAGAAAAGGCACGCAATACTTCACACAGCTTACAATGTATTCCTCTTCCAATACTGTTCTACCTCCGCCTTCCCATGTAAGGCTTTCTAGCTTCAAGTACAACCCATTCTGGGAGTCAGTGCTGCAGAGATGTCTGAGCTGACTGTCTGCCTCCCATTCTGACTACAGGCAGTATCAGATCCTTTTCAGTCAGGGCATCTGTCCAGTTTGGCAACCTGTCAGTATCGTCATTCAGCACACCACAGATATGTCCATTAGCATTGTACTGATGCAATGTCACCTTCGTTACTAGAAGGGTTAGGAGCCTCACAGGAATATAGCTGCTATTACACTGAATGCTAACCAAAGCATACCTCATCAGTCTTTCTTAAAGGCAAGCTTCACAGATAACTTTAATAGTAAAAGTCAACACATAATTAAAGATCATAGAATCATAGAATTATAGAATTGTTTAGGTTAGAAAAGACCTTTAAGATCATCAGGTCCACCGTTAACCTAGCACTGCAAAGTCCACCACTAAACCATGTCCTCAAGCACTACATCTACACGTCTTTTAAATACCTCCAGGGATGGGGACTCAACCACTTCCCTGGGCAGCCTGTTCCAGTGCTTGACAACACTTTCAGTGAAGAAGTTTTTCCTAATATCCAACCTAAACCTCCCCTGGTGCAACTTGAGGCCATTTCCTCTTGTCCTATCGCTTGTTACTTGGGAGAAGAGACCGACCCCCACCTCGCTGCAACCTCCTTTCAGGTAGTTGTAGAGAGCTATAAGGTCTCCCCTCAGCCTCCTTTTCTCTGGGCTAAACAACCCCAGCTCCCTCAGCCACTCCTCATATGACCTGTTCTCTAGACCCTTCACCAGCTTCACTGTCCTTCTCTGGACACGCTCCAGCACCTCAATGTCCTTCTTGTAGTGAGGGGCCAAACCTGAACACAGTATTTGAGGTGCGGCCTCACCAGTGCCGAGTACAGGGGCACTATCACCTCCCTGGTCCTGCTGGCCACACTATTTCTGATACAAGCCAGGATGCTATTGGCCTTCTTGGCCACCTGGACACACTGTTGGCTCACATTCAGCTGGTTGTCGGCCAACACCCGCAGGTCCTTTTCCGCTGGGCAGCTCTCCAGCCACTCTTCCCCAATCCTGTAGCATTGCCTGGGGTTGTTGTGACCCAAGTGCAGGACCCGACACTGAGCCTTGTTGAACCTCATACAATTGGCCTCGGCCCATTGATCTGGCCTGTCCAGATCCCTCTCTAGAGCCTTCCTACCCTCCAGCAGATCAACACTCCCACCCAACTTGGTGTCATCTGCAAACTTACTGAGGGTGCACTTGATCCCCTCGTCCAGATCATTGATAAAGATATTAAACAGAACTGTCCCCAGTCCTGAGCCCTGGGGAACACCACTTGTGACTGGCCACCAACTGGATTTAACTCTGTTCACCACAACTCTTTGGGCCCGGCCATCTGGCCAGTTTTTTACCCAGCGAAGAGTATACTCGTCCAAGCCATGAGCAGCCAGTTTCTCCAGGGGAATGCTGTGGGAAACCTTGTCAAAGGCCTTACTAAAGTCCAGGTAGACAACATCCACAGCCTTAGACACAGATAAACAGAACTGAAATTGTGTCATTTCAGTAAAATCCTGGAGCTGGTGGCATGTAAGAATATGGTTACTAGTACTGAAGAAAGATGCCAGGGGCTAAGAAATAGAGTAAGATCCATCTGGCTATGCAGTGATCAGATGGGGAGCTGTACAACACCTGGTAAGTCTAGTGCAATTTCTGCCAGTAGCACCACCCTGGCATCACTAGACATAAGGTATCTTCTCCCAAGTTGATCTTATCAGAGCCTGTATTTCTGATATTGACTCATCTGCTGAACAATCTAACTTAGCAGCAAGGACTTAGACAGCCAGAGATTGTCTAATACAGGCTTGTTGTCTGTTCAGGCCTATGAGGTGCAACAGGCTGTGAAGGCAGAAGAAAATTCAGCTTTTACCCACCCCATTGAGGACCTACCAAACCTAAATGATAGAAAAAAAAGGCTAAAAGCTGTAAATCCTTATTGGCAATATGAGCTATATTAATCATATTGGTAGATCTATCAAAATAATAGCAGTTGCACAAAGTTCCTCGGCACTTCAGAAAATACCAAACATTTATTTGGGTGCCTAAATTTGAATTCTTCAGAAGCGATTCCTCTCATGGACAAAAGCTAATGGGACAACCCAGGACTCAAATCATTACCGAAGTCTGCTCCAGTTCTCACCTCTCAAATCGCTTTCCCTCTTGATGTAATTGTCTGAAGTACACGAGCTAGGAAAATGAAATACATAGTAATATTCAGCAGCATTTCACCTGAGCACAATGTACATTGTTGAATTGCATGGTTGTTTTAAGGAAGAACTTAATTTCAGAAGCTCTTTCCTAGTAGAAGACACAGTATCACCTGATATAAATCTCCAAAACTCCACTCATTATGTAGATTACTTAATACAGATGTCTAATAACTGTTTGAAAATTCCCTTGTTTACTAGTCTATGCAAGCCTCAATTCACATGTCTAACTGTATCCCTATTAAGGAAAAGTACTTAAGCATGTGTTTAATTCCCAAAGTCCCAGGCTCAAATGCTTTCCGCAGTAGAGTTGTTGTAACTGTGATTGTCTAAAGAGACTGTTTCCAGAGCAGGGGTGTTTTTTCTGAATTAAGGCCACAGCTCATTTTAGAAATATGCGCCTGTCTTACCGAAATAAATGGCACACTGTTATGCTCCCATACCTGGGTGAAGTGAATAGGCTTCAGCAGTGCAGTTTACCGACTGTGTTTACTCCTCACAACAACAGTTGTGACAAGGAATCATTAATGAATTAAGAATCTTTGGCTTTTCCATGTCATCTTCAGTCTTAATTGCATGATTTTGAAATGGGAAAAAAAGTCTACATTTTGTAGCTGTCAGACTTCTGGGGATTTCCATGATTCTGGGAAGAAGTACAATTTTATGGAGCTGCACTAGTCATTGTTAATTTAAAATGAATATAAAAACATATTTTAGAGCTAAATTACCTTTTTCAGAACAAGTGTTGCATCATTTTCTAACCATAATTTATGTGATTCCAGATTGCAGGTCGGGGACCTAGAAGCCAATTTTTTTTAACTTACAGTAAAAATTTCTGCATTAACAGCATAGTTTCTGTTCATCAGAGTTCTAATTTCCATTGGTTTTTTTGGTTTTCAGCTCTATAAATCCTAAATGTGCCTTTCATTTAATTTTTCCACACTTTAAGTACATCTGTTCAACATTTGGTTCATGAAATACTAGGAAGTATGCTCTAAAGAAATATTCGCTTTACTTGTCAGCCTACAAAGAAAATGCAACAAATCTGTACTAAAGTTTTTCTTTTCAGTAGCTCACACTTAACCAGCTAACTCCCACACTTACTAAAAACACATTCATGATTTAATTGGCATGAGGATAGTTCTATGCTGAAAACATTTATTAAAATATAGATTGCAGTTGCTAACTCTTAGAGTCATAAAAGGCAATAAAACAATATTATAATGACTTTAATCTATCTTATGGCAAGGCATGTCAGGTTAGAAATTATTTGAATAGAAATTGTGCTCTCTTTTACAGGCTCTCTCATTAGCTACCTCTTGCTCTTTGCAACACCTGTAAACAAGCTCTATAGTGGCAGGATGGTGTTCCTACCTATTTAAAAGAGATCTCCCCCTTTTTTAAAATAAAAAAAACCTCTCTCTTGTAAATAGTGATTAAAAAAACATTAAACAAAGAACTAAACTTATCACTGTCATTTTGTTCTTCTAAAACCCAGAAAATAGCAGGGCAGATGTGGTAAATACTGGTGGAAACCATGCTAGTTTGGATGAATAAGAATGCAAAATAGCAATAAATACATTGTATAGACTTCATAACACAAATCATGTCAGCTCCTCAGTGATCTGCTCCAAGTTGCACAAAAAAAAAAGAAAAAGAAAAAGAATTTTAACATGTACTGGTCTAAGTTCTGATTTCACGTGAGTATGACATCAGTATAAGTTTTAGGGGAGCTGCTTCTCCAGTTACATGATGGAATAGCAAAGTTCAGTACCTGGCCAAGGCACTGACTTTTCTGCAGGCTGACATAAAAATATGCAAGGGTACAAAAACTGCAGACCATACCTTTGCATACCAGCCAGGCCAGTAATACCTGCTGACCAACAGAATACAGAAAAGTTTTCCCTATAAAGCTTCTATACCTTTGTTAAGGCTAAATTGTAAGGCTTCTTAGATCGAAACAATAGCAACACCTCCAAGTAGAAACTGCCTGCTAGCTGCAAGAGCCACTGAACTTCTCAGATCACTTCACTACTTGTCAGAGAGTGAAATAAACACAACTGCAAGTCTCCTCCACCAACCTCTTCTTTCTCAGAGCACAGTGTCTTCTGGTCCCAGGCTGACTGACTACATCCCTGGGCCTTAGAAAAATTAAGATGAGGGGAAAATAGAACTGTGGATCTACTTGAAGTCTCATGCAGACTTTTCAAAGGACTGTACTTACCCAGGTGCCAGACCCCAGCCTAAGACCACAGGTTTTGTCCTGACAGGCTGAGACTGCAAGATATCAGAGGAAGCTAGAGCACCTACCCATAAAACAAGACAGAAATCCCATCTTCTCTGGAGGAACAACTGTAACCTGAAGCTGCCTGCTCTGCAGTCTGAAGGTACAGATCGCACTAGTGAACAGTTTATAGCCCTTTCTTGTGTGTGACCTCTCTCCTGAGTCAATGTTCTATGTTTCATTTGTAGTGACTTGCAAGTAGTGGAAAATAGGGAACTATAGATTAGAAATTTTCCCAAGGATCTCCATAACAATTTGCTTCGAGACAACTGGATTCATTGCCTTTACATTCCTCTGCAGAGAAAAGTCTCTCTCTTCAGTCACCCCCCTGCAGGAGGCCAAGGAAAGGCTGGTTATTACAAATAAATAAGAGAGCATGGGATCTTATCAAGCTTGCAGTACTTTCATCTTAGCTCTTTTAACGATGGGTATATTATTTCCCAGGAGCTTCCATATGTAAGGGATGACTGGATCCCTTCTGAAAGACAGAAATGCACAGAATAAATTCTGCTCTCCTTTCTAATATGGTACATTAAGTACTATCCAGTGAAATGGTTCTGTTACCAAGTTCTAAGATACCTTCTCTGGTTATATCCTGTACCACTAGACACTGCTGCTTGCTTACTGGAAAACATGAACCTCACCAAGAAAACTAAAAAGAATGGCTATATGAGTACTTAGGGAAACACCATTCCCTTATTTAACAGTCCTGTATGTACTTTTCTTGATAGGAATAAAAAAAACCAACAAACCAAACCCTTTCAGTTACGCCATTCTAACATCATATAAAAATATTTAATTTTTCCCTCCTGGATGCAAAGCTGTGGTAACTGTATGTTTTTCTTTATTTTGATGTGCGTGTGCAACTGCTTAGAGTAGTAACAGTGCCTGCTTCAAGCCTGTTATTTAAAACTGCCTGCTTCCAGCATCTATCAGAAGTGGAAAGCACCAAATTGAATTCGAGTAATTCCTGCAGAGGGATTACTCAGAATTCCATCGGACTGTGACTGCTTGTCCAAAAGGTGGGTTCTGGGCATCAAGATTTATTTTCTTCTTTGGATTTGGCAACATCATACACTCAACAGATTGATAATTTTCCCTGATCTCCTTTTCCAGTTTTTTTGGCTTCTCAGGGTCCCTTATTAAAAGTACTCTATCCATTTATTAACTTATAAAAATCAGGATTGTTTTTGGATAGAACTGGTAAAAAGTGCTGGAAAGTTGGTAATCTGAACTCCCTAAGTGAAATAAAATTTTCAGACAGATATTGCTGTTATGGGAGATAATAAGGAGAATGGTTTAGATATGAAGTTATTTTTATTTTCATAATATGCCACCAGGCGCTGTACGCTCTGTATCATGGGGTAGTCTGTTACTGAAGTCACCCTTGGGAGGTAATGACGAAGAAAACCCTAAAAGATTCAAAGAAACTGTTCTGGAGGGGTTCCACAAAGGCTCAGGAGTCTATTCATCTGTCTCCTATTCAAAATATCTTTTTATTCTATCCCCAAAAGGTAATGCTACTGGCTCACTCCCTCAAATAGCTCATCCACTCAGCTACTTTATAAGCACAACTGGCCTTATATGCATTAAGGCCTAGAGAAAACGGTTTCTCTATCTTTTCTCATCACACACTCTATGCATCTGCTTGGCCCCTTAGTCTATTTATATTCTTAACAAATCCCAGAATTGTTTGTACTGGCTGACGTACCACATCGTAGAAGAGCAGTAAAAGCTGACACACCACCACACCCCCTGCCCAAAGAAAAAAAAAAGGAAAAAATTAGGGCCTATCTCAGATCCATGGTTGCCTGCTCGCATGAGCCCCAGTAGAAATACTGACTTGCTTCTGAAAAAGGGAGCCATATGGGCAAACACACCACAATCTAGAACCTATTTAGGACTGCTCAGCTGCCCTGACTGTTCTCTGAAGAAATGTTTCTGGATGGTATGTTGTCCTAAGCAGCTCCTACTGAACTTCCATCTGATGTTATTTCTGCCCAAGAGTTCTTTTCCCTGCATCCGTTCCTTCCTGGTGCCATCTACAGAAGCAAGGTCACCTAGGTGGGAGGTCCATTTAATTTATTATTCAAACATTTAGAACGGTACAGGTTCAGTTTAGATATTTGGTGAGCCAACAGTCACACCACTTTATTGAAAGTAAAAACATTTTAATAGTCAATATTTAGCCCCACGAAATGTAATCCCAGTAATTTTTCAGTGTTCCTTATTGCTTTAATTTTCTGTTACCATTTAGCCCCTGATACTAAAGGTTTCTGGATTACAAATTACCTGAAAACCACAACATTTAATGACATTAGATTAAACTTACTAGATTTTTTTTCCCTTGCAAAGCTAAACATAATATAAATTGTTTTTAAAAAATTTTATTGCACATTTTATGCTTTGAGAAGCACTGAAGGTACATGGTTTCCACCAAGCACACGTGACTTAGAGGAATAAAAGCTGCAGTTAGGCTTGTAAAAAGCATATTATTTTTAAAGCCCTAACCCAATGTAGCGGAAAAGTCTTGTATGTCTTTACCTCTTTTATAGGAGAATATTAAGTGCAACCCCAACCCTTTATAACAATGTATCATCTGTTTCAAATTGGAAGGAAATCAACTCTCTAATATGGTAAAATAACATACAAGTTAATTTTCTAATTGAACTCTCTGGTCTTGGACTGCTTGCAATAAACCTTGACAATCTGAGACCTAGGCAAGCTCTGGTATTTTGGAGAGAGGATTGAATGTTACTAATTATATATAGTTGACTATTTCCACCAGTATAAAGGAAGAGCAGTTGCCTGCATAGTCAACATTCAGTGCAAAAAAAAAAAAAAAAACCACACACTAATACCATATTATCATTGAGAACTGAAATCCACAATATTCAGGAAATTCTGAGCCCTGTTTCTCATAGGGATTACAGCTCAGCATCCTCCTCCCATGCAGTATCTCCAACCAACTACATACTCATCATTAGCATATGCATAGGACAGGACTTTTCAGACACATGTAGCCTTTGGGTTTTTTTCCCCCCAGACAGTGTTAGTGACAAACCAAAAAGGAATTCAAGTGCTTGTGAGCCAATGAGATTTTGAATGACATTCTGGAAAGGAAAACTTCCGCAACAGTAGTTTTAGTTGTAGGGTTGTATTACAGCTAATCAAAGCCCATTCTCCTGAGCAATGAGGACATGCATGGTACTGTCCCCTGTCCTTGACTGCTTTATTACAAATTACTATTATGAAGTATGTGCACTGCATTGCAATGTGCAGTGCACAAACACTATGCACAAACACCAGACACCATACAGCTTACGAGGTTTGAAGTCCCCATTTTCAGAGATGTTGACACTCCAAAGATAAAGGTTGCAGGCACTCAGCATATCTAACAAATAAGACTGTGGTATTCAAGGTATATGAGGAGGAAGAAAATGATATTCCTTGCTGAAAGACCATCCCATCTCCACTCAACAGCCATCCAAGGTGTAAACCACATGACCTCACCTGATGCTCTCCTGTATGCATTATAACATCTCTTCAAGAGAGAGCTGCCAGCAGAAACAACGCTGGCAAGCCATATCATGAAGGTAACATGCAATTAATCCTAACTGCTGATTGGTTTTCAAGCACATATGAAAATGAAGTTCAGTTAGAAGGAGGGAAACCATATTCAAATAGTTACACAGGAAAAAATAATACAGGAATGCATGTGTGTGAATTACGGTATCTTATGTAGAGCTGAAAAAAAAATTTTTTTCCTCTAGCCACTAGAGGAAAGGCCTCTAGTCTGATAGACAGTGGCCAAGTACACTGTTACCACTTACAAGTCCCCCAGTTAACAGGAAAGGTCTCATTAATATTGTGTATATATATTGGCTCACATTGGGCTTACTCTAGCCCAAATTTAGAAGAGAAGATTTTTTTCCCTGAGATCAGTGATCTTTGGTTACATCATGGCCAAGGCTTACTCCCATTTTCCGTTCCAGCATCAATCTAACAAATCCAGCCTTCAATGGTGGGTTTAAACAAGCTTGAACCATGAGAAGAATGTCTTTATTAAAATATGAATATGTAGGCTTGTAGTCTGTGCAACTTGGTTTTCCAAAACAAAATTTATTTTTTCTCTACAAAAATGAGACAGTCCCAGAACTAGTCCAAAAAAAATATGAAAAGGTTCACTGATACAGCTGGTAATCTGCTCCATTCTTCTGAAGTGCCTATTGTGGTAAAAAACCACTACCTACATTTTGCAAAAGATGTAGACAAAATTTATTTCTTTTTCATCCAAATAAGGGAAAAAACAGGGGGGGTTTTGCATGGAAAAAGAAAATCTTCCTGCTAAGTTATCTTCTTAGAATAGGTCTCCTGAAACCATCTTAATTTCTTGCATAGCTATGTAAAAATGAAATATGGTTTTAGTTGGACAGGCAAGTAGAAATATTCTTTAAAAGTGAAAAGAAGAAAAAGATTCTTTCTTAGCACTCTGCCCTGCTGAATGCAACTGACTCATAAGTTCACACAGTAGATGGCAAAATTAATAGTCAAGATAGTCCAGGCTGAGGCTTGAAATGCATAGAGGAGAATTAATCCACAGTGGCAGCTTCGGAAACAAGGTGTGTGGGAGAAAGTGGACATCTGACACACGTATAAATGATTTCTGTGAGCAGGTACTGACCTACACTATGCGCCTCTTCATTTGCCCATGCAGAGATTTGTACCTCTAAGTCAATGAGGCTATTCATGAGTTAATTTTCCAGGTCTTCACTCATTTGTTCTCCCCTCTCAGTCACAGTTTACCACTGGGATTTATTTACTAGGCATTGAGAGATATACTCAGCTTGCAAGCAAATAGCATAAGGCATTTAAGCAGCTCTAATACACATGCTGTAGGAGAAAAAATTAATAGGTGAGAAACAACTCCAGCCAAATTGGGCTTTAAAGCCCTTCCCCTTTGAAAGCTGTGGCTTCTAATACCTGGTCACAAGTGCAAAAACGTCCCCAACATTTTAATATAGCAGAGTTCAACTTGAGCCAGGAGGACCAGCTGGGTAACTTTTCAAGGTCTCTTCCAAAATTACTCTCTATGACCCTTTGAAACAACAGACTTGGAGTTCAGCTGAGTGATGTTCTCATATCTTTAAAACAGTTCTCGACTGAAAAAGAAAAGTTAGCCAGGAAAGTCTAAGGACTCATACATAGTTCAATCCCTGTCAAAACAGAGAAGGCAGAAAAATATAGAAGCAACTCAATTGAAGAAACGAGGCAGAAGGGCTGCATAACCTCACTAACTCTCAAGCAACTTCTGTCCTGCTGGTGGAGTTTACTAAACCTTCCTCTGCTGAACCTGCACACATACTGGCTGAGCACAGTGTATGGACCTGGCAAACATGCATGATCAAGATAGCCTCAAATGAGCAGTGTTCTATCATCCACGGATAACTCCCTAACAGAAATCCATACATTTGTTTCTTTCTCCTTCCCCTCTCTGGAACTTCACATCATAAAATTCAACACCACAAATCATGACAGGGTTCTCCCCTAAAAACTCAGAAGTGTCTCTGTTAACTCAAGTCTGATGCAGATGGATAGGACAGTGAGAGTACTGTACTGATGTCTTTACTAAAAAAAAAATAGGTAATTGTAGACTACTACTGCCAACCCATTATTCTTAACTACCAACACAAGCAGCATTGCTGTTTTGCAGAATAGTCAACAGTATTGCCACAGCCCCTCTAAAAAAACAAACCCACACCACACTTACAGAAAACATGGGAGTACAAATATTAAAGTGCTGTGCTGAAGAACTTAAAACCCATTTGCATCATATCATTTGTAGACTTACGGTTTTCGCCAGACCCATAAAAGGGCTCGGGGTGCTCAGAAAGAAAGATCTTCTTTCCAAAGCCAGAAACTTCCTCAAGTTACAGAGAAACCACAGAAACACCTGTTCTAATATCCTCTGAAAAGGCACCTAAGCCAACCTCTGTTATGTTGTTATAAGGGTAATTTTGTTTCCAGTACCAGACCTTGACCATCACAAGAGACAGGTGTGCAGATGAAGTTATTACTGTCCTCTGCAGCTTTTCTCTGAGAGGAGCATGATGGTCCACAGAAAGATACACAGTCAATTTGGTTGTTCATCTTCAAGCAGCAGCACACTGGATTACTAGTCCACTGGCTCTAAATTAACAATCCTTTTACATCTTGTAATCATCAACACAGCCCTAAGAAAGCTGCAGAGCTAAATTTAGCAGAGCAAAACCATCAGAAACAGTAATTACTCAAAAGTAGGGAACATTGGTAGAACTGTATAGTTGAAAGAAGAAAGAAAATAAAGTGCTATATGGCTTAACATACTGACCAGCCGGAAAACAAATGTCTTTCTAATTAAGCATTATAGTCTGGGATGTCATTTATCTCTGCATGAAGATATTTCTTCTTTTTAACAGGAGAAATCAAATCTGATCCTGCAATACTCATGGCTGAAAATGCAGATAAAGTTGGGTTGTGCCAAACTGAAAGGACAAAACAGTCTAGGTGCAGAGCCAACTGTAATGCATACCAGTCACGACCTTCAGTGAAGAAATGCCGCAGTTCAAGAGATCAACTAGAGTTTAAAATTTTATTGCATGAGATTTTCTTTAAAAGCCCTGTTTGACTTTATGATTTTTCTTCAGTGACAATCTTAATATCTGTACTAAGACTGCTGTAGCAATAACCATATACAGAAAAGTGAATTTTGAATGTGCTTTCAATGAAAAGCAATTTACAAGGCATCTTGGGGCGAATCTTCAGTGAGCTGTACAGGGTATTAACCACCTGACTTGCATTAGCATCAATAAGAAACGGCAGTTAAATCTCTGCACACTGAGCTAAAAATCTATCTGCTTGTATTGAATCATCCCATTTTAAATATGACTTCATAACAAAAAAAATGCTGTTACTGGAAATATGAAAGCGTGCAGTAGTTGCAAGTGATCTGAACTGAGAGGATCTTGTACCTACTTTGCATATTACATATGTGTGGATAAAGAAGTGTGCTTAGATTAATGTTCAACAGTGGCAGGCCCAAATATCTGTCATTAGTAACCTCCACTGTTTACATACTCTGCGAGAATATTCATATAAATAATTTTTGACTATGCAGCAGACCCCAGACAGGGCTAAAGGTACCCCTGGTTGTTGTAGCTGGTATTCTGCAGTGACACCTCATTTATTCTAGAAGAGCACGACTGCACTTTCTGCAACTCAAAACCATGTTCAGACTACCCTTTTCAAAGCTGAACCACAAACAATATTTGCAAGCTATGGGTATTTTATAAAAAAGTAGAATTAAAATGTGGAGAGCCCATGTCTCCTGATGTGACTATTTTTTCATATTGTAATAGACAAGTAAAACTCATAAAATCAATATTTAAAAGCCAATATATAACCAAAACTTTAGAGCCAGAATCACAGCACTTATTTTCCAGTAAAAAGTTAGGTTTGAATTTCAGCCGTTAGAGGAAGTGGGCAAATATGTTACTCCAACATCATGTGTTTCTACCCAGATTAGGTATTCTCTAGAGTCAGGATGGTCAAATGGAAGGTCTTGAACTTCTGTACACATATTCACCACTGAACTCTCTCCAATTCACATCTCAAGTAGAACATGGGACAAGTGATTCTCCCCTTTTAACAGTGTTGGAGATACACAAAATATTGAGGTTAGATTATCCTAAGGAGTTTGTGACTTTCTTAATTGATAGATGACCTCAGTCACTGAGGGACTCAAAATTAGCACATTTTGAACTGAAATCCAATCAGCACATTGAAGGAACTGTTAGCATATCATTCCTGGTGATGAATCCAGACTTTGTAAAATACCCTCAATTAGTAACTTTCATTCTCAAAAATATCTTCATATCTTTCTGCCACAGCCTCCATCTATCTGCCTAGACTTCAAAGGACAAAGATGTACAACAAAATCAAAGAGGAAAAAGTTATTGTTAAGGTTAGATTTTTCTGTGGTTTATGTTTACTTCTCTTTTTAGTTTGGAATAGGAAATAAATTCTGACCTTTGTGATCAGCTCATATGATTATTGCTCATTTGCATGGAGGAATAGGAGAGGTCTGGAATATCCCAAACAGGGCAAAAAGGGATTGAAAAGGATTAATAGGAACATATATTGAAGGTATATGGAGAAGAACAACTCCATTGACTTCAAAGCACAGTTGATCAAGTCGATACAAGAAAAAAATGCTTAGGAAAACTGAAAACAGCTCATGAAAAACCAGTTCTGCTATTGCTCTGCACATCCCAGCCATTCTGCAACTTGACTGTTCTACCTGCCTATAATAATGAATTAACTGTATTTCTACTTTTTGGCAACAACGTGTGTTGCACATACAGTTATAGCAGGAGCAAAAAAGAAACGTGATCCCCAACCTCCGTACATGTGCAATGCTATTTAAAGAGCCAAAGTCATTCTTCCATTTCTTCTGTTGCATATTTATATTATGATAAATATGTGAACATTTATGTATACTATAACAATGTAACGCCCTCATCTTCTTGCTTCTCACCACTTGAACACAAGAAACATCTTTGTCTGTAGGCTGAGATGCAGTACCCAGCTGGGTATAATTCCATCCAATAGAGGGCCAAGGTAGAAGCATACAGAACGCTCCTTACACACCACACATTATTCAGTGCTAACTTAAATAAAACTCTTTTTTCCTGCTCTCAGTTCTGTGAGAGTGAAAGACAGGATTCTCCAAATAAAACAAGGCAAAGGTGAAGAGAAATGAAAGTATGCTTGTTTTATCCAACTATTAGGACATTCCAGCATGTAGCTCCCAAAGACCCATGTTACAAACTCCTACAACCTTGCCCCCTTCAGCAATGCTCTTTTAATGTCTCCTGAGCCTTGACTACAGCACCCCACAGTGGATGACTGCAAGGAAACCAGGACGTAGAGGTGGCAAACTGAAGATGTAATCTCTTTTCCACCCAGTGTTTTTTCTTGCATCAACACTGTGCCCCCAAGGAGATGACAAACTTTTCTGGTTATATTTTACTTCCGTTAAAACTTGACAGCCATGCACAGTGTGATTGCAGTACCTCACAATATGGAGAAGACCAAGTAGCTTGCTACTGCTCTGATCATGCTGAAGACAGAGATCAGAGTGAAACAGGAATTTGAAGGCACTGTGCACCTTCTGCCTGAAAAAATAGTTTCACAAATGCAGCATGCAGCTTGCCCAGTATTAAAAAATGTGGACTCACCACCTTGTAACACTGAACATATGTATATAAACAAGTCATTAAAAGGAGCTATCTAAACAATGACATCACATTAATATATCCTGCTCCCACTGAATTGATGAGAATTATAAATTAATCAATCATCACTGCATGGTATTACTACATTTAGCACATTACCCAAATGGCCAGTTATTACTGAAAATATGTTTATTTTGGTTGACTGAACATGTATACCTGTTTCTCCTATCAAGATATTCATCTGGTGAGTAATTAAAATTAACAACCAATTATCAGAATTATTGTTGGGGACACCACAACTAGACCTTTGTAATGGCTTTAATGAAAGCAACAGCTGCTTTTATAGGTCTTTCTGGCTCCATGTCACACAGAGATTATTGCAATGCAGCTAGAACCAAGTGTGATGCAGTATCCCAGTCAAGCCCCCAAAATGTAAAATGTTACAATTGACTAAAAAGCAAGTGACTCTAAATAATCACCTAGTAAATAACTGTTAAATCCCAGTGCAACCTTCACTGCAATATACCAGATCTGGCATATTGGACTTCAAATACTAATAATTTTAGGGAAACAAAAGCACTTTATTACTTCTTGTAGATGTGTGGGTTTTTTCCTCTTCCCTATGGATTTAAGGCCAACTGAAGTCTCTTACACAACAAAAATAAGTCCTCACATTATACATTCTATTAAAATAAATAGCAGCTAATTAAGTGACAGACAGGACATAGTACTAAATTCCTACTGTGAATGAAAATCCCATACGGCATCAAGCTTTTTGTCACACTTGAGTAAAGCTAACTGTGAGAGAAAGCTCTTGCGTACACCAGCTATGGGTACTCTGCAAGAACAGTTGACGCAGATCAGGAACACCAAGTGGCAACCCCAGGGCAAGAGGTGGCCCACAACCCAGCTCTATTCAGCCTCAACCAGGCCAACCACATGGCAAACATGGCTGCATGTTGCTGTTTGGAGAGGGACAGAAAAGGGAAAGAGTGCGCAGATCGAGTCTGGAAGGTTTCTAAAAGTCAAGTGCATAAACATGGCTGTATCTAGTCTGCCCAAAATACCTCCTTGGGAATACAGTGGCCCCTATACAAAAGCTGGCTATCCCTGCTGTACATAGCCAGTGATGGGTCAGCCAAAAGGCTGTGGGATCTGTGGCAGCATCCCAAAAGTTTTTGAGAATCTACAGCACCAGTTGTGACGTGCTGTGTTACTGCCTTGTGGCCGATCCAAAGTTTTTTGGGTGTGTCGTGGTTTAACCCCAGCTAGCAACTAAGCACCACACAGCCGCTCGCTCACTCCCCCAAGGTGGGATGAGGGAGAGAATTGGAAGGGTAAAAGGGAGAGAACTCATGGGTTGAGATAAGAACAGTTTAATAATTGAAGTAAAATAAAATAGAACAGTTAAAGAGGTAAAGCAAAAGCTGCGCAGTCAAACAAGGCAAAACAAGGAATTAATTCGCTACTTCCCATCGGCAGGCGGGTGTTCAGCCATCCCCAGGAAAGCAGGGCTCCATCATGTGTAACGGTTACTTGGGAAGACAAACGCCATCACACCAGATGTCCCCCCCTTCCTTCTTCTTCCCTCAGCTTATATACTGAGCATGACGCCATATGGTATGGAATAACTCTTTGGCCAGTCTGGGTCAGCGCCCCTGGCTGTGCTCCCTCCCAGCCCCCCCGTGCACCGGGCAGAGCACTGGAAGCTGAAAAGTCCTTGACAAATGTAAGCGCTACTTAGCGACTATTTAGCGGTACTTAGCATCGACATTGTTCTCCTCCTAAACCCAAAACACAGTCCCATACCGGCTACCAAGAAGAAAATTAACTCTATCCCAGCTGAAACCAGGACAGGGTGTAGAAAATTCCAGCCTAAATTTGGGGATGTGGGAATTCACCCACCATTACTTAGCTGTCTGCACAAAATGCTGTGCAAAAATAACAATCCTCAAGCTTTGTTAAGAAAAATCTTAGGGCTTACTACAGGAAAAACTCTATGTACCATCAGCAGGCCCAACCCAATATGCATTTCTGCACTTTAAAAAAGCCAGTTAAGTAGATGACTATCAGATTAAGGCAGCACTCTGCTGGCAGAGGGGAGCAGATTACCCCTTTATATGGTGTTTGCGGAGCCAAACCCAAATCCTTCAGGGAACAGGGATTGGGACTAGGGTTGATAGGTTAGGTAAAGTGGTTATTTTAACCAAATATAAGTTAGTGTGCTAACACAAACCACCTAAATTTCCCTACAAGGGTGGGAAAAACACATATGTTATTTTCAAGGTCCACACTGTAATAATCATTTACCTTCCCCATTTATGTGCAAGTATAAATTCATATGCAGATTTAACATATCTAATATTTGAGGATGAAGACGGGAAGGCAGGGAGGTTAAGAAAGAAATAGATTATGGCTTAGGTATATGAAACAAGGTCAGAAGAGAGTACAAGAGCTGAGATGGCAAGAAGCCAGAAGTTAGGACAGAGCAGACTAGTGACAACCAGCATTTGAACAGGAAGGCACAGTAACCAAAAAAAATCACACACCAAGAAGCAGGCCTGTGCAGACAAAAGGCAAGAATGGGAAGTAGACTTACACAACAGAAACCTGAAATGCAATCAAGAAACATGCTAAAAAATGCAAAGTACCTGGTAGCGTTCCCTTATATACTCAAAGATGGGGCTACCAATCATGGGCTACCACTCATGGGCTACCCCTCAGCCAGGCCCCACCTGGTCACCCTCTGCAAGCCTAGTTGCAGACACTGACTGTTTCCGGCTGTGTATCTGATGGCCTCAGGACAGCTTGCTAGGGGCTGCCAGGGATTAGGTGTTCAGCTGCATGTGAAGATGCAACTGTTGTACTAAGGCCTCCGTCATGACTGGGCTCTCTAGAATCCAAATTATTAATGAATAATGGGAAAGGCCCATAATATTGCTTAATAAAAGAGGTAACGTGTCTGCAATATCTCCTTTTACATGCTGTCAGAATTATAATGGGCAGCAGATCCTTAATTGAGTGGTTTCTTTTTTCTTTCTTTTTTTCCTAGCAGAAATACTATGAGGCAATCCAAAACAATGTTTATTTTAAGCATTCTCACCTGGCAATGAGCCAAATTAATGACACTGAAAATCTCAAAGCAACAAGTCAACAGCCCTAACCATGGTGACCAAGCCTGGGACAATGTTAATTTATTTTAGAGCAAGTACATGTGCTGGAACTCTGGACTCTGACTTTGCTATTAATTTCTGTGACATTGTCTTGCAGTTCCTGCTGCAATCTCATCAGATATGCCCTTTTGTTTTAATCGTTATGATACTTCTTTTTGCCTCTGCTTGACAGTGCATAGTACCTCTACTGTTTATAACTTCCAGCCCCACTCTCAATCTGAAGCAGCTGGAAGTGTCATCAGTTTGATGCTGTGTTAACTTACCGAGATTTCTATATTGTGCATATACACACACAGAGCAGA
Source organism: Theristicus caerulescens (assembly GCA_020745775.1). Taxonomy (NCBI): domain Eukaryota; kingdom Metazoa; phylum Chordata; class Aves; order Pelecaniformes; family Threskiornithidae; genus Theristicus; species Theristicus caerulescens. The sequence continues at coordinate 55,170,423 of CM036564.1, forward strand.
AATGTCAACAATGAATACATTCCCAAGCTATAGTAAAAAACCGCCATGATACACAAGGAATTCCAATGGTACACAGCACATAAAGTAGTGTCTACTACTTTTCTATTTAGAGAGCACACTTTACAGTTACTTAAAATCATGACAGAAGCATATCTGCATTGCAAGGCAAACCCTATAATCTGCCCACTGGGCCAATCCTGTCTGCCCTACTCTCTTTGAACTAGTAAGAGATTCTTGTTAATAAAGGCAGCAGGCAGAAATCCTTCATCTCACATGATCAGTCGTGCTGAAGTTCGTGAGACAATCAGCACAGGCAAGAACTGGGCAGAGTTGGCCCCACTGTGCCTTGTCTGAGATGGTCATACATACGGTGTGTTAGCTAGATCAATAACGTGTTTCATGAGATAAAGATTATTAAAACTCACATCTGAGGTTTTTCAGTATTCTTTGTGGGCTTCAGCCCCTATTTACACCAGTGAAAAGCCAGATTAAGTCCAGTTTATAAGCATGAAAAGATTCTGTTCCTATATGTAAAAGAGCTACAATATGCTAAAAAAGGTCAAAGCAATAATCCTCTGTAGAAAAGAAGAATGCAAACAAATATCAGCTAATCAAGGAACACATGCTGTTTTTCAAAATGCTAATATAAAGATTAATAGCTCTTCTTTGACATCCAAGAGCCTTTGGAAACTCTTCATATTAAAACAGTTTGTAAATCACTTCTAGAGAAAAAGTATTCAGGGAGCCCCGTTTAATCAAATTAACTACTAGGGAACCTTGATAACATTCAATAAAACTGCACGTGCTTAGAATTCTCATCACTGTTCCTAGGATATGTAATTATTTATGCTGCTTTACACCATTTTGCATTGCTGTGGAGCCTTGAGAGAGAATTAGAAACGGTCAAGAAGACTGTTCATTCCCCTTGTGTCTGCTCATCTTGGACCCAGTCCTGGTCCCAGTGAAGTCAAATGATTCCCAATGAATCCCTGGCAAAACTCCCAGAGACTGCAGTAGGAGTAAGAACAGACACATAAGGCCTGATCCAAACCCCACTGAAGTTGATGTAGGACTTTCATTCCTTTCTAATGGGCTTTGGATCAGGCCCCATCCACAAAACATGTTTAGAATCACTGTTTTAAACAAGACATAAGGAGGCACAGAGCAGATTTCTGTCCTGCTTCATGCTACTGACAGAGACTTCTGTGCGGCTTAGGTCGCCCGCTACAAACTGTAGGTGCAGCCTAAGTGACTGGCTTTTTCTTGGTGGAGCCATGAATGAAGTTTGTGTCTAAAACCAAGCATACAAACAGCAACCACAAGGCAGCACAGTGTGGAAGAGAGCTAAGCCCAGACGAGGCATAGCATAAAACCCAGAGCCCACAAGAGGAGTGCTGCCATTTTCTCCTCTCCATTCTGCTACTCTGTGCATTCTCCAGCATCAGGAGCAATGCAAACAGACATAGGAGCCCGTCCAAACTGCATCATGGTCCCCAATCTCTCTAGTATCATTTGCTGGGCAAGGCTTTGACAACGCCCTCCCAAGGTCTACACAAGAGTTAGCCAGAGGAACGTCAGAAAAGGACCTGCTAGCTGTCTGCGCTCTGTGCTGCTTGGACATAGAATATTTATCTCATATCCAACTTGGTGTCTCCCACACATTTCCTCTGCTTTATTTCCCATGACTTCAGGATTCACTCTGTAAATGACACCAAAGTTTAAACTGACATCTTATTTGAGAATATAATTAACAAAAAAAGGTTGCAAATCCTTGAACCTCAGTTGTTCTTAAGAATCACAGAGCTGTGGAGTGCTGAGTTCCCATAAATTTTGCCACTGACTCATTGTAAAGTGTGAGTAGGCCTGTAGCCTCCCCATGACTTTATTTTTCCAACAGTAAAATAGGCATGTTATTACCACATATATCGGGGAATTTTCAAGATGACTTGCAAATTGTTTGAAGTATATAAAGCTCTACTTACAAATGCTAGGTTTCATTCTTTGGACCTAGATCTGGACTGGGATTCTGAAGTCCTGGGACATGTTCATCTCTAGAGTTTTGCTTTGGCCAGGACCAAAACTCAGGACACAGAATTAAAGTTCTGGGTTGCTGGCATCCTGCAAGAGTACATGGAAAAACACAACCAGAAACTCAGAAGAGGGAAAGGTGACAACAATATTTTACCCCATCTGCAATTCCCAGAACTGACATTAAAATATGTAGTCATGTATTCTTTACCAGTACGCACATAATCATTTTGGGGTCTGATGTTCCTCCCACTGAAATACAAGAGAGAAATTATATATCATACATAGTGAAGATTTTGACATCTGATTCCTCCCACATATTTGAATGGGAGGAAGGCATTAAATGCCAAAACCAAAAATAAGCATACAGGACCTATCCCTCAAAACTGTAATTCATTCCAAGGCACGGCACTCATTTTAGTCTTACACTGACCTCCATCCCATACAATGCAAACCCAGTGGTTGTTCTCCAATTAACAAGACAATTTTTGCTATTTCAAATGGTGCATACAAGACTGATGTTCTAGCACAGCTTCTACAAGTGTATGTAGGTTAAAAAAAATCCATTATTTCAATTTCCCTCCAACCCTAATAATTTTTTGGACTTTCTTTTCTTACTACAATTCCTCTTTTCAGGTTTGTATCACAGACAAGCTGAAATCACTGGAGAACCCCAAGTTACAGACAAGCAACTATTAGCAGGGGCCCCTACCATATCTCCAAGTACATGGACACAAAACTATGCATATGAGAGACTGTATGTAATTTATGCCCTGTGTCTGTAATCTACAGGTGGAAATGTTCTTGTTTACACTGTGTAAGTTCCCATCACCACCCTTTAAAACATGCACTCTTTTTTATTACAATAAAAACTTCTCAGGAAGTTCACCCTGTCTTCTGCATGCACACATTTTAACATTAGCATACATGGGCATTATCTTCACCACCAAAAGAGGCTGATGTTTGGCTAACACCTCAATTTGAAGCTGCACTAATCAGTTTTAAGATGCTATTTTTGTTTTTTAGAAAAAAGGAAACAAAGCGTACCACCAGGCTCTATGCCAAAATTCCATCTTCTGCTTCTCCTCCTGCTTTCATTCTGCTTCGATGTTGCAGGAGCCTGACATCTGCTGTGGTGTGCATCTGCTGGACGATACTGTGACATAAACAAAAAACAATATCAGAGCCTCTAGCATGAATCAGGTCCCAGTGCTTCTCAACATCTTAAGGGTAGGGTCTCCTGATCTTAAGCTAAAAACTGTCATGGTCCCTTTACCATTTACAGAAAAGTGAAAAGTAAAACAAAAATAACGTATCCGCAATATGCTTCCATAACAAACTTGTGTGTTTGCTGAGGCTGGCAAAAAACACTCTGAAGAGTAACGATGTGAACAGGAACAAGGAAGTGATGATTTTGTTGGTTTCAACTCCTCTGTCTTATGCGATATTCCCCTTTTCTCCCCCAGGTTTGGAATCACACAGTAAATGCAGAAATACTATGCACGTCAGATATCCCTTCCATTTTGCTCTCATTGCATCAGATCTCAAAAGCTACACAAAACTCACAGGTCAAGATTTAATCAAGAAATCTCCAGGACCTGCAGAAAGCGACAATAACCATGCAGTAGAGGATCTCTATTGGGTCAGCTCTGAGCTGACACACATATTGATATATAACTGCTGTGATGCTGCTAGAGTTTTAACACCGTCTTTCCAAACAAACTTTAGTCCATATTAGCTCTTGGAAGGCTCTCAAAACATGCCATTATTGCAAATTCTGAGTATACAAATTGTGCATCAACTGAATGCACCACTTACAACAGTAGTACCTTTACCATAGAAAGCATCTTATGCAAGAAACAGTTTTGGTGCACCATCGATACCCACTGCCTCTGCTGAAGCTTGAGCAGAATCTGGCTCAAAAGGCCACTGACAGGCACAGTGTAATGCTTTAATTTGAGACAACATATAGAAATGAAGGAGTTTGACAGTGCTGCTAACCTACATGGGAGATGTTCAGTACTTCTAAAAACCAACTCAGACTGACATTGTGACCTAACTATCAACTAAAACAATAAACCTAAGGTACTTGAATTTTAAAATTTAGCTGAAACTTCAAAAAATGGCCTACGCTTGCTCCAATAAAATATATATTTCTGTGCTGTTGAATTATTATTGGGATGACATATTGTTGAATTGCTTGTCTCACCTAAAATGTTGGGTTAAGGCAAACAGTGCAATTTCCCTTAAAGTGTCAAAAAATATCTGTGCCTGGATTGTTTGTCTTGCAAGTTAGAGTTCTGTTAAAGATACTTCCCCATGTCCTCCAAGGCACTTTCAAAATCCAACAAGGTTCTCGAGTACAGATGTTTACAAAGGGATCACTACACCAGCATATGTATTTGTACAAACACATGTTGGCAGTTGGCTTTCTGTATCTGTTCCACATCAGAAGTGGGTGAATTTCTCCACCACAGGGTTAGAATATCTCGCATGAGTAAACTGAACCTCACTGAAGTGGTTTGGGACAGAAGAAATTAAATGAGCAAAGCACTGCACCAAACATGCTCTTTTAGGCTAAATCATACCCACTTCTGGAGCTTTACTATCTGAGAAGAGAAAGATGTGGATTTGGAACATTGCGAAATTTGGAAGAATCTCTCAGAACATGAGTTGGGTTCTGTAACCACAGCCAACATCCTTTAAGCTTCTTTTTAGGAGCAGCTATTGGAGATGTAACCAAAATGTCCCACTAAGAGAACACGTGTCCTTGTCTGAAACCAATACTAGATTTCCAGCACATGCAATGTGTATGTACATGCAACAATAAAATGCAGCTATAGAAAGACATGCCTATAAATTAGTGTAAGAATAATCATTCTGATCACATACATACACAATTCTCAGAGGAAGCGAAGTTGGTCATTATTTATTCTGTCCTTTCACTTTCAGCTGTCTGGATATAAGAAAAGCTCAAACAGTAGCTAATCTTACCAGATGTATGCATCCTAAATCACTAATTACTTTTTTATTTGAAGCTCCCCTCGTCTCTTGCCAGCTTTACACACAAAATAAAACTTTATAAGCAAACAGATATAGCTGCAAAACTAACAGGGGAAAAAAAGTACTGTAAAGCTCTCCAAACAGCAAAAAGTAAAGACATGCGGCAAATCTGTGACATTGCTGGAAATGTATGAAGACTAAAGGGCTGCAAACCAGAAATGAACTGAAGCATGACACAGCCCTAACATCCAACTGAACTTATGCAGTACTGGTAATAAAAGCACAAAGTGCTCTGGGTATTCCCATTTTTCCTCTTTCTTGATGAAAGGTGATATGAGCAGTCTGTCTTCCACCAGGAGATACCTGCCATGGAGACACTAAGATTTCTTTTTCTGGCACACCCCTACTTCCCTCCTTCCCCAATCACTTTCCCAGAGCTCAGGTATACAACTGCTGGTAGCAGAAGTGAAACATTCAATATGCAGAAGATGCGTTCAAATAAAATTCTGCTATAAACTATATTCTATAAATGCATGAGAGTATTCTTTGTCAAATTGAAACCATTCTTCTGGCCATCAAAAGGCACACAAATTCGAAGAATAGATTATTCTTTCCACTGATATTAATCATGTATACCAGACATCACGAGAAAAGGCATGCTCAAGAGATGCTGGAAACCCACACCTGAGGCACCTCAGTTACGATGCAATGGGAACACAAACAGTTCTGTAGGGCAATGAGTCCCTCAAGAGCAGCAGCATTTAAAGAATAAATTTCTTCATTGTATTTGGTCTGTAAGAGATTTAGGTCACTTCATAAACTTAAATAACAATAGTAAGTACTAATTATTTTTACCAGTTGATTTAATATAGGCATGTATTTGCATATTTTTGCATAAACAACTAATGTTTATGATTCTCATCTATAATGTTTACAGTATTTATAACTTAGCTTCTCAGGACCTGGGAAAAAAACATTAACCAAGTAGATCTTACTGTTATGGAGGAAATCAGCAGTATTCTACCCACTTTTCAATCATGAGTTATAAAGTTGCATCACAGGCTAAAATGCAAGTTACTATGAAGCTTGTTGCAGTTTAATTACTTCCTTAGGGATTTCTCTGGCATGGGGAAGTCCCCAAGTGGAATGGGGTTGATCTCCTGCTATTACTGCAAAGGACACAGTAATGGCACGAATGGGGTCAGCAAGCTGCAACATTGGGCCAACTCCCAGATGCTGCGCCTCCTGCCCTGGATCAAGAACCTAGCTGTTCCCGAGCACAGTTAACTGGAAGGTCAAATACAGCCAGCCTTGCAAGATCCCGTCCATTTCATAGAGTTGCCCTGTAGTCAGTCCAAAGGGCTTAGCCCCTTTACAACCCTTTCACTCTTAGCTATTGTTTTCTTCGGGTGGAGGGAGGGGATGGGGGAAAATGTTGGTCAATAATGAACCATCCCTGCAGTAAGAATCCTCTTACTTGCATAAAATACGCTGGTGATTTTGGGGCAAAGCTTCCACACAATTCCATGCACTAATAGATTAAACCCCAATGTTCCAAATAGTTGCTTTGAGTTTGCAATAATTTTCAGCTCAGCTCAACACCTGCCATGAAGTGGTTATCCACCTGACGACATTGGAGCATTATGGCCTGGTAATTTATTTTGATAGGGAGCAAGTGACAAGCCAGAAAAGATTCTATCACATTAATGAAATTACAGTGTGTAACGATCACATTTAACTTGTGATTACAAGCACATTTGATAACCGTGCATTGTAAGACCTCTCAATGGGATGCTGACAATACTGAAAGAAAAGCTATTCTGCTTGCAAATGCAAATATAGGCATACGCAATACAAAAAACAGTAAAAATATCACACTCAGATACAGATCAAGAAGTTGCCAAACTCATTAACCATTTTCTGCATTGCCAGGCTAGGGCAGATCAATCTTCTGCCTCCACTCCAAGTGATTAACCCTTTAGATCCAGTCCCTCTCTTTAACAATTCGTTGGAAACAGTTCAAAAGAGAAACTGCTGCAAGCTCTCACTGTGGAAAAGCCCATGTATTTATATGTTTCTATTTCCCCCTTACTCTTGATGTCTCTTCTACAGCCTGTACACTGTCCCTCCCCTAGAAGGGCAGAACATGTGGCAGAGGGCCAAACCTATTCTTTCTTTCATATCTCACACCTGCTCAGATGCCTCCTTGATGAGATCTAAAGTTGTTTTATCCCTCTTTCAGAATGGATTTTAAATAAGATGTCAGAGGGGAAAGTGAGCTCTAGTTTACAAACCTATCAGCCTACTGCTGGTGAGGCTACTGAGGTTAAGTCAGGTTTTCATTCTCAAGAACGTCTTTGATCTGGTATTACAAATCCATCTAAACATTTTTATTTTCCAACTTAAACATGGCTCTATCTGCAGTGAATAGAGGAAAACACTCACTCAGAAGATACCCTGATGGAGAAATAGTACTTAGTACTTGGTATCTATGGTTATCATATTGAATGATTTCCATTTTACAGATGGGAACATATCTGGCCTAGCTGAGACTGTATGCATCCAAGAGTTTCTAACAACAGTAGAACTATGGATAATATCTCTTCTATTACTTCCATACTAGCCTCCTATCCACTGGACTGTACTACTTATTCTCAGTTTGTGCTGTAAATGCTACCTATTTTTTTTTCATTGAAAAGTCTCTGGCTAATCTCTCTCAGAAAGGCTTTAGCCTGGAGCACTACCTTCTGGGCCTTGCAAGTTTTCTAACCACTCATTGTTAGTGGATCCTAATTTGTCTCTGCCAGGTGTGGGTTCAAGCCTGCTGAAATGGGTAAAGAAGGACCTCAGTCCTTGCAAGTACAATCTGCAAGTCATGTAGCTTTAACCACAGCACGATCTTCCACCAATTTTTTTCTGCACAAAAGACACTTCCATACCAAAGACAGATTTCAGAAGTTTTCCATTTTATAAAAAGCATCATCCCATATCCTTCAGGTCTCCTGAACTGCCTGATAATTGATTGGTCTATGTGGAATACCACCATTTGAATGTCACACATGCATAACCATGAGCTATTAGAAAGAACTAGGGTTTCTAAAACGGGTCAGGCGGCTTCAGTTATTTACCAGTGTAAATTCCTCTCTTCACAACTTATGCTGCAACAACAGTGGAAAGACTTCCAGTAAGAGGATGTAAAAATAAATAAGCCAAAACAAAGACATGTGATGGTATACAAACAAAAATGCATTTCAATTTTTTGTTCCAAAAATAAACATGACATGTATCTCATATTATTTTAAAAAAAAAAATCTTAAAACATCAGTTGTACAAACATACTTTCAATCAAACCTTAAATGGTTTTAATCCTTAGCCAGAACCCTCAATAACTGTTATTGGCTATATCTGTGGACCAAATCCTCTTAGCAAGAATCACAGCCACTCATAGACACACTGAGCTTGCATCTAGTGTTGACTTGGAAAGGTGGGGAGGTGACTCTTACCTGCTCTTCTTTCTTCCTGATCCAGGGCCAAGAGTGGCATGGCAATGCAGTTTGGAAGAGTACTGCTTCCAGTTCACATGCTATTCTTCCAGAGGTGAAGATCAAACTCTATAATCCTAAGACCTTCTTTCTCCAAAAATGTCCTCAGACATTTTTCTAGGACAGCCGTGTTTCTACTTTGTGCTGATCCAAAAGTGATTAAAAAAGCAAATGAAGTTGACTGGGATCAATAGACTTGTTCTAAACTAGTATCTACTCATCATTTAAATGTCCAGTGGTTTTTAACAGAACCTAGAATCGAGACTGCTAAAAGAACAGCAAAAGCCTGCAGAAATAGGCAAGATGCAAATGAATAGACTTTTTAAGACTATTTTTGACACCAGATTTAACATAAAATCTTTTCCTTTTTTTGTTTTAGTTTAGTAGTCATCTGACATCCAGCCAGCCAAGACCAAAATTTTCAGCATGCAACCGAAGAGACTGTGAAGCTGAAAAGGAAAAGGATTCTGTTCCTAAGACAGCTACTTCAAAGAGACTGATACTAGAAAGAATGACTCGAGCGCACCTAATGTCCTAGCTCTTAGTCCTCAACATGAATTCTACTTGCTCCTTAAATGCAACGTGTCTGGCGACTGAACAGTTTTCCCAGTGATCAGTCAACCAAAGCATTAAACCGTCATAAGCAATATGGCCATAATCAGTCCCTGTTTCAGTGTTTTTTTCTGATGTCAGAATAATTTAGATGCCTGGATATCTGAAGCAGCTGTGCCAATGAATACGTGAGCAGAGAAAAACACAGCTGCTTTCCAATTCAGGAACACTGTTCTGGATTTTCTTAAACATCTGGTAAATCAGATGTTCCTTTAAGGCCAAGCGTGATGGGTATCAATAAACTTTTATCTTGCCTTTATGCAGGTGGAGATCAGCCTCACACAAAGTATGAGGGCTTAATGTTGACCCTAGTCAAGCCTCATTGCATGGAAAATACCTGCTTCTACATTAAGGATATACTTGCAAACAATATTACTGCCTCTGAAAAGCAGCAATAATTTACTCATTTAAAGACTGCATTGTACGAGTATAATTATTTCAGTGTAGAAGCGTGTCTGTTATCTTAAAAGGTATCCCACTAAAACTTTTAACATGAATACAGATACATCCTTAAAGCTTATTCCATCAACAACAGTACTAACTGCAGTGACTTTAGTAATACAAACCCATTTCTACCAATAAAACTGCACCTGTACAAAGTGGGAAGGACCTAGCTAAACAAGTCAGAGCAGAACAGTTAGAGAATTTTAAGGAGAGAAAGCTCCCCAGGGATTATTAATGATCCATTCCTGCATGGTTCTGTCCCATAATCATCAGCCCTTTTGACCAGGGATTAACACCCTATCTTCACTGATCGCATTGCAAAATAACCCCATCCATTAATGTAAGTGGGAAATATTACCAGCTCAAGAAGAAAGTTTCTCATTAATTCACAAAGACTTTGGGTCAGGCCTCCATGTTATCCTTTCAACCAGGCTGAAGGAGCCACAAGAGAGTAAGTTTCGTTGTGAAGAGCTGTCTCCATAGCATTAGGGCCAACTAAATGAAAAATACAGTATGTTCTAAAAATGTGCATGATAAATACAGTATAAAACCAATGAAAAAGTAATATTAAACAAATAAGACCTAATAACTGATGTAAACGAAGCCTGAGACTTTCTATATAATGACAGGAAGCTCCAAATAAAGGGTACTGGGTTCATGCCCTTCTAAATCATTACAGTTACCACAGAAAATATCAGCCTCCTTGAGGCTCTTAGGTTAGGGAGATTTATAGTGATAACAATAGCAGTAGTTTATTTGAGACAGTTAATCAAAATTCTAGCACTTATAAGCCCTCTGTGGAAACTACAAATTTAAGAAGTTGAAGACTAAATATTCAAGAGTAAGCTTGCAATCTACACAAGTACAGTAAATTTCAGTTATGTGTTTCATTATACTGGTGCCTTATAGCTTTTAAGGGGTTTACAACTTGGCTGTAATCATCCACTATGGGGTAAAACTTGGCATAAAAAGAACTCTTTTCCATTCTCTCTTCTTAATAGAAAGTTACTCACTCTCTGCTGGTACTGCATTCCTTGCACATGCAACACTGAGCAAGAGGTTTTGGGTGTGCAAGCAAAGCAGGTTAGGGCTCTCATTTTGTGGCTTTTAAAAATATATCTTTCATACACTGAAGCCATATTGCCCCTACCTTCATTTATCTTCCATTAATTTAGCCTTCAATTTGGGTTCATTTGCATGGCAAAAATATGTGCAATTTGTTCATGGACAAAGAGAAATTATACATATAATTATATAAAGCATAACCATGAAGGCCTTATTTTCACCAGAAAAGTCAAATTTCCACCAGGATAACAGGAAAACATGGTGAGGGCATTAAAATTCACCAGTGAAAAAATGTCATCACTTCTGCTTCCCCACACCGTGCCAAAGACTTCCTGCGTGTCCCCCTGAGGAAGAGGTACCTAAAGCATTTCCAACAGAAAAATGGAGTAACAGTAGCTCACCACCTCAGGATCACTCTGAAAATTCACAGCTAAGTTCTTTGACAGTTTGCCAAAAGCCCTAAAGAAGGGAAATAAATACAGTTATATTCAGGTTCTACACTCATTACACCTTGGAGTCAAGAGGGATGCCAGCTTCAGAAGTTCTCATCCTTGTTCTCAGCCGCTCATTCCAGCACCGTAGATTTCAGTGCAGATCCAACGGTTTGTGATGCTGCCCTACAAACCAGATCGCTGAAATGGTACCATCAGAATCTATCTCTGAATTCCTCATTTTCTTTCTAGGAAAAGAATGTGTTAAGTCTGCCATGTCCACAGGTCCACCCACCTTGGACAGAAAGGGGAGCAGAAGCCCTGCAGGCAGCTGCCCTGTTGAAGGAGGCAGTTGAGCCCAGAGGAAGGGGGCTGCATACTCCAAAGTCATCTCTTTTGCCAGGGTGTAGTCAAGGTGAAAAGCCAACACACAACGTTAGCAAAGCACTCTGCAGTCACTGGGTTGCAAACACTGAATAAATCCCCTCAAAGACAGAAAAGCATAAAGATTTATTATTATTATTGTATTTATATAAATAAACACAGGCAGACTCTGGTGGGGATTCAATGCTTAGTTCAGGGTTTTGGGGGAAGGCCCTTTTCCTGGACATAAGGCAAAGGGACAATTATAACTTCTACGTTGGCACATGTATTTGACATATTTGGGGCATACTAATGACATGAAGCTCCAGATCTCCAAGGCAAGCATGCATGTTTGTCCAGACAAGGAGTAGAAAAGAAATGCAAACACCAGTATTCAGACACCATTTAGAAGACAGAGGTGAAGTAACTTTCAACATTCAACTGCATAGGTACTTTGAAACTATAATAAGTTTACTGGCCTCTTTCCTGCTCCATATTATTCCATCCAGTTGTGCCTTAAGTTTTGCCATATGTCCTGAGGGACACAGTCTCTGTCTGTAGACATCTATTCTATCCTGAAAACAAAAAGTGAAAGAAGTCTGATTCCTTTTTTGATTTTACATCTGAATTCTCCAGCTTTGGGTAGTTTCAGTACAAATCAGAATCGTAACACAGGTTTCTATATTTAAAGTTGTCAGATACTTTACAGAGATAGGTCACCTTAAAGGTTGTATTAATTGCTTACAATCTAACATATTGTAGCGACAACTGTTACCTTTGTATAACAGATTCTAATCAAATCAGGGTAAGTGGCAACCCCAGAGAAACAGAATAATTTGACTAAACTTCTCTGTCCAGGTTTAGTCAAGACTCACCAGGTCTCCAAAGTAGGAAAACATAAAGTATAAATGGAATGAAACCCTAAGGGGGTAGAATACAAAACAAAAACTCTTTAGAAAGTTTTTGTTCATTTGTGCTCCATGGTGTATAACCCCAGAGAACCAATAAATGCAGATGGAGCACAAAAAATATGAACTCACCTTAATGTTGCATTTTTTTTTATAACTTCCACTAATCCAAATGTTTGCTTCACAAGTCATGTGTAAGAAAGAGTTTGCATGGTTTATATTCCCAGGATCCCATTATGGTAAAGCTCAAAACCAGTTCACTCAAGTATTAGTAAAACTGAAAGGGAAAAAAAGAGTCCAGATTTTCAGCTGATAATAAATCATTTTATGTCAAGCAAAAAAATCTGACCTCTGCTTTCCCGTGTTACTTATTACAACAAGACTACAGAAATAAATATAGTAAATAGGGTATTAAATAGAAACATAAATTTTGGCCATCTAAGTGTAGATGGCACAACGAAGATACACATCGGATTGCTCACTCTGCCTCTAAACAGCAGAAAGCAGCTGCACTGTCCCCTTACTACACGTTGCTCTCTCTAGCTTTCCGTTGCAAGAGAATTTCATAACCTAAACCAGCTTGGTGTCAGGAAGATTTATTTGGTGTATGCTCCTTTTGTATAATTATTCAATTATTACTCCTATAACGCATAGCATTATCTGGTATAATTCTTCACTACAACAGTGAACCTCCAAAGTAGTTTATGTTTCTTCTTATAATCCTCCCCTCACCCTACCTCCCTGGTGAGATCTGAAAGGAATATTATTCATTCTACAGATAGAAATTTAGAAAGAAAGCAGTCACAGAAAATCAGTGAGACAGCAAGAAACTGAACTCATATTGTAAAACCTAGATAGTACATCAGTACCGTGAACCATACATCACGTTTCAGAAATAGCTAAGTGGGGTTTTCAGTCGTATTAAATCTTCTGAGAACGGGTTTGCACCAAGGTGCAAGGTTGTAAATTGCAGTGGAGGAGACACAGACAAAACAAAACAAACAAACAAAAATAATAAAAAAAGAATCTCTTTTGGTCTCCTTCTTAAACAAGTGTTAACAAACACAACCACAACCAACTCTTTCAAAGCCCCTTTGTTAGAACTTGAACCTGTTGGAACATAGCACATATTCAGGTCCCTCACTTTGCCTTTCCTCTACTGCACCAAGAGAAAGCGAAAATAATGAAAGTCATTACGTGGCATTTGCATTTTGGCATGTAGGAATTCTCCTAAAATAAAAAGCCAGACAAACATCTAGAGACAGATTATGCCAACCCTACAGTACAAGTAAATGAGAGATCTTATTACAATCGTCCTCATTCTTTCAATCATTTAGTTTTCTATTTTCTTGATCCTTTTGATGTTGTCTTCTCACTACTTTTCGGTTATCAGACTCTTCCAGACTGCATAGGATCTGATTTTGTAGTGTAAAAAAGGGAGAATGAAGCCTTTAGGTTTTCGCCAAACACTAGTGAGAAAAAGAATGAGACAGCTACTCCTGCTGTCTAATGGCACAAATGCCATTTTTAGTAAGTAATCTAAAGCTTTTAGGTCAAGATTAAAACTGCTTTTCAATTAGATTTTAAAGTGATATTATTAACTCTAACAGATCTACATCTACATGTAGTATTAAGAAAAGATACCAGTGACTGCAAGATCAAGCTTATGGTAGTCAAGAGTTCATAGTCAACTCAAAAATTAACTCAGACTAAGGTACAACATGATTTTAAAGCAATCAGTGGTGACTTCATCACAATCCCAGGCATAGAATGCATTTTTTGGAATGAAAGGTTTTGATTCCTACATCACATCCCACGCTCCCACAAAACAAAAAGTTCTAAGTAAATCCATGAATTGGCACATTTGGTGACCTGGAGCTTCTGTGGTTCTCAAGCACTTGCTCCCATTGGAAAAGTCTAAAAATCTCTGAAGATGTGGACTACAGGCTTAAGTAACTAGTATTGGTTATCAAAAACATATTTAAAGCCTACCCCTTACAAACCCAGATCCAGTTTAACTCCCACATTGAACTATGCAGGCTAAAATCCTTACTAGTGACTTCCGAAATTACCACTCCGCACACAAAAATGCAAAACAAAACAAAACGAAACCCTACCAAGCTCCCAATGTGGCAGTAAGGATATTTATACATGGGAAGTAAAGAAAATATATAAGCATTTGCAAAAGCCTGGGCAATATTATCCTTAGACCTGGCTTTTATTTGCAAATCAAGTATGCACTTTAAAACCTAACAATGACTAAATACAGAGGAGATGACATTAAAATTCCACTTAGTGAGACTTCCTGCATATAACATAACAAAACACTTCTTTTGAAAACTAATTTTCAGTAATTTGAAAACTAATATTCAGTGCTGCTGGGTTGTAATTCAATACAGTTTACAGAGATAGGATACACATTGTAGCAACAGGGTAGCATCTCCAAAATGCAATAGCTCTGTAGAGCCAAACCGTGATATGTATCCAAGAAGAAGAAGGATCCATTGAGAAGTTTGCTTTTCCCTTTCCTCCTCTGCTGTGCTAAGGAACAAAAGAGGCTAAATTTCTTCTTCAAGAGAGCAGTAGCTATGAAACTGTAAGCCCCCTAAAGGACTGACTCATACAAAACCACACTTAATTTCTTCCACGGCAGCGGTTCCTACATCTTGGTATGGAGAGAGATTGCTCAGAGAGAGATACCACATCTCTGAGGAAACATGGGTACAACAGGAAATGTTAACAGAGCAGACAGGTACTGAGATTCGCTCTATCGCACCAACACCTGCAATACGCACCACACTACAATACCCATTAAAAGCTGGCTATATCCAGAAAGGGAGGAAAAACACAAGGACAAGCAACACAGCAGCAGACCCTTTCTAGTGTTGCTAGAAGCAATGGTGAGCACATTTGTATAAACCGATTTCTTGTCTAAGCTAGACGAGCTGAATAGATACAGGTGAGTTTGGGCATTGGCTATAATTAAGGAAAATCAGCTCATTACCATTTAACTTCTGAATGAAAGGCACAGCATGAAGATTTCCAGTGAGAGGTTATCTGCATTGGCTTTACACCTTCAGGTCATTCGTCTTAAATTTATAGACAGTCCTTGTAGACAAGGAGAGGGAAAGGTCTTTCTAAACAATACAACACGGGGAAACCGCGGTGGTTCTGCTCTGAAGGGATGAGCACTAAGAGTTGGGGAGTCACAGGAAAAAAAGCATAAGGAAAATGAATGTGAATTTTACGGGGGGAATAGACATCTCTTTTACGAGGCCCTCATCGAGGGAAGGGTAAAATGAGACCAGGCTGTCACTGCTGTCCTAATTGCAAAGGTGCTGCCTCAAAGGGGAGAAAATATCCATTAGTAACTTGTGACACATCTCCAAAAGCAGCACACAAGGGCTCGTACCTCCCTTTACACGCAATTCATCTGATAACGGCTGAAATTTATTAATAGCAATTTTAAACACCGATGTAGCGAGATAGCTTTTCTAAACGGGGATCTAAGACAAACACTTTGGAAACTCAACAGGGCATAACTGCAGCGAGAGGCAGAGAAAAGCGCAGGGAAAAAGGACGGAGTGACAAGCGTGAGGCCGGATTTGCTTTGCCTGCAAATATTTTCTACGGGCATCGCCTCCGGCCCGGCTGGGCCAGCGGGGCGGGGGGGGCCGCGGGGCGGGGGCTGCCCGCCGGCGCTCCCGAGGGGAGCAGCGTCGGGACGCGGGGCCTGAGAAACGGACAGCTCGGCCCGGCGAGGAGCTCCGGCCGAAGGAGGGAGGTTTGCTCCCGGCCGCGGCCGGGCCCGGCCTGGCCTGGCCTCAGCGCGGCTGCCCTGGGCGCTGCCGTCGGGGACGGGCCCGGCCCGGCCGGGCGTCCGCCGCTTTCCTTCGGGGTGAAAGATCCGCCATCGCTCCTCGGCCTGCGGCGAGCCGGTGAGCAACGGGGCCGGCCGACAGAGCGCTGCCCTCCGCTCGCTCTCAAACTATGCGAAACCTCGTTAAATAAGTAACTGCGCCGGCAAGGCCGCCCCCGGTCCCCGGGGAGGGGGCACCGCCGCTCTCCTCTCCCCTCTCCCCGCGGCGCAGGGGTGAACAGACGCGCCGCCGTCTACCTGTGCAACACCTCCGCAACACATTTTATTTACACGAAATCAACTCGGGGCATTGTACATTATATACAGATATTTTCCCCCTCCAACAAGGCAGAGCTTGTGCAAGATTAGTAGCATCCTCTGGTGCGTATCCGACAGTCCACGGGAAATGTCCCTCCTGCGAGGTATCAGCTGTCGGAGTCCAAGTCACTTTTCCCGTCCTCTTGTCTCTTCTCCGGAGAGGTTTTAGACGCTTTATTCCATTTTTGTGCGTTTTCTGACTCCTCCGAAGACGATCGCTTTTGCCTCCTCCACTTTGCCCGGCGGTTTTTGAACCAAACCTGTTACGTTAAGAAATTAAATTATTAGGGGGGAAAAATAAAATAAAAATAAAAATATGTAAGGCCGCAGGCTGACCTCCGGCCTGCCGGAGCCCTGCCTCGCCCGGAGCCGCTGGCAGCCGCGCCGGGGCCGGCGTGCGGCGGCCGCGCTGGGACGGAGGGAGGCGGCGGGGAAGCGGCCGCCCGGGGGGAGCGGCTGAGCGCCTTCAGGAGGCACGGCCGCCTCTCGGCATTGCCCACAGCCGTGTCACCGGCTCGGCCAGCCGCCTCCAGAAGGGAGCTCGGAAATAATAATAATAAATAACTTTGCCTCTCCCCCCCCCCCCCCCCCCCCCCAAACCTGTTGCTCTCCCCTCCGCCAGCTCGCCGCGGCCGGCGGAGCCGGGCTAGGGCCGCACCGAGGGACTTCCAGTCCGAGCGCGTCTAAATGAGAAACGGAGACGGTGGAAGGGGGAAGAGGAAAGCAAAATACCTCCACTTTTTCCTCTCTTAAGTGCACCCTTCTGGCCAGCTGTTCCCTGGTGCCCACGTCTGGGTATTTCGTTTCCTGGAAGAGGTTTTCCAGCGCTTCCAGCTGCTCGTCAGTGAAGATCGTCCGGTGCCGTCTTTTTCGCCTGCAGTGCAGCTGGTTCAGTAACTGCAGCTCCGTCCGGGACAAAGTGCCCACGTTCATGTAGGGCAACATCTGATGGGGAACAGGGGACATCAGGACTGACCCAGTGCCCTCGTAACCTACGGACAGACAGACGAGACGACGACAGGCTTTGCATGAGATCGCGGCTCCCCCCACCCCGAGAAAAAGCACCCCCCCCTCCCCGCCGCCCACCCGCGCTCCTGCGGGCCGCCGGCTCCCCGCCACCCCCTCCTGCCTCGCGGCTGCGGGAACAAAGAAAGCCCGTCCGCCCCGTCCCACGCGTGGACGCCTTACCTGCGGGGGGGACGCAGGAGCACTGCTGGGCGCCCAGGGGCGGCACGGCCCCGCAGCACGAAGGACCCACGGGGGACGCCGGCACATGCAGCTGCCCGTAGTAGTAGTTGTTGTAGCCCAGCCGAGATCCAGTGACCGCCGGCGGCAGCGCGGAGGCGGGAGCCACCGCCCGGGAGTAAAATCCGCCGTAGTCGGAGGCGCTGCCGTAGAGCGAGTCCCCGTGGAGGCTGGGGAAGACGACGGGCGCGGCGCTCGGGGGCAGCAGCACCGAGTCCTTGCAGCGAGGTCTGGCCGCCAGGATATTGTCGATGCTGAACATGCTCACAGGCATGCCCCAAACCGTGCCGGGGCAGGGCAGCGGGACCGGCCGGGGGGGAGGGAGGGAGGGCGAGAGGGAGGGAGGGTAGGTGGTGGTGGTTGTGGTGGAGGGGGGGGGGGAGGCTGGAGGGACACGAAATCGAAACTTTTCGGAGAAATTTTAAAAAGGGACCGGAGCGAAAAGAGCGGAGCTTTTTCCGAGGGCAGCTTGCGGGCAGAGTGTGCGTGTGTGTCTGTCTGTGCGTGTGTGTCTGTGCGCGCGTGTGCGTGTGTGCGCGCAGGATCCACCCCTGGAACTTTCCCCCCTCAACTCTCGCCTGTTTACTGATCTCAACCCAGAGGGCTGCTCGGAGTATAATCCATCTGAACCTCTTCCCTTTTTTATACCCAGGCGACGTCATCCTGGATTTAGTTCCTGGTAACATGCAGATGACAAACAAAACCAGATTTGATTTTTTTTTTCTCCCCCTTTTTGGTGGGGAAGAGGTGGGGGTTACACAAAGGAGTGAAAGGAGCCCGGGTCTGTGTATTGAGAATTAATGAAATTAACTTAATCCTTTCCATTAGTGGGCTTTTTTGAAAGGCCCCAGATTTAGGCTTGATCTCTGCTGCACCGGCTAATTGCCCAGGTTAATCTTATTAATGCCATTGTCCAGAAGTGGTTAGCAGCTCCTAGCCTTGTCTATTATGCACCTATTTTGCTCCTGTTAGTTCACATTAGTGGGTGCGATTTCCTCTGTCTGAAGCTCAGATTCATTATTTATGCTCCGAATTGGTTCAGAAGCACTTTTTTAAAAAAAAATAAACTGCGATACAACCGTGCAACTCCCCCCCTCCGAGTGATTCTGTAGCAGGGCTTGAATCTTGCGTCCCCCGGCTCGGGGAACTGAAGGGCCGTTGCGCAGTACGCGTTCCTCCGAGTTAAGCTTTAGGCAGTGAAGCAACAACGTCTTCACTGAGTAAATGAACTTTTTTTTTCCCTCTCTTTTCCCAGATCACCTGGCGGAACTAGGACTCGTGAATGTCGTAAACATTTTTTTAACAGATTCAGATCCAGACAGGTATCACTTTTTATATTTAAACAAGCCAGGAGGTGGAAATGTTAAAGACCAGTGCCATCTCAAATCCCCGGGTCCGGTAGGTATTCCGATCTGCTTCTGATCCATCCTGGCGCCGTTTTCTTTTCTTTTTAAGGAAGAATCTATCCTTTTCTAGCTTAGAAAACAAAGCCGATAGAGTTGCAATGACAGGCAGAACTTTATATTTTGCATATTCCGTGAATTTAAAATGGAGCAGTTTTAAGTCGCTAAAACTCTTCCTATAAAGACGTTTGTCTCTCTTGGTAGCTGGCTCTTGTGATTTGCAGAATACTTCGTCTGTCACGACTGTCACTGGGAATCCACAGGAGGTGAACTGAATAAGATTAGACTATTTACCCCATCAACCCTCCATCAAAGAAGGTAGGAAATTGTACGCATGAAATGAAAACAAGCCATTAGGGTCCGTTTACGAGGAACACATTATTTTTCCTCAACAAAGAATATCCTCGTTAGCGCTTACTCGCGCTTTATCTTTATCCTTCCTTTCCTCGGTATTCCAGGATTCAAAACCGCATCTGAGAATTGTCTAACCCAAAACCCTGTTTCTAGCAAAAGACTCGTATGAACGCTAAAGAACGCCAGGACTTAATTCTCACTTTCTTAATATATCGCGGTGTGACTAATTACTAGCATCGTTTCCTTTACTTCAGTTTATTTGCCGATCAATTTCTTTCCGCCTTTGGCATTTAGACCTGAGCTTTGTGCATATTTTGCAAATTTGATGTAAAGTGAAACTATATGACAGAGGTTTGGGTGGTTGGTTTTTTTTTTTTGTTAGATTTGGAATTTTTCTGTTGTTGTTGTGGGGGTTTTCTTTATTTTTTGATTGTTTGTTTGTTTGTTTGGGGTTGGGTTTTGAGGGCAGTTTGGGGCTGGTTTGTTGGGGGTTTTGAGGTAAGTAATTCCCTGGAAGCAGCTCGCTCAGGCTGCAGGCAGAGCAGCGCGCTGCTTCATCCCGCCGTCGGGACCCTCGTTCACGTCCTCAGCGGCTCCGCTGCAGTGCCCGCTGCCATCGCTCCGGTGGCCTCTGCAGCTGCCGGCGGCGAGCGGGGGGCTCCGGGCGAGCCGGGCTGGGAGCCCCCAGCAGCGGCAGGCCCGAGGGAGGCCACGGCCAGCTCTCCCACCGGCGAGGAGGGGAACGTCTCCTCCGCGGGGAGCGCCCCGCCTGCCCGGCCCGGGCCGCGGCTCTGCGGGGGCGGCGGGGCACGGCAGGGCTCCCCGCGGGGCTCCGCGCCCGGGGGCTCCACGGAGCCCGGGCTGTGGGAGGGAGGCGGCGGCGGGGGCAGCTCTCTGCCCCCAAACTGCCGCCCCTCGGGGAACCGAGTGACCCCGCTGAAGTCCCGCTCCTGCGGGGGCCCGCGGTGGGGATAGCCGCGGGCTTAGCATCACTTGCAGCTGGATTTCATCCCAGCTGGATTTCATCCCAGCGCTTGTCCGGCTTCTCCCAGGTGCAAGCAGCATCGCGGGGCAAAAGTGGGCGTCAGGGGGGCTGGGGCACCCCCGGGGCAGCGCGGCACCGGCAGGGCACCCGCCGCCCCGGCTGTGCGGGCGCTCGGCTTCCCAACGAGTTTTCCGATCGGGAAGGCTCTGCGGAAGGATGATCCACCACGCTGCAACGCTTACCTTTAGTCCTAATTTAGAGATTATTTTTTCAAATAACTTGTCACCCCCTTGGGGAAGTTCTCTTTTGTTTTGTTTTGGTTTAATCTTAGAAGTCTTGCCGTGAACGCCCCAGTTTCGATACCCGCTTCGCGCAACCCGCTCTCGGAGTTTCTCGTTTCACAGCCGCTCTTCGCGAACTTTGCAAACGTAAAATTGCGCTAAACAGACAATCAGTTGTCACACAATGTCGGGATGAAATTGTAATAACAAATGAAACGCAAGCAAATTGTGCTGCGTAGTGTTGCTAAGCAATTGTTTGTTACTGGAGGGTAGTCACAGCATGGGTTGAAAGAGAGATCTAAAGAGGAGAATAGCACCGGGCAGAGCAAGCTGTTAGGTATGAAATAAAGTAAACACTGCACTGATTTTCAATATTATTACTCAAACACGATTTCAATACCAAGCAATCACCATACGCAAGCCTATGAAAATGCGCTCGTTGAGAACTCGGCTGGTTTTTTTATTTTAAGGTATTAAGGAATAATTCCGGGGATGCACAGCGCGCCGCCTCCCCGGCGCTGGCTCTGCGCGGCCCGACGGCGGGAGCGCAGCCGGGCTGCGGCGGGGCGCGGGGGTCCCGCCGGCCGCGGCCTCCCGGGGCGCTGCGCCCTGCCCGCCCGGCCGGGGCTCGCTGCGGGCGGCGGGGCCCCGGCTGAGGCTGCCGCCTGGCGCCGCAAGGTAAAGCTGGGGTGAACCAAAGGTTTTGGTGCATGGCCGGCTGCGAAGCCCGCTCGGAAACGGCGCTTCGCGGCACCTCTCTCACGTACAGATGCCATCACCCTTCAGCGTTCCCCACGTTTGTTTCAAATTGATTGCATCATTACTTCACCAAAAAAAAAAAAAATCATACAATGCGAAATTACGGTAATTTGTTCCCAGAATAAACTTATCTTGAACTGATTAGGAAAGCCAGTCATTTGAAAACGAGGCAGAAACGCGTATTTTTTTTTTCCTAAAGCTTTCCTCTAACAATATCAGTTTCTAAAGTTTTCATTCATATAAACTTTATTAATGAAGATCTTTTATTTAAATGTCATGGGGATTTGAAATTTAGAGTAAATTATGAAGCATGCATGTCTTGCCAAGTCATGGGTCAAATGCATTTGTGAAAAACTGCTAAAAGAGCATATGGTTTTGAATTTTTCTACAATGACTAGTGTTTAAATAAATTGCTTGTACTGCTTAACTTCATGTATAATTTTGACAGAAATTGGCCTATAGACTTTTGATATGTAAACATTTCAGGCTTTTATGCGGTATAAAAAGACACTTGCTTTTTGGGATCAGCTAAAGCAGTCACCCTGTAATTCAGAAAACTGGCACCTAACATTACATTCTTGCTACATTTCAACTTTCAAGTGGCAGCATAAAGGGGAAAAAAGAGAAGGGACATTTCAAAAGCAATGTCCAATTGGAATTAAAAACTGCAAATGAGGTGAGAAGGTGCCACTCAGTATCTGATTGAAATGGATAAACCATAGCACTAAAGCAAATTCTCCGTCTTGTTTTCTAAAAAACAACAGACGAATCAGTGAAAACAGACTTCAACGTAGCACAGACCTGACTTGCATGTCAAATTAATGCCTGAGAACAAAACTGTCTAAAGTACAAATAGGTGTGATAAAGAAAACCCA
Source organism: Theristicus caerulescens (assembly GCA_020745775.1). NCBI lineage: Eukaryota > Metazoa > Chordata > Aves > Pelecaniformes > Threskiornithidae > Theristicus > Theristicus caerulescens. Next base: position 55,192,898 of record CM036564.1, read on the forward strand.
GATATCCCTTCTGAATTCTATCAGTTGTTTCTCTTTTACAGACTGTCTTGGTCTGTAAAAGTTAAAACAGACTTTCATATATGGAATATTACATAGAATGTATATAAATACACCATAATCCTCTGAATTGCCACTTAGCTAGCTGCACGTTCACTTGCATTTCACCAGTTCCTAAGCCTTTTGCAGTTTTTGCTCCAGCAAACATCCCATTGACTTCAGTTATTTTTTTTTTTCCCTTGTGAAGAGGAGAATCGAACTTGCGTAAGGGCTTCAGGATACAGCCCATAAAAGTAGTGGAGTCACTCAGTTTTAAGTCTCCTTAAACTAAAATGATTTTGTACGTGTATAAATCCACCAAGCTACTGAATAAATCCATTTATTACTAATATACGTCTCACATAAATAAACCTCCTAATGTTGATTGGATGGATAAGCCTAGCCCAGTGCTAGACAGAACAGGACCTGGAGAGTTGCCTGGTGCCAGACAGCTCAATATGTTTATTTCCTGTGTGCTTTAGCTGGGACTAAGCTGAAGTTGGAAAAAGGTTTAAATGAACTATATAATTTCAATCTGTTACTGTAGTAACATTCATATGTGTTGTATATGTCAGTTTGTCATACACAGAGTTCTCAAGATACACTACCCCTTTTGTTAGTGGTCGGAGGTGATTTTTTTTCAGAATTGTAACGAGTCAACATAGACACATTCTGTTGTAGACAATTCAGATGCTATAGCAATTTAAAAGCTGATATGGGTTCAGTCTGATATGATGCAATCTAATGAAGAAAGTAGAATCTCTTAAAGGTTTCCTTGAATGTGAACAAAGGCAAAAGAGAGGTTTTTTGCAGGTTTCATATGTATTCCAATACACAATGCATTTGGCAAACAGAGGTTTAACATTAGTGGTACAGCAGGAAAAAGACTTTTCCTCTGAACAGAGGAATCTACATCTGAACTGTGCAGATCATTGGAAAGAAGAATCTTTTAAAATAATACATCTTTACAAGGGGAGAGTGGGAAAACATTTTGGGTCCTTAACTGCAGTTGCAGGAGTCAACAGGAGGATGCCCTGCTACTTGGTCATTTTGCTTTCCATCAAATGCAGTTTGAGTGAGATACCTTACTCAAAGATGTTGTGATCAAATGTGTTTAAGCTCAGTAAAATGGGATGATCTGGACATCTACATTATGAAAAATTTCATGCCAAGGGATGTGCTGTAGAGGGTGACACAGCAGAAGTCTGCTGCACACGTGACTGACCCATGTTTTGGAAGTGGCTGTCTATCGCCGTACAACCAGCAGCCAAGATTTCTCCTGCAAATTGAACCATACTGTAACAGTGTGCTTACAAGTTTCCAAGACAAGGTGGCTTCACTCTAACCTTTTAGTGCTTTAATTTTTCTCTGTAAGGGTGGGCAACTCTCATTCCCCATGTTACACACACAGTGCATAGGTAGCTATATACGTGTACCTAACCCTTACATATAATGTGCATAAGCTGTACTCATTTTAAGCATCATTATGTTATTAGATCTCTGTCTATGCCAGGGCTTATACTAATATAAGTACAGTAATTAAAAAAAAAAAAAAGCCAAAAGACTGTTTTCCTGATCAACAAACATAAAGCAAACACAAGACCTCTGTTGTTGATTTGCCTTTTTCCAATGGCTGAACTAAGTTTTTGGATCATCATGTAGCACACTGGATTTTAAAACACAAGAGATCCTGAGCACACACAGCTACAAATCAAGTCGACAGAAATTGTGTGTGGTCAGCACTTATCATTCTACACAAGTATTATTACATTGGCTAAAGCTCTTCTTTGTAGTACAAACTGTACATACTTAATGCCACCACAACCTCTCCTCTCTCTGAAAAGGCCCCGGGAGATTACACCCAAAGTAGCCCTTTGTTTGTAATGCAAAGAGCCTCAAAAGGCTTTTCGAGGGAGTTAGAGCAACAAAGTCAGCTTTAAAAATAAATAAGCCAACTGTACAAAAGACAGCTATTGCATTGTGTTCTGTAACGTACACATGATGTATTTTTGAAACTTCTATGGGTTTTTAGGAGCTTTAGAGTTTATGAATATCACTGTAGTATAATCTAACAGTTTTTACTTTAGTGGAACTAGCACTGGGGCCCAGCCCCACACCTATGGAAGTCTGCTTGGTAATTGCCAGTGATTTTGAATCAGAACTGAAACAGAGATGAATCTTCCAGCTAAAAGTCACGTTATCATTCCCAAACACCACACAACTGAAACCAAATAGACTCTTTTTGAGTGAAGTTTGCCAGATACATATCATGAACGTTTACAGTTTTTTAAAAATACAGGAAATTATATTAAAAATGAAGGTCAAAAGTAAAAAAAAACCTGGATAATTATAGTAGAGAAATATATAATGAAGGGTAATAGATTTAAAGAAAGCAAGGCAAATATGCCAGAAGGAATTACAAAATTACTACCTTGGTTAAATCATATTTTGAACTAATGAAATAAATAATATCACTATAATCAGTTTCAGTGACCAATGGTTACATTAGATAGATAAAACAGGATCATCCACCGAAGCAACTGAGGTGGAAGAATTATTATACTTACCTACTAATACTCTCAATCTTAATCTAGGTCTCTAGATTAAACCACACCACTGTCAGTCAACTATATCCACATTTGAGTTCTAATTTATGCATTATGGGGAAAAAACAACAGCCTATTTACAGCAAAGGTCATTTGTGGGATTGAACGCAAGACCCAAACCACTAGCGGACAGAAGTAAAAAGTTATGTTTATATGATATTATAAAGCTTGGGTGTGTTTCTTTTTACTATTTCTAAAGCCATTTTAATTTGTAATGTTGGTACTTTTAAGTTTTGATACCTTTCTGAAAGTCATCAGAAAATGTTAAAATTAGATATGATTATCTTGAAGTTTAGATTAATTTATGGCTGTTCTCTTCCTAACTAACCATCCCCAAACCAGGACTAGATTTTTCAAGTCCTGCAATATATGTTCACCTATAGCTGATAATTTGCAGCTTATACTTTTTATACTTTGAATCTGATCTAATGAGATAAGGAATTTTTATAATTTGGGATTATATAATATTCTGGGGCAACAAGTATGTCATCTGCTCCCATGAATTGGGAATATTATGCCAATATTTATCCATTTGCAGCTGTCTTCAAGATAAGACACTTTGCCCTTTGATTTCATCTTTCTTTCTGATTCTTACGCACTGCTTCCATGCAGTCCAGTCTTCAACCTTTTGGTTTGGAAGGAAACCCTGTTCTTTTATGATAATGTAAATTCTGAGTTTTTTTGATAGATTTGTTCCAAAGTTTTAGTAAGATATGCAAGATCATGGTCTGGGCCCGATGCCTGTTTCAGGAGGTCAGTGTGGTGTGCAGTTAGATATAATTCTGGACCAGGAACTGAGCTGAGAACATGATACAGCAGCCAATCTGTTTGCGTACTTTATGGCATTGCAAAACCCACGATGGGTGCTATGTGAAGTTCCAGTGTATATACATTTTGTAATATACATTAGAAAAAACTTTTAAAAGTTTGGGGGAACTTGCAGAACCTTTGTAACCCAAAAAATTTTCCAATATACATATAGTCCATCCAATATACATACATAGTCTGTCCAAAGCAGGTAGTGCACTGTTTTGGTTTTCTTTGATTGTAAAATATTTTCTTTACAAAGACCTCTTAAGGCATCAGTCACCAGACGACTAATGCTTTAGTCTAGCAATTAGAGTTTAAATCCCACTAATTTTAGGTTTTCCTAACCTCAGCCTGCCCTAATTCAGCAAAAGGAGACTGGCCTATGTTGAAACATTAGCAGGATCCAGGGAAACCAGAGAATAAATATTTTGTACAAATATTCCCTAGCCTATAGTCTGGCCCCAACAACTGGATTCTTAATTCTAAGATGATTTAAACATGAACATCAAGCTCTCGAAAGAGCTATGTTGAAAGAAATCTGACTTTCTTGTGCACAGAATGCCTTGACTTCAGAACTGGCTGTGGTTAACACAAACGTTAGCTTATCATGCCATTTGCTTGCTCTGTTCTCAAAGAGAGAGTGATACACACACAGCCTTCAGATTGTGTCTTAAATTTTCTGGACTATATACCACATTTAGTTGTGTTGCATGTTGTGAAGTCTCGAAGAAGAAGTCTCAAGGAGGAAAACCAAAGCATTCACTCTCCACAGACAATCCAGGAGTTAGTCTATGCGCAGCAATTCTACCAACACATTTATTCTGAAATCATTCTTGATTGAACTGGTGTCATTCCTCTGTGAAAATCCAGAGGAGAAAATCTAGCAATTACAAATTTTACAGTATTAATTCTGAACCTGCAGTTGAATTTTCTGCCTGTTTACGGAATATGGGACAATTCTGTGCTGAGAGTGACTGCAATAGTAAACATGCTATTCATAAAGAGAAATAACCATAGGACATAAAGTCACGTAATTTTTGTATTTCCTTATCCTGGGGATTGCTCAAGTCACAGTAACCCCTCCAGCCTATACAGCTCCCCTCTTACCCTCCCTCTGCTCTCCTAGCCTGGCCACTGTCTACCTTTCACTTGAAACTGAGGGCTGATTTCAAACACTCTCAAGCCTGACTGGTAAAACACATGCTTTTCTCTGATGTGTCATTTACAATGTTCATTTAGTTGGATTTAAATGGAGCCTTGCTCTTACAGCTTGAAGGAAAATAAAAGTACAGGAGGAGTCTATTGTTTTGGCACTTGGCTGCGTGTTGCATAGTGATGCATACATTGACAAGAAAAAATATGTACTACCAAAACCAACTCTGAGGTTTTTCTATTAAAAACACTCATTGCTATGTGGCACTGTATAAACAGGGTAGAGTAAGGGGCAGTAAAAGCTGTTCAGGTCAGGGAAGAAAAACACATTTAACATTCATGCCATCCAACATAGGGCTTTAATATATAAACACATACACATAGAGAAGAGATGACAACATTTCAGACAAGAAGCAATTGTCAGTGCATTCAAATTTATAGTGCTAACAATCAGCTCAAACAGCAACCACCACGGATTTCTTCCTTGGATGATTCTGACTTTGTGTAATCATGCTGTGCTTATAATGCACCCTGTGAATTAAGAAATTCAAAATGCCAACTGCAGAAACTTTCAGATGCAGTCAGTAATCCTCAAGGGCTACAGCGAGCGACGTGACTTCAGCTAAGATCACTTCCATATCATTGGTCTATAAACTCCGCATGCTTTGCGAGATTAAAATGTGATTCGGTGCTCCCAGAGGTAAGTGGGGAAGTTTGAGCCACTGCTTAGCAAAGGTGAGAGCTGAGCTCACCTCCTTTCCCTCTGCTGTCACTTCATTTTCTAGGACTGCTCTGAACCAGGTTAGATGACCCCTGCATGACAGGTAAGCCGTGTGGGGGAGGAGCTCAAGCCCCCAGACAAGCTACACTGGCACCAAACTGACAGCAAGAGAATTTCAGCAAATCTTCAACATCTTTGGTTTTAACAGAAGTTGGATTAGGTTTTAATTCAGATTACATTGCAAATACCCTCCCATGGGATAACTGGCTAGTTGCAGGGAGAGATGAAAACCACAGGACATCTGGGGTAATTAAAACTCTTGAGAAAGCAGTACTTACTCCTAGGGAAATTATCTCGTTGTTGACACTGGGTGGAAACCACAGGTCCTCCTATTCCTCCTTCAGCAGGGCAGTAAATAGGTTGGCAAACATGAAAAGAGCCAAACACTTTAATACCATTACAGAAAGCTCTGCTAGACATCCCACTGTTCAGGGTCCAAAGTGTCACTTTTGTTACTGAATTCTTGTTCTGTACTGACCTTTTAGACTACAGCTACAGTTGTGGTGGTACAACACGTTTTCCAGTAATTTGTTCTACCTCGAGCAAGTTGCAGATTATCAACATAAAGTCAGTGTGATTTAATTTAGAATGTTCTTTTGAGATAGCTTTTGCACTACCTGAGTGCTATGAACCACTGATTGCTGTTTTAACTATGCTTATTCTAGTTGAGTTCAAGTGAATTAAGAAAGATTCAAATGAAATCAGAACAAGCCATTCTAGAACTGAGAAAAATAATACTGGGCCCATATAAGGATTTGCATCAATTCAATTAATCCAACATAGGAAAAAACTAAGAATATTTTAGTTGTAAAGCAGATTGAGAAAAAGTATTTTTGATACATTTTAGAGAAAAGCTGTTGGGGATTACCTTCTGCTAATGTATCAGTGGATTATTTCTAAATGCTGAAAGTATCAGAGCTACCTTTTATGAGAAGTGGGCCAAAATTGAAAGAACAGATCTGAACTCTAGAATTTGTGGGTTGGAATGTAATTCTCACACCTATTTATCCAGCCCTGCCAGACTTATTACCACTACTTGAGCCCTAGGAGTGAACCTACTTTTACAGCTTTGTTTCCTGATCAGATGCAAAATTGCAATACATGTATTTTATGGTTTGGGACTAGGGAGAGCCAAAACCTTGTACCATTCCGCTCAAGACCAAGTATTCTCATCAAGATCACCTAATATCCCAGGTCTTCTATTTGGAACTTCATTTTGTTGAAGATGCTTGTGGGATTTTAACATGATGTAAGTGAAGCACAGCTTAATGCAGAGCCAACACCAGAATCTTCAAACTCTGTTTCTGCCTACTCCTCTCAGTAGCTGCAACTAGTCTGGAAAACCAGTTGATCTAGTGCCAATTGCTCAGGCAAACAAGCGGTGTTAGCAGTATTTGGTTTCTGAGCATTTTTTTTAAGCAAGCTATTCATCCCACACACCTTCTAGAAGTTAATTTTTAAGCCCACCAATTTTGTTTTTCCAAACTATATGCATGCAAACAAAAGCAATCCTTACACTCTTAAAAACATGGAGATTACAGAATGTAGGACTTTAAACTGAGCCTGCTTGAAAGACATTTGGGAAAAGAGAGTACACATTCACTATGAATAAAAGCGAGTTGTTAACCAATACAAACAAATGTAACCTAATCTATTTTTCTTTTCAAGAACACCAGTATCCTATCGAACACCTTTGCCTCCTATTATACAATTCTGCCGTAGCAATAAAATCAACTGTCTGCAACAATTTTAGTTTGTTGTATGGTTAATACCAATAATGTACTCAAAATTGATGTTTAACAGAGTGAACTGATTTGTTAGAGTGTTAACAGCCACAGACTTTAACTAATAAACAGATCATTAACTGCTGGTAATAAACAACTTGCCAGGATCATTTATTATTTAAGAACATACTTTGTCTTAAGAAAAGATGGCCCCACTTAGGTCTATGTATGACACCTTTCTGGCTGTCATTCAAAGTGGGAGGCACGGACGAAGTTACAGAGAAACCGTTCTGCACACACTGGATCAAAATTCATTAAAAAAATATTGTTTTTCATCAGAAAGTAATCACAAGAAAAATATTAACTCCTTCCACTGTTCAATAATATAGTCAGCATTTTTACAAAGCTCTTGTTTTTAATACTGCCTCTAGTTGTAATGCGAGGAATCTAATCTCCAGTTCTGATTAAATATCATAACTTCTTCATCCTTCTCACCAAATGGGATGTCACTGCAGCAAGCATTTCCTTCTGGAAGTAGTTCTGTATGGGAGATAATATTTGCATGCAAAGAGCCTTCGTAATGGAAGAGAAAGGATGTTGAAGAAAAAAGCCACGCAAATTTTGTTCTAGGATAGACAGGAAAAAAGTAGCTTGACATGGTTCCTTCTCAAAAAAAAAGTGCAATAGAGATTTCTCCTTTGTGAAACTAAGGTGCAGGAAGAAGCTAAAGAGTTGCAGATACATCATCTAATTATTCTAGACGATGACTGGAGATTTGGAAGGAACAGAAGAGAGCCCTTGTCTCCCAATGGTCTCTAAGCCATTCCATTTGTAATAAAACAAAGTCTTTCATGTAATAAGATAAATTTTGCATGTTAGGCTATTCTAATTTTGTCAATATTTGAAGTTCAACAGGACAGTGCCATTCTAGTTTCCTTTTAGTCCTCACTCATGAAAGAGATTGTGAGGCACAATGCCAGCTGGACTGAAAAGCAGAGACACCTTCTAAGACTTACTGTTGACACTAAATTTAATCTACCAAAGCAATCACATGAAGATGCCCTAACCTTTTCCCTGCATTACTTCATCAACCTTATTACTCTATCCCATAAATATACAACCATATGTTCTGAATAAGAGTGACTGATAAGAGCAGCTCAATGACAGTTTGCTGATATCCAGATTTTAGATTGAGTCATATAATATTAATTTTTTTTCTAGTATCTCCTTAGAGGCATCAGCAAAAATTATGAGATTATTTTGCTAAGTGCTGTGCAAACAAGCTGCACAAATGCCCAAAGAAGTTACAGGCTGACTGCAAAAACAGTCTCAAGGTTAGAATGGCAACCCTTAAAAATTAACTCTAAATTCTTCCTGAGACGTACATATAACACTTTAATCTCAGACAGTTGAAGGATGCCTTCTTTATGCCAGATCCTTTAAAAGTAAAGAAATGTCCTTTAAGGAAAAGTTTTCACTGTATTTTTTTACATCCCTGTGCAAGCCTGGGAGAAGGCATTTTTTAATATCATCATTAAAATAATTCTGACTTTAAACTAATATCACAGATTGGCTATTACTTGCAGTAAGAAACAAAAACTGTATTTGCGTGCTGGTTGGAAAAATGCTTCCATCTAATTGCTTGTGGAAGAAGCACTTTATTTATAGACATACTGTGCAGGAGGAAATTTGGCTCTCCTACCATATAATAAGATGCATGGCGCTCTGCCAGGATGCTGGCTATCCCAGGACATTTGGTGTTCCATATACCAAGAATGTGGAACTGCGCTGCCTATAAACAGAGAAGGCCTTTTTTCCAAGGATACTTTAAGACATGCTTTTTCTTGGATGCAAAAGTGAAAAATTAATGCAACAGTTATGCAGTTGCAAGAGAGGGAATTTTCTTTAGTATCTTTATTGCCAGTTGCTTTAATTAGCTAATGAGTAGCTAAAACAGATTACTTGTCACTCTTCCTTTTCCCATTTATGGAAGATGCTGAAAAAACCTCCTGTCTTTTATGGGGTTTGAATCTTAAAAATCAGGGTATTACTTACACAAATATTTCCACTCAGCAGGATGACTCACATAAATAAGAATTGCAAGACTGGGATTTACTAATCTGTCAGAGACAGTGTATCCAATTAATTCATCTGTTTGTTTAGGTAGGAGTTTTTTGCACTTTATTATCTTCAATTTCTTTGACCACAGGGGAGAGAAGGCCATGGGAGGGGGAGTGGAGATGGATTTTTGAAGGGGAGCCATAATTAGCTCAATACTTGGATTGAGCTCAGGAATGTTGTTACTGCTAAATAGCTCCTTAAATGGAATATTTATAAACTAGAGGCAAAGCTGTAATATTAGAACAGAAGAAAACCCAAACCAAAATAAATTTAGATGCACAAGCCCTAGGTTAATGCCCTGGCGTGATGACATAATCCAACCCAAGGGACAGGGAATGAAGAAACCTGTTACCGATGGTAAATCAGCGCATTGCACACAAGCCTTTCGGAGCCCATGGAGGGGATCCGGAGACCTCAGAGGCCGAACCCCCCTGAAGGTCCCTTAAACAGTGCCTGGCTCTCATGTGGGGGTCACACAGGTCCTTTCCAAGACCCCATGTGCCCACCCAGCTGGAGTCTCCTCTGCCTCGCAGCCACAGCACTATTGGGATTTCACCTGGCTGCTCCCTTTCCTCCCTCCTGCTCTCCCCAGCAGCCTCCCCTCACACAGCTCCCTCACAGAAATAGGTGGAAACAAGAAACATTTTCCCAGGAATGGCCAGGCTGCTTTCTGCCTGGTCTTGCAGTCCTCTGGCAGCAGATGATGGGGCTGGGGTCTACCTCAGGGCATCTTCCAACTACCCTCTCTGAGAATAAAAATGTATTTCACATCACGCCCACACAGCCATGCCCTACTACGCCCTCGACCCAGCACGGTTTATTCAAAGCAGATTTAATTTTTTTATCACACACAAACTACAGGGCCCAAACCAGCTCCCATGGAAGTCATTTGGACTTAAACAGGGACAAGTTCAGGACCACAGCTACTTTCCAAGCAAAATAAATCATTAAGCTATGATGCAAAGGATTTGTTCCAGGCCTCCACACAAGACTGAGTTTAATCATTGCAGATCAGGGTATTTGGGGACATCTATTTTGTAACTTCATAAAAAAGAATCAAATAAGTAAGTGAGCCACGGCTTGTCCAAAATCTAAAATTATTTTCCACATTTAAGAATTTTTCACAGACGAACTTTGCTTGCACTGTAATATCCCAAGGAAGCTTGTTAAATGGCTTTCCAAGACTATATGATCTTTATGAAAAAAATATAGCACTGTCTCCTGGACACAAGGAGAAAAGGAATAATCTATTTTTCAGATCAAGCTCTTGAAGGTTTGCAGTAGTGGAAAATAAATCTTACAAATTCTCTCTTGATTTTCATTTAACATTTCCTGTTCCAAACGCAGAGACAGTTGTCTCCTAAAGGCGCTGCAGTGCATTCATAAATTGCAGCAATACTGTTTCCTTGACAAATCCATTTCAAATCCAATAAAAAACTTAATGGGATTAACTGCTTGGAAATTTAGTTTAAAAGTTTAATTTAACAGAGCAAAACCAAGTAAGTTAATATACTAAAAGTGCAAAACAAAGTAAGGGGAAGTAGAAAGCAGAGAAATAGAGAAGCAATAGACATAGAGACAGAACAGAAATAGAGAAATAGAGAAGCCATTTTTGCACCTGGATGCAAGTGGCTGTGTAAGAATTTGATCCCAAAGTGTGCAAACCATGCTCCACGCAGAGCCTGCAGGCAGGACCCCAAAAGTGCCCCGGGGCGCTAGAGCCCCTGAGCCCCCTACGAGGGAGAGTCAGGATGACCCAAGGCTCCATGGTTGAATCCCAGCACGGGGAAGAGCTTCCCCCTGGTCACACCAAACAGATAATTTTAAAATTAAAAAAATTTAAATTTAAATTTAATTAAATTAAAATTAAAAATCTCTAGCCATCGCTGCAGGAGTTGGCCTGACCAGCGCAAGCAGAGCTATGGTGGCAGCCTGACACACAGCACATCTTCATTGTCACCAGTGGCCAGTGATGCTGAGACCCCCTGCCACATCTTGCAATGTCTTTGTATACAGGAGAAAGTGAGGATACAGAAATGCAACATAGTTTTTCTGAAATGTATTTACATACAGTGGCATGTGTGTATATATATATATATATATATACACATATGAGAAAGTTTTCTCCTACTGTTTTTCCCTTGACCGTTTTACTTAAGATGCAAGACTCATGGGGGGATGAGGTAGAGAGGCAGCAGGAAATGAAGGCCTGCTTCCTAATTGATGTTTGTGAAACTTAATGACCAGCACAATGAACACAGCATTTCTGACTCCTCCTGAGGAACTATTGTAATAAATACAGTAGGTAGGCCTTTGTGTGGGCCAGAGAAAATGATCAAAACCCTGTAGCCAGCTCTGTTTGGTTTGGCATTGCCTACACTACAACTCCAATTTTAAAAACAAGCTATAATTATATTGGTAGAAAAACCCTAGTAGAAAAGAAGAAATACATTTTACTTGGAGCCAATTCTACTCAGATATTTGAATTTCTCATTTTCTAGCAAGAAATTGTTCTTAGACCTTTTTTTTTTTTCAGTTCATCTGCTTGGCTTGCTTATTTCTTCAAGCAAATCACAAAAAAGTCAGAACTGCATGACTGGAATTTACCACATAGCTGTAAAAACTTTATCTGATTCAGATACATAAATATAAATAGAATGTGGCGGGATCATGAGCTGAGTTAAATATTGATTGGTAAAATATAAACATGTATGGATGAATAAATGTTAAAATAATAACACACTGTAGTAATTTATGAGTTTTCCAATCAAAAGTTATTTCTGAACTATTTTTGTATTTGAAGACAAATACATTCCTGTATGTTTATCATTTGCAAGCTGCGTGCTTTTCTGTGTTTCTTGTTGGTTGCCGTTCATGCCGCATGACAAACCACCTTGGGCACATGGTATTGGTTTTATTCTCTTATTGGAGAACAGAAAACGAGTCCTGCAGGAACAGATAATTAGATTTTTAACATATTCATTTTTTTTGTAAACCCTCTCATTAACACAAATAATCCTAATCACTTTTCACAGAAAAGGAATTAAAACATTTCAAAATATCCTTCAAGTCAATCTATTATGCCCATCCCTTCTCCCTACCCATTCAGTCATCATTCCTATGCAGCTCTGCACACACAGCCAAAATTAAAAGATTTTCCTATCATAATGTATGACTTCAGAATTTTCCTATTTTAAAAAATAGGTGCTGCAAACACATATTAGGTTCAAATTATCAAAATAATCTTATGCAATATTTTGCTAATATCTTTGTATGTTATATTCTTAGATACAGAAATACTCCAGGGCATAAATCTATATTGACCACATGAATATCCTGTTCCTCTAGCTCATCTCTGTTTTCGTGGAGGCTTCCACCTTTGAAGTCAATAGTATAGGACTTAAATCTGGAGCAGCAAACATGCAGATCTAAAAATCTGTGTTTTGCAGTTACAGTTATAACTATATATAGTTATATAGATATAGTTAATATATTTAAATTAATTTTTTTTTTAATCCATGAACTTTATAGGAGATCTGTCAGCCTCAAACACTCAGAAGTTCTGGGTCAGAACCAAAGACAGTTAAGTTTAACTTAAAAACTGGAATTTTAAAAATTTTTGGCCTTTACCTTTGCTTTCTATTTTTTAAGTCTTTAGGGCTCAGACTTGCATGTTTTTCTGTGCAACCACAAGAGCTAAAAGCATTGCTTTTCAATGAAAGCTCAGAATCACAGGTAATGAGATGTCTCCAGGAGTTGGCATTTTAAAGAAAAACACCAAACATCATGAGACTTGTAATAAAATCATGAGTGTTGGAAGCACTGTTATAGTCTTGCTTTCAGAAAACAATGATTCTTGTAAAACACAAAATAGTGCATCTTAAACTAATTTTTTCATATTAATACCTCTACATTTGATACTTACACTGGTAGTCTGAGGGTCATATGGCTGGTTTTTTCATACCACAGCAATTTACAGGGCCATGGCAACAAACTTCAGTTGCTAAAAACTAAATATAAATCAAAGATCAAGGAAAGCAAATGGACAATTTTTCTTAAATATGGTTCTTGTTCCTTCTTACTATGGATTTGATCTGACTTTTCATCTTGAAGCCTTACCTTACATGACCCTTTTATGGTAGGGACCACAGAACTTCTAAATGGAGAAAAGTGCTTTGTGGGTGGCAATATTTTCCCAGAAAGGGAAAAAGTTGCAAGCATCAAATCAGGAAAGTGAAGGAAAAGACATCACACATTTGGAGCTCTACAGGCAATAAATTTATTGTCAATAGTGAGGTTCAAATAGCATCATCTGGGGAAAAATTCCCAACAGAACCACAGTGTGGATGAGAAAATAATTTTAATTGCTTGTGTTCTGACATTTTTATGAATTCAATTTAAGGTGGCAAGAAGAGACCTAGTAAAAATGGCTGAACGCCTACCAAAGGGAAAAAAACAAATAACCTGAAAGAAAATGAAACACTTTTTTTCAGAAGAAAGGCTTTCATGGCTGTTGTGTTTTTAGGTTCCAAGCTAAAAGTATTTGTAGCAACATTTCAGTAGTGGGACAATAAGAAAAAACAGTCACAGAAACATTTGAAATAGTCTGACCTGAATTACTTTTAAATGAAGGGTGACTTTGTAGTATAAACTGAGAACTGAACAAGGTAATTGGGGCTCTCAGTTTGATAAAATTCTTTTGTGACTTTGGGCACGTCAAACGGTTTAGTATTTACCATTTTTTAAAGCCCACATTTGCAAACAGAGATAACATATTTCTGTGTAGAGAAGAGATCTGATGCTTTCAGAAGTGCACCCAGCTTTCTTTTCTAGCATTGCCTTTGTGTCCTTAGGGAAAGCTGTACTTTGGAAAAAACCTTGTATTTCCCTATCCTTCCTTTTTCACCCCTTTCCCATTGATATATATTTCATGGGATGTTGCAGGAAGGAAAAGATGCCAAGTGGTGTATTTGAGATAAGGGGCACTCTTTGGGCAACAAAGGATAAAAACATATTGTGCTGTGTTAGCGAGTGCTGTGTGCAAGTCAATGGGTGTGATTATTCCTCTCCCTTAGGCACAAGCGTGATTGCACAGAGAGTGCTGTGTCCAATTTGATGATCCTCAGTACGAGCAAGACATTGAAACTAGTCCAATGGAGGGCCGCCAAGATGGTTAGAGAGCTGGAGCACATGATATACCTGGAGAAAAGAAGGCTAAGAGGAGATCTAATTGCTTTCTTCAGCTTCATAGTGGGTGGCTATAAAGGAGATGGAGCCAGACTCTTCTCAGAGGTGCATGGAAAAGGACAAAAGGCAACAAACATGAGTTACAGCAAGGGAAATTTCAGTCAGATATAAGAAAAAAATCCTCACAAAACACTGAAACGTATTGCCTAGAGAGACTGTGGCATCTGTATACCTGGAGATCTTCAAAACTTAACAAAGAACTGAGCAACAAAACTGGCCCTGCTTTGAGTGTGGAGTTAGATCAGATGTGATTATGATTAATAAAGTCTCCTTTTCGCTCCCAAGGTAGAGGTTTGTGTGGTTTGTGGTTTGTTGAAGTTTTTGTCTTTTAATTCTATGCCATTAGAATAATCTAATTTCCACATTTTTTTCTCCTTTGGAAGCATCATGAAGATACTTACTCTAGTGTTACTACTGAATTTAATATGCTGCCTTCACTGCAGTCCAGGGCGTGATGGTGGTTTCCACAGATATACAGAAGCAAGCTTTAATCTCTTCAGTTTTGCTTGCTAATTGCAGTGGCAATGCATGCTGGGTACTTACCCAACAGTTGCCATCATGACAATCTGCTGTCCTGCCTTCTTTGAGGTATCAAAAGGTGTCAGAGGTATCTTCCCAGGAGCCTTGGGAAGCCCAGGAGCTGTGAGCGAAGACTCAGTATCCACTGAGAAACAAAATATGTGCCATTCCCCAGTTAAGTTCTTGACATGGCCATCAGGAAGAATATCTTTAAAAAATCAAGAAAAATAGCAAAGAAAAACAAACAAAAGCACCTGAAGAACTTCAGATGCACTCACTAAGCAGCTGAAATTATTTCGGGAAGGTGGTGGGGATTGCTCTGGACTAGCCAGTTTAGCAAATTGCTGTTATTGTTGCCAACATAATACAAACCCTTTAGATATGCCAGTCCCTCGGTTTCCACTGGATGGAGCACTGGATTTGCATCTCAACAACTACTGCAAGTGAAGTGTGAGGTGCTTTCGAGATCCTGGGTAAGTAATCAAACATATCACTTTTGTACGAGGACATTGACCTTCCTGTGCCTTTTGCAGTGACCGCTCTTGTATGAGGTACCACACTATAAAAGATGAGAGCACTGCTCCCAGTGCAACACAATGATTACCAGATGATATTCAACTCCCCATCTGGAAACAGAGGGTCTTGTCATTCAGCTGAACAAGCCCCCATGGCATGCTGTTGGGTCAGTCACCCGTATATCTAAATTCATTGCTGTATGTAATTGCAAACAGGATTCCCATGTACCGATTTTGTGCATGCAAGTACCCATCAGAAATCTTGAGCTATGGCAGAGATGGGTTCAAAAAATTGTCAGACAAACCAACTAAAAGTGGCTGGTGTACAGGAACTATTGGCATCACTAGATGCTATTACAGTTCCAAGTGAGCTGGTGCTGGATCTAGGAGGGGAGCCTGGCTCTGTGGAAGACCACAGTCCAGCTAGCATAATTTCACACCAGTCTTACCAAAAGAGGTTGTGAATTCTTGTTTTCAGTTGGGGGCCAATTTTGGGGCAAGGACTTACAGTGTATTGCAAGTGTATGAGGCAGACCGAACTGTAGTTAGTGCACCAAGTTTCTCTAAGTTGTAGACAAAACCTGAGTTACTGTTGATCAGACCGGATTTTGTCTGTTTTTCTGACTAACTGTCCAGAATTTCCTGAGTGAATGAATAGCCAGCCATTTTCTCAAGTGAATAAGTCAAAGCAGATTCTAAGATGCTCCACTTTAGAAATTACTATGATCACTGGATATAAAAAACACTTTCCTTGGTAAATAGTGGCTTTTCTTAAAGGCATAATTCTGAGTATCATTTTACTCTTGGTGATGATTAAATTTTCAGATTTCGACACCTTAACAATTGACC
Source organism: Theristicus caerulescens (assembly GCA_020745775.1). Taxonomy (NCBI): domain Eukaryota; kingdom Metazoa; phylum Chordata; class Aves; order Pelecaniformes; family Threskiornithidae; genus Theristicus; species Theristicus caerulescens. Next base: position 55,209,258 of record CM036564.1, read on the forward strand.
TTGATCAAGGTTTTGAATTGCCCGTCATATGAAAAGAGCTTTAGACACCAAGCAATTATTTAGTGATAGCCATCAGGATAAATATTCACCAAAAAGAAAAATAGAATGAGCGCATATCTCAAATAGCAAGTGCAAAAAATATAATCAAAGTCAAAACTTAATTTGCATGTGTCCACAACTCTGCACTATAACTTTTCCCTCCTCAATTTCCATTTATTGGAACACACCAAAGGTAAAATTTAAGACTTCAAAATAAAATTACATCTTTTCAATAGCTATCATGAAAAGATGAGGAGCTGAAATCTAATGTCATATCAAATTAAAGCATATTATGGTTCAAATTCTATTTGCATTTTGCACATTTTAATACCTTGACTATTTATGAGCTAAAGAGACAACTTTCCACTTAGATGCAGCTACTTCTGAAATCAAGGAAAAAGCAGAATGGACTTGCTTCATTTCACAGGCAACTATGGCGTGTTCTGTTAGAACCAGGATACTTGTTAAATTTGTTACATTAGAAAAGTGCTGATTACAAACAGATTCCCTGCCCCTTTCTTTATTAAAATCTTTCTTTGTTAAAGAAAGGTTTATCAGATCTCAGACAGAAACTATTCAAGGTGAAACGAAAACTCTGAAACCGCTTAGAAAGAATTAATGCACAGAAGTCCTGTCCATGTGTCAAAGAGGGCTTTACACATTCATCATTACAGTAGGAAAAGAAAGCAAATACCACTTCTTGGACACCATAGACCAGCACAATATCTCTCTATAGACCAGTAGAAATTATCCCCCTCTTTCAAGCAACAGTATATGGAGATAGTTAATATTTTTGTCATACACTTTCTTATTAAAATATGAGAAAGTCTGTTCTCATAATGTCTTCCTGCATTTCAATTTAAAAAGGCTGAGTATCTGTTTATCTGTTTCACTGTGCAGGAAGTTTAATGAGTCTGGTGCCATCTCTGAGTTGTCATTTGCAAAGTGAAAAACTCAGCACTATTTAATAAACCATTTATACTTCTTGTGGCTGTGAGGAAAAGCTCAAGTGCACGTCTCGAGTAGTTGGTGCAGGGACACACGAGCATACAGACAGCTTAAAGAGGGATAAACTGTGTCAGTGAGTTGCTGCCTGCACCCACTGACCTAACAGGAGCAACTAACATGATCAAGTGATGGACTGGGCCACAGGGTCAACCAGTATGGGTTTGTGTGCGTTGTGGTTACAGGACACCAGGTTCCCTTAGTCCCATCCCATCCACAAGAGACCACAGAGAAAAAAAAAACAAGTCCCATCCCTTCTGCAAGAGAACAAAAGAGCAATTATATCATTTTATGCTGTGGAGTTCTCTAAATTGACATAAGAGCACATAGCTCCCCTTAAAGTCGAGCCTCGCAAGTCAGAAAAGCAAAGAACTGGGAAGCATGTACATCCATACCCATCAACATGTATATATATATGCATATATTTGTATATATATATACATATGTATGTGCTGAAGACTTCTGAGGACTCAGAATAGGGCTCTGGGCGAATGTGGGGCATGGGACACTCGGACTCCAGGAACATCCACAGCTGCGTGCTCCCTGCAGCGCTGAGGACAGCCGTCCCTTGCTCACCCACCCTGATCCAAGAGCAGGCTGTATCTGAAACCCCATGGCTGTCGAGGCCTTTGGCACCTCTTTTCAGGCTGTAAAGCAAGACTTGTGTTGGACTGGACTTCTTGTGGAGATGAAAAACTCATTCTCTTAAAATAACATCACTTCTACACTGTCCCCCTTCTTTCATCGCCCACCAAAGACTGAAATACTTCTGTAGATTTGGGCCTACCTGCTCCTTTTGGGAGGCCATGTCCTTTATTGTCACCCTACTGTAAACCAGCATGGCCAGGAAAGTCCAACACTGTAGGTCCCATTTTCTTGATGAGCTCCTTATATATCTTGTGACAACAGTAAATAATGTTCTCTTAAGGGCTTATCTCCTTTTCAACTTTTTACTTTAAGCACTTTTTCCTTAGCAATAATTTCAGTTAATCTGAGGCATTTTCACAATGGTACATAGACCTACCCTTTGCCTGGGACTCTGAAGATGTCTTTTCAAGGTCTTTTTTTTATCTCTCTTAGTCTCAATACCAGGTCAGGATGCCTACATCCTCTTGCGAAACTGTAACAACCTGACTACAGACTGTCATCTTGGCATTCCTGTGTCCTAGAGGTGAGCTCTTCAGCAAATATATTTTCTAGATATGATACACAGACTAATGCTTTGCTGAATGGTTCTTCCTCCTCACAGTGGCGAGACATTACTATTGTCCTTTTCTAATCCTGACACACTCTCTCACTACTCCAGATTGCTAAGAAACTTTTTCAACCACTTCTCTGGTACTTCCACCAATACAACATGGTCACCGTTTCTCCTTGTCACTCAAGTTACTTCTAACAGAGAAACTTCCCCTTCTTTTCTCTGGCCAACTCAAATCAATTCTTCTGAGTTCTTGCTTTTGGCTGGTATTCAAACTGTAGTGAAAAGAACAGTATCAGCTTGCATCTCTTTAACAAGAGGAGTGAACGTAAGAATAACTTTTCCAAGTCACAAAAGTGGCTTATCTCTTCTGATACTTTTTCTGAGACCAACCAAAACCGGAAGCTGCAAAGTAAGTGTGTAAATTTTGTATTGTTCTCATACAGTACTCAGAGCAATTTGTTCCTTCCTGAGTTTCTGGTGACTTAAAAAATTAAAGTTATCAACTGTCTTTTACTTTAAACCTCAGTCAGTGTAACTGCAGATGCTCGCCCTTCTTTGGCACCTTGCAGGTGGGAGTTTCACAATCAGACCTCTGGCACACAGCAGTTCTGACTCTACTTGCTGAAATACAGAGGTTTGGCTTTAGCTACTTGAAGCTCAGAGAGGGTCAAGCTGTGCCTCCGGGTGGTTATGCCATTGCAAAGCAGTTCAAGATGCTGGGATAGCCAGCAGTAAAGGATGCAGTGGTGGACATGCCCAGGGCTGGCATGCAGGGAATGAGGAGGTGCACTGTCAGGAGCTCCAGAGTGTGGGTGCTGGCTGGGTCCTGAAGGTCCCTCCTGGGACTGTGCCAGATCTCACCAAGGGAGAGAGACAAGATCCCACTGAGATGAGGAATTCACAAATATCTTTCCTTCCTTCCCCTTTGGGGTCCAAATAATCTGACTAAGAACAAAGGCTTATTTTGAAATGAAGGATGAGAAGGCTTCAAATTAATATATTTTTTATTAAAGCCTCACCATAATGGGCCACATAATAAACATAACTCATGGTTTTTAGATCCCACCCAAGTTCTCCTCTTTAACAATGTTTTGCCTGCTGTCAACTGAACTGTCCTTTGCAACAAGCCGTCTCACTTATCAGTCCCAAGCAATGATTAAAGAGTTAGCAAAGGCTATCTGCAGGACAGTGTGCAGCCACGCAACACACAAACTAATATTTATACTTTGCATATGTTAAGGCTTATCATCCATCTATCTTTATTCTCACTTTTCCCTATTGATTTGTTGGATAGGTAGGTTTAATCCACTCAATCTCTGTCTGTCTCAGTGTCTGTGACTATAAAATAAGACAATGAGGGGAGGAGAACAACATGACCTACTGCACAGTCTGTCAGGCTTATGGACAGTTCCTGATATTAGTGGGAATTTTGCTGCAGAAAAAATGGCAAGATCTGCTCATGACGCTTAGCTGGATCCTCCACTATGCTAGCAAGGCGCTCAGGTAAAACTCCATAAAGTTACACCATTACAGGAAACATTCAAGTTCAAGAATTTGTCCTCCTAAACTGATTTGTTAGAGATTGTTTTTGTTCATTTTCACCAGTCACAAGAATTGTTTCTAAACATTAAAAAGTATGTAAACCAACTTTTAATTTAAAACATTCCTGCAGAAAAAGTGCACCAGGAAAACAGCTGTTCTGTGCACAATAGTGACACAGTGACTTACAATGACTAATTAATGAGAACACCTGGAGTATCTTTCAGAGCTAAACTGGAAACAAAATACTGGAGATTAGGTTTTCAAGCTACTGGTGGTCCCCACTAATCTCTTTCAGGTGTAAACCACAGTGTACGTGGAAAGCAAAATCTGACTCATTCCTGCGAGACAGGAGGTCTTCAGGCTAATAATTGCAGCATGTAGTTTCCATAAAATTTACAAGGTTGGCTTTAAATTTTAGTAGTGGCAGGCCTGCAATAAATGCCAATGAGGTCCATCAAAATGAGTATTTGTGTGTGTCCTCATAAAAATAGATCAATCTTTTTAACAGACTCCATGCAGAGGAATTTGTATAATTACAACACATATCTACAGCTTTAGAGTCCTTTCCACACCAAAACCAACATGCTAAGTCATAAATACAGAGGAAAAATAAACACGGGAACATAATAAAAGAGATTTGGTTGGGTTAAGTCGTTCTGTCTCAGCTGCCATGTTGTAGCTAACAGAGTTTCCACTAGGGGTGGGCAAAGGGATTATTTTCCTTGTTTGTCAGCTTCCCCCTCACCTTTGCTTCTTGCACTCTTGGGGATGGTGAGTGAGTCTGTTCACATAAAGGAAAGGAAAGGAAGAATCAGAAGGGAGGAAGGGTCCCACCACACATACATACATTCATTCCCAGATCATGCATTAACTCTTATCATGCTGGTCTTGATGGAAACACTCAACAAGGAATGAGAGACGCAAGGCAGCCCAAAAGAAAGGACAAATTAAGTTTACATCTTCTGCGTTGTGTCTATAACTTGCCAGTTCCATGGTCACAGCTGAACTGTCAACTCCAAGTAATAAAATACGGTTTATGTATGAGATTCTCCATCATGCCAAGTTTCCACACAGTTCAGCTGAAGTGGAGGGGAGGTTATGATTCACTGATTCTCTCTCCAGCCCAGCCACAGCTCTCATCCTGATGAATTATCCACCAGCAGGGAAGAGCTGGAGTATTATGTGTCACATACGCTCCTCATCCAAGCATACCTCTGCTGCCAGGGGCAAGAGCCATGGAGCATGGAATCAGGGGTGGCTGGGAGGGGAAGAAGCCAGGCAAATGCTGCTTCAAGACCTGGGTGCATTTTAGTATAGTGCTCTCCCTAATGAGACTAGGGACAGAGTTTTATAGGTGTTTATATACCTCAAAACACAGATGGGCATTTAGTAACATTTTCAAAAACCCCTATGACTTTTATAGGAGTTAGGAGATGTTCAAAGCTCAAGGGGCACCTCTCTACACCTTTAGATTCCTAAGGATCTTTAAAAGGTCTGGTCTGAAAATCAGCCAGTGCTTTCCAAATAGGCCTTGTTTTTGAGCAATTTGAATAGCCATAGCATTCCATTGTTTTTAAAGGACTTAATGGAAAGAGAGACTAAGTGCTGGACTCAATTTGACTCATTTTAGGCATCTCAGAATAAGGTGTGTGAATCTCAACTAGTTGCCTGATCTTCCTATAGCCACTCTAGAGAGCAGACACCTCTGAAAGGGATGAGTCAGTCCCTGGAGGTACTGTCGCTCTCCCTTGACCACAGAGGGAGCATAGACAAGAAGCTCAGATTAGATGCCTAATTTGTAACAGCTGAAGCCAGATGAGATGAATTCCTCCTCCTCCAGCGACTTAGCCAAAGGCATACAGAAAACAATGGGAGAGCAAAACACTGAATTCAGCATCCCAAACCTCTAGCCAGTGTTTAACCACTGAACTGAACTTCCCACTTGAGAGGAGGTGTCGAAGGCTCTTGCCAAAACAATTCCAATTGGTACACGACAGAAAACAATGAAAGTTGTGCTGACTAGTAAGTACAGTGTTGGGAGCTGGAGGGAGAAAAAGTGAGATACCCAAGCTCGAAGCCTTTCCCCACAAACCAACCAATTAACAAGAGCAGTGGCACTACAGGCACGCACAGGCTGCAGCCACCCAAGGGAAGAGCGCTGCTAATGGAGGAGCAGGACTGGCCAGATGTGGGTCCCGACAACAGGAATCCAAAAGCAAAACCAGTTCCAGCTGACCAGCCATGCTAGCTTTTCCCATCATGTATCTATCTCACTACCCTGGTCAAGGTCAAAAAGCACATATTTTTCCCTTAAAAATGTAACTGTTAATAATAAGAAAGAATAACCAGTAATTGTTTTCAACTACTTCAAAGTCCTAGTGAAAGCTGAAGATACTCTGAAGTTCTGCAACACAGTGCAATGCTAACTCACAGTGAGGCACATGAAGGAATAGCTCTTATAAAACAGTGTAGACAAATATTATTTGTATTAAAACTTTCTGTTTCATTTGAAGTTTTAATCTTTTTTTCATTTTTTGTGATATCTTATATTTGTTTCTCATTTTGATCAGGAAACTTCTCCCACCAATGAACTCCGAGTCAGATGGGGAAAAGGGTTTTAAACAAACTTAAGAGGAGATGTTCTTTTCTTAAAAGATTTCTTACACTGCCTTTCAGATTTTAAATAATAAGAAGTACCCAAAAGCATGACTTCTTATTAGAAAACTGGGTGATTCAAAAAGCAATTGTTTCAAAAGTTACGGTAGAAAGAAGTCAACCACTTCTAATGGCTATTGAAGGCAAGAGAAGCCTTTCAAATAAAGTCTCCTAATTACACACTGTCTCCTGCTCTCAGTGTGCTGCATAACTTCTTGCCATAACACTCCTCAGGCCCCTTCTTCTCCTCCCTCAAGCCTTTTAAATGACATTTGAGAATACAAAGCTGTTGAGCATCTATAGCAGACACAAACCTTGGCCCTAGTGAAGTCACTGGCAAACCCCTTGTTGTCAGTCAAATCAGGTTTTCACTGAGACCCTGGGCTGAGCACAAACTTCTTTTTATTTTAAATATTTCTACACAGATGGACTACAGACATGTCTTTCAAGATTGGGATCTGGCAGCAGCTAGATGACTTAGCCAACAAACTTGTTATGATCTTCTGAACACTTATTATGGTCACACTGTGATCTCAGAAGTTCAGTACGACATGTGATTACTCTTATTCCAATCAGAAACACAGCAACCAGCAATTTCATGTTATTTGCATTTCAGTTTTACTTGTGCTTCTATATGACTTTGAGCTTTTTAACACTGTTAGTCACTGCACTACCTGACCAACTCCCATTCAAGGCGCACTTGCAACCCCATGTCCCCAGTCCATCCTTACAGAAAACTGGAAGATTTACTCATCCTTTAACTTTCTGCTGGGCAGTTTGGTACACAAAAGCTTCAACAGAGGTTGTGCTAGCTACTGTCAACACATAGAAACAGGCAGTACCCCACAGTGCTCACGAAAAATTAGACAAAAAGCTTTCACGCAGACAAAATAGTATTTTGCTTTCTGACCCAAACAGCTAAGCAAAAAGCTATGGTCGTGTGGATTTTTCCATAAGAAGAAATCAGCAGTTGTCAGGTGTTTCCTTGACAGACCTGAGGAACCTGTAAAGCAGCCATGCTTTGGGAGGCCAGCAGTGCAGAAGCCAGCTTTCAAGACTGTGGCCCAATTAACACTTAGCTGAAAACCTTGTCCATCTTCTCAGCTTCTCAGCTTCTCACAGACCTGACCCTGCTACTTGCTTTGGCTGCCAAAGCCCTGGGCATTTATGCCTTAGGTTTTTTCCTGCTGCTTCTTCCCAAACATGCAACCGACTGTCAGTACCTGGGACCACCCCCCCCACACCTTGCCCAAGCGTTGTTTCAGCAACCTTTGTCCACATTCATTTCTGAAGAGAACTTAACTTACACTGCTGGGGCAGTAGTGTATGAAACAGAGTTCATCACACAATGGGATTTTAACCCTGATGTCCGTTACCTGCAAGACGATATTCTGATGCTTGCCCTTAGCCTGAGCATCCCGGTTGGTTAGTATGGGAGGGTGACTTCTCAACTATTTCACTCCTTTTTCTTTTCCTATCTTTTCATAATTAAGAACAGAAGTAACACTGAAGCAATGGGGCATGTCCGAAGTGTATGTAAAAAATTGTATCTGTTTTAATAGCTTTATATCCAGAAGAGATTTGGCTTAAATAACTGTATTATAACTTTCACTTCTCTGCACCAATCCAGCCACTTGCAAGCTGCAGTGATTGCTGTGCATGCAAAATCATTACACTTCAGTACAGCCACATCCTTGAGGCAAATGAGATTTGCTTTCCAACATATTCTGAAGCTTACTGATAGTTCAATAAAACAGCTCGCTATCTCTCCAGACCCTAAATTTCTTTTTATTTTAAATACTTCTACAAGTAATTAAATCTTTATCTGATTTTTTTTTATTTAAATGCTTGGTGCTTTTCAGGAGTTTTGAAAGGTTTTGAAAGGTGCCTGATGACAAGCCTGACTAGAGCAAACATATTGTGTCTGGAGAGTAATGCAGTGAGGGCCAACTGCTTACACCAGCAGGACCATGGGACAAACCAGCATAAGAAGCAGACAAATATCAGCAACGCAGCAGTGGATTTCCCCCTACGGCCACCAATGCAGTGCCAAGCTGTATGGTCCTTTTTAGTCACACAGGCTTTGGACATGAAACAGCGTAATGGGGGAAGGACAGGAGACCTGGTGTCATGTCAAACAAGTTGTACACACAAAGCCATCAGCATTGATCACTCACAGCCTGGGCTGCATTTTAGCAAATGAGCTAAAGATGAAAGGTTTTTCTGTTCCCATTGGAAATCCTCAGAACCATCCATTCACCCTATCATATGTTCACTATCAGAAACTGCTCTTCAAAGCTGAACAAAAACTACTGTGCTGTATAAAATTGATAAAGTTAATCGTATGCAGCATGTTTCCTCTACCATAAATATTCCCAAACACTATTTGTTTCTGGATTTCACTGTTCTCTTAACTAAAGAACAGCTACATTATTGTTTCATCTGTAGCCCAACTGTTTTCTTTACATTTTTACCACTAAATTGAATCTACTGCCAGTAATCTAATTTACATTTAAAATGCTCAATATGCCAACATGACCAGACTTCAATAAAATTTTTACTAAAACTCATAAATGCCTTGATTCTGGTGTTTATAGAAATTTTAGACTGTTCATTCCCTGAATGTTATGTTGCTAGCATCCTGAAATCATTCCCATATGAAATAAGAAACATTCTTAGATTCATGCTGCGTAAGGAAATACAAAATATATTGTCACTAGCTATCGCTCTCAAAATCAAAGATTTGTCAGCTCTCAACAAAGTGATTTGGATGGCGTGTCCAGCCTGCAGTAGCACAGGATATTAGCTCTACTCACCTGCTATGGTTATTGATGCAGTGCATCTCATTCCCTGCATTTCAGATTACAGATGTTTCTTACCACTTTTACTTAATTTATTTTTTCTTCCTGTGCACACAACTGCTTGGTTTCAAAATATTGCAGAATTCTTTAGGACTCTTACGAGCATTCTCCATTGTCACTGAATCTATCCAGAAGCATCTTTCCTGAGTAGCTCCATGACAATACCAGGAAGATCATTTGTTAGAGGTTTGGATTACATTTCTCAGTTGGACACTGATTGCCAAATTTGTAATTTTAACAAAACAAGAAATTATCAGAGATTCAAGTAAAATTGGAACAAGGTTTCAGGGTGGTCTTCTTTCTTTTTGGTTCTTTTTTTATGTGGAAATGGATTATGTAGTAGATACAGCTCATTTTTGTACTTTCTAAATATTTTGAATACTTTTTTAAAAATGTTTTTGGGGGTAATAGCTAGAGTTTTTAAAAGAAAAAAATGAAAGCAAAGAATACATTTGTTTCCTGTTAAATTACTTTATTATCTTACTTTGAAACAAAAGTGGTGGGATGTATGCAGGCATGCACATGTTCATACACAAGGGAATTAGAAAGGGTTGGTCTTTTTGAGTCAAACCCTCAATTTCTTTTTTGTTTTCATTTATTTTTTTATTTCAGCAATCAAACCTATTATAAATTATTTCTGAAGTTCTACTTATAGCACTTATTTATATCTTTCAGCTAATTTTTGTGTAAAACCATATTTGTTTGATTGCCTGCTCATGTCAGAAATGTGCACAAGCTACAGCAGTAGCAGGACCAATGGCCATCTCCTCAGTGCAGTCATAGTGTAAGTCGGTGTCCATATGCTGTTCTACATTGTGGATACTCTTATTCAATAAACAGCTGCCGATCCAAAGGTATTTGCTTATTTAAAATTATTTATGTAAAGTTTTACTTTCCAGTTAGGGTCAAACACGGATGCTTCCCTCCTGATCCAAGTGGCTGAGAGAGCACACTGGGCCACATATCACTTTTGAAAAATACATTTTGAAAACTCAAGCTTTATATGCTGGCATTACTCTGCAGAGGGGGAAAAATGTACATCTAGACTTTGTTGAACTTAGAGTAGCAAAAAGCCAAAGAGAGATGAAGACACAGGCTCCTTGGTGCTTAGATATTGGGATTATAGTTGCTTTGGGTAGAAGACAAGGTTGCAGCTGTTTCTTTCGAGGATGAATCAGATACCCCTGGGTATGCATGCTATCTCACTTCTAAATGCGCATAATAACCTTGCAGAAAACCTATTAGTACATTATATTGCTTTGAAATATCAGTTCAGTTATGAACATGCTTTCCCATATTGGAGCCTAGGATTGAATTCTAAGGGATCAATTCTGCACTTGGGTGCATGCATCTAAAGGCACAGTTTGGCTCTGAATAAAGAAAAAAGGGGAGAGGTCTGGTTTTATGCACAACAGACCATTGCTCAAGCTGTGTTCTTCTCTCAGGAAATTTTAATAGGATTTTTGTGTACAATAGGATTGTTGTACTCCAGGGTGCAACTATTTATGTAAATATAATCATGCTATTTATGTAAGAAATTGAAAGGTTTACAATAAGAATCAAGAACAATTTCATCCTGAAGGAGTAATCATTTAATTGAGAATGCAGAGTTAAGGTTTAACATTTCCTTTTTTCCTTTTCCAAGTGGTTTTTGCTAGCATTCTTACTACAGTCAGAGTTACATAAAGTAAATATACATTTTAGCCAAGCCAAAACTGCTGTGCCAACAGAAAGCAATACCCGCACCTGCTGAGAAAATCTCCCTTCTCAGTGCCTGATTTTTGCAAAAGCCCTTGTTGGGACATGGAAGCTCTCGGTTGTCCTGCCTGATCAGCAAGCACCACAGCCCTTCTGAAAACCGAAGCACTCTGTACACTGCTGAGAGAGCGACACCAGACACTTAAAATCACGTGTAGAGCTACCCAGGAGATTAGTGGGTTGGGATTTTCTCATCAATTATTTAAATCTCAAGAGTATGTTCCTATTCATCTAGTCTACACAACAACATGGTACACCCGATCCATTTGGACCCTGAATCACAGTGTGAACATGACACAAAGTGTGTGGTCCATTTGCTCAAAACTCTCCACTTGCTCCACTAGGGCCCAAGCTCCCCTGGTGTGGTCTTTGTCCTCCCTTCAGGAGATGTCAACAGCAATGTGTCAGTATCTTGAAACGGTACCCTGAATGGCACAGCGACAACGTGGCACACCTGGCTATGAGACTGGAGACACCCTGGTGCCTGGGGAGAATAGTGAGGCAAAAAAACTTAAGGGTGTTAAACCTAAAAAAAAGTTCCTTCCTAACCATCTGCAAACTTCAGACTTGGTATAAGTTTTCTAAACGAGGTATTGAGGAAAAGTTACATTAAAAGTTTTAAGAAGGAATGTGATAACCCCACCAAGGGACAGGCCCAGATAATTCCTGGAAACAGAGAATTAAACTTACAGCAGGACCCTCTGGATGTCCAGTTACTAAGGGGTTATTGAGAGGGGATTGAGCGATAGTAAGTACTTAATGCAGTTATACATTTATACAATATTGAACCTATATTTCAGGACTTCAACTGGTTACTTGGGAGACCAGGAAATATTTTTTCCCACTCTTCTGTTGGACAAGTTGTTTCTGGATTGTTGGATTTTTTTCCTACCTTTGAAGCACTGAATATAGTGATAACTAGGGTCAACATACAGGCAAAGAGCACTAGTGTTCATATGAGCATTATATCAAAAGGCCATTTCTTCCTGGGATCAATATTGTAGGACTAATGGAAAGTTTATTTTGCTCAATGTTTCTCTGAGCATGGTCCTCTTCCCAGGAGCATCCAGGAGCTTCAGTTCTCTTATAATGACAGGGACGAAAGCTATCGGGGATGGTCTTTTTTCTCACTGTGATTTTCATTCCTTCTATACAATAGGTCTCAAATTTATTACATGGTATAGAAGCTTGTTGCTTTGCAGCTCACTTTGAGCAGAAGCGCTGTAGATCAGAAAGCTGGCTGTAGTTGGGAGCCTTGATTCAATGATCCAGAGGGTGCTCTGTACATCTCTAGACTAAAGACACTAGATTAACATGCTGAATAGAAAAGAACTTTTTTTTTCCAGAGGATCTAGACTCCTGCTTGGGCATTAACACCAGTAGAAGAAGCAACTGCTAAAGATGACTCCAGCCATATTAAACTATTGGTTGACAGACAGCATGCGACAATATTTTACAATAAGATCACTTGGAATTTTCTGCTCAGACTGTGAACCCCTAACACAAACATTTCTTAAAAGAGCATAAAGCAGTAGTCTAAATTTCTTGGTAAATTTAGCCTAAATGACACGTTTCAGTACAGTCAGCTTGAAAAGTCAGACATCTAAGCGCAAAGCACATAGGTCTCATTTATGAGCCTGGGAAATGGTATCTCTGAAGGGACTTGGGGACCTTTGTGGATATTCAGATGAACATTGTCTCCACCACTGGCTCTAAAGGGCTAGTCCTTCTCTGGAGTGGGTACCGATGGGACAACTGAATGAGAGGTTGTAAAATCCTACGCCTGGGCACTCAGACAGCTACAAAGCTGTCCAAGCTACTTCTCGTCAAGTACCCATACAGGCCACACACATATGATGACCGGCTTTGTCAGTTTTGGAGAGAAGAAATGTACAAGATCCAGCAGATGAAAGATGAATCCTGACATTTAAACCTTCAAATGAGACCCGTTCGCCTTGTGAGGGGATGTAAACTGCTCAAGGGCACTTGGCCATTCGAACATCACCATACTGTGGGAGGCCCTCTGACACTGGAAACTGGAAACCAAGATTAGAAGGTTGGGTTTGGTTTTTTTTTCCTAAAATATATGCTCTAGCTCAACTAGTGTTGTTACTGGTCTTGGAACGGCAGTCAAGCAGTCAAAGTGCATTATCACAGCGGTCTCTTTTGGCTATGGAAATCTATGAAAACAAGCAAAACATAAACAACACTCCGGAAGCTTATTTTGTTAAAACCCAACAATTTAAATATATGCATCCAATAATTAATTTGACTTCTTGTGTAGTACATCTCCTTACCCTGCTGTCAGTATACCCTGGGGCCAGGGGCAGAGAGGCTGGCATGTCCAGCATCCTGCTCCAGCCCAGCACACATTCCCACCAAGACAGAAGAGCTTCCAACATCAAAGCCTCAGGCTGGGGCCATTTACTTGAGTGAAGGATTTTATATTGTCGTGAATTCTGTGACTGCTGGTTAATCTGAAGACTGAAAAATTCACTATGAGAGTCAGAACAAGATTCAGGTTTATTCTTTGTGACCTGAAAGCCCAGATCCTAAGGTGGTAGAGAAGTCTTTCATGGTTGGTGTTAATGAGCCCGTGACACACAACTAAACACTACTGGCTCTATCCAGCAGAGGGAAGCAGCAAAAAGAGAGCTATATTTGTTGGTTTATCATTTTAACAATCGCTAAATAGAATAACTAGTTACTGCCTGAAGAAATATATTCAGAAAAGGCAGCTACAGCCAAACTCCTGACAGGCAGATTTGTTCATTTCTACCCAGTGACTAAGACAATGTACAAGTGGGACATTTGATTACACAGAGATGTTTCCTCTGAACCTGTCAAACACTTTAATATAACCTCAAATCCCTGCAAGCAACAAATAATCACTGCAGATGATACTAAACCTATGCTTTTACCTGCCCCTGTAAAATTGAATAAAAACGTAACAGTACCACTATTGTGATTCACACATAATTGAGTGTGCCAACTAATAATCTTTAATATCCACTGCTGACAGGATGGAATTAACTGCATTTTTCCCTGTCCAACTTTCATTTTTTCCCTGTGGTGTAAGCCAGTATCTAATCCCATCCTTATATCATTTTGGCTATATTAACTCAATTGAGGAGAAAGTACTTAGCCTAAAGCAGGTTAGGGTGAGACCTTGAAATAACAATGTTTACACAAGCTAAAGATGTCTTTTGTTGAAGCTCTCCACTGATGCTTGCCAACAAAAGCTTTTCATGCGCGAAAGAGTCAATACCGAATTATAGTTAAGCCATGTAATAATTATCCTCATTAGACGTAACCAGAGCATGGATAGGATGAATTCAGTTATAAACTCTGCTAATACTCAGGAAGCACATTCTATATGTAATTTAATAATCTTGGAAATAAATACACAATTCTTTCTGGTTTTAGCACAAAGTCTATTGAAGCAGAGAGGCAATTCACTCCACGGTGAGAAGACTCATTTTTTCATTATTTGTTTCTAACTTAATCTGGTGGGAGCTTTTGAATACGATATTTAGGTGAGTCTAGCAAGACTTCCTGAGAGCAAAAGAGCTGGGACACACTGACCACCCCGCCTCAGGTGTATCATCCTGGTGGGGAGATGGGCATGGGTGGGAACTTCTCCCCTGAGCAGGGAGTGCAGACCTGGGTGTGCTTTGTCCCTGTCTTCTCCTGAAGCTGGTGGGAGGGGAGATGACTCCCCATGGAAATGTGTCATGGGTGCACTGAGGTTTCCAGCTTCTCTGTCCCTGGTTCATGATTCCCTGTGCTCCCTGACCCACCCCTGTCAATTTTTGGAGAGCCTTTGGCTGTTTTTAGCAGCCAAAGTGGTTTTAGCGCAAGGAGCTAACATTCAGGTCCTGGCCAGAGGCTGCCAAACCACTCCTCAGACAATTTCTGCCCATGCTGTTGGCAACACTGGCTTAAGGAACTCCTCCTCCCATCCCAGCCCCAGAGCAGTTGCTCTCCCTTGTTTTCCCCAGTTTTCCCCATCGCCTGTCTGCATGTTTGTCAGGTAGCATTGTAGGCAGGTCACCTTAAAAGCATCATCTCAAAACAAATATTGAGGGAAGAGCACGGTGGAGGAGCAGGTTAAAAAAAACAAGAGCCTTTTCCTTTATCTGGTTTACAGCATCTCCTCACAACAAGGTGAGCAGAAACAGAGGGATGGCGATTCTCTGGGCTGATACTGCTTTCAGCATCCTCATATTGGCAAGCAGTGGCAACCATGGACATCCCACTGCGTTACACACCCTGTGAGACTCTCCTGATCCCACAGTGGGAAGCATGGCTGCTCTTTCCCCTGGGCTTTTCTTCCCCCAGGAGAGGAAGCCTGACTCGGCTGCCTGAACACAGCATCAAACCCGAGGGCAGGCTGGAGTCCCAGAGTCAGCTGGGGCTCAGTTTCTCCCTGAACAGTTCACTTGCAACCTCTCTGACTTGCTGCTTCTGCTGTAATAGGGAATAACATTACTTCCCTATCACAGAATTAACCAGCTGTGTCTGAAAGCATGGAAACATCACGTTTTCCTCTTCAACATTTAAACCTGATGCCACTCTGTGAACAAAACTTTCCAGAAAATTAGCTTTTGGAGGTTGAGAAACTATGAGAGACAGGAGGCCATTTCAGTGCTGCTCTGATCAGCCCTCAGGAGACTCTAGCAGACCAAGAGGAAAGCAGATTATGGCAGCTCCCACCCATACCTTGCATCTCCTGTTCCAGCCTTGCAAGTGCCGAACACAGCAACAAGCATGTCAGTAAGAGGTCCACTGCAAAGGATACTGGGTTGAGAGTATATATTTGCATAAACGTGTTTAAATAAGGGATCGAACAAAACCAGCAGCCATGCACCACGTCACGAGCAGCTACAGCATTCATCTCACTGATGGCACAGTCCGTGGGTGAAACCCTGCTGTTTTCTATAAGCCAGTCTGCTCCATTTGAGGCAATGGCAAAAATCCCATAATTACAATGAGATGAAAATCAGCTCCTTTCTAGTGGTGTAACTCTGACGTAACTATCAAAGCTGGTGGTAGTAAACTGATGTGGCGATAATGCAATTCTAAGTCTACCAAGGTAAGGAAAGCAGATGGGATGTGGAAAAGAAAAATTGGTTAATGGATTTATTTTTCCAATGATTATTTATTTACTTTTGGTAAACTTCAGAGTTATTTGAAGAAGACTGATTTTTCAATATTGGCATGTCTCACAGTGATAAAGTGACCAGCATTTCTCAGAATATCATGAAAAAGGCCTACATTCCATGGAAAAGTCATATTCAAAACAACTGGTGTAAGAATGTGTTTGTGTAGTCTGAACATTTTTAAGCAGTGAGGCCAGGGCACTAAATTAAATATCCCATATTTTAAGTTTTCATTGCAAAAATATTTTGTAGTTACATTCAAAGTTATCAACATTTGAGGAATGATATAAATAAGATCTAACCTCCATGCTATTAAATTAAGCTGCTGCCAGCGTTATTATTGGCAGTAAAATTACTTTGATTGCTATCAGCTATAATCAAATATAGGAAAAGCCTGGAATGCTGGTATCTTCCACAGTAGTATGTTCTTAAGCAGTCATTAAAAAAGAAAGCTCTGACATGACATATCCATTTAAAATTCTGCTCCACAGTAGCAGATAAATAGCATAATGAATTCTTGAGTTGCTGCAACCTATATGTTTAAGCTCAAGTTATTATTTTATTTCCATTTGTCTGTTTCAACAGTTTAATGTTGTAAGTAAGCCACGGCTCAATATACTGAATTATTCACAAGCCTGTGGATGCCTAACACAGCAGTTCTGGTGAAATGTCTCCTGGTGATAGCCAGGACATCCATGCTGAAACAGAGAGGGCAGCTCTCCAGCGCCCAGATCACCCCAGTCTGTCCAAGTCCTGCCCAGGGACAGGGTGAATCTCTGCTTACAGCCTGTGGGTGGATTAATTCTTCCAATTAGGAGCCACTCAAATGCACCAACACTGAAAGGCAGGAGCAGTTCAGGGGAGAAACTGTGTTTGCACAGACCTCTGGGGTGGCCAGAGTCAGTCAGTCCGCAGTCAGGCTTCATGCAAAAACTGCACACAGATCTTGGGCTGAGTCTGAGGTTTGCTCCACTTGTGGCTTTCATAGAAACCGAGAGAACATGGGCTGAGGCTGTAAACACAGCTGGATACCAGGAGTTTTTCCTTCTCTGGCAGGAGCACCACAGGGCTAGCCTTCCCCTAACCCCAGGACACCCGCCTCCCCTCCTCACAAGGACATCTCCCCCAAGGACCTCTAAAGGCAGAGAGCAAGGGCCAGGGCACGCTGGGTGAGGGCGGCAGCTGCTGGGGATGTTCAAGTTCATCCCACCCTCACCCCACAAGGGAAATCACAGGGGCTGGGTCACTTCCCAGCTCCGCAAAGCCACACCACTGGAGCAAAAGGCAAAAAAAAAGAAAAAGTCTTCATAAAACAAATCCTACAGGATTTCCTCGCAATAATCCTCTGCCCGGGGTAGCGTACCTGCGTTGCTTTAGTCACCTGCTGTTCTGAGGAGCATAACTGCTGGAAGAGCAGGAGGGCAGACTTGCTCAACTATTTCCCCCCCACATAATCTGGAAAAAAAAAGACTGCCTCCACATACCCTGTCTCAGGACAGGGTTAGAAGGGGAAGCTAAAATTCTTCCTAAGGTTCGTGCTTTGTTGAATTTCAGAAGAAGTGAAATTACTGCTGATTGCACTTGGACTACACCACAGAGGGCTTTTTGCCCCCATAAAGCTCACTGCGAAGCTGCTGCAGTGACAGCTGGGATTTTCAGAGGAGTTGCACGAGATAGTGCCACTAAGTGCCTTTGAAAATCTCAGTCTAAATGCAAACAGCAATAGATCATCCCTCCAACTAATTTGATGCTCTGCCTGTGACCCAGCTACAAATAGCAGTTCAGGAAAAAACAAAACTCTCCTTTACTAGATATGCTTGTGCCAATTATGCGATGTAATCTCACCTCCAGAGGTAAAATAACTTTCCTCTCCCAGCTGATGTCCAATGTATGCCATAAAAATTCCATCAGATAGTGGAAATTCAATATACTATGAGACAAGGTATATGTCAGAGGGGCCAAATTCAGCCCCAGAATAATTCTATGGCAGTTGTTAGAAATAAGCCTAGACTAATAAAGGGCAGGTATTTTTAATAGTTAATTATTTTTTATTAGGTGTAATCAAGAGTGTTGAAAGAATGAGTGTTATTTTATGTAAGCGGTAAGGGAAGTGCCAGATACCGTGTTACTTCTAAATTAATTTTATCAGTTGACTCCTTTCTTCTAAAAAGTTGAAATATGAAGTTGCATTTCATGAACCCAGCAGGTCTTGGACACAAGGTACAGCGTGAGCAGCTGGCCTTTCCTTGCTGCCACTGGTGCCTGGAGGTGTGGGGCCAGCTCCCCTGCCCCCATGGCACCCGCGCCCATGCAGCCTGGGCATCTCCGCAGCAGGCCCAGGTGCAGGAGAGCTCAGCTGGGAGATAGCTCCCAAAGGGGATGTACAACAAGCCGCAGCCAGGCACAAACTTCTGCCCCTACCCACCCCAGCTGGGCCCAGCTGATCTTCTCACTGTGTAAAACCAACACCCAAGCATCCACTCCCACCGCTCTAAAAAATGGACAGAAATGGAGAAGAGGTCAATAGCAGCATGCTCTTTGCATTAATTCATGTTAACAGCTTTTCTTTATATTTTGAAAAGGCGGTTTATATCTGATCTTGTTGCATGAAAGACAAAATACGCCACTTTCAGTTATGTCACTGCATGCTATGTAGGAAAGCAGAGATATTAACAAAGAGCCACAGCAAAGCATCGAGTGCATCTGAATTCTTTGTCTGCAGCCCAGGCTTTTCCTGCCTCACAGTGACAGGATCAGGGAAGAATTTTCTGTGACTAATTAGGTTTTAACTTGCCAGAGAGAACATGGACATTGGCAGTCTATTGTATAATAGTGAAGCAAAGTTTGAACTAGATTGAACTTAATTTCCTTTTCACTGAAAGGAAAGAAAGATTAATGAAATATCCCCAAATCCATCCTGTTAGCTTTTATTAAATCAGCAAATGAAATTTAACCTCCAATTCTGTTATAAAATCTTTTCCTGTAGATTAAGTTTCTGCAAACATAAATGAAATAGACATACTCTCCTCTGCAACATTTTAGATATGAAAATTACATTACTTCATTCAACATTAACGATACTTTAGGCAAATGCCATATTAAGAAACAATTATTTCTTGTGTTTCTTGTCACAATGTTACCTAGATTTTATTAAATGCCATAACTTTGCTAGTCATTTCTGAAAACCATTTGCTGATATTCCAACATGTCCTTGCTCTTTCTACCAATAGCACAGAGTTAACCCTCCAGGAATACAAAGCTTTATTTTATTAATATTATACTTCTCATCTCAGGGAGTCTAAGTCATGTTCCCCTCTCACCTTCTCCACTGCTTCTCAGTTCTAGTTATTGCATTAATGTCCTGGCTTACTTCTGCTAAGCATCTCACTGAAGTCAACAGTATTATACCAGGAAAACTCAGCCCCCCAGTCTCAGTAGACGGGGACAGGTATTCGCACTGGGCTCAATCAGTTCTCAAGCATTCTTTATGGAGAATAAGTCAGTCAGGCTTGGTCCCTAAACTTACTTCCAGTTGTAGCCTTGATGGATCAATGGAGGTGAGATCTGCCCGGAGCATCCATAACTGCATGGTGAAGTCTGCACCTGGGGACCTATTTACCTGCAAATATTAAAATAAAGGTGTTGGGGAGCTTTGCTAGTTCTCACCTGGTGAGTAAAGCAGAGCTGTAAACATGAGCGTAATGAGCACGTCCTGCATGAGGAATGTTCCAGCCCTGCTGCCTGAAGACACCACCTGCCAGGAGGTGGGAATGAGGGGCTCTGAGGGCTCAGCTGTGCCGCTGGGATGGGGAGAGCTGCTCAGCACCTCACCTCCAAGGACGGGGTCCTGCCGCTCCTCCCAGGTGAGCTCTCCCACCACGCCAAACGGGCCCCGCTGATGCTGAGCCTTCGGAAAGTGCAGGGCACTGCAGGGGGAAAAACGTCGCTGCCATAGAAGTTAAAACATTAACACTGTTTACGTCAAACTGCCAGTGCTCAGTACTACACAAGACAATATGAAACTGTATAAAATATTTGCAACGATTGCCAAGAAAGTAGACGCTGCCAATACTCCAGAGCACATCCTCTGGAAGTGATTACTTCTAATCCTTTAGAAAATGTATAAATAAAATGATGCCAAGACTGATGGACAAGCCAGGGCACCTACTCATGTTTCTAATATATTGCTTTCCCTCCACCCCCTTCCCTTCTCTGTACAAAATACCCTCCTTTTTTAGTAACTTAAGTTGACAATCATCAAAAGAAGTCAAACTGTATATAAATGAACATTCTGAAGCATGTCACAGTACGTCAGAAACTATTGAAATCTACCAGAAGTCTCCAAAACAAGTATTTAAATCTTTTAGTAATGCTTTAGTAGAGTGATTATTTAACTTACTAGCAAGAATGCATTTAGCAGGAACACCAGAAGCGTTTACCCTTAGTATTAGCTACTCAATCACATAGCCTAATCCCAGAGGCCTAATCTGCATGTTAGTGGGAACACAACGATTATCTACATTCATTAGAAATTAGAAAGGGGGAAGGTGGAGGAGAAAACCTCAATGGGTGGATAATTAGTTGCACATACTCCCATTGTTTGCACGGGGCCAAATGCATATTGCCATTGAAGTCAAAGGAGCTTTTACTAGACAGTCGTGCCTTTTCTTGCCATCCAGACCACCAGCTATGATCATCAGGGCTGCTTGTCTTAGCCGAGGAGACACAAGCTTGTTCTAGCCTTAAATATATTAGAATGGTCTTTCTTTCTCATAAGTGTCTAGTAAGCTAGAGTAAGTGGATTTCAATAGCCTTCTTGTTGGTTACTGCAGCTGGTGCCTGCTTTGGGTTCTTTATTTTGTGCTTAACACAATACTGCTTTAGAACAGATGGATTTAGCAAAGCCTGCTAAGATACTAAATAGGAATAGGGTGTTCTTAAAGCAGCTGGACACAAATTGGGTAAACATATAATGGAAGACAGTTTCTCTCATTCTCCATTCCCTAATAAACATGTAATGATTTATCATATAGCTGGAGAACTGACATTCCTCTCAATAGAAAGGTAATGTTACGCCTCACTATGAGTCATTTATGTTTAATCCCAGATAGGGGAAGAGAACAGGCTACTCTTGCAGCCTTATTTCTGCAAGCTCATTATAATTACAGCTGTCCTCAAGCTGAAGAATTCAGACATATTTCATGTCTCCAAAGTTTTACTGTAGCTCTTTGTAGCAGCAGATCCATGTTCACTCTCAGTCAATGCCACGGTAGTAATAAGATGTTCTGCAGTATCCTGTACTGTTATAATCCTCTTTTTCTAATGCCAGAAATTGGTGAAACTGGTGTTACTGAAGGTGTTTGGACTTGTCCATTCAGTCCAAGTGATCAGGAATCTGTGCAAGATCCATCTATAGATACCTACCCTAAGCTCGGGGTCCTTTAATGTGCCAGAGATCACTATTTAGAGATGTTCTGTCTTATTATTAACACACCATAAATATAAATATTAAGTGCTTTCTAGTATGAAAAGCCTGGGAAATTCTTATAAGTCTCTTTCCTTTGAGAATATGCATTGAAATAAGTCTTCCTCCTAGGTCAACTGACAAAGTCTATTTACAAGCAGCAAAAATGTGCAAATCCAACTTGAGCACAACGGATCACTGAGTCTGAGATGTAAAATGTGGATTCCTCCGCACACGAGTTTCATGTTCTCTGCTCAGTTTAACAGTGTCCTTTGCAAGGCCTCTGCTACACAGGGCTAAGGAGAAGTACTGGGATGAGAGGAGATTAGGACCAAGCAGGCAGGTTGTGATGGTTTTATATACCAGTATGTTCAAGGAAATGTTGGATGCCAGCTGCATTGTGACTGCAGAAATGACCTGAAACTGTCTCTGAAGACATTAAGGCACTTTTGAGAGAGAGAAAGGACTTCAGTTTCTGGATCCATCCACAAATGGGCTCTCAGCTGTGGCAAAGACTAGTCACTTCGATGTTGCTAGAAGTGAAAGTCAGGAGAGGCGGACGAAACAAAAGGTTGCAGAAAGTTGCCATGCTGCAGAGATGCTAAAGGACCACTTTCCCATGCACACCTGGGTACCGCAACACCCAGCATGGCCCTCTGCTATGTGACACCTTGGCAGACATCTCATCTGCAAGTGCTTAGTGACAAAAAAATGTATAATGGGAAGAACCAGAAGAAATTCTAGCCTTGAGTTCATTTTCAGAAGGAGATCAGGGAGATTTTTTTAAATGCATGTAGGATCATAAGATAATTCAGTTTGGAAGAGACCTCCAGAAGTCACCTAATCCAGCCTCCTAGTAACATCCCTCCTACACAGACACATGTACCCCTTTTTACACAGAGAAATTCCTTGTAATGGGGAAACAAATGGTTAAAAGCATAGCATTACCCAAGAATTCCCTTTTGCTGGAACGATGTTTCTACAGTTAAAACAGGCAGCAAAAGGCTACTCTTTGATGACAAGGAGGTGCAAAAGTGCTATAGTTGAAGACTGAAACAAGAATTTATTTGGGTGAATGATTTGTAATAGAGTAAATAATTTATGATGAAAAATATGGCTGATGTAACTTCAGAAACTCTTTACTAGGAGGTTTCTGCAAACTGATCCACAAAGCAGGAAGATGGATTCCTTCCATGCAGCCCAAAAGCAGATAGCATTTGCATGCAGCAAACAGAACGTGAAGATGCTTCCTGGAAAAAATGTGAAGAGCTCACTGAGAGCTTCTTTCCAACATGTGTGTTGTTGCTTCCCCGCTTTCTGGGTGGTGGTGGTGGTGGTGGTTCTGCTTTCTCATGTATCAACTCAGCCTCAGACACAAACTCATTATTATGTAAAATACAACATGCAAACTCAGAATCTAAAACCCTATAATCTTAAAATCCAGCATATGGAAAATGTAAATAGGCGGTATGGTGTGAGAAGCTGTTTTCATCTACTTCTGCCAGCAGTTGATGCCCAGAAGAAAAAAAAAAGCTTTGTTTATGTGCCATCCTAACACCAAAACAATTTCGAAAGAACCATCATCTGTCCCAAATAAGGCCACTGATTTATTCAGAAACCTTTCAAAGCACAACTTCAGCAGTGTGAGAAAATGAATTTAAAGAGTTTTACTGGAATAATTTTGTTCTAGAAAGACAAAACCACGGACACTCATCTTGTCACTACTGCTTATTCATTATGTAAGACAGGAGTGAAGTGGGAGTGGATCTTGATTCCTTCTCCTGCTGGTGGTTCGTCCTTAGGCAAAGACAACAGCGAAGGGTATGGCAACACTGCATTTCCTAAAACCATGCATCTGAGCAGGGCACGGGGGTCACCACTGAAAGAGCTTTGGAGACTCAGTGAAACAATAGCCAGGGAGAGGTTCTGGGAGCAGTGCAGGTGGTCGTGCTGCATGGGACTGCACGGCCACGTGGCACAGAGGGACAGCAGCCTGTGGTGGGATGGAGAGGAACCTGTGGGGCCAGGGACCAGCACCTCAGGGAGAAGGAAGGGATTTCGCAGGACAACTGGAGCAAAGAACTTGGTCAAGAGACAGCAAAGACTTTCAGAGTTAAGGTAAAAGTAAGACCTCTCTTTATGAGGAACCTCTATCTCTGGTTCACAAACCTGCCTTAAACAGTAATACTGCAGGACAGCTATTGTTTTGAGAAGCTTTAAAATGCAGCTGCTCAACATATCTATCCAAATTCAGTTGTAAGCATGCAAAGTAATATACTTCAAGCAATACATATCCACCAATAGCCTGGGCCCAAGTAGCAAAGACACCATTGTAAGAACCAGTTAAAAGTACCCTGTAAAATAACAGATGTGTGATCCCCCAGAATTATACTGTTACAAGACACACAGCACTAAAGAACACAGCCCAGGATTACAAATATCATTGCCACAGCTGTGACCACATTTGATAATCAATCGCATTTAGTGTTTAAAAATCTCTCATAGGTTTTTAATTAAACTTTAGAGGATCCAAGTGATGTTTTTTGCTGTTGCACGGTATATGTTTACCATGAGATTAGTTCTGGTTGATTGATGTGCATGCACTCAAGCCAATTCAGAATATTCTGCTTACAAGGCATGAAGTCTGCTTCTACTGTAGCATACCTCAGCCGCAATTAGCTGCCATGAATTTATTTTCAGGGAAGGACTACCTATTTCAATTATCTTTACATTTTAGTACCAGGTGAAATGGTTTAGCAGTTATTACATTTCACTCAAACCTTTGTCCATTTTTAGAAATGAACTAGGGTGGTTATTAGCCTACTTACCTAGAGAAAATGAGGCTTTTGCAGTCACACTGTTTCCATGTATAGATGTGTCTGTTCATCTGTGTGTCCCTGCCTTGGAACTTTTGAACCCTTTAGCAAAGGTCAGCTGAACTTGACAGAAGTGGAAGGTCTTTAAGATACTACTTTGCTGTGTTTCTTGCAAACAGAAAATCTTCTGGAGAAGAGAAAACCTACATAAGAAAGATAATTTAAAGACCTTCAATCACAATAAATATTTCATAGGACTATAGGGTATTTCAGGTTGGCAGGGGCCCCAGGAGGACTCTTGTCCAACACTCTGGGAGAAGCCATGAGGCCAGACCAGGTAACTCAGGGCTTTGTCCAGACAGGTCTGGAGAACCTCCAAGGACAGAGGCTGCACAGCCTCTCCAGACAACCTGTCCCACTGCTTACTGTCCTCAGAGGGAGAAAGTGTTTCCCTGTACCCAGTCTGAACCCCTCCGATTTCAGTGTATGCCTGTCACCTCTTGTCCTCCCAGCATGCAAGGCTGAGCAGAGCCTGGTTCCATCTTCTCCATGGCCTCCCTGTAGGTACCAGGGGGGCTGCTGTGCTGTCCCCCCAAAGCTGTATCTCCTCCTGGTTGAACAAACCCTGGTCCTACAGCCTCTCCTGAGTAGGTCTGTGCACAGCTCGCTGCACATCCCCCCTGCAGGGCCTTTCCTGCAGAGCTGCCCAGCCAGGCAATGCCAGCCTGGACCGCTGCCAGGGGTCTGCCTTCCCGGGGGCAGCACTTTGCCTTTGCCCTTGATTGAAATGCCAGGAACCTTATGAAACACAAACCACTGGCCACCCTGCTGCTGGTGTCAGAGCCTGGCCTTGTGGGATAGTCCAGCTGTGCTAAGCTGCAGCTGGAGCCCAGTGGCTTTCCAGCACATCAAGAAGGATACAGGACATCTGCTCCCAAACAGTGTGTTAGCTAGGCTGGCTCTCGTCTCTGTGGTCAGAGCCACAGCATGGGTCTATTTTAGTGTCTACTTATTTTAAACATATTTTGAAGCAAAATTTTGCCCTCACCACTTGGCAGAGTCTAGGAAGGGGACTGACACATGCTCATCTGCCACCCTGCCTGTGCAGGACTGGACACACACTAAGATACTTTTCACCAGGAGCAGCATGTATTTCCCAGAGGTGCAGACCAAGAGAAGAAAGAAGCAGGTTCCAAATTCAGAGCAAACCAAAGGAAATCGTGCTTCATACAACCTGCAGGTAAGTAACTGCCAGAAGTTAACTCAAGTTCAGACAGCAACCGGATAAAAGAGAAAACACATTCACAGATATCATGTGAGACAGCTTCTGTCTCAGAAAATCCCCAAACCAAATGTCACTGGAAGATGAGATTGTATTCTGGGGAATATTTTTGGCTTATTTGTATACATGTACTCCTTCCTAGACATCTATGGTTGGCTACCACCAAAGATGGGATACCAAGTGGGACAAGTACCTAGCATTCATCTGACATAGTATGGTTGTTCCAATGTTGAGCCAACATGCAGGAGTCATGAAGGCAGGTCACCTGAATTGTTCCTACCATGTGCTCCCATGCCATCCCCTTTCCTCCCTGACTACTGGGAAAGGTGACCGTGCAGGCAGCCTCCCAGGCCTATCTGTTTAACTGGGGTTAAATCTTCATTCCCATTCAGGCAGTGAAGATCCCAGAAATTGCCCAGTTTCAAATGGGACCAGAAGCCTGTCTGTTCAGTGGGCTATTTCTCATGCTATCAATGCTTTCTTTAAATACATGTACTAACGACTTGCTGAAAAACGAGGCTATTTGACATTGTTTTGAAGTTCAGGCTGTCTTCAAGGCCCTTACCTTCAATTCACATGTTGTAAGCCCTTCGAGTCTGGTATTAATAATAAATATTATTGCCATGCATCCTTATTTTTTGCTTAATTTAATTACAGAAAATGTAATAGTCTTATGAAAACAATATATGAGTTTTCAAACCTAATTAACATGATACAAGTGCACAGGTCACTAAAACAGTTGTTTTATCTGGAAGCCTTCCATGCAAACAGATAAAAACAAAACTACATTTAATTCAGCAACTTCAGTTGAAAGTTAAATCAGAGATGACTAGTTGTTGCCTAGGGGTGCAGCTTTCCTGGTAATGAATGCTTTCCTCTTGTCATGATTTTAGAAAAAGAGAAAGAGATATGAGAACCCTATCAAAGAGTTTAAAGTTTGTCCCAGTCAGCCATGACCAAGGCTTAGCTGTTAGACCAGCCCTCTATCACCAAGGAGAAAATCAACCCAGATGTATTGTATGGTTTTATTAGCCAAACAGCACGTTTTACATTTAAGGTAAACTCACCCATTTCTCCCCCCTTCCCCACCTTGGTGTACCTTCTATAGCACCCCTAACACCCCCAGTCTGATCCCACAATTGCTTTTGGGGTATAATGTAAGTCAGCAGGAGCTCTGCATCCAGTGAGACAAAACCTGAGCCTTCTGCTTTTACTCTCATTTTACATCTTCTTGAATATTTTTCAAGTGTTGCCCTGAAGAAAAAAAAAAAAAAAGAGAAAGCTTGATAATGGCAGCAGAGCCATTTGTAATTCAGGTCTGGAGACCTGCATTCAGCAAGTGGTTTATTGCTCCCAGTACAAAGAGATGCAATTCCCTCATTTCTTGGAAAAGGGAAAAAAATGACTCTGGTATCCAGGATGTCACATGTCTGCCTACCCACAGGCATTTGTCTGTCCATCAGCCAAGGAGAAACACTGCCCACTGACAAATAGACAATGCTGTTTGACAGACATCAAGGCTGATTCATCAAAGGACTAAAGCAGACAAACCTTTTATCCACAGCAGTTGAAGAAACCCCCACCTACCCCAACCTTGGATGGTGTTGTTGCTCCTGTACAGCTGCTCAGTGTCCCTGTAGCTCTACAGCCAATGTGTCATCCTCACATCTGCATGCGTGGCAATGCTGCCCATCATGCCATGGAAGGACTGTGTTGGACCTTCACCCTCAGAGGGGATTCCCTTGGCTTTTCCATGTCAGAACAGAGGGGCAAGCGCAGGGGCAGAGGAGAAACCATGCAAAGGACATACTCGAAGACCGGCATTCCTTGGGTGCGTTTGGCAACCCAACTAGGGGAGCTCAGAAAGCCAGTCTAGCTGCTTGGGTGCTTTGGGACTTGAAGAAACCTTCATTTTGACCACAACTTTCAGGAAACCAAAGCCATCTAATAAGCCCAGATGCACATCAATAAAGGCTAAGCTGAGTTTTTAGCTCCTGGAAAAGACAAATCCACTTGGGGTAAACAAATCAGTGTTTCCTTCATTGATGATTACCTCCAGCTGGCAAGTTCAGCACACACTGGCAGCACTGAGGTGAGGGCATGGCAGCCAATGGCTACTCTCAGTCAAGAACAGGGCTGGAGCAATAGGAGCCAGGCTTCTCGAAATGACTCAGTGGCTACAAAACCCACTCATGAAGCCGGAGACCTGCTGAAGGTTTAGACCCACCTCTCTCCTCTTACTTTAGAACAGCCCAGCCACCAACAATGCGGTGCTTCAGGCTGAGCCCTGGAGAAACAGCAGACCTAGTTTCTGGCCCCTGCCTGCATATTTATTCCTTTGAAAATACCATTGCAAAAGCTATACAAGCAGAGCAGAAAGAGACGCAGAACTCCAGAACTGTTGGTGGTTTCTCCCTCACCAGTGCTGGCCATCCTCCTGCTTGTGACACTCACTTGCCAGTGCTGGCCATCCTCCTGCTTGTGACACTCACTTGGCCTGGAGACTGGCAGGGCTGCCTGCACTGGGGCCACTTTGCTGGGGCAGGCTGCCCCAGTCCAGCCTCACCCACAGCTCCCCTACTCCCCAAAATGTCCCCTCCACATGGCAGATATTCCTGCAACAGAGCTGTAAATGATGTGAATGTGCAACTCTAGCTTCTCTAGGAGCTTCAGAAGATATCAAGGGGGTATGTGAAGATGTAAAAATCCATATATCTCCATATTTTCCATATCACCATAATCCTCATATTCCAGTAACTTTCTCTGTGCAACAGTCTATTAGCAGATTTTTAGAAAATGGGCTCACAGCTTTGTGAGTATAGAGCCAAGGTCACAACCCAAAGCCTGTATCTTTCCTTAAACTAAAACATATCCTATTTTCACTTGAAGAACGGGATTCAAAATTTAGTGCTGTTTTTCTGCTTGGTTCAAACTCTTAAAACATTGAAAGATGCTACCCACTAAAATCATTACCTCTGCAATCCTGTCAGAAAAAAAAAAAACATTTTTTTCTATATCTTGATGTCAGGACCTTCATTATTTTTAAACTTCTCTGCAACATCTACATCCAATTCATAACAAAATGTTCATTTTACAAGAGCTCATAACAGCACAAGGGCAGGTTTTGGATGAGTGCAGAATTACACAGTGAAACCAAGCAGGGTTTCCCAAAGAAAGGCTGGTCATATGGCCAGCAGCTGTGACAGAGCAGTATCCTTATGTAACGTGAAAAGTAGCAATAATTACCATTTCCTGTGCTCCCCATTTCAACAACAAGTAAATGATAGGTTAGAAGAAAAAGAAGAAAGGTAATGTTTCTTTGTAAAGATAAAAGAAAAGTGAAGATTCAGGAAAAAAAAAAGCTGAAGAATGAATGAAAGAAAAAATACTTCAAATAGAAAAAAAAGAAGCTTTTGTACAGTCATACTTCCCCAGATGCACAGAGTGGCTTGCAGTCTAGAATTACTAGAGACAATTAAAATGAAACAATAACAAATGTGTAGTCCAAAGGCGAGGCGATCCCCTTTCCTCCCCTGGTCCCTCTCTCAGCCTGCAGCTGATCCAGAGAGCACGAGGAGGTTTGTCCCCTGCAGGCAGGTAAAGCTATAAAGCATGGGGGAGAAAGTCACCACAGGTTCACACCAAAATGCATCTCAGTGCAGGTTTCCCAACACAAGCACAGCAGGGATTTTGTGGTCAGCAGCAACACTGCTAAATATAGATATTTGTCCTGTCTGCTCTCCTGAGGCGCTCCGCTCTTGAGTCACTAGAGAAAAAGCAGCAACACATCCCCGTCACATGCAGGAGAAAGGGTAGAAAATGTTAGGACTGATTGAACAATTAGAAGCAATAAGGAATAGTTATGAACACCCGGAGATTCCTCTGGAACAAGGAAAGAAAGACGTGACAAGAGCTACCAGCTGGAAGAGGAGACAGAGCGAGTGATGACAGGACCTAAAATGGCTTGCAGTTGCTTCTGGGCTGCTGCAGCTACTCTTTGCTATATTTAAAGAGCCAATGGCCAGAACAGCCTTTTGGGAAAACATTCCTCTTGCCAAGGCGCTCCTGTGCTAGAGGATGTCGCTATTCATCAGGGGAAGGAGGCCTTGGGAATCCATTTCAAGCAAAAGGGCTGCTGCTATGTAATAATATATCTGGTGATGAACCCCAGCAGCTTTATCTTGTCAAACTTTTTTGAAAAACTTCCTCTAAGCAACACAGTCTGAAGGAACAGCTCCTAAATTTTGGATGCAGAGAGCTACAGAGATTATACTGTCATACATCACCAGTGGCACTCTCCCACCCTTGTCCTGTGCCGGCCCCGAGAGGTTCATATCCTTCATTCAGCACCTTTCTGTGCCCCACAAGTACTCTCCAGCAAGATCTTGATTTCCACCCAGGGCCCAAGAGCCATATGGCAGCTCCGGGAGCACACAGCTTTTAGCTCTGGAGTCCCTGAGTTAGTCCCCACTGTGCTCACTAGGACAGGTGCTATCGCATAGACATGAAGCAGGACTTCACAACAACAGGTGAGGCAGTTTGCCCATCTACCAGGACAAACAAAATCAAATGTGAGATGAAAGCATGTGTTCCCCTGCCTATGGCACATCCCCGTTTCTACTGGGGAGGTGTGAGACCAAAAATATGAACACAACAGGGCCACAGCTTTTCTTCTCTTGTACCACTTCAGTTAGGATATGTCCCAAGGCAGCTTGGTTTTGGCAATTTCCTCTTCTCTCCACTCATTTTGCTGGCATTTCTGTTTCTTTTCCTAATCAAAATCTCCAAGGCCAGAACAGCAGGAAGGAGTGAGAACTGCAGCAGTCTCAAATCTTGACTGGTGATGAGGAAGCAAAGTGCAGGGTGAATGCTCTTTGCTATAATCCCCGCCTGCCCAATACCCACAAAAGTTCAAGGATTCAGGCTGTGATCTGTTCTGCTTAGATTTTAACCTGGGATGTCATGCTGAAGCAGCATGAAGGGCTTGAATTTGACAGCAAAGAAACTTCAGGAGTATTTCTTATGAAGGTTGTGCTCAAGATGGCAGAAACCTCATTATTTTGGCCCTCTTCCCAAGAGGAACTGGCTAAATTAAGGCCCATTTCAATTGTGGATATAACCCTAAACCAAAACCACAGGGATCTGACTCAAAATCTGCCTTCCTGAAATTGAGGCAGCTGGAATTCAAAGCTGGAATTCAAAGATTTTCAAAAGGAAGGTTCGGACTTGCAAAGGAAAACCTAAATTTGTCAAACACAAACAAACACACCTCAGCAGTGAGCTCTGAGCCCATCTTCTGTCTTTGAAATGCCCCTCATTCCTCATGTCCCTCTGAAAACACAGAGTAGTCCCATTATCCAAGTGCCTGCTTGCATGGAGACCGGACAGGATGGAAAGAAGTTATTGTGGGCAATATTTTGCTTTTCAGAGACCAACCACCATTTGCGGCGGTTGCAGGTGGAGGATACCCTGCAGCACGGCAGAGAAGCACCTCAGCTTGCTCAGGCACTGGCAGTGATCGTCTGCTGCTCGGGGAACTTCATGGTGGAGCTCAGCTGCTGACCTGCTCCCTGAAGCCCAGAGGCTGTAGTGTAGACAAGAATTATCCTCAGTCTCCTGAACTCTGTAAATCAACAGTGAGTTTGACCTGGGTTTCTCAGTCTTGTTCATCAGGCGTAGCTGGACTGAAAATAAAAAAAAAAAAAGCTTGCTGCAGCTTTGTTAAAAATGTACTTTGGAAGCAGTTTAGGAGAGGGCATGTGGCTGCCCTTACAGCCCCCTCGGGATGCCACGCTTGTGGGAAGTGCAGCGATGTTGGACGAAGTCTGCATAGCTCTAAATCTGCTGCAAACACCCCGCTGGTTCACAGCCAGGTGAGAACAAGGACTGAGGTACAGAGCTGGAGGCCACGTCTTTATATCCGTGCAGTAGGGCATGGAGTCCTCTCTTTTTTAATCTCAAACAGATGGCCCTGCCATCAAATGCACTGCTCCCTTCTTTTGATGATGCCTAAACCAAACACTCGACTTCAGAAGGCATAGATCTCAGTGGTGAGTCTGCATTTTGCCCTGTGGGGACCATTTGCTAACTGCAGTTAGGGATGGGCCTGTCCCAAACCCCCTGTGTGCATTTCAAACACACCCCAGACTCTCTTTTCAGAGCTGCAGATGTAAGTGGGGTGAAAATACGGGTTCAGCCTTTGTATTTTGGATCGATTCCCTGTATTTCCACTTGGATCTATTTCTAATTTTAACTACATCCATAATAACGTTTACGGTTTGTTTTCCCTTTTTTAAAATAGCAGGGCTCTCAGCTCCACAGACAGCCTTGGCTGTGTTTGAGTTAATGTGCAAGCACACCAACGTATTTATGTCTCTGCAGACATGGGTGAAAAGGCCAGATGCATCTGGCTGAAATTCTCACCCAAAGTGAAAACACAATGTGACGTTTCAGTGACACAGTGACTTTGACACAGGGCTGGCAGTCCAACAGCCTGTTGCATTTCTCTTTAGGCTGTCATTCTGCCAAAGTTTGATCAGAGATGAGCACCCAGGGCAGCAGCAGTTCCTTAAGGGTACCACAAAATTCAAGTATGCTGAGAACTGTGTGACCAACACACAGCATCACTAAACAAACAAGCATAAGGGAACATCCCTTCTGGGGATGGGATTATGATAGTTCCCCCTACCCAAAACCCCTAAGGTTGCAATCTTGCACCTATAATGATTAGCTGGTTATAGAGCCTATCTCTTTGGTTGGATCTAAATACAAATCTGTAACAGAAATTATTTACATTATTTTCTTTTTTTAATGCACATGTGTGCGTTAAAAACATTTGATGTGCTCAAGAAACTATGAAGACCTTTACATTCCTCATATTG
Organism: Theristicus caerulescens; assembly: GCA_020745775.1. NCBI lineage: Eukaryota > Metazoa > Chordata > Aves > Pelecaniformes > Threskiornithidae > Theristicus > Theristicus caerulescens. Next base: position 55,241,924 of record CM036564.1, read on the forward strand.
TCCTGTGCAAAGAGTTACAGAGACTTTGCTAGGACACCTCCCAGCAATTTATAAAATGAGCTAAAGTATTTGTAAAAAGAAATCCCAATCCTGAGTAAGAAATATGATCCATTTCTATACAGCTCAGCATTACGTAAATATAAAATGAATTTACTAATGTACTGTCCAATAACCACTCAGACTAATATGGCCTGATTGATCTCCTAAATTTTCTCACATCTATTGTGTTTTCTAGGACCATGTCTTTAGGGCAGGCGCCATCTTTGTTCTGTATTTTTTCAGCACCTTGTAGTTCTTGTCCACACCTGGGGTGCCTAAGCACTGCAATATTGTTATTGCACAGTATTGAATGATTGAACTACAATACTGTTACTGAGCAATATAAACACAGATACTTAGTTTGAAGAGCATGTATTAGTACCACCCAGCCTGCAAAACTCTGTGACTCTACTACAATTAAAATACATAATTTGCTCGAATGTAAAGCACTGACACAAGCAAAATCCTGAAACTGGCCTCAGTTTCCTTTAATACCGTAATGACCTCTCCCTACAGCCACTGTCTGGCTGATTTGAAGTTCTCAAGCCTAAAACCTGCATGCCTTGTCCCCTTTACTCCCTGGGGCTTCAGCTGTCATGCAGAATAAGTATTGTGTCAGGAAACGAGTTTTCTTGCCAAGTTTATAATATTCTAGACAAACTGAGAATTGTCCTGGGCTGAGGCCTCGTGCACTTCCGCGCTTGGGAAATTCAGTCTTGTGTCTTAAGATGCAGTGTCTTGACACCAGGTGGTATCTGGATGTACTTCCACACATACAGGTTGTGTACTGTTTCCTCTTAAGATAAAGGCTACAGCATTTTTCCTAGGTCCTCTGTGCACTCCTGCTAGTTTGACACATACTAGGTACTCATCTCAGTCCAAGCCAATAGGCATTATCTGTCATAGAGACCGGCCTGTAGGTCATCTAGAGCTTATATGCCATAGTCAAAAACCAAATGGTATATATAAGAATTTTTTTTTAAAGGAAATGGTAGGAACACAATCAGCAGTTTTAAGGGGTTCTTCATCTCTGTCATGCCTATTGAAGCACTAGTCATATATGTCATTGTTTTCCTTGTTTCATTAGAAGACACCATGAGGCCATGGTAAGCAATCCATGGCTGGGCTGCACTAAGCAGTGGATTTAATCATGTTTCAGTTAGAAGTTTTACTGTAAAAATGGGCTGTGAGAAGTGTTGAGGATTGATCAAAGTGGTCTGCTGATCGAAAAGTTTTGGAAAGAAAATGGGCTAAAGCCCATCTAAGGTAAAGAGCAACCATGCCTTAAGCTCAAGCTGTAACCTCTGGAGGGACCGGGGCCATCTTTTCACTGTAAGTCTCTGTTGTGCTCAACACAGCAGAGCTGGTCGTTGGCTGCTTCTTCAGTACAAATGAACAGGAATAACAGCAAGCTGAGTCATGTGAGTGCATTCCACACAAAATCTTCACAGAAGCATTTACCACGTGGTCAACAGGACCATGACATGGTATCCCCTTCATTTGCCTATGGAATACATGACTGCGTCTGAAACAGGAGTTTCCAAGCCATTCCAAGAGGTTAGATAAACACTCAAGTTTTTTTCTGTTCCAGAGAGTAGAACTGGTTCGGATACAAAAGTCTTATCCCAGGACAAAGATAAAATCATCCCTTTTAAAGGGAGTTTCTTCTTGAAGAACCTCGGACAAAGGGATAATGCCCTTCCTGAAGGGGAATTAGGGAGTTTCCACAGCAGCTCTTACACCACTGGCTGCATCTGCACCTACTTCTAGGACAGGAGGTTGGAGGAGATCAGAGACCAACTAAATCTGAATTAAAATTAGCATTACAAACAGTTTCCAAACTGATTCTAGGAGTTAGGCTGTGATCTTATATACATGGGTATTAATCAGGATAAGCTCCAGAGGCTACCTAGAGGATAATAATGTTACTACAGGATTTAAACTACTGTAAATGGGATCCAAATCTGAATTACTGGAGTTACTCCAGTTTCATACCAGTGAAACTAAGCAAATAATCTAGGCCTTCCTATCCTGAGCCCCCATGGAGACTAGGAGTGTAATGCTGAGCCTAAGGAATCCACTGCATTGTATAATCCAGGAGGTGGGTGGGTAACTACATTTACACCTTTGTTTCTTACTTTATCACTTCTATTTTCATAGTTACTTTGTTTCTATTCTGACCCTGCCTTTATCTGAAACGATGGTTGAAAATAAGTACATTTTTAAGCAACTGGCATATCCTCTCTAAAAAGCTGGCCAAATTCTAATTTCTTAACCTGTTGCTCTGGGAAATATTTTTGCTGCAATGTCAAAATACTTAAACACATACCAGTTCCCAATACCCTTACCTGTACTGTCTCCTTTCCCTGCTGAACATGCAAAGTTTTTGGGAACATGTGAGGAGTTGCTGTACTCTAGTACAATGACAAAACCTAGTCTATAAAGGAAGCAAACATTTTCGGATTGAAATTCAAGGTGTGGTTTAAGATCTACTAGAGGCAACAGTTCTGTGATCAGCCCATGGAGGATTTACTTTCAGGGGCCAATGAAAAGAAGGCATTGGTACAGTGAGGATGCTCTGATATTAGGGATGAGCGGGTATCCACTGCTGATGCATATGTGATTTGCTTGGCCTCAGAGGTTTTCCAGGCTGCTGTGGATGGATATTGTACGTAGGCAGGTGAGCAGTGAAGTGGGGTGCCGAAAGCTGGACTGTGGAGTGTGGCGCCACGGGGCTTCCCTGCTGCTGCCTGGCCAGCACGTGCTGGACAACTCCTCCTCTGCTGCAGAGCTTCCCTTCAGAAGATGAATTATTACAAATTATGGAAAGGTTTCCTAATAAAGGAAAGGTAATAAATCCATCAACCTCTCTTCTACCTGGTTCAGCAGAGTCCCGTGGCACTTGTTAAAGTTTGTGGCTGAAATGGGACTGTGGGTAGGTTTTGATTTAATCTTGGCTCTGCTGAAGTAGATGGCAAAAACCTCACTGAACTTCAGGAGGGGAAAGACTAATACATTAAACTCCTTGTCCCCTAGTGGTTCTGCTTTTCAGAAGACAAAGTATCACCACTTGCCTGAAGCACAGGCGAACAAACTTTTGCTGGCTGTAGATTATTTTCTAGGGTATGTAACAGTACTTGCCACTCTGCCCATTTGCCTCCTAACTCCCCCTTAAAATCTAAAGTGAACTCACTCCACTGTGCCAAGTTTTTGCAGGAAGCAGTACAGATAGTGAAAAAGAAATAATTCACACTGTTCCTCACTTCCCATTAGAGCAGTCTTCCCCCTCCATCTCCCTGTGAAGACATCTCAAAGCTCCTGCCTTCGTAAAACTGACCTTCACGGCCTCCCTCGGGTTGTCCCCATTTTGCAGGGCAAGCAGGGAGCAAAAGAGGTTCAGATTTTTTCAGGTCGTGCTGTTCATCAGCAATGGGGGAGAAGCCAAAACTGTCAGCTCACTGTTTTGTGCTCTACCAGCACCAGTAACAGACTCCTTTTCGAAGAATATTAGAAATACTTGCTAGATAAGTTGTTTCCATTAGAAGGTCATGGAATTTTGTAATATTCCATGCATCAGTTGGTATCTTTGACCCAAGGACTTTCAGGCTTTGGCATCACTAGCACTAACTTATTTTTTCAAACCTTATTTCATGAGATTTGGAAAAGCTTATTTATAAGACTTGCCTTGAATGTATTGTCTTAATTCTCTATTTGGTTACAGTCCCAGTGGATAGCATTTTCCAGTGCCTACTAAAGCTTACAGAAGGGGCCAAAATGACAGTTAATTCAATAAGCTCAAAAAACCACATAGTTTCTACTGAAGACCAAAATCCCATAAATTGAGTCTGTATTTTCATTGTATTCAGAAAAAGAGATTTTTTTTTTAATATTAAAAAGTCCTGGGTTGATCAAATTGTTGCATATTTCTTTCTGGGTAAGTGGTAGTGAGTAGAGATTTCTGACAGTTGTATATTAAATGCAGGTGGCTCTGTGAATGTTATTCCTGTCTGATACACTACATTAACCATAACCTGCAATTTCTTCCAAAAGAACTGGAATGAATTAAATTGTTTAATAAAACCTTACTTACCTGGATAAACTCATTTCTAGTTTGCATTTAGATTCCCCTAATGTATCTTTCCAGATTATTATTTGTAACATAAAAAGCTAGAGGTGTTTACTTAGAAAACCGAACATCGAGTATAATCCTGGTAATTGTCCAGGATTTTCCTTTTTAAGACTGAACTTTCTTATATACCTTTTCTTGCCATATTTTGAATTGCTGAATATTTAATTTAGCATGAATTGATAACTTCATTCCCACTCCACAGCTAAATTCAAGGCTCAAACATATACTCCTCTGCATAATTTACTGTTTAGTGTACCTCTTTTGAGCCTGCCTATAAACATGGATTCAGGCACTAGACATCAAGAGGTTTGGGGGTGGACATATCTGGATGCAAGTTTCTTTGCTTGTTGCTGTTGTTCAGTTTAAAGCAAATCCTCAGAGCAGAGTAAAATGCAGCATCATGGCTCTATACCTTAATAAGATCATCTCTCATTGAAAGGAAGGTTTTTAACACAGAAGCAATGCAAAGCAGTTAAATTTTATCAGGAGTACAAATCAAAAATATTATTTCACTTTGTGCATGGTGAACACAATAAACTTTAAAATTTTGCTGTTTTAAAACTTATTTTAAATGCCAGAAGAAAGCACACTTGGGAGAAGATAACAGCTTTATCTTGTTTTCATGGTTAAAGCAAACCATAAAATTCTTTGTAACTGAGAGTGACTAAGACACAAAATGCAGCCCCACGATTCCAAGTGTAGCATCATTTATATCCATAAGCAGATTAAATTTTAAAAGTTCTCTCAATACCACTGACCAGAGGAGCAATGTCATTGTTAGAAAACACACGCACTGGTTACCTTATAATCAAATTTTCACTGCCCTTTCTGACAGGTTTTTAAGTTACTTAAGGGATCTATTTATATGTGGAAGCATCAACATCATGCAGTAAATCCAACCACAACTCAGTCACGTATTTTATTAAGTTTAAGTTCAGTGAAAGTGCAGAGTAAACTAGGGCCCTATGTCTCTCAGTTACATCTGATTTGCGGTTGCTATAAAAGGGCCCACATGCCGCTCTTTCAGATGTGTTTTGGATTGAAAATAGGATTAATGTGCTAAAGTGTGATTAGAATGGTTAAACACGATTAATTGGAACAGACTTGTATTGCCAAGGGAGCTCCGCTGTTACTGGCCGGCCTCCAGTTTACCAAGTGAACAAAGCAGGCCAACTGTCCAAGTTTTTCCATGTCTTTGCTTATGTGCCTTTTCCTTTGCATTTTCTCATAGCCAGCTTGTCTCAGAGCAGATTAAATACAGCTGAGAATGTTGGTCTAGGTCTGCAGTGAGGATCCTCAGGGAATAAGCAGGAACCTCAGGCCCAGACTTGGCTTCTCCAGCACTGGTTGAAAACTGCCATGCACCTAGGGCAAGGGTCCAGGTGGATCGACTAGGGAGTGGGAGTAATTTGGGGTTTTTAAAATGATCTATTAAACCCCTGAACTTTAATCAAGCTGCTACCATACTGACAGCCATGATTTACTCGCACACGGCTGTGAGGGGTAAAAGGGGCAAGGACTGCGCAGCACAGGCACTTGTCCCAAGCTTTAGAGACCACGCGTGTGCCACACTGGTATGTTTTTATTGCGGGAAAATTCACGTGTATCTGTGCCACAGAAAATCTATTTTGGTTTTGTTAGGTGATATTTGGCTGGACGTTCAGCAAATCCTGCCCCTCTTCACTAACTGCCCTCCCCTGCCTTTTCCAAGTGCAGATTAAGGATTTAAAGCTTACATAATCAAAGCTTTAAACTGATCCTGCCTGGAGAAGTCAGAATGGTTTAGTATATTGTTCTAAAAACAGAAATACCTCAGTGGTTTGTTGCATGAAGATATTAAAGTTTGCACAAATTAAACTCAGGAGTGCAGACATTTTGAGCTAAATTCCTGGCTATAAGCAACTAAAACTTTTGTAGCAATTAAAACCACGTTTAATTTTTTTTTTTAATAATTCCAGGCGCAATTCAAATCACAATGGGATTGCCTTTCCCAATAACTAAGTCATTGTACAGCTTGTGGAGTAACGCTGTTCTCTCTGGGAATGGGCTTGGAAAATGCACATGCACACACAAGATCTCCAAGACGGCATGCATGTGTGTACGCAACAGTCTTTCAATATTTAGTATCCTTCTTTAAAAACCGTCTAACCACTGGGGACAAAAGGGTAACCATATATTTATCTGCTGGGGTCTGAGATCCTGAAGCAATTATTAGAGAAAAAAATGGAAGATAAATTCAGGGATATTTCTTGCTGCACTCTAGTTCATTTACGTGACTGTACATAAATTACCATTTCTCTGAACAATGGAGAGGCAAACAGCATGTGCTATCTTTGCTCATAATTTACAAACTTGCCTTGGAGTCAGTTCAGTGTCACCTCCCCCTCAGGGACGCAGCAACAACCCCTTCACTTACTTTCTGCTGGCTTTCCCTTCTCCGCCTTCCCACCTCCCATTCTCTCTGCCTCACATACAGCTCCTCAAAACCAGGCTTACAGCTCCTGTGTTTGTGGTCAAGGAACATCTCTGCTCAGCCAGCTCAGTTTCTGATCAGGCTTTGCTATGAAGTTCATTACGTTGGGTAGATGATATTGCTTCAGGTGCATAATGGGTGTCCTTCCACTTTCCATTTGAAAGGGTGCTTAGCACACCATCCTATGCCAGAACAAAAAGGGATAAGATTAACAAGCCTTTTCATGATCTTTCTACCTGCCCTTCAGACAAACACAGCAACCTCCTTTAGCACTGTACAGTCAAAAGTGGTGGCAACAGCCCCTTCCAGAGGTTGGATTTTAAGCTGCTGTCACATATGTTAGACTCCTAAGATTTTCTTGTATAGATAGATGCTCAGCACCTTTAAAAATTGACTCCAACTTCAGAAGAAAACAATGGCAATTGCAGACGTCTGAGACATTGTAAGCTCTGTAGTCATGTGGGTGTTCTTGGAAATGCTAACCTACTGTCTCAGTGCTTGCAGTGGGTGACTCATCCACATAAAGATATTCTCAGTGTTTCCTTTTGTTAGTACTGGTGAGATATTAAAACCTTTTTGGCAAGCTCAGATCATGCCTTTTACTCCCAGTAGTTCAAGGCATGCCTCTGCAGCTTACCAAGCCTGCTGCAAAGTACTCTGACAGGTACCCTCCCAGCTATGTTGTTACCCATCTTTTAATACCTGCCACGTCAAACTCATTAACCCTACACCCAGAGCACATAACTGAGCATTCTCCAGAAGAAAACCACATCCAGTAATGAAGGCAAATCCACCCCTTCAAAAATGAAAGCAAGTTTCCAAAGCTCTACATGTGGACAGTCCTTTGGAGTAGTCCGGTTTGTCACTAAAACGATGAAGTAACCATCCAGATGCTTTGAAAAGTTCTCATAAGAACTTCCCTTAATCCAAACATGCTCAGTTGACAATGCTGCTTTCTTTGACGTGCAGTTTTACAATGCACTTGCAGACTTGCAGAGGCCAGTTCTCCCTCTGTTACCGCTATGTGGATGTGATATGGTTCGACAAGAAGAGGAGCAATCTGTGGTTCACAAGTTCTGCCAATTCTAGTTGTGATGGATAGAGAAGTTCTTGATCCCCACCTGTCCAGGCTATCTACCCAAGTTACGGTACCTATGTGAAGGTGGGAATACCAGGCAGCCTGCCTGTTCAGAAGCCTTCAATGTTCACAGCCTGATATACAAATAAAAATCAACATCTATTTCAATTTATGTCACTGTGCTGGCCTGTGAACTAACCCAAAAGCCCTGTCAGGTGTAGCTGTTCTAGCTGATGAAGGTACCATTCAACTAGCTTCTTCAGTCACTACAGCCTAACCCAGCAGCGCTTGTGAATCAGAGCCCTGGAAGGGAATTTTGTCTTTTAAGACTTCCCTGGAAGGGAATGCTCAGCATAGCTGCTGTCAACAAGGTTATCACACAGAGATCCCCCCAGTGATCCAAGTCATATTGATGTGTTGATGCCCAGTGTTGGCTGAGAGCAAATATTTTAAGAGCATCTCCCAGAGAGCTACTGTATTTTTGACTCATCAGAAGACAAAATGAAAGGTCAGTGTTTACATTGTTGATGTGGTACAAAGTGGAAACATTCATTAGTTTTCTAACTATTGTTGTACTCTGCTAAAATAAGTTTTAAGAAAGGAAATCCCATTGTCAGACAGATCAAATAGTTCCTCTCCATGTTCATGTGTTGGATGTGACAGTTACAAAATCATCAGACCATAACAGTACCTGTACCAGGTCCAAAGGTCCAGGCAGACCCGTGTCCTGTCTTTAACACCAGCCAGTTACATTTTTCATAACCAAAAATGCTAGAAAGTCACTTTTTAATTGAAAACTGATTTTTCAGTTTGTTGTGGAGTACACTAAGAAAGCACAAGCTACAACCTCCCCCCCCTACACCACCACCTCGTATTGGAAGCTGCCAGTGCTGAGAAGGAGAAAACTGCAGCTGTGTGTCCCACGGAGCCCGGTGTAAGCAATGCGACTGTCCACACATTCTGTGCCTTAATTATGCATTTGGGGATCTTGCCTTAGGGGAGGTTTCCATTTTTGTTTTTTTGTCAGATATGATCAGTGCGCAATGCATATGCAGACACATATGAGACCACTTCCAGATTTGTGTAGAACACAACCATAAATCTGAGAGAGGGCTGTTTGCTTTGGTACTTAGGTCTGCTGTAAGCCTTACTTTAGCTACCTAACCTCAGCTGCAGTGAGCTAGTCTATCATCTCCTTATCAAACGTGAGATACTGCAGCAGAGAACCTGAAGGTGAATTGTAAGCTTTCCTACAAGAGACATAGAGCAGCAACATGTAAATGGATGGGATGGAGTTACAGGAGTGTAGATGGAAGCAGAATTGGGACCCAGGCTATGTATAGTTCAGCAGCAATGAGTTAAGGTAATTCAGAAGTTATAACATGAGTAGGATACCTGACTCTTTGCGTGGCCATCGATTTTTTTGTGACCTCTGGAAGTCACTGAGATTCCCTTAGCTGTACATCCATAAAGCTGGGGACACCAGTGTGACCTTGCACAGTGCAGTGAGAATAAATGCACAGAAGATGTAAAAGAATGATGTTAATTGTTATTGTGCAAGTAGAGTGATTATATCACATTTGTTTTCTTACTAACACTTTCCCAGAATAATACACTGACATTTATAATCCACTTTCCTGAGTTTTTCTTTTACATAAAGCATAGCCTCACAAAATCCTTGCAAGTTGAGTAGCTTTACCTGCATTTTTACAGACAGTGAGGGAAAGAGAGAGCTGGAACAAAAACATCAAGGACTGGATCCAATAAGGTACTGAATGCTCCAGCCCTGTTCAAGGAAAGCACAAGCACTGATTACACTGAAGCCGGTGAGTCCTGCCTTTGATTTCAATAACATGCGTAAGTGTTTTGTTGGAAGGGGGCCAGAGCCCTCAGCACCTCGTAGGGCTCTGCACTCCCTGTGTTGCCCAAAGTCACGCAGCGAAGCAGCAGCAGAGCAGTCACATCATGGGAATATCTCCTCTGGATTCCTGAACAGGATGACTGAGAAATTAAAGATAAGAGTGAGAGTCTGTCCCGGGTTTTACACAAAGCCCTGTGCACATCGGGAGAAGAATTTGGAGAGCTTAGTTACTGCTGCCTAAATACATATTCAGAGCAAAATTCTTTTCTGCATGCACCTGGTTTGCATGAATGCCACGCTTGTGCGTGCAAGGGAGGCATGTGCGTGACTGAAAAGAGGAGCTTGAATAAAAATGATCCGTAATTACATATGGCACAGCAGGGGAAAAAGGCCAGCTCTACACACACAGGTGTATACAACTTTCTTTAGATCCAAAATCTGATACAGGACACTGAGGTCTGAATATGATATCTCTGGTTAACTGGAGTGAGGCCTTTCAACTTGAGAATGATGCTTGTCCCTTTAAGCCACACAGCAGAAATACATTGCTCAAACTGCCTGTTAAAATAGAGGGGAAAAATAATCAGTCATTAATCTTTTAACATTTCTGCATTGTCCTGCTAAATCTTCCTACTTTTGGCTGAACCACACCCTTTGGGGAGGCAGAGGACTGTCATGACACATGTGGAAAACACGCAGAGCTCGCGAGTGGCATTTGGGGAGGAGGAGAGCTGACCCCGGGTCTGGCCGGCCCTGGGAGCCGCTGGCAGCCCCATGCAGGCATCTTCTCCTCCAGGGTGCCCCAGAGCCACCGAGCAGAATCGGGTCCTTGAGCAGGGGCCGAATGTAATGTACAGGCACTCAGCAGCTTTTCATACATCTTTATCTCTTCTGCTGTAAACTGCAGTGCACTGCGCAGATTTATGGGAATTCTTTCCGTGTTCACAACTTATAAGTATTAATAACCCGTCCAAGTTGGAAAATAATACACCATTCCTAACTCTATTAACTACAGAAAATCTGGCTTCAGTTAAAATGAGATCCCCTTTAGCAATGCCCAATATACAATAAATATTATACATAAAAAAAGCCAGGCCGCATCTTATCTGAGGTACGGTAACAGTAATGTTTTTGCCTGGGGCACTGCAAAATTCAGGCTTAAGAAGTCAAAATGACAGGGTGCAGATGATCACTGGAAAGTTATCATTTTTAACCCAAATAGTTACCTTAAAGTCTTTTTTTATCTAATAATGATTACAGACAGGCAAATTTAGCATGCCCACAAATCTACACTGAGATATTGAAGTCATAGATAACTTATTCAAAAACTCATTTTTTGATACTGCTGTTTCTGTCACTGATCTGCAAGAAAAAATGGCATTAGCATTTCTGCTACTGCTATACAAAAGAGGCTCTGAGTTTCCCAAACAAGCAGTCTCATCCAGTTACCAGTGGTTTTAAAACTCCTTGCCTTCTAATTTAAGACTAAACCCTTTGGTCCTTACTCTGACAAAACTCCTGTTGCAGTCAGTGGAAGGTCTTTCGTTCAATTAAGACTTCAGGATTCAGGTTAAGATCTTCTAAGATATTTAAATCCCAGATTTACATGTTTTCATTAGATGTTTGGTAGTACAATACCTAGGTCTGGGCCTTACTGGTACATAAAAACTACATCAGTGTGTTATAGTATCTCAGTATCTTTAGGATTAGATATCCCAAGAGATGTCCTCAGGGTTACTCAATGAATCTTTAAGTTGGAAATGCTTCAGACCAGCACAGCCTCCCTGGAGCTATAATTGCATGACTCTCACCCTGCTTTAATCTAGCAGAAGAGACTCGCTGTATACTCTGCCTTAGCAGGGGTTACTTGCAAAGTCAGCTGCCAAATCCGTGCTATTGCAACCTGTTGGAGAATGCAAATGCCTCAAATTATTTACTGAGAACAGCCTGCCTCTGGCCTCAGAAGTTCAGTTAACCTGATATCCAGTTAATTAAAAGTTAAAACCAGCCATAGTCTCAGGTACTACTCAGATGCCCTTCACCGATTCCTGTGCCTCTGTTACCACATTTCACCCTTTTCTCTTCCCCTTTGCTTGGGGAACCCCCAACGCAGTCCCCGAAGACGGTGTTGGGGTGGTGACCTGTCCAGGAGGTGTGTCATAGACCACATACAAAATCCTGCTCTCTAGAAAAGCATTAGCCTATCTAGCTGTGCACTGGGGCAGGGCTGAGCGCAAATGTCCGTGCTGTGACCCAGCACAGGGCATCTGCCTCTCGCCTGGCCCCTCCGCTGGCCTCGGTCATCTGCAGGAAGAGCTGGATGCGGCCAGTGCCCCCCATGACCCAGCACAGGGACACGTCTTGGACCACCTGGGGATTTTTGTTAGGTTTTTTTAAGTGATTACCCTGGGCATGAGACCCTCTCAGTGCCTCAACCTCATCACCTATGAAACGGGCATGATGAAACGTAGGTATTTCACTATATACTATGAGATCCACAGGTGAAAAAGCTAGCTGGAATCACCGCAGCAGCACACCGTGGGAAAAATCTGTGAATTTATTAATTATCATTCCATCAGTAGCTATGATTACTATTTGCTCCATTTCTGACATCCTCAGAAATTCACAGTATTCATTCATTCAAATTCCCACTTTCTTGCATTATTTTGTGGCTTAGTGTTAGTCTATAGGCTAGATGCCAGTTTAAAGAGTTCAGGACCAAAATTACCCAAAATTTGCTTTTATTTGAGGGTGTGGATGAAACTTCTAAGAAAAGGAAATGAGCTAGTGATGCAATTCACAGCAGCTCATGGGCCCTCCTGCACCTACAGATGTTAAATCCAGAACATTAGTTTGGTTACATCTTTGTTAATCCCATTGCAATACTGGCTGGCTCAGTATTGCTGTATTGCTTTTTCTTAGTGGTTTGTGTCTGAGCAGAGAAAGTCAGAAAACTATCTCTGGCAAACAAGCTCTTTTGTTCATTTATTTATTGATTTAACATCTTTGTCCAAGTTACCAATCTAGCAAGCTTAGAACAAGTGAAAATTAAAGTCAATGGAGAAACTGAAAGGTTTCACATGCATACCAGAAAGCAAACTCATGTTCAGAATGAGATTTGGACAGTTATCTCACTCTGAACATGACCTCATGAATCTGGCAGCTCTGTTACCTTCTACCCTTCAGCAGAGTTTGAACTCTTTGGTGGATCAGAGGCTTAATCACTGACTTGCTTTTCATTGTAGCAGTGAGGGGAAAATCTCAATAATTTTGCAGGATTTTGCAAGTGTCAAATCACTCATTCACCAGACTTATAAAAAGTCTGCAACTGCTGTTGTTTTTATCCAGTTAAGGTCTGTTCTTTACCTAGTTAGCTTCTGATTTTTTTCTTTTTTTTGTTGTGAGTGGAGTGAGGAATTGCTTCAGGTCCCTGTGAATTCTGAGAGGATGGTACTTTTACCCCAGAAACACACCCTTAGCCAGATTTCACAAGAGCTGAAATTCCCAGGGCCAGCACTTTCAGTTGAATGATGTCCATTTGAAACATAAGTCACATCACTGACTTTAGCAGGAAGACTTCAGATTTGCACAGGTTTGAACAGGGAAGCGGGCTTCTAGAGTTACTGTGCACATTGCTCCTCCAGTGATGCTGGGCTTTTCTGCTGGTCCAAACCTTTCAGACTTAATGAGAAGGAAGTGTGGGAAACCCTGGCATGGGTTCAGACACACCTTGCTTTTCCCATATAAAATCTGGCAAAGAGAAAGGCCTTGTAATGTTATCTTTCCACCTTTGCACCATACAAGCAGCAGCTTGGAAAAATCAGTGTTTTTCCATATGGCAAATGCCAGCTTTCCAGTGAAATCTGTAAAATTTTGGTTGGTATTGCCTCTCACAGGCATGCCAGTTGGGAAAGCCAGGAGAGCCTCTCCCACCGTTTGTGTGATGCTAGGGCAGTGGGATCCCGCTCTCCCTCATGTGTACCCCACAGCCAGCTCTGCCACACCATGCTGGCCCCTTGCACCCTTGCAGGGCTGCAGGGCATCACAGATATACATCCCCACACCCAACGCCATGGAGAGTCACTATTTTAACCAAGGGAGCAGGAGATCTGACAGGAAGATGCTTCCACCACAAATTGGATGTTCAATAGTGTCTTGGGAAACAGCCCAATGCCAAGCTGCAGGCGATGCCGGGGCAGATGGATTTGAATACAGCCCGTTCCGCTCTTAAAGTATTTTGGGAAAGAAACAAAGGGCTAAATAATGGGAGTCTGTCAGGGTGGGGGAAGCTCCTATTTTTATTTCCCATTATAGTTTTCATCTATGAAAGAGGTTTGGCCAAACTCACTGCTTTCTGAGCAACAGCAGTCATACTTAGGGGAAAGATACTGTCAAAACTCTGGAAAAATTGAAAAATACGTTCTTGCATAACAAAGTATGAACTAAACGGCTTGCCCGGGTTTCAAAATAATTGACAAAAATTTGTGAAAGACATGAAAACCAGAAAAAGAGGGAGTTTGCTTTGATCATCTTCACGGAAGAAAAGAGATCTTCAGAAGTTTGGATTTCTAAGTTATCCTAGACAGTTACAGCAGGTTTTGAAAGTCATTAAAGGCTCCTTTCTCAAAAAAGGCTTGGACTGGCATTTCCTCCAAACAACCAAAGCTTCCTTTCTCAACAAAATGAAATTTTAAAGAGTGTCTTTAATTATGACAGTTATTGTTGTTCTGGAGGCCAGATGCATTTCCTGTTAAACATTGCAGGAAAGTTTTTTATAGGTTTCTATTTGGGCTCAGTGGCTGTACCTGCAGGGTATTTTAGAAGTAGGTCAGACCTGGGGCTAAGTTCAGTGCCTGCCTAGAGCCAAGGCTGTTTCAAAGCTGGTAGCAGAGAGAGATGCTCCAGCACAGCCCATGCCTTTAGCTCCATGTTTGGCACAGCGATATCCCACCTCCAACCCCAGGCTGACCACAAAGCCCAGGGCCCTTTCTGCAAGGGCTCGAATGTCACCTGCTCCCAGGAACATCCATTTTGTAGACGATGTGAGTTAAAAATTACTCCCTTCATCCTTGTCCAGTCTTGTTTTTCCCTCAGGAGCACAGAAGTTTGCTGCCTGCAGTAGTTTTCACATTAATTTTAGGGCTCAAACTAATAACACCTAACCCACATACTAGTCCCATTGAAGTGAACTGGAATTATTCACTTGTGCAGAGATTAAATCTCTTGAGAAACTGTAGAAAAAAAGAGTCATGCTCTTAATAAACACTAGAAACCTCCAGCCTCCTTAAGCACAGCCATTTTTAGTAATTAATTTTCTATAGATGTAGTTAGCTGATTTAAAGAGTCAGATTTATTCTGATTAAAGCATTTACTTCAATGTCAGCAGAAGGAAAATTTACTGCCTCAGGAAAACATAAATGTCAAATGTGTGCTTGGATATACAGAGTACGGTAGATATAAAGAAGACGATGTTTTCACAGGCCATGTGCTTAAAGGTCAGTTGGGTTAAAGAGTACTTTTTTTGTTGTTTTAAAGCTGCCATACCTGAAGAAGGAGTTGTGCAGCTGAAGGGAAAATGGCAAGAGGGAATGTGTTCTCATGTCAATGGGACAAGCACCAGCTGCTCAAAAGGAGCACATGCATATAACGATAGCTGAATTTGGCCCAAGACCCATAAAGAAGACTTTTATATAATATCGTTCCAGTGCCAGAACTACCGCTTTTCTTTTCCGATGTACATAGGCAGTTTTGGTTTTTTCGACAACCACAGTAACCATGGTACTCTTCTCTTCATAGATTTGCAACATCTAAGATCCATTATACTTGTGTAAAAAGTTGCTACATCCAAAATGATTCTTATCCCAGGAGAATTCCAGACTCCAGAAGACTAAGCCAGGAACATTTCACCTGCACAAATGCAGTGGGAACATTAGAGAGAAATTACTGAAATAAATTAAAACCTACCTCTTCCATCCAGATATTCCTGTTGGAACTAAGGGAGCAGTGCCAGTGCCTAGCTGTAGGTAATGAGTGCCATCCTGGACCTCTGAGAGTACCTAGGACATTAGCACAAGGCCAGCAGAGGTGACAGAGGACCCCTACAAGACACTCATGCCATTATGGAGTGGTGGCTGGAAGCCACCTATATTTAGGGACCTGAATATCTCCCTAAGTAACTGTAAGGATGGGAGTTTTTAAAGCAGAAATTAGTACAGAAGCCCATGAAAATCAGGCTACCCTGGACAGAAACTTGAAGAGGATAATGACTCCTGGAGTTTGTGTGTTCTGGGGACCAGATCCCATGTTCCCACCAGCAGTGCTGGCAGGGACTGAAATCCCGCTCCGTATTCCCAGTAACTTCAGGTCTCATCCTAAAAAAGTCTAGGCTTCTGCTGGCTGTTGTCAGTTTTGAGGCTGCTCACTCAGCACCTCAGAAGAGGTGTTGCAGAATGAGGCCATTAGCCCATATTTACATTGCCTGGTAATGCCATCAAATGTTCTACTTCTAGTCATTAGCAATCCATCCCTCCTGCCTTTCCTCTCCCTGAGGAAGTGCTCTACAAAACCTGTCTCATGGATTTCTGTTTTTGCATTATTGTTGTAGTCTCCCCAGTTTATCTTGCTCTTTCATTAAACAGCAAACCACAGATACAGTTTCAACCTAACAGCTTGTTTGCAAGAAACTAACCATTCAGGAATAGGAGGAATACATCCTTTGCACGTTCTTTAAAAATTCATTTAACATGATTCATTGCTTTATTCTTTGCTTGAAGCATGTTTCACTTACATTAATAATATTTTACCTTTCACTTCTAAATTCAAACACAAAAGTGGTTGCAGTTCTCCAAGTGCTCATATACGTAAAATATTACAACATTATCGCTTTCCAAAGGTCAGCTTCTCTTCTTTCCCTTAATTAGGATTCAAGATTTCCAACAATAAGTTGTTGCAGCAGATGTATAGCTCTTTTATGTTTACTAATTCACATCTCTGCTTTTTCACTTTGCGAAGAGGAAAAAGGAAATGGTTTTAAGTGGGATAAGTACACTTTTTGCTAAACAAAATAAGAAGAGGAAGTTCCAAATATGGGGAAACAGAAGTAATTGGTGATCTGATTCAGCAAGAATTTATGCAGAGAGTCCATTACTTTTTGAAAAGTTTATCAGTCAGTCCCCATAAAAGCTACATTGGAGTGAAGTGGTATCAGTATCTGATGTGCTGTGTCTTATGTGCCTGGATATGCAAGTGAGAGTTCCTTATTAATAGAGCTTCAGTCATTAAATGGATCTCACACCTAAAATCACAATATAGTATCAGTATCTTGACTTTTAAGTAATTTCTTTATGTTCTTGCAGGAGTAGATCTCATTTTGTGACTGACTAAAATAAAGGGTAGGATTTCATTATGAAAATATACCCTAATTTGTCAGATAATACCTGAAAGGAAATAATTCTTGTTTTGAGTGAAAAAGATGTGTTAAATCAAGCAATCTGTCTGAGACGACAAAGATAAACATAGTGAGCAGTGTTATCTCCTGTAACATGATTTTGCTGCATCTAAATGTAAAAATCTCATGTAACAGGAACCATGTCCTTTGGGTCCCACAACAAGAACCTTCCCAAGGGGGCATGGAGAAAGTCTATAAATGTGTTATTGCAAAAAATGTCTGTTTTTAAAAAAATCACATTTGAAAATGGGGAAAAGAGCAAGACGTCCATGCACATGGTGATGTCTTACCATTAAGAATTTTTCTTGATGTATTCCTATTTTTCTGATTTCATGTGTTCCCTCTAACCTGGCTGTGCTACAACGGAAGGGAACTTTTTGGTTTGGTTACGTACCTGGACCTCAGGGTCTGGGCTGGATCCCTGCCTCTGTTGGAAACTGTCTGTGTGTCCATGAGCAGATGACTCCATTCCTCCTGTGTCTCAGTTAGCCATTTGCAGGATACTTCTATTTTCCTGCTGCATCCCTGCCCTTCCCACCTGGAGCACAGCCCCTGGGGTAACGCTGTTGCCACGTGTGGGGACAACAGCATCTAGAAAGTGGCACCTGGACCTTGTCGGCAGTTCAAGGCACGGCAGCCCTTCGGGGTCCAGCCTTGCAGTCGCCAGTACTCTTGAAAAGCAAAGCTCCTGCTGATTAAGTGGTTGGGTGCAGTTTCCTAACCTGGATGCCAGCTCTTTGCTTGGGAATTACTGATCGCCTTCTCGGGACGGAGCAGCCTTCCTGGGCAGCGCGACGGCATTTTGGCCCCCGGCTGTCCCTTCCAGCACCGCATTTCGAGGTTTCCAGCCCCGCTGTGGAGATGACAGCTGCCTGTGAAGCCGTATCAAAACCAAGCCCTGGCTTCAATTTACCTTCATATGACAGCTGAAAACGGTGCTAGTTCTGATGCGAGTCAGAGCCCTGAGTCACCTCCTCATTAATTCCTAGATACAGGTTTTAGGTTCTTTAATCCTTCTTCATAATTCAATTCCCCTGGATTCCCAGTCACTTTAACGTCTCCTCTTTGAAGTCCTTCCAGTTTATCTAGATCCTTTTTGGTAATAAGGTGCCCAGCAGTGAATGTAATTTTGTTTCCTTATATATTTTCTAAATCCTAGCTCTTAAAGCATTATGGGTTTATGTGTGCATATATATTCTATTATGTATTATAGTATATCATATTATATATAATGTGAAGAACTTGCCTTCATATCAGTGATACCAATTTTATTGGGAGACAAATATTAGCAGGATCTGCTTTTGAGTCACCAGCTGTTTTTTCTTTAAGGATATTTCTTTCTTATTGGTGTCCCAGTGAATGACTAAGATGTAAACTAAGTTAAGACTTAACAAAACACTGGGATGATTCACACAAGCACAAAATTATATTGGTCCAAATTTTTCTGAAGTCTCTCCAGAATGGTTTGAGTTTACTGGGCAGATTTCAGGCTGCTATCACAAAAGTCCAAAACTGGACTGAACCTTCTCAAGGCTCAGATATCAACCATCTCAAAACTGTCAGTGCCATTTCTCCTATCAAAATCCACTTGCTGTCAAGCTTGGGCAGAGGACAAACAACAGCAATGGTCACAGTACAACCTAAGTTTTCAAATATCTGTGCAAACACTTTTACTCCAGATCTGAGGCAAAGGTCAGTGATATTAATAATAGACTTTCAATCGATTTCAGTGGGAACTGGCTTTTATATACACAGAAGAGAAGTGTATATATCGGCAGATATCCATGTAACTGTGATAACCAACATATGTTGACCCAGAAGAGGTTTGTGCCCCAGTAAGAAAGCTGTGTCAACATGTATAATCTAGGTGGAAAGGCTTAAGCAGAGCTATTTCAGAGAGTTTAAAAAAAAAAAAAAAAACAACAGAAAATTTATACATGAGAGATGAACCTCTAGTTCAATTCTGAAGTCTACCACAGACTCCTTGGTGATACTGGGCAACCTGCTTAGTCTGTCCCCAGATTCTCCACCACAATGAAAGTCTTCCTCGCTTCTTCCAAAGGGGAGAGCCATAGGACCCAGCCCTTGCCCACTGTGACTCTCTTGATTATGGTAGTGACAGTAATTGACTTCAGTGTCTTTGTTTCTGCGATTAGGGGTTAGGGGTTTTTTTGTGCTTGTTTGGACAGAAGTCTTCCCAGGAACTGGACTTCCTTTTACCAAGTGAGATGACAGCAAAGGACCCTCACTTGCAGCCCACTACCAGCTGGAAGGAAGAGACTCTGCACGTCCTGAAGTGGGCAAAACAGGGCAGAAACCCCGTGGGCAGGGCATTTTGGTTGTAGAGGAGTGGCTGGAAAGCAGACACTGCCCCTGGGCTCTGTGCAAAGACAGGCAAAACTGGTCTCATGCCATGTCACCAGAGGGAGTGTGCTGCTGGTAGCCTGGAGCTGGTATCAGCTGTGCTTTGGAGGTACCATGCAGTGAACAGTGAATCAAAACCATTCACCACTGAACAGACCTGTAGAAGTTTGCCTGTGCTGTCCAACACATCCAGAATAAGAGCAACATGCTATATAAACTCGTTATGTGAACCTGGAAAAGGACTTTGCAAACTTAACAATGTGTTAGCTGAAAAAAAATTCTCTGCTGTCCCACACCTTGTGAAATAGCCCACCTAAAGGCTGGGAGGTAGCAGCTTACGCTAATTTTGCACGGGTGTGAATGACAGCAGAGAGTAATAGAAAATCACACTGTGCACCAGGCTGAAAAACAGATAAAACTCCACTCTTCCATTAAACAACCATGACTGTAAGAGGGGATTCATAGAATCTCCGCAGCCCAATAAAGCGCTGCATGGGGTGAGTGCTGTTGTTTAGGCTGAAAATGTTTGTCTCTACCAGAGACAGATGCTGCTAATAACCTCCAGGAGATCGATTGGTGCTCAGTTAGGTATGTTTTTTGAACGCAAGATTTGAAGGACTTAAGCAATTATATTAAAAAATGCCTCTTTCCTTTGTAAGCGACACAGTTACACACTATTGCAACCCACTTTGAAACTATTAAGCTAAAGGCAAGAAATAGGAAAACATGAGGACTTTTGAATAGTGAGAATTTGCACAGGGAATCAAAGAGGTTTCGAGTTCACTTACTGCAGATGTTTCTATAATTGAGACACACTAGAAAAATGCATTAATGCACAAATCAGTCTTGCCTACAGTTATCTGAACCATAAAAAAATGTCCATAGTCAGGATATAATTCCCTAGTAAATCCTGTAGGATACTTAAAAAAAAAAAAAAAAAGGTCCTTTTTTCCTATTAATCTCTTTAGGACTTTTTCAGTAGAGGAGTCCACAGAGAGTGCAAACAAACCTAAGATCTGTTGACCAACTCACCCCATAACCCCCTTTCATACACTCACCCACAGGTATTAAGGACCTGAATTTTAATGAGGCCAGCTAAGTGCAGCTGGTGACCTGAAAGATTTATTCAGGTCCTGATCTCACTCCCATTTAAACCAGTAAGACTTCCTTTGGAACTGGCTTGAGCTCCCTTTACTGCATGTGCCCAGTCAGCCATCCAACCCAAGTGCAAATTCCTGCATGCAAGGGCAGGAATTGCACCTACACATATGCTGCTGATGCAAAATGCACAACCATTTTACAGGTGGAGGGAGAACAAGGAGTCTCACTGACTTTTGACTTCTCAAAACTGTAATGCTTGAAGCAAGGACACTATTCAAAGGAAAGAAAATGTCTAGGACAAATCTGAGGCAACTTGAAAAAAATAATTGAGCTCTCATCTTTCTAAATATGACATAATCCTCCACTTTTATGGTCCCATATATATAAAGGGAACAGGCATGTTCTTCTTGGAAATAAACTGTTAGTTCCCTATTCAAAATCAGCAGAAACCAGCTGTGTCCTGCTGTAACATCCTTCAGGAAAGTTGTCTTTGCTGGAAGTCTGAAACCCCCCGGAGTCACTCCTACCTGCAGGTTGCACATCTATTCACTCCCCAAGAGCCCCTCAGTCACACAGCCTCCTGCTGTTACACTAAATTTTAACTAAGGATCTCCTAACCTCAAATCCAGAGATCAATTAAGATTATCAGGTGCTGGCTCCCAAACATATCTGTTTACCCTGCATTGCTCCTCTAAAAGAACAGCAAACACTACTTTTTTTTTTTTTCCATCGAGGCCATGATTGCCTTGATGGATCAAAATAATTATACAAACAAGAAGGAAATTGTGTCTCTCTGTAATCTTTATCTCAGCCCAGCAGGAGGTGGATGGATAAGTATGAATAACAAATTATCTTGCAGTGGATTCCACTAATCAGCCCCAGGGCTGGGCTGGTTTAGCATGAAGCAATTCTTAGCTTTTTGCAGTGCTAGCTTAGGACTTGGGCAGAGGACCCTAACCCCTAATTAAGAACCTGAAACAAATTGAAAACAGCTGTGAATAATTAGACAATTTAAGTGCTGTTAAGAAGGAATAATTTTTGTAGCCATCGTAATAAATCTTATGCTGTCCAAACCCATACATTTTAAGTGACTTTTTTTTCTGCTGGTGGGTTAGTGCATTACTCATAAAAGAAACAGTGTCCCTTTTGTTTTGATTGGGCCTGTTTAATAACAAAAGAGCATATCACTATAAGTGGAAGTGTGATGACAAAGAGAATAGCCTTTACTTTCCTTAATTTTCAATCGTTGTGGTTCAGATCCTATGTCAGATTCCTGGCATGTGAGTTGGTGGTAAAAAAAGAATTCTTGATTTGCACTGTAAATAATACCTGAGCCCAAGCTACTTAACATTTTTTAGATTTCTTTGGAAAAATACATGTCAGAAAAACACTTAAAAATTTAACAACTGACCCTTTAGCCTTATGTAGCAGGTAAATTCTTGAAGTATTAACTAAGACTTCAGGAAATCTATTTTTCTCTGAAATTTTCCACCTTTTTTTTAATCTTCCCACTTGTCTGGAACTCAGTTAAAGTGTTTCACAGAAAGTAATTTACAGAAGGAAAGCTTTCATCATGCACAGCCAAACTATTCAGGGCCTGATTCAGCAACCCGTAACTTGTTTTATTAGAAATTAGTTCTGTGAACAACTAAATATATACTTAATTTTTATGTTATGTATAGCTTTTCTGAAGGCAATGTATCTGCTCATGCGCTTAATGGTAACACCATTCTTAAGTCCTTGTAGGATCCAGCCTTTGCTTGGGTAAGGGCATTACTTGTAAACAGGATATGGAATGAACTTGATTATTTAGAAGCATGCTTTGGCTTTATTACTGTTTTAAAATAACCTATGTTCCTCTGTCATTTTGATGGGCTTATATTATGTAATTCCAATCTGGACACCGATTCTGAACACCCAGTTTTTAGAGGATTCATGAGATGCTGTTTATTTTTCTTCCATTTCCAGAGAAAAGAAAACATATCTCACCATAGCAGGCATGTGTTCACAGTATTTGCAACCCAGCTAGCAGAAATGTAGCTGCGAGGAAATACCTGATGCAAAGTACCTGGTTCTGCACTCCAATGGTCTGCATTTAAGTACAAAAAAGGTAACAAAGCATTGTGCAAAGCCTCAGAAAATGAACCTTATGAAAGTAGTCTAAGTGGGGGTAAGGTGACAAGGCAATCTGCTTAGTGGATGAGGGAAAGGCTGTGCGTGTTGTCTACCTGGACTTTAGTAAAGCCTTTGACACTATTTCCCACACGATTCTCCTGGAGAAACTGTCTGCTCATGGCTCAGACGGGCGTACTATTTACTGGGTAAAAAACTGGCTGGATGGCCAGGCCCAAAGAGTTGTGGTGAATGGAGTTAAATCCAGTTGGCGGCTGGTCACAAGTGGTGTTCCCCAGGGCTCCAGTATTGGGGCCAATTCTGTTTAATATCTTTATCGATGATCTGGATGAGGGAATCGAGTGCACGCTCAGTAAGTTTGCAGATGACACCAAGTTGGGTGGGAGCGTTGATCTGCTGGAGGGTAGGAAGGCCCTACAGAGGGATCTGGACAGGCTGGATCAGTGGGCCAATTGTATGAGGTTCAACAAGGCTCAGTGCTGGGTCCTGCACTTGGGTCACAACAACCCCATGCAATGCTACAGGCCTGGGGAAGGGTGGCTGGAGAGCTGCCCAGCGGAAAAGGACCTGCGGGTGTTGGCTGACAGCCTGCTGAATATGAGCTGGCAGTGTGCCCAGGTGGCCAAGAAGGCCAATAGCATCCTGGCTTGTATCAGAAATAGTGTGGCCAGCGGGACCAGGGAGGTGATAGTGCCCCTGTACTCGGCACTGGTGAGGCCGCACCTCGAATACTGTGTTCAGTTTTGGGCCCCTCACTACAAGAAGGACATCTGACGAGGAGCAGCTGAGGGAGCTGGGGTTGTTTAGCCAGAGAAAAGGAGGCTGAGGGGAGACCTTATCACTCTCTACAACTATCTGAAAGGAGGCTGTAGCGAGGTGGGAGTCCGTCTCTTCTCCCAAGTAACCAGTGATAGGACAAGAGGAAATGGCCTCAAGTTGCACCAGGGGAGGTTTAGGTTGGATATTAGGAAAAAATTCTTCACTGAAAGAGTTGTCGAGCATTGGGACAGGCTGCCCAGGGAAGTGGTTGAGTCCCCATCCCTGGAGGTATTTAACATCCGTGCAGATGTGGTGCTTAGGGACATGGTGGACTTCTCAGTGCTAGGTTAACGGTTCTTAAAGGTCTTTTCCAACCTAAACGATTCTATGATTCTGTGATTCTAAAGGTTGCGATCTAACTTTTCTCTAGCTCATAAAGCGGCAGGCAGTTCAGCCCTTGCTACACACCTTTCTGCTGTAGGTCCTATGACACCTCCTGTTCTGCGTCTGCCTGCAGACGAGATGTGTGGCAGTTGCTCCTGTACTTGAAGCTCTCCCCATCCTTGACAATATTTAGCCAAGGCCTGGTGGGCCATTTCTTGAAGTCTGAATTACCCTTTGTACGGCTTATCCCCACAGTACCTGCAGTGTATGACCTCATCGGGATGTTGCTTTGTGGTCACTTCTCTTCTTTCCAAGATTCCTATGACTGTACTTCTGTCCTTACATTGGCATTCAGGTATTCTACACATAGAATCAGTGGCGCCTCTGAGTATGAGGAGCTGAGATTTAAATTTCAGATGTTATATCACCTAGGAGCCTGAAGACTACATATAGTAATTAAGAGTCTGCTTTGTATTAAATATTTCAGAAGCTGTTGTGGAATAGCCAGGATGTCACACAAGCAGGGCAACAGTTCTTTGCTATGCTTTCTGTGCAGAACCACAGCAAACATTTCGATCACTGAAGTTATTTACAACATTCAAATTCTTTTAGAAAAAAGAGAAATAATGTTTTACGTCCTAATGATACTTTAAAAAATAGTGTCAATATAAATACACTATCCCTACTTTTCCACCCTTCATTTTTCACTCTCCTACTTGCAAGTGCATGTATGAATTTCTTTTTTTAAGAACAAAGATTGAATGTCTTCCCCAGAAAAGAAGTGCACTGACAATGAGCAGGGACTTAATAGATTGCTCCCTCATCAAGCAGGAGCAGAGGAAATGTCAGCAGAGGCATACCTATCTATTCATACATACTTCTCCTCTTTCCTCTATTGGACTGGTGTCCTCTTTGGAGGAATAATGTCTAATGAAAATCCCTGGAGGTTTTCTAATTTTGGCCTAGGATGCAGCTAGAGTTTACAGTGGCCAAAAGAACAATTTGATGTTTCAACGATACATCCTTTGGCAACCAGTTTAGGCACAAGTCATCAGTCACATCCATGCTCGGGGCTCGCAGTTAACCCCAGGGACGACTTCTGGGTTGGTCAATGCAATTCCTCAGGGGCCAATAGGCAGATATAAAGGGAAGCAGATGCAAATCAAAACCAGCTCCTTTGGTTCTTGTTGGCCTTGATGGAGTTGCGGTAGGAGAAGGAGCGCTTTTGGCCACCAAAGTAAATGCCTGCGTGTCTACCCACCAGCAGCCGCCTCTGGCCCTCAGCTTCTCATTCCATAAAATGGGGCTAATAGTTCCTTACCCTGTACATGGCTGGAAGGCTTAATCGACAAAGGTTTATAAGGTGCTTTAGGAGCCTTGACTGCAAGTTGCTGCAGACTTGCTAACTACATTATTTCAAAATAAAATAAACACATTTTATACCATCGAAAGGAAAAGAAAAAAAAATTCACCACCCCTTCCTCCCCTCCAAATCAGCTTCTCAGGACTTCTCCAGCATGCATTACACTGCACTCCATACTCAAGGTTTCACAAATAGACATAGCTGGTTGGCCAAGAGGTTTTTTTTTTTTTACCCTGGTGTTTATAATTCCAATTGGTGTAAAATTTCCTGATGGTTAACACATCCCGTTACAGACACTTTTGAATGAATGACTCATTCCCAAATAATTGACTAGCTTTGTAATTTGGGAAGTAAAAATCGCATTTATGAGTCCCTGGGGGGAGGGCCTATAATGTTGTGCATAAAAAGTAGATAAATCATAAAACCTGATTTTTTTTTTTCTTTTGTAAAAGCTTCCATTAGCCTTTGTGTGCACATTAAAGCAATGCCCTCTAAATGTGTGCAGCTGCTTTAAATCACTGGTGCACTTTAAAATCAAGTCTTTTTATATCTTGATGTTAAAATTACATGTTGGTTACTGTAATTCTGTCTTGTTTTTCGTGGGACATCCTTGGATCAGATCTGCTTCTGGAAAGACTTCTCCCTTTGCACTAAGTTTTCTAATCCCTGTAAGCAGAAGAAGCCTAAGTGTTTTGCAGCCAGTGTAAATGGTATTTATCAGGTAAACAACAGAGACAAACAAAAAGGACCAATCAGTGCCAGTGCAATTAGGACCCCATCCTCACTTAGCAAATGCATGCATTTCAGATTGAGGTTTCAAATAAATGTGCAATGTGATTCTAATGGGATTTGACAAGCGTATTTGATGGCTGCAAGGCAAATCTATTATTATCTATAAAATATCTAGTTACAAATCTAACCCCCCCAAAGGTGGTACTGAAACTGCATAATATGTAAACTCCTGAATGAAATGGCCATGCCACTTGTCTTGCCTTTGCAGTCTAAAAGTCCTGTATAGCTTTATGTTAGCAAGACCTTTTCCCACATTTTCAGAGTACTGTAAATTAGTTTAGTATGCTTGAAAGAACCTGTAATTGTAACTGCTCTTGTTGACACATCAGCTTGATGCCACACAGAGCACGACTGGGACCATATCCCTTGGTTTTGCAGCTACAGTGCATTTTAAGTGCTTGACAGGTCCAGCACTAAGATGTTCTGAATTAGATTTGAATTACAACCGCTAAATGCCCTTGTCAAAGCTTGTTATGCCTGAAACTAGCCATATACTTTTAACTGACTATTCCTATGGAAGGTATACTGCTTAAACAAAGACATACTCCAAAGTTTCATACAGAATTGTCAAAATATAATTGAGTTAAAAAAACAACTAAAGCATAAGAAGAGCAATCTTTACTGCCTTTTCCCCCCTTTTCCTTCTTTGAAATAAATCCAAAGGACAATTTAGTGGAATCTTAGTATAAAATAAAAAGAGCATATGTGGTTCCCACAGAGACATTGAAATCTATACAAATACCAGATTCATCCATACGTTGATCCTAGTGTCAAGAAAGGCCATAGCAAAACTTCAGGATCTTGCCCTGTGAAAAAGGTTTCATATCACATTGCTGTGATTGGAGAGCATCTGGTGCTGCAGGATTACAATGAACTAAAGCTCATACATATATGAGAATCGGGATCAGTCCCTGAATTCTAGAGGACCCCAAATTTGTGCTTCATCAAGTAAGGGAAGCATAATATTTATACATATACAAGTGTGTATGCATGCATATACCTCTGTGCCCATATGCAATATATAATGCATGTATGCAATGTTTATACAGTTTAGCCACACATAACAGAAACTTCCTTCTAACTTGCAGATGCATTCATGATCATGTACTGGTTGTACGAGGCCATAATCATACATTCTTAGGCTAGAAAATAGCAACCCAAGAGCACAAAACAGATTTAGACAGTGTTTGTCTACCAGTCCGTGCCATGGAGATCTCAGTAACTCACTGGGTCTGCATTGTGCTGCTCCTTGCTAAACCCTGGGCTGCTGACACTGGCTGCGTGACTGCTGGAGTGGTCTGCTGAGGCTGTCCTGGCTGGAAAAGAAAGTGCTGGTTGTAAGCACTGCTATGGGCAAAGGAGATGACCCAAAGCTGAAAGCTGAGAGAAAAGAGTGAGGATCCCCTGCAGACTAGCTAGCTATCTTAAACCCTCTTTGAAGAAGCAAGACAGATTTGTTTAACCTAAACCTACAAAAGCTCAGGCAGCACAGAAGAGGAGGAGCAGGTTATCGTATCCATTGAAGACAAGACAAACACGGGCATACTTGTGTACGTGATATAGCATCATGGGCTTCTCCTCCTCTGAAATTCTCCTGCATGAATGAAACAAAACATCTTGGGCAAAGAGCTGTTGCTTCACACAGATTTCCTGGTTGAATTTGAAAGATAACATAATCCCGGAAGTTTTCTAGACCGAAGGGCAGGTGATGAGCTCCCAGGATTGCATTCCCTGGCTGACCTAACGGGAGACATAGCCCTTGGTACCCTCACTTACCGCCTCTCCCTCTCTTACAATGGGAGCTGTGAGCACAGGAGATTTTAGAGGGGGATTGTTAGCATCCCCAGTAGGCAGCCAGCACATGGCAGAGGCATACATTCAGAAGGATCCCATGTCCTTCCACCCACAGTAGATGTGGACGTAGACTCACCATCAGTCCTTTGTTTCCAAAATAAGGATAAAGGTCCTTCCTCTGTGTGCCCTGGCTTGTAGATTGTAGTTTCTTTGGGAAAGAGACTATCCCTCCCTGGGAGGTGCATAAAACACCCAGTGTAACGGCATGCCATTTCATCCAGGGCCTGTAGAAGGTACTGTAAGACAAACAGAGAATAATCCTGCCTTACAGATGGACAAGGGCTAGACAAAGACCAGGGCAGCTGCAGCAGGGCTATGTTCCCGTCTCAAGTAGTGTGGCAGTGCAAACAGATTGGGAGTGCACAACTAAGATTTCTCCCATCTGAAGCTGCCGTAGGCATTACCTCAAAAGATGAATTCTCCAACAGCAACAACAAAAAAAGATTTCTAACCCCATTCCAAGAGCAAAATGTGGCCTGAACTGGCCAAAACCTGCTGACAGCCTTAAGCAGCATGAGAAACCTGTTTCATGATGGCAGTTGGTTATTTTAAAACTGAGCTGAAAGATTAATGGTGAGATTTTCAAAAAATGTAGGCTCCCAATGACAGGAACCGACAATTTGCTCATGCAATTTCCCATCGCTATGTGTGCAATAGGGAGAAACGGGTGGGCAAAATGACACACGGCCATTCTGTGCCTATACTTTTTCTGGAAACCTTAGCCCTAAAAAGGCAATAAGCAAATAAGCAGAGCATTTAAATGAAAGGCAGAAAGACTTAGGCTGAGAGATACATTGATATTCTTTGTTAATTTTTTTATTCAATTAAGAGGCACATGCTGATTATTTTTAGCAGTGTCCCCCTGATACAATTCAGATGTAAATCACATTTCTGTAGTCAGCTGCTGCTGTTTAAGCAGAAATATTTTGACACTATAATTATAGGGTTGAAACTATGCTTTACATTAGTGTATAAAACACTCATTAAATTAAAATTCTTCCATGAAATCATGAAAATAAACAGTCTGTCTGAACTAGCATCAACAAATTCACAGGATGCTTCTGCGTTTTCTCAGGGCTGGCCTTCAAGTGACTGTATTACAAGGCCCTTATTTAACCATGAAGTGTTAAAGGTTCACATTCTTTTGAAGGTCCCATTCTGCTTATTTTTAAAATTATTGCTTTAATTGTTTTTACAACTTGTAAGATTTTAAAGCTATTAAGCCTCAAAGTTGTGGGAAAAATTAAAATGGTGATTATTATAACTTGCATAAGTCTGTGAGATGGCAGTGGTACTGCATTCTTTTTCAAGGGTGGATTAAATAAAAGGGGTCCATGGCACCATATGTGGCATGTCACATTGGTCTATTATGGCTGAGAAGCAGGATACACAATGTATACACAGTGCCTTGCAGGACAGAAAAGAACCCAAAAGCTCAGGGTGGTAATGGTGTTAGGGGATCCTTCTTGCCCTCTCCCTTGCTCCCCACCATCTTCCTGCCTTTCGTCCCACTCCCACCCATCATAGACCTGACAGTCCTGCAGACAGTGGGTCCAACTGTCTGTGCCCTGGAGCAGGCAGAAATTTTCGGCGGGAGGTGCCAGAACAAGAGGTCCATCGATGTTGCAAGAGAGGGAAAGAGGACATGTGTCTTAGCCCTGCCCTGCTAACACAGGGATTCATTTATCAGGTCTGTTTACATTTACTGCTCTCCCCAAGAATAAAAAGTTGCTCCTCATCAAACTTTCAGGTGTCCCAAACTGAGGTCACTGTCCATAGATAGAGGCAGCCTCCTCTGGCCCGACAGTCTCATTAGAGGGACCCACTGATGGGCAATGGCATCAACCCTTGTTCCTCCACCACCCACCATGGGCTTGAGCAAAGCTTGCTGGGTGGGACTGTGGTCAAGACTCCTGAGCCTCACCCTCCACTCCATGGACATGGTAGCAAACCTGCATGTGTTGGCACACTAACCCCTTTAAACCCTGCTTGGGTTTTGGTTGGTTTTTCTTCATCTGTGCAGTATCACTGATCTTTACAATGCACCAAGCGAGCTGTGGCTGTGCTGGGCTTGGGAGCAAACAGCACAGAATCTTCAAGATGCAGATGATGTAATCACAGTGGTCTGAAACATTTTTGCTACATCTATATTCCATCGAAATCCACAATTATGGTTGACTTTTCTTTGATTGAAGATATTCCAGAAAGATGGACTGCAATGGTAATTGCACCGTTTTATCTTAAGATACGAATCTGAGACTGATCCCTCTGGTCTTATGAAATTACAGTCAACATGTTATTTTCTCCATTTGTGCACGAAACGTATATACAATGGTGGTTGTCGCAATGTATATTTAGTCTTAACTTGTCAGAACCATCAGCTAAAAAATATTCAAACCCTTCAACCATTTTATTAAACAGGATTATACACAAGAAAGTCTGTTTCACAGTGTAAGTTTTAGTACACATTGTAATTTAATAGTAAAGATTTTTTTTTTTAAATGCTATAGTTGTCTTCCTTCAGCAGCCACATAGATGATTTTTTGTCCAGCATTACTGGTATTATGGTTATCCCTCCTCTCCCACAGGATGACATTTTCCACATTGGATAGCAATAACCTTCTTTTCAGAGCCTAGATACTATAGCCCAGTGAACTCAATTAAAGTTTTCCTTGAGGTCAAAAGGAAGAAAAATATTTATCACTGGAAATTATTAATTTTTTATACTAGCTTCACATTATCATGAAAACTGCAGAGAATGTTCAGTGTGGTTTTGAGAAATCCCGTTAATAACTGAATAAGTTACCCTTTTATTTTTGTTCCAGATCATTCCACAAAATATTTTTAGTTCTCAAATTATATAATTAGCAAATAAAATTTTTTACTCTAATATTTATTCAGATGAATTATTGTAACTCTTGATCACTCGATTTTCAGGTCCTACACAGAATCTCATGAGAATTCTTTTGGCTTTTTAAGTACTTTATACAGAAAGTTTGGTTGTTGAAATAGGAAAGAGAGGCCAGAATAGAGAACGATTTCTTGGTCAATATAGGCTCCTTCAGAAGAAGGAGAAAGAATTTTTAATAATCTAAATGTCTTTTCTTTTGGAAAAAAATAATTTTTCAGTGCAAAAAAATATTTCTAGTGAGCCATTAGAACATTAGATTTATTGAACACATTACCTGTTACTGCCTCTGTTTGGATTACCACACAATAGGTGTTAATGAGCACTCTTAATGCAGCAATAGTTTACTTTCCACTGATATTCTCTAGTATCTGCTTGGCACTCATTTTTCCTGAAAACATCACTATTAGCAAAGTTGCTGTCTACAATATTCACACAATACAAACACAGCTGAACTTAACTCAGGACTTAGCTTAACAAAAATATTTTTCTGGAAATTATTTGCTGGGACTATCTTTTATTAAAGACGTTACATATGTAAAATGTAATTTAGTGACAAGTAAGTGGTGACACATTAGCGTAAGGGTGAGTGTAAACTCGGAGGACAGAGTGACTTAAAACAGTACCTAGTGATGGCAACATAAACAGACATTAGTAAACATTTGCAGTGACCAATGCTCAAATAAATCAGATTACTCTGCAGTATATATGTTTATACAAATAGTCATTTTGGTGAATTTAAGGCACTTCAGATATGAACCTTATATTTCAGAGCTGCATGACCTCCCATCCATGGCAGAGGATTTAACTGCCTGGTCCTACCTCTTCTGGCAGAGCTCCTGGAACATTTTTGAGTAATGTAAGTGGAGGCCACAAACAAGACTCCATAGTCTTAATTTTCCACCAGCTATTCTACCTTCCCATTCTCCCCCTGTGCCTGGAGCAGCTCTGGGGATACTCAGGAAACGCAGAGCTGCTCATGGTTGAAGAAGACCAGTTACTGACCACCAGAACTAAATACCCAGCTCCACATGTTTCAGGAAAGGCAGTTTGACACCCATTCTGCATTCAGTTTCAGCTACCTCCAAGTACCTTCACCTCCCTCAGGAACAACTCCATTTCTCCTACCCTGTGGTAGGCTGGTCCATTTGTGGCCCCTTACTTAACCAATGAGGTTGGAGACATCTGAATTCCTCAGTGTCCAAGATCAACAACTGACACCACTGTGACTACAGACTTCATCTTCTTGCCCGTACCTGCCTCACCTATGGAAGTCCAGGAGCTTGTGGCTTCCTCAGCTTCCCCATGGCCAGGAGGCACTGACATAGTCCAAACCTTTAGGAAATATTAGAGCTTCCCCTACCTTCTGCATATTCTTCCACCTTTCCTTATATTCTCCAGGAAGAAGTTTTCTCTCCCCTACCTTCCCACATACAGGAGTTGAAAGAGTGAAATAGGGACTGATTCCCTCTCCTTGTTAACATCCTAAATGATGACTCCTGCTATGGAGTGGCTCAGGCACCTGGGTCATCACCATCAGGTGGCTCTGCCACGAGCCAGTTCAAGAGACCATTGCTGAAGTAGGCAGGATGAGGAGTTATGACCAAAGAGCTGCTCATCCTCTCAGTTAAGCAGCTTTCCATAGGGCATGGAGTTTTATTTTTTTAAAGTTGAGGAAGCTGCAGCCTAAGTCCTCCAGTGGTACAGCCTCCATCCGTGGCCAGAAGAGCTTGGTAGGAGGCAGAAATGGGGGTGGCCAAGCAGACAGACAGCCTTTGAAAATCATGAAAGTATGACTGTTAACGGACGACCAGATCACTGACCATCAGTTTTAAAAATGGTAGCAGATTTCAATTTAACATTCCCATTTTTCCTGAAAACTGGAGAGGTGCCTCAGGCACCTCTTATTCATAGACTCAGGAAATATTTGGGAGGCAAAGAGGGTGACCAGCCCCCTTTCTGTGCCTAGGACCTCTCCTGGACTTGCTCCAGGGTGGCTTGAAGGCCAAATTCCCATGCAAGATGCCTGCCCGAGCAAAGTGTGAGGGTCTCCTGCAACACCCAGCAGAGAGCAAAACTTCAGTCAGAGATGCAGTGTTTTACTGCTTCTCCTCTCACTTGATTACCAACCATGAGACAGAAATAAACAACTCAAATGTTGGCTAACACATTCTTAAGTGCCACTGTGTGCTCAAGGGGTTCCGGAGGTGCTGGGCTAGGCGCCTGCTAGGGAAGGTGCTAGATGGTTGCCCTGTACTGAGCTTGAGGGATGAAGCCTCCTGGGCAACACCCGCAAAGGGGCATCCTTCTGCTAGCAGGTGTTCGGCAACAGGGCGTTAACGGCCATCGTCATCTCAGCTGACTGTTTGATGATGAGGTTAGAGCATTCACCTTCCGAATGACAAAGAAAAATTTAGGTGAAAACACTATTTGGCCTTGCTAGTAGCTAGAGCCCCTTCTCTCCACGACCTCCATCTCCCTTGCTCTCTCTCTCTCTCACACATCCCCAGGCACACTTGCAGCCTCTGATCGCTTTATTGCTTCCAGGGGGAGAATGTTACTTGGTCTTTGCACAGATCTCTGTGCCTTCCCTTACATCTCTCTTTCTTCCCATCCCGACTCCTGAATATGTTAGTAGTACTAAATAAGCAGCACTTCAAACAGTTTTGAAGCTTCCTCTGGCAAAACCATAAAATCTGTACTGGTAAAATATATATATATTTCTGTCCCAGATTCCCAATCTGTTTCCTTTAAATCCAATAAAATTTATATCATAGGGCTTAAGGGCAGAGGGCTTCATACAATTGAAACTGATTCAGTAAATGCAAAACATAAAAATAAAGTATTGGTATTTGATATTCCTATATTTCAATATTGCTTTGATATTCCACTATGAAACTTAAACTGAGTTGGGGTTTTATGCATTCTTTTCCCCCCCTCTTTGATTCCCCCCACTTTTTCCTTTGAATTTTGTCTCTTTAATCACTGGACCATGGATCAGAAATACTTGCAACTTGTTTGTGGAAGGCCAGAGTCTAAAGCAGCAGCTTGTTTAGAGAGTTATTTCACCATCTGTTCTCTCTTTTTCCATTAGATGGCTGGTTTTACATAGAGATTCATTTTATCGAGCTCTCATTTGCTCTGTAGTGCATCATCTTGTTTCATTCACATACTCACACAAACGCTCACCTATGTTTCCCTTTGTACGCAGCACCTATTTGCGCAATGATACATTGAGAGCACACATACCTCAACAGGCAATATTCTCCACTGACTTTCACCGATATCACATGTAACTCATTGGAGCCAGGGTAGGGTTTTTCTAAAATTGTATAATAGATCCAAAGATCTGATGGCTGAAAGGGGCTTTTAAGATCATCTAGTCTGACTTTTGATATAACAAAGGCTGTAAAATAACAAAGGCCAAGAAGCGATTCCTGAACCAAACCAATACCTTCTGGTTGAGCTGGAGAATGTTAACGGAGATCTCCAGTTTGGGCAATCCATTGCAGCCTTGGAGAAGTTGTTCCAGCAGTCAGAGGTAACTGGCCTCTTTTTGTGATGAAAACATCACTGCCTTGTAAAGTTTCCCTTTTCAGCCACTGATTTTTACTCCCTTTGCACTGATAAAATTGAGACCTATCTGATATCCAAAATCTCCTCCCCACAAGGGATTCTGAATGCACAGGTGGCCCCCAGAGCAGAGGGCATGTATCCGGGCCATCCCTTTTAGCAGCAGTGAGCTGTTGGAGTTGTTTCTCTGGCGCCTGCAATCGTGCCGCAGTTTCTGTCTGACAAAACAAATAGGTTACATTTCTTTCAATTTTCGCTATAAAGTAGGTTTTGAAGACCTTATCAGCCCATACATTTCTGAATATTTCTCAGTCATAGTCCACTAACGGACTGGTAAGAAGTGGTGTTGCAAGTACTGTCAACACTGGGTTGAGGAAGCTTTGTCAGCATCAAGGTGAATCACTTAATTCTTGCCTTTATCACAGTAACACACGAGCTCTGCTGCCTGAAAGCAAGGCCAGATGTCTATCTACATAGATCATGCACTTCTGATCACTTCAAACCCTTCATCTAGCTAGGAAGATGTGTATTAGACTCCATACAACAGATAAAGTTGATCCCACCTCAGCGGACAAAGTTGGAATAGTTAACTTCCTTAGTTTTTTTCCAGCCCTGTTTTCCATGAGTCTAAAATACATAAAATTCACAAGACTGTGTAATTAATGTTTATTTGCCTACCATCATCTGCATTCAGTGGTATAGGCATCTCCTTAAGGCTTTCCCAATCTCTAAGCAACTTCAAACAGCCATTTTAAATACACACATATATTAGAAAAATCCTTTCTTTCTTTCCTCCAAAATTTGGGATTCTATACTAACATGATCATTTCTTGACATCTACTCTTTTCAACATTTAATGTGACATAGTGATGCCATTTCCATATGTAAAACTACCATAAGCTGAAAGGCTGGCAGCTCACAGCCTGCAAGGTGAGATGCTGGAGCCTTGCGCTGCTGGAAGGATGGATGGAGCTGGAGCATGGCAGGGTGAGACAGTACTTGTCCCAGCCCTGGAACCATCCAGGGGATTAGACGTTAAAATCTGAATGGTTTTAGCCTTAGAAAAGCTAATTTTGATACAGCTGTTTATTTATTACATAGTAAAAATTTCCACCAAAAATTAGTATTTGTCAATGAGCTTTTTTCAGAACACCTAGCTTTTAGCTTCTCAAGGAGCCCTTCATGAGGGGAAGATTTGTACTGTTCAACACTAAAAGAGAAAAAAAAAAAACAAACCAGAAAACTTCATCACTTTTTTTTCTGTTTTCTGACTAATTCTTATTTCAGGATAATCCCCTCACATCCTTGGTCTATTTAATGTTACAAGCTATTCTTGGTGTTACTAAGAATAGCACCTGGATTATGATTTCCTCTTCTATGAAGGTGAAAGGATGTGTGTCACTTTCCTTATCCTCCTTGGTGACTGTCGGAATTTTTCAGGGTTTTATCTGATATCCAGTTAATCTCAGAAATTCATTTTTCATGTATACACAGACATTGTACAATGGAGGTTTGAAAGGGCCAGAATTCATCTGGAGTATCATGAATTCGGAACCATCCTTTTAACAGCCAAATAGCTGACATCTGATTATTGGGAAGATGCTCTGGATAATTCAGCCCGTTCTGTGGTCCCACTGTCATTTTTAAGTCATATCACGCCTGTTTCTTAGCACAAATTGCTTAACATATCCACCCATTTTAAGACAGCAAAAAATCAGTTTGACAAGCATTCATTATTCTGAAATCACATATTAAAGAGAGTAACATTTGCAAAAGTACCACAACTATTAAGGGAGAAGAAGAACTTATATGAGGTATAACCTTACTGTGCAGTGGGTAACAGAAGCATTAATAGGCAAAACCTAAGTGGAAACAGTTGACAAAATAAATTAAAGCACAGATCTCCCCTGAAAAGTGACTAAAAATGGCATCCTAGGGTCCCATGTTTATTATGTGTTACCAACTCCAGATCAGATTTGTTCAGTATACAAATAAGGGGTGAAATTCTAGCTGGGCTGAATTCAACTGGAGCTTTGCACATGACTTCAATGTGGCCAGGATTTCATTTTAAGAGACTTTTTTTTTTCCTTTTTGAGCAGCCTGTGGAGATTTGACTTGGAGGATCACAAGGCTGGTTGAAATGTAAAACATAAAAGTCCTAAAAAATTTCAAAATTGTTTCCATTTTGTAGAGTTGAAAATAGGCCAGTTTTTCACTTCTGTGTTTTATAGCTGAAGATTTTGCATACGATGTTTTTAATGAATAATGTTCTTATCAAGGATATCACTGACATGTTTATTAGCATTCTTTTCTGCCAAAACCACAGAATTCGGAAAAATGAAGAATCTAAATGATCATGCTGGCATTGATCTTGATAATGCTTGTCAATAAAAATTTCAAGAGAAAAAAGAAGCCAAATCATGACATGTGAAAAAGTCCAGTTTTCTTTAATGATCTTTGTCTTGAGAAAGACAGCTTTCAAAGAGAGGAGGAGAGAAAGGCTTTCCCAAAACAGAGATTTGCTTTCCCCAGTGATTTGCGTACCCAGACCAGTTTTATGGGTGCTGCAGGTGACTTTTTGCCCTGAAGCCCATGAAGGCTGGTGGCTGCCCGCTCCGGGTGTTTTCAGTGGAGAAGCCAGCGGGGAAGGATAACCCACCGTGCTTCCCTCCTCCCTGGCACCGACGGGGCTGGGGAGCGGGGCTGGGGAAGGAAGTTTGTTTTGCCGTTTCCCGTGCTGTACTCTTTCTGCGGTTAAAAAGAGACTCCAGACTCCAGAGCTGTCAATCTGGCACTTTTCACTAGCACTTAAAAGCAATTGCAAAATCTATTAAAAAAATTAGATCCCAAACCTGCGCTATGTGAACAGACAACAGCGAGAGCCATATCAAGGGCTTTGATTGTAGGCGAGGCTGGCTGGAGAGAGTCGGTGCTGTGCGGATATTACATTTTATTTTTGATAGTGCAGGACCTCTCTGTGCTTCTGTCATGTCTAAGCTGTCTGTTTCCATCAGGGAAAGGTCTTACAAGCACAAAACACATGGGCAGCCTTTCGGCCCTGTTTCAAATTTCTGCAACACAATAAATCCGTTTGTTTTTATTTCTTCTTTCTGTAAACATTTCTCCATCTAACATAGTAACTGCTGTTTATACAGCGCAGTAAAAACACAGGTCAGAGCACAATAAGATTATAGTCTTACTTCAATATGTCCAATCCATAATAAAATAAAACCTTACAAAATATCCAGAGGAACAGTTTGGGGTTCTCTTCGTATTAATGTATGTCGTATGGGAGGATTGTTTTGGGGCATAATATTTTCCACAGCTGTCAGGACTTATTTAAAAGGCAATATCCTTTTTCTGGGATTTTATTTAGGTTCTGTTTATACCATGTGTAGGATTGTTAATCCCATGATGTATGACTCAGTGGTGTATGATTACTTGAAGGTAATACGTACAAAATGAGCTAAATATTTTGGGATAGATCCTTGGGATCTGACACGCTGGGCTCACAACAGCAGAGGGGGGTGCGATAAGGAGGGAACAGAAAGGTAACTACAAACTGCTTTTGTGTCGTGTGCTTGGCCCAAAGGGAAACCACATCCACCCTGCTCTAGTGTGTTCCCCATTCTCTATGGCCCCCATGGTCCCTTCTGAAAGGAGGCACTGGACGGGGACTCGGATGTTTTGGTCTTGAATCCTTTTTCACAACTCTCCGTGTTATATCTCTCAGTGCCGGGGAAGGAAGCGGCATTTATGCCCCTGCCCTGGGTCTGCTCCACCCACTGGGGCATGCCTGAAGAGGCAAAAATCCCTAAAAAGCCAGCTACATCAACTTTCGTGGGTGATATTGCATTATGAAGGACAGAAGTAGGCTGAAATATCTTTGTAAGGGTTATTTGATGTGAAATATGAAAGATAGTATGTCTTCAGATTTAAACAACATGAAACATGGGTTCATTTCACGGACTGCGTGAATGTGCTGAGATATGCTTTCTGTCGGCTGTGAGTCCTTTGACATAGACAACAGAGGCATACCTAAACCCACTGAGCTAAATTTCTCCCAAGTGCAACTTCATTGGCCTTACATCAGGAATGTGTTTGGCCCAGTGAGTCTATAGGTATTTATTTTTGCCATTTAGTCAAGTTCTTTCCAAGTGAATGGAAGTGAAAGGAAGCCATTAAAAGGATGTAAAGTAGCCGTACTATTAGGTTGTTAATTTTCTCTTAGTTATTCAGTATTTTTGGTAACCAGCTTATTTGGTTGGAGAATTTGCAGGGACACCACCAACTTCTGTGCTCCCAAACTCTGGGTTCTCCTGGAAATAGATGAAATATGTAGAGATTAAACTTGTTAAGGTGCCAACAGGCCAGAATTTTGTCATTATTTAAATGCCCGGAGAAGCAGACAGACTCCTAAGGGGATTTTTAAAAGTGCCCATATGCCCGACTTCTCCAAGTCATGGGAGTGTGAGTGTGAGGGAAGGAAAAGCTCAAACATCTGAGTAAGATGCCAGGCCAGGAAGATTTAACAGCTGAGATCCTACTAAGTATTTTTTCCATTTTAATGCATAATATAGCCAGTTTTTAAAGGATATAAAGCAGGGCAAGTTTTTCTTGAAGCACAGGACCTGAAAAGGACTTCTCAGTTGCTGGCTGCATCACCAGGAGGTATTAATGTGAAACCTTGAAACTTCTGAGACCTTGGCTCATCCCAGGCCTGCAATTACCTTGAATGACGTTTCTGAGCCCCGGACACGCTACTGTTCTTACACAGTTCGCAATTGCATGAAACCACCAGGAACAACACATGTTGCTGTACAGTGTTCAAGTTCTCCTACGAACAAACACATAGTGAGAGGTGCCCCACCGACGCGAGGCTGCCCAGGAGACAGGCAGCTCTCCTCAGCCCCAGTCATGGGCAGATGAGGGACAAAGGGGCAACAGCAAAGGAGGGGGAGAGGAGATGGCCCCCGCAGCAGGAAAGTCCTGCTTTACATGAGGCACCCACCCAGATGTCTTGCGCGGGGCTGGAGGGTTTCAGCGCTGCCAGTCCCCCGCACTGCTGCTCAGTGCAGGCTGCCAGGCTTGATGCACAGAGCAGCACAGGGGGGACAGGAGAGAGCACAGATGAGAAGGATTCACGAACCTTGTGAAATACTGGAGAGGCACCTTTGTAGGATGGCATGGGACCAGGATGCTCAGCTGTGTTACCTCAGCATGAAGACGTCGGGAAGAATATGGCCTGTTTCAGAGAAAATAGATGGTATTGAGGCACCTTCATCACTTAAAGCCAGATTCAGAAATATTTATGTAACCCGAGATAGAGATATGAAACCTGACTAGAGGGGAAGATTGGAAGACACCCAACGTAGTACAGCTGTGGTAGGCTGCATTTGTACACACCCCAGATGAAAACTAATGTTCATACTTTGCTCTTATCCAGATCAGTTAACTCTGTTCAAGCCCAAAGCAGCCATATGGGCAGCCTTGGCAGCATAGTTGAGGGCAGGAACTATAAAGTGGGGAGATGAATAAAAGAGCAGGTAGGGTGGTGAAGGCACTTGCTAAGCTGAACTTCAGTGATAGTCAGCCATTCTACTGGAACATTACTGCATATACTAACAGGCAGTGCTTCACCAGCAACACAAGGAGCACCCTCGGTTACAGCTGAGCATTGACCACTTTGATGGAAAACAGTTCTTAATGGGGGTGAATTGAATAACTGCAGTTTTCCTGCAAACTGTCAGGATGAGACTTACTCAGCAGGGAAACGGCTCTTAAAGAGAGTGGTAGAGCTTTTCTCACATAGGATGTTTAACACCACAGAATGCTACGTGGGATGTTACTGAACTGTCTGTAGGTGAGAACCGAACCAGACTGCGTTGCGCTGGCCCCTGGCAATCCTGCTGGCTGCAGGCACAGGCTCTCTCCACCCCTTATTCCCAGATGCTATGTTACATTAAAAGAAATAAACAAAATGTGAAACTGTGCGCACCATTACTTTCGCCATGTCAAAGTGTTTGCTGGAAAACAACAGGGAGGCAATGTGATTCTGGAGAGGGGACAACAGGCAGTGGGATTCATCCTCCCTGTGCAAGAACAGCAGTGCAGCCCCACAAAATCAGGACACTAACTTAAAAATAATCCATGCGATTGATTTACTTAAAAATGCCGAGCAACGGCTGCCTGCTCTCCTGCTCTTCAATCCTGAATAGTGAGCTTGCTTCCAGTTTTTAAGCTTTCTGTGTCACCATGACATCTAAAAAATTACATTTCTTCATTCAGAGGAGAAGGAATATTGTTTGTTTAGGTTTGCTTTTTTTTTTCCTACCAACAAAGTGGGGCATTATGCAATATACTGGATAGCATGATACTGGGTAGTTTTTGGCATAGTGTCTCCATTAATGCACAGCCACAGTTAGAAAAAAATTGAGAAATCTTATGTACACCTCATAATCCAACAGACCTATCCCATTTATCATTTCTATGGGCCAAATCCTGAAGATATTTATTAGCTATGGGTATGATCCTTGTTTATTTTTTAGTGCAGATAAAAGACCTTGTCACAGAGCAGGACCTTCTGCTGGATGTTGTACAAGACTTCCTTTTAATTTAGGGAAAAGAACATTTACACATTGTTCTCCAAGCAAACACCAGATCACTCTGCACATGCTCAGAGCAGGCTAAAAGCAATGGGGTCATGTTAGCACAGTGTTGTATCATCTATGCTAATCTACTTTTCTAATACTTAATAGAGCGGCACGAACCATAACTTCTTGTCAAGACAGGCCATAGCAGAGAAAACTTGCATTTGTTCAGAACAAGGTTAAACTACTTCAGAAAATGAGCAGACGAAGCTTACATGTAGACAAACTCTACAAGTGTCTTGCAGAAGCTGTTAGTTTAAGTAGGTGAAGGATGCAGGATTTTGTGCTGCAATTTAATATTCTTTACACATAAAAGAGGCTGAAGACCTTCTGAAGCCATAAAGGTCTGTGGTGAAATCCATAGAAATCAATAGAAATTTTGTCTAATCTTTCTGTAAGCACTATTTGATGATGAAGGGAAGGACAGAGTAGTATCTAGTGTGGATAACTCTTGTGGTTTTTACCATGAGGCCTTACAGCTCTTTGGAGTTACTTCACCACCCAAAACCCATGGTTTCTACCAAAAAACACATTCCCATGCATCATATTCCCCTTCCCACTCTTCTCTGGAGCTGATTGACCTCTGAAGAGGAACTTGCCTGGAGAGCTAGCAGGTGAAGGTCGATACCGTGACTACATTTTAGGCCCAGTCAGAAGACATAATTTTCATTTTCTGCATTGTGCAACACAGAAAGCAAATTAAACTCCCATGTTTGCATTTTTGAGGCAAAGAGGTTCCATGGCAAGCCTGGCATGCAGGGGCAGGGGCTTTCCTCTAATTCTTATTATTTGTGACAGGCTCTGGTTGCATGTAAATAACTCCCGCACACCATAACGCTATTATCCAGTAGTGTCTTTTTCTTGCCTTTCTATATCATTGTCAAGTTTATTTACATAGCCCCTTGCTCTTCAGTTAACAACCTTCCAGACATACTATTTTCCTGCTCTATAATTATCAAGCCATTGTAAAGCTAAATTGGCAGACACTATATTGTAATTCTGGCACTTTTAGCCTAATTGGGGATAACCACATCAAGCGAAGATGGTCAGTGACAAATGAGCATTTTTTTCCCTGAAAGATAATAGGTAGCTGCTTCAATCATTTTTTTGACAGCTCAACATTTCTATATCTTTTTGAATATATATTTCTACAAGGAGAAAGCTATTACCAATACACCACACAAGCATCTCCTGTCCATAAATCTATCTTGTTTATTATGGGAGAGCTTTACAACTCAAGACAGAGAGGGCAGCTTTCTGCATTAATCCAGCAGGACCTGCAGCCTCTCCACCTGGTGAAGCAGGACCAAGCCCTGCTAGACAGCATGTGGGCCACTAAAGGGCTCATGAAAGAGCTTAATGGACAAACCAGAGAACCTACAAATTTTTTCTGGGCCCAGGAGAAACCTATGATAGAAGCAATGTGAAAACCCAGGGCTGCTGTCCCTGGGATCACAGTGGGTTTTTTACACTTTGAAAAAAAAGTTCATCTCATTTGTGACATACAAGCCTTGGAAGTCATACAAGTCTTGTGAGATATTAAATACGTAACGCTGTGTGGTGACAAATGTATATTGCCAAAAGGAGGGTAATGGGGGCCGTGTCCTCTGCTGGATCTGCCCAGGCACACATGTGGAGTCCCAGAGGAGAGGCTGTCATCATGCAGCCTGCCCACACTGTGCTGCCCCACCAGGCAGTTGGCCTTCTTCTCTGGGGCTTCCTTATTAATTCCCTTAGCCAAAGATAAAAGCTTTGGTAAGCAACATATTTTGTACACTTTTGGAGGGGTTTTGATTGAGCACAGCACTCAACACTGGGAGGTGCCAGTGCAAACATCTACCCTGACATACCCAGCAGCCAAGCCACCACAGATCCCCATGGGGCTGTCAGAAGAGACTTCAGATCCTCCAGAAACTGCCTGTGACACCACAATGGCCACTGGCATGCAAGGGACCTCCTGCCCCTCACAAGTCTCCCTTCTCGCCTCAGGCCAGCTTCAAAACCCCTTCGGTCTGTGGGAAGGTACTCCAGGAACCCAAAGTGCTCTTGATGAGCTGCTCTTTCATTTCACTGTTGTGTTGGTATCTATGGCAGCACAAGAATAAAAGGACTCAAGTATTTCACAGGCTTTTAATCCAAGGGTTTCAATCTACACATTTGTACCTCTCTTAAATATGTTGCTTCTCCGCCTCCAAATTTCTGCATAATCCATCCATCCATTACACCCGATACCAAATGTTTTGCCTTGTCATCTCCTTGTAAATAGAGGGTGTCAAATACATGGCCAGCTCATTGGACACAGCTAGGGAAATAGTTTAATCTTCCCAGTGGAGTAATTAAAGAAATCATCCCAACTAGCTGGTCAACTTTAGCCACACACCTAATCAGCACGGCTGGAAGCAGGAGGCTTGCGATACACATGCATTGGGAAGGGGAAGGACATGCGGGACGTGTGGTCATACATGGAGAATTCATGTGTTTGGCAGCTGTGTTCCCAAGGATCCAACCGTGGGACTCATTGTGAGAAAACTGGCCCTAAATACTGAAAAGATGTTAAAAAGCCTGTGATGGGCTCTCTTGCTAACTGCTTCAGGAAAGGCAAATCCTTGAGTTCAGCAGGGATTGTGTACATTTTGTCCCCAGCTGATAAAATTGCTACTGTGTTTTGGGCAGTAGTCCTCCAGCTGCAGTCACAAGCAAGGAGCCTTGCCCACCCAAATGAGAAGAAAGTTATCCATGAAAGCAAGAACTACTTTTTTGCAAGTAGTTGTCTAGTATTGTTCAAAAAGTACTGTACTGCATTGTATCCCACCACGTGTCTGTTACAAACTCTGAGCAAAAAAGATCTGATAACCCAGAGACTGGAGATTCCTCTTTTCTTCATTTTCTTGAAGAAGTTTCTTTTTGCCCTACTTAGTTTTGTGCTGCATGTTAAAAAAATATCTCCAAAACAAAATAAGTCTGTTGTGACAATACTCTAACTCAATAACAAGTCTGGAATTTAATTAAAATCTCTTATTTCAGTTCTTCTATGTACAAGCTAGCAATCCTTGAACTTTTCATGAACTAAAAGGCTTTTTTGAGGAGTCTGGCAGTTTGACAGAGGAAAGAACAGAGATCAGTAAACCTGAGAAGTGCAATGGCATCATGGTTCTTGCTGCTGTCTTCAGTTGTTTAAGGGGAGACAAGAAAAGGGACTTGACCAACAGTGAGGGACAACACTCGTTTTTGCTGTGTCCCTTGGTGGCAACGCAGGAATTGTTTCTTTTCTTGCCTTTTTTTTTTTTTAATCCCTAATGGACTACCCTATTTTTCTTCTTCATCCCCATAGGGAAGAGTATTTCTTTTCCTTTCTGTTTTATTTCCATTTGCCTCACAAAAGGAACCCTTCTTAGAAGAGCAAATCACAACAAAACTGTTTGTCCTAATGTGCATCAAGCATGGTTCCACATTTATAGATGAGATTTAGCTGTGCTTCTGTTATGTGCTTTAATTAAGC
The DNA here is from genome assembly GCA_020745775.1 of Theristicus caerulescens. NCBI lineage: Eukaryota > Metazoa > Chordata > Aves > Pelecaniformes > Threskiornithidae > Theristicus > Theristicus caerulescens. Next base: position 55,286,331 of record CM036564.1, read on the forward strand.
CAAAGTGCAAAGTCCCACCATACCCAATAGAAACCTTTGGCTTGGAAGCGTGACTGGAGCCATCAAGGGAAACAAGGAATTCAGTGGAACGAGGTAGTCAGTGCACTAATTAGTGTCCAACAGCTGCATCAGAGGTTTGAAAAAGGTAATATTAAGCCTGCAGCTGAAAGGCCATGAGATGTTCTTTCCTTCGTGCTCAGCCACATGTACCTGTCCCTCGCTGTGTTCACAGCAGGACTTGAGGGGGTGAGGCCAATTGGATGAGGGAGTTGATCTGGCTGACAACTAACCCTAAGGGAAAGGACAGGAAAATCCAATACAAGCAGTATGTCTCTGGGATGAAGAGGAGGGACTGGCTGGTTGTAAAACTACACCCAGGTATATGGAAAATAACATTTAAAAGATCTGATCTATGATTATTTAATGCTGTGCATTGGCAGAATATCCTGTTAGCAGAGAATAAATTCACTCCAGATTTCTCCTGTCTCAGTTCACCTGAAAATTTGTATTTTTAAGTTCCCAAACTCAAACACAAACATGATTCTTCGAAGGGTGAAGTCTGCTTGGAATTCTTAATACATGTTCTTGTGTTCTGAGTTCTGATATTTATTTTAACTTTCTGGAGCACCAGAAGAAAAAGTTTCATTTATCAAATGATTTGGTGCATTTCAGTGGGAGAAAGCTGCTTCCATAGGGGTGTCTGTCTGCTGCTGTTAGGAGGAGAAGGGCAGCAGGTCTCAAAACCCAGGGAGTTTTGTCTGTTTATACTAGAGGTCTCAATTAGGTCAGTGTACCTTGTTTGCTGAAACAGGCTGCAATGAGATTTCCAAGCTGACATTACTAAAATGCTGTAACAGAAAGAAAAATTATCTGACTTGTGAACTGAAATGAGGCTTTTGATAACTGTGGAACTAGAATACATCCTATTCATCAGTGACATTCAGATGGGCCACTGAATAAAACATGTCAGCATCACTGATTAGACATCTGCCAGGGAAAGGCAAGCAAACCTCATAGGAGAAGACATTCTTCAATCAGCAGGGCTCATAACGCTCCCCGTGGAAGCTGCTCCATTACAAACAGCTCTGTTTCCTCCCCAGAAGGTGTGGTGGAAACATCTCATTTCTATTTAGCTGATCAGACAATCATTTCTTTGCAAACTGGAGTGTGGTATAAAACACTCAGAATGAGGTCTTTAAGAAGTTATACATTTTCTTGGACAGTTTTTAATTTTAGACCTCTGAGTCTTGTTACTGTCCAGCCAGAGCTTGGGAGTGCCAGTTTCCTTAGTGTTTGAAGTGACAGCTACATGAACTGTGACATTTTAAAAGCATGATGTCTGTTAGGCATGTCTCAAAAGTTGTATGTGTTTGTTAAACCCATAAATCTGCATGTTCACTTGTTGCATTACAGTTTTAAATCCAGATTCCAACATTTGCTTCTTTTTTGCCAAAAAAATTGTATATGCCAGTGTTTAATATTTCACTGTAAATTTATTATAACTGGAAGAACTCATGCAGTGTAGCACTCTCAGACAGAGGGGGTGTCTACATTGCAACCTGGAGGTGTGACTGCGACTTCAGCAGACAGTGGAGCTAGCTTTCATCTGGCTTGCTGGGTACTGATAACAGTGCAGTCATGGCAGCAGAAGGCTGAATAGCCCATCGAGAGCCGTGTGCCTTGCTGTGGTCTCTAAGCACTCTGAGGTTGCTAGTTTCAAGCCAGGTTGAAGGGCTTTCATGAGCTGCAGTCCCTTTGGTTTTCTGACATGGATAGACAAATGGACAAGGAGACTATGTTAGAAAAAGATACTTTTCAAAGAAATTATGCCAATGGCTATTATGGCTGTCTGATGAACGAGTCTGGAGTTTCAAAAAAAGGTCAGAAACCAAGAGTTCTTACCCACTTTTCCTTAGACCTAGGCTTTTCAAGGATAAGAACAAGTTCCTCTTGCAGGTTAATAAATGGCAGAAATAAAAGGTATTCAAAAATCCATGTGAAAATGAACGGAGGAAAGGTCCCCCAAGGACTGTGAGAACCAAAACAGATGCAAACTCCTGGCCAAGAAATTTCCAAGCCAGACTGGCATAATATGGAAAATATATACAGAAAATATCACATTATAACACCTGGTTCTTTCCCTAAGCATCCGCAAGCCACTATCAGAGAGTGGCGGTGGGCAAGATGCACTTCTGATCTGATCCAATATGGCCATAGTTTCATTCTTCTGAAAAAGCTAGAAGAACCATTTTTCATTTCCCCAGTGGAGAGAAAATGCCTGGGTCTCGTTGCGGTTTGTCCTCTCAAAGTATCAGCTCTGGGATTCACGGTGGTCTAAAGAGCAAACATGATCTTAGAGTTAGGAGAACACAACCACAGTACTCGCCACCCTGCTGTGTAAATGCACAGTGCCCCTATGTCATGAATCCCTGATGCTGTTTTGGCTGCCCAGTCCCTAGCAGGATGCAGCAGAACCGCAAGAGGGAAAGGCAACAAGCATACAGGAGAAAAGTCCATTGAGGGCAGTAAAAGACAAGGATGTATTGAACTGTGACACATGGAAGCAGTCAGTGGAAAAGGTACTTTGGCTGAAAAGAAATTACTAAGTGTGTTGGGGGTGGAGAGGATAAGGAGATACAGTAGAAGTGTGTAAAATCACAAATCCTACAGAGAAAGTAGATAGTGAAAGCTTAGATCTGTTGCAAGGACAAGGAGAAAAGGAAGTCAAACCTGCTGCTTTGGGGACAAGGTGAAAAACAGAGATAAATATTTCCAAGCCTCAGTGTCTCTTGCTGAGCCCATCTGAGAAGAGGTGTTTCAACTCTTCTTTGGAAGAGGGGAGTAAGGGAGGAACCGGAGGCTCTGAGATGTCTCCAGATCTGCTGGATGATAAGCCAGGAGGAGGCAGGAGGTACAAGAGATGCCCCTGGGGCCATAACAACTTGTGTGAATGACTGTTTACTCTTGTCCACCCCATGGGAGTGGGCCAAGTAAGCTCAGAACAACCAAAAGGAGGCACCTTCTCACCCAGGGTGTAATTACAACATTGGATGTCACCGCCACAGCATGTAGTGGAGGCCAAAATATAAAAAGGGTTCAAGAAGGAATAAAAAACTTCAGTGGCTATTAAGCTCTGTGGTGGGGACTCAGTCTCAAGCTCCAGGAGTCCACAAGACATGAAGTGCCACAATCAGATGGTCTACCAGGAAGGATAACTCTATACTTACTCCATTGCTTATATTCTTTCCTCAGACTTCTATAGACCACTTCAAAGGTACATCTTAGGTAGGGTGGCCCTTCAGTCTGACCTTTCTGACAGTGTTATGTCACACCCTTATGTAGTTCACTCCCTAAACAGACCAGCTTCCTCCATATGTATTTTTTTCATTTCTAATGAACAACTTGCCAGGCAGATGAAGTGACAATGAATCATTCAAACAATGGCAATCTACAAGAGTGACAGATCTGGGATCAAATAAGATATATTTTGTAAATTGGTTGAACAAGGAATTATTTCCTGGAGCACAGTAGGAACCAGGGTGAGTGTTGCTCTATTAGCTCTAGAGCACAACATCTGCAATACTGAATACTTAATAGGAAACATGTTTGCCAGAGTGGATCAGACCAGTGCTCTATTGTCTTCATCAGTAGCTATTCCCAGAGGCTTCACAGGAAGGCACAAGACATCCCATAATAGACCACTAGGAAATAATTTATCCATAAGAAAACCATCTACTTAACTCATTTTGGTTAATGATGTCCTCCCTACTTTGAAGGCTGATACCTTTTCCACTTTGGACCTCTTATTATTCATATAAATTCCTAACCCTGCAGAGCGGTTGGCCTCAGTAATACTTCCTGGCAGAAAGTTCCACAGGTTAATTATGTGTTAATTATTTCCCAAGTTCCCTTTAAAAAGCTTGCATCCAAGTCAAAGAAAATCCTCACCTCCCTTTGGTTTCAGTAGACTCAGGGGCTCTCAGACCTTGGCAGTTGGGGGTGGCATTGACAAGGTGGTAAGGAATCCAGCTATGCATGTAGTTTGCGTTAAATGGAGCATACTCCAGCTGCCCCCATTTTTGATAGAGATCTGAGAGCTGCAGAGATTTAAGGTTCCCCACAGTGATCCATCATGACTTGAGATGCAAACAGAGCTGTGTTCTGGGATGTGCAGCTCCCTGTGGAGCATTTTTCCACACCAACAAAGAAGCCATTGAGTGTGTGCGTGCATGTGTGTGTGCGTGTGTGTGTGCGCGTAGCAGATGGGGAAGTAGGTGAGCAGGAGTGAGCCACAACACACAGACTGATGTCTTCCAGAAGTATTAAGTAAACTTCTTCTATCTCACGACTGAAGTAAATTGCTAAATGCTTGCTGCATCTGACGTGAACACACTGAGATGGTGCTTTGATCCACGTGGGTTCGGTTTCACACCACACCTAGTCTGACCCAGGCACGAACTGCTCCCAAGAGCAGTGGCCCGGCTCTCCCTCTCCTGCCCATCGTCATCCACTTCCGATGCTTTTTTTTGTGCTGGCACTGTGCGGCCACACGCAAACACATCAGCTCATCGAGTAACCTGAGCATCAGGTCAGGAGCTGGCCCCAGTCATGCTCCATGGTTAGTGTGATGGGAGACATGGGTTGGGAGCACATGGCTGGCGGTCTCATGGCGGCTCGCAACCAGGAGAAGCAGAGACTGGTGTCAGCCCATGCTTCCCCTGCCTTCAGCAGCCCTGCATTCCCCCTCATGTTGATGCCACTGCTCCTGAAGTTATGCAGTAGGTCAGATGAAGAACCTGGTCCAACTGAAAGCTAACATGACCATAAAATAGAAAAATACCCAAAGCTACGCTGCTGTGGGGATCGTTTCCTCACCCAGCTCAGCGTGCAGTCCACAAACACCGCTGCTGGTGCTGGGGGAGACACAGGAACACAGCGCTGGGAGGGCAGGGGAGGGCAGGAAAGCAAGGCTGGATGTCAATCTGCACAGTGGTTAGCTTACAGGGACTGAAAAATCATAATTTTTTTCATCGTTTGGTCCTTACATTTGGGAAACTCTAAACATGCTTCTGACATAGCCAGCAGCCTTGGGCTTGCACAGCACATTGCACACAGAATCACAGAATCATAGAATGCTTTGGGATGGAAAGGACCTTTAAAGGCCATCTAGTCCACCCCCCCTGCAATGGGCAGGGACATCTTCAACCAGATCAGGTTGCTCAGAGCCCCATCTAGCCTGGATGCCAGTCCATAGGTGAGGCTGAGTGCTCCCCAGCACACGCTGTGTTACTCCCACGTGCACACCCTGGTCAAAGGGGCAGGATGCGAAGGGGAATGTGAGATCCAGCAGAAGTCCAGATAAAGGGATCCTTGCAAAGAAAATAAAACAAACAGCACAGGGGATTTCAGGGACATGAAATCAGAAGAGGACAACGTGAGGTAGAAGCAGATTTGTGTTCTGGGGTACACAAGCTTTATCACAAGAGCTCTGAAACGTTGTATGTTCACTGGGTATCTCCCTCTGGGGACAGTAGCTGCTAGGACATGGCGGGAGGTGACACTTTATAGACCGGAGCCTCTAACCCAGGTCTGAGAGACTAGACAGATGCAATGTCCCTGCTAGACAGGATGGACATTTTTTTGCAGACAAGAACACCAAAGCTATTAGCCATGCTTAACGTCACCAGTGTTTCAGTCTTATCTTAATGGATAGGAGAGCCCTATTTTTAGAATCAGTCAAGAATCTAAGAAGATCAGCTCAAACAACAGTTTCCTCCAGCATTCAGATTACATTGCTCTGCCTTTGAGGAAAGAGAATAAACCCAGAGACCACAATTTCAAAATAGAAACAAATGAACAGAGATATTTTAGGATATAATTTTCACAGGTCACGGAGTGCTTGATGGATGTGGCTGAACGTGTGCTAGCATTAGAACTGCTGGCTCCTCACCCAGTAGCCATTTCCTTCCATATTTCCAGACGCAGGATATTTTTTTCCATACTCTTAGTACTACATTAAGGAAGGCAGCACGAGGACAAGGACAGCTGGCTGTGAACCTACTGGAGCTTTCCTAGGGAAAGAAGCAAGGCCAAATTTACCCGTCCCAGCTTCAAGGACAAAGGGACAGAGTCTGAAAACTTGGCCTTCATTCTTTCCTTGTGTAAATGTTGGGGTTTTTTAGCAGGCTAAAAATTATGGCATCTAAATACTTGGGGGAGAAAAGTCATTAAGAACATCATAGCACTTCTGCTACACCTTGGCATTAGTAGTGACTGCATTGTTTTCTTTAGAAGCTTCTGAGTGGCAGAAAAGTGGATATAAAAAAGAAGAAATAGTTAGAAATTGTACAATATTCAAGCAGACTGTAATAATGTTAAATACTATTTTAAAGCCCCTAAACTACTTTAAAAACAACAAAAAAGGGATTGATTTATAACCTGCTTCACAGCTGAAGGGTGGAGTCCAGTAGGAGTTATTTGCCTTTGGATATGCTAGTAAAATAACAAACCTATATTAATCCAGCCTTGAACATAACTGCCAACATTTTGAGTGTATCTGTCTGTTAACAGTATAGCAAAGCAGTCAAAACAGACTTTGTTTTAAAAAGGAATAAAAAGATGAAGGCACCACTACGACAGAAGTCAGTTATTCATTATAATGTTTTTTGCAGCAGTGCTTCACATCAGAAGCTGTGGAGCTGGTTGTTTTCTTTTCTTTGTCATCAGATGGCTTGACAAGCAAGTTGTATATGAGCAAGTTATATACACACATATATAGTGTGTGTATATATATAAATACACTAAAGATTAAATTAGTAAACTTTTTTACCTGGGGAAGAAGAATGAGGTGTAGATACATGCTCTAATGCATGAAAAATCATATTTTGGTCTTGGTTCAGGGGCACAGTGGTAGAATAAGGTCACTCTTTTGACCAGCTTACCCCAATGTCATTAGCTAATGTAACTATTAGCTAAGTAACTATCTTCAGAGTCATTGAATTTAATAAGTATGTTAGAAATACTACATGGTGGGACACAATCACCATAGGGCAGCAAGAGAAAAAGGGGGAAGAGTTACCTAGTACCAGCAGCTCCCCCGTTACGCTGCCCCGAGGGAAGATGTGAACTGCAGGAATGATGTGACTGTGAGTGACAGAATGTCTTGGCGACGTCTCTCTGTGAAACTCAGCTGATCAGATCACAGTGCTAACAGGCTTGCTCAAAATTGCTAACAGCTTGGTGATTATTCACACCACACAGACTATTACAGGGACTGAGCTGAGCTGTCTCTTATGGAAACCATTATAGAGCAAACCATTGGGCCCTGTCTTCTCTGTGTTAATGAACAGAGCTTGACTGAGTCAGAAAAAGGTTCCCCTTTTTACAAGAGCAAAGAATGTGCCCCCCCTGCTTTGAACCCTCCAAATGTGCCAAAACTGTCACCTTCGAGGGCTGAGTGATCAAGGTTTGCTCTTTGTATCCAAAATTATTCCTTCGTCAAGTCCTTGAACACAGGTAAAGTAAAATAAAATAATTGAAACATTCCAACCCATACTTAAAAGAAAATTAAATAATAAAGACGACAGACTAACAGCAAGAGAAAGTATTGTGCTTGATTCTTAGTGCCAAAGTCTTCCTCAGTGAGAAGTTTAACTTTTGCCTATTTGGCACATAGTTGCAGACAGCGCTACGGATACTCAGGCCTGCCTCACCACCAATACCTGGCAGCTCACTCAAGACATAGGACAGGAGGAAAACACCTTTCCTGTGGTGCCCTGGGGTCTTGTAGAGCCACACTGCTTATTGCCTCCACCATCGCTACTCATTTGTGAATAAATAATAGCATCCAAAGATACCAGTGGTATCTTTTCAGTGTCCAGGGTGCAAACATGAGTGAAGAAACTTTCCCTGCTCAAGGTAACTTCAAACACAAAAAGCAAAAGTCTAAGGGCATAAGCACATGCAACTATAAAATAAAAATATGTTTTTTAACAAACAGCTGACCTATATACCTGTTCCAAAAAGGACTTGTTGGACATCCCTCATTGTCCATGGCAGAATAGCTACATTTTGGGTTGAAGATGACTGCTATCACCATGCTTTTGCTTTGCTTCATAGTACAGAGAAGCAGCCCTCCCCCCAGTCAGCTTTCTGCTGGTACATCCACACTGAAGTCAGGATGCCACTGGCACCCCAGCTAGCTAGCTCAGACAGCTCCAAAATGACAGCTCTCATTTTGATGAGGAAAGCTTATAATTATGTGATAACTCACCCACGACTTGGGCCCCTGGCTGCTCTCCTCATGTAAACCAAAAAACATGCTGGTGAGCTCCTGACAAGATTGAAGCCAATGGGACTCTCACCATCAGCATCAAAGAATCAGGATTTCAATCCATGCTCTAGCTCAGTCTGTATCCTTATCTGGGCAAATCACTTAACGAACCATTTAACAATTTATTGCTTTTGGGAGAGTTACTTATTTCCCTCTGTGTTTGTTTTCTCCTCTGACAGGGATAACACTCAGAGCTTTTTAAACCATAATTAGCAAGTTTCAAAGGCACTTTGAGATCTTCAGGTAACAGCACGCTACAGGTGCACAGTGTATTTATTCTTAACACTTCGGGGCAGTGGTTCCTGACCAAGGAGCTGCAAAGCTGTAGCTTACAGAAATAGGTTGCAAGTCCAGTGGAAGTGCAAATGGCAAATTAGTGCTCACAAGTAGAAACTATGACATGAACCCAGAAGTGGTATTGGGAGTGAGGTCATGAACCTGGTAGTGAAACCAGAAGACAAGTCCATCAGCTTTGCTAGTTCCAGAACAGCTTAAAAAAGCATGCTTTGTACTGATAAATATGTTTTCACTCAAGGCTAAAATGCTAAGTCTCACAGACCTGCTTTTCTGTTGAGCTGTCCCTCAAGAACAACAGAAAGTTCCACCTATGCCAGTGATCTACTCAATTAGATTTTACTTCAATATGTGTTAAGAGATTGGAACAAGATTTTAAACAAATGTTTACCCCAAAAAAAGCCTTAACAGACTCGAACCTATATTCGCCATGGGTATACATAATCTGAATAATAATAATAATAAAAAACCTCTGGGACATACTATGAACATCAGATTGGCTACAAGCTTTACTGCATGGAAAACTTCCCAGCAGGTGGTTGTAATCCTGCTAGAAAGGATCAGGGCTGGATCAGCAGCACCTCGGGAAGTTAGATGCCCATCTCTTATTGGATTTACACAATGATAATCTAAGCACAAACCTGTTGCTTCTTGGGTTACTTCATTAAAAAGCTGAAATTTTGGTTCACGATGCCATGTCTAGTCTAAGCACTTGGCTTGCAGTCAATTTATTTTCTGGGTTTATCATCAGTAAATGACCATTGTCTTCAAATTTTACAAAGCTTACCAGTCCTTCCTGGGCATTGGACTCCCTCTTCTTCCAAAAAAACATTTAATTTTTCAGGAACATTACGTTCTGGAAAATGTTTTTCAAAGGGCAATAAAAAAACATCCCCCCTCCCCCAAAGGGTTTTCATTTGTCAAATATAATTTATGCCCACATAAGATTCATTCCTTAAAATAAATACTGAAACCTCAGAGAAAACCTTTGTGCGGGATTTGTAAAGGAAAAAAGTGCCGTGTAGATGGGAGCAGTGGTTCGCTGCAGCCTGAGCCCCACTGGTATCCTCGGTGAGCAGAGCAGCAGACCGGGGTTTTTACTGGCCTCTGTTGTGTCTGTTGAACTGTTGCTCCGTCTTTAGTGAAATCTCAAGCAACAGAAATCCTCTATTAAAACCACCTGCGTGGCTTTGTCAGCCGAGCTGCGTGCTGTCAAGTAACTTAGCTTCTTAAGCCAATACAAGTCATTAAGAAGAAGGTGAATTAGAGATTTAGACATTGCCGATAGTAACTATCTCTGATCAATTGATATCTTCCTCTGATAAAGCGGTGCTCCACAGCCGACCCCCTCCTCTGCCTTGTCTGCGCAGACCCCAACCACTGGATCTAATTACGAGTGAGGAACACCAGGCCCTCGTCAGCGCTGAAAGGCCATCAGTAGGCCTATCCATTAATAACTCTCCTGTGCGCTGTACATTGTAATTGTCAGACTGCAATTTACAGTAATCCTCCAATGCAAAAACTTAAATAGCTGCAGCTGATTTGAAATTCATACAACCAGTTGAAAGAGAGAAAAACAAGATGCACGGGTTAAAAGGCCAAATTGTGCAAGTGTGTGCGCTGAGTGACAGACATTTTAGTACTAGCCTGGGACTATATTTTAAAAGGTCACTGAAAACTTTTGGCTTGGGCCCTCTGACAAACAATGAACTTTCCATATATTTATTTGCCATCTCTTTGTTTTTACAGCAAGCAGAATAAATGAGTTAAATGACGTTGTGCGGGTCTGCACATTGTCAGCACAGGTTATAAGTCATTATTAAACTCCATCAAATCAGACCAAACCCAGTCTAGGCAATGAGACTAAAAGTTATTTGCATTCCTTCTGTCATAAAAAATCATATCCCCTTACCCAAGACTTTCGTTTCTTTATTAAATGCAGCCACAAGAGTATTTCAGGTCTGGCAATGTGAGCTCAGGAAAACCTACTCTGTATAACTCAGCGTAACAGCTTAGAACCGATTCCACTAAAATGTCCCAGTTGAGTGTATCTGGGCACTCAATCAAGACACACATATTACTTTTAAATAAGATTAGCCTTTATATTTTGCTGCTTAAGTTAAAACTTTTCATGTCATTCTCTCATTTTATGTAAACTCCAACATAATTCTGTTTTAGAGAATACTTCAAACAAATTAAAACCCTCAACTCGAACGTGTCTAGCAAAACTTGCCTAATGGCATAGCAAGCTGTTTGGTGACACTAAAACACTTTTAAATAAGATGAATTTTCCCTGCGTTGCCCTGGCTTTGTAATTATTGCTGCTGAACAGCATACGCCTTTGGTTACAATGGCAAAAGCAGCGGCTTGCGCTCTGAAACTTATTTGACAAATAACTTACAAGTGACCTGCAACATCTGTTTAAAAAATTGTCCTTTGGTATCTGCCTCAAGTTGAGTTCAGCATTAATTATGAAATACAAACATATCATCTGGGGCCAAGGGCAGCTTTTACACATACACAAGGCACGTCACAGGGAGGGGGGCAGGCTGCAAACGCCTTCCTTACACCAGTCAAGTGGAAAGAAAATGTTTAAGTAAACCTCCATCCGAGCTACCAGCTTGCAATGTCACGCTAGTGAGATCCAGCTATGCTCAACAGCGGTGCTGATTCCAGTGGTGCTGAGCTCCCGGGCACTCAGGGAGGCACAAGCCACGGTAGGACAGGGCTTGGAGAGGTGGATGGTGGTGCCCAGCACCTTTAGCCATCCTGGACATCAGATGGTGGGAGCGCAGCACCTCCAAAACCCAGCCCTGGGCCTCGCTCGTTTGGAAGGTGCCACCAACAGAGGTGCCTCAGTCACGGCAAACCCACCAGAGCTGCAAACACCTACGTGAAAAGCAAAGGGCTCCACACCCCAAAGAACACTGGCGATAGGCTTTTAATAAAACTAATCACAGCCCAGTTTACACTCACAAAATCCTGTAGTGAAGGAGAAGATGTGTTCTTCAGTCGCTAAGTTTTAAAACCTCTACAAGCCCTACCTCTAGGTAGATTACTGCTGTGCTGCATGGTGTAATGTCAGCTCAGGATGAGATTCAGCTCGTAGCACAAAAGCAGATGGAAGAGTGAAATAGAGTACTTCTCTCTTCTTCAGAGAAGGGAAATGTTTTTTCAAGGTCTTATAAGTCTTTTTTATGTGGAAGTCAGTAAAAAATAAAAATAAGAAATTCCGATCCTATGTAATCCTGAATTACATTATTTTGGATCAGATTTAAAAACTATCCAGCAAGGTTTGATTCAAATAACATGTGCAGTACAGATATCCCTTCACATCAATAAATATTAATAGTATAACTATTGTATATAAACTTTTAGAGAACTATTTCATTATTGCAATCAAAATAAACTGCTTCTAACCTATATGGAAGCACATGTAAAATACAGTTGGACAATACCGAAACCATTTATTTCTGCAGCTTTAAAAGATATTTGCTTGTAAGAGATCAAAGACAGATCTAAAAGTTTAGTCCTGCAGATCTCTTTTCTCTGTGCTGCTTTTTGCATTTACCTTCTTATACATGAACTTAATCAGCAACCAAGCTCAGGCATCAAGTGATAACATTTCTGCAGCTAATTGTGGCATATTGGAGTCTAGTAAGAAATATTATTAAACTGTCCTATAATTCACGTTTCGTGTGAAAAACTGGGACTTGAAAAACACCTGCCCAAACAATTCATAAACACACTGCACAGCAAATACCTATGGTAATTCACTGGATTTACAACCGTCATGTTATATTAAACATACAGTATCAAAATTTATCACCCATTACACAGATTCCTGTTTTAATAATATCTTGTGCTTGTACAATAGCACCTTCTCTCCCAAAGGGTCCCGAAGCACTTTAAAATCATACATACAGGAATTGCTTCATTCGCTGTGGAAATACAGCTGCCTCTGGGGTGGAGCGGGGGTTAGGGGAGGAGAGTAATTGTGCACAGCGGTTATAAACACTGACAGTCGAGAGAGATGGTTGGGGACAGGGAGCAGAAAAAATTATACCAAAGTCTCAGGAGCGTAATATAAAAGGCATAACCCCAGTTGCAGGTGAGGAAGGTGCGTAGGCAGCCGTGGCAGGACATGCGGTGATTTGGGGTATCCTTGTGAAACTATCACCGGTGAGCAGTCCTGACCACAGGGCCAAGCGGCAGCCTTTGGCTCCAACCCTCAGGCAGTGGGTCAGGGAACGGGATGAGCCATGGTGCAAGCCCCTGGCTGCCGAGTGAGTCTAGCCGAAGGCTCGAAGGCTCCATCTCCAGTATTGTCATGATGCATTGCTCAGATTCCCCAAAGATAACCCCAGCTGCGCTTCCAGAAAACCATGGGACAATGGGAACCCACTGACTAGAGACCTCTGTGGTAGGCAACTGGGTGAAATTGTTCAAAAATAATGCAACATTAGAGAAAAATCAGGCAGATGTGTGGATTTATGGCTAGGCCATTGACCCAGTTAGAACTTGGCCATCAAAGACTACCTACACCACTGAAAAATGTGTTCCTCAGTTGACTGCAATCGCAGCTTCATCTGCTTCTTCATACTTGCCATAATTGCCAAAGTAGTCTCCTGTGGCTTCACGTCAGCCCCAAATCTCTCCAGCCGGGTCTCACTCAGGACCTTCTCAGAACCTCTTTGATCACAGTGAGGAATCATCTTCTGAACATCAGGTTAGATTTAGCTTTACAAGAAAATCAGTTGAAAGCTTAAAACTGTTCCTGGAAAATCACCACCCATGGGCTTACTCCTGCCTATTAGACTTCAACCAGACAACTGAAACCCTAAGCTGCAATTGCTTCTCTCTAGTTTGAGATGTTATCTTGGTGAAGGCTCAGGGCAGAGATGCTTTTTCAAAAAAGACGGAAGACTGTGCCAATGTAGGGGATGAGCAAATGTAGCTCTCAATGTGAGCAATCACAACAAGGTGAAAAACAGCAGGGGATTTTAAGCAGAGTGATGCCAGAAGGCCACAACTACAGCCTTACCTCTAACAGCAAAACCAGTTTCCTACCTATCAAACACGACCCTACCGTGCCTGCTGCCTGTGGCGTGGCTGGCACAGAAACTGTACCTTAACTGTTGGCACAGCGGACAGACCACGGCTCTTCTCCCCACAAGCCTGCTTTTGATGCAAGGCAGAGTTTTTGCTATTGCAGTTAAGACATGGAGTCCTCACAGGGGTGACATGCAAAGAGTCACAAGCTCTAAACTGTTGCAGGAGGAGGCCACGTTCAGGGCAAGATGGCCCCTGGACCGCAGGACTTGTTTTGGACCTCAGAGGACTAAGTTCAGGGATACTTGAGGCTTAATGTTTATTGGAAGTGGCAAAAACTGATAAGAGACTTCTGCAGTACCTTCTGCTTCTTGTAAGGCCCTCCTTCAGCTGGTCTCTTTTTCTCAGTCCCTCCCACATGTCCTACTGCCACCTTAAAACCTGATGCAGGAATAAGCGAACTTTGGCTTTGCCCGTTTCCACCATTGCCCAGCCCTCCTCCACGGTGCTCACCCCTTTCTGGGCAGCTGATTTAAGAGCCGAGTTGCCCAGGTCTGTTCCCTTTCCTCTCTATATTTGAGGTGCCTCTGAATCTCGGCATTTCTTCTGAAATATTTCCAGCCTACAACTTTCTCTATTTGTTGATACATCTCAGGTATTTATGCAGGCCCCCCATCACTCCTTGCCTCAGTCACTGCAGTTTCTGGGATTTTCTGACACACATGAACACACCATATCCTATACAAAAAGCAGCTGCTATATATCTAGCATAGATTATATACTCATGTTTAGTTTAGTTCCTGCAGCCCATGTGCTACAGGCTCTGTTACGATTTATTTAGCTGCTGCATTAAGTAACCCTTCACCTTAGCTAAACTGCCAATAAACCAACATAACTTTACAAGAAATCTTCCACAGAGGTTGCTGTGTGGTTATTTTATCTGATTTAGTGGCTTGCAACCGAACATTAAGTAAAATAAGGAGTACCCTTGCAATGCACACGCACAAGGATGTGTGCTGGATTCAGCTCTGCAAGGCTGGTCGGGAAGGTCCGAATTGCCCCTCTCCTCTGCCTCGCTGTCCCTCCTGGGACAGCGGCACTCTTGGGCCATTCAGCCCTGCATGGCAGGCAGTGCTTGGTGCTCAGTGCAGGAACCCTTCTAGCTGATGGATTCCACAGAAAGGGCAACATTTTAAAGACCAGCAAAGGCATTCAGTCCAGGAAAAAAAACGGTTACATCTTCCGACAGATCCCTTCCCATCTCCACCACCAGCGACTTCAACACCGTAGTTGAGGCAGAGTCCTGGGAACTTTTGCCCTTGTCTTAAGGGAGCCTTTTGCTGGCACGGCCCCGCGCAGCAGTCGCTTGGCCAGACAGGGAGTACAGCTGCCCGTGCCATGCTTGTTTGTATAATGAGATCTCTTTTGCCTGGAGCACATGTACTATGTAAAGGTGGGATGAAGGCGATGAGTGTTGCTGGCAGGAACATAATGCCCTGCTATTGCAGCTAGAATCACCCTGAAAGCAAGAATTTCTTAACTTAAAATCGGTGCTGCAAAACACTATTAATTGCTATAGATGTGCGAGAGCAGGGCAGATCTTGGCTATCAAGATATTGAGGCTTGACTGAATGCAGGGAGAGTTTTGTTCTGACACCAGGGTTTGCCTAAATTCAGGTGACTGGAGAGTAAATACACGAGAGCAAAAATGGCTGGTGTAGACAGCTGTAGTATAGGAACATGGAAGCAGATGTCTATGCTTAATGATATCGGTGTTCACTGGTGCTTGGGCTAAGGCTAGTAGTTGTGCAATATAGGCAACTTGTACAACCATAGCACTGCTCCTCTATGTTACTTAGATTCTCATTTATAAAACAAATTTAAAAACCTTACCCTAAAATTGATGGCAAAGTGCCACTTAAGTACTTCTGTGAAAACTACTTTCTTAAAGGAATATATAGCTGAAGACTGGACTGGTGGTCCTGCAGTCCCCTCCTGTAGCTCAGTGCTTCAGAGTTAGGTAAGTGAAGTCTGCAAACTTAGCATCATTTTATTACAAACGCTGGAACAGCTGCAACGGTTCATACTCACTCCCCTGCTGCAGGCCAAGTGGCAGTCAAGAGGGCATCATCCTCACCTCGGCAAGAGATGAACATGACCCTGAGGTAACTAGTGACTCACGGGCCGCGGTGCAGCTAGAGGAAACCTCCTCTTCTCCTTGCCCCATCACTTTCCCTGAAGACATTTCCAGCTCCAGGCTACAGTGTGGGATCCATCTCATCAGCTGAGTGCTAGCCCTGGGTGAGGAGGAAGGGGCCTCTCTTGCATTTGACTCACCTCATGTTGAAAGGGCGATCTAAGGGCAGGGAAACCGAACGGTGCCCTGGTGCCCTGCGGCTGCTGACCTGGCTCCACTGGAAGCAGAGGAAACGGGTGGGAGTTAGCCCAGACGCAGCTGTCTGCAGAGCGCAACCCTGAAGTTAGCTGAAGCATCCTAGATGTTAATAAAAGCTGTGAGGAAGATTGCCCTCGTTCCTCCCCTCTAAATCTTGCCCACCTGGCAAAAGAAAATGTAGCAAGCAGTTGGATATTCACCACAATAGGTGGGCTATCTCAAAAGCCAGTAGCTGCCAAATGTGCCCCCTTTTTAATTAAGAGCCTCGAAAATAGAAGCAAAACAGAAGAGGCTGCCGTTGCACATCACTGCACTTCTCAACTTCTACTTGACGTCTGGAATTTACACTTATTATATCTGAAGGACTTTTGTGTTAAGTTCAAATGCACACAAATTACAGAGCCCAAATGGATGTCTTCCCAGTGACTTCAGTGGGAACTGGACAGGAACCCAAAACTACAGGAAATTTTCAAGTTAACAGAAGAAAATTACTTCAATTTAAGAGTTAGCAAGAGGCTTCCAATAAAATATATATAAAAAAATAATGATAAAAAAAAGAATATAAGCCAGGTAAGTGGAGGTGGTTAAGCTGCAAAGTGAACGATACTGTTTTCATAACATATGGAAGGTCCTTGGTTATTTTACTCGCCAAAATGAAGGTATTGTTCACATTCTACAATAAGGAAAGACATAATCACAGCTATGAGAAAAATAAAACCCACTTACATGTCAGTACTGCCTGTGTCCACTGACATGGCGATTTCCTCTAAGGAACAGATCCTGCACCTGGGCTCTAGCAGAAGTGTTAAGGGAAGCCCAGCCAAGCACCAAATCTGCTCCTCTGATTCGGGACTTGAAGTTAGGATTAGCTTTGTTACTACCTCTTTTCAGGGCAAGCATATTCAGAAACTATTCCCCTCAGTTTTCACTCAAATCCCTTTTTCTGTATGGTTTTACTTAAGAATAATAGCAGCTAACCAAACACATATCTAAGCTCTATTGATGTGATTATGAAACACATTTATTCTTATAATGAGAAACCAGTACCTGTAAACTCTTCTTCAGATAGGCATAGAGGTATTCTCTTTTCAGTTCCTACAGAGCGGCCACAGAGGTTTGTCAGGATGAAAAACGGTAACTATCCTGACAATGTGTCTTCATGTTATAGCTTTACTAAAGTTAATTATTCCTCTTTTTAAGTCAAGTCAAATGTTCCTTCGGGGGGCACAAGAACCCAGTCGTTGCCTCATTCTGAGCAGCTTAAATTTAAAAAACTAAAAGGATCTTTATTTTATGTGTTTTCAACACCATTGCTAATAAGCTGTAGTCAAAATCTACAGTAGGTAGGTGATGCTCCCATACTGGCAAAAAGTGCAATCCCCTGCCTTTGAAGCAGAACCTTTATTGATTTTACACTATGACTTTCTGCAGAACTCTGGATGCTTCACAGTACTGCCCAGCAAGGGATGGACCACTCCCTTTGAGACTCACGTTTACATGGCTATCCCTCATCTCATTCCTCCACAATGAATAGGAAGATAATGGCATCTTCAACTATTTTTTTTTTTTAATTATTATTTTCAGGCCTATTTTCCCACAGAAAATTTGGGGAAAGGGTTTTCCTATTTGACCCACTTGCTAGAACTTGGGGGCTGGAGGCTGTGTTGTCATCCCCCTACTACAGCTTACTAGCCTACACATTGGAGCTTAAAGGGCCTTACCTACCAGTGCCATCAGTGTCAGGATGGAACCTAGGAAGGGGGGGGGGGGGGGGGGGGGGAAGGGCTGGAAAGCCACAGAAGATCCCCAAGGTTCCTCAGGATTCTCAGCTGAGAATTGCTTGCTTCATTACAGCCGAGAAAAGGAACAAACTCACACCGTTGACAGACTTAGGTGATTCGTCCCTCCTCCAAGTCCCAGAAAAAGGTACCACCATGCCTATCAGCAGTTCAGCAGGCTTTCCTCCATAACCTAAGACAAAACGTGTACTACAAGCTGTCCATTGCAGACACTGCTGCATTGGGAAGTTTTCAAAAAGGAAGACTCCTGATCTTTGACTGGCAGGTCTGTCTCATCTCTGTAAAACAGACAGGACACTGCTGTGCCAGTCAGAACACGCTACAAACATGCTTTTGATATTCAGGATAAGTGAAAAACTAACTGAAAACAAATGGAAAAAAATAATTAAAACCGATGTTATTAATGTTGAGACTGTTAGCTAATATTGACATGTTATTCTTAAAAACATGTGCCAAATCGTGCAAACCTGTGTTGCTGAGCCCTTGTGCTCTGGAGCCTTCCAGCTCCAAAAGAAATTTTGGAGGTATAATGGTCAACACAGAGATCAAATTGTAGCACGTACACCATCATTTTTAACCCAAGTGTCCCTTAAGAGTCTTCACATAGCTACAAAGAGTTCATTCATCAGAGGAAGGAGACAAGCAGACTTGCCTTTAAACAAGGTCAAGAAATAATGTTTTCACAAATTATTTTTTTATTTAGACTGAGACTGAAAAGTAATTTTTTGTAAACTCTAGAAGGTTTATGGAAAGATTACAAGGAACTAAAAACAAAAGCAAAAAGACAATACAAGGTGAACAGACCATAACTTTATTGGAGATATACCCAGCTACAATTATTACAAAAAACTATTAAAGGTAATTGTGATCCATAAGGTGCAGATTGCAAACTTCTGCAGCATGATTACAGTATGAATGAATTACATTTTATGTCCCTTAAAGACAGCTGCAGCATGTGATGGTAAATATTTTATTGTCCATCAAATTATATTTGTTATTCATTCTACTTGATTTTAACCATCTTTTCAGTCAAACTATTTACAATAAAAATGCCTGCAATTTCCAATTCTTGTTCACAAACATTTTTCTCTCCAACTTGCTGCTGCAGTAAATTCTGAGTGCATCTACAAAGCAATTAAAGTAGTCTGTGGTTGCCATTCAAATAAAAGAGGGAGAAAACCCAAGGACTTTATTGGATAAAATTTAAGAAATTTAGTTAGTTTTGACAGAAGTTAATTTTAACTGCTAGTGGAGTATACTACAATGACCTCTAGATATTTGCTAACATAATTCAGATTGAGTTACAGTTGATATTTAGATTACATTTCATGGTCAGGAACTGTAGTGTTTTAAGTTTTAAACCTAATATGAAAGTAAAGAAATTAACTTCTTGAAAATTAGAGCAATTGGAAAAGGATCAATGTCAGTAATTAAGTACCAAAAATCAAAATCCTTCTCGCTTTACTCATGTAATAAATAGAGAGATTTCCATGAGAATGTTTTTGTAGGGAACCCCACCCAAAACATACAAACCCAGAATACTGTCAGGTAGAGGCAAGTGTAGTATCACAGCAGACCACAATGCTATTTGCCATTTTCGGATTACGTGTGCTGCCATGACTGGGATAGAAAGATTTCACTTTCTATACAGATAAATGCATGTCACATAGTTATGTCATATGCAGTAATGTAAACCCCACATTTTCCAGTTTATGGTTCTGTATTTGCTTACAAGGAGGAAAACCCAAACTCTGCAACATACATGTAAGCACAAGATCTCCAGGTATGTAAAAGAATGCAGTTCCATTGATGAAAATGATACCACATCAATTTGCACTAGCTGAGGATCTGGCACCTCATCCCTGGGCCACCACTATATTCCTCCCCACCACGGAAACTGGTGCTTGTCCAAGTTCTGTACTCTGCAGTCACAACATACGATTGCGTAATGAGACTTAAAAATAGTAGGCTTTTTTATGTACGGACTTTGGCAGCATCAAGCTGAACAAACACTTCAGAAGTCGCTACTGGGCACTCAATATTCAGAATGAGCAGAAATTTAGTTGAGGTTGATGAAATTACTGGGGGCTGTCTTCTCACAAAAACTACATTATACGCATAATATATTGGTTTGTTCAGAGATAAGTACTGGAGTGTCAGAGGTCATTCTAATTTTAATTACTTCACATAACAGTAAAATGATGTAGTAGAAAAACAACAGCTTTAAAATACAATCAAGAGTTGTGACACATCTTTGTTGTATTTTTCCACATACAGTAAAAATGCCACAGACATTACAAATGACCTATTTAAGTTGTGCAAGTAAATGACACATTGCAGGCATTATAATTATCTTTTTCTAATTCAGTAAATCAGAACAGCAGCAAGGCCAAACCACATTTTTACTCTCTGTTAAGCATTTTTTCCTTGAAATGAGGTAAAGCATGGTACCAAGTGCAATGCTTATTTGTGCTACATGAACAGAACAGCGCAAAAAAAAAGCCATAAAAATAAAAACGCAGCATAGTTAGGAGGACTGTTTAAAGTACAGTATAACAGGACTTAGATAAAAAATACAAGGTTCATGCCAACTAACCCCCACACTATTTATGATGAGCCTGTGTGGTTGCTTTTGAAGACGGGTTGCAACAGTCCGCTTACACTTGTGCATATAGCATGTCAAGTGATTTCTATCCCAACCTTCAAATGATCAGATTTAGGTCTTTAATAGCATACACTGTCCAATATCAAAATCATATCAACTGTAGGGTAAAACACACAAGATGTATAACATGGAAACTAATATGAACGTTCTATCTCAAAGGATAAAAAATATTTCAATGAGGTCACACTGGAAAAAATTACGGCATTTAAAACGCATTTAAAAACGCATCAGCAGCAGAAACTACTTTATAGTCAGCCACTACACTTTTCAGATTTCCAATTCATAGGCTTTATCTAGTAACAAAGTGATCATTAAACTATTCTGAAACACAGAGCAAGTTCAGTTAATTCTCTTTGCATCAAAACACTCTGTAGCACTTTACTGCTAACAATTACCTGAAACCCCTGAGAATCTATAACCTTGTAACAATCAGTAAGAAATTTTAAGTGTTCAGAGAGTAACTTACATTTTAGTTTTTCATAATGCAGTTAAAACTACTTAAGACTTTCTAGATGGTCTGATTTCATCTGCTGATTGATGTCTGGCCAGAAACACAGAATTGTTAACATCAGTGATCATGTATTTTCTCTAAGAAACTACACTCCTACCATGAAGAAAGAGCTATAACTTAAATCGGTGACTTTTTTTTAAAACGGCTAACTCAAGCAATTCACCTTTGAAAATTTAGACTGCATGTTTTTACTGTTCCATCTCATTTACATTTGTTTTACACACATCAAAACTTGCAGGTCTTATACTTCCCTGTTATATTTTCACGACTGAAGTACCAAACAAATGCTAGAATTTTTTATAAGCTAGCATTTCAATTCTCTGTCTGACTACTATAACAATGCTGCTTTCAAATACAAGAATAGTCCTTTTTGCAGAATGAAGAATGACTGGGATAGAAAATACATGAACTTTTGAAAACTGTATTTCAGAAAAGCTTAATGTCTACCCCTTGTCACTAAGGCATTTATTTTATTTTGTTGTTAAGAAAGCAAGAGCTGACAGTTTTTGTTTTGTTTTAGTGTGCATTTGTGAGGAAAGGAATAGGGTTTAAAAGCAGGAAATACAGTATTTATTTGTAATTTAATACATAAGACAGCATCAAGTTCAAACTATTGTGCTGGAAAATGTTAAAACACCTTGCTCTGCTTTCTCAAACTTCAAGCATAATTAACAGGGCAAAATTGCAGCAAACCTCTACTGATATTGGTGGGAATACGAGACCCACAGCTTTTTTAAAAGGTAAATTAAGAGGTATTATAGTTACAGTGCAAAAAATTAAAATTTCAAGCATAATATATAAACATAGCACCAAAACAGAAAAAAACAATGCATGCAAAAAAAGAAGGAAAAGAAAAGAAAAAAAAGAACTGAGGTATTTAAGTGAAGAGTGCCTACAAAAATCTAATTAAAGAAGTATAGGCAAAGCCTAAAAAATAAAAGTATGATCCCCCCCGCCCCAGCAGACCAAAACACCAATGAGCTAGTTTCTCTAAATTAAGGACCTAAATCACAGATGTATCAAAAGTACGGCAGTTATCTCAAACATCAACTTTCATGTTATTTAACAGCACAGCTTTGGTAGGTGAAATATGCATGTAACTCTGAAAAGTTCAGTAAGAAATTTAAGTGGAAATATCTCTTAAGTGTAAAGGTGCTCTGTTTGTTAAATACCTAACCAATTGACTATAAAATCTGCAGCATATTTTAGGTGTGATATGTCTAAGGTTATTTCGTTAGAGTGACAGTTTGCACTGTGCAATTATTCATTACTGATTCCAGTACTGGAACTATCTAGCTTGCAGGTTTGTGTAAAACTGGAATTTTAGCTGAAGATCATATTTTTGTTATGGTATAAAAAAAAACTGTAGACTAACCACCTCCTCAGAATTGTTAAAAATAACCTAATTACATATATATGAATACAATTTCTATTATAATCCTGTAATAAGTCACAGCTATAGTAATGAGTTGTACTGTAAATATAGAGCTGTATCATTGTAAAATGCATAACAAAATGAAGGGAATGTAAAACAGTTTGTTCCAAAAAAGATCAGAAATTAAAGATTATTAATGAGGGTTTATTTATTTTTAAGGCAAGAACCTTTTTTTATGCAAGACTGTGTGGCATAAGGAAACTGAAGTTTCATTCTACCAGTATGCCAGCCATTTCAATTAAAATCTGTCCCTAACAAGTAAGTGCAATAATGATTGGGAATGCCATCTTAATGTAAAAAGATGACATGGGGGGGGGGGGGGGGGGGGAGAAAGAAAAAAAAAAAAAAGGAAAAAAGGAGA
The DNA here is from genome assembly GCA_020745775.1 of Theristicus caerulescens. Taxonomy (NCBI): domain Eukaryota; kingdom Metazoa; phylum Chordata; class Aves; order Pelecaniformes; family Threskiornithidae; genus Theristicus; species Theristicus caerulescens. Next base: position 55,309,175 of record CM036564.1, read on the forward strand.
ATACTGGCACACTTATTCTTTCTTATACCCAATCATCCAGTACAGTTTACCAACTGCTTTATGACTGGCACTAGTGCACAGATTGAAGAATTTCGATTACTATATATAAATCTAGCAACTGCATTAGGCGTAAGCTCCCTGGCCTTCTAACACTAAGCAAAGCTGTACTGACAATAAAAATAAACCAAAAAGACCTGACAACAATTATTCTGAACACTTGCTAAATGTCATCATTAAAGCACTCTTGTGATTAAACAAAGCAGAAGTGAGGAAAGAAGACAAGATTGTGTTTGCGCAAAAAACTATAACTACAATTAGTTCCAAAATTTTATACATGTTAAATGTTTTGTTATCTATTCTGTTATCAAACAAACTTTAAATTCTGTCTTCCAATTTGTTCCTCTCAACATCAACATTTTTAAAAATTTGCTTTATTTGTATGTGGTTTTTTCCCCCCATTTTATTTATTTTTAAGAGGAGTCTCAGCTGTTTGGGACCTGAGGTTGATTTGCTTTGAGGCTTCGTAGTGCTCTTCTCGCAGCTGCAGATTTGGCAATCCTGTAGCTTCTGCCAACACCTTTAAACTTTCCCTTTCCTACAACTTCCACTGTTACTCTGACCTTTCCATCGTAAGTTCTTTCTGCAGGACTGCAAAAATATACACAACAATTACTTACTGCCTAGGCAAGTTAATGTGAAATAAGAGACCTACATTCTCTTTTCCACAGAAGTTAAAGCAGTATAGTTAAACAGACATCACTACTTTCCTCAGAAAGTTATGCAAGGAAAAAAAAATAAAAATCAGTGGACACAATGATCATGCTAGCTGCTTACTGCAAAAGAAATTAAAAATAGTGACATTTAAAAATCCTCAGTAGTTTATGAAACACAGCTTAAAAACATTTTATGGCAGTGTGTACCAAAGGAAGTGTATTCTTACCTAAATTTGGCTGTCTCTGGCTCCATCTCCAGCAGCTCTCGCACTGGGGAACGGGGCACATTAGCAGAAAATTTTTCTATTTGAACAACAACAACAACAAAATTAGCTTTGTTCTCTTCACAGCAGATGGCACTTAATTACTAATTTTTTTTTTTCTGAAAGCTGACAATACCTATTAATGGCCTCATCATTGGATAGTACACTTGCCAAACCATTTCCAAAGACATTCCACTATCCATATAAATGGCACCAGCAAGGGACTCAAATATATCCCCCATGGCCTTTGGTACTTCAATGTCTTCCTCTTTTTCTTCATCTTCTTCAGATCTTCTGAGCTGTTTGCAATTAAAAAAAGCCGGGGGGGGGGGGGGGGCAGGGAGAGAGAAGGGAGAAAAGAGAAAACAATTGCTTCTTTTAAAATAAAACAAAGATCTTAAGAAATGTAAGCTCTCTCACATCCTATCCTGAGCTGCTTCCTTTAAGTTTTTCATTGACAACTTTCCACAGTGAAATTGTTCTTTTATTCCCCAATGAAACCAAGTTGCTGGATATATCATTTTTCAAATGTGAAAAAAATCCCAAACACCATTGCGTAAAGAGACCTTATACGCTTTGTGAATTCCTCCTGTAATAATTCTGCAGGATTTCACCATGGGTCTGTTTTTTCCAATAAGAAACAGACTTGGCTCCATCAGTTAATACTAGAAAGCTACTCATAACAAAGGAAGAGTTCATACATTAGACATCTCCTAGAAGGAGATTTTAAAATCTGTAAGTCCAATCTCTGGATGAAAGTCAGATGTACCTTTCCCTACCTCATTTACCCCAGATGACAAGTATGAAACATGCATTAGTAAAATAAGCCATTAATAACCAATAACCAGCAACATCAGACTGAAGTAACAGGCACTTAGGTATTTTTTAAATGTAGCAGGCAGTGTTTTCTTCTGTGCTACTAATGTAGAGACAATAGGCTATTCTCATTATTAAAACTAAACTTTCAGTGTATGTCTTGAAAATCTTGAGTTAATCTAACACTTTACTAAAAATACCTCAAATATATATAATATACATTCACCTGAGTCCAAACAGAGTAACCTGAAAACAAAGGTTTTGACCATTACTCTCCTCTGCCTGAACAGAAATAAGTTTCTGTCGGCCTTTTCCCCCAGCAGCTACCCTCTCACTCTGTCTGGCCCCTATTTGGGGTTTAAAACCTAATTCAGTCCTCTTAAGAGTCACCATACTACTTCATAAACTAGTCCCACCCAATACTTCTACCTAAAATAAATCAAAGAAATCAGACCTGATATGTACACACACCAAGTGGGAATTTTGATGTTAAAAACCAAATTCAACTGTTTTGAATAGTGTATTTCATACCAAGTACAAACTGAAGTACTTTTGAGTTATACTGAAATAACAGAAGGAGAGAGAAACTAAGAGCTATAAGGCGAGGGACAACAGATGTTTCAGGAGTGAGATTTGAAAAAAGAAAAGCAGATGATGTGGAGACACACAGAGAAACCAGTCTAGCTGGCATGAACTGCCGAAAGAGACGCTTGCATTAACTCTGATGAAATAAGTTTCAGTAAGTCAGTGCCAGACCAAGATAGGGAGCAGACATAGGGAGAGTGAAACAAGAATTTTATTTGAAACAGCTATCACACAATTTGTTTGCAACTTTGGTGGAAGTTTCTAAGCAATCTTTTTGCATACTAGCTAAAACTGAACAAAGGTAAAAATCACTACTATGAGCACTTAAAATAAGTTTTTAGCCTTTTCACTCATATTATGAAAAAAAAAAAGACTGATAACAGAGTTTGATCCTCTGATGTAAAATAATTTATATTATCTAAATTTCAGTGACGAATTTCTTAGTCAATGTTTTCTGAACCTTCCCATAAAACATATGGATTTCACTCTGCAACAGAGTGCAAGGACTGTAAACACATATATGTAACTGAAGTATTTTGATTCCCGAGCTTTTAAATTGCATATCAGAAAGAAGAAATGACTAAAGACAAAGATAACATGTTTATTTAGTGCCGGAGTATTCTCAGACAGAATATTGTTTAAGAGATTGGTCAGTTTTTCAGAAGACAAAATATTAGGGATATCTATTGGATAACACTTTTAAAGAAAGGATAATGAGAAAGCCCATCTCTTCCAGGACTCTGATTAGAATTTGACTCACAAGGCCCTTGTTCTCATAAGTTTTCTAAGCAGCTTATCTAAATGAGTTAGTTTTAGTCCATTCTCCAGAAAATAGATGTTATCACTAGCTTTCCTGCATAACACAGATATGATCCGTGTTTGCAAGTCTTCAGTTAAACTATTTTTCAAGTGGCTTATTTGAAAGATGCATATAATATTTTCCTAGCTAGCAGAGATAAAGCCTTTAGGAGCACGTCAAACACCCTTGAGAACAGTGCAACGACACCTGCTCCAGCAGAAATCATCAAACGAAAACCAGCGGAAATCTGTCAGTATGCTACATTAAATAATCCCAGCATTGTGCCAAGGTACTATTGTTCATGATGTTGCATGGATATCCTATCTTGAGTCAGCATTATGTGACTTAGTAACTCTTCATCACAATTTTGTGGTATAGTAATGCTTCCAATCTGTCAGTGAAGAAAGCATGCTAAGCGTTTCTGCCCTCCCATGTTGTTCTAACAACAACACAAAAGCAAAATAGTGACTGAAATCAGATGTCACAGAAAAATCTAGAGGGAAACTATCTTCAATTTAATTATTTTCTGAATGTTCTTATTGACTTTATACTTTCTGAAGATTGTATTTTACTTTACATATTGCATGCTTTATTACTGGGAGCCTGCTTCTATGGCTGCTGTGTGCGTAAAACAAAAACATTACAAAAATGCGCATCACACTAAGAAATCCAGTGACATGCTTCAAATCAGATACCGAACACATTTCTTCTACTTCCACTAACCTCAGAATCCATTCCTTGCATTTCATTCTTTTCCATTTGAAACTGCACAAAGTCATCAATAACATGAAACAGTTCAGGAGAGACAGCTTTGAAGTACTTGTGGTAGTCATACTTTACAGCTAATGATGCAAAAATGGTATTATTGACTAGAGCAGATCGTAGGTCAGTAAGAACTCCTGGAGAGTGTTGCCGTGGGTCTTCATAAAGGTGCTTGGTTATGAGGTAGTCCAAAATTGCATCTCCCAGGAATTCTAAGCGCTGGTAACAATCTTAAAGCATTGGAAATAGAAGAACGTACAACACCACGATTAAGTTTAACACACACATTTTTTCCAGACCTTTCTGGATAGGAGGTTTAGTACACTGCCATGTAAATTCCACAAACTAAACAATGCTTAGAGAAGACAATTTTTTTTTTTTTAGAACAAGTATCTTTGTGTTTAAAGAGATTGTTATTGAACTATTAAAAAAAAAAAGACAGAAGTTCTGTCTAATAATAAAGCCACTTTTGAACCCAATGTTAATTTGCCAGGCTAGCAAAAGACTTGTGTTTATAATCAATTAATGCTTTTTACTCAAGATCTTCACATTGTGCTGAGAAGCATCAAAAAAGTAAAATAAAGAGATTCCATCAGCAGGCTGATCTGAAAACAGTAATGATTAAACCTCAAAAAAAACCTAATAAAGAAATAGATGTATTAAAAAGCAGGGGGAATATATAATCTGAGATTTTCTTCTAATTTGCCACACATTTAGATTTCGCAAAAAGCACTGAACAAAGATTCCTATTCAGAATGGGTCTTTTAAACTGAAAACTAAAATTGCCATGCCTTTGCTGTTTGGAAAATTGACAGTGGACACAGGAATGGAGAGCTATGGAGGTCTCTTTTTAGAATATAAACAAAAGCAAAAAACCCTCTTGAAAGCAAACAGAGATAGGTGGGTAGAGAAGGAAGACAAAATTACTACAAAAGTAACGTGAGAGTGAAATGGCTAGTACCAAGTTGCTTTTATAGCAGCTGAACCTAAGATGCTGCCAGATCTCAACTGCTAGCTAATCCTCAAGAGGAAAAGTTACAGGTAACAGCCATTCACAATTGTCTTACTTGGTAAATAGAAAAGGCATCAAAAGTTTCTGCTAACAACAACGTAATTTCATCTAGACACTATGCCTCAAGGTTTCTGTTTGTTAGTACATATATATAAGAAGGTATTATCTACCTTCTATATGTTTTGTGAAATATTTGTAAAAAGTAAATAAATATATATATTTATGTGGGTAATATCACCTAGAATGAAAAACCAAAGGAGCACTTCAGCGTTTTGTCAGAACTGTTTCTCAATGTACTAACATTTCAAAATGACTTTTTTCTTTAATTAAAGCAGATCTTTCTTACTCCTTCGAATAAGGAACCAATTCACTATGGGGGAAAATTCAGACTGCTGACTGCGCAGGAATTTGTCATTCACTTCAAATAGGGTTGGAATTTTAAATATCTTCCTAAAAACAAACCATGGTAAAGTTTGAGAATGAATGAATACTAAATTAATCAGTATAAGCAAAAGTAATTCAAGAAGATTACAGAAATACAAATTTGTACACTACTGTAAAATCTTTTATGAGATCATGTACAGAAACGTTAAGCAGTTAACCTGAAATTAATATTTAGTCTGATTTAGTCAATTGCTTCAAACTTTGACTTTAAATATTTATGCAATAAAATGCCTAGACTTAAATTAAGCCTTCCAATTCACAACTTCAAATGGAAGTCTCCGTATTTTGCTACCCTATAAACTATTCAGCTAATAAAAATTGTATAGTCTACTTTTAATCTTCAGAAGTACAGTGAAAGGGTAATATTCTTGGGATTAAATTATGGGACAAATTTGCTAAATATATTTGCAAAACATGATGGCTATTTCTAGAAGTACACTGCAATTTTCCAGAGTTCTACAATAACTTATTTCAGCTAAATGAGGATCTAATGTCAGTCATATACAACTAGTGATACAGCATCAGAGACGAAAAATGCTGCTTTCTCCCAGAACTTGATTAGGCTTCAGTAAAACTTCTAGCCGTATCAAGTCAAAATAATGAATAACCATAGCTTCAACAAGTATCCCCCTCTAAATAAGGGGCAAGATATTCTTTTCTAAGGTTTTGTATTTAGAGGCTATTGACTTCTTGAAGTAGCACGTGATGTCTAAAAAAAGACTACATATGGGAACATAACATATACTGCTTCTCTTAGATTGACAATACGGGAAAAAAAACTAGTTTCCTTAAGACAACTTACCAGTAATGGTATTATAATGGTATGAGGCATGAGTAAATGCCTGAAGAAGATAAGCCTTGTTCTTAAAACTGTAGTTTATTTTCTTCTCAAAGTTTTCAAAACCAGAAATAAGGTGATTTAGGGTTCTTTCAGCATCTGGGTGATCAAACATACACCTCGGTGGAATCTTCAAACAGCCATACTCCAGGTCTTTGTACAGAGAAGGCTCTGAATTAGCTACAGAAGCAGAAACAGAGTTTGGTGAAAGATTTTTCTGCTCACTGTTACAATTCTCTCTGGTAGCACTCAAAGTGCCTTCCCAATCAGTCTTTTTAATTACAGGGAGCACCTTCAGCCCCAATGAACACAGGAAAAGCTGAGCAGCTCTTTCACCACAGCTGGTCAGATAGCAGCCCAACAGGGCTTCCACACAGTCTGCAATGCTTTTGTCAGCAATACACTGCTCTGTATGCAAGTCATATGAGATAGACTGTTTTCCTGCATCAACACCACAGTTTTCTTCTGATGGATTCCAGAAGCCCACTACAAAATCATCCTCTTCAACAGCCTTGCTAGGATCCAGATAGCACATAGCATCCCAAGAGCTATAGTCAAAATCATCAAAATCTGATGAAAACTGAACATTACCCAGGGATGACTTTTTGGGTGCTTTCCATTCATAGTTTGAATCAGTGGTTGAAAAGTGTGAGAGAGAAATTTTCTTCACGAAAGCCCCTGATCCCATTAACATATTATCAATGAATTTGATATGCTCCTGATCATACTCCAGAAAATCATCTTCAAAGTCTGTTTCTTCCTTGGGTAACCTCCACATTAGGTCTTCATCCTCTTCATCATCGTCGTAATCATCAAGTTTACCATTAGCCAACAAGTTCTCCTTTGTCTATGAAAGAACACAAAAAAATATGGTACTGAAGAGAGAAATGAGACTTTTATTCCAGAACTGTCAGAAGAGTAAGATTTGAGTAGTGTCTGCTAATAATAAGACTGATTTTTAAATTAATATTCCTAATTACATTGTCTGATCAGATGTACAATACAACATCCATTAATACTAGCATTCTAAGACTAGAATAATTGTCTTGGAATACAAAACCTTTTTTACTAACCTATAACAGCATATGTTCTACATATAACACATGCCGCATTTCATAGGAACTCGTGCTTGAATGTGATGCACATACTGTTAATTTTAAATCCACTAAACATTATATACTTGCACGCCAAAGTAAACTAAAGAATTCTAAATTAACAAATTTAGAGAAGTACAAGAAAGTTTTGATTGCATCCTTCTCTCTACCTGCTAAGTAAGGCTATCACAAATGTTTAACCAATGTAATTTTGAAGAATCTTTCTACATCCTTCTATGGGAAATACTAAGGGGCTTGCAGGATTTACTACAGTCATAATCACAATAATCTTGGTTTTGGGACACACAAATGGAAAATGCATTCAATGAAACAACTCTAAGAACTTCTTTACCCTAGTCCTTCAACAATCACCACCTGAAGCAGCAAAATACATTCATCTATGCTCTCAAACACAGTTAGTTGCAAATTAATTCAGTCTACTTGGCAAACTAGTAGAAAGTAAGTTCAGTGAATCACTGTAGGTGATTTTTACATTACAGATCAAAAACGAGAGTCTAATACCAGTTAGTTGGCAAGAATCTAATGCTTATGTGGGTGACAGTCTTGACTGCATGTGTTGGGGATTCAGTAAGTGATCTTGCTGCTTATTAGACACTAGGTATAGGCCAATTTTTGGTTGTGTAAGAATTATTAACTTGTACTGTGGTTCTTAATTTTAACAAATATGAAATCTCTCCTGTTTGTCATACATTTAATATTATCAGGATTTCAATACAGCAGGTCTAAAAATGGAAAAGCAGAAAAAATGGCACACTTCTGTAATATAGGTTTTTGTTGTTTGTTTTTAAACTGAATATTAACATATACATTAAACCATGACGTAGGATAATAACTGAATGTAAAGGCAACTAGTATTAATCCCATCCTTTAAACAAGTACATATTTGTTTAAAGTTTTGGTTTTTTTCAGGCTATACTTATAGCCTTAACTAATTAAAAGAAAAGTTAAAGTTGTCACTGAGTTTCTAATACTTACACACATACCCACAACAGTAAAACTAATGATGTCTCATGTCTTTTCACTGCTCGTATTGAGCAAATCTGTATGGATTGATGTAAATTATAAATTGAACACAGATATGCCCAAGCTATACAATGCTGTACAATTTGCCATGGCCCCAATCCAGGAAAGCACTTAAACACATTAGCTAAATGCACAAGTAGTCTTCCTAACATCAAAAGGATTATTCACAGGCTCAACCCAGCATCATTGATTTCAGTGGGAATTCTGCCACTGAATTTGATAGGAGCAAGATCAGATTCAAAATGCTTTTCTGGATTGGGTCCTGAAAGCCAACACAATTTTGAGTCAAGTGAAACAGCCTGTATCTGCCCTCAATCTATGTATGTCATGCTGTAGGTCTCAGTCACTTAATCTTGCAAATCTGTGAACCAGATGCTACCACTGGGAACTTCTTCCTTTGGGCCAAACGCACAACTCTCTAGAGGTGTGGATGGGTGGCAGCTGTAAGGTGCAGTAGGCACCACTTAAAACCATCTAAGGATCAAACAGATCACGACGTTCCTCATCAGGATGAAGCTGGCTTAGTCACGTTTAGTAACGAGAGGGGAAGAAAAAAAAAGTGGCTATAGAAGTTCATAGTTTAGACATTTTGCCAAAAGATTTTTTGCTGCTGTAATTACCCATCTCACATATTCACAGCAGGGATTTCTGTAACTTTAATTGATCAGAGATAGCAAAATTTGATTTGAAATAGTTATTTTGGATACTAATAGCAGTATAATGCTCAAAATAAGACTAAATTTAAACAGTCCCAACTAGAGCTAGTGCTGATTTTTTCTTGTTACACACAACTTGTCATATCTGTCACTTGAAATAAAAATACACTCTCTGAATGAGACATGTCTGCATGGACGATTCAAAACAGATTTCGGTGTTTGTTTTCAAAGATTTAACAAATGACAAATTTCATTTTTACTACAATTTCATTCACAAGTGTCTTAAAATAAAATTAATTTTAATTAGCAGGACAGTTACATGAACTACCCTAATGTCTGCACATCACTTCTTGTATTAAAAAAAAAAAAAATTCTAAGTGATGAGAATGAACAGTAAGTAAAGGAGCCAGGAAGCAATTCTGATAGTTGATTTTTTCATCATTAGACAGCATTTCAAAACTAAATCAACAATGAACCCCAGAAGAACGAACCTTTTCTTAAAGAATACTTGATTGATTTTGAGTAAGTTATGGCCACTTAGAAGCTGAAGATAAATACATATAAGTGCTTTTTTTCATGCCTTTTGGAAATCAGCTATTTGATCAAATGAACAAAGGAAGATCCTTCCCCTTAATAAAGCTAGATAACATACACACACACACAAAAAAATCGTTTGCCTAGGATCTTTTAGTAATAATTTGTCATAATGATATGAGATTTCTAGCCCGTCATAGACCATCAGCCCACGGATGGAGCATGAAATTTACATTCAAGAAAACAAAGTATCTACTTGGCACAAAAAAAAAAAAATCACACTTCTTAGTTGCATCATTGTCTGCATTTTGGTCTAAAATTGTGTGTTTTATTCACAAACAAACAGTGACTAGCAAAGAGGAATAGGCCACTGAAAAGTTATGGAGAACTGAAAGCTTTTTAAAAGCAATGATTAGCTCCTGTCCCAAACGTGCTATTTTATTTTTAGAAAGGTATAGCAGTAAGTGTCTTTGAAATGAAATCTTGGCACAATATAGAACCACAATAATCAGGTTGGTTTATTCTGCAATAAACATTTATTTGCACACTACATCTACCTAACAGTCCTCTCGTATGCCCTCTGGTGGTTCTAAAATTTGAGTGTGGTCTTCAGAATTGGGAAAAAGAAAAAAAAAATTCCCTCCACCCCCTTTCCTCAACCTCCAAACCGGTCTCAAACACTTAAGGATTATGCTACTGACAGCTGTGATCAGTGATATTTCTTATACATACACTTCTACTCTCAACATACAATGAGTTTAGTCAGAAAATAATTTGAATTGTTCCTCATTAAGATCTGTCGTTTTGAAGCTTTTTGTGATAGACAGTGAGGGTCTCTAAGCCAGCACTGTATTTTGGATGAGAAGTAGTTCTCAGTCATACCCATGGTGTAGCTAACAGCAACCAATACTGAACATTTTCTCAAGTCAGTTCTAATCTTCATTCTGCCTCAGCACTATGGAAAACAGCAACTCCTTTCATATATTCTATAAAAGTGAAATCATTATTTATTAAAAAGCAGACAGTCTTCTGCCTATACATATTACAGCAAAACCAGTAATGATAATTCCATTTAAAATTTCAAGAGAAATCTCAGAAAAAACTCCTGAGAGCATGCTAATTACAAGCAAAAAAGTTTTTCCTCTCTGCTTTTCCATTAATATACACGCTTATAATTGGATGATGTTCAGTAAATTTCCTTACTTCAGGTTCTATTCAGGATCAGTTTTCCTCTCATTTTCCATAAGTTACAGTGAAGTTTTAGAAAGCAAAGACACAGATTTACTGGTTTTTGCTGAAAATATACCAAAATATCTCGGAGGTGGGAGGAGGTAGGAGTGAGAGAATACAGACATGCAAACATTCCTCAGACATACTTAAGTCTTACCATTTCATCTTTCTCCCACTTATCAGTGTTGCTCTTGTCCTGGTTTACTATGTAACCAGGAGGAAGCCAATTGACCGGGGGATCAAAAATCGATACCACCATACGACTAGGCAGTCCTTTCTTTTTTCCAAGGCGATACAAGTTACAGTTGCTGACCTTCAAGAAAAACATTCTGATAAAACTCTGGGCATACATTTATATAAAAATAGGCTGAAATGCAAAAGGAGCAAAACAATCTTACATGTCAAGCCAGATCCTGTACCATTATGCATTTTCTCTAGTTCTCAAAATGGAGTTCAGCTTTCTTAATATAGTACAACCAATTCACAGCAAGGTACAGATTTTTTTTTTTTTTTAAGGCCAAGCATATTAGGTGTGACAATTCCAGTTAAAGAAATCTGGTAGATTAAATTCTCTTTGCAAAACAAAATTATTGTTACTTTTAAAATAATAGTAAATATGACCTGTACAAGTGTCATTAATTACCAGTATTAATAATCAACATTCAGACTAGATTTGGAATGAAAAATGATTGCTATTATGGGTAGATTGACCCAAACCTTGGCAGCAGAAAGTGTTAAAACAGTTTTGTATAACATATCTTATTAAGTCATAATCCAGATGTTATTTTGATAGCCTCTAAAATTCTTTTAAATATTTTAAAGGGAAAGGAAAAAAGCACTCACACACACAAATGTAATTCCTTTTCTTTTTTTAACTATCAACTTCTAATCTTCATTTCTCATTTTAAACACATTTTCCATGTTTCAGGTCTTGAATTTGAACTTGAATATTCAATCACTTCCTTTATTTGAACTGTGCAATTTATTTAGTCCTCCTTATTTTCCAAGATTAAACTACTCAATCATTTAATTCTCAGAGTAATGCATTTTATTAGAGGTAGACAATCAAATCCTTAGCATTTAATTCAAGTTATCACATTATGTGGGGAAAAAAACTGAAACAAAACAAACTTTCACATAATTATTCCAGAATTTAAAAACAGCAGCAGGAGAATTGAAGACTGCTCACTACTGTTTACATTTATTTTAAAATACTTTCAAAAGTTTTGATGCAACAGTTCTGTAAGATTTTTTGTTGTTTCATTTTTAGTGTTCCTGTAAGATCATGATAAAAGTTTTCAAGGAAAGTATTAAGGAAACAAAGGAAAGGTCAAATAAAGCTACAACCTAAGGCTCTGTGCTACTAACTCTCACGCCTTCATTCAAGCACTCCTGTTAAATAGTTTCTACTCAATACAGCTCTAGCGTTCAGTCCACCACACGTCCTCACTAACTGAGAACTTTCAGTTCCATTCAGTCCTGTCCTATCTTAGGCTGGTAATCAGCTGGTTTAGATTTCAAAATGAGCTGTAGAAAACAGTTTCAATCAATCACAGTTATGGCAACATTAATCCTGTAGTCCTGTATTTTTATTCCTAATATGCGTGCTACCCAATGAATAATCAGTAAAGCTGTGGAATTAAATCAACCTGTTGCCATTCAATCTTCTAGTGAAATTTTAATACATATGGCTTGTCACAGCATGCCTTTTACATAATATCATTGGATTATTATTACTTACTTTTTTGCTTCTCATATATGACAGCCGTCCCTCATGAGCATCAGGGTAAGTGCAAAACAAGTATGTAGTGATGGCATGCTTTAAAAATGAATCACCAAGCATTTCTAGCCGCTCCAGATTAAATCCATCACTAGCATTTGAAAGAGTCAAAGCTTGAAGAATGAGACCAGGATTAGGACCGAGAGTTTTTGAGGAGTACCCACTGGAAGGGTTCTTTTCAGAATCTGCTCTGTCTTTTGAAAGATTAATAGCTTTTGAAGTACTGGTGGTCACTGCCATTTTGGGGCATCCATCTGAGGTAGATCTGTTAGCATTTCCATCAAGGTATTTATTACTCAGTAGAGTACATTCATTGCTGGGCTTGGGCTGGTTCTCACTGCTGTATAAATTCTGAATGGGATATGAGGTAGTTGGTTGTACAGGTATTTCCTGCCTGCAGTAATTCAGCTGATTTCCTTGGCAAAAGTCTCTGTTAACTAAATCACAATTGCCATTGGCAAGATTTTTATTATAAGAAACACCATTAATTGCTGCAAGTTCTGCTGAGACATCAATTTGGAGTTTACTGGGTGACTCATTGAGCAATGTTCTGTAACTCACAGACATTTGGTCATGGTTTTCTGCAGAAGAGGTTCTATTAGCACCTTGATGTGCAGCATTTTCAGGGACTACAATTGTGCTGTGCTTACAGTAATTTTCATTCTCTGCTAAAGAAGAGTTAGGAATAGAGATGAAGGATTTGCTGTCAATAGACTTTTTCCATCCGAAGTCCAAGTTAGGATATCTGTAAAAAGATACATGCTTATTTTGTTAACAAAAAATATCACAAGACAAGAGACTCTATATGCACATATATGTTTAAAAAAAGCCACGTTCTTCTGAAAAGAACAGTGACTGTAGCATCCAACTTCACCACTCACAATCAAGTGTTTTTAAACTATGTTTCACTGGAAACTGACATGAGTTAAACAAAGGGTATCGGTTTTAAATTCATGCAGTAATGGTTAAGTTTTCATTTTGTTTTACAATGAAGTCAGATATCATATTGAAAAACACATTGAAAAAATACATGCCTGAAATCTGCAGGAAGTGATTTAACCCCTACACCAGCATCAGTGGCTGTTTGAGCTCTTAGTTCCTCTGCTGTCAAAAGGCAGTGCAGGCGATAAAGTATGCTGGGGAGGCAAACTGCTTTTCTCCACAATGATGCTGGTATAGGATGTATAGCACAGAGCTCTGGAACCAGTATCTGGGGAGAGGAGGGGGGAAGAAAAGTAGTTTACCTGTAAAGGTAGTCGTCAGATCACTTGTAAGAAAGGCAACTTGAATTAGATACTTCTATTTTACCTGCTTATTCTGCAAACTTTCCCACTTTGCTTTCCTCTTCTCAGCACTGCTTAGTGGAAGTGCTTTCCCTTTCTGATTCAAATGGCGAGGAGTCAAAAGATTAAGTCTAAAAACCATGTGAAAATACTTTAATGTAAGTACATAATTAATGAATAGAACTTACTAGCCTAAGCTTTCTAAAGTGATGACTTATTCTTAGTATTCAACCTTAATGCATTGTGAAGTGACAGCACAGTTACATCTGGAAAAAAATGAACTCAAGTTACAGTTGTTATAACATGAGTTAAGTACCCCTCAAGGAAAAAAAAAATCAGTAATTATTTTGGAAAACACAAGTCCTCAGCTTTATCCCATAATTTAAAAAAAAAAGGCACTTGATTGTCAAACTACAAACATCAGACATAAATATGACTGTTGTTACCTTGAAGATGTGTGGTCCACATCCAGCAGTGGCTGGTTGAGATTGGTCAGGTCAAGATTATACTTTGTTTTATAATATTCAGCAAAAGTTTCATATTCAGGGGAAGGGAATTTACTGAGTGGAGTAAGATCAGTGTATACATCAGCTACATAGAATCGATGAGGCTGATCAAAATTTCGATACCTAAAAAAAATATAAATATTTTGGCATACGTTATAGCCTTAGAGTAAAACTTGTGTTAAGTTATTCATGTTCTAATGTGGTCAGGTGATAAACTGTTAAATAGCTCACTTGAGGTTTTTGGTTGGTGGAGTTTTTTGTTGTAGAAATCATTTGTCTAGCTAACTCAGCTAAACAAGAAATGTGCTGTAAGGTAAGGAAGAATAAAGTCAATCTATAATCTACAGAATTCCCTCTACAGAAACATTTAAATTAAATGCAAAATCTATGTCTTCAATATCTAATACAAAATCAAGCTCTGGACAACAGTCTCCAAGAGTAATCTGCAAATGATAATTTCTTAATTCCAAACACCTAACAATTAAACTTGATAATTTGGCTTTTTAACGTCTAGTCTCCTATGTGCTACATTCAGCAGAAATGAAGTTCTACGGCATACAAAGATTGTACTACCTTACATCTAAACTATCATTTCAACCAAGTCATCCTCCAAAATAAAGTTAAAATACAAGCCCTCAAATACCTAGTAAGGTAAATTCAGAAGCCTTCCATGGACAATGCAGTTTTTGTAATACAGACAGAATGTTAGAAAAATAAAGCCAGAATGCTGCAACACCTTTATTGTGATACTATTGTGATAAACACACACAGGATGATGATGATGATGATAATAATAAATAATAATAATAAATTAAATCATCATTCAATATTCAGATTTGCATATTAGCTTATTTCGTACTTTGATCTGCTGCATTTACCATTTTAAGCTTCTATCCAAGTATCTAAATAGACACTGCTAAATAAAATTACCACGCTATTAATAAGTCTCTTTACCTTTCTTCCAAAGACAAAAATCAAGAAAACCATATTCCTAGGCTGTCTAAACTCCTTCATTGAAGAACATGCTGGTTAAAGGAGCTTACAGGAAACTCTTTTTTCTCATCTTATTCACAACAATGCCTATTCTGAAGAATTCAATCAGAACTGTACCAATACACAGTCATTGTATTATGCTTCCCCTGAGGAGCTTAAAACAAAACAGGATAGAGAAGGACAAGCACATATTTCTGCCATTTTTATGTTGACTGAAAACAGAAGTACTTGAAATTCTGAGATTTCTTAATGTGTGAAACAAGG
Organism: Theristicus caerulescens; assembly: GCA_020745775.1. Taxonomy (NCBI): domain Eukaryota; kingdom Metazoa; phylum Chordata; class Aves; order Pelecaniformes; family Threskiornithidae; genus Theristicus; species Theristicus caerulescens. The sequence goes on from CM036564.1 coordinate 55,324,791, forward strand.
TAAAAAAATTTTTGGCTTCTCTGAAGCCTGAGCATTATCAGAAGGCAACTAATAATTCTCATAAAAAGAGATGTATTCAGCCACCTACCCCAGCCCCACCCCCAATCAAAAAAAAGGGGGGGAAATAAAGACAGAGGGAAGGGGGAAGAATAATACTGGTTTAGGCACTGTGGCCAGATCTCCAGACAGGTGAGATGCCATAGCTTCATTGAAGTCCAGCAACTGTGCTAATTCATACCACCTATGAGCTACTTCTATGGTGTTAACTCTGATCACAATGAAGTAATGCTTATACACAGTGGTGATCCGTCACCACTTTTTTTACACTAGCATTTTTATCCCAGTAGTCATCACCACAGGTAGGAAGACATTTAAAGAAAAAAAAAAAAAGTCTAACACAGACGAGGCCAAAACAAAGTACTAATATTAATCTTCCATACATATTCTGCAACTACTGTTGTTTACAATATACTAGGTACAAGCACAAGCCACTCAGGCCATTTTCTTTTTTTCCACATCATGCCAAACATGACATGGGGAATAAGTCAGTCTCCACAAAACCTACCAATTCTGGAGAACCTTTGCATATCCAGTACATAAAAGTGATGTAAATTTCTCCTCTAAATACCACACAATAGAAAGATTCTTTTAACTGGTCTTCTTCACTTGTTAATTTTCCACCTACCGACAGCATACCTTCCTTTAGCAGGCCCTTGGTGTGAATAAGCAGTAGCCAGAGAACAGGATTCTCACTCAATCTTCCAAATTAAAACTGGTTCCAGTAGGCCAGTTGTTGATGAAGTCACAACGTTTTATCAGAATACTACGTAAGTTTTGTGGTGAACTGTACTATTCCTAATAAAAAGGTAATGAATCTTGGGAGGCCTAAACACTTAAATCCTACTATGTAAGATTAACTATTGACTAAAAAATATCTTTTATTATTTGAGACACCACCAGATACTTTCAGATTAATAGCATACATTTCTTACAAGCAATTCTGTTGCAGATACTGACATCCCCTTATTCAAGTGTCTGTATAAATACAACAGATACATACCTAAAGTACGCATACGGTACTCACCGTGGAATGATAACCGCATCCTGGTAATCTTCTAACTTGAAAATAAAAGGCATTTCTTTTGTATATTGTGTACTGGGAATGCCTGTACGCGCCTCAGATTTCTCAATGTCTTCCATAAACTTAAAGTCAATGTCCAAAGTGCTGGAGTCATCAACTTAAAAAGGAAAATGCATAACTCAGTTATTCAGGGAAGAGTTTTCCAGGCTAAACTTTTCTGGCAAGTTGTAAATTACAAAATTTTTTTCTTATTCTATACATGTATTTGATTATTTCAAAAAAATTTCAAAGGAGACATATGATTTTAGACCCTTATGGAGTCTGCTGAAACATACTATAAATCAACTCACATCACCAAGTTAAGACTAATTTGGAATTGTGAAGAAGTAATAAAAATATAACTGACAAATTTTCATACTACTACATATGGTATTACTTCTACAGCTAACACCTGAAATTTAACATAAACATTAACAAACATGTTGCTAAAGGAATTCAAAGTGAATATTTAAAAAACAAGAGCTCTGTTCTTACCAACATTAAGAGGTAGAACACAATAGGCTGAATCAGCTTCTGTAGGTTTGAACTCTAGTGCAGGTTTCTCAAGACGAAGAATATGTGAAAAAATGTACTGGTGGAGTCGTGTTATCAGCTCAAGCATTTGCAGAGACAGCGTAAAACCAGATTTCTTAAGCTCAATAGATATTGTAACCTCTCCAGAGCGAGTATACACAGGAAAGTGAGGAATCTAAGTAAGAAAAAACCAAAAGAAATCAAGAGAGAAAATCCAGAGTAGGATTCCTCTACAGAGTACCAGTTGTTTAGTTCAGATGCTGAGGTAGCGCTTGCCTGACCCCACAGCAAACTGGATCAAACTGGATCACAATTTTGATCCTTGATGACTTTCAATTATATATGAGATTTTGAAGGCTTTAAAGAATGACTTTTTTTTTTTTTTTAAATAGTTCCCCTTGTGTCTTACAGCTCTTCTCTTTATAGAAGATCAAGTAAAAATGAAACTCTTTTCCATTATGGAGGAAGAAATGTGAAAACCAGCAATATTCCTCAGATGAATCTCATTCACAAAAAATGCCTTTCTATTAAAAATTTTCCTAAGCAAGAGGTGCCAATTTCAATTAACATGGTCTACTTTTTCTGCTGCTGCAGACTAGGAATGCTGAGAGGACTTGTTACTATAGCTTTCATATAGATAACGTACTGCTGCAGGCCATCTCTGTAGCTGACATGCCACTCCTATCATACCTCATACAAAAAAGGAGGAACATTTTCAATTTGCCACTGCAAAATAATAAAAAATAAAACTGTAAAACAAAAGTTCAGCCAAAATAGAACAGATTGTTCCATCACTAAACACAGAAAATGAAGTGGTGACTGGACTGGATGGATTATCACAGCATTCTCCTGGAGAAACTGCTTGGAAGGGCATACCCTTCACTGGGTAAAAAGCTGGCTGTACGGCCGGGCCCAAAGAGTTGTGGTGAACGGAGTTAAATCCAGTTGGCGGCTGGCCACAAGTGGTGTTCCCCAGGGCTCAGGACTGGGGACAGTTCTGTTTAATATCTTTATCAATGATCTGGATGAGGGGATCGAGTGCACCCTCAGTAAGTTTGCAGGTGACACCAAGTTGAGCAGGAGTTGATCTGCTGGATGGTAGGAAGGCTCCACAGAGGGATCTGGACAGGCTGGATCGATGGGCTGAGGCCAACTGTATGCGGTTCAACAAGGCTCGGTACCGGGTCCTGCACTTGGGTCACAACAACCCCATGCAATGCTACAGGATTGGGGAAGAGTGGCTGGAGAGCTGCCTGGCAGAAAAGGACCTGGGGGCGCTGGTCGACAGCCGGCTGAATATGAATATGGCCAGTGTGTCCAGGTGTCCAAGAAGGCCAATAGCATCCTGGCTTGCATCAGGAATAGTGTGGCCAGCAGGACTAGGGAAGCAATCGTCCCCCTGTACTCGGCACTGGTGAGGCCACACCTCGAATACTGTGTTCAGGTTTGGGCCCCTCACTACAAGAAGGACATCGAGGTGCTGGAGCGTGTCCAGAGAAGGGCAACAAGGCTGGTGAAGGGTCTAGAGCACAAGTCTGATGAGGAGTGGCTGAGGGAACTGCGGTTGTTTAGCCTGGAGAAGAGGAGGCTGAGGGGAGACCTTATCACTCTCTACAACTACCTGACAGGAGGCTGTAGTGAGGTGGGGGTCGGTCTCTTCTGCCAAGTAACCAGTGATAGGACAAGAGGAAATGGCCTCAAGTTGCACCAGGGGAGGTTTAGGTTGGATATTAGGAAAAAAATTCTTCACTGAAAGAGTTGTCGAGCATTGGAACAGGCTGCCCAGGGAAGTGGTTGAGTCCCCATCCCTGGAGGTATTTAAAAGACGTGCAGATGTGATGCTTAGGGACACGGTTTAGTGGTGGACTTTGTAGTGCTAGGTTGGACTTCATGATCTTAAAGGTCTTTTCCAATCTAAATGATTCTATGATTCTATACTACTGCTTATTTTCTGGAGGTTACCTGATACAAGCAGCACTTATGGTCATTTGCAAGTCTTCAGTCTGGGGGTGGGGGATAACTGGAAAATGACGGGTTGTAAGGCATGTAGAATAAAGAAAGGAGCTAGATTCATTACCTGAGGTATAGGTTTGGCTGTCAATATGCCAAAACATCTTGTTGTATCCTCAGGAGGATATAGCTTTCGTCTCCTGAAGTTGAGCTCATCAGGTAGAGGAGTTGTTAACACCATTCCTATTACATACAGGTAACAGGGCTGATCAGGTTTGGGATAACTATCCCTTAAACATTCTGGAATCTAAAAATCAAAAAAAAAGAAAAAAGAAAAACAAACATTAACATGATAAAAATCAGCAAAATTCACCTAAAGACTATTCTTTAAACAAGCCTTCACATGTTTATTTGGAAAGGTATTGCGAAAAATGATGAATAAGAGAAATTAATCTAGACTTAAGTATTTTTTTCTTTCTTAAGCAAAAACATTTGGTCAGCAGCCTGGCCTGGCAGCCATGAGATCTGTCCAAACACTTGCATGAAGGGAGCACGATGCTCCCAGATCTTCCTACTTGCCAAGAGGCAAGTTCCATTACATCTCTAAACTTTCTCTGCATCTACCCTGTGTTAGAAATGCAAGTCTAACTGCAGAACACAGACAACACTTCACCATAAATACAACTGAAGTTTTGATGCCACTTTCCATATTTAGCCAGTAACTCTGGAGTACACTTTATGTCCAGGGTCTTTGCACCTTAACAGTATAAGGGGGGGGGGGGGAAGGAAAAAGAAAAATGTGTACAGAAAAAAACCCTACATCCCAGTAATTCAATTTTCATATAAGCTTGGCTGAACTTACAGCTTCATTAACCTGGATTCTTTTCCCTGGCAGAACTGTTTAAAAGTATCAAAAATGTGGGTTTTTTTTTTTTTTGTACACTTGGGACAAACACACAAACAAAATTTGATACACTGCCCCTTTGCCCAAGCACTACATTATGTAAGTTTTAAAACAATTCTAGGTTGCAGATGTGAATACTCACAACAGCCACAAGCACTTTTAACTCTGCTGCTCATATTTGTCATAGACCTTAAGAAACCATACTTTATGTTTGGTAGGAGTTCATTATTTTGTAGGTCTCAAAAATGATCCTCGTGTTTATCTAAAACTAAATTGCAATATATGTAGTCCTGGATTTTAAAGTTATACTGTAGCAAAACTATGGCCTTGGCTTAATGGAAAATTACTCATAAGTTTAATAACTATATTAAGCCCAAGAGGATCTTGTAGACCTTAAACATTTGCCAACGCTTCTTTTCCAGATGTGAAAAGTTGGGACAAAAGCAAGGGAAAGTATTCTTGGATTCTGTATTAAAGAAATAACCAAGAAAGAATGATGCATCACTTGACAAATCAACTCCTCCGAATAAGAGATACCGTAATTGTGCATTTTACAAATCACCTCTATTCCAAAAATCACTAGTGAGGTAAGAGGACTGAGAAAGGCACTTGTAACAAGAAGCACCAAGAAACATTGTGCAGAGATTCAAACTGTTTGTGAAGTATTGCAAGAAAGAGTTTTTCTCATCCGTCGTTCACCCTGTAATATACTCTGTAATGCCACGGTATCCTTTCCTAAGCTTTCCTAATAAACAATTATTTAAACTAATAATAAAATTGGGGCATGTGGAGGGTGCCAAGAATGGAATTACTTAAGGGCTATCACTGTAACTGAGGCTGCATGTGAATGTACAACACAGCAGTGTAGCCTGCTTCTGTGAGCGTACATGCTGACATTCCTACGTGTAACCAAAGGCTACCGGTTTCTTCATGAAATGCAAAGGTTATCAGAAGCTACTATGCAATCTATTCTGAACAATTTACCTGTCCTATTCAAAGGACCTTAGACAGAACCTGTAGCAACTGCAGGGGAAGAAGGAAGGTTCCCAGAGTAGTTGCAAAATACTCTGACAGAGCTTCTTTTCTCCATTTCCTCTTACTTTTAAAGTATTTGACATTCCCCCATAAATACTATCTAAGACGTCCAATTCTACAAACTCATGTGGCTGAAACCTGTTGTAACAGATCTATGGGTAAGTTACTTAATAATGCAGAGAGATAGTAAGTATCTTATGTGACCCCATCAGCGTATTAAGTATAATATTTAGAACTATTTTAAAAGTAAAAATATTAAAAGTATATTTATTGGATATTCTAAGATTTAACCCAAAAATTATGAAATTCTGGTTCAACCAGGAAAGTCACCAAACTAAACCAAGCATCTAAAAAAAAAAAAAATTTCTGTGTTTAGCACCTGGCACATAACTTCTGACTCCCTGGGTATCTCCTTCAGTCTTCAATTATTTGTCTAGAAAGCCAGTAATTCTTCCTTTGCTCTAGCATATTTACTAGAGAACTTAAAAGTTTTTACAGATGATTAATGCAGGACAATTTTCCTCCCAGTTATTTCTGTACTAGGCAAATATAGTCAACAAGCTTTATAGAAAGTGTCCACTCTTTGAACTACAGGCATGCTTCCAAAGCATATGGTTGCATAAGCTCATTCAGATACTAGTGCAAGTTTCCATACAGTTAAAACTGCAAAATATTTCCACTATAAATGCAATATTTGTAAAAGATTCTTATCAGGTAAGATTAAGAATTGGCTATTTTGTCTTCTTATCAGTACATAAAGCATTTGATTGGAGATGTGGACAGCAGCGAGTGATACTAACAGCTTTAGGATAGCACTGTCTTCGTTTTGTAGAGCCTGGCCTTCCTGGAACACTGGTTTCTTCTTCATCATGTAAATCAAGCTCTTCCTCATATTTAACCGTTTCTTTACCAACTGGCATCAAATGATCATCCAGTTCACCTGAATATTATGAAAGAGTAAAAATTATGAACAATCAAATCTTGATGCCTTCAGATACTACGCAGTAGATGTGACTGCTCATGAAAACACCTATGTTTTTAAAATACACTTACTACTGCAAGGCTCCAAAAGTATAACTTTGGGGAAAGAGTGATAAAGGTTGAATTTTTAGCAAAAATATTTAATAGTAAAAATCTCTGAAATTTTAATAAAAACTCCCTGAATTCTATAACAAAAATATCAAAGAAAAAGAAACTTTTTTTCTCATAAAAACCAACCAGTGACTGAAATACTTATTTAAAAATGACTCACATGGAGTTATGCCAAGAAAGAGGGAACAGTTACATTTCTGTATCATTCTAAAAAGGGAATTACTACTGTTGAATGTGCACGCTCAACACTGAGTTGAGCCATCATGGTGTTATTCTTGGATACATTTATTAGTATGAATTCAGAGATCAAAAGGTTTAACTCAAGACAAAAAAAAAATACAAACCCCAGACCTACAAATTTTTTTTCTTAAAAAATACATAAATATTTCTGTACTTCATCAAAGCACCCATAACATGGAATTCTCTTTAAAACATTCCACAAAAAGAATATGCTCCATTATCCTTACTAGAGACAAGAGAGCTGAAATAATCCTGCAATGTCCTATTTTTGGAACATGACTTATGATACAGTAGAGAATACAATAAATTTGGGCCTGTGTACATTATATTTTAATTTGTTACAATTCACTTTAAAAAACAAGTTATTTTTTGGCTGCAGGATGCAGTCCCTGACCTATAATCAAAATCTTCTAGAGAACAAGATTCCTTTCCCCTTTATTAAGTATATTCAATGCCAAAATCTGTGTCTTGTATTAACGTTGCATTTGCTATTTAAGACAAAATATGTTAAATAACAAGATTCCCCCGGAAAATTTAACTTTAGCTTATAAGGTGTAAGCTAAATTAGTAAGTACATGATCATATCACAAAGCAAGGCAAGAGAAAGGAAGCTATCTTAGATGGCTATAGCAGAAATGCAGGCAGATGCATAACATCCGTACCATGTTCAATTTCTCAATTATAAAATATTCTTTACCAAAGAGGTGTTGCTTTTCCAGTTCTTACCAATTTTGTGCAGTTTTTCACAGCAAATCAGAGCTACAACTCTCTCAGCCAGTCTTGCACAACTCATTGGAGGACCCTATAAACATTTAAATATTTCTTAAAAACTCTGGTTTATCAGCACATTACTTATTATACATGTAACAAACAGTTAGTTTAATTTAACACAAACATTAGGTAAGCAAAACCTCGTAAAATATTGCATTGATGACAGTTCTGTGCAGATATTCAGGCTTATGTTGTTTTTCCACAGAAACCAAAATTACAAGTTTTTGAACTCAACATGCTATTGATCAAAACCAATAAGGACGTTTTCCTACAATCAATATGTAAATGTGTGAAAAAACAAGGCACTGGGAAGAACTTCTAAATATTTTTGCCTTTGGAATAAGCAGTAACTGTTAGAAAACAGATTATAACAGATACAAACAGGGATCTAAATACAGTTACAGAGCACAGTACAGGAAAAGAAAAATCATGCCATTTTCATTATAACAATTAAACAAACTAATTCTAGAAAAGGCACATGCACATCTACACCAACATATTCACTTATTTCTACGCTTTTCCTTCCCCAAATACCTACAACAATTGAAGCTCGAAGAGGTGAGTTGATTGGCAGGTAGAGAGTAGAGTAAAACGTATGATCAGGTAGTTCTCGGGTTTTACACTTGGGAGCTAGGTGTGTAAATGGATCACTTGGTAATCTAGCGCAGTACCTAAGTTGACAAAACATTTTACAAATCATCAAAACCTGCAAACTGAAACCTAAAGACATTTCAATGGAATCTTGACTTACTGGTATAAATGCTACAGAAGATGATTTCAGGCCATACTGACCACTGTAAGGGTACATTACTAACTAATGTTCAACTAACTGCCAAGCAGGAGACCTCCAAGTCCTTTACTACAAAGCTGGTCTCTAGAAAGGTGGTTCCAAGGTTGCAATGATGCACAGGACTATTCCATCCCAGGTACCAGAGTTTGCATTTGTCTTTGTTTTATCTCCTGAATTTACTGTTGTCCCATTCCTCTTATTTGTCATGGTTCCCCTCTGAATGGTAGCCTAACCTCCACTGCACTCACTTCCCCATCTCCCAACTTGATGTCAAATGGAAATGTGCTGATGTAAAGCTGTATTGGACCTCCTAACGGCCCATGAGGAATGCCACACATAAGCAGCTGCCAGCTAGCCTTTGAATCATCTACCATTACACCCTTTGAATGTGACTGCCTTACGAGGTTTTATTTACCAGGCAGTCCACTGAAATGGTCTGCATCTCATGAATTTGGCCACTAAGGTACTATAGCAATTGCATTGAAAGATTTACTTAAGTATATGACATTCACTGCTTTTCTCCTGTTCACAGAGTCAAGCAAGCACTTCGTCACACTGGAGACAAGGTTGGTCAGGCAAAACTATCCTTGATAAAACCCCTGTTGGCTGCTGCCAACCACTTTTTCCTTTACGTGCCTGGAAACAGCTTGGTCCATAATATTCCGTACAACTAAGGTAAAATTGACCAGTCTGTAGCTCCCTGGATCTTCTTCCTTGCCTTTTTTGAAGTGTCATAACATTTACCTTTTCCTGTCACTGAGGACCTCCTCCAATTGCCATGGCCTTGCAAAGATGATATTGCCTAGCTCCCCTGGAAGCATATCATCCTGTCTTCTGGACTCGTATTATGTTCAGCTTACTTATTATGTGTGGTTTTTTTTTTTTTAAACATGACAACAGATCACTATTACAAATGTGAATATTAGAACTGGAAAATTTTACTACAATTTTAACAAGCCACTTTTTTTTTAAAGCTAGCTTGCCAAGAGAAAAAAAAAAAATTACTACCAATTTTGAAAAGGAATGTTTTCAGGGCAGCTTTTAATTAAACAGGAATTGATATCACTGCATTTATTACCAGAGCTAGAACCTCTGTAGGACAGAGACACAAAAAGCCAACTATCCCTTCAAACTGCTGTGACCACTTTCTTTAGCAGGGAAGATCCTACAAGATTCCTAAGAGGAAATGCGTACAATGTCCCAGCCTATGCTTCCATGTTGCAAGACAGACCAAGAAACTTTTTATTTAAAGACAAGAAGTAAAAAGTGAATATGCCTCTTACCTATTTATGTGTCCAATAGCAGTGTTAATAGTAACTCTTGGGCTGTTCTCATCTGGCCTCAGCACATAGGGTGGAAATACATCATCATCATCAACAATGGGTTCAGTTTCGGTTTCATTGGTATCGATAGATTTTGAGCATTTGTTTCTCAGGATCTTAATATTTCAAGAACAGAGCATAATAAGAGATTTTTCCTTTAAAATACTATGATAAGTTTAACAAAAACAGGCATGTTCCTTTGACTTCATACCTTCTCAATTGCTTTGTATGTCTTAAGATCTTCTTCAAAACTTTTGATTTTGTCTGTATCTGCTAACATGATGTAATTAGAAATTGGTGCTCTAGCTCTTCCTTTTGACTGCACATAGGAACGGTATTCTGTGGGCAAATCAAAACGCACCACCAAGTTGCATTTTGGTATGTCAACACCCTCTTCTACAATACTAGTAGCAATAAGTAGGTTGGTCTCATGTGCACGAAATTTTCTAAGAACCTGCAAAAGTAATGAAGACAAATTTGAGAGATTATTCCGAGACCTGTTTCCATCATCAGATTCACCAAAAGCCAATAAAAACAAGGAAAGTGGATCAGACATTCCAAAAGCTTGTCTAAATATGCAGACATAAAGCTATTACAAAAAAGTCTTCTCAGAAACATAGCAAGACAATTTATCAGAACAGGCAGACTTCTAGGAATCAAACCTGGTATGTGGAATTACATGAGTCTAAGAATGTACTACAGCCACTAGCAATGGAGAGGATCCCACGTATTTATTTACAATTTTTGCAGCTATAGTATAAAAAAAAAAATGCTGCTTTCAGGACAGCATCTTTTCCAACCATTTCTGATGTTGAAACATCCAAGGGGGGGAGAGGGGAAGCACATTCAAGAGCTAGTACTTCTGGTATTTATACTATTTACTAAACAGTACTAAGGAAACGGGGGGGGGCGGGGGGGGGCAGTAGAAGGACAACCCAGCCAGGGGTGAGGGGGAAGAATAAATGCATTTCCTTTCAAAATACTTGACATGCTTTAAGTGAGGTCAAAATTAGAGTTTTATATTTGTATCATTTAATGATTTACCAAATTCACTTTTAGCAAAGATAAATATTAAAACCAGCTTAACTGTTGAAAATATCAGGAACCTGGATTTTCTTTACAGTATTACTGTACTACTACTAACCCAACGGAGAAAAATTAGGTGGTTGATGATCTGACTAGACACAAACATGATTTTACATGAAGTTTTAATTTCTGATTGTGTAATGTGACAGTAATGTCTCTAAACATGGGTTTTTTTGTTTGTTTTTGTTTTTCTGTTTTGTTTTGCCTTTTTTTTAATGAAGAACACCTGTATCTCCAGTAAGTATGCATATTTGTTAAACCAATGGTATTCCCTGAGCTTCCAATGACTGTGCCCAGACTCCGCCTGTTGGCTTGGTTTATTTTTAAAGATACACTCCCCCCCCCCCCCCCCAAACCAAACAAAACATAAAAACCCCAAAAGGTTCTGAAGGTACTGCTAGTTTCAATTATTTTTCTTGAAGTTACCTCTTCCTGTTTTCTGAATTCTACTTCCATCTGCTTGTTACGAGGCTGGTTCTTGCCAATGCCATGTCCAGTTATAAAATTGCTACTGATGTAAGCCAGTTCTGGATCTTGCTTGCCAGCTTCTTTTATCAACCTAAAAACATCACATGCGTTTTTACACAACCCAGAAAATGGAAGACAATCTTTTGTTGGCAAGACCCACATTAAAAGAAAAAAATGGAAGCATGACAATTAAGCCATGCTAACACATAAACTGACCTTAGTCTTCTCTAAAAACACTAGTTCTAGTGAAAACCTCTATAAGGATAATAAAAGACAGACTGCATACATACACAGCATGAGTGCGCATGCATCACACTCATTTCAGACCTATCATGGTAAAACCAGATACTTTTAAACCAATCTATTACTCTAAGGCTCCCTGTTGTTAAGGCACCCTACTCAAAACCGGTTTAGTTAATCTCATTTTCTGTAAATGATGGCTGATTTTAGTAGAATGACCTGTAACTGCTCCCTCAAAGTATGTTTCTTCAATATAAAGTGTTAGCTTTTAGGTTAATATTAAGGAGAATAACAATTTATGTTTTAAAATACATATTCTGTTCAGGAATACTAACGACAAAATGTTGACCCGTTTTCCTGAAGAGCGATGCTCAGCCTAGCCAGTGAGATGTTTACTATTTTTGAAATTAACCCAAATGTATCTACAATTGGAGGATTTAGTCCAATTCTTTAAAAGGAACACTGAATAGAGAGATGGCAATCATCCATGCTCTCAGTTTATTCCCCTACGTCCTTCTTTAGCTTACAGAAAGCAGAAAAGGCTAGCTTCTGCAGTGTTTTGATTTCACAGACAAGGTAGAAGATTGCATATGCAAATAATGCATTGAATCTAGAACTAGGAGGTTTTGGATTTAAAAACATAATTACATTGTGCAATCGAAGTAATTATGCTGTAGCATCCTTAGTTGATCTGTTTTCAGCATGGACAAAACCTGGGATTTCTCAGCCCCAACAGGTTTTTGAGCAGCAGAGCCAATAAAAATCAAGGGATCATATATAAAAAATTACATCCCTTGCATGTCTCACTATAGCCATCCCAGTACCACTTTGCTCATAGAATATCCATCATGTCCATCACCAGGTGCTCCCAATATCCAAAGGACAGCCTGCCTCTGTATACCTCCAACAGTAATTCAAACCCTTCCCAATTACATCTCTAGCAGGATGGGTGCTGTGCCAGTCCCCAGCTACATGCCTACCACCTGCCCAGCGAGCTGCTGCCAAACAACAAAGTTCTCCCTGACCTTTCTACCCTTGGAAAACTAGTGAAGTCTCTCCCCTTCACCTGGTCACTGTTTTAAACAAGATTTATGGGAACATAACACACCTTGAAGACTTTGCAATCTGTTAAAACTGGAATGGGCAGGGAGTATAGGCAAGAGAATGGAGAAGTGGCAAAGAGCTTGGTATCCTTACAGAAACAGACTAGAAGGATCCTCCTGTACTAGAATGCCTATGATTTGTTAGTTCAAGGCTAAATGGCTTCGCATTTCTGTATGCGGTCTAGACTCTTGAGACAGACATATGAAGAAAGTATGGGTTAATAACTGGACAAAAACCCTAATTATCTTTTTATATTTATTTTTCCACATGGCATTTCTGTCAAGACATATAGCTTCAGTTTGAGTACCTACTAAGCATCTCAAGCATTCTTACGGTATCTCACCTATTATAGAAATGGACAATTAAAAAGATCTGAATAAACATTTCACTGTGCACACCTTTGGCAAGTTCTTAAGAAACATTCAAGACTTCAACCTTGTGGTTAAAAAAGTATTATTAGTGGTAGGTAACAGGGGTTGTTTTTCAAATAGATACAAAAAATTCTGCCTTCAGACCCCTCTCTAAGGCAGCTGAGATGCATCGCAATGAACATGGAAGGAAACTGGGCTTTAGAAAATGTTTTCTCTTCTGAAAAGGAGCTTACAGTAACCAGAACTCAACTGTATATACCAAATAAAACAGTAAATGAGTCACTTCATCAGTGTGTGTAATAATAATCAAAGAATAAGCTGGGTTTTGGGGGGCTTTTTTGGTTTGGGGTCCCCCCCCCCGATCTGCAGTATTTACAATATGTGCAGTGGCTGTTGCTAAAGATCTCTAAAGAAATAGATTAGCTCTAATTACTGCTTCAGAGAAAATTCCTACCCATTTCTCCCAGAAAGTACAACACATGCCATGAATTCTGCCCTTCCTCAGTCATCATGAACTATGGACTTCATAAAATGGGATTCTAGTCTCTAAATATTACCATAATAGAAGTATTTTAAGAAAAAAAATATATTTCTGCTTTGACTTAGTTCTGTTTAATGATCCATACTGGACTACTGGAAGCTTGAGTGGTTTTGATATATTAATTCAAACACTTGTGAATTCCTTATTCAGGAGACAGTCTTTCCACCTGTGTATATGGCATAAGCACAGTTACAATCAGCAGAGGCCCTTGAACTAAACCCACTCAACTGAAGTGAGCCTACAGTGAAGTTCTCCACTGCAGGCTTTCAGTCTTCTGTCCAATAGCTCAGGTCTATTGATCATCCACATATTTTACACCAGGTGTGTTACATGGGGTAAAGGAGCATTTTGAGAGTCTGCTAGCTAGCTTTCAAGAAGTGGGAAAAAAGTTACATATAGTTTTATTTTTTGCCACCAGTAACCTGTACCAAAGGTGCCTAAAGCTTAAAGATGGCAGAATTTGGTTACCTATTCAATCGAGACATCATATTCTGTCAGGTTCAACAGCAGTTAGGATATAGTATAGTGCATAAATCACAGTCTACAAGAACACACAGTGGAAAGAGTATAATTTAAATCACATTCATAACTTAACAGAGAAGAAAAAAAAATTTAACAATTCTGTTGAGTCCCTGTGTGATAATGAAATACTCATTTCAGCTCAGCAAAAATTTATCAGAACCTGTTAATGTTATTTCTTCAGGAGTTATTAACAGAACATGCCCATTTCACTGAAGTTTAGTTTGCATCATATTGCATATTTATGCAAACATATAAAAATGCAAAAAAGGCAAAGAAAAAAGATGAAGTTCACAAAACTCACGTAGGCAAGTCTGCAGATCAAAGAATACATTATGCACTCAAACTATTGACTCAGGCAAAAAGGTAACAACAGAAGGGTCAGATTCAGAGGTATCCAGAACGCAATAAACAAACTGCACAGGATGTTTAGCACACTATCAAAAAACCACCAAAAACTCAAAATCAAGATAGGTGTATAAATCAGATGCCATTCATGGTTTGTGGGAAATAGCATTTAACAATTAAGTGTTATGTGAAACTAACACAGATCACATTCAGGAATAAGAACTGATAAGGAACTAGAGCATTGCAAAGTATATCTTGGCAAATATTCCAGGCTTCATATTTTTCTTGGTGGAGACTGTAAAAAAGTGCTCAGTGTTTAACTGAATAGGTGTTTTATAATAGGTTACTTTAACTACTGTTAAAGTAGTACTGGTAAATCTTAAGAGATATTTGTGCAAGGGCAAATTTGATTTTCTGTAGACTTGGATCATATCATAGTGTGATTTAGTAAGGTAATGATAAAATTTCCAGAAGTATTGCACTCAGGAGGTTAGAGAAGTTTCCAGCATCCATTGCAAATATAAATTTAAAGACTGATTAAGACAAATCAGTATATGGCTATTTTACAGGTTAAGTACAGTATTTCATATTTTGCCTTCTAAAGAAATCAAATTCCAAACTCGGGTCCAAAACAAGCCTTTGAGTAAAATTTTCAAAGACACATGCTCTTCCCATCCACCCCATATACAAATAGCCTGAATTTTTTTTTTTGTTATTCTTTACTCAGATCCAGTATGATCTCCTAAGCCAACTTTAAAATAGAATTCTGAAAATACACGACAATCCCTACATATTCATAATATTAACACCCACGTGCTGGCAGCTGAGTCTGCCTTTTTTCTTTTTTTAATATTTTTTTTTTTAAATAAAAAGCTTTACCTATTTAGAACAACTGCTGTGTATCTTCTTTCCACAAAAATAATTCCACATAAAATATTAGTAAAGGGAGATGGGAAATTAGTCTCTGGCTTCTCTTTCTCCTCAATTTCTTCATCCTCATCATCATCTTCAGAATCACTCCAAGATACGTAATTATCCTGATTCCTATTGTTATACCATTCAACACTTTCAAACTGCTGCCGTTCATATGGTTTATATTTGCGCAAGATTTCAAGCAGCTTTATTACTTTTGGGGTTACAAATTTCAGGTCAAGTGAGGCAGGCGAGAAGTGCTCTTCACAGAGTGCATGTATTTTCCTTAGGAAAGTGTCTGTAAACAATAAAAATTTCCTGTGCAGCTCCTCTTGTTCGTGTTTGATATACTTCTGTAGCTCTCTCACCATCATCCCAGCTACCTTATCTGCACACCAGGGTCCCAGAACAACCAACACAGCTCGACAGTCTGACAATATCTACAACAAATGAATTCAAATATCAGTTCAAAGAGTACATTCATGAACTATTCATTTAAGACTGGGATCTTGTTTCTCATACAGCACAATCTTTGTAAGGATTATGACAATTGTTCTATTATAAAAATATTTAGAAGTCTGCTTTTGTTATTTAGATGACCTTGGGAACTTTGGTGTTTCTAATGAAGGAAGTTTCCCCCTCCCCCCTAAATTACTACAACTAAACTTTGAACTTTGTACATTTTTTAATCTCAAAAAAACAAGTTTAAAGAATATTTTACAATTTTGTAGAACTGTAATTTGAAAATTACCTTAAGGTAATTACGCTAAAAAGGAGAATACTTCTTGAGGCAGCTAGATAAACAAAGCAGAAATTATTACCCTTTATATTCAACATTGATCTAATAAAATAAACACTTTGCTGGGCATTTTTACTTTATTTGTTACTGATACTTGCCAGGGTTTCCAAAGTATCTAACCAGAAAGTTAAACAGTGGCTTTAGGATAATCTTAGCAAGTCTAGCCTCTCAAAGAAAAAACCTAGGAGTTTGTATGTGTGGGTGGAATAGGAAAAGCAGAGAGAACTATACCCTACTCAGAGAGTACAGCACAGGCACTTGAGTACCATTCAATATCTTTATCTGATGGCAAGTTGCTTCCTCCTGAAGAGTCAAGTGGTCAAACAATAAACTAGGAATCCAGAAGTAGGGTATACTGATAATACTATTAAAAAAGACTCATGATTTGGATGTACTATTACAACATAGGAACTACGACAGAACTATAACAACAGTCAGGATGATACGGTTTTCAGTTGCTGCTTTAATTTCTCTTCCTTCTTCCCTTCTGTGAGGCAGTAAAGAACAGGTTATCATCCTCTTTAACACTATCGTCCCTGAAGTTTGTTAGCTGTAAGACTTAATTAAGGGCAAGATTTATCTAAACTAATTGTAACTGCACATAGAGCTTGATGTTCTCCAGTGCTAAGACAAAAGGCACCTCAGGCTGAAAACTGCTTTCTTTTTCTTAATAGGGGTGCCTCCATCTTCTTGTAAAGCTACTGCATCAGAAAATAAGCATAGAGGGTTATGTGCATTAGAAGCATAGCTGTTAATCCACTCTTCTGGACTATGCAAATCCTGGTGATTGCCCCAGCTGCCAGCATTCCTTATATATTTTAGCCTATTACATTTTAAGTTTAGCACAAAAGTAACCAGGACTTCCTTTTCCCATGTAGCCGTGATAGGCTACCTTACGTATCATCCTTCCCTCTGGCCCAAATCATCTTCTTCTGGACAGCATCAGAGTGCTGGGTTTCTAAGAACATTAAAGGAAAATGGAATATATTGGGCTAAAGAAAGAAATATGTTCTTCAAATTCCTCATGGACTATTACAGAAATGTGACTCATTACTGACTTCTTGTTAAACAAAGACTTACATATCTACATAGTTGCACCTCAGGAGGTAATTCCAAACCACAAAGCCCAAGAGGGGAAAAAAGCTGCCTGGACCCCAGACCCCATGTGTGACAGGTCCCTGCTCAATACACCATGCCTTCTGGACTCTGCTATCTCACATGACGACATAGGGGCAAACACATACAAAAGTAGGGGCAAGCTTGAGGTTCAAATACCATTCCAGCAAGGTGTGGCATTAGTCCAATATTGTTCTAAGATAAATTGTAGAAACTGTACTTCTATGGCTGGAATTTTTGCCTGAATTCTTACTTTATCATCTTTTAATACACCTGGGTACAGTTTTTCCAAATACTTCCTGAGGCATTACTTCCTCTTCTGTACTGAATTATTCAAAGGTCATGGGAGATCATGAAGATGTCAAATTCTTGACTTCAGAAATAAGGATCCACAACAACAGGGTGCAGAATTGTTTTACAGCCTTAAGCAAATTTGAATACAAGATTCTCTAACCAGATGAAGTTCTAAATTGACATTCAAGCCCCACTCATTTATGAAGACTTGCACTGTGACTACAAAAATCATAAGTCTTTTTGCTCAGATACTCTACGCTGGCTAGCTTAGAAAGCTTCAGTAATGTAACATACATGGCAAATAAAAACAGTAGTAAGATTTCTATTCCCCGGGTTTTTCACATAGCTTAATGTCCTTACCTGCTTAGAAATTAACGTAGAATCTCTTTCTTTTGAATGTACAGATATGTTGCAGTCATTTAGAAAAGTAAGTGCTTCATCCAATTCCTTTAATAATCTTCCATACAACCCACTTTTGTCAGTATATGGTCCACAGTCTACAACAATCTCACACGGCTGAGAAGTATATCTTAATTGAGGGCAAAGATCAAGTTAAAACACAGCTTCTGAAAGTCAGAGCTGTTTCAGCCTGTTAAGGTTATACAGCGAATACCAACAGCAACATGAAGTATATTCAAGTACATTTCTTTCCCCACCATGAATTAATAATGATTAGTTACACAGTTAAATACTTTAAAGTAAAAATCCTCCACCACCCCAAATACTAAACTACTTCATTCTAAAATACTTTTCTTTCTAATACGCTCCCTAAAAATGAGATGAGATTAATGTCACTATCTTCATTTCAAATATTGGAAAATTTAAGGCAAAGCAAATTGAATTCACTCAACCACCATATTCACTTTTGGTTTTCCAAAGTGTACTCTTTTGATATGCCAAACAAATATGATCCACATAATGTAAATTTAGGTCTATATATACACACTTACACAAGTAAAGTAATTACTGTTCTTGAATGGCAGAGCTATGAGTGAGAAATTCTCAAAGGCACATGGTTCACACAAGTTCAGAAAAATGTGTTTAAAAAACACACCCACAAAACACCCGTTCCAGAATATGAAATAACCATCTTTGACTGTCTGAAACTCAGTTCATACAACACAGTACAGCTGCTGCAAGAAAACATGCTACATATGAATGATTTCACACTAGTTCTCCTCTACAAATCATCACATTACCACCACCTTTATTTTAAACAATATTCATAGGATTCCACATTCTGTAAGAACAGAGGAAAACGCCCACTTGCTCTGCTATTTAATAGTTTTTACTACTTCCTTTCATCTCCCCCTGCCTTTCATCAGCCTCTAAATCCAGGCTACTCATTTAAAAAAAAAAAAAAAAAGGAAAAAATCATGCAACTTTTCTGGCATTAAGAACATCTTGTACTGTGGATGTTAGAATATTTTTCTAAATTAAATAGCAACATTATGGCATACACTGAACACAAACCAGTTACACATAAAACATCTTAAAATGTAAGACAGTGCATTTTACAAGTTCAGAAATGTGTTGTGGAATGTGAATTTTCTAGGTTGGTGGTGCGTTGGGGTTTTTTTTTTTTGGTTGGTTGGTATTTTTTGTTTGGTTGTTTTTTTGGGGTTTTTTTAGTTGTTTTGTTCAGTCTTTTTTTTTTTTTTTTTTTTTAACAACTACATAAAATCTCTGAATATCAAGGACAATCAGCCTTTATACTTAACTTTAAGGAAAGATGTACTTCAACACTGGTTACTCAAAAACCTATTTAACATTTCCTCTCCACCCCAAATAGAAGTAATGGCATAACAAACATGCAAACTTTCTTAAAATTTAAAAAAGGAAATATTTCTACGGGTTTATTCCTCTATCCAAAATGAAAACTCAGGCATCAATTTAACAGCCATAATTGTGCAACATACCTGTCTAAGACCACCAAATCAGTTGCAGTTTCAGCATTGCTCTTTAAAATTTTCTCCAGTTTCTGGATCTTCTCCTCTAACTCAGCAGGATCACATTTCCCATTTAAAATGGAAGCTGTTAATCCCAAGATTCGAGGACATGATGGATAATCCTCACAGATCTGTGAAGTAAATGAGAATGAAATACCTTAGGACAGTTATCCTGCAAACCTACCATCAAGCTAGCAGACTGCAAACTTAGATGCTTTGTTGGAAACTAGTAATTCAACAGCAGGTGTTGGAAAAGGAACCAAACATTGAATGAGTATTTTCTATTCTATTGAGCAGAAGTTACACTAGAAATTGAATAACATTTAACAGCAATCATCTTTAAAGGCAAATATTTACAATGTGGAAAAATATAAAGAAATAAACAGTTAGCATTGCACAGAATATCCTTGCTACATTTACAACACACATATCATAATACTTCCACACCATATAAAAACTAAAGTACCACCAAAAAAAAAAAAAAAAAAAAAAAAGACGCACGCTCTGGTTAAACTTGAAGAAAGATTTGGAAAGACATCTATTATACAAGTTTCTCATACTGTATAAGATAAATACCACATGGAGCCAAGAATATCCTGAAAGAGACCTATAAACATCTTTAGAAATCAGTATTTTAAAAATAGTAAAAACCGATTAGTACATCCCATTCCCAAACTCAAATATTTTAATCAATGAATTTACAAAATTCCCCATAATCCATAAATGTAGCTTCTCTTCTCTGTTAATGCTAGATTTTTCTTTAATCCCCACTGTGAAATCCAGTAAATACACTATTTTTCTATCTCATAATATCACTGAAGTCTTAATTCATTACAGTAATTTCACAGTCCCAGAACATGCTAAAATATGGTTCCACTGCTATTTTTCCTTGGTAGCAAAAGCTGCCTTAAATGGTTCCCACTTCTCCAGCCCTCCCACCTGACTCCTCCTCCTCAGCCAAGTATTAAAACATTCATGCAATGGAAACCCACCTTCATAATTTCACGGTATGGGTGATCCTGGATTGCAAGATGGCACTCATCAAACACCAGAAGATTAATGTTTGATAGGGATAAATACTCATTTCTCAAAACAGTCAAAGCAACATGACATGTCATAACCAGAACCTAGATTGAAAGGAAAACAAAAAAAAGGTGTCAGTATAAGAAAAGTGCAAGCTTCTGATCAAGCCTAATTTACTGTAGGTTCTGGTTATATTTATAGTTTATACTTAATACATTACCTGATGCTTAGAGAATTCCTGACTCCACTTTTCTTTTGTCCATGATTCAGTTGTCTCTAAACTTGAATACTCTCCCACTTTAAGATCTGAATGTGTCCTGACAGCTGACACTTGTTGAGCAACTTGATTTGCTTAAGAAAAAAAATATTAAAGAAATCTCTGTTACATAAAGGTCTTTTCATACATTAATTTTCAAGATGCGTGTCATATTACCTAGCACCATGTTTCATAACATAGCTTAGACTAATGTTAAACCAGGCGTACACAGCAGCTGCCTCCATGTAAAACCACAGCAAGGAAACAGATTGGTAACTAAATTGCACTTCAGATTCAATGTCTTAATTTTAAACCAGGAAACAGAAGATGTCATAGAGATAAACAGGTTGTATTAAATGGATTCTAAGCAAAAGATGAAAGGTATCACATTCTTTAATCAGTATAGCATCCTTGCTGTTGAAGATTTTATGCAAAAGTTTCTCCCAACTTTGCTTTCACACAACTTCTATTAAGGAATATTCCATGGAAATATTAGCAGTATGTTTCAGAACTCAGTATACTATTCCTCTTACCTGAGTTGACCAAGAACACAGTTCTTTTTCCATTTTTGTTGAAATCTCCCCTGATCTGATAGGACAGCTCTTTAGTGAGTAGTACTGCAATAAAAGTCTTCCCTGAGCCAGTGTTTAAGCAGACTATTGTATTATGATCCAAAGCTGCTTCAAGCAGTTCAACCTAGGTTTAAAAAAATAATAATGTCCTTACTTGCAGCAATGCAGTGAAAAAGCTGACAAAAAGTAGCACAAGTGGTAAATAAACTACAGACAAGTCAGTAGTATCTTTAGAGATCTTTCCAGTGCCATAGAATTAACACGTCTCTTTCATAACAATGTATTGTCACAGTCTTTCAAAAATACTAATACACACTATATATAGTCTAGCTTCTAAATCTAAAATCCTTTAGTATCACAATTTGCTGCTTTTTTAAGTAGCTTTATTTGATTGTATCTTTTTAATAGACGATTCTGTTGCTAGGTACATTGTGTGAAGAAAGAAGCTAGAGCTTTTAAATCTAACTGTATACATCACTTCAGCCAAATAAGCAAGTATATTAGCTCAAGGTGATCTAAGCTTTTCAGTAATACTAACCAAATGCTAGCTTTCAGGCACCTCTGCAGTGCAAAGAGAACTGAAATTCTCTGAATTCTCTGAATTTCTCTTAATTCTGAAATTAAACTTTCCTTAACAAAATGAAAATCAGAGTGCCCTGATGGGGTTTCTGACATTACTGAGCTGCTTTGACCAGTATGTGAAGCAAAAATCAAGATTTACCATACAGAAGACAGAAGGTCAGAGGGGGAAGGAGACATGATCGTATGCATACAATCGAGATGCACAGTGTAATGTCTACTGTATTTGTCCCTAACAGCATTTTGCAGCAAGCAGCAAGAGAATACTCAGCTTAAAAGCTGTTCTGCTTGTTTGAGCAAACTGAGAAGAGGGCATGAGGGATATTACAAATGTAGAACACAGCCAAGCTAAAGAAAAAGAGAGACAATTAACTCCCAAAAGGTGGGGCTGTGAGAGAGACATGCCTAGACTGTGTGCAACACTGCACATTCTCCAGCTGCTCTGGTTCTTCTTCTATTAAGTTAATGCATGTAATTGTACTTTTTCATGACATCGCTGTATTAGTATTATCACTAGTACCTGATATTTTCTTGGCGTGTAAATGTTATCATGAATTGCTTCTTGTTGCCATGGTAGTCCAAAAAATGGACCCATTGGGGAGGAAGCAGGGGTCATGAGCTGCAGTCCCGCCATGCTGAGGGATTGCAAAGCAGGGCTTTTCATTCATTCATCCAGTGTTTCTTTCATTGCATTTTTGTTCCAGCACAGCCTACTATGAGGAAAAAAACAAACAGTGTTAGATACAGTCACAATATAAAGCAAGAAGAGAAAATTTGTTCTAAAGAAAAGGACATTACTTGATTTTACTTCCAGTAAGTGCTAAATATCATACTATTTTCAGCAGAAAATGTTAATTTTAAATTTACAGGCACTTTTCCACTTAAAGATGTGTGTTTATCAAAGTACCAAAGACATTCAAAAGGAGCTGTACTTTACGGGGCAAAGTTCACTCTAGGCATTTGGATTTATGCACGTACATTTCAGAATACAGTCCCATTTATGTTCTGACAGAATTTCATTTGAAATATATTTAAGAACAAATTTTAAAATATAAAGCTGTTTTAGCTTTACTTCAGGAAAGAAAAAGGATAGAGCACAGGCATAAATAAGCATCACATTTTTCATTTCTCTTTCCAACCAAAAAGTCCCTATGACCAGTTAAAGCTTTACATAGACACACACACAACAGGAACTTTATTCTAATCAGCAGGAAAAGAACAGGAACTACACAAGAACCTCAGTATTTTCAAATCAACAGATTCTGATAAGGTTATCTATTTAAGGAACTGGCAGAAGTATTATAAATAATTGCTGATGACTCTGATAAGGACTAATGGAAAAAGGGACCCTTACCAGGTTAACCACCAATTTCCAGAAAGATATTCTAATTGATAAACAAACAAACCATTCACAACTTGATGACAATTATGCACTGGAAGATGCTTTCCTACTAGGCTATGAAGTCCTCATCACTGGGGTTTTCAAAAATGTTTGCTATCTGTCAGGAATGATCAAGGTTAAAAAAAAACAAAAACAAAAAAACCCCCAAAAAACCAATTCTACCTTGCCCAGGGAAACTGATTAAAGCCTGATGATGTAGAAAAATATTGCTGAAGTATAATACAAACATACTGCATCAAACCTAAGAAATTTTGAATACCCCCCCCTTCAAATCAGATAGACCTTATTCAACAAACCAATATTTTCAAAAGTTAGTTTTCTTCAAAATTCCTAGATGCTCTATATTCATTTTAGTATCAATCTCAAAATGAGAAATGCATAAAATTCATAATGCTTTCAAATTTAATCATTCATTAGAAATACATGAGGAAAAGCTAATTGTCATCCTATTGCATAGAAAAGGCCTTGCTCTTCTATATAACAGGAAAGTTGATTAAGTTTTGCAAATGTGCAGTAGGGGAAAAAAAAGCTGAGAAAAGTATGCTATGGTATCTAATAGAAAATATTAACCACTAATGGTTATAAGAAATAACTGCTTTGAAATATTACAAATAAAGCAGTACAATTTTTTAAAAAAATATTAATTTATTTTTGTACCAAGATGGAATTTTATTTTATTTACCATAGTCTTCAACTAATAAAACAATTAGTTCTTTGTTGTATATTCACATTTTTAAGTTAAATATTATAATTTGGGCCATGTCTAAACATGGATTTATAGTCTAACTTAACTAATATTAAGTAATTATGGGAAGCTCTGACAAGAGAGATCAAACTGATTCTCTCTAGTTTTCCATCTCAGGTATATCTTGTAAAATAAAGAGAAGGCAATACATTGAATTACATGACCACTCCTCTTGCAGACTCATGCAGAAGTAACGCCACTTTACAGAAAGTAGTCAGAGATAAAGCTCTGTCCCAGGTTTTTCCAAAGGGGTAGGGGGAGTCCTAAAGGGCAGTGTGGTTAAGCTGGAGTAACACTGTTCTGTTCCATTATAAAAATTATTTCTCTTTTGAAGACACACATTCAGCAGTAAACGCTACTTAGTGAAAGAGGGTAAACGTAACTTCTTGGTCTGTGGCTCAGCAGTCAATGTACTTCCCATTCCATCAAAAATAGTATTTCCTTCCTAAGAGAACTGTGTTGATATTGCTGGAATCTTGTCTGGTATTTTAGTTTGAGCTTCACAGAAACTGTCAGGGTGAGAAGACTCCAGAAAGAAAAGATGTATTCAAATGTGTTGTTTTTTTTAAAAAAAAAAAAAAAAGAATGAATGTACATTTTCACAGGACATACTAAAGAATGCTTTTGACATTTTATCTGATTTTTTTTTCCAGTTGCTTTTGAATAGATCTCCAAACTCATGCAAATCTTCTCATTTACTTTTTCAGTCCTGTATCCTAACCTACTGTTTCAGCCTGAGTCTTTCAGATTATCTAAACAGATAAAATGGATCAATATGATACAGCTTTATTTAGCTGCAAATAGAAAACAACATAGTCTACACACATCAAAATCAGTAACACATCATTATTCATTTCAGTTATAATACAGGAGGACTCCTGTAGATTTTTAAATTGTGTTTATACATTTCAAACAATGCATACAAGCACATGCAGGTTCTAACAATTCAACTAGTAACTTCATGGAGCATTCAAATCTGGCACAACTAAAAGATGTTTTGGTTCAATCTCTCTTTGGAACTAGCAGCTTTGTGGCTGTTCCTCCACTGGGACTCCACAGCTCTGGGTCACAGGAGACAACCAGCGCGAAAGATGTCTATGTGCTGTACAGCTGCATGTAGCAAAGATGATCATCCTTGACATTCTGATCTACTGAGTATTTGCACATCAAATGTACTGATGCTAATCACTATGTGACTAATCAAATTAAATCAGTCATGTGGCAAGGACAGTAGCATGATACACAATCTTCCCCAGCCACTGGTAGAAAGCATCTGGAAAGTCTGGGCACTGCTAACATAAGTGAAGCTTTTGTATGAAATGACAGCTTAGGTGTATGAGAGCAGGGGAGAAAGGAAAAAACGCAGGGAAAGGTGTGTCATCCCTGATTTCCCCCCTCCCCCAACTTAGAGATGAAGCTCCCCTTTAGGATATCTAGCTTCTCTTTTTATATTCCAATGAGTATCGTGCTAGTTTGTAACACATACAAAAAATCCTTTTAAGAACACAGAAGTCTTTATCATGACTACAATATTTCATTGAAATGGTCTCGGGCATGTTCCTCTATTTACATATAGCAACTCATGTGGAAATATAATTAGTGTTTGCTTTGTTTAAAATGAGACCTGGACACAGCCATCATAATTGCTAGAAGGGACCGGGGTGTGGGTGGGGGAACCAAACCTTTTGCATAACAAAAGCTAAGGCTGATTCCCCAATCATTCCTGTAGCTAAGCCGAGCCACTTTTCTTTTCCAAATCATAAGTACAACCTTTGGAATATATAAAATAGCTATATCGCATCATCAGGAGGGAATTAAGGAAAGAAAACCAAACTTATTTGAGAAGGCTGCTAATAAAAAACAAACATAGGATCTAATAAGCATACCTCCTTTGCTACACACTTCATGACAGTGATACTGGGTTACCTACACCACTGCAAGAATCAAGGGGATTTATGCTCACACATGGTTCCAGCTTGATCTGGAAGAGCTGTGAAACAATATATACTCTAAACTACAGTTTTGGGTTCTGTGTATCTTCATGAAAGACCTGCCCTAAAGTACAATCATCTCATCGAGCTCAAAAAGCATTCTCAAACAAAACCTTTGAAGTGCAAAAGAAGTACATGTACATTTTTAACTTGAAAAGCAAGCACTAGCAGAACAGCATTGCCTACCACTGTTAACCATACCATTATTACCCTGCAATCTGACAAAAAAAAAAGACTTTAGCTATGATAAACTGCACAGTTAATTAGCAAAATAAGAGAGTTAAGCTCACATGAGGCAGAATGCACTTGAAACAGCTTACATTCCCTCCCACTGTATGCTAACTCAGGTAAAAAGAAAAAGCTCTCCTCCCTAAACCATCAATGCTACTTCCTGCTGTGCTAAAGTTTCCTAGTCCTGGCCTTCCTTTGTATTATTTGTATTGGATGTATATAGGATCTGACAAGATCAATGTCAATGTTATTACAGGGGTAAGCCAGAATAATGAAGTAATTGTATCATTCCAAGTCTCTATTTCAATAGCAAGGAAAAAATATCAAGTTCTTCAATAACAGAAAAGCAGTACAGGACCATCTAGAAATAAAAAGGGAAAAAGCACATCTATTTGAAGAACAGGTTTTAAATTGAAAACATTTGAGATGTAAGTACATGTGTTCGGAATTTGTGGACAGAAGTCAGCTGAACCTCACTAACTGAAACAAGCTTACAAGGAAGCAGAAAAAAACCAAACTAGTCCTGCTCAGCCAGTGTGAGTAACAAAGATACCTGCTAAGATGTTCCATCTTTATCCATTGCGTTATTTTGAAACTTGATAGAACAAGAAACTGTAAGAACTTGCTGAAGCCAAATTTGGAGGGAGAAACACAGGAAACAAGACCTGCTCCCTGTGGCTTTAGACTAGGTTACAGAAACTGGAAAAAGCAGGACAGCGCCTAAGCTTATCTGTTCTGCTAAAGTAATACTGAAAGGTACAGTTTTAAGGCTATCAATCTTGATAGTTTCAAGAGCAAAATCCACAACTTGATGTCCTTACTTTAATGTACGTTTATGTGAACAGACAGTGAACTGCAGAGCTAAAACTAATCCCTTGTTCTACCATTTAAAGAACTTTATTTCAGAAGGGCACGAGGTTGGGAATGAACAGCCAGCAACATTTAATAGCAGTTTCTTCCAGTCTACAATAATTCTGAAACTGTGGTCTAAGTTTTTCAGTCACAGGACTATATCCAAGTTGAAGCAGTCCCTTGGTGCACAAAAAAATTTCAAGGTTTACCGCACTAAGGAATACAAGCCAAACCAAGTAGGGCACTCACCTGGAATAAGACATCCTGGATTGAGTCCTGCTCCAAGGACTGTTTAAAACATTTATGGAATGATACTCTCAAGAAAACAGAGAAGAGTCTAGACCCCTGAGGACACATCTTTCAAGTTTTTACCACCATTTGTGTGCATAGTATGTGCTATATTCATACCAAATTAATGCAAAACTACAAGTATCTCTTGTTAACAACAAAAATTTATTAGTGCCATACACAATGTATTTAATCTGCTTTCTTCACTAATGTTGATTTGTAAATTTGTACCCAATATAATCCTTGTGATATAGAAGTTACTTCTAATGCTGTAGGTCTTCATCTTTGTCCAAGAATGTCTAATTTATTCTCTAAAAACACTCTCAGCATCAGCCAAAAAAAAAAAGTTAGCCTCAAGGGGTGGATAAAAAAAATCCAATTTACTGTAAAGTAAATAAACCACAATCTATAAAAAAAATTAATAGAATCTTGCTGCTTGAATAATCTCTTACATGAACACCTAAAGAGTTTGAATATCGCATTCTTTATAGTAAGTTTTATGTTCAAATGCTACATGAAACATCAACTTGCTGAAAGATCAAAGACAGAAAATTCTTACTTGGCTAATGGAGGAACAAATAAAAAGAAAACTGTAAAATATTACAAATATAAAATACAGAGTAGAAAATGAATCTAAATGTTAATTCACAAAATGTAAAATATTCACTGAGGATGTTCCATACCAACTACTACAGAAGTCTGCAGTAAAGTGACTTCTACTTACACTATAAGCATTCAATGGCAAGAATTGTTTTTGCTCAAGTGAAGGTCAACATACAACATTCCTACATTGTCTGATTTCTAAAAAGTATACTTTTTAAAAGAATTTGACTTTTCCTGTGATAGTCCAAAAGCATTACAAAAGCGTATTTTGTGAATACTACACCTATAACAACATGACACTTAGCAGACTCAGAAAAATGCACTACCCCTTAAGTCCTTCATCTAGTGTTCAGTCATCAGTATGACCAAACCTGGATTTGAGGCAAAAGCCTAATAAACATTTTCTGTTGCGATTACTCTAGCTCTATCAAGAGCCAGCAAGACACAGATCACACCAACAAAGTTATGCTGCTGTACATTGTAACAGTCTCTAAAGCAGAAGGATCAGACCACTGTATATCAGCATAACATACACATGGGCTGTACAGCATTTACCAGCACAGAAATAAAACATAAAAACAAAAATCAGTTTTCTAGCCTACCTATAGTGGCACCAGTACAAGAGGCATACAGAATAAGAGTTTAGAAAGAGGATGTTTCTCCTTTAACAAATGCAGACATGCAGCCAGATTCTGGAACAGTTTCATTTTTTGAAACGATGCGTATAAGGCCCTGTGCAACAGTCCTAACTATGTAGTTGCTTAATCAGTGGCGTGGAATGGGTGCTATGCAGATTCCTCTTGTTTTACCTCCTTAACACAGAGGACAAAAGATAAAACATGAAGTGTATGGCACCTAAGATGCAAAGCAAGGTGAGGACCAGTGAAACTAGATATATTTCTGTCTTCACTATGTTATCAAAGTACACGTCAATTTTTCTTCTACATAGCTTTAATTGGATAGCCTCCTTTCCTCTTTTTGCTGAACTCATAATTCAAACCGAAGCATAATACTGAAACTAAGGCCTTAACAATTTATCTGCCATTTACATTCCTCACCATTTACTTTATATCTCCTATCTGGAACAACACATAAATGCAATTCTAATTCCAACCCTTCATATCTCCCCCCCTCTTCCCACTATTTTTTTTTAAAATTGATTATATTTCACCAACACAACCACATCTGAATATAAAATCCACAAGAAATATTTAAAACACCCCCTTTTAAAAAACAATACATTTCTAATCGTATTCAGCTTCATATGAAATATCACAGCAAGTGTTTCATGACAAGTATCTTTTTTATCTATGCCATTGCTGTATCTAACCATCTATGGATAAAATAAAGTAGCTACTTTCATTATTCTTTCCAAAGAAATTCACAATAAATTTCTGTAACCTCACACACGGAAGTTACTTTACTCTATGGCCCTGAAGAAGCTTTAAATATAAAATAGGACAATATATAGTGAAGTGATACATAAAAACCTGCTTCTCCTATATTACAAAGCATACTCTTACCGTTTTAATTTCTGCAGTCTCTGTGTTTATGCTTCCTGAACTGCATTTTGACATCATGATATCGGCTTGTAGATTAATCACATAATTTGCAAGCTTCGGCTCTTAAAAACAACAACAAAACCTATGAATTATAAAACTGGTTTGAAAAGGGAACTACAATAGCAGAGTTAATTGTGGCTATTCAGTTGCTTATAAACATTTAAATGTGTCAGCCCTACACTGCAACTTGCTGGCAGAAAATGAACTATTTAAGTCCATCCTGAACACGAATTATTTCAGTTTAGTATTAGAAACAAAAATTTAAAAGAGTGATTCAAAAGCTAATTTTTGGTAGTTTGAATGTGCAAGTAAAGTGTACTTCCCTAATCCTATTTAACAGGTTACTATGATTAATGTTAATAACTGGTTCATGTGAGAAATACCGTAGTAGTATGTTCTACATAATTTTACTATGTTCTGTATAATTGTACTGCTTTTTCCATGCACATGTATTTTCATTTCACTTGAGTTAAATGTTAAAAAAAATCTAAAATCGGAATTCAAACTTCTTTAAAGCATTTCAATTTGAAGCTGCATATAATACAGTAAACTCATGAAAAAGCAAAAACCATTTCTTCCTAAGTACCTTAACACATGTGTTTTTTAATAAAAGTAAAAATATTGTGCAATTAAGACGGTGATTTCCATAAAAATACATTTAGCTATACAAGCAAAATTAGTAAAGATAATCATTCACGACTAAGAATTTCATAGATATATTAGCCATTCTATAAAACTACAATTTAAAACAAAAATACTGCATCTAAGCAGATCTACAATGTTCTCAAAGTTCTAAAATAAAAAAATTGATATATTCACCTAAAGTATGAGTTTTCCCAGACTTAAAAAGAGAGATTCTGAAGTCAATTTTTTTTAAATCAATACAGAAAACTTAAATGCAAAATGGACCCTGATGAAAATTTCTACTCCAATCAGTTTCATAAAGTTAACAAGAAGGACACTCCCAAGATTACTTCAGTATGTTCATTTTTACCTCAAATGCTGATGCTGAGCTTTTCCAGAGTCTCCAAGCCTGTAATTTTGTTTCACCCTAGGTAACCTAAAAGGCAATATAAAAAGAGAGCATTTTAACATGAACTGCCATAAAAATCCATTGTGCCATGTGGTAGTCTGCTTTCTTGCATTTTAATATTTAGCTCTGTAGCAAGAGCACATGGTCCTTCAAAATCTAATTATCATATGTCCTTTTTTGGCCAGGGATACAGACACTCAGTGTCTGAAAGATCAGTCTTAGAGTGCTCAGGAGATATTTGCATATTTTGTTTTATCTGCTAAAGTAATTGCTAGCTGAGTCCAACTAGATTTACAGTTTTCCTCCCCATGCTCCCTCCACACGTTTCACCTAATACAGTAATGAAACCTTGAAGAAACTTATCATTCAACACATTTAAAAAAAATAACCTGAAGAATGTCTGTGTTTTGAGAAAACAAAATAAACCAAACAGTTATTGTTTTATTTTACAACAAGAATATGTAGGGAGCGCAGCACAGAAAATCTGATGAGCACTGCATTCATGTACAAAATATACCTACAAAAATTTTATTCCCAGGGCTACTTTTAAAATTTGTTTTTGCACCATACACACATCCTTTTTTTCTGCAGAAAATACAGCAAATTGCTGCTAAGATGCAGCAACTAGAACTTAAATTTATTGTAACGTGTCCCTGTTATGCCTAGGTTATTCATTTATTCTCCACCTCTAAAACATGAACCAGAATATGTATTCCATTGAACCAGAAAATAGCCTAACAACAGAAAACTGTCACATCTCCAGTAAAAATACATAAATATACTCCACTTTATATTTGCAAGAAAAGCGGAACAGAACAATATAGCATTTAGTTACCCCGCCATATAACGAAGATGAACAGGAAAAAAAAGGGTTCAAATCCATCGGTAAAGCTAATGCCGTATATGGCTTCACATCACAAATTTACTTTATTCGCTAATTGTAGATGGCAAACAAAAAGCATAGAGATCAGCAGGTAAGATCTGGGAAAACCAAAAAAAAAAAAGTATGTAATTCTCCACCAACCCCAACAATTTCCTTTGGCACATCAAAGCCGTAAAACAGAAGATTGCAGCTTTAATCGATTGGTAGACATGAATTACAGTAGGCCCTTTTAATGCCGAAGCCAACATAAAACCAGACAGGCCACATTCCTGAGATGCAGTCAAGTTCTAGTACAAAACAGCGAGCTTATATCACATTAGCATCTAAATGGTGTTGGTGCACCCTCTTAGACAAAAGCCTGTTGCGGTAGACGGCCAGTCCTTCCCCTCTGCAGGCCAAAGGCATCTGCAGCTTGCCAACGATCCCAGCCACACAATGGGCTACCACGGCGAGTAACATAACTAGTAACATAACCGGCC
This sequence comes from Theristicus caerulescens, assembly GCA_020745775.1. NCBI lineage: Eukaryota > Metazoa > Chordata > Aves > Pelecaniformes > Threskiornithidae > Theristicus > Theristicus caerulescens. The sequence continues at coordinate 55,356,795 of CM036564.1, forward strand.
CCTCCAGCATTTACTAACCATAACATTGGAGTCCAATCTGATTAAGACTTTTCTTACCACGTTAAAAAAAATTATATATATCTATATATCTCTATATATATCATTTTACTCTAGAGAGTAGAGTAAGACCAGGGATCTTGCTAAAAGAAAGCAAAAGGGGACAAAAAGCAACAATTAATGACATTGACATTGCTAAAAATTAGACTTCTAGAATGTCTTTGATTGAACAGTAATGCCACCATTTTTTAAAAAAAAAAGTTTCTATTAAGAGCTCAACATTCACATATTTCAGCTAGAGGTAGAAGGTGAGAGTTCCAAGATAACTAGCCATTTGGATTGCCTAACTAGACACACCACAAACACATCAAATACTCAAAGAATAAAGCAGGAATGTGAGGGGAAAAAAAAAGTTCCTACAAAGACATGAAGAGAAGCATCCAAGAAGTGACACACCAGCCACTTCTGCAGATCTCCAGTGCTCCAGCAACCTGCAAGCGACCGCTAGTTACTTCTGCAAATCTCGGCCAAGATCTTCAAGCATCTCGGCTATTTGCTACTTAAACATTTGCTAATACAAAAACCAAGTACCCAAATATATCAAAGAGTATACAGAAGAATATATCAACAGGTTTTATTTTTGTTTCCTCGCTTCGTAATTCAGTATTTGAAAATAATCATGTTAATGTGATACCTAATTGTCGCTATTAAAAAAGACTGTCAGAAAAAGGAGGACTGAAATTTTAGAAGACCTACTGACACACTACAGGCAACAGGCTGAATCCGTAACACAGACTATCAACGTTCTTGCTCTTCAACATCTTCTGCAGTTTGAAATTAAACAACTACTCCCAATAATGATGTTAATATTTAATTAAACCATTATTCAGACTGTTAACGACTTGAAAATGAAGTTCTTATCTTGCAAGATCTATGCAACTGGACTCTTAAGCTCACAATGGAGCTATGATGAAGTGAATTATCTTCATGCAAATACAAACAAATTCCACTGTGAATCAAAGTCCTGCAGCATCAGAGGGGGTAAGGTAAAAACTACCATTACGGCTGGGAGGAAAAAGTCAGTCTGAGCTGGCATCGTGTCTCTAGAATTACAGCTGGTCACAGATGCTGGGGGGGGGGGGAGGCCAGGGGCAAAGGGATGACTATAAAACAGGACTCATCCTTCTCTTCCATGTGTTATTCCAGCAACCTTATATTTAAAATATTTTTCTTTGGTTTATTATAGTACAAACAAACTTAGTCAGAAATCACAGTACAAACTCCCTACTGCCTCAAATTAACTCTGAAACAAATTTCTCTTAGCATCCAAGGAACTAAACCTTCTCCGTGGAAATCGGGAGGAAAAATTACACTCAGGACACATCTCTCTAAATAAAAAATAATCTGAGCTATATGAACACTCTGAAACAGATTTAACAGCAATTAGAATTAAATTATTCCACACAGTATTTAATTCAATTTTTTTTCAAGCTGCTGCTTGAAAACTAACCCACAGAAAAATCACAGGTAAGTTTACAGATCCTAATTTATGTAGGCAACTACACTATCATTATATCAATATCACAAGAAGGGATAACTGACCATATCTGTGAATTTATTTATCATTTGGTCCTTTATTTGGGTACCAAATTATTTACTTCTGATTATTTAGTTTATTTAAAAGGTTATGTTCAAGCCTTTCAGGCACCCACGTATTTCGACAGGAAGGCAATTAAGCAGACATTACGGCAGGGATTTCTCTCTTCCCCAATCCGGGGGTAAGCTGGGAGGCAAGTACAGTTCCAAAGCACCAATTATTCTTGCTTATGATAAGTAAAAGCAGCAGCTGCCCCCTGAATACAACCCCATGTGGGGATTTCAATCCCATTATTTGCATAAACATAAATCCTTTCTCTCCATGTGGCAAAAAGTCAAGCTCCCCAAAACATGGGTGTTCGACAGTTTTGTTATCTCTATGCCAGAACATCCAAAATTACTGAGTCCTACATTATAAAAGGCTTTCTCTGAAGTCATTAATTGTATGATGCAAGACCTGCAGATATTTGGGTTTTAAGTCACCTTCTAGAATTTCTATCGAGTCTAAAATCAGAGTTCAAATCTCCTATAGTTGGTCATAATATCAATTTATGTATCACCCAGGAATCAGTGTACAAACAATTGGCTTATTTTCAAAAAAGAATGTATTTATTATTAACAGTGCATCAAACTAACTCATATTAATGCAACCTTAAAATACAGAAGTATCATGTACTGTTTAGCACATTATTTACTCCAGTTACATTTTGGGCTTTGTAGTTTTTAAGCTGTCTTCCTAAAAAAAAAAGGCTTCTCACCAGTTACACTACATGTCTGCACATGTTCTTGTCCCGCAAAGAACTCGTGGGCACCCTACTGTAATTTTCTTTTATGTGAAGCTGGGATGAAGTCAATATTAAGTTCATAAAAATATGTAGTTTAAAGAGACTGGGTTTGCTCCCAAATTCAGAAGACACTCAAAGCTGCTCAGTTGCCACAGAATCCAATCTCCAGAGAGAGGGAAAAAAAAAACCAAACCCCAAACATAATTTGTGCATTCTTTCATTTTACTGAAGAAAAAAAATGAATCATTGATAAGACATTTCCATAGGCCCACCAATTTTTTCTTGGAATATATAAGAATGTCTAAAGGTGTAGATGAAAATGCTCTGTGGAATACAGTGTTGCAAGGGCTCTCACACAAGATGAGAAGAACAGAATTTCCTATGTTATGATTGCAAGAAAAGAATACATGTGCCTGATTGTAAAATGACCTGAATTAATTCCAAAATGGAAAAGGTCATTAGAAAAGGAAATTCTTAGTATCTTAACCTACATATCTGGCTAACCAACTTACTGTGCAGAGCAGCCAGAAAAGGCTTTTATGTTGAGCCATTTCTTGTTTTAAGAGCTGAGAATCAACCAGGCCAGCGTTAATTGTGTGATGGTAATCTCAAATCAACAAGCGCAGTGCATTCTGTAGCATTAATGGACCAATACTAAAAAACTTTTTGCACCATGAAGCGCTTCACATAGATTTCAGGTATTTTGAATTTTCTGTTTATAAAAATTAAAATAACCTTTAACTTAACAGTAGTAATTAATGCTTTCTATTTGAGTCAGACTAAAAAAGAACTGCAATCTTTAAGGCAGAGGCTTCTATATCCTACTGAAGCATTAGGCCTCAGCATAGAAGCAGGTACCTAGATCATACATACCTAGTTGAATACAATGAACGTTACGTTAAAAAGCTACAGCATTTTATAGATATTGTTATTTGCCTCCATGTAAATATATGCATTTACAACAGAACATAATCATTCCTTTACATTCTTTACAGTTAAACTAATATAAGGCTTCAGCAGGTCATATCAATTTAACAGTTTTTACTTATTTTAATACATCAATCTTTACTTTTCAGTATTGTCCAATAAAGCACATAGATTTGCCTACTGACTAGGGTTTAAAACTGGTGAGAAGCCATAAATATTACATTTTAACAGTTTAAAGCTAGAAGCTTCATGTAGTATTTTCATATCACAGGTTATTTGTAGCACTGTTGACCTTCAAGAACAACTGACATGATACTGAAACTGATTCAGATATATTCAAGAATTTACTTGGGGAAAAGGTAGCGATGGGAGAGCTGAAGTCCTTATCTGAGGTAAAGTGGCAAAAAGTAACAGTATGTGATGAGACATGCTTGCTTTGTATATTCTCAGTCCTAAACTATAGGTAAGAAAAACTGAAACTGTTTGCAGACCTGAGGACTTCATCTTGTGCTGTATAACTTAAAGTTTTCATTGAAGAAAAAAAACCTTTAACAGAGGCCTTAAATGGAAGTCTTAGGTTTAAGAGTAAATATTGAATCCTGATTGACTTCAAAAAATAAAAATATTCAAGATCCACAAAATACAACCGTAACAGCTTCCTCTCCCCAATATGTCAGGTCACAGGTGTCTAAACATTGACTGAGAAGCTTTAAATTCTAAAGCTTTTTTATTCTCCTTTTCACATTCTAATCAACTATGAAGGCTAGCACAAGGTCAAACAGATAAAACAGCCTACCACGTTAGAGTTCTGAAGTAACCCGTTCATAAGGGTCCCTTAGCTCTAATACTGATGTAACTAAGCATCAGTAACACTTTCCGTGCACAGACCCAAATCAGAAAACAGACCCATTCCCAATTCAACCATCTGTCAATCTTCCACAGTAGCAGAATGATTGCAAGATGAAAAAGAATAACTGGAGATAGAATAGGTATCCTTGAGAGATTTCTCTGAATGTATATTAATAGGTATCTTTGCGTAATGCCAAGTCTACATTACAGCTAAGAATCTTTTCAGTCCAGTGCAGCATTAGTCCAGTTTTTCACATTAACTCTGCACTTTACATACATAGTAATGGATACTTATACTATGTGGCTAAAAAAAGTATCCAAGTTGCTGCTCCTTGTTGAATGATAAAAAAGCTTCAAAAACTGAAATAAGCTGTTTTACTACAGCCACCATTAAAAAAAGGGGGGGGAGGGGAGAGAAGCTAATTTTTTAGCCTTCATTTCTCAGAATGGAGTGAAAGCTATTTCTGCATATAAGCAAAAGCATTCCCAGTTATGCAAATGAAAGGATGGTTCCAGACATCAAAGCAGTTGTGGTTTACTGAATACTGCATCACTCATTTAATGATTATTGAGGCAGGTTAGAAGGACAGATAATGGAATATTGCTAAACAATTCCACTTTTTCTATATTATTATCTAAAACCACTCAGAGCTGAAAAATAATCTTTTAAAGGAGTTAAATCCCTGTAAATGGTGCAGTTGAGGGTTTCTGACACTAGTTTGGGTTCTGGAAGCAATATAACTAAATTAATGTAGCACTGCACCTGCCAATTAAGTCTTCTGCTGAGCACAACTGAGAATTAATATATTCCTATGGTTCTTTCAATTCCAGACCGTGTCTGAATAACTGACACAATATTGCACTGGAAAGACAGATACACCTACAAGATCCTGGTCCATAGCCATCAGTTGAAGGGAGTTCCTCTCTTCTGTAACACTAAAATATAGTCCTGTAATTCAATCAGTTGTGAACTGCATTTTCAGGACAGAACACAGATATACTAGTTTCAGTAGAGCCTCTTGTCTAAAAATATCACTGTAGATTTTGCTCTACCTGAATTACCAGCTCCATAGCACTGGTTATCAAATAATGGTAGTATCAAAAAAATAGAAAATCTGAAGCAAAAGAGAATTCTGTCCTGTTCTTACCACATCACTTGTGGTTTGCACAGAAGTTGTCAAACCACCTATTGTTATGCCTAATATCATCTAATTGCCAGAAGTATAATAGCAGACACTTTACAGGTTGCTTGATTGCAGCAACAGTAAGCAGTAGACATCAAGCAACCATCAGCACAAATTCTGAGGTGTTTTACTATTTCAATAGCTCTGAGTTTTCAGAAAAAATGCAGCCAAATTCTGTGAGGTCTACCTGACAGCTGCATCAGCAAAGCCTGGACTATCTCCCCTTTCTGCCCATGTCCTAAGCTTCTACTCTGGATACATTAGGACCTACAAAAAAAGTGACAGCCTATCAGGTACATTCACTGCAGAAATCCTGGCGACCGACAAGAAAGGTCAATCAAATCCAGACTCTCTGAAGGCATCCATGAAGCAGCACAGAGGGGGATGGAGAGCAGTGCAGCTGTAATGAATACGTAACCTTTTAGGTAGGATTGGAATAAACGCTGCCAGCATTTAAATGACAAAGAACTCAAGCTAGTTATGAGGGAATAAAAGGAAAGGAGCAAGTTTCTAGAAGCAAACCAGAAAAACATGAATGCAATCAAAGTCTTGGAAAAGTAGAGATACTTCTGCTTAAAAAAAAAAGAAAAACCACAACAGCAAAACAACAACAAAACAAACAAACAAAAAAACCCCAAACCCACCACACTTTACTAAAAGTCTTAAGATACCAAATAATTTGGTTTAAAAGTGGGGGAATAATCAAGCATTTTAAGGTAAATTACTCCACCATAACATCCCAATACAGCAAGTCTGATTAAATCAAAGGCATTAACACCTGTTAGTTTAATCTTGATCTATATTGGGGAAATCTTACATGTAAGGTTTCTTATATAACTAACCTTTCTATCAGTTAGAAATTTATTTTGTTTTTATAGTTTTCTTTAGAAACAAGTGCCACAGCCATTATTAACGTTCAAGTAATTACATCATTTAGCTTATTAATTGGTATATTCCATTATTTAGAACAATTTTCCCCCCTGCCTATTATGCATATTACAGTGAATTTACAACTCAATCAATGCAAACATATCTTAAAGTTATAATAATAAATAAAACTTTGTATTATGCAAAATAAATATTTAAATACAGCTGGCTTTCAATTTCATTGACTAATCATTTGCTTTTATCAGCTATAGTTAATGACATGACTTATTTGAGTAGGCATAAACAGATGCACTAAGATGCCTAACGAGGCAGATAATTGATTGGTATGACTTTCAGAGTGATTTAAGCAGATTACGTACCTAACTTTCAATGAAGATTTGAAAGATTTGCCACTTCTTCCTCAGCATTGCTTTCTCAACCCTGAACAAGAGGAAATCTCTAACTTCTCTTTAGTTAACAGATTAATTACAACACCTTTCTTGCACAACAAAAATCAAAAGCACTATTATCTGGAAAAATGCATAGTTAGCTTTCACCATTTTAAAGACTGAATAGACTTAGATACTTACAGAAGGTAGGATACAATTCCACCACTCAAAAGGTTTCCTTTTCTCCATAACTACATATAATTCATTACAAAATGGCCATTTCCATAATTTACAATTCAAGCTACTTCAGCATCTTTCAAACACATACTAAAACTAACTGGTGAAAAAAACCCAACCCAAACCAAAAAAATCCCAGGCAATAAGTCTAGGCCTTTAAGAGTTGCAATATAAAAACAGCTTTGACATGAAATTTTAAAGGTATATTGTTTTTAAAAGTTTGACTTAGCTGCACAGACAAAAGCTTAGAGAAACTGAGACTAATCAACTAAGCCAATGAAGTTCATTCAAAAAGTAGAAGTGCCTTAAGCCCTTATGGGCAAGCTGTCAGTGAGCAGAGTGACCTTATTATTCCTCTTCTAGTAGGATTAAACACAGAGCATACGGAGAGGTTTAACATACCATAATTTCACCAGATTGGTATTTCATTTTAGCTCTCTCAAACATGCTCAGAAAAATCTGTGCCTGGTTGTACAGTCAACCTTTTCGAAAATAATCGCAGAAGAAATATGCGGTTTCTGGTGTAGACAAAATACAGGGAAGTCACTTTGTATTTTATCACTTTTCAGTGAGACAAAATATTGTATGATAAAGGCTCCCAGATCATAGCTTAACATGCGTTTAACATGGCACTGCAAGAGCATAACTCTTATTCATTCTTCAGCCTACAACCTCCAGCCCTCTCTTATGCTGGCACAACTGCTTCCAGGTAACTTGTGACCACATCTAGAGACAGACCATAACAGAATAAAGAAATCACACAGAATAAAATTGTTTCTTAGATAAATTAGTCTTCTTAATACACTTTACCATACAACTTCAGAAACGCTTGCACCAATAAAACTGAACAACAAATACCACTAGCTGGGGACACACGGGTATTTTCTTCCTAGGCAGAAATGCCATCTAAAAATGCATGTCAAACTATAGCCCAAGATACAGCCTATGCACTTTGGATGCCTAACAGGGAAAAGGATTTACTGTTTCGAGTGGTACCTCCATGATCATATATCACCTAACTAGAATACAAACTTTTAAAGAATATTAATATTTTATATTAAACTTTTCTGCTTTTGTCTTTTTTAATTAACCCTCTCTAGACAGTATCATGACATCAACTGCAAATACTCCTGCATTCAGTATTGGCTACTATTTCATATGAAAATTATACATAGAGCCAACTAATATTCTTACAAGTATGCCTGTAAATTGAAACTTGTAAATATTGTTTATCCCATAAATCCAACAGGATACAAAAGTTTAGCCCACACTTTAAGTGCTGAACTCCTAACATTGGAAAGGCACATTGTTTACATTTTGGATATTCTTGCCCAAAGACTTAATGTATCTTAACCATACTATCACCATTCAATTACACTTTTTAACAAAAACTGCAGTCAATTTTCACCAAAAAAACAAGTTTAGCCTATTGGGAAAACAACACAGTCTGGAAAATTTCTATAGCTTAACCCTACCCCCAGTTCTACTCCGAAAGCAAATCTATAGGGTGGGGAGAAACAGAACCTTACTCAAGTTGGGGAAAAAAGAAAAATCAGGAAGTTTTCCTCATTTACAAAGGTGTCTTGCCTCTCTCAACTAGTCCAACTTGTTACTTTTGAACTTCCCACATAGTTATTTAAAGACTTCTGTTGTGGATAGCATCCTAAAGCTTTGATTTCAAATTAGGGATTACAAATTTCTACTAAGTCCGTGGTAAACAAACTAGGGAGTTGTTTGTTTGTTTTTGTTTTGGGCTTTGTTTCTGAGTGTGGAGTTTTCTGGGGAGGGGGTGGGGGGAGCGGTTGTTTGGTTTTGTTTGGTTGGTTTTTTTTTTAAAATCAGAACAATGATTTGCCTTTCCCCCACTGAAGCCTAACCATGCTGCTTTCAAGAGCTTTTAAAGCTAATCAAAGTATGCCTGAGAATTTGAACACACAATTACAAAAAAACCCACCCCATCACTTTCAGAAGAATGGAGAACTGGATAGTAGAAAACATTCGTTTTTTGAGTTATTAGGCTTTGATTTGTATTTGATTACATTACTATCTTTGCAATACCTAATCACTGCATTTGAGGAAAACTGGAAAAGATGTCCTAAAATTTTAAGCAGTTTCTTCCACAGCTCCCTAATTACGGAGTCACGACTACAAATTACCACTAGATAAAAATGAGAGGTTTTTAACTAGGCATAACTTCAGATCTGAATTTCCCAATCTAATTGCTAGAGCCTAAGCATTCCATCTTGATTACTGCACTTTCTGATGGCTGTTACCTTTGTAAAAAAAACTGTTAAAGCCCTAGAATATTACTCACTAAAGAAATGTAGTTAAATCTAACAGAATTTTTATTCCATTTTCATAACATACCATAAACTTTCCTCCCCACTTTGGTTCATATCCTGGATTTACCACAGATTATTTTCAGATTAAAAAAACTCACAAGGTACTGTAATAATTCACCTGTTTATAAGAGCAGCTATTAACAATAAGTGAGAAAGTGAAAGGTTGAGAAAAATATGAAATAATTATTTTAATTAATAGGTGAGAAGAGAAATCAATATTCATACAATAAGGAAGACAATCAAGTGGAAAGTAATATTTTGGGATTAGACTTCACGAGACTGCAGATTCAATCCCATGGCAACCTAGTGCTAGATGAAGCAACCCCACTCTCACTGCTCCTTCCCTTCTCTAAACAGCTTTGACATTTGCATGACTCTTTGGGAGAAAAATAGTTCAGCACACTAACCAAGTGATTTTTTTTTTTTCTTGACCTGGGCAAGTTTTCTTCTGGTTCAGCAAGCTGAATGAAGTAGTTGATGGGGATCAGACGAGTATTAGAGCTGGCATGAGGAGACAGTTGTCATCCATTTTGACAGCCACTAGACTGCCTACATTACAGGAAACAAGCAAATTGGATTCAACAGGTTCTTGACTGTTGCTCAAAACCAGACACCAGCTTCTCTATTGCCAGCTGTTGCCGAACTGTGTTACACTAGTGACAATTAACCCAAAAGTTCCAGAAACAAAACTTCTTGCTGTCTAGTCAAGAAACTAATTGAATGCACCAAAAGGAAACACCTAGTGGCAGAGACAGCAATAACAGGCTGAGCCGATAAAAGATTTTAATAACTGGTGATAGTTGGCAGTAAACGTATACATTCATAGCATTACTAGCATGCTACTAAAAATGCTTGCCAGAAATCAGCACCTGCTTCATCATTATGCCAGTCACTACATGCCCTAAAATCACCCAGTAATTCCATGTAGACCCTCATCCACTGAGATAATGACCAGTCAGTAGACATTTTTAACAAATCACTAGTTTTGTCACTGGAAACTCATCTTCTATTCAGTTTAGGTAACACATAGTCTTGAGAAGGCCATTTTCCAGACAATTCAGTATTAATCAAGGCAGGTTTCACTTCTCAACCTCTACATAGCGGAGCATTAACTATGCAAAGATTACCATAGGGAAAATTACAATCAACTTCCAGGAGATGAGTATGTCTTTCAAAGACCCAGGGAGCTCATAAATGTTTTTGGCATTCTCCCAGTCCTTTTTCAATGAACTACTTCAAGGTAAAAAAATGCAGGCCTACGCTGCCCATTACCTTCATAAAACGTACACCTCCTCCTCCAGAGCTTTGTCACCTGTCACAGCTCAAACTCTTTCCCCTCAAATCCCAGGACAAATTCCTCAGTACATGGTATAATCACACTTCTTCAGACGAAGATTTCATTAAATCATAGCCTTTCTGATTACACACTAAACAAATCAACTGATCTATTCAGCATATAAACCTATGGACCTGAATACCTGGGTATACATTTCTTAATTTTTTACCTATAATCTTTGAAAGTATACAAACAGACAGCTTTTTCTTGCCCTTTCAGTTACAGCTTGCTATGTTTCTTTAGTGTCAAAATAAGTCAACTCATTACGCTGATGCTGACAGAGTTCAATATTCTTTGGAAACAGTGAAGAAAGGAAAAACTTTCCCCCCACCACTTTTTTTTACAAGTAGTAAAAAACTACAAGGTGGTCCATAGGATATTGTTTAACTTGCATAAGCTAACAGAAAACGCAGACCTTGCTTACAATAACTGTAGAAATAGTGAGAAAGAGAGAAGGATAACCCCATGGCTCCTAGTAACATGCTTCTGTCACTTTCCTCTTACAGTCTCTGCCATTCATGCTGACTCCATTCCCCACACTGGTAGAAACTATTCATTTCCTAGGGTCAATTTTCCTCTTATTTTGCCTCAGAGAAACAGGAAAGCATAAGCAGCAAGAAGAATAACACGTACATCTTCCTGGGGACTCACAGAACATACAGTAGAAAGAGAGGTTCAAATAACTTTTTTTTTTTTAAGAAGTAGTGTACTTTTCCATGCCCATTATCCACCTCAAATAGTCATTTGGTTTCTAAGGTCTAGGAGATCATCGACACAGCACTACGTTAGACAGCAAGAGTAACTAAAAATGATCTACAGTAACTTGGGGGGGGGCATGTCTTTTTTTCAAAAAAAAAAAGTTTTCACAGACCTCATATCACTTCTTAAAAACTTTACATGGCAAATTGACAATATAGGCATTTAACTTTAGTGGAAAGATGGCAAAAGGTTGTGGGTCACTGAAAAAAATGAGAGGCCAAAGCTTTTATTTGTATTGTCAGCACTTTCTTCCATTTTATGTCCTCTTCCAAAAAGGAAGACCTACTAGCCATTGACCATGAAGACAGCAAGGCAGACAGGTTTGCCTGCTCAGAAATACAAAGCTTAAGTGAGGAACTAAAAGTCTTACTTGAGATTGATCCCAGGCACTAATATCCTGATTAAAGATGATGAAACAATCAATGAACATTATGAATTCATAAAGGCACAATTAATGTCACCTTAAATATATCTAAATGTCTGAATGTGCACAGGCAGAACATTTAAAAACTCTCTTTGATTTAAGCACTTGAAAGTTAAACTCAAAGGAGGGGGTGAAAAGAGAGATACCTGAATTAACTTGCCAAAACTCAGAGTCAGTGAGAGAAGTTCAGTCTTCAGAATCCCAGACAATGTCCTAGCCACTAGATCCCCTCTAGGAGTTTTTACTATCAACTACGAAGCAACTTCACCTTTAGGTAGGTAAGCCTTGTTCATTTCTTCTTGAACAAGAAAATATACAGCCAAGGTCATCATAAAGAGCCAGTAACAATTGCAAGAAAGCTGTAAGAAACGTGATCTGGATCAGAAACAAAGCAGACTTTGCAAATGAAAGAGAAACATGAATTGCAAAGTTAGCCAGCCCAGACATGCTTGCATAGCCAAATCATCTCAATGGAGTCAAACAAATTAACTTTAAAAAGCAAGCTGTATTTGCCTCACTTCCTAAGGAAAGGAAATTTATGCTATCAGTAAGTGGGCAGGTCTAAAACTCCAAATCAGTTTTCAAAAATAAAAGATTTTTTTAAAAAATCCTAAATTCTTAAGTTTTCAAGGAGACCAATTTTTTTACCACTACCCAGCTACTTATTAACATCTCTGCTGAGGAAAAGGCTGCTACATGGCCTGACAATTTATCAGGAATCAGATTCCAAAAGAGGAGACAGGCACTGGAAACCAGAGTTTAATAATTAACAGTAAGGGGGTTGGGTTTTTTTTGTGTACAAATGAAAAAACACAAGGATATTGATGAGCAATTTAAAACAAAAAAAATGCCAATGCCAGCTAAAATAATCCCAACCTGACCACCTCTGTTTCCACCAACCAATCCCTCAAGTGAGCAGCCCCTCTGCTGCATCTCAGATATAAATTCACACTTATTTGATGAACCCAAAGGAACTGATCCTTTATGAAGGGTAACAGAAGATGCAAAACATGGGCAGAAACTGATAATGCCAGCTTACATAGCATAAATACCGAGCCAGGGACATAAAGAGAGAAAAAAGCACAGCAAACCAAGTTTTTCTACAATACTATCATGTATGAGCAAGGATAAAAGGGAACACTTTTGGTTCTTTTTCCTTGATAAGAAGGGACACAAAGGTAACACCTGTGTCAACCAAAACAAGGATCACAGATTCATGAGCATGCTGCACTTAAGTAAAAGCCACAACAAAAGGTACTAAAGTCTCTTGGATTCAGGAGTATTTATGCAAGGAGAAGTTGGAGAATATTGCTCTTCCTTCTTTTCCCACCAGTGAAGGGCATTTCAACACCTCCAGCTGTGCAACAATGCAAGTAAATTCCTTGATACTAATTTCAGTTCTCTGCTTCACGACTCCAAAAGCTGCAGGAATTTGAAGGTGACAAACATCATGGAAAATTTACTTAACTAATGCAGTCTGCAATATAGAGCAGAAATAACAAGGCCATTTGAGATACACTGCTCAACATTCAAACTTGAAAAATTACTACATTACTTGGTAAGGCTTGCAAGAACTACCAAAACCAAGAGTTCACCTAATATAATATCATAGCGTACATTAAAGTGGGCACTGCTTTATCCTGTAGATTAAGTCTTTTAGAATAGCTATTTTAATTACGTTCCTACATCCATCCATCCCCCTCAAACAACCAACCCAGTCTGAACACCGAACCTTCAAATCCCAACCAAAAACTGCAGTAACTTCAGTTAAAAATGAACTTTATTCTTTATATATATCAGATTTCTTCTCTTCTGGTTTATCATGATACATATGGAAATCATGAAAGGCTAAAGGATGAAGAAAGATGTCTGGATGGTGTAAAGAAAAATCATGCTTTCTCCTCTACTCCAATCATTCTTAGCCTTCAGGGTAGTGTGTTCTAAAAGCACATTGCACACAATTATATAGAGGCTTCTGTTCCATTCAATACTATAATTATACTTTTACTTTCTTTAAAGGGAGCCACTTCCTGGGAAAAAAATAAAATAAAATAAAAAAAAAAAATCAAACTTCTGTGCTATCAGCCTGAAGAAATTACTGTTGAACATATGAAGGTGATGGGATACAGATGGTCAGTGGTTACACAGCTAGGCATTAGGACAGGAGGGAAGCAGAGCATAGCAACCATCTCACTGTTCTGCCAACAAACTATCAAGCTCAGTATACTCCCTAGTTTGCACCACCTACATGAGAGAAAAAAATAACTGGATTTCCTCACAGAGAATTAGGGAATAATGGAACAACCCATCTCAAAGAATGTTTTGATGTTCTACCTGCTGCCTGATAGAGTAGATTATGACCTGAAATAAAACTCCTGTCTGTAGTCTTAGAACTTGCTATAATGCTCGTCATCCCTAAAGCGTACAATCCTTCTCAAAATCTTCCCGAACTCTTGCTCTCACTTACATTCTACAGCTTATCCAAAGAGAAATCAGAGTATTTCAACTCCAGGTTTACCGTATTCATTTTATTAAATGGCTCCTTGCTCTTCTAAGAAGGATACACATTTTCATACTTGTTTTTGCCAGTAATTTGCATTCAGTTACAGATCAATGCACATTTAGTCAGTTCATACTGAAAGTGAACATGGGTGAAGTAGCGACACTCAGACTCTGATCAGCTGTGCTTAAGCAACTTTGTGCAATCCATTAACTTTTCTGAAAAATGGGAAAAGTACTTTAGAAATTTTTTAAATAGGAAATGAGAAACATCTATGGAGTACACAAAAACCATGACAACAGGTTTTTTTTAACTGCAGGTTCTGCTTTTTTTCTTCTCATAGGCTACAGAAGATCAAGGTATTTCTCAAAAAAAAGTGCAACTTCTACAAAAACATTAGTATAATATTATGTCAGACAAAATAGCTTTCTAGCTTATGGGCTTCCCTCTACCAGTAACCAATGGAGGACATGTACGAAGAAGTATAATAGCAGGGCAAGTAGGGATACCTTCCACTGACCAGTCACCTTGATGTTTGCTGAGCATGAGAAGATACTGCTATGTTTGATAGTCTCTGATGATTTTCCCTACTAATTAATTGTTTCAACTTCCTTGTAAACTTTTGGCATACCCAATATGCTGCTGCACCAGGTATTTTAGTTACACATGGTGTAAGAGAGTATCTCATTTGTTATGAATCTGTGGAATACAGACATCTTTCAAAAACAGGGAGGGGGAGGGTAAGCAAGCAGTTGTGTGGTACTTAGTTGCTGGCTGGGGTTAAACCAAGACACAGGGGAAACAACAACAAAAAAACCCAGCTCCCTATCTACTTTCTTCATGGCTCTAAGTTTCATAATGTCTCTTATCCCTCCACTGGTATCTTTTTCCCTGGGTGAAAAGCCCTAGTCAATTTTCAATCTACCTTTCTCTTAGCCTAATACAACCTTTTTGAGGTAGAAGAGAGACAAAGGGAAAATACCCAAACTGCATTTAGTATTAAAGATATGGCCCCAGAAAGGATTTATACAATGGCATATTGATGCCATTTTCTTCTCAATTAATTGTAAATTCTAGCATTATTCACCTTTTCACTGCTGAGTACTGAGCTGCCACTTTCACAGAACTATACACCAAGATGCTTTCATGAACAGCATAGCTAATTCAGAGTTCATCACTTCTGAATAAATACATATATGTATTTTAATCCTATGGATTAATATAGAAGGAGATAACAATCCAACGATTATACATGTAACAGCACCTTCCAGCTGAAAACTTCTAGTAGCATCTCCAAAGATTTTACATAGACTACAATGTACCTTGTAGACACTGACAATGGGAAAGACTCTCTCAAGAGAAAGACTTAGGAGAATAATTATGGCATAATACAAATCAATTTCAGTTTATGTCTGTATCAGCTTGCTAAAACAAACACCACCACACAACTTACTAAACATACACATGCAGTTTGCCCTTCAACAGAGCATCCAAAATAGCTTATAAAAAGTAAAAGCATAAAGCAATACAACATATTGCAAACTGAGTGTCTGAAAAATTAGTTGTTTTGGTTTTCCATTTTGTCTTGTTTCTCTAAACGTGGTAATCACCTCCCAGCCTACACACTTCCACCACTTGAGCCCACCACGTAACTTGAAGTTCAAAATCTTAACATCAAAAATACTCATAACTGATCATCTGAAGTACCAAACATCCTCCAGACTTTTAGGAGCTGAAGTGAACTGAACCACTAAGAGATTCACTTTTTGGAAACAATAATTTCTGGTTAATGACAATACGCAAAAAATAGCTTTTTTTTTTTCTCAGATGTCAGTATCACAATCCATTTTCTACTCATTCGGGGTTTTTTTAAGACTACCTAACACAGCAACAAACTCCGGTGTAAAAAAAGTTGTCTTTTCAACCTTTTGTTTTTCAACTGAAGACCACACAGCACAAGGTCTGCCTTAATCACGCCGCCACTATGTTTTTTCACTCCATGTGCTGCCTTCATTTAAACTGGAAAAGGACGGAAAGGAAGCAAAGCGAAGAGCTACGAGTTTCTTACACCTCCTTTAACACCAGCGCTTCAGAGCGGGAACTCTTTTCCCCCCCTACACCGCCTTCCCCCAGCCCACCCCAACACGGCAGCAGGGCTCCCGAGGCCCCAGCCCCGGGCGGCAGAGCGCAGGCCCTCCCAGCGCCCACCCCGGCGGGCCTCCAGCGCGGCCGCCCCGGGGGCGCGGAGCCAGAGGAGACAAAGCCGAGCGGGGCCGGAGCGCGGCCCCCGCCGCCGCCCCACGCGCGGGGCCCGGGCCCTGCCGGCGTCGGGGCCCGCGGCAAGCTGCCGAGGCCGATCCCGGGGCCCGGAGGCCGGTGCCGGCGGCCCCGGGACCGGCGGGGCCCCGCGGGGCCAGGGACGGCCGCTGGGCCGGAGGCGCGGCGGACCTCACCGGGCCCCAGCGGCGGGAGGGCGGGGAGGGAGCTATCGCCGCCATCCCGCCCCGCTCGGCGGCGGCGCCGGGGCCGCGGGAGCTCAGGCCGGCGCAGGCGGCGGGCTCCGACACCCGTGCTCGGCCTCCATGCAGCGCCCGGGGCGAGGGGCAGGCGCGCCCGGGCCGCCATCTCCTACCTGCTCGGACGGGACCCAGCCTGGCGCTGCCCCCCACTACAGGCCGAGTCTCATTGTGCTGCCGCCGCCGCCATTTCCCCGCCGCCGCCGCCTCGCTCCCCCCAACTGTCAGGTTCCTCCATTCACCTGGGCCCGGGACAGCCTCCGCCTCCTCCCCCTCCCTTCCCCCTGCGCTGTCGGCCCTACGCAAACGGAGTACCTCCCCCACCCCTCCCACCCGTACCAACGGGGGCCGCCCAACGCCCGCAACGCAAGCCCGCTCCAAGAATTCCACCCTGCGCAGCTCACACGCTCCACATCCCCACGCTATGAAAGGAGCCGGGCGATTGGCGGTGGAAGCCGGGTAAAAGGTGAAAGGTTCACAAGGCAGCCAATGCGATAGCGTGACACAGCAACGGCCGGGGAGCGCCGGGTGGTCCGGGGCTCACGTGTGCGCGCTCCCCTCCCCCGCCGGAGGAGCGCGAGGCTCTCGGCCCCCGGCGCTCCCCCTGCCGCGCACGCGCTTGGGCGGGACGCGCGCGCGGGAGGCGGCGGGCGGAGGCGCTGAGGCGAGGGCGGCACAGCCGCCATCTTGGGGGGAAGGCCCGGGAGGGCGGCGGGGGTGCGGAGCTGCCCGGGCCGGCCCCCGGGCACCGCTCTTCCCTCTCAGGCAGCACCCGTGGCGGAGAGACGGATTTGAAGGAATGGGGCTGTCCTATGGTACGGCTCCAGGCAAGCCCTGGGAGAAAAGCCATCCCTTTGGCAGCAATAGGGAGTGCTGGGTGACTGTGGCCAGTTCTTGGCAGAGCGGCACTGAGCTCTCTTATGACTGTGTAGCAAAATCCCGCATTTCCATATGCTCAGACCATCATTTCCACAAAGGAGTGGCCTTCCTGCCAAAGGCAAAGTGTTGCTTTTCCACCAGGGAGCTGGTGCCCTAAGCCCTTGCTGGTGCTAGGCCCAGAAGGTGGAAGACAGGACCACTGGAGATGGTTGGGTTTATGTGTGCTACCTAAGCAGCAGCATCTTTTGCCATCGCTTGAGGCAGATTGTTGAATAGCTGGGCCACTGTTCTTGCTCCAGTTTCTTGTCATCACCCAGTTGCTTGAGTGACGTTACTAGCTACTACTAAATTTTTTTAGGAGTGCTCTTGAAATTTCTTGGATTAAACAGCTGATGTAGGGTAACTCTTTTCCACCATCAAAACCCTTCAGCCACAGATGAAGAACTGAAGGGAAATGTGTGGTGCTGAAACACAGGAACACAATTTCTCTTGTGCCTCACGTGCTGCCGTGTTCCAGCTTTTATTTTCATTACAATTGACATAAAAATTTGGAAGCTCTGTCCTTGGAAAACTGGGGGGGGAAACATAAGACAATGAAAAAGCTCTGAAAAAATTATCTACCTAACCTGGGCTGTAGCACAACAAGACTGCTGTACAATGCCTGATGTAGGAGAAGGTTCAGTTGTAAATGTGAATAACTGGTCACTAAGGTAGGGCACAGGACCGGAGCGAATTAGTTTACGAGAACTAGCACGTTCGGAGCTACCTTACAGTTTATTTTAATTCCAATCTCAGTTAATTTTAATTCCCTCGTTCCCACCTCCTGTGCCATCACCTGCCAACACCGTTCTCTTTGTGACTGGTAAGAAGACTGAACTCTCCTCACAGAGATGTAGCTAATAACCAAACTTCCAGGCTTGATTACCACATGACTTAGATCCATAGCCACGGCCTGGACCAGGTAGTTGCTTAGGGCAAGTAATGAAACGGATAACTCTTGTCAAGTCAGATTTGGAGTTTGAAAGTCCCTTGGCCTTGTGTAAGTCCTGACAGATCGTCAGAGACCTAAAATGCAGTGATCACATCACGCTCGCGTCTGGTCACATCCCCAAATAAACGGTAGTTTTATGCAGCCAGAGAGGAATTGTCCTGCTGAATATCTAGTCATCAATTACAGTAGTGGTGGAGCACAAAATTGCTGCTTCACTCCTGAAGAGCTGTGTCTGGAAATGACCATGAAAAAGCCGCATCTGGCTCAAATCGCCCTACCTGTTCTTCAGCTCATTGTGCTCATCTTCTGCAATGTTGGTGAATGTTTGTCAGTGTCAATGTTCAGCTGTAAGATTATCCTGTTACTCTCCACGGAGTTAATAGCTCATCCTTTTTACCTTGATGCCCTTCTTCTCAGGGTTTCTTTTACATTACAGAGAAATGAAATTGCTGACCAACAAGAAAGGGTTTGGTTGTAGATTGGTTTTGTTGTGTGGTTTTTTTTTTCCTGAGCATGGAAAAAAAGAACTGTGCCAAAAGAGGGACATGAATGGTGAAAATCTTTACTGTTGGAGACCACAGTTTGCTTTGGTGTCATTTTCACTGGTAAATGCACAATTCAGTTTTCAAGCTGAACTCTTCCTTCCTGTCCTTCACTCACACACGTGTCCTAAAGCTCTATTACTTTTCAGTAGTTTTCTTCTTTTTGTGCAAGAAAAAAAAATACTATATTTTACCATAATTTACCAACTTGATGGGATACGCACACTTAAAGCTCAGAAGAACAGGCCTACCTATAGTGCTAATGAGTGGTCAGATCTACGGACTGACTGCTTATGCAAATCACCACACCAAAAATGTAAAGATACAGCCACATGTGAGCAATGTGGTCACTCCCATGGCAGGAAATCTTTAAATAATGTAAATATACATTGCTGGCCCCATTCTGCCTCCTGGCACCACCTTTCCATGGTGGATGGCTTTGGTTGTGTGCTGTGTTTCGCTGATCCTGTTTGCCCTGTTGTGAAACCCTGCAAGATGCGTCAGGTGTGCAGGTACAGCACCAGTTACACTTGCATTAGGCCAGGTGACCAAGTTAGGAGTCTCCTAAGACCGCATATACTTACACAGAGACTGGAGGTCGTCCTTGTTGCCTAATAAAGAAGAAGCAGATGACCATAAATGCAATGCAAAGCCACTTCTGGCCAGCCACTCCCCTTTTAAGTTGTGCTGAAGGCAATGCGTATGCAACGGAAGATCTGTCACTGGAGGTCCAGCCTCCCTCATTCCATCTGCACTCTATCAGGGGCTTACCATCTTCCGTAATGTAACTGTGCCTACAAAATCAGTATGAGAAGATAAAGCTAACTGGAGCACTCTAAGGTTCATTTAAACCAACCTTAGTAGAATTATTTCAGATTAAAAGTGATGTAGAGGCCTAGGGTATTATCAAATGAAGTGTTTTCTTGGCTCAAACCTCAGTTGCTACTTAGAGCACATCTTCTGTAATGCCCATGTTGTTAAATATTACATTATTAGGTATTTTTATAGCATTGAAGGGGCATCCTTCTGTTTTTTTATGGATGGAAGAATAATTATATCCCGTGACAAAAGCTTAGGAAGAGCAGCTGTTCGGTCTTATCCAGTGGGAGCTGTCAGAACATATGGGTCTATTTTTCCAATTTTAGCTGAAGTACCAAAGGAAATTGGCATTCTTGATTCTTTCTAACGTAAAATAGAGCAGAAAGAAACCCTCCTTAATCCTCTGCAGGCCATGATTAAATAATGAATTTTATCCAATTCAAGTAGGTTCAAAGAGAAGGCAAGCAGAATACTTAAAACACGGAAAACAAAACACATGAATGCCAGGAGAATTCTGGAAGTTATTTTCTTATAAAGAAAAGGGTGTCTTTCTTCACAGCTCCTTCCTCCTTGAGCCTGCCTGCTCACAGGCGTTTTTCATTTAAAAGCACAGTTAGGATAAAATTTGTGCTATTCCTCATTATTCTATCACCACTATCCTCTCTCCTTTGTAAGAAATGGATGTTTTATGTCATATGCTTGTATAATGACAGGCAACCTTCAGAGTTTAAGCCCAAATAAAAAATTGATTTTTACGTTGATTTCACAAATCATTATCTTACATTATCTAAAAACCTTACAAAGATTTTTAAAGAAAAGTAAGATGAAGTAAGTGATACACAACTCTCAAAAATTCCACATATTTCACACTGCTTGGCATTCAGTGTTTGGTGAAAACCACGCAACCAACCATAAAGCCAAAGCAAACAGGCCGTTGGACGAAAAGAATAGAATAGCCCCACTAATTAAAATCCAGAACAGAATAAGTAATAATGTGCTGAATTACAGCTTTCCCCGTACCTTTAGTCCTGGAAATACGGATGTGTCACTCCATGGGATAACTGTTGTAAGACGACAAGAAAACAGAGCCATTTATCTCCCTTCCCCTTTTTAAAAAATCATATCAGTAAGGGATGGGGGAGGTTGATTCTGTTTTTTTCCTGTCGGGTAAGAGTAAGAGAAAATTGTGTTTGGGTTAGAAAAGAGGAAAATTGCAATTTAAAAAAAAATCACTGTGTCACAAGTAATTGTCTTTGTTCACGCTCTAGAACTGTGTAATCACGCCAGTGGAAACCAGGCTCTGTGCTTTTTGACTCTATGCGTCTCATCGGGATCTAAAATGGACTCTGAGGAGATTCCTTCCCGCGAGACAATGGTGACCTCTGTTGTTCCCTCCTGTTGATACCAGCCATGGTGCTATTTTGTCATTGCATCACACTCTATTTCAATAATGCACTTTGAAACAAGCTGGCAGTGATCGAGAAAATATGGGCTGAAGTGCTGCATTCAAGTTTCTGCCCAAGAAAGGAGGCGTCTATTCTGCACCCCACTTGAGAAAATTTAGCTTGAGACTTTCCTCTTAAACAGCCCCTAGTCTGGCTACCAGATTTTTCACTTCATAGCTGCAGAAAAGAGCAGTTGCAAACATTTTAAACCACAGTGCTAATAATAACATCTGCAATGTATTATGAGAAAAAGCTGCAGGTATGATTATGGAGCAGGAAGTTGGAAGAAAGAAGGAATGAGCTGATTTTGCACAGAGTCCGTTGCTAACACTGGAGCTGAGATTTTAAAAAGGTGTTAGGTTGCACAAACTTTTTGTTCACCCGTAAGATGCTATTTAAAAAAATTTTTTGGTGTGCCTTTGCACTTCAGTGACCCAGACTTCGTAACTCTAAATAAGGATTTTTTCCCTAGCGCAAGAGAAACTTCGATATTTTTAACTGCTTTAGTGTCTTTTTTGACCTCTTTCAACTGCTGGCCTACCTTTTAAAATCAATATAAAAAATGGGATACCAACCCATTCACTCTTCCTATGCAGGGACTCAGCATTGATGACTGCTGCCTGAAAAAAATGTCGCTGTTCCTGATGGTGGAAAGCCATCACTTAGCAGAAGCGTAACTGGGAATCTCTTCTCATCCATCCATGACTTAAGCAAGTCATGTAATTTCTGCATTTCACAAGCAGCTGCAATGACACAGTACAAAAGATCTGTCATACAATAATTAACAAGAGTTCCTAATGGCCTTGAAATACACACTTTTTTGTGCTCCTTTTTGCCTGAGAACTGGGAAATATCACTTCACAATGTATAAATGTACTTCGCTGCTGTATTTATGCTGATCCTTGCTAACATGCAGAAAATACGTCTCAGCAAAGTGATAAATCAGTTCCCCAGGGTACAGATCAGCCATAAAAAAGTAATGCAAAAATAATCAATTCAAAGTATTTACAGCAGATGGAGCCATACATTTTGCTTTGATCATATGTTACATGATATTCCAAGGTAAAGGGTACAGTTTGGCAAGGATGGAGAACTGCCAGTGGTACCGTCTCACCAAGGAATGGAGTTAGTCACTAGAAGGCATTTCATAAATTATTGCAATTAACTCTCCTGGAAATAAGCCTTGTAACATCAATAGAAATAGCAACTCAAGAAAAGGTTATTGCTCTATATTAGTGTCTTAATAGAAATCACAGCTCATGTCTCAGGTTTTGTTATATCTGCCCAGCAATTTGAAGGTACTCCTGCCCCTGCTGGCTTCTGTTTACCAATCGGGTAAATTAAGCACTGGAGAGAGAGCAAAGGTTTCCGTATACACCAGCACCTGGCATATGCCTGACGTCCACAGGTTATCCTTGGGAGGTCTGGGCCCCTACACAACCAAAGTGCGCATACTCAGGGAGCATAATTGCATATGGGTCCTTCTCTGAAATTAACCCTGTGCTCGTCTTTATTGCTGCCACAATCCAGATGGGTATGTTTCCTATGCTGCACTTGCATCTTCTTTAAGCTACAAAAATTGTGTTTACATAGCAGTCATAAGGGAGATTATTTTTGCAGTTTCGATCAGAATTACTTTTATCCCAGAGCAGTGAAAAGAAATCAAGTCCAACAATTCCTACTCCTACTGTGCTTGAGTTTGAACTAAAGTTTGGATCCCATACTCTTGTAAAAACTTTACTCCCACGTTCTGAGCCGACCCATCTTGCGTATTTGAATTTCACCACCCCCCTGCCCCAGTCCACTTGCAAATTCCTAATCACAGTGTCAGTTGCAAAAAAATAACCCAATTAAAAAAAAAAAAAAATCACAAACTTTTTATTTTCCACTTAAGCATCATGCGTCACACCAATAAAAGTTGTTGGTCTCAGATTTTATCTGGAGATCTTAAAGTTATGGTAATGAAGTCAGCACTGCTAACATGACTGACTTATTAAATACCCCAAATTCTCAACAGCATTATGAATATTCTGTTACTACCTGCAAGCATTAGGTGTGGGGGAGGATGGTCTGATAGACAGGTACCAGCTACTGCAGGGGTGGTGAGAAGCACACTTGATTTTGTAGAAGGAACAGAGGAACATTTACAATTCCTAAAGCGTGATACCTACCAAACTTTAATTAGAGAAGAAGCACTCCTACTCCATTCCCCATATACTATTTTCTTTCTCTGTGTTTATCCAGTTTAGATATCTTTTTCAGGAGACAGATCATGGGGCTTATACTGAACTGTATTGCATCTCTGTCATACTTTATTTTCCTTTTCTCATATACTGCCAAGGGAATTAAGGTGTAGGGGGAGGAGCATAGTAAATATGAATCAGTACCACACCTAGTAAGTTACTAATCCACAAGTCTAAACATTTACATAGAAACAGGCCAGATAAACTGAACTGTAAGAACAGTATATAATTCAACACAACTGTTTTTGTAAGCTTTCCCATGGCTTGCCTTTATAATGCCAATTTCTATGCATTAATAAATTACTAACTCTTCACTTTTATAAAAAATTCAAACTCATTCTGTTTGGTGACTAGAATAAAAGTTTAGATTCTGCCTCTAAAATTAAAATTAACTTCTTGGGTAGGTGGGGAAACAATGCACTTCATGAATTTGCTCTGTTTACTGAGGTCTTCCCTGCTAAAAAGTGAATATCATTTCTGGACATGAAAATGAATGAATAAATAAAAATAATATAAAATAATTTATACATTATATATTATATAATTACATACTATATAAATTATATATTATAATGATAATAATGAATAAATAAATAAAATAAGAACAAAATGGTGATCTCTCCTGAACTGAGATGTTTGAAGATATTTTCTCGGGAGGAAAAGGACAAACCCACAGATTAACAGATTATATACAGGAAGCCTGTCCATTTATTTCAAAATTGGAGATTTTATAAAATAAAGTGGAACTATTCGCTAGTAAATACTATTCTTATTACAGCGTAACAGTTTCTAAAAACATTTTCTTTTCTATTGTACCAGCTATACACAAGAATATATTTCTTTCTCACAAAAATTAGCTTTGAGCAACAAGTGCAAACATTCAATACAAACCACTGATTGAAAGCATTCAGAAGAAATGTATTTGAAAGTACACAAAAATGCATCTCCTTCAGTATATCTTTTGGTACCACTCAAATCCTCCCAGCATTTGTTTGTGTGTAAATAAGCATCATTCCTCACCACTTGCCAAAGAGAAACATGGATGTTAAATATTACATTCCTTGCTTACAAATTATTTCTTCAGCTTAAAAGTCCTTCATTAACTCTTTAGCAAACTAGCACTTTGCAGATTACATTTTAAACTGGAGAACTTTAACAAGAAGGGTAAAACAGTTTCTTCAGCTTTTACACAGAAGAATACAACAGCACAAAATGGTATGCCTACTAAAATATGTTTTGTTTTGTTTTGTTCCAGACAAAAGCAGAATTTGATTTTTTTTTCTTACAATAAAAATAGACTTATTTGACTTGTGTAAGTTATTTGGCATTAAAAAATGTCTGCATTAGTTCTCTCAAAAAATAAGCAGCATATAATTTGAAAGTTATGTGATTTAAATCAGACCAGTTATTTCTAACTAAACACTGGTGATTTTCTGTTACAGCCTAATAATGGCCGTGGATCAGGACCCCCCTGTACGAATTGGTCCTTGGACACAGAGCAAATCTGTCCTGGGAATCAAAGAGATTCCAGGAAGGCCCAGTGAAAGTAATGAAACTTCTTTTGGAATGAAATATTACCTGACCTGAACACAGCAGTGAAGGCCAGGATCTAGCCTTTCTTGGAATGGTAGGTTTTAGTATTTCTCACCAAGGTAAAATTAATTATTCCTATTGCCCCTTCTAACCATTTCATGAAGAAGGAAGTATATTAATCACCCAGGGGCCAATTTTATGTTCCAGAGACATAAACATAGACATTCCCCTCATGGTAAAAAAATAACACAGGTCTTGTTTTCCAGTATCAGCAGTAGCAGCTGCCTGGAAAGGAGTCATCAAAAGTGCCACTGAGGTGGAAGGAAGTTTTCCATGTCTCACATTTAGAGGAGGAAAGAAATACTTTGATGTTCCATGATTTCAGTTAATGTAACCCTGAAGTGGACATGGCACTTGAAAATAAAGGGGTTAATTTTTCACCCTTTGTGAGCTCTAGAGTTGTGTCAAGCGATGGACAGAGTAAGTAAGCTATCCCATTCAGAATATGACTTTTCCATATCATTTAATGTCCATATACCTCCCATCCTTCTGCATGAATAGCTTCACGATCTTGGGGCGGTGTGGGTGGAAACAAGCCATACTGCAAGTCCTGTTTAGATAGAAACCTGGAACGTGAACAATCATAAGTTGGGCAGCTGTAAATTAGTGTTATCAGTGGTATGCCAAGGGGAAGAATTAGATGTTATTTACCTGGCAAAAAAATGCACAATGTGGAAATACAAAAGCTTATGGGTGTTTTACCTCCATTCAGATCCACTACCTATTAGCTCAATGGAAAACAGTGGGCAACCTATTGTCAGGGTAAGAGCTTTCAGCTGTAGCGGTTTGGCAACTTTCAAGGCCACATTCCAGCCTGTAACCTCACCCTCATCTTGCAGCCATTTGTTCCCCCGCTGCTGTTCTCGTAATCAGAAATGGAAGTAGATGTTAACTTCCTAAAAGAAAGAGAGGATTGATCCTGCAGAATTTAGGCAAACAAATGCTATGCGTACAGTGGGGTTAACTGAAGTCAGTGGCATTGTCTGTGTACATTGGATCTGAGGGGATCCAGTGCTAAGGCCAATGCATAGGCTTCGGCTGCTTCCTGGCTTATGTGATTAACTTCAATTTAAGTCCCCTCAGGGCCAGATCCTGTTGTGTGTGCTTAGCACACAGATGTGTTGCATTGACTTCCACAGAAGTAGAGGAACTGAACACATCACTGGATGCATTCAAGTTTGCGCTTGGCAAGAAGGGACTCCAAGTACTTAAAGCTAGCACAAGTGATAATGCACTATTATAACTATTATCTTGTTAGATGTCTCAATACACATACACTGGCCAAATTAATCTTCTAAAGCTCTGGTTCTGTGGGGATTGGTGCAGAAGACCCTAAAAAAACCCACTGGGTATTGCATGGTACCCCCGTAAACCCAGTGGAGCACTACTTGGATAAAGAAGTTACAGTCATACTGAGCTGGAGTAAACTGAGAGTCTCCAGAAGATGTAGAGGATTTAAGTGTGTTTAGACACCAAATATCAACATGTAGAAATTTCAGCCTCAGGAAGTTTTAATGGCAGAAAGTAGCTTAATCACTCAGTATATTTTGCAACTTCAGCTGAAAGTTTAACATCACAAAATGACATATTGCTATGCAGCTTTAAGAATCACACAATTGTATTCAGTCATTTCCCATGTTTTTCAAGTCTACTGTTCATTAAAAACTCTTCTCCTGTTTGCAGTTTCCAGTTTCCACAACCAATGACACAACCAATGCATAGCTTAATGTTCATTCTCATGAGTCATAATTAATAAATAATATCACAGACATAGAATTTTACAGGTACTCTTAAAATGGTTTTACAGTTCTATTAAATATATAGATAAAATAATCACTGCTATATAAAAAATCATTTTAAAACAGCTGAACTCTCAAGCTTTGCATAAAATTCTGTAGACACATTCATTACAATCTAGAAACTCAATAAAAATACATTTTAGAGCTCAATCCATCAAAAATATTCATGGCATTGAAAAGTGATTGTCATTTTTTTAGTGTAATCTGTGCTTGTCCTATCTTTGCACTGATGATTTCCTACAATTTGGCAAAGGCTATATTCAATTCAGTTTGTAGATTATGTGACTGTTTAACTCATTTCTTCAACTCTAAGACCTCTGGTCCATAAATGTATAGTAAGGTTCTGTCTTTAATAGCATATCTTTCCTTGCACTTTCTATAAAATCACAATGAAACACACTGCAGTTAAGTTACATGACTACAATAACATTGAACCATCCCATTATAGTTGTCTCTCAGTCTTTAACGGTCCTTCTGTGAACACCAAACATCCTTTATCCAGTGATCCTCAAGCACTTCCTGACACACTTCACAATACTCTGCTACCCACACATTTGCTCAACAACAACAGGTTTTAGAAACGGTCTTAACAGATTGGTACCCTTGTGTATCTGAATTCTGCTGCTAAATCAAAATACCAAGTGCAGTCAGTTCAAGCTTAGCATTTTTCAAAAACCCAGGCAAAAATTCAGGAAAAACTTCCTTATTCAGACAGTGCACATATCTGTTGAAAAATGGAGAGATGAGAGATTGCCCACCAGCCTTTAAAACCTCCACTACCTCAAGCCAGTCCTCTAGCCAGCAAGTTAAAGCAGGGTTTGCCATAGTGAATGCTTCACAATCAGGCTTTTAGACTGTAAGCTCAGAATAGGACACAAAGTCTAACAACAAGCAATGTTTAGAGAATAGGGCACTTGCATTGAGGGACTGGGTCTTGCGCTGTGGAAGAAGAGATGCAGGCTTGCAAGTCAACTTAAGTGGCGGAAGCTGCTGCTTATGCAGATGTCATTTTTTGCAGTTCCAAGTAATGGCAAAACTCCTGAAGAGTTCATTCTCTTTTGATGCACAGTTGACAATACCAGTATAATCACTCTTAACTCTTTACCCTGGATCTTCTTACCCATGGCATGGCTGAGTAAGGTACACTGCTTCTGTTATAGCAAAACCACAACCAAACAAACCCAAACATGGAAAGCAACTTAATACAAAGTATCATGGACTAATTTAGTATTTTTTTCCATCTATTTTGCATGGAAGAAACAATCTCTTGTCTCTTAATGGGATAGGCTGGAAAGCGTACATCAGGTTAAACATTGGGTGAGATGGTCAAGACAATTGCTGGATGCTGTTTGACATTTAAACTGCTGATTTCACTGTTTCAGTCACTGTTCATCAGTGGGAGGTAAGAAAGAAAACCCTGGGTTTTCTCCCTCTTAGAAGAAAATACTGTGTAATGAAATTGCCAGCATCAGTGCATTCCCATTCCCTTTTCCATTCTTTATGGATGTCAGTTGTTCAGATGAGACACCCAAAGACCTCCTCATTCTGATTAATTTTCTTAGGAGGAAGGCGAGAAGACAGAGGGACCTTATTTTACTTGACTGAACTTTGAAAGCTGTAAAGTTCTATGAAGAGACTGTAATCCAACTACAGATAATCTCTGCTGAAGACTAAGAAACATGGAAGAAACAGAAAAATACAAAGGCTCAGAAAAAGTTGTCATAAACCAAAGGAGCCTATGAAGAGTGGCACATAATGAAAAGCTGTCAACACTTTTGCTCCAAACTAATTTACGTTGCTACCTGCTGCTGTTAAATAGCTGCCATGCCCCAGCCTGGTATTCACTGGTTTTCAGGATGAGGATATAAAGCTTCTTGTATTAAGTTTTATTCTTACAGAGAAAAAGCACTAGCCCTTCAATGTTATATTTTAGCTTACTTCAAGAAAGCATCTTCAAAAATTCTAACATAGGTTTTCTTTTGGAAGGACGTATCGCTGTCTTTCATCAACAAGCATAAACAGGTTCATGCATCACAAAATCAGATGACTCAAAATGTTGACTATTTTCATCAGCAAGATGAAAGACTATTTTTTTTTTTACTTACGTTGATTTACACTAAATTAAGTTGGGAAGTTTGGATCTGTTCCTCACCAAGCACAAAGGATCTTATTTTTAGGTTCATGGGCTGAATCCAGCTCTAGTCAATGGTGACAGGACAGAATAGGAAAGATTTCAGCTTTCTGTTGACTGAAAGAGGTTCAGAATTTTACCTTCACGGTTTAAGATCTCCTGCCATGCACTGCTGCTTTTGAATTCTAACTGCAGCTTGGAAGAAAAATCCCAGGAAAACAAAAAGCTTATAAAGAAGAAGGAAGTGTGATGGACAGTTAGGATTACCCCATCAGATAACATGACTGCAAACAGGTTTTAAATACCTGCAAATAAATTGCTATATATTCTGATGTGTCCTTATCCCAGGTACTATTAGTTCAGCTGAAAACTAAGCCAGGGCAGAGATACACCTTATGCTAAAACAAAATGTGTAAAACTTACAGCCATATGTTGTAACTTTCACTCAATGTGAAATTATGAAACCCCTCATTTCATGAAGCACATTGCAGTCAACCTTACGAATTTTCAGCAGCAACGTGACATAGTCTCATAAAGCATACCATGAAACTAAAATGTGCTGATGAAAAATGGTGACTTCACTAAAAGTCACACAAAGAAAAGTTACTGCTATTAAACTGAATTTGAAGACTTCTCTTTTGTCCTGTAATGCACGGGTATGCCTTCTCTGGCAAAAATCCTAAATCAAATATCCTAAAGTGATCACTGATGTGGGCAAAAATTACAAGATGCAGAAGTGGCTCAACTGTGTCTATGGACAAGCCACAGGAGTCTCTTCAGTTGCACTAGAAAGTCAATACTGGCTGTCAACAGTTCTCTGTATTTAGTTTTACATCTGTCATTTCTTTCTCTATTGATATGGGCACTTACAGGATATTTGTAATCCTTTTACCATGCACTTGTGCCTTAACAGTAGCCTCAGCAAATTAGGTTACCTATTGTTTTTTGTATCTTCAAAAAAGAGAAATCTTTACATGGCCTGGTAAGTAAAAGCAGCAGAGAAAAGGAAGCAGAAGCAGCCTCAGAAGCAGTGAGGTACTTTTTTAAAAAAAAAACAAAACCAGAACCATGGTATCTGTTCCTGATAAAATTATTAAGCTTCTTGAACATCTTTTCAAAGATGGCCACCATCAGTAATGTACAAAAAGTGTATTTCTTCAGGTATTCTTTACAGAAGTTTCTGGGCTAAGATTTCTCGTATGATCCCTCCTAAGAAGCAGCTAGCATGTATGTTCTTCACACTTCTCCACACCCAATTTATTCCTGCAAATTAAACATAACAAAAGGTGCAGGATAAAAATGAATTTAAATCCTAAAAAAACAAACTCCCCTACTCAAACAAACCCTCAGTCTGATTTTGTTGCTCCACTGGATTGCCATTGGAATTGTAATCAATTCCTGGGGTCAGCATGTTCCACCACCTGCAGCTCTGCTCTGCCTCCAACTCTCTCAAAGAATTTAATGGAAAATGTGAAAAAGCATTTCTAGCCTTGCCCTTGCAGGTGGGCCAGATTCATGGGCAAGTCAACACCACCCCTCTTCCATAGCTGTCAGGCCCTACATAAGTAGATGAAGCCAGAAGAATCATTTTTGAAGACTAGAGCTCTGAATTGTTCATATTTCTACTGATAATTATCTGGTTTTATTTAGCATCTTATAAAGCAAGGCACAAATGTACAAAATTGCATCTACTAAATCAGGTCATTTTTATATATATTTACAGAATTACCATAATATAAAATGTGCTTAGACACTGTCATAGCACAGCAGTAGAGGGACTGAGGACAACCTGATAATAAACACAAATACCAGGTCCTACATTTCTGGTTGTGCTTCACCTGAAGGAACATATTCATATGCAGATACACAAAGCAATCCAGCCACCGTCCTTTATTTTTCCACTCCTCACAGAGATCAAACTTTCTTGCTAAGAAGCTGCGGAAGGAGTAAAAGGCAGTAGACCAGCGCCCAGAAGAAAATGATGAAGTAGAATATCTCTGGCTGCTCAACAATCGTAATCTCATGAGTTGGTGCTGGAGTCTCACTTGCTTCCAAGTCCTTTTTCTCCCTGAAAACAGGAGAGAATTTGATAAGAGGCAGGAAAAAGAAGAAAACACCATCACTGTTAATATTTACTGTAAAGATTAGAGGGTGGACTAAAAGACAGCAGTTTAATGAACCATTTCAATCTAGTCAGTTGGAGTCCAAGCTAGACTATGAGGTGCATAATGGGCTTTGGCAGTGTGTTCCCTTAGGAACCAATGTACATAGCAATTAATCCTCTGAAAACTTTGAACAAATTCTCAGATAGTCTGAATACATGCCATTACAGTACAGTCCTTTGACATAAGTCAAAAAGTCCACCAGTCAAAAAGATGCCCTTTTATATTCAGAACAGTTAACATAGCTCTGGGCAACACATATCACACTTTCACAATTTTACTTACTGTATCTGACTTGATACACTTTCCCTGAATCATCTACTTTCATAGCTTCTCATGTCAGACACCAGAACATTAAACAGAAAAAGCCCAAGACTTCCAGAAACCAACTAGCAGTTAGGGGTTTGTAGGACAACTCCAAAATTCCAACTTTCCAAAATTCCAGCTGTGGTTCATAAGGGCAGAGCCCGATGGACTCTGCCAGCACCACTGGGCACTCACAAAGATAAGAAAAGTTCTTATTTAAAAAGGCACAAGACGGTACGCTTATTTTATAATACTGTATGAATCACCCTCTGTTAGACTTCTTTCTAATCTACCTTTGTAGAAAACTGTTTTTTGGCCTGTTTTAATGAGTCCTTTTTCTGGCTTGGAGCATCCTACTTGCTCAGGTATTACACTGGATATATACCTGAGCATTACTCAAAACTTACTCAGTATCAGCGGTCTGCAAACAGGCATAACTGTGATAGCTATTCATGTATTTTTTTAACAGAAGCATAGGTGAGACCAGGACACTGGATCCCAATAACATTTTGTGTGTTTTCTGCATTTAAATGCAACCATCATTTTAACTAGAAGTTCTGGGAGGTACTATTCAGTATCAACTGAGAGGGAAAACCTAAAGCATTCCTTGTTTCTTATAGATATGTAGACCCTAATACCAAAGGGATACAGACTCTGCATTCAGGATCCATCACCCTAAGTCTAAACTAAACACACTTACAAATAATAAAAACTCATGGGTGCTCTAACAGGGGCCAGAACTCCACTGAAGTATCATCTTTCCCTAGCACTGACCACACTAGACATTGTCTTGACAGTCTTCCAAACATGGAAAGAGTCATGACTGCCGGAGGGCCTCATATTTGAAGTCCTCCCACTCTTTTCTTGGTCTGAAATATCCACTATGTGGGGAAAGTGCTCCCAATCTTGCTTAGGCAGCTGAGTCTTTCCTCTCAAGACAAGAAAAAGCATTTTAGTCAAGGGGGAGATCGAGCAATAAAGAAGTTTTGTGTCTTACACCTATGGGAAATATGGACACCGAGCCATTACACAAGACATTCTGTCAATCTTTACAATTATGGTTAATTTTCATTTCCCTTTGTAACATTGTTAGAAGTACCTAGGAGTTATGGATTCCTTGCAAAAGGCTTTGTCTGAATAAACACGACTCACCTGATGATTAATGGATTTTCACCCATATCTGTCATCTTCTGCTCATTTACACCATAGGTTTCCTTAAACAAAACAGGAATACATTATATAAAAAAAAAAAATTCAGCATCTCGCAAAGATGGTGATTGTGTGTGTATTTTATGCAGAGTATGTCTAATGTTTGCTCAAATAAAATGAAAATGTGCTTATAAATGTATTCCCTGCCAGCACATCCACCACTGGTACACACACAGAAAAGGAAAAAAGGTGGGAAAAAAGATTTTTTTGCTTTCAACTGCTTTCATTCAGTTGAATAAAGCTCCTCTCATTGATATATATTTCTAGTAGCTCTGACAGCATTGCAAAACTAAAGCATCTGTGTGAAACCTCAGTTTCATTGAACATTGGCGGCAGCATTTCTTTAAAACTCCAAGATGGTCAGGATTTTATTTTGTGCTGAAAAGAGCCATATTCCTATCCTTACTCAGTGTGCCCAGATTGCTGATGCTGTCCCTTCCTTCTGACTTAGAAATCCAGAGCTCAGTTGTATAGTGTGCTCTCAAGAAACCAATATGACTTTCATCTGCCATTAAGGATGCAGTTTCACATTACAACTAAAATTCTTTTAGGGTTAGCTGCTGCTATTGACATAATATAATACATCACTACTATGAAGGACAAGGAGAGAGCCCAGTCTTTCATAAAAAGTGCACTTCAAGATACACCCAGCATTTTTGCAGGGCTGTGACCAGGACACCAACATACATACAGAGAATGCACAAACTAAAAGAAACTGGAGCAGCAAATAAAGGCAGCTTCAAAGAAGCGAAATGTTGCAGCTATACGAGGTAGTAAACCTCAAAGTTACAATAGATTTAACTGTAGTATTAGGTACTCCTTTGTGGGTTTGTTCAAGGTTCAGTAAGGTTCAGTTCCATCTGTTTAGGAGAGTTCAGTAAAGCTTTTCAGCTATGCCTGGTTTTGGCACTGAAATTATTAGAAGTCACGGGGCTTTTGTATTGTCACTTAGCTTTACATATAGAGTAGACCCTTTTACAGTATGTGAACTTTTGGAGGTTAAGAGAAACAGAGAAACAGCGATAGGTAAATTTCCACATACTTACCTCCTCAGAAGTATTAGGAGATCTTTTTCGGAGATAAATGTTGGAATCACTGTCACTGGTTCTGAAATGTATGTAAAAGCAAAGTTTTTAAATTCATAAAGCTAAGTTTTGTTTTGACTTCAAAGAGAGCTACTGCAATTGCACATGCTAGTTTTAAGCTATGCAAAACCACAAATATGCATTGTTGCGTGTATTAGAATATGGACTTGAATTTATCAGTAACATGATAAAAAATCACTTTGAGAAAACCTGACCCACGATAAAAAATCCATATGCTCAAATTGGAATCTTTTCTGAAAAATGGTATCTGGTAGGGTTTTTGCACCTTTGACATCACTGACATTTAAGTGAGAGTACACCCCAGGTTTTATGGCTGTCTGTATAAATAAAAAATTGACAGACCTTGCAGGGAACAGAAAGCTTGAAGGAGATAATAGGTTTTTCTAAGCAAACTCTTTCAAATTCATTACAGTGTTATAGTGATAAGCATCAACAAATTACAGTTCATGTCCCACTCAAATACATTACTGAAGAACTAAATTAGAGCATAAGAGGGAACAGAAGTGAATGGAGTAGAATTAGCTGAGTGTCTCTGTACTGGGTCTGGCTGGGGTGCAGTTAACTTTCCCTATAGCAGCTCCTATAGTTCTGTGCTTTGTATTTGTACCTAAAACTCTGCTGGTAACAGACCAATGTTTCAGCTATTGCTGAGCAGTGCTCACACAGCACCAAGGCTGTATCTCCAACTCCCCCACAAAGGCCAGTAGGCTGGTGGTGGGCAAGAGGTTGGCACGGGATGTAGCTGGGACAACTGACCCAAACTGACCAAAGGGACATTCCATACCATATGATGATGTGCTCAGCAATAAAAACTAAGAGAAAGGAGGAAGCTGACAGAGGGACGCGCATACACAAACACACTCGTTATTAAGGCATTTGTCTTCTGAAGCAACCACTACACCTACTGAGGCCCTGCTTCCCAGGAAGTGGCTGGACATCGCTTGCTGATGGGAAATAGAGAGTAAATATTTTCTTTTTTTTTTGTCTCCTTTTGCTTCCACATGTGGCCTTTGCTTTTTTTCATGAAACTGCCTTTACATCGACCCATGAGTTCTTCATCTTATTTTCTCCCCCCATCCTGCTGAGGATGGGGAGTGAGAGAGTGGCTTGGTGGGCACCTGGTCGCCAGCCAAGGTCAACCTACCACAATCTTGTTCAGTTGTTCAAAAACAGAAAAAAAGGCCAAGAAATATCTGTTGGAATGAAGCAGTGTCATGCTTCCACATAGTGTCACAATGCACATGAATTACGTCATCTATGTTGCAAAACACTCTTTCTGTTGGAAAAACAGTTAAAATGCTGCCATGTTCAAAATGCACTGGGGTTCCAGTTGGGTTTTGCATAGCAAAGTTTCTATAGCAAAGTCAAATCAAGTCCCATTGGCACTGAATCACTCAACACGTTCAAGATAAACACAGGAAGAAGGCACTGAGTCCCAGTACACTGCTCCTAAAAGAAGTCTACAAGAAACATCCAATGGACAGGGCCCACTTCAAAAGACCAGGCATTCATATCAGTTAGGTGTATTTAAGACAAAGTTAACGTGAAATACCTGGTAAATTCCTGATAATCAGCAAGTTCTTCCAATTTATCTTGTGACAGAGCAGTAGTGGCACCTTCTGAGATCTGCAAGTCTTCTGTTTTGATCATATTTTTCCCTTCTTCCTCCCTAGTAGTACTTTTTTCTGGTCTCTTTATGGCTACTGATAAATCCTCTAGATGTTCTACTATGGCCTGTTGAAATTAAGAAACATTGTGCATTAGACAACAAAATTGTTTCCCTACCCTTCTAAATATTTTAGTGGTGTAGCCTACTCAGATGCTAAATTGCACGTAGTACAAGACTGAAAGTCTCACTAAAGAGAATAAAAAGCAATTTATTTCTTGAAAATCATTTTGGATACATAGAGCTATAAAGTATCATCAGTTCAATATACATACAATTAGTTGTCAGTTCTTTTTATATAAGAAGTCATGACATGACAGGGCTCTCTGAAGTCATCCGCTAAGACTTTTTTAATCTGTCCCCAATTAGTCTTTGAAGCTAACAGCAGATTGACTTCATTACTCTAGTGAGTATCAGGACCAAAATGTGTCCAAGCAGCTTGTCTAAACAACATGTAGAGTAACATTCAATGGACACTCATCCCTGAAAAACACTGTCTAAAATTACTGCGCTGGAAAACATGTATGACAATTAAAAATCAGTGTTTGCAAGAAGAGATGCAGTAGCCAATTGCCTAACTCCAGTACACAGAATAACTACCAAAAATCCCCCCTCTTTCTCTTCCTCCAGTGTAGACAAGCCTCCATTTTACCCATGTAACTTATGCTACTCAAATTGGTTTAAGTTTTTGTAGGCACACTTCCTTGGATTCAGACAAAAATTGCCTTTGCCTGTATCCTTTCTATATCAGCAATACTACTTTCTCATCTCATTACAAATTTCTCATCTTTTTTCATCTCATTACAAATTATTAAAAATACCCTCTGTGATAATCTTTTATGCCTAGGGATTATACAGGAGCCTCAAACTACTTTAAAACATAAATAAAATTCACATTTTTGCAGTACTATTAGTATTAGGGCTTATTCTCTCTTTTAATGTCAGATCTTCTTAGGGATCTGCATTTCCATTCATTCCAGTAGAGGGCTGTGGCAAGCAGCGTTACCGGACAGGAAACCAAGTACATTTTAGATACTTCTCCAAAGCATTGCAAAATGAAAGCAAAAACCATTGAGGTCAGATGCTAATCCTCCATATATACACAAAGAAATGCTGCCAATAAAATAATAAAATACCTCAGGATGTTGTGGAATAGCGGAATCTTGATGGTTGGTGGCCTTTTTGCCGTCTTTTTCAATTTCTAACTCTTCTACTAGTAATGGCACTTCTTTTTCATTGGAAGAATTCATGTGACTGTTAATATCTGTTGTTTCCTCCTCGCCACTCTCAGTATCCATTTCTGATGGAGGGACACCTAGCTTATTCCCTAAGTCTGGCTCTGGAGCATCTTCCTTGTAGTTCTGTTCTGGTAAGCCCTTCTCATGTAAAACATCCATTACTGTTTCAGAAGAAACTTTGTCATTTCCAGTATCATATCCTTCAATACAAGGGTCAAGGTAAGCATCCAAAACTGCTGATATGGGAACATTATAATGTGGATAATAAAAGAGATCATGGGGTATTACAGATACTTTTGATGAACTGGATAGCACTTCAGCTGAAGACTCAACTTCATCACAGCTGTCCAAGTCCTCTGGATTTTTAGGTACATCTGAGAGAGAGTCATCAGATGTTTCATGTTGTGTAGATAGTTCTTGGCTTTTGAGATTAGAACCATTCAGTGAGCAATGGTTAGTTTCTATTGTCTCAAAGACAGGTGATTGCTTTGTGTGTTCATTTTGTGGAAGTTTCAGTATTTCCTCATTTAGAAGATGAAGAACATACTTATGCATATCTTCTTGTTTTGAGGTATCTTCTGGTAAAAGAACTGAAGTTTGGGGTTTGCTCTCTTCTGCTTTATTTATAGATTCATCTGTAAGTATACCTGAAGTCCAGGATAACGGACTCAAAGAAGAAGTATTGGCTGAAAGGCTCTTAGTTTCATTATCATATTCAGTAGAGGTTTCTTTAGTTAATTCTTCAGAGTAGTCTTCAAAAGAGTCAACAGAATCTTTCTGATCTGTCAGAACAGCTGGAGAAAGGTCATTGTTCTGTTTCAGTGGATCGTCAGATATGCCCCTGTCACCTGGCATGAATTTATCACTTAGAACCTCCCAAGAGGAACTGGATTCAAAACTGACGGATCCTGTAATTTTCAGTGAGGTAGGCCTCTGAGGCTCCTCTTCAGACATTTCCTGTGCATCACCTAACACTTGACTCAATTTCCCATTACAGTTTTCAGGAACGGTTTCTGATGGGATTCTCTCAGGTGTGTCATGAATATGAACCTTTGGAGGAGCAGGATGACTTCTTTCGTGATTAACAGTATACATGTTTTCTTCACTTTCACTTAAAATCAAGATTTTGCTTTCCTTTTCTGAAGGTGTGTCTTTGATGTGGACGTATGTGGACTCAATTGGAAGCTCCTTGTCAGGATCTGTAAAGTCTTCCTATAAATGATGATACACCATTAAAAGACAAATCATACCTCAGATACCAGTTTACTTTTCCCAAACACTACAGAAAGAGTAACTACCTAGCCCATCACGTCATTGCCTTGTGAATGGCCAACTAATGAGTCACTTATTTTGAAAGCAGGGAAAACAATTTGGCAAGTCAAGTGAGTTAAACAAAGCTTAATGTCAAGAAGCCACTCGTACAGTAAGATTAGAATGCAGACAAGCCTACTCCTCAGTTATTAATATATTAATCTCTCCCTGCTGCACCTGTGGAGACAACTGACTTGGCTTTTTGACACAATCCCAAACCCTGGGAATGAAATAAATCTAACAAGTCCACTAAATCCACTGTGAAATATATTCATATACTAGATTATTCCATTCCAAGAAACTGTGTTTAAAAAAAAAGTAGGCTTTTTTTTTTTGCCCATTAAAATGCCCGCAAGTCATAACGTCAACAGATCTTAATGCTCATCTCATCTAATAATCATAATTAGATTATTACAATAATGTTAATTCCAGTGACTTTAGTAATGCCCACCAATTTTATAAGCTACAAAATACACACCAACTGGATCATTCAGTCAAGAAATGAGAGGAAATGCCTTTCATGTAGGAACCATCATTTATGTGCATGTACTCTAGCACAAAAACTTACCCAGATACTCCAGGGACACTGAGTCCCTCGGGAACCCTTTCAAACCAAAAAGCCTATGTTGAACTAGGTCTGTCTGGTAGTACGAGAAGCCTCCGGAACAGTTTTTCAACTTAGGCACATCTCTTCTCCAGTTCCTGGGACTTCCCATTTTTCCTCGAGTTTTCTGTCTCCTGTCCTTTAATTCCTCTATAAGTTTATCCTCTGTTTCTCCAAAAGACTTTTGTCAGTCCCTGACACTGTCAGTCCCTGCTTGCTCCTCAATTCTTTATTTTTGATAAAGGCTGCATTAAAGTCCTGGTCCTTTAAGCTGCAGTTTATTTCATGCTTACAATGTGTGCTTTTGACCGCTGCATTGACAAGATTCAGCCTCTGGTATCTTGTGTCTGATACCTGCTAAATTCAGATTGATTGTGGCCCTCAAACTTGAGAAGACAGAAGTCAAAATGAAATTCAAAGTCCAATGAATCATCATAGATGAAGGGATAAATTTCAGCCTTATTCTGATCAAAGTAGTGGAGCCCTATGTAACCAGTTCTAACCTCTGAAAGTTATAATTGGATCCAAATGTTTAAAAGCACAAGTCTACCTAAAGCATTTTAGCAATCGCCAATGAAAGCACATTTGACTGGATTTAACAAAAATGTGAAAAATTAAAACTGAGTTCCTGGTTTATTTTAAATACTTTAGAAAGAAACCTAGAAGATAAATACGGCAATATCTGATTTTATTAAGTACACCAAAGCAAATTAAAAAAATGACGTGATGCAGGAGTAAACACATACCCCTTCCAGCTCCGGGAAGTGTTCCAGAAATTGCGCCACGTATGTCACAATTGACTGTTCGTCGGGTGATTCCACCATGATATCTATGGAGACAGATGCAAGGGGCTTGAGCACACATGGCTTTGAAACGCTCTTGCAGAGGAACAGATCGTCAGACATTTATCCTGCCTTTGTGATGAGAGAAATAACAGCTACAAATGCTTTTCTTTTTCTGACAGATCAGAGAGGTTGGAATCCTTTTCACTGTTGATGGTACTTGAAAGAGTTCTCAACATCTTACTCACATTAATTTTTTCCTATTTCCAAACACATACCAAACCCTGACCAGGGTCACTTTTCATCCACCTTCATACTGTGATCTTGTTGAGTGACAGCACAGAGGTTTATTTTTAGCAGGATGGCCTAGTCTTTTAACAGGTGACTCATGAAAGCACAAATAACCAATCTGTGCTTTCAATCATAAAATCAAGGCATAATACCTGTTTAGTAGAGTTCAGTAAAAAAGACTGAAGCAGCTCCATTTATATACATATTTTTATATACACACATATATGCTTGTGTACACACACATATATATGTGTATATATGCAGTGTAAAGGAAAAACTGGGAGATGCAAATACATTTGAATAGGTATCTACCCATTTTCCTGGTATAGCAGGCTCACACACTTCATGCTGGGGTGACATTTAGTAGGCATTATGAAATGGTGCTAATGCATTGAGACACCTCTCAGCACATCAGGGTGGTGATCAATGCCTGCTAGTAATGCAGATGTCACATAGCATCTAAACATTAACCAGGACCAGTGTACATAGCTAAAACTATGGTAAGATCTCTGCCCCCAAGGAGCTTACAAATATGACTAGAAGTATACAACTACAAGCCATTGACCAATTAATTTTTATTTTTCTTATCAATCAGCCCAACACCCTGATCACATCAACAGTGTAATCGCTGGGAGGTTTTCGATAGGTATCACAATGCAATATTCATTAATTCATTATAGTTTGAAAGTTACCCAACAAAGTTGATATAGGTGTTTTACCTTCTGGTTCTAGGAGCCGAGGAACACCCAGCTTATTTTGTGCTATGCTGAAAGCATCCTCCAGGTTTTCTCGAGCCGATTTCTCCAGTGCTTGCTTCATGTCTACCAAAGTAGAGTCTATTGCTTTTATGATAGCTAAGAAAGCAAGGCCACTCCTCCAACTG
Organism: Theristicus caerulescens; assembly: GCA_020745775.1. Classification (NCBI taxonomy): domain Eukaryota; kingdom Metazoa; phylum Chordata; class Aves; order Pelecaniformes; family Threskiornithidae; genus Theristicus; species Theristicus caerulescens. The sequence continues at coordinate 55,397,503 of CM036564.1, forward strand.
CCGGCAAAGTCCTGAACTGCAACGCCGTACCTGAACAGAATTACATACAGTTTACACGGGTGGTTGTGTTACAAAATCCAAAGTAAAGGCATCATCATTTTCAAAGACTCCTGGAAGTTGAAAGTAAGGTTGCTGAGTTGCAGTAGTCACATTTGAGATCTTCTTGGATTTCAAAATGCACAAAATATGTCCATAAAACACAAGGACTCACAAACTGGATTGGTGCGGCTCACAGCTGACATCAGCCTGCTTGTAGGAAGTAGTTAGTAAAAACAAAGCCCTCAAGAACTCAGCAACCACATTTAACATTCACAAAACCAAATGTCTCTGTGATTCCTGCTTCTATTGCTCTCCAGCATTTTAATGCCATAGCTTGGGAAGACTGCCAGCACTTAAGTATTTAAAAACATAAGCATAAATGATTCACATTCCTGTGTACTTGGCCTTCTATAGCAGAAAGTTGTGCTTTGCCAAATGCAAATGGTGTCAGTATATGTATGAACCACAAGTTTGTTAGATGTCCAAAGTTTTGGAGGAAAAAACAACCATCCAACTTGCAATGAAATACAGCCCCAGAATAGAAAATTCTGCACAGGTCATTGGATAACAGGATTATAATGATGCTATTATGTTTTTAATAGTGCAGGTGCAAGAACAATTTTCTCCTATTAGGTATTTTCCAATTGAACTCTTTGACTGGACCGAAAAGTCTATGGCCTTTACTTCTCTGGTCCTCACTTTCCTTGTACCATTTTCCTGTTAATGACATTATCAGCATTATTTATCAGCATTATTTGGGGACTAACACCATGCTTTCTCTACGGTCTACACTGGCAGCAGTGAACTACAGATCTCAATGGGACAAGTTTATCTACGCAACAAGCACCTTTAGCTTCACTGGCGATAACCAAGGGATGATGTGGACCACAGGACCAAGTATTTAAGATGTAAATTTTTATCTTCAACCCTAGACACAGAACATTTGTGTTCACAGGCAGATTTGGACATATAAATCCATCAACAGACAAAAATGCCAAATTTTCAGCTACCCAACTTGTATAAGTAAGTTTGACCCATGCCCTCTTTAAAACTCTCTGGCAGTCATCGCTTCAGATAACAATATACGTGTAAAATACACTCCAAGCATTTACACATGCACTAGACATCTCACACTGAAGTTTTTTAACCTGACAGTGACTCTGCCAGGTTAAAGCATTACTAGACAAAATGCTTTGGCGAAAGAACTGCTTTTTTATTAAAGAGGAGAGAGATGTGTTGAGCAATGGAAATGGACCCAAATGTTACAAGTTCATGAGAAGTGACATAAGATTCACCCCCTTCCTCTTTTTAATTCTGAGGGAAGAGGGACTCTAATATGGGCTCTGTCCTTCAAGGCACTCTGCAGCACACAGAGAAGCTCCTTCAGGCCTGCTGCTTAATTTAAGAGGCTGTTCTTAAAGTCTTTCAATACATTTATTTTTTTCAGTTCACTCCTTGTTTATGCCTACCCTTTAATTAGCAAAAGATATCAAATAGACTGCACAAAAGTCAGGGGGTAGGGGGAAGAGGGAACAATCCTGTTTTAAACAGCGCCAAGCAGATTAGTGCAAGTTAACATTTAACACTCAGATCATGATGCCAGCAACGCACACGGCTTCAAGGTCAGACAGCCACTGTAGACACAGGGCCGTAGTGACATACCCTCTGCAGAGACTGTGCGCCTGCAAACCTCCAAAGCAGAAGAAGCCACAGTGCATGGTAGTGCGCACACGGGGCACGAGAGAGAAAAGAGTTTCAGCCTCAAAAGTGCAGGCGGCAAAACACCGTTTTCCACCAGGGTTTGTTAGCTTACTTTCTGGTTTTCCTCTGAACCCAGATTAAAAGGGCTCTGATGGCTTTCCGCTGATCCTTCACTGTAATGGACACGTTTCTCTCCACGCTGGGAGTGCTGGGGTGGGACGTGTCTGACTCGGGACCACTGGGCCCGGAGGACAGGCTGGAGGAGGAGGAGTTCCTGTTGAGGTTGCCTGTCAGCTCCTTAATCTGTACAAAAAGGCAAAACACACAGTGCTGTGGTTTAACACTGGCTGCACAGAGAACTCAGTGTTTGTTTCATGCAAACTGTAAAGATAACAGTTCCATAACTAAATTTTAAGAGGTAATTATAGGCCTGTCCATTATAACTCTCAACTTCTATTGCACAGGCGTGACAGCCAGCAGCAGCCCAGCTGGCAACCCCAGGAAACAGACAGGGCAAGGTATTGGTTAAGGGTGCACTCAGCACATATGTACTAAACAAAAAGCAGAGAAACATATCCTTGAAAGAAAAGTTAGTTTAACTGAAATTGTTCTTTCTCTTCACGGGACTCGCCTGAGTGAAATATTTTTAGTCAAGAAATGGTGACTGCAGCAGTACTCTTGTCCTTGGTCAGCATTGGTATTGAGTCCAAATTATCCACTCTGCTGCTTTTAGGTCCCCCATGCCTCTGCTGCCGGGGTGACAGATTCTGGTCGCACCATCTCTGCCCGCAAGTCCATCTGGCCAAACTGGTGCTGTGCGCCACTGTTCAGCTTGAGGAGCTCAGCCAGGGAAAGAAACCCCAGTGCAACTTCGAGATTGTTTTTTAAACCTGTAGCCATTTTAGAAATGAGTCCAAGAGAATGAAAGAGCCTCACAGTCTTACAGAGTTGCAGAAACCCTCCCTCCATCTCTCTCTGTTTATTAGAATTTGGTATTGTCTAGAAGGACATTTTCAAAATATGTGTAGATTAGGGAGCAATTTTAATCTAAGCCTGGGGCTAAACCAATTTTCAGGCTCAAATCAGTTTTATCAGTTCCAGGCCCTTCAAGATCTTTCATTCAGCCCTCTATATCAGTTGCAAATTTTTGCCATGTTGAGTAAGTCTCTGGAGATCAGTGATTCTGCATGGAATTTCCCACCACACTGGACCAAATCCAGAAAAGGTTATTGAAAATAAACTGTGACCTGGAACCAAACCCGAGACATTGGTTCAGATCCAGGGAATCTGGAGCAGAACCCTGAGAAGGCACAGGAGAGAAGGGAAAGTAGTAATCTGAAGCTCTAGTTCTGGTCCAAGTCAAACGAGGGCTTAAATTGTCTCCTATTTACACCAAAATAGGTCCAATGAAGTAAAATGAAAGCAGCTGCAGGTATAAAATTAGTGTATATTACGAGGGAAAAGCTCAGGTTTAGCATGCTTAATTATGTTCTTTAGGATTAAAAATCAATTTAAAAATCAGTATTCAGCTGGAATAGATTGACACCATGAAGATTGTGCACTTGTGATTAAAGTATTCAAGTTTTATTACCTGAAAAAACAAGATTATATTCCATATTAGTCCAAGTACCAGAGAGGAATTTCCATCTGCTATTTCTGCTGCATCGATGCTAACAAGCTTTACCTGTAGAAGAGATCAGAAATTCAGAGCCGAATTCAAAGCAAGGTAAATGCAAAAAATGCACTGAGACTACTGGATATCTCCAGAACACTTCTGCCACTGACTGGCCAGCCAAAAAGCAAGACTGAAATCTTGTGTTAATGATAATTTGTCCTGATCACAACCACCCTGCTCACTGAACTCTAATCTCAAGCCCCCAGCGTAGTCTGCAGAACAGAAGTGAGCCCTGTTCTGCATCCTCAGGACCACAAATGTGTTTCCTCCATACAAAAATGCAACAAGATGGTGCCCCCTCCAGTGGATCCTATTCTTGAAAAGCAGAGAGTCACTTCTTGCACAAAAATTAAAATCCTAATAAGATCTGCTTACTTCTGTTTTGTTATGCATCTCCTTTCTCCTTGCTTATCTCATCTTACACAGCTTGTTGCAGAGTTCCGATTAAATCAGTTAGCAAAGGATAGAGTTGCCTAATCCAAGCAAACTCGACTTTCCCACACTGAGGTTTCTTCCAGCTGATAGCACCAGGATGTTATTCTCTTAGACAACACAGACTTGGTTTTGGCAAAGGTCATGGAGGAGGGAGGAAGCAAGGAAGCTGTCAGTACTGCACATGGCACCCACACTGAGTTAAAGCCCTGCATACAGCCCATTTATCACTTAGAAATCCGGTACATGATGAATCACTTAGCAGCGCATTACCCTGCTGCCCCAGTTCCACAGAAATGTACGCTGATGGGTTCCACCCACTGTGGTTTAATATCTAACCCTGAAGTTCTTGGCAGCCAAGGCAGTTTGCCAACACTTTCATCACCACCCTTTACTAACTGGTTTGGTTAAACTGAAAAAAGGAAAGCAAAATAACTTTTTATCTAGTGGTTTGCACAACAGTTTTTAATCTTAGCAAGAAGACACCTCTAGCTGTCATATTTCAAGGCTCAGATTTCTTGCTAGCTCCAGGGTACTTGGCATGGGAAAGCCTTTAAGACCTAGTACATTTTAATAGCACTTTCTCCAAAATGGGGAGCAAGTGGCATTTAACATTAGACTGCTCTTAGTGTCAGCTCTGTCCTCTTACTGCTGCTTGTGTTTGTCACCCAGCCCAGCAGAGATACCTGGCTATAAGATACTGGCTGCTTACTCTTAAGGAAACAAGAAATCCATAGAAAAGTAGGTGTTTTAGCACTCCTAATTAAAAGGCTGCCTGTGTCCAAGGCTCCTCCTGTCTGCCCTTGCTCATTGGGTTTTCAAGTTGTCCCCTAGCAAGGTCCTGGCAACCAGACATGCTTCAGCTGCAGCTCTGCAATGTGTTGATACCAGCAGAGAGAAAAAAAATCTCACCTGCAAGTGGGCCTTAGCTGGATTTGGGTAGAAAGCATCAGCTGAGAAACTGTTAAGAACTCTGAGAACTTGTAAAATATTTCTTAGCAGTTCTATAGCAGGACATGTAGACATACACGTTTAGGGGCAGAGCAGCCCCTACTGGTGGACTTTCCAAAAGGAGACTGGAACACCTGGAAATTACTGGACAACTTCTTGACCTTTCACACCCTCTCCTGGGGAAAAAGGCAAAGGAGGTTAAACCTCCCACACCTACCAGGTTGTAAGAGATCCACTAAGGCCTCACATCATGGCCGTTCCTGCACTGGGGTTGCAGTGCCTCTCCTGCATGACCAGCACTGCTGCAGAATCTCTGGAGCAAGAGCTAAGCTCATTGCAGGGAAGCAGCAAAGTGACATCAGTTGCTGTTGTGGCATTCCACGCAAGGCAGGGTTTTGCCCCTACGCACATACCAGATCCCTCCTCACCCATAAAGTTTAAACCCTACAGAGTATTTGCACCCTGGAGTCAATAGGATCATCAATTACATTTTCTTCCCAGATGGTATAGCGGAGAAGTTGCAAAACTTTACTTCAGATACTAGATAAAAGATCTATCAGTACAGCAAGAATGCCGCAGTCCTTTATGGGACATAGTCCAATATTAGTTTTCTCTTTCTGAAAGATCTGGGTATACCAGGTGTATGAGTTGTGATATGGCTGGGACTTCTCTTGACAGCATTACTTCTCAACACTTTTCAAAAGCAGAGAGTTTTCAAGACACAGGCCACATCCATGGGGCTTTGGAATAAAGCCCTAATGGGATAAATGAAAAAAGAAAAAAAAGGATGGAATCATTTCAAGCTGCAGGGTCTGATCTGACTTGGTCACTAAAAACTTTAGGAAGTGATGTTGCAGTAGTGCCACACTGACTATAAGGGAAGTTATATCCTTATAAGGCTTTGATTCCTGGAATTATGCATTTATGTCATGTTCCCAGATTTCATTTTCTCTTGCCTTTGACTCATGATCAGCTGCTGCAGCAGTTTACTAGATAAATACATGATTTTTAATACTGAAAGTATTTCTGATGAAAGGAAGGAAAGTCATCTACCTTCAGCATAACTGAAGTAATGCCACTAAGACCCGGTTCATAAAGATTACTTGCATTTCTTTTTATTTTCTTTTAATATTGGGTTCCTGATCCTTTAATCCTGTTGAACTTTTACATCGTAAAATGAACAAATAACCCTTGTTTTAGACTCTGTAGGTGTTCTCCTTGTGCATTTTTATGTGGCTTTTCAGCCTTGCTGCTAAGGTAAGTCACAGTGCCTTTAAGCAGTGCATTCCTCTTACGTACATGCAGTGCATCAGACTAGTTACAACAATTACGATTTGCAACATATATCAAGAGGAGATATCAAGACCAGCCTTTGGGCCTTTGGAAATACTCACATTACTGTCCTCCAAGAACTTAAGTGCTTTGGCTATGTTGTTCAAACGAAAAATGCGATGGGTTGAAGATTTGTATTCGTGCATCTAGAAAAAATAAGAGACATGCTGTTTTTAAAAATGGTGGAATTATTCACCACGTCATACAAAGCTTAAAAAACCTACAAATAGGGAAGCAAAATAAAGCTAAGGAAATCTACCTATATAAAATTACTGCCATCTTTTCTGATCAGTAAAGTGCTTCAACTACATGATCTGCCCTTGCTGTAGCAAAACAGGGTTAGCAACCAGCTTTCCCGCTCTCCAGATGTTATCACTCTCTTGGACCTGCCACGTTGATGATTTATATAATCACTCCCCAACCACGTTCAGTCACAGGATCAAATTTACCTGAAAATTCGTAATAATAGGGTTTTTTTCTTGAACTAAATTAAATTATCCTAATTAGGAAGCGTGAGCAGTTTTCATAGCAGGCCCAGGCAGGTGGGAGGTAGAAGCCTTCATTTTGGCAGAAATGAAACAGATTTGTTGCACGCCTGTCTCCCTGCAATTCCACTTTGGCACACTGTTTTTATCACGTGTGTGCCGGAACACCTAACTGCCCGCACAAGTTTGGCCAGCTGACCTTGCCTCCTTCTTTGCCCTTCTCCCTGACCTCCCGGGGCATAGCCTAGCGTTTACCGTGATGTGTTTCCCCCTTCAATTCCGTTCCAGCCTGGCTGTCAATGCAATCTGTGTGAATCCACACAGAGACACTGCTGTTTCTGCTACAGCTCCCTAAAACTGCAAGAATATTAAAAAAAATAAGCAGTTCTGACTGTGTGACCACAGTGGCCATTCATGCTGCAGTATGCAGATGGTTCAGTCCCTATAGAGCATCACCAGGTGATTGCAAGTGCATCTGCAGTGGCGAGACGGCTGCAGAACAGGTCTCTCCTCTTATGCAAGTGTGGTACCCACACAGAAGAGAGTACTGGCTGACAAGATTGATGTAGAAAGAAAACATTAAAGTCAAGTGTAATTGGTCATTTTTGTTTTTACTGGGTGTTTCCATTTCTGCTATGTGGAACTTTATACAGCTCTTACAAAGAAAGGATGAGAGAAGAAGATTCTGATAAGTGAAACTTTGCCCTTCTGATTTAGACCATATCAGTAACACTAATGAAACCTGAGCCAGGATACCAGAATTAAACTCACAACTACACCAAGCATCAGCAGCCCTATTAAGTGTCATAATGATCTTAGACAAAATAGAAACAGAATTTAAGGATTAAAAAATAATACAGCAAATATATCTTTTCTTGGTAATGTGACTTGGGTGACCTCCAAATGGAATATGTGAGCATTAATGCATTAAAGCCTTAAAAAACCTGAGGGGTAGGAACATCTACACCGATCACACACCATTTACACCATAGTTATATATTTCCTTGAAATTTAAGTTACAACTCAGGACACCAGCCTGTAACATAAGGAAATTACAATGAAGTTGCTGAAATGCTTATTATCATACCCAAGACACAGGACCAAATTCACCCTTATTCTTTGGATGGTCATACATTGTTGCTTGTAACATACAGAGCTCCATACCTCGGAGGTTTCTCCCTCTTGTATACATACCAGCTTTTGTCCTGACAGGACTTCCAGTAGCGCCATCAAGATTTTGCCATCTTGTATATCAATAAACAAGTCTTTCACTTTCAGAGGAGGCTTGCACTGTGAAGAAAAGAAACCAGGTAGCTTCTAAAGCAGTACTGCTTGGTACGTCACCATGATTTCAGAGAGTAAGAAGGAGAACTTTACAAGACAGAGATACAAGAAATAAATCTTAGCCTGCAGGAAGAAAGGGCCGACTTCTCTTCACATCAGTGGCAATTCCATCCTAAGAATGTCTGAGCTAAAACTGAGATACAGTACTCACGTAATTGAGATCAGACAAGGACTTATTCCAGATTTCCCATAACAGAATCTCACCTTAAATACTCTGCCTAGGAAGCAACCACCCAAGGGTTGGGTGCTGATCCCTCAGACTAAGGCAAGTCCAGCAGAAGGGAATCCCACTTTATGTCCGAAATAAGCCCAAGATCCAGCCAGCCCAATGTCCTGTCTCCTCTGTAAGGTTTCTGGTGGTGCCATTCTGTTTCCCAGTGTCTTTGAAGTACTTTAAATAGCAGCTTCTTGTATTGTCTCTCTCTCTTCTCAGCAAACTCCTCCAAAGGGAACCATCTCCTCACTTCACCGAGGTGTCTGATAATGTGTGCGCTGTGAGGCACGCAGCCAAGCCAGCTCAGCCCTTAGGGGTAGTCTCAGCTGCAGCAATTACTCTCTGTTCAGGTGTCACTCACTCACGTGTCCCTAAAGAGCCAAATCTTTTTATCTTTGGTTGGGCAATGCACTACTGTTTGATTAAGCACTGCTTCTGGCAAACTGGGACCATACATTTTTGTTACTAGTCTTTAATCTAGCCAAGAACACTAAACAATGCTCCATACTGAAAGAAACAAAAGTATCATTCATTTCAAGATTAAATAACCTATCTGAAAGCCTCAAACCCAAACCTATTTTTTTCTTTCATGACTTAAGACAACCACCAGAACTCAGAAGATGCAGACTACTCCCAACTATCCCATGACCAGCAGAGGCAGCTCCTCTCAAAAGATGACCCAAATGGGATGGTCTGCTCCAAAAGGGGACACACCACACTGTAAGTTTCCTGAAGAAGTACAAGAAGAAGGCTTCACTGCTGCCCTTAAAAGAATGAAGCCACTCTGCAAGAAGTCCTTCTTTGAGGATAAAGGCAGAAGCCACCTTTCTCAGTGAGTGTCCTCCAGGAATCACCTGTAATTAGAGAGCGCTTTAGTGAAGCTCTCATTATTTACAGGGATATGTTTATTTTGCCACTTCCAAGAAAAATATTAATACAGCAGCAGATTTTTGCCCTTTCTTCAGAAAAACATTTTTCTTTGTTGAATCAGAGAGGAAAAAAAAATTGTATGCTCTCCAGAGAAAACAGTTCACCTGCCCACAAAGTTTCTAAGACTTCATATGCTTGGCACAGCAGAATTAACAGCACCCTACAGCCTTTTTTGTGATCTAATTCCTTCTGTAAATCAAAGACCTCCTCTACAGTCATGTATTTGACAACCCTTTTTGACAACTTCCAAAATTGCAGTTAGTTTAAAGCCCTAGAGTCTCGTTCACGAAGGAATCATGTAACACTGTCTTCGTTCTGAGAGACCTTTGGGAGCAATTGCTAGTCAAAACATTTCCAGCCAGCCTTATTCTGATTTTCCAGTGAGATTTAAGAGGATCCCTTTATTCCTTAGGCAACACTCACTGCAGAGCAGTGGACTTAAGCCACTATATATGTGATGCCTTTCTTCTAAAACCCGTTTGCTTTACTATGTCTGAAATGCAATCACTTTCCAAGAACTACAGGAGCTAGACTGAGAGTCAGCTTGTAGCCCAAAGTTAGTCCCAATCTGTACTTTGTGAAATTTAGCCACAGATACTAAAAGCACTGTGAAGCCCAAACTCCAGTCCAAGTTAGGACTGCTGGTCTAGGTTAGGAAGCTGGTCTCATTCCTTGATCCTACACTTAGCATTGCTGCTGTCTCAGTAATATTAAGAATTTTTTTTCTCCTTTCATCCCCAACAGCAGGAAAATCATTCTTTGGATGGCAGACTGCTCAGGAGAGTTAGTACTTGTCTACTATCAATAAGAACAGTAAATTAGGTTTAATAGCCAAATTATGGTGTGATTAAGAAACAATTACATCTTAAAAATATGAAGTGATGTCCAAAAATCAGTTCTCCAACATAAGTGGATATGTAAAGATGCCATCATATAGCCCCCCAAACATGACTGATAAGGAATTAATGTTTCCCATCTGCAGCTCTGGGATGAAGCCAGGTTCTGAAGAACATCTGTCTCTGGCCATGATGCCTCAGATGTTCAGACTTCAATCCAGGGAAGAACACAGTCATCATCACCTCAGAGCAGCCTAAACCACATTTGATTTTATGTGGGTACGTTCTGTGGGAAAATTCTAGCCTCGTGATAACAGTCAGTAGCATTAAAGACTTAAATGCACCCGAGATGAACTAAAGCCAGTCAAGCATTCATTGTGCCTGAAAAGCAATTTTCATTTACCCAGAAGCTTGCTTTCACCTTCTCCTCATTCTCCTCCAAACCTCCCCACATGAACAGAAGTCAACTTTTGTTTCCAAATTTTAACTACTTTAAAATGACTTAACTGCAGTCTGTCTATGGTTGTGTCCTTGTATCTCAATATCAAGACTGTTTGTCAGTCTTACCTTTCCCAAATGTAGGTTTATCCATCTGGTGAAGGTCCTCTTCTGTACATTTTCCCGTTCCACTATAATATTAGAAACAAAAAACAGCACTTAAGTTTCCAGAAGAAGGAAAGCTGGTAGGAAATTTCAAAAAATGATGCACAAAAACGTCAGAATTCTTGAGAGCCCTACGAATAAAACAAATGTATTCCAAATCGGGAGTTATAAGGTTAAGCTATGGTGTTTTATTCAATTTCTTTGCCCAGACATGAGCTATATGCTTGTAGATGCATTCTAAAGGATGCAGCAAGAAGTCTCTCTTAGTTTTGCAGTCTTCAATGTAGCTTTTGAGAGGTGAACATTTATGTGTTGTGTGCAGCTCTCCAGTGATGTTAGACTCTGAGCAGGTAGCTTGACCCTTCTATGTCAATTTATAGGATTATTACTCTGACACCCTTGTGCAATTTGGGCTAGCGTGGATTCCAATGTACTTACTTGCAGACACAAGGAAACAGGACTGCATTAGCCAACACAACAATTTTGTCTTCATTCTTATGAATGGAAAAGCCTCATCAAATCTCATCTTCCCAATCTCCTAACTAGTGCATTTAAAATCAAGATTCCAAGTCCCTACATTGAAGAATCATTTTATTTATATTGCAATAAGATGAGGAGTGCTTGTTCCTTGCCACAAGTGCTGTATGCTAGGTGCTGTATAAACAGCTCTTGGGCCAGCTGAAGCGTTTTTAATCACATCTGCCATTTCCTGAATCCATTTCCATAGTGAACTAGAGCAAAAGTGTAAGGGGAATCATATTACTGACCAACTTCCATTTACCTTCTAATACAAAAAAGTAAACCATATATTTAATACAAATGAAGTAGACTGACAAAGTAATATTTCATTTTAGAGACAATTATTCTCAAGTGGTTCTCAAATTTCACTTGAATTAAGGAAATCTGGCAATTTATGAACAAAAAGCATTAAAACTAGTTATATGCTGTATTTCAATTTACTCATAGAGCAAATCAAATATATTTTAAAACCATTTTGCATTTCTTCAGCCCTACAAAAATAGCTAACCTATCTACTGGGAAATCACATTCTGTAGAAGTCTGGTTTGTTTTTATTGGTCAGACTAATTGTAGGCTAAGTAGTAGCTTCCGTAAATCAAATTTTAATATTGTTCTTTTTGATCATTTTAACTGAAGGGTCAGCAGCCTCTAATCATATGTATAATTGTTTTCCTTATTTTGATGTATTGGAATAGAGCTTTCAGCATGAATTACATCTGTCACTGATGGCCATTCAGGCCTTTTAAGTCCTCTTATTCCTGTAAAACCTGATTTTATGTAAGATTGGTTAAAAAAAGTCATTACCCCTTAAATGCTTTAGAAAACATGGAAAATGCCAAACTAATTATTGCTGTTGGCTTTTCTTTTAAAATATCTTAGAAGAATGTGCACAGATTTGAAACAGCTCTCTACAAATGAAACTGTAAATTATATTAGGGTTCCAGAATATCTGTAAAAAACCCACAGCATTTACCACCTACAAATCTCAACGTACAATAAACTAAGAAAGAGACGTGTCCCATCTTTCTTGGGCTTCACTTCCTTCAGCACCTCGACCCCAGAACTGGCTTTCCATACACTCACACATCCACGGCTGAGCAGCAGAAGTGCTATGTGTCACCTAGGGTGTAACTGCCACAATCGATCTGTTAAAATTAACTTTTGAGGGTGGGTGGAGGTTAATGTTAAGCCAGATCTGTTCCCAGATACACTTTGTTTTGTTCAAATACATGTGTTGGTGCAAAGGGGAAGGCAGAATGGGTGCAGGAGCTAGCAGCAAGGCCACCTCTTTCTTAAGCTTGTCTGAAATGATCAGGAATGCTCAGATGGGCAGTGCCAGCTTTCGGGGAGGACAGGAGACACTATCAAATGGCCTGGCTCTACAAACTTCCAGTATTGACTAAAATCAAAGAGGAAACACAAAAGGGTACACAGAAGCAAAATTAATGTTTTCTGATTTCATCAGAGGCTTGGTTTCTTGGTTTTGAGTCCTATTTTTCACCCGTCACTTTGGCAACCGTCATTTTCAGGGTAAATAATGATGCAAAAGAGAGCTGTGTTTATATACAGATCATCCATAAAACTGAGCACACATTGGCTCCTAATTTTGCTGCAGAGATTCTGCCATCGATGCAAATGAGAGTTGCACATATGCCTGAAAGGATGGGCGAGCCAAGCCGGTATTACTGCCTCCAGAAGCTCACACACCAAAAAAAATCCAGGCACATCCAGGAAAGCACTTGCACTTATACAGAGGCTTCTGACACCACTCAGTGAACGTTTCTACAGTGAACAGACTCGTACCAGTAAGAACGATGACCCCAGAATGGACACTATTTGGTTCTGTAATAGTCTAAAGCAATAGTAACTGGATGGGGAAGAGGAAAGGGGAGGAAATGTGTTTATAAAATCCCTACGGCAGACAGACCCTTAATGCAGTCCATATGCTCGCCGGTGGAGTTAATAGGAAAAGTTCAGCACAGGTATTTACTGATGTGTGCCTTTAACTGTTATTCTTCTCCAGCTTTGTGGACCTCCCAGTTTCAGTACAACCCCTCTTCTCCACAACGTTTTCATTTGAGATGATTGTAGAGACTCTATAAACTTTATACAGTTTCTATAAATTAAATGGAATCTTTTTTTCTCTTTCGCACCTACTATTGTATAACAGTGAAGAAAATCATTCGAGTCTAAAGTTCCTATGCTGATGTATATAGTTTACTGAAACTGCACTGGGTTTACTGGGCAGCTAGAGAGCAATAACACCATTATAAAATAATAATTACACACACCATATGGCTGGCCTGCACACAAATCCTATGCTGGAAAAGAAGGATGCCTGCTGTGAGGGTTGGATTCAAAGATGTAATGCTGGAAGGTAGTAAAAAGTTAGAAATTGCCATTTTGGTTCAGCTCAGCTCAGACTTTGACATAAGAGAAAAAAATATAAAAAGAAATTCTGACCACCACACAGAAGCTAGGTCTTCCGTACTCTTCCAATAAGCTCAATTGCAACATGCTTTCACAGTAGGGTCTAAGGTGTTGCAGAGACACAGTATTCATATCAAAGTACGAAAGTAAGGCACTGACAGGCATTAGCTGCAATAATTTAGAGGGGAAAAAACACCTAGAGAAGGAAAAAGTGTACTGGTAGGATGATGAGCCTATTTTAACACGTGCAGTTCTTTGCCCCACAACTGTGTTCTAGAGGACAGCAGAATTTGGCTCAGACACAATATCTGCACCTTAGTCAGTTTGCGAATAAACACTGACAGAGATATATATTCTGGTTTGTCAAATCTTATGGCAAAAGCAACTAATTTGTCACAAAGTAAAACTAAGCTAGTTCAAAAACCACTTGGGCAAATTCAAGGTTAAGCTGTTACGGACAAGAGAGTTTGGCTGCTTCCCTTTGTGGCACTATTTCCTTCCCCACCAGCCTAGAAATTCCTCAGGCATTTACTGCTAATGCCATTTCTGCCTCCTTCAGATCTCCTCAAAGGTCACTACTGTTGCAATACCTACAATAAGCCAATCCCCTAACAGCCTCTATGGTCAACAACAAATTGGAGATAGCAACTATTGATTTGTTTTTAAATACTATTTATTCTGTTGTTGTAGAACCAGTTATGAATAATCCTCTGAGGCACACCACCAGAGGGCTGGGCACATGAAGGAACGATGAAACGTGGAAGCTGATTTGAGTGGAACGCTTGTCAGCGTGTAATTACCTAGCTTCAGAAAACTGCTTGATGTGCATGTATGGGTACTACTCCCAAAGCAAAGCAGAAGGTCACTTAAATTTGTTTCCAAAGCTATTAGCATTTCATCCAGGATATCATCATCAGATGATGTTAACACCTTCACAACAGGCCAAGCCGGCTTTTAGATCCACTTGCAGCTTACCTTCAAGACATCTTGTTAAATACTAGTTTTATAATATGAACAAAAGCCAGCTTCCTCATTTCTACCACAGGTTATAACCTCTATAGATAAAAGATATACCTGTTATTAACATTAAGCAAGTTTTCAAGACAGAAATGGTGGTGTTGGCCACCTAACTGTGAAAGAGGATGCTTTGACTTGGCTTCAGAGGCAATAACTTGCCAGGAAAATCATCCCATATCCACTTCATCAGCAACCCATGGCCACCACAGAACCAGCTCATAACCTGTATGGCTCTGGAGGTATCTGAGCATCTGCCAAAGTCTTAGATCAGGAGAAAATGGCACTTCTTATTAAACAACAAAAATATATGGGCAAATGTATGATATTCAAATACTACAGCCTAACTCCAAAATGAAACATGTGGCTCAGACACCCTAAGTCTTGGGAAATGCGAATTCCTCTCCTTCTGCCTTCCTCACCCCAAAACCCCAGCTCATACAGCCAAGCAATCAATCTGTCTCTAACAAACACATATTGAACATTTTGAAATACCCAAACTCCAGGCCACTAAAGAAAATGAGAACTGGATTTTAAACTGGGCTTCATGGTGTTCCTACACTGTGACTCAGCCTGGGTATTTCCGATTATTGATAGTCATCATACTATCAAGTTTGAATACTGTTTTCTCTGCAAACTTAATGTTCATGAAGGAAGCCAGACTGATATCTTAGAAAATTGATTTTTACCTAAAATTGTTCCTTTGCTGCCCACCATATTCCAAGCTTGTGCTACTATGTCTCAAACACTGAAGAGTGTGCTTCTAGACATGAAAGCTTGTGTTGTTTTTACACATCATGACGAAGTTGGCAGCAATACCATTAGCTACAGAGAACTTCTTAGGCTTTTGTTCTAATTAGGTGGTTGTATCTTTGCATAGACCCAGACTGATGGCACTGAGTAGCCAGGTTGAATTTTGGTGTCAAACCAGCAAAAAGAGGGTGATGTCTGACTAAGACCTGCCTCATGAAGCTTCTGTATACAATGCAGCAGGAACACATGAATCCTAGCATGCTGTCCTACCTTTTTTGCCTATATAGGTGCAAGTAATAGCATATGCCATATAAGCATATTAGTTACAATAAGCAGTCAGACAGTAGATAAAGGATGTTGATGTTAGGTACAGGATATCAACAGCTGTAAGGAAGCACAGATCCTTGTCCTGGAGACCTTTTGCTGTTCAAACACAACACATGGGACAAAGTTCAGATGCAAAGACAAAAGACAGGGCACATGCAAGCAACACATCCAACATGGGAAGGGTGATTAGAGGTGAGCTGTAACAAAAAAAAAAGGGGGGGGTGAGACAGGGAGACTGGGAGGGAGTTAGCAACTGACAGCAAAATAAATGGAGAATTTAAGATGAAATGTGTAAAGTAGGGCAGGGCAAAGTGCAATTAAATTTTCTACTTTTGCTTCACCTCAACACAGAGGTACATTAAACACATTGAACTACGAACCCTCAGAGACTTAATCTCTATTATATATTTTTACAAGAGGCTGAAAAAATAGCTCAAAACATAAGACAACATGTAGGAAAACACATTCCTCTCAAGTCTATATGGTGCGGTCCAGCTACATTGCTCAGTGAGTACTCAGTACTTACAAGAAAATCCCCGTATTTGTACGAGTGTGAATTTTAATGGCATAATCAAAGAATAAGGAATGATTTTATCCAAATTGCCCACAAAATTCCTTTTATAAGCTTTTGAATTCCTGGGAATTGTTTATTGTCCTTGTGCTTAAGAAATCTCCAAACAGCTTAGAAGATTAATATAAATTTTCTTTTTGATCTATACAGGGGTTGAAGGCTCTGTTATGTACCAAATGCCAATTTGATGTAATTTGGAGCACGTGAAATATTAAATCTTAAAAACTCCGGTTTTCTGAAGGAAACATTAACAACACTATATAACATGAGACTGCTCTCAAGTTACCTCCTATGAAATAGGGCCTCTAAGCCTTCCAGATGAAGTTGTTAAGTTAATTGTTTGTTGAAACTGACCCATTTATTAGGGTCCTTATTAAATTTCTATGGCAGGTGTTGAAAGCTTGAGGCTTTTTCATTCCATCAAAGTTGCAGAGTCTGAGTCTTACTGGTTAAAAATTCTTTAAAACTCTGGGTTGGTGCTGCAGAACACAAACATCGCAGGATCACAGGCATTACATTTTCATTAGCTGCAGCTGAACAGGTTTCTTTTGGAGTTCAGTGTCTGGTTATAGCAAAATATTTACTGCTGCAATTGGTATATTAGGATTACATACACCAGACAAATATTGCAGGATAAATATGAGATTTCTAAAAAACTCTTAGTGCTTCAGTCCTCACAATGTCTGAGACAGATGTTCCTCTTACCAAAGCACTAGAAAGATGAATTTACTTGTAAATTCTGCTGGACTCCGGAAGAGAAATCCTACATAAAATATTACTATTAGAGCTGATCAAAACAGCTTCCAATGAGAGGGATTTATTTTTCCCCCTTGAAAAGTAATTTGGTAGTGGCAGATGGTAAAGATTCCCCTCCCTGCACCCTTCAATCACAAAGCAAACATCTTTGTTCTCATGACTTTTTATACACATGGAAAATGTTATTGAGTAGATTAACAAAATTTCTCATTTACATACCAGGAATGTTCTTATGAAACAAAATGTGACAATTTTAAAAAAGAGAAATACAATTATATTCTGAACACTTTGAATGAAATCAGTGTCTAGTGGGAATGTTACTGAAGCCAACAAAGTAGTAATTAGGTTAAATTCAATGGCTTTGGAATTGATCTAACAAGTGATTTAAGTGTTGGTCCAGCAAGGGGTTTTCAGACTGTGCACACCACCTCTTGTGGTATATTACAGGCTGTACAAGGAGCATAATACCTCCTTCTGTACCTGAAAATAAAGAGGATTTGCTATTACCAGCAGTGGCTATTAGGAGCAATGCACATTTACAACATCTCGATTCAAGAGTTGCTCCTAGCTCAGCATTCACTGTGTTCCAGTGCTGTTTGCTGCACTAGTACTGGTTTCTACAAACGGTTCATCTCCTGGGACTGCTGATGTTTCTTGGGGGCATTTAGGTCCCCAGCTCTGCAGTGGGCAAAATGTCCAACCCTTGCCATTGCCAGAGTGCTGAACTCTGCTTCAAAGGGCAATGCTCAACTTCAATTTCAACCTCTTCTTGCACCTTTTCTACCTACTTGAGTATAGCAGATATATATCTGATATATATCTGATATATATATACATATCAGCTCCAATTCTCTCTTGCTCAAAAATAAAATCAGGAGTGCCCTTCTGAAAATAACACAATTGTAGTCACTGCATTCAGCCAGGTACCAGTTAGCCCTATCTTCTTGTTAGTTAGATGAGTGGCTCTTGAATCAACTTCACACCAACGTGGTTCTACCAGCACTAGCACAGCCCTTTCCCTCCCACTGACATGGAGAAGAACGCCTCGTACCTATACCAATATCTGCACCAATATCTATATACCACTCCTAACTGAAGATCTCAGTGCTCGTCCTGTAGCAGCTAAGAAGAAAAGAACAACTTCCAGAAGCTATCCTACCTCAACCAAGTACGGGTGAGTCACAAAGTCCAGTCTGTTTCATCTCCACTGCTCCGCATTTACCCTTATTTGCTGTGACAAACCTAGAAAGCCTAGACTGTGAAACATTCCTTATTGTTTATGATTTTTCTTTCCAGAGAGGAAAAAAAATCCTTTTGGCTGATTAATTTTGTTGAGACATCAAAAGTTCAAATGCAACAAGATATTCTGCTTTACATCAGTTCTGACAACAGTGCTAAAGCCTGAATAATGTGAGATGAGTGAAGAAGCCCAACAAAACCCACACTATGTGTCAGGGTTATTTCTTGACATTCAGAGTCAGATGAGAACTAGCGTGTGCCCAGATTCCCACTGCTTCCTATATTCATCAGTAAATGTTAATAGGGTGGTGGTTAACTGTACTTTTGTGCATTTGAAACCATTGTAACTGAATTTGTGAGTAAAAGGAAGAAAATGCAGGTGCAGGAGACCGATAACACGTCCACTTCCAAACAGAAGTCCCGGGCAGCTTCCTGAGCATCTTCACAGGAGTCAGTCTTTAACGCAAAATTTGAACTCTCACAATTAGTAACTAGGACCTTCACAGAACTACAGGATCGTACAGAAGGGCTGAGGAGACAACTGCCAGAGACGTATAAGCTTCTTTGGAATTTGCCTTTAGCTGTGGGAAACTTGTACTTTGAAGACAGTAGTATCATTTTCTAAAACCAGGTAAGGAAAGGCAACCACAAACATGGTGTGACACAGAACTACCTTGCAGAAGCCATGAAATCACAAAGAATTCCCTGTTGGGGTGCCTGTGGCTTCTGGATTTCTCTTTTCTGCTTCCCCAGTTGTCCCCAAACAACTCGGGGACATTACCCAGGCAGTATATTATCTAAGCCAAGAATGTTTATGAAGCCTTCTGAACAAGACACCGCAGCACTAAAAGAGGTTCAGAAGTAAAACTTAATTATACATGTGCAGTACTGCAAAAACAGTATTAAAAGCCAGAAAGAGTAACCCACTGCATGGACCACCAAAACCTACTGGTATGCTCAAGAAAGGAAGGGGCCTCAGATGGGTCTCCCTAGTGAAAAATATACAGAATCACACTGCGTTCTGCCTCTCTCCCATTTATCCATCCCTTTAACGTCCTTATCAAAGCGACTAAGCAGCACAGAAGAAATAGAGTGAGGAGCATGGTAGTCAGATGAATAGTAGAAACATGCAGAAATACATGCAACTCTAAGAGCAGAAGATTGAAGAGATTTACAGAGATTAATATTAACTAGCACAAAATCTTGTGGCTTTGGAGGAATAAGCAGATGCTTTGTCCATTGTGGGCCAGACACGTGATCTGAAGTAGAGGGTATGAGACCGTTCTTGGAAGTATGGAGAGGAAAACAAAACCAAAACCACAACGTAAGAGATAGGAGCTACGCTCGAAGGTACTGTGTGGCAGAGCAAGGCAACTGCCATTTAAAAATGGATGAAGGCAGAGTGTAAGTCAGTTGCCAAAATTAGATTAAAATGGCTAAAAAGCTGAACAACAGTACAGGTCCTTTTTAAGATGCATTATAAAATGCAAGAGTCTAGCAGGGAACAGTGGATACCCCTGCGGAGTTGCCATTTGTCTGAATGACCTTCTAGGAGGTATGCTTCAAGGGAGTTACACCTGCTTTTCTGAGAGAAGGGTAGCTGCCACAGAAGAAGTTATGGGCAGATCAAGGATGGCAAACTTCAGAGTGTTCATCTAACTCAGTCATGTAGCCTCCCCCATGAGACTCTGACCCTAACTCTGCCCCCCTCTAACTCTATCACAGGCTTCGTGGGCAGCACAGCAGAAAGCCAGGTCCCCTCGGCATGCTGGTGAGCACTGCTTTAGGTAGCGCAGGGAACCATGAGTTGGAAGTCATGGGCATTGTTCTGGGTGATGCTATCCAGCTGCCAAAAGTTAGCA
This sequence comes from Theristicus caerulescens, assembly GCA_020745775.1. Taxonomy (NCBI): domain Eukaryota; kingdom Metazoa; phylum Chordata; class Aves; order Pelecaniformes; family Threskiornithidae; genus Theristicus; species Theristicus caerulescens. Next base: position 55,417,516 of record CM036564.1, read on the forward strand.
GAGAAATTTTTTTTCTGAAGTCAGCAGCAGTCTTTCTTTTGCTCCAGTAGGCTTTGAAATCAGGCTATAACATGTGAAGATCATTCAGAAATAGCACTGGCACAGCTTACCAATTAATCAAAACTAGAAGGTGTCAGACAAAACCTTGGACTGGGCATGGATTGAGGCCTGCTGTAACACTCAGGATCCCAGTTATTCCTAAGAGTCTCCCAGAATGTGGCAATGTATCCCTCAAGTGACTGACTGAAGCTCTTGATGGAGCTTCACATTTTTAGCTGTATGCTTGAAGGCAGGTTTCAGCAAATCTGCCAGGATGAAAACCCAAGGAAAAGAAATGTGTATACAGGCTCTCTTGTTCTGAGGATCCAACACTAAAACAGTACCATTTTATGGCATTAAATCAATGCCATCAAAAGACCAGAGCACAATGAGCTTGTGTGCACTGCATGCATCTTCAACACTGACACTGTCATGCCTCCTGACTCTCTCATTAAATAGTTCATCTGTAACCTCCAGGACAACAACCAACTTTCTACTTGTCTATTTTTTTTTTGCAAAATTCAAATGAGAACATGGCAGGAACCATGAAAACTCACCCTTTGTCCTTCATGGCCCACAGGGAATATCCACCCATAAGAAAAAGCAAATATAAAAGAATTTGGACTTAAGTGTCAAGCAAATATTTGTGTTATTTATGGACATTTCCAGAAACAAACTTTAGCAGAGAGGCATTCCTGGTGTACAGTATTACTCATAGCAAGACAATCTTCTTTCAAGCAAAAACCTGTTACTACATAGCTATACTCTGTCTTCGCACAGTATCTTCAACCTGATGAGCTCTGTGATCCTCCGTATCAGACTTTCATATCCTTGCGGACAAGATATAGCATTGTCTCCTGTTACAAAGGAGAAAATGGGAGCATCAAGAACTTCAGGGACTACTTATTATGCAAGGAACAAGCCCTTCCTTTAATATACTCAATGGTGCTCATATGGCATCACATCTTTCCAAAAGGCAATTTTAGAAAAAAAAAAAAAAGCTCATGGAAAGAACACGTATTTTGTTGCTTTGAACTGTGTTCAACATGCGTAACGATCCCTCCTGAGATGGATTTAAGAGATATACTTCAAAACGGGACGTAAGCCATTTTATTTGCTATGTTAGCTTGTACTCAGACGAACGGTAATCAGACATTCCAGAGAAAGGCGGACCTTCAAATACATGTCATAGTCCATAGCACGAGAGGAATAAAGGCACTTTGGAAACAGAATGAGCTTCTGTCAGAGGGTCTGGTTTCTACAGCCCTTTGAATCAGTTCTCTCCTTTTATTTTCCTTTTAATGCCAATTAAAATTATTTTTTCCAAGCTTCCTGGTGCTCTTGGCCACTCCCCAAGACTATTAGAGAGATGAAGACAAGGAACCGTTCAGTCACTGCAGCCTGCTTGGTGGGACTACAAAGTTGCACCATGGAGAAGTGTAGTTTCACATACCCTTTAACCCAGTACAGATCCACACTGCCACTAAGAGGCTTAGCAAACACTTCGGTCAGCACAAGGGAGGGCGTCAAAACAGTGTTTTGGCAGCAGAGCTGGCCTACTGTGTACCTCAACCCTTGGCCTGAGAGCGCTCATATGTCTAAACATTATCAGATTAGCTCACTCTCCCTGCCCCACATTGCTTTTGCACTGCCTTGCATCTCTCGCCTCAAGCCCAAATGACAGGATTCTGGTTAATGTGTGTTCCTTGCATGTTTTATCCGTTTGCCTCATCAAACCATGAACACTGTACAATGGGAATAACACAGAGCATGAAGGACTGACAGCATTCCTACTTCAGGAGGAGTCAGAAGAGGTCTAATCAGTCAGCTCCTGTTTTGCTTCTTTTTCTCACTGTCACAGGCACACCTGCCAGTTTCACCACAGAGGACGGCTGGTATGTGTTGGATATGGTTAATAGATGATACATCCACCTCCTTTAGGCCTGCAGATACCTACAGAGCTGGAACGTGCATGCCCTCCAACAGAAAAATCACTGTTTGGCTTCCAGTTTTCTTCATCTGTAGGATGTGAGATGGGCAGATGAGCAACGGAAGAGGCCACTGAGGCCACTGCTGCTTTCAGGACCACACGCTCCAGTTCCTTACGGCAACTCAGCTGGACAATCCAGTAAAATAGGAAAAGACACCAAAAGCACCAGGAAAGCTGCCCTGCACGCAGCCTCTGATGTCAGCAGCATGTTCTTATCAACAACATTGAGATCAGCTGAGCTAGTACAACCATGGATGTATTGAATTTTGGGTGACAGAGGATGACAAGACATTCTCTTAAGGCCATGTCTATGCTTAGACCTAGAGACTTTAAGCTGAGAAGCTTCTGCAGATGGCAAAGGTCCTGCTCAGCAATCAGTGCCTTGCTCACACCATTCAGCAACTGCTTAGTTTTGACAGCCTGATTTTAAGGTGAGAAGCTTAACTCTTGCAAACAGTTTCTACTCTTTACAGCTGTATGAAATGACCTAAGGCAAACCAAATATTTCAGGAATATGAGACCTGACTCATGAGTTTCAAGAGCCATATATCCCCAGTGTCTGTCATTTTGGGGTCATGGAAAGACATTATTAAGTATTCCAAGGACTCTGGCAGGCTTGAAGTGTGCATGGCAATGAGCTTCATCAAAGCACTCACAGCACACAGGGTATAAGCCAAGTCAGACCAGAGAATTGAGTAATCATGACTAAAACATGACCGTACAGTCAGTTCCCCTCAGGATTAGAAACACAATGAAATCTTCATAGAGAAAAAAAAAATAATCAGGAACACAACTACCTGATTGCAGCCTCTTGCATGGCAACAGGGAAACAGTAAGTCTTTAAGCAAAAGATGCTACTTTGAAACTGAGGTATCATTAAAAAAAATAAAAGGACTCTCAATGCCAAACAGCATTTAGACTCTGCTACAACATATTGCTAGGAAGCGCATGGATACCAGAGTATGAACTCTTATTAAAAATATTATGTAGAAGATGGCGAGGAGAAGGTTCAAAGTCTTAAATGTCTGAAGGAATCCCTTTCAGACCTTGGGCAAATTTCCATGATCTCTGTGCTTCTCATCTTTAACAGTGGAATCATTCATGCTTTGAAAGGATCTTGAAATTAAACTCACAAACACTGACTGCAAAGGCATTCAGCTACTTCAGTGACAACTACACAGTCAGGCCCTGATGTTTAGAAAATAAGCAACTTGTAAGATGATTTTTGTGATGCATCTATCTAACAATATCACAACTGCTGATCGATTACATCATTTACCCAGCCAAGAAAGGAATGCCAACAAGACTTGATACAACAGTGTGCCACTCTTGTGCTAGTTTTGTTTGCATCTGTAAAAAATTCGATCCCAGTGCAGTAAAGTTGTAAAGACAGCAAAACCTTTTACCTACTAACCCTATGATATTGGAAGTAAACGAGGGGAAAAAATTACAACTGGACTTCATCAGTAGACCATTCTTCTCTTGCTCACCAACATTACGTTTACAAGCAAGTCACCAGAAAAGTCAGGATGGGAGTTTTGTTTGACACAGCTTCACTTGGAAGAAGAGAGTGAAACTTTTCATGATTATCTTTTAGTTTATTTCTCCATTAATAATAATGACTGCAATTTAACTGTAAGAATGGCTTTGAAAATATACCTTCTCTATTTCAATTTATTTCTACAGCTGCAGAATTACATTGTTTAACTTTTCTTTCTTAAGTGGATTTCCTTTGGCTTTGGCTCCCATTTAATAAAGTGACGAGTTTACTGAAAACAGCTATTGCAGTTTCAGTGGATTAGTACGGTAAAGCCTAACTTGATTGAAAAATAACTTCACTCCATGTTGCTTTACTGCCAGTCAGCTCACACTATTGACTACAGCTGCGTCTGGCTGCCAGACCAGTTATTTCACTTTTTGTTTGTTTTCAAACGGTCAGCAACAGCAATACCAATAACATGCACACTCTTCATTTTCACATTCTGTGGTGTGTGCAGAGTAGGTGGGAACCATCTGAGTGGAGACACGTTGTCAGAAGAGGGCTTTTCCTGCTTTGCCGGAGATCAGCAGGTGATAAAAACAAAGCAAGTATGGACCAAAGACAGCAATATAATCACTTACAATTCTATGCCAGATGAAACATGTGGGTGGCAATTAAGTAGGACAAGCTTGTCAGAAATCCCAAAGCACATAATTTAATAAGGATTTGATGCTATGACACCACAACATGCTGCACACCTCTAAGGTCTGGAGAGCCTTCATCCCTCACTCCTCTCACATCCTGCAGCGCTCTGGGCACAGCCATGTCCCACAGAGACTTCACAGCACCCACAGCTAAAGATAGGCATCAGGATTTAGCTTTTATTTGCCTGCTAAAACAAACAAATTAAATCTGTAGTCCATTTTATTATGACATAAATAATAGTTACTCTGTTCTTTCAACACTGACAAGGTTTAATTTTATAGCTGTTTTATGGATGTTCACATTAAACCTCACACATGTGAGCAAACAAAGACTCTTGACATTAACAGATGAGACGCAAGGACCATGCACCTTTCAAACTCACAAGGCAAACTTTATCTGCCCTCTCCTACCTGGGCCAGAAAACTAAAAATGGAGATAAATGCTGACTTTTACAAATGCCAGTATTGGCTCATATGTCTCTGCTGGAAAAATGATAACCGATTGATTTAATTCTGTGTCAACTGAACATAGGATTTTAAAGCTTAATTATATAATTCCTTCCACTTACATACTTCCAGACCACTCTCTCCATTAAAAAACTAACTAAATAAAATATTATACAATCTAGTACAGAAGTATAGTTATACAGCAAAGGACATATTTTTGACACAGACAACATGCAAGCAAGAAAAAACTTTGAGTTTCTGAATAAGTAAATTACAATTTACAAAATAATGACAAAAAAGATTTCTACAAGTTCACAGTAGTTGCGATTTCAACAGAAACCTCCTTGGTATAAAGAACATAAACTTTGCTCACTAAGTGAGAGCCAACAGCCTTCTAGAGAACTTGCCTGGAAAGGAAGCTGCCAAGGGGTTAAGAGGTGAAACTCGGTCTGGTTTCAGGAGGAAGAGCTAAGTCAAAGGAAAAACTTTCAGCCAGTATAAACTGGCCCTTTTTCTCTGGATTTCTGGAAGCTTAATAAATTGATCCTTGCAATTTTGGGGGCAAAGGTAAGAAATTATCCCTATACTGATTTTACAAACAAGTTACAGTTAATTAACTTGTCTAATGTCACACAAGAAGCCAAGTTACACCTTCAGCCTTGCTCTTGAAGTCACACTTTGCATGGTATGCAAGGGTATGCTTAGAAAGTGCTGATCTGATTTCAGTTGCTATGCAAGCGACAGATCTTTAAACTGCAGCTTGTGTGGGCCCTTTTCTTAATGAAATCCACTGAGATACTGGACTCCACGGTTAAAATAGGTTTTACCATACAGGTCTGAAGTGAATAAATCTGGAGCAGAATGTACTTGCTATAAAAAGAAGGGGGGAAAAAAAAGTCTTCAAACTTGCATTTGTCCCAAGAGTCACATAAAATTTCATATCTCAGGGTTGTCTTCCAGAGAAACTAATGTTTCCCTGGAAACATGTTTCTAAATACAGTTGCTCCACTCATATCTTCTACTAACAGCTTGTTCCTCAAGTACAAAGACAGGCTACTCAGTGCTGAGTTAGTATCCCTGAAACTTGCCTGCTGTAGTCAAATCTCATAATTTCTCAGGATCCATCTATTTTTAATAACTGAGAGAGCAACAACAGTCACCTGTGGTCCAAGTTATTTCCAAAAGTCAGTGGATGCAAGTCCTCATGCATTAGGAGGAGCCCTAATGCATTTTTGACCTCTGGCGTAGAAATAGAGATGCACTACTGCTAAACACTCTTCAAATCTGAGACCGCTGGTGCTTAAGCAGGCACTGCTGGCACTCCAGGAAAGGAGTCTGTACCCTGACTTTGTACCGTGCCTGGCACACTGGAGCACCAATCACTTATAAAAAAGATCCAAAGCTGCCCCAGCTAAGCCAGGATGAAACACACATTTCTGAGGAGCTCCTGGGAACCAGCGGAGCAAATCTGTGAAGTCACCACCGTACTTGGTTTTAGGAGATGGGTTCTCTCCTTGCCCAGGCACTAGGGTAAGTTTAAACTAGTGTAAACTACTTTTAGTTTCTTCAAGGAAAAAGCATAAATGCTAGTGAATACTTTACTGTGAGAGTGCAAGAAAAAGAAGGAGCTGCATATTTCCAGCATCCCTTCTGGTTACCTTGCATTGAACTTCTTGCCAATATCCACCTACAACTATGAGGCAGCGCTGGTCCTGGCAAGTTTCCTAACAAGATCTCCATGTTGCAGTGGGTTTGGCAGAGTGTTTGCTGTTTTGTGTCTCTGCCTAGGAAGAGCCAGCTCTGAAAAAAAGTGGGTGGGTGATACCAGCCTTTGCCCTGTCTTCTTTATGCTTTACCAGAACAGAGGTGCTGGAAGACATCACACTAATCTCTTGTGACCACCTACCCGGCAGATGGATTTTTTTGGTGACAAACAATTCTTCTATCTTTTGATACAAGAGAGGTGGCAAGAGAAAGATTATTTGATCTGAAGAAAAGAAGACTTGAGATTTGACAGAATATTTTTTTCTCTTTGTGCGAGGTCTGTAACATCATGAGTGGCACTGAGAGACACTAATTTGTTGTTGTCTCTCCCAGCAGAAGAACTAGGGAACATCAAATGAAAACATCAGGGCGCAGGTTTCAAAATTAAGGGAATTGCCTCTTTACACACAACATAGTTGCATTGTGGCAGTCCTCACAGCCAGACACTATGGATTCAACACACTTAGTGAGGGCTTAAGGGGAAGCACGTTCACAGAAGGGAAATCCACCCATGCTTATTAACTACAATGAACTCCCTTCTGGCTCTGGAAGTCCCTGGTTTGCAAATGGTTGCAAATGGTTGCAAACCATCCCTGGTTTGCAAATGGTGAAGAAATTGTGAAAACTGCTTGCCCTGTTCTTATACTAGGTACCCCCTTTTGGCCACTGTCAGACACAGATACTCGACTAGACAGACCTTTTGTGTGACTATATGGCCTCCAGTACATTCTTCTATCAGGTATTATGGTGGACAAGTCTCACCTGTGGGACAAGCCAGAGAGAACCTGGCCTGAAGGCACTCTGTCATATTGCTAGGCAGAAGCAAAAAATCACCTTGGATAAAAGGTCCTGGGAGGTTGAGAGGATGTGAGAAATGTTTGTAGTTTCATGCTCATATAGCAATCCATGGGCTCATGGGAAAGGTGAGAGGTTTGGGTTTGGTTTTCTTTTTTTACTATTGCCTACTCTGTCCAATCTACAGTAGGACTTCCGCCACTGCAGATAAGTCAATGACTGTTACCATATTTGAGATCAATCTTCCTTGAATGATCTTGGATGGTCCCACCCTTAGACAGACAGAAACATTAAAAAAAAGGCAGGAAGGCGGAAGGACTTGGATAAGACAACCCTTTGGACTACCGGCTCCAAAAGCTTTTCACCCACTTTTACTGGTAAAAAGTAATGCCCCTTGTTAAAGCCAACTGCTTTAACAAATTACTTTCTTAATTTAAAATGTATTACCCTATTTATAAATCAGCCGGCCTTGTTAAACCAGCCATCTGTTAATAAAACAGCCATGAAAAATTTCCACAGTGTATGTCTTACAGGGCGTAGCTATCACTGAGCCCATGGGTGGGAGAGAAGTATCGGCATCCAAAGTTGGACACACACAGAAAAACTCCTACAGTAAGCATAAGAACCAGAGTAAATAAATAGGTCTCCTGTCACAGGTTGCCATCACCCAGCACTTGCCAAGGAAAGCACATTCCAGATACGGGGCCCTTGCTTGCCGAGACAGGACTGCCACAATTACTCCCAGAAACAAGTCTAATCCATCAGACTCCAGATCTCTATGGGAAATCAAAAGCCAGAAATAAAGTCAGGAAAGTGATACAAAATTATTCTCAGGCAGGTCACCACAGGGAATATTTTTAGACCAGAAACACTCTGCTTGATGTGGACTAGAACGCAAAGAGCAGTTACTTTCTCTTACCCACATAGCGAGCACTATTTCACTGATGCCAACACCTTCTAGAGATTTATTTCTCCATCCCCTTGCATATCTGTTTAGTTCAGCCTGCCGCCTAATTGCATCCCAGAGATCAGAAAATGCCACTTTTGCCTGCTTTGCCTTGGGCTGACTAGGCTGTATGAACACCCCTCTTCTTCCCTTTCCTTCATCAGGAGGGATTCTTGTACTGAAGTGTAGGTTTGCTGAACAGGTAGGGATATAGAAAATGATGCTGTTAAAGGTTTTCCCTAAGAATGTAATTCCTTGACAGACAAGGTCACCATTGTATTTACTTACTTTAAAAAGTACTTACTTTTTCAAAGAAATCTGCGGCTTCCAGGAATGCTGGCACCTACTGTCCAATGTACTTGCTGTTGGCCCATAAGAGCATCCTGGGACTTTGGAATAAGCTCTGGGCAGAGAAGTTATCAGTCAAATACCAAGCTAAGAATTTGACTCATAAATTCTGCCTGTGTGGTGCTATATGAGAATACTTTTTTAATACAAAGTATCTCATTGCTGCCTATGTTCTTTTCTGAGGAAAAAAAAAAAGAAGTGTTTCTTGACTAGTATGTTTTCAGGGATTGCACCTGGAGCAAAAGAGAAGAACCCCACAGTCATCAAAAAGGACTCTGTGTTCTTACTGAGGAAGCAGTTCAGTCCCCAAGCACTGCAGCTACCCGTCTCATGACCTACATATAAGGTGCACATCCAAGCACTTTTTCCACAAAGCCACCTGTGCTGCACTCCCAAGGACATGTCCCCTTCAGTGTATCTGCCACCCCTTGCAGCTTCTGGGCAGGAACTTCTCACTCCGTACTCCTTAAACCTCAAATGATCTGCATCAGTCTGGACACACTCATCAGCAGTTTCTTATTGCTTTGCAACTCTGTATCCACTTCAGACATATAGGTGAGAAGGTGGAATTGTTCCACACCAAAGAACACTGTCAGCAGTCCCCATATTTTGGAGAAGACATTTCTTTAACTGCTTATAGTTTCTCAGGTTGTAACATGGATCAATGAGAGGTCAATGGCCAGTACAGCACACCTAAATTTTCACCTTCAGTTTGGAAGCACCAGCTCATGCTTTTCCCTTAGATGCCCATCCAGTGCTTGCTTCAAATTGTACCAAAACATCCATGAAACCAAGTTAATGTCTGCAGTTGTCTGTACTCAAGAGGTTCATAAGTGGCATCAGGTGTTTCAGTGTGCTGGTTTTGGCTGGGATAGAGTTAATTTTCTTTATAGTAGCTAGTATGGAGCTATATGTTTTGGATTTGTACTGAAAACAGTGTTGATGATAATACACTGATGTTTTTGTTACTGCTGAGCAGTGCTTACACAGAGTCAAGGCCTTTTCTGCCTCTCACCCCACCCCACCAGCGAGCAGCCTGGGGGTGCACAAGCAGCTGGGAGGGGACACAGCTGGGACAGCTGACCCCAACTGACCAAAGGGATATTCCAGACCATATGACGTCATGCTCAGTATATAAAGCTGGGGGAAGAAGAAGGAAGGGGGGGATGTTCGGTGTGATGGCGTTTGTCTTCCCAAGTAACCATTACGCGTGTGTCCTGGTTTCAGCTGGGATAGAGTTAATTTTCTTCTTGGTAGCCAGTATGGGGCTGTGTTTTGGGTTTAGGAGGAGAACAATGTCGATGCTAAGTACCGCTAAATAGTCGCTAAGTAGCGCTTACACTGGTCAAGGACTTTTCAGCTTCCAGTGCTCTGCCCGGTGCACGGGGCGGGGCTGGGAGGGAGCACAGCCAGGGGCGCTGACCCAGACTGGCCAAAGAGTTATTCCATACCATATGGCGTCATGCTCAGTATATAAGCTGGGGGAAGAAGAAGGAAGGGGGGGACATCTGGCGTGATGGCGTTTGTCTTCCCAAGTAACCGTTACGCGTGATGGAGCCCTGCTTTCCTGGGGATGGCCGAACACCTGCCTGCCGATGGGAAGTAGCGAATTAATTCCTTGTTTTGCCTTGTTTGCGTGCGCAGCCTTTGCTTTACCTCTTTAACTGTTCTATTTTATTTTACTTCAATTATTAAACTGTTCTTATCTCATCCCACGAGTTCTCTCCCTTTTACCCTTCCAATTCTCTCCCCCATCCCACCGGGGGGGTGTGAGCGAGCGGCTGCGTGGTGCTTAGTTGCTGGCTGGGGTTAAACCACGACAGCGTGATGGAGCCCTGCTGTCCTGGAGATGGCTGAACACCTGCCTGCCAATGGGAAGTAGTGAATGAAGTCCTTGTTTTGCTTTGCTTGTGTGTGCGGCTTTTGCTTTCCTTATTAAACTGTCTTTATCTCAACCCACGAGTTTTCTCACTTTTGCCCTTCCCATTCTCTCCCCCATCCCACCGGCGGGGAGTGAGCAAGCGGCCATGTGGTGCTTAGTTGCTGGCTGCGGTTAGACCACGACATTCAGCTAGGTCTGAAATCCAGTATACTCATTCCTGGTTTAAAACAGGGAAACCCTCTGCCCTGAATATAGTTGGTGGTATGAGTAGTATCAGGCATATCAGTCCTTGGAAATGGATAATTTCTGTCCTCTACTCAGTCATTTTAGACAGAAAAAGAAGTTTTTTCCTCATTATGAAGTTACAGACCCAATGAGGCCTAATTCAACTATCCAGATATCCACTGTGTGCCTGTTCGTAGATGCATGCCCTTGTGCTCCATGTCACTATTGTCAGCGTCCCAGATCACCGTCCCAGATTTGTACCCTCCTTCCAATTATTCTCAAAACTGCAGAAAAACTCACTGCTAACCCAGTTCTGTCGAAATGATCCCCATTTGCTAAACCTCCTGTGCAACCACAGCGGCCGAGCCGTGACAGGAGGTCCCAGGAGCACAGCGGGGTGGCAGGGCGGACCCGCGGGAGCAGCAGTGCGGTGGCCGGAGCACCACGCCTGCCCACAGCCGGGTTCCCCAGGCCCTGGGGACAACCAGTGCTGCCCTGAAGGGATTTCTGCCAGCCTGGGACATGTGTGGTGCTGTCCTCCCTCCCTCCCTCACCCCAACCCACAATGAGGAGTTTTACTTCATACTTTGCGTGCTATTCTCTAAAATGCGCACAGTGGATAAGATGCTACTTTTTCTGTCTTTGTTAATCTCTTTGGGCTCCTTTAATTGCAGCCTGGAAGCTTTTTCCACACTAGTGGCTGGTATTATTTTATCCTTTCCCTGAAGAGTTGCTATTTACAGGCATTTCTCCAGGGTTGAATCTCAGTTTTTCCTGGGACATAGAGTCACATGTTCCACAGATTATCCCACCATCCATCCCTCTTCTGCTTCTTGAATCATGTCAGAAAAGAAAAAACAACCTGCATACTTCTCTCTCCCCAAAAAGTACATTCTATCCCATTAAAAATTGATGCAACATATACTTCAAACAGCAGAAATACTGCAGATTCACCAGCTTGTCATCTGCTCCACCATTCTACCGCTAGACAATAAAATTAAGTAAGGCTTTCTAATTTTTTTTTCTCCTGTGGTCCTCTCTGCACTCAGGCTCTGTTCTTGCTTCCACATGCATGCAAGCATTTTTTGCCAAGAAGCCCCTTTTTGTAGGCAGTTTCTGCTGGATGTATAGTCTTTCTAGTTATTGTTACTTTGCTTTTCCTTTCTATTCTTTATTTGCTCAATTGATGACTTCAACTCTATTACACATACCAAGTACCAGAAAATACGTCTCAGAAAAGATCAAAAAGGATGTTTTCAGAAATACCTGGGCTAATCCCAACACCAGCTCGTGGAAGCACTGCAAGGATAGCTTGTATCTCACTAGGTGCACACAGACTCTTCTTGGTGCTCTCCAAATTCCTCCCCTCTGTAACGTGTGTTTTTTCCTCGAAGTTGAATGCAAATTGCCTCATCTTGCTTTTTAGCAGTTCTTGTGGTTCCCTACGGACATACTACTTCACTGTCTCTTTCTCCAGGTTGGATAATTTGACCTCCAGTAGGAACGTCCCTTTACACCACCGTGACAAAAAATCATCTCCTGTTATTCAAGGGCAAGGAAAAAATGTGGATGCAAATCACAAGCATTTTCTATTTCATTTTTTCTGTATACGTATGAAAAGCAGATAGAAAAGCAAGCACAGCAGACCAGCACTGTAAATAATTCAGGGACATGAAAGGTTCCTCTACAGAAGCAGCCACAGAAGCATCGTTATGTTTTAAACTGCTTTCAGTTTAAGTCTTTTCAACAATTAGGCAACAGCTATGTCTGCCACTTTCTTTTAAAAGCATCACTTTCATCAGTAAGTACATTATTTCTCAGCTGACTAAATGCTATTTATTAAGATTTCCAAAAGGACGACTGACTCCTGTTGTATAATTTGGGTATGACTCCTTAATAAGATTAATCAGCAGCTCAGAGCTTGTGGAAAGTGTGCAAGTGGGATGCATCAAAAAGAGCCATGCAATTGCAAAGTGATGGAAAATAACACTTTCCATGCCAAAAAGATTTTGGGTGAAAGGAAGGAAGAGAGAAAAAGAAGGATTTATGCACATTATTAAGTATATATCAGTCTCTAGATTTTATCTTTGTCAGCATCTCAGATATTTCTGTAGCTCCAAAGAAGGACTATCCAATCCAACTGCAATTTACTGAAGCATTAAGTTTCTGTAAGTTTTGGCTGAAGTTATACTGCATTGCCGATTGTTTTTTTTTTTTTTAAATGCAAAGTGTAACGAGTTTTATTGAATCATAAGGAATGAAAAGACCTGTTGAATTTTTAACTAGTTTATTCTCTCTACCTACCAGAAGCAACATTTTTATTACAAAACCCAAAATCTAATCCTGCTAGTTGCAAAATATCATTAAACTGTGAACAGGATATAAGCCCTGCAGCCACATTTGCAGAGAGACACCTTAGACTCCTCTCCTGGCACAGAAGCAGGAAAAAAACGAGATAAGAAGGTGCCACAGGGAGACTGGTGGTGTTCATGGGAAAGGAAAGATATCCTGGTGCACCTCTGGAGCCCGAAGCATTATTTGGAGATTGCAGGTCACCTACATGTTAGGAGCCCAAACAATATACCTGTTGTTTAACAAACTGTTGAAATGACTCGCTGGATATTTCTTTAGTAAGCTGCCAGTGTTTTCTGGACATGTTTTTTTAATAAGATTACTTCCATGATCTTTTATTCCTTTGCAGCTTAGTTTTTATGCTGCATTCTGAAACAGCTGAAGTATTTGCTTAATGCTTTCAGAAAAATGCACCCCTACCCTTACCAAAAATGTCATTTTTTTAAACATTTATTGATGTTCCAAGACACATGACAAGAAAAGCAATTAGAGACAGCACGATTTTTCCCCATATGCCTTCAGTTTCTCTATTTCCCACAGTAATTTGGATCCTAAATGTAGGTTTTATAATTTTTCCAGAAAATCATTCAAAAAGATACTCTTAATGCTGGGTTGAGGCTGGTTTCCCTAGCCAAGAGTTTGCCTCCTAAAAGCTTTGCAAAGCAAAGTCAATTTTGAGTTCATTTTCATTATCTTCAGAGATAAACATAGTAACTTAATAGCATAAGCAGCAAAGAACAACACTAGTTGAACAGTACAGTAAATCCATCCTAAAGCTTGTAGAACCAGATTTTTTTTTAAACCCACATCATACAAAATGCTGAACTAATATAAACTTAACCTAGCAGCTTTATTATTTAAAACAAGTTGCAAGTTAACTTTGTACCACCAAGTTTTAGACCACATCAGTTATTATCTGGTCTCCTGCAGCCAGCATGTAAGCGTACAGTTGCCAAACTCTTCATTGCATGTTCTGGTGGCTTCAGCAGAGAAGCAACTGTGAGCCCACATGTGATCTCGATCACCTCTGTGTTGCTTTATCATACAGTAACAACATATATTCAATATTAACAGCTATGGGCTGGGTAGTGTTAAAATAACACTGGTTTTAATGAGCTGGGGCATTAGGAAACACTGCCTTCATGAGTTAGGCTGTCACCCAGTAGCCTGTGCACCATGTCCTGGCATCAAAGAGGAGGGAAAAATTTAATGTCAAGTCTGCTCTTGGTTCATCTTGTATTTTAGCACAGCCAGTTGCGATCCAACCCAGGACAGCCTCAGACTTCCTTTTATACCCACTGAGGATATCCGAACGCAGAGCAAGAAGAGCAGATTCTGCCTGTCCCACTTTGCCCTCAGTTCCTTGCCAGTGAAGGTCTGGAAGCAAACTAAAGCCCTTATACCTGTAAATATATTGGATGGCGAGAGCCTGGGTCAGAGCTTATTTGCAAGGAAAGGGATACTCTCACGGAAGGCAGTGAGAGACAGTCTTCAAAAGCAAAGAAGTTTTATCTACTACTTTTAATATTAATATCATATTTTAATAGGTTTATAGCTCAATCACATGTCATTCGTTATTACCTGGTCTTGGAAACAGTGGTTGTAACTAAAACATTAAACAATCTCTCTAACTTAGAAATGTTCATGTAGACGGATTCAAATCTTCATCCTGGGAAGCAATCGAAAGCACAAATGCAGAAACCGAGAAATAACTGCCTACAACAGGCTTCATCAGCCACATAATATGTATCTCATTTCACAACTGCAAGTCTGCAATACCAATCAGGTATCTCATCAGGAAGAAAAGACCCAACAGAGTGACGACTTGCTTTCTTTTTCGTCCTTTAGTGCTACATGACTAAACTCGACGCATAGTGCCACATCTGTTTTTCCCTACCTTTATCACAGATTCACAGTTTACATACTCGATGAGGGCATGCAGATAGCCCTTGCACAAAGATTTGCTTCACCTTCTCCAGCAGCTCACAAACTCAAACGGCCTGTGCAAAGTGGGAGATAGGAAAGAGCAGTCTAAATCCTTCTGTGATTCTATGAGAAACCAGATGCAGGATTTGATGCCAGCTAAAATTAACCTGGTGGACAAAAGGGTTTATTTTAACTTGGCCACTCGATCCAATTCACTGCACAGTCACACAAACACTTGTGCCTGTATGAGCCAAGGGGGAAAAGGGTGTGTTATAGCTCTGCCTGTCTTGGCAGCAGCACTGGCTTATTTCTATTTAAACTGTATGTAAAAGTATGTCTTAATTGCCCTTGAGCCATTTTATTTAGTCTCCTGAGTCACACATACATCACACAGATTTTTGCTGCTGTCCAGACTGGAGACACTTCATAAACAAAGCATGAGTCCTCACACAGGATGGAAAATTATGATATGTCTAATCAAATATTCAGCGATCTGATGGCTGTATCTAATGGTTGCATTCTCAGAAGTATTTGTAGTCCAGTACTTAGAGCAGAGGATTGCTGCGATATGCCACCAGCATGAGAGAAGCAAACAAATTAATTTGTCTCCGTGCCCCGGTGTCACCATCTTTCATAAGCACTTAGTAAGGTCTCAGGATGAGAGCTAATCTTTTGAATGCATGTCTATGAGAAAATAACTGACAAAAAACTTAAGATTCTTGAGATTCTTAAAAGCATTAAAAAATGTAACATAGAGCTGTCATACAAACCAAATGAGTGTAATGTATGTTAACAGGGTGGCTGTCCATTCTCTCCTGTGTATTTGCAGGGCTGCTAAGAGACACCATGCCTGCACTACAAGAGAAGTCCTTATCTTAAGAGTTCATTCATTTTCTCTCTCCCTTCTGTCCCTAATCCTTACCTCTACCTATCCTGTGATAAACCACAGAATAAAGTATCCGTACTGTTGACTTAGAAGAGTTAAATTACACATTTTGTCAGCTGCTCATCCGAATCCTACTCCCAACCATGTAAATGGCAGAACTTGTTTTTCACAAGTAGCTGAAGACATAAGGATCAAGAACCACCTTCCTCCTTGCCTTCTTTGCATTTATATTTCCCACCTCTCTGTTTTGCTGGTGCTGATTTCCCCATTCAGTCTTTGATCTTGTCTGCAATCTTGGTACAGTTATCTGTTCCTCTTCCCTTCTCTGTTTGCTTTTTCCACCTCACAGCAGATAAAGTCGCACAGATCTACAGAGGTAGTTCCCTTCCTTACCAGACAACAAGTTAGAAAACCAGAACGATCCATAACCCATTTCTGATGCTGCTCTGAGATCGCTGTGGTTAGACAAGTGTTACACATACCTAGTCACTCCAGCTATAACATTTCAGGTCAGGACAAAATGAACAAAATGCCCCTCAGGCATCTATGCGTTATGCTGCCCAAAGGCAGCAGCTGATGCACCATCTCAGGAGGGCTGATAGCCGGATTCAGTCCCCGCTCATGCATTAAATATCAGAATCACAAGGGGCTGCTACCTTTTAAATCCAGCTAACCATAAAAGGATCCTCTCTATTGGTTATTTCATATCTGAAGGAATGAATAATTAAAAGGCAGGAGGTTTTCTGTACAAGAATGAAATCTTTAGTTAGGAGCAGAACAACATCTAACAGATCAAGACTTCCACACATAAAAAAAAGCTTAGAAGAGCCAAAGATCAATTAGTCAGACGTACGCAGAGCAGGCTGGCAGCGGAGGGCTGGCTTGCAAAGCGCACACCCGCTGGTCCTGAGTCGCTCTGGCTCTCAGCTGGGTAGCGTGTTCATTGCACAGGCACATCCCCACCTCGCACAGGACTCGCACAACTGTCCTGTTTTCCCCACGCTGGTGGCACGTTACAGGCAGATGAAGATTCCCTCCTTTTCAGTTTAATTTTGTAAGCTGCTCCAGGATGAAACGTGCCACATGGTTAAACATGAGCTGCGCTCAGGCTGTGGGATTTGACTTTCATTAGCTGCAAGATGCCACATTGGTGGAAATGAAACAATAAACTTATCTTGTTCCAATGACTTAATGCTGCACAAACAGAAGCTGGCTAAATATAGACCATGCCTGCAAAATCACTTTCCATAGGTGAATCCTACAAAAATCCCTGCTCTCACTGAAGCTGCAAAGCTTGCTGCTAGATGCCGTCCTGGCAGCCCCTCTGGAGGGGCTCAGTGCTGCCAGCTCTGCCGGGGCTCACTGAGATCAGCTGGGCACACACAGCACGATCCACACCGACCCAGGCAGGACGAGAGGTGGAACAAATGCTTCTCTGCTCCAGAAATGTTTGTGTTACAGCCCAGCGATGGAGGCTGGCTCTGCTGCCCACAGACACGTGCAAGGTCTGTAGTAGAGCTGGCAGCTGCACCGTCCCCCTTAATGGCCTGACAGCTCTGAAGTGCCAGTGGCACAGTCAGAAGTCCTCTTACCCTTATTAGAGGGAGGAAAAGTACTATGGATATACCTCAGGCTAAGAGGTGGATCTATCATTTGAGGCAAGGATGTGATAACAAGAAAAATCAGAGAACAGCTTTTGAAGACAAAGTCCCTTTTAATACTCAGCTTACTAAACTGAACTAAAACACCTGAAGACAGATCATGGAAGAGTCCTCTATGAGCCTCCACTTACAAATGTGTCCTCGCTACTATAGGACGAAGTGTTTCAGCGTCAGCCACAACCAATATTCTCTGAGGAGCGATCACATTGCAGTTGGAATTTGCTGGCTGTGGGAGCGGCAGCCTGAAGGGCAGCATGCAGAGCAGGCACTGGGCTCAGGTGCAGGTCTTGGTGTCTGGAAAGAAATTCCTAAGCACTTGCAACACTGCATTTCTTCTAAACACGGCAGGGGGTTCTATAACATCACTACGATTAGGTGGCATAAAAATCGCTTGTATTTCCTCCTTCAGTTCTTTTTAAAAGCTGGGCTATTTTAGACAAAGAAAAGCCATTGTTTTAGTGAGTGGTAATTAGCCACTAACATTTTTCCTGCCTTAGCATATTAAAATTTTTTCAGGTCTCCTTTGGAACTGCCAACAGGCAGAGTTCAAGAAGAACAGTGTGAAAACACAGACCGTGCAAATGCAAATGGGGTCACTCCTCATGCGGTCACAGGCATGCTGGATGGAAGGGACCTCTGGAAGCCCGTATCCCACATTATCTTTTCCTAGGATGTGCTCTAGTCATCTTACCATCTTTGTAGTCTCCCACTGGACCCTCTCCACATGCCTCTTGACCTGGCGGGGCAGAGGTGGGGGGAACGTCCAAAACTGGACACAGCACTCCAACTGTGGCCTCCCCAGTAACCAAGTAGAGGGCCATGATAACTTCCCACAGTCTGCTGGCCGTGACCTTCTCAATGTAGCCTAGTAGAGGGTTTGCCTTATTCGCAGTCAGGGTGCACTGTTGGGTTGTTTGCAACTTTCATATCTACTGGCATCTTTTGGCACCCACAGTAACACCCACATCCATATCAGCTGGGCTACAAGTCATGCAGTCACTTCCCAGCCCCTAGCAATGCAAGCAGTTGTTCTGGCTGAGGTGCAAACCATTTTTCTTTTTCTTACTGAACTCCACGAGCTTCATGTTGGCCTTGTCCCCAGGTTTATCCCTCTGGATTTAGGTTCTCCCATTTGCCATGTGAATTGCTCCCCCTAATTTAGTGTCATCAGCACATCTGGGGAAGGCACACTGTGTCTTCACCAGCCTGCTGATGAAAATGTCGAGCAACATGGACCCCAGCATTGAGCCCTGAGTACTCTGTGCAATACTTGGTGCCAGCTGGATGTCAGCCCTTTGATCTCCTGAAGTCCAGCCAAAGGTGGTCCCATCAGCTTTCAACCCACCTAACAATCTGTTCCACCAGATTGTGTCTGCAGTATCAGAAAGGCCATTTCCCACTGGCAGAATTCGGCAGCTTTGAATCTTTCCTACACCGGCAAGGATGAAAATACACAGATGGAAAGAGAAGCCCTGATATCTCTGAATTAAATTTTTCAAGTCCAAAACAATCTGAGACCTAGGATTGCAGAGGTCAGCGTTGAACTGTACCATGAATTTATCAGCACAAGAACAGCAGTCTGTGTGGCCTTTAGCTTACTGAAAAAGGATGATGTTGTTCACAGATGAAATTGAGATCCAACAGAAATTCAGGTGTATTTTAGGCACAACTTGCAAGAATTCAGTTGAGTAATTCCCAATGTCAACAACTGCCGTTTGAGCTTTGCTTCCAAAACCAAAGCACATCTTCTCTCTACTGTGGCCTCATTCATTAACAGTTAACAAGGTCATGCTTTCAAGAAGATCACAGCACTTGTAGGAAGAGATTTTGTAGCCTTCAGAGAAGCCACTAAAAAGAATAACTATCACGCGATCCAAACTTGAAGTAAAAAATGGTAGCAAAAACACATCGACTGAGTCCAGTGAGAACTGGGTGTTCAGATGAAGAGATTATCATTTTGGGTGTATGTACACAAATTAGCAATTAGGGGTAATTGCTTTCAGCTGCATTTTGTTGTTTTAAAAAAAAATTAATGACTTGTAATTAATACTAATTTAAGGACAGATGAAAGCCCACGTTGGTGCTGAGAGGAGACACGCCTGACAGAAAGCAGCTACCTCAAATGCAGCTCCAGTGGTGTCAGCTAGAATATTTCTGCTGTGTTCCCAAACCAAAATTACAACAGCTTTAATCTCTCTGTCTTCTCAGGCACTTCCTACCCATTAATCTTTCCCTTTGACCATGGTCAGATCCTCAACAAAGGTACAAGAGAGGAAGAAACTCATAGCGCTTCCTATTACTCCGCACACGCTGCCAGATATGAGCCAGACGCTACTCGTTGGTATCTACACGTAGCCTCATGTAATGGCACAGGACCTGCCACGCTGATAGTAGTTACACAACTGAACTTGGAGCGGAAGCCTGTGAACCACACTGTCCTGTGATGCACGCTTTCCTACAGCTACATGAAAACAGATCAACATATCCAGACCCAAGATTAAAATGAGTTTGCTGGAAGATTTCCTGGCCATTTCACGTAATCTGCCCTGACAACATTTCCTGTCTTGAAATAAAAAAACATCCAGCCCCAGGCAGCCCTGGTTGTGTTCTTCCGTGCATCCCCATGCGAGGTGAGCCCGTGCACGGCTGCACGATGGGCAGGGCAGCCATTCGGCTGGTCGTGTCTAGTTGAACCTCCAGTTGCGTTACAAGTAGGCAAACCAGTGAGGTGCCAGGGCGATGGGTGGGGGAAGAAGCTACTTGGCCATCACAGAAGCGTGCTCTGTTGCTCTCCTGGGGCCAGTGAGGAGGTACACGAGATGAGGCACCGTGCCTGGTCAGCACTTTAGCCAAAGGCATGTTCATCTCATGAGTACCCTCCCCACAGGTTACAACTCAAAATACGAAGCACTTCTTTGAAGCAATATTGTCAAAAATTTACCTACTCCAATACTCCACCCTGTAAAAGTGCATGCCTGTTACAGGCTTAAATGCATCAGGCTTGTATACATATTCTCAAGAAATGTGCTCCCAGCATCTGGTTAACCAAGCTATAAAACCCTCATGCAGGGTGGTTTAGTGTGCATTTTTCTGGACAATGTTAAGGCTGGATCAGACCTAAATGTCCATCTGACCCAGAATCTCATCTGCTGAGAGCACATATTTGTCAATACACAGGCCAAAGGACAACAGGGACTGGTTCTCAGTTGAGCTTCAATTGTCAGACACCAAGCAAGTCAAAAAGCCCAAACCCCGAGTCAGTGATGCATCTGTCCTACATGGCCAAGGCATGTCCATTTCTCTTAACTATATTCCCTCCTGTTGACTACCATTGTATTCCTTTAGGTTTTTTTTCCCCAGTCTAACTAGCATTTATATTCAGTCAAATGGGCAGCCTTCAGCAAGAAAGAGACGTGTCCCCAGACGCATAGGAGCATTTCTCAAGTTCTCCAGCCCTGCTTCACTGAGCAGGCGCTGAGGTTCCCCGCTGGGGCTGCAGCTGGGACTCGGGTTAATTGCCCAGTTTCCCGCACCATCCCAGCACACTTCTGGGTTCACCACACGTCACCTTCACGAGTGGAGCTGAGCAGATTTAGGTCCCTGCAGTATAACTGCTTGTGTAGTGTTCATGTGGCTTCCTTAAAAAAAAGGTCTAACAATTATTATTCTGGAGCCCCAACCAGGCATCCGCATTCTTCAGACGGTGGAAAAGCTCAGAGATCTCATTTGATCTCTATTTCCTCTAACTCTTATTTATACAGTCTCAAGTTCAGGAATCTTTTATTAATAAAAGGCTAATCCCTTATAGTCACCCCAAGGAGCTCAAACAGACTCAAAACAGAATTCAGTCATTTTTATCACCAAAACTTCACAGCAAACAGAGGCTTCACAGCAAACAGGATTTGCAATACAGTATTCAGACATTTTGATGTTTTTCGGAGCAGAGGAAGCCCCCACCGATGACTGTGATTTTCAGTTTAGCCCTGGGTAAAACATTTAAACTTTGCACACTCCCTCTATTCTACTGATTTTGCAATGAACATCCCTTACCTGTTACAAACCATTAACAAAGCTCCCATTTTGTGCTTCCTCGCCCTCCCCCACGAGATTTTGGAAGAATGCTGAGAAGCTGTAACCGTCCTTGGACTCCACCGCCCCGGGGTCCCCGGGTCACTGGAGCTGGAGAAGGCAGAGAGGAAGGTGTCCTCTGCCGCAGCTGCGCAGGGGTGCAGGAAAACAGGAATTTCCCTTTAGGGATCGGCTGCAGAGAATTACCTGGTTGCTTAGAAACATGGGATTAACTACAGCTCAGTTTTCCCCTTCCTTCGCACAGGCACTTAAGGAGAGGCGGTAAATGGGCTGCTTGGGAGACTCAGGGCAGCTCATCTGCGGAGCGAGACGCGGGTTCACCGCGCCAGGTCAGGCAGCAGGCGGGGGGAAAGGCAAGTTTTCTGCTCCCCTGCGCCTTTCCCGGGCTGCGCCAGCTCCCTTCGGTTTGCAATGAAAAGTTTCTCCTCAACGAGTTTCAGCCGCCAGAACGAGAGTCAGTCATGCAGCTCCGCAGCCGAATCACCTCTGCCAGGATTTCGGCTCTGATGACAATTGGTTGAGGGAATGCAGCTAGGGCAAAGGATAACAGCATCCGACAAGAAAGTGCAGCTGATATTTAAAGCAGATGATATTTTAAGCAAAAATTACATTAATTTCTGCACCTCTTAGTAATGTTTTCTACGTGAGCTGCCAAAGCATCGGTGATCGGCAGCAACAAACATGCTTGCTGCCTGTTTGCATCTCCCATACCTCAAGGAGTCAGAGAGAGAGTGTGATTAGAGAGACCCAACTACTGCTTTGCTTACTGACCCTCACGTAACATGGAAGTAGGAAAAATTTATCTAGACAAAAGAGATGTGGACTTAATCTCGCACAGTTTATTGTCAAACCAGTTTAACATGAAAAAGCACCATCACTAATGCAAACATGAGAGCATAGCCTGCAATGTGTGCTCAAGAGCTTTAATGAAGTCTCTGCAAGAAGAAAGCTCCCCAAGCCTGACGTAACAGGGCAAAGGACAGCTGAACTGGCATCTGCCTATAAAGTTACAGAATTCGGAAAAAGATACTGGAAAGTGTCCCTAATTTAGATGATTTCACACACATTCACAGACATCAGCTTCAGACACGGAGTGGAAGGGATATGCTGTGTAGTACATACCTAATAACCCTGTGGACAAGAGCCAGCGGTGTGGTTATCATTATGCTGCACAGTTATTACAAGCTGAGGGTTAATTATTAGCAGAGCTTAAAATCAAAGAGAGTTTGATCCAGGCTGCATAGCTACACACACGCACACAAAGCTACTACCCTGAAGCACTTCCAGTCTCTTTCCAGACAAGTTCAACATAGTTTAGGCATGTACAAGGTGGCACACCATGCTAAGGTAGAAGTGACAGCGAGATCGTAGCCAGGTGGCTCTTGAAAGGAGCTAGCACCTACGTGATGGGTGTTGTGGGGGCTTTCCACTGTTTTTTTTTGCAATACCACTTCAATGGTTGTTTAAAAACAGTTAACATCACTAGAACAAAGTTACGTTTTGAGTATTATTTTTCTGCACACAAAAATTCTCTCTTTGACCTGGGAAAGAATTTTTTCAGGGAGGAAGGACTGGAGTTGCCTTCTGCTCCACACTTGCATGCTTTGCTATGAAAAGCAATGAGCTCTGCAAGGACAGGTTTGCAACCATCAGAGCTCCGATTTTGTTAGAAGTTATTTAATGATATTTTATGATTTCAGGCTGGTGGGATGGGGAAGAAGAGGCCAAGGGAACAAAGTGACAGCATGGAAAAAAGACCAAAAACTGAAATCACCTGACAAGTTTTTTTTTTCCGATTAACGGAAACTCAGATTTGGTAGAGTTGTTTATTCTTTTCTACAGCAAAATGCTCTTTGGGCCTACATGAAACATGACAGATCTCTGCCAAGTCAGGGCACCCTGCCTTGCTCAGAGATGAACATCCCAACCATACCCAGGCATTTTTTCACTCAGTTGTCCCGTTAATTCAGCATTAACGTGATTGACTCAATGCTAACAAACACAGTTTTACCTGTGCATAAGCACTTGATATTCAGTCTGCATTAGGAAAGAAAGCAAGGAATGTGGGTAAGCAGATAAGGCTGAATTCAGAATACGCAGTGGCAGAGGGGAATGGACTCTCGCTGGTAACGTCGCAGTCTTCACCCAGGACAGCGCAGATGTGCAAGCCTGGAGGTTTCCAAGGCAGACACGGCGAGCAAGGACCACATGCAATTAATAGATGGACCACACTCTTCTATAAACACCACAGGGAAAAAAGGAAAGGAGCTTGCGCCGGCAAAACGAAACAAAAATGACTAGCCAAGCTGCCTAAACAAGGCAGCGTTTATGCAGGGTGGGGGGGCTCAGCCGAGAACACTCTGCTCTTTTATTGCTCTCGTACTGTGTGCAGCATATCAACACGGGCTGACGTGACCGAGGGCTCCCTGCGAGTGAGCAGGGCAACTTCCCTTTGGCAGAGAAGGATTAGTGTTTGCTGACTCTGTCAAAAGGAGATCGGGGCCACCTCTGCCTCCCCCGCTGCTCCTGCCAGCCCGGTACCAGCACAGCTTATACTGTAGTTTACATTGCTGGCCCCAAATCTTTTTCTGTGTCTGCAGAGTTACAGCTGAGGCAGAAATTGAGCCTAATCCTCTCACAGCAAATGAGAGTCCTTTCTTCCCAGCATTTAGCATTTCACAGTCTCACATACTGCAAACAACCATCAAAGACAGAAAAATCACTGCTCCAGAAGAAATCTGCACGATTCGCTGAGGGGATCCAGCTTCCAGACAGCTAGGGCTTGAGAGACAGAAATCCCATCCATTAAGCCGAAATTGTAAAGGGAGTCCCGGGGGTCTTATGAGACAGGACAGCTAGGTTCAGGAATCACATCCAGCCACTTCAAAGTGCCACGATTCAAGGTGTTTGTCATTAACAGTTGCAGCTATGAGAAATGCACGGCTTTACTGAGGGCCAGGTCAACACGAGGGAACCTTCCAGGCATGCAATACCAGCAGTTTTGGTGACTGCAGATAGGAGTAGACTGTATTTTCATCAAGGAAACATTTGCCAAAATAGTTTTGAAGCGAGCAGTCCAAACAACCTCCCTGCTGTTTACACCAACACTCTCCCAAGCGTGGTTCTTTTGTTAGTAAATCGAATCTTGCTGTATAAATTAAAGCACCTTTCCACTTTGCTCTGCTAGCCATTGCAAGAACAGAAAAGGTGAATTCAACGCTGTGGCTGCTCCCGGGAACGTCCGATCCTGGAACAACGTCGACAACCTGGCGAGGGCTTGGGAAACACTCAGGCATCTCCCAGCCTTCGCTCGTAACCCCTCCCTGGAGTACTCCTCAAATGCTTTCCATGCATAAATAAACTAAGGTAGGATGAACTTCAAATAGGCCTCGCCCTACACAGTCAAATAAGCTAGGGAAAATGTATGTATGATTTGTAGTATTTACATTTCAAGCAATAAAACTTCTTGTTTTGATATATTATACATGCTGGAATTACTAACGAGACTGCAAACTGGATAGGCGCCTTTTATGCATTGCTTTGTACCATGAAACACTGCTGGGTGACTTTGTTCAGGGACCAGGCACACCCCGGAAAACTCAGGTTATGGCAGCATAGCTAAACAATGTTCTCCTGCCTACCATTTTAGTTTGATCCATCCATTTCCTACCTATCAAGGCCAAAATTTCATATTTTGCAACTGCAGTCAGGCTAGGCCCTGGCTGTGCTTTTTGCTTACTTGTCATTCTTGGTCAGTCACTGCTGTAATCTTATTTATTTGTAGTTGTGCTACTGAAGTAATGACGTATTTTCAAGAGATTACTCTGTATAAATGAAAGAACATATTTTTTTCTCAATGGTCACAAATTAGAGAACAAAAGCGACATATGCAAGGCAATAAGTAACCTGGATTTATACAAATTAACCTTGAATTTGTTTGTTTCATAGCTTGCAGTCTGGAAACATGACCACTTGCACCAGGCTAACTTCATTGATTTCTATTACTCAGATAAGCATGCCACAAAAAAAAGTCTGAGGTGAGGTAGTAGCTTTTATTAGGCCAACAAACAGCAGTTGGAAAAACAACAAAGCAACTTATCAGCCAGCCTAATAAAAGACATTACCTCTCCCTACAAACCCTGCCTTGCTTATGTCATGGCAGCAACTTCACTACCCAAATATTTCTCATCCTAACAATTAAATTTTACATTTGCTGAAAGTCAGAGACTTCAAGCCTCAATTTATAAATTACTTTTGTAACTAAACAAGATTTTCAGTGCAGAAGGGCAAAGAAAGCACGGGAACACCAGTACTGGAAACAAAGCTTGTATAATTTTGCCAGTGTGGGCATTGGATCTGCAAGTTCCACCCCCACATGCTGCAATCCTGGCATCTGCGGAGAATCCCCAGAGGCAAAACGATGGGCCTTGGGACCAAATTACCTCTCAGCTGACACTGCCCGGAATTACCATCACTAGTGTGGGTGGGTCTGTATCCCAAATAACTGATTTGAGAGACGAGCTGGCTCCCTTGCAGGCACACAGGATTCCTCAGGGATTCCTGAGAGGCGGCGGCAGCAAGCTCCTGAAGTGGCTGAAAGCCATTTTTCATTCCACATTCACTGTCACAGCATTGAATTAGGAGAGCATTTTCTGCGAGGTTGGAGGAATAATTGTATCCCATGGATCACCAGATGAACAGGTAATGTATAGCCATGGGGCAGTGTAGGGATACCCAGGACGGTTTAGGGAAGCAGAAGTTTCCCTGGAGCATCCCGAAGTCTGGAGAGGATTAATGAACTGCTTTCAGGAAACAAGCACATTAAGATACATAACTCTGCCTTGTCAATTGCACAGTAAACCTACACACACACACACACACACACACACACACAGACATCTGGCCCCTTCTAAGCATCCTTGTTATTAAGAAGAGCCCAGGCATCCCCAGTGAGCTTCTTGTTGAGTCAGAAATGCAGGGAAATACTCATTAATTTCTTTTCTAGACTATTTTTGTTTAGGGTAGCCACACAACTCCTCCTCGCTGCCTCAAGGCGACGACAAAAGCAAAAGCAAGAATTACACACAAATTAGCCTCAGTCCCATGCTCCGGCAGGACAGGGCTCTGCATTCAGCCTTTCCAGCTAAACCGCTCCTCTGCCTGCCTCTCCCGGTGCAGCCTCCAGCACCGGCGGCTGTGACTGAGCCCAGCTCCACAGGTATTGATCCTGCTACAAAGCACACGCTTGGCCCGATGGTCCGAACTCGGAGGTCAGGGTCCTCTCCTCTGCCACCCTCACTGCTTGCCCTGTGTCCGCCTCCGCTGCCAGAGCTTTGGTCGACTTCAAACAGGCAGCGAGGGACCCAAACCACCAACAGCTGGGAGCTTGTCTCATGGAAAACACTAGCAGAGGTAATCCACCTCTGGAAAAATGCATCCTTAATTCAGTTTAACAGCTAAAGTAGAGCCACTGTTGTTCTGCAGATGAACCGTCACGCCAGCAACCAGAGTGGTTTAGTTAATCAACTTTCAGGAAAGTTAATTTGGATTAACTTTTGAGTGTACTCATGTAGACGTACTCTACGTTATTCCTTAGCTACATATCAGAGTGGCAGTGGCCAGGTTCGTTGTTGCATGGTACTGTAAATAAATGCTAAATCTGTGTTTTAATAGTATCAGGCAGGCAGCAGCTGCTGCTGCTGAATGCCCAGCAGATTGCTATTGCTCTCAGGACTCTCATCAGGGAAGGTACTGAATAGCCTTACGATATTATTGTCTGGCAACAAGCATTTTCTTTCATAAACACCACCTGAAAAAAAAAAAAAAAGAAATTGTATGTTGCAAAGAGATGACAAAAAGCCTTTCCTGTGCCCTTGCTCTGGGCACCAGGCTGTCGAATTTTTATGTGAGGGGAAAATAAGACAGTACATGATCTTCTGAAAGAGCATGTTAGAGAAATGGAAGGCAGGATACAGAACTAAATGTATAATTCATGGCCTGTGAGAGCCTTGAGGCAAGACCTTTCGGACTTGCTAATTGCTTCGCTGAGAAGTAGGACAGAAGCCATAATAATGCCTCCTACACCTAGGCAAATACAGCATAAAGCTGTTGTAACATCTACCTAGGGGCTTCCACATCACCCTGCTGCACAGATGTGCTGCTGGCCCACCTGACACCATGCCAACCAAGGACAACTGCATGGGATATCACGCTGATCCGAGGATCTGGATCTAATTCTGGTACGCATTTCTGTACATTCAGGTTTTGGACTGCAGGCAGATACATTTATATAAACTGCCTGCAGCTATACTCTAGCCCTTGGAGGACCCTCGCTGTATGCTCAGAGCCTTAGCACACAACTCCGTGCACATGAGACTGGCAGAGATGAGCAGCTCCTTCACTGCAGCAGCCTGATTTAGCCCCACTGAGCTCAACGGCAAAAAATTCAGTGGGTGCAAGATCAGATCCCAGTTGCAGGCAGATATTAATATGACAAGTAGGGAGGATGAAGGCAAGCGTAACGGCTTATAGTTGCAGAGGTTTGCGCATGTGCATAATTTGGTGGATCTAAGTCATGAACAAAGCATCAAAATATCTTTTAGCTTCCTATGCCATAACCACCTCCTCCTCCTCCATGTCCCCAGTGAACACCCTTGGATTTTCTTATCCCAGCAGGCAAAATCACAGGCTTTTATCTACCTACATGTTCAACGCTCTCCGATTCACATTCTCTAGTTTCAGAAAACGCTATTTCAGCCAATTCTGTGATAATATCCTGCTGACCGCCACCAGACACTGCTGCTTCTACTTTGTTAGACCCCACCAGAAGTTAGCCTCAAGGAGCTAAGAAAGGCTTTGCTATTGCTGTTTCCAATTTACTACTGAATCCAGTTAGAGTGATTCACTGTGTCTGAAGAGAGATGGACTTGCCTCTAAAGCATGAGGATCAGTCGCCTTCCTGCTCCGCCAGCTTCTCCAGCTCCAGCCACTCCGGAGCAGTCTTCCTCTTGCTGTCCTGTTGTAACCATCTTTCCCTGCAGCATCCTTAGAGAAGTCTAACCCCTCAACTGATACTCTGCATCCCTTTCACAACACATTAGAAAGAATCTCTTTTTAAGCCCTTTCTTTCCCTTTGGTATTATTTAGTGATATATCAAAATTACCTTAAAAACTCATTAATAAAATGCAGATCGATATCTTCAATACAGCAGCTTATCTCCATGAGGTTGCAGAAGTAAACCTACTGAAAGTGCAAGAAAACAGAATCTGTCCCCTAATTGTACTGTGCTGTCATACTAAGTTCATGAATCTACTAAAGCAGATTAAATTTTTACTGTTAATATACTTACTTACTTAAAGATGTTCCATCTATTTCTCAGGGTCAAGAATCTGGAAAAGCAGAAAGACTCGAGAGAGATTAAGAAAAAATAAGATGGTTAAAGATCCCTGGGTTTGGTGGGTTTCATCTGGAAACCATCAGTACTGGCTTGTGAAACTCAGTAGTATAAATGAAGCTACCAATTATATGACAGTGGAATAAAATTTCAGAGCAAGTAAAACATCCCTTTTGTGATATTTCAAATCACATGATGGTGAAGAGACAGACTGCTTTGCAACACCTTCTATATAAGAATCTTAACTATTAATCCGTAAATATAAAAGGCCTCACAATGAAGGCAGAAGAATTTAAAGGGCAGTTCAAACACCAGTGGAGTACGATAAAGCTGAGGATCCCCAGACTTAGACCGGACTCAAGATGCCAATGCCCAGCTCTGAAGGTAAATAACCTCTAAGCTACTTTATAATTGAGCAGCAACACGACTCAAACCAAGCTGCAAACCACTCAATGGGCAACTCTCACCTATACCATTTTAAATCTACCTATACCATATTACTCTATCAATGTTACTGTCCTTTACACAACTCTCCAGTTTAGGTTTTGACATCTACAAGGGGCAGACAAGGAATTCACAGTTTCCCCAAGACCAGGGGTTTACAGCCCAAATAAGCAATTAAAGCCAAACTACGGGAAAGGGAAAGTGAGAACAACAGAAAAATGTCACTTAATCTTGTGAGTTCCACCTTTAATAAATTTTGATAGCTCCCACATTGGAAGTAACGTAAATAAGAACTAGCAGTAAGTACTGTTTGGTGTCGTTTTATTGTTTTGTGACCTACCCATTTGGTCCAAGAGAGAGTAGTCATTAAAAGCAGAATGGGTCCATTGCAATTGCAACACAAAGGGCAGTCTTTTACTTCATACAAAGAATACAGGCACAGATGGTGAATCAACATTTTGCAGGAAAATCCATGTGCTTCCACATTAATGAGACACGGGTTAGAAGAACACAGTATTATACACTGTCGTCATTATGTCAGAAGTGATTTGTTGTCCAAGCTTAGGTATCCAGATGGTGCCAAAAATACTCCAAACTTTCTATAAGCACAAAGCTTTCACTATAATTAAAAAATGGTTTCAGAAAATATACTGGTTTCTCTGAGTATTCCCTATTCACTTTTAACTGCTGAACATGCCCTGTATTTTGCTTGCAGTGGTTCAACAAGGAGGATGTACATGCACTAGAAAACCTCAAAAGGCAGTGCTGGGGAGCAGTAGCACAGAAGAGGGGAGCTGTACAGGACCATCGCATTCCCAAAGTGAGAAGAAGAAGGAACTGGCAAGCGAAAAGCGATATGGTGCTTCCCTGGTGGATACACCAGCAAGGTCATCAGAAGAGACCTGGTCTCTGGAAGGCATGTCCACAGACCTGTATGCTGGATGGCACCGAAGCAAAACTAGGGAACTACGTGAGCCATGTTCATAGTGTTAAAAACAGCTTGAACTAGGGGCGGTGGCTGCTTCTGCTTCAGATCAGGTTTAACCCCCTCCCTCCATGACGGGGTTTATCCATATTGGAGCCAAAGCAATTGGACTTTATAACTAAGTCCCATTATTAACACAATTTCATTTCTGATACGAGCCTCAAAAATTTTCATAAAAAGCTCACAGTGAAATAATTGCTTTCTTTTCACTTCACCCTAGCAGACTCCCACAGGTTTGACTGTATTTTCTCTCTTCGAAGTAAGTTGTACAGCCTCCCTTAAAAGGCTCACCTTTAAAAAGCAGCCTAGAAAATACCAGGCTAAATTTGACATGTTTTTCCCTAAGTTTCAAAGCCAGGGAAGGGTTCTTCTGGAAGAAGATGACACCTTTTCTACTCAAGTAGATTGAAAATCTGCTGCAGAAAAAAATGGGGGGAAAAAGAAGAAAGACAGAAAGAAAAAAGAAAGGAATAACTGCTGGGAGAGTATGTGGGTGGCAGGATTCAGTCTTTAATCTGACAGGTGTATGTCAGCACTTCTCCACAAACATACCTATAAGGGATCTAATTGTTTTCCTCTTTGCATTGATATAGGTCTGTACTGTTTTCTAATGATACCCCTTATTTTTAGGTTAGCTTCCTGCCAGTCTCTTTGTCTGATGTCCAAAAAGCTAACAGGTTAATAAAGCAAGAAAAGTTGACGCCCTTCTTCATCAATGCATTTGCCCTTCTAAGTATCTCAAGCATATTGGTCTCGAAATTAAAAATCATATTGTCAACCATGCAACAGACAATGTGGTCCAAAGAGAGATTTACAGACTGGTAACTAGGGAGCAGGCAGAGGAGGCGGCTGCTCAGCTGATGGATATAAATAGTAAAATCCTAGTCAACAGGATATTATTGTTCTTTGGGGTTCCCAAAGAAGCCTTAAGCAATGGATCAGCTCCTACGCACATGCTGATCACAAGTCAGCACCTGTGTGCAGTGGGGAGGTCCTGCCCAGGGAAGACTCGGGGCTATTTCAGGAGTTACCAGGTCTCAGCACTTCCCATGCTCCAGTGAGAGGAAAGATTGAGAAAGTGGGGGGAAAGAGCTCAGCAAAGCACCTGTCATCTATTCATTCCTTTACGTATTAATAACTCATCTCTAAGAATCATGAGACTAAATAGCAATGCTTTCCTCTGCTCATGAGATGAAGCCAAGCCTAGATGGAGATCACCAGACAAATACCAAAGAGCTTGAGAAACTGGGAAAAGAAAACAAAGAAAATGCGTCTTCCAGGAGCAGGTCTGAATGGCTTATTTATCAAGCTGTAACTCCACAAGACAGCGGCTGCAACTGGCTTCAAGTCAAGGCAGCTTACGCTCTCAGGTATCGCAGAGCTTCCATTATAAACCGCATTTCAAGGTGAGGCAATTAATTGCCTCATTCCTCTATGACCTTTGCAGAAAGGAAAAACAGAACCTGATTGCTCTCCTGTTTTGTTTCTGTTAACTCTCTGAGTTCCTTCTCTTGCAGAACATATCCTTGTAATCATCCAGGGCAGACAGACATCTTTAGATAGATCTCTCTCTACATTAATGCAGGATTAATGTGTCTCATCTGTGCCCTAAGCAAGCTCTCCCTTGGTCGTCCTCTCTACCCTGCCGAGCTCTTTCAGACCCATGCACATGGGAAACAGGGTTTCAGGACAGTGGATATAGCACTGCTCTCTGGTAAAATAACATGTGGATGATTCTGAGAACTGAACTGAAGAGTATGATTTGACAGCAAGTTCAGCCAGAGATAAAACTTAATCTGATTCATTTATGCATGCAAATAGAAAGCTTTTACTAGCATACATTCCTCAAAGAAAACAAATTATAGTTCCTGGAGATGTTCACCATGAATTACCCTCTTCCAGCTTCTAGTAGCAAGTTTTCTTCCTTCCCCAGCTCCACTTTATCTCCTTTCTAGCAACACATACTCAAAGCAAAGCAAACAAAACTGCTGGAACAAACTTAATGAACTGAAAGCATAGTAAGAAGAGGCAGAGGGAGCACAGCTGATTTGGATCTTGACTGAGATAATTCCAAAGCACTTGGAGAAAAAACGGTTTTACCTGAAGATGATAAAATACTCACTTATAAAGATGATCAACATGAGACTTCAAAAAATACATCTTCACAAATAGGGAGAAGTAGAAGAAAGCAGGTTGATTCCATTCCACAAACATTTTGTTCTTCTTGCATGAAAAAAAACCCTAAGCCAAGCCAAAATTAATCTGATTGCACTCAGTCAGCCTTCACACCAACTGGGGTGCACTGGAGAGAACACCAACAAGCACGAGCAAACCCAGAAGGAAACTGCCTGCCGCCAAACATGGGATCACCACATGCTGGGATGAAAGATGGGTTGGTAGCTTCATGTGAATTATCAAGTTGTAAAAGTTTACGATAGACAAGGCAGCATAGTTGTTATTACAGGTCATGTGAATTGTTAGATGATGTTGTTAGCTTTTGCTGTCAGATGGTGAAGGAGAGAAAAAGGTGTGAAGAGAGGAATTTGGTCAGGTAGTTACAATGGTCACCTTGGAAAGAGAAGACCAAGGTTCAAGGCCTGTTCCACCAAAACTTCCCATGTTCACACACAGAGAAGTATGTCATTAGGCTGTCTGGATAACTTTGAAATAACTCCTCTGGCTTTCATGTGCCAGATCCCCAACCCTAACATAGGAGTGTCATCTAGAGAAACACATCAAAACCATGAGACACTCAAATACTAAAGAAATAGAAATAAATCCCTGCTAGAATGTATAAAGAACACATTTGAATTTTAGTCAAGACAAACACAAAACGGTGGGAAAGAAAGCCTACGTGCATCAATATTATCTGAGTACCAGAACTCAAGCTTGAACCCTTTCTGTAAGACCGCAGTTATTCAATGCTAATTCCACATCGAGAGCAGCCCCATTCTTCTGTAAGGATGCAGCGTGCAAGAACATACACATGTAGCAGGACCGACAAGCCAAAATGAAGTGGACAGTCCACGCCAATCTTTTTGTCACCTGAACATTACGTTGGCACATTAAGCTGTGTTTTCCATGGAGCTCCTGAGAGGCAGCCTGTGTTCAGGCTCCAAAGCTGATCATTAGTCTGATAAATTAAAAGACCGAAAACTTTGGCTTATAGAGCCCAAACTGCAGCAACTCTGCAGTCAGTCACTCTTTATAAGTTTTGGTTCATTAGTGAAATGAGAATATAAGAGGTCAAGTGAACATTCAGTTCATAATTAAGTGCCTGAATAACAAAGCTGTCTATTGGCTTGAGTGACGCAACCTAGGGGTCTCATCTGAGCTTGCTGTAGGCACCCAGACCACCTCTGGACCACCAACCGGCTTTCATCATCAGTCTCAGCATAAAAGTGAAAGATTCAATATGCATGAAAAAAATTTGCTCTAGAGCCAGCTGTGGGATAGATAATGAAAAAACGCTTGGACTCCCCCCCCTCCAAATTAAAGGAAATCAAGGATTTCAAAGGATTTCAAGACTGACCAGCTGAAACAAAAACTGAATATAACTGGCTGTGTTAATTAGTTTCAAAATAGTCTCGAGAGACAGATGGGTATCAGCTTTCTGGACCTCAGCGGCCACATCTGGATCTCTCAGCACCTACAGACAGCCCCTCTCAGTGATGCCTGGGACGGGAAGCACGTGCTGCCCTTCTCCTGCAGACACAGGCCACCATCACGAGGGTCACAACCGCTTCCTGGCTTCAGAGTAGTCACACTGGTGTGACGTCCAACTTCTTAAATTAAAATTAACTCATGATAAGTGATACTGTCAACTCTATCATTACAGACGAAGGATTTTATAGCGTCCTTTAGCTGTATTAGCAACCAAAACATGGTGCTTCCTCTTGATACACATAGTTTTTTAAGACTATTAAACCTCCTATCTTCTTTGACCCTTCTGATAACACACAATGTTTTAAAGTTTTGAAAGGCCAACACTGCATACATCAAAAAGACCATCTCTTCAAAAGAAGAAATGCAGCTTAGCCAGCAAAAATTCATGCTCTGTCTTCTTTCAGCCAAGGTCAATAATTGTATTAACGTCTGGAAGAAGGCTGAGCACAAGTGCTTTTTAACCAAGATTAGGAGCACAAGTGCTTTTTAACCAAGATTAGGTCCCTTAAAAACTTTTTTCTTTATAATGGGGAGAAATGGAAAAACTCACGCAAGAGTCCCTATAACTTGAAATCACTCCTTGTCCTGTATCGAGGGAGATCTAAAAAAAAAAAAAAAAAGGACAAAAAAACACCTGAGAGTAACAGGAACTAAATGTCGTTCAGTGGTATTAATCATCAGGGCTGGGAAGTCCCTTACCTAGCGTGGAACCTGAGAACAAGAACAGGGACCGAATGCTTCCCAGGTACTCTGAACAGTAACTGCTGAAATCGCTCAGGATTTGTACCAGAAATAGCCTACTGAGTACCTTGTCAAAAGGGAGAGTCAATGGGAATTTTGTCTCTGAAAGCTCGTCTTCTCATTTGGGCAGGATTTTTATGATTCACCAATTTTAAGTATCACATGAAGGTGCTGGCCGCAGTCCCTCCTGCGCTATCATTAGGTTTCTGAGGACCACGCTCCTCCCCATGTGCCTACTTCTGTTTGCCTTGTTGCTCTCCCTGGGCAAACAGCCCAAACAGAGTTATGTTTCTTTCCTTATATACATCCCAGACAATAAGTCTGAAGTGGACATTTCATACTATGATATTTATAAATACTATATCTTTATTAAGTTATAACTGCAGTTCATGTTTATCATTACCATCAGTAAGAGCCAGAAAGCTTTAATCACATGTCCAGACACAGTCATACGAAGGATCAGTTTTTAACAGTTATCTTCATTGGCATTGCTCTCATTTGTCGCGGTGCCAGGACTCTCTTGCCCTCCCCATTTTTCACTAAGCCAAGAGAAGCATAATCAACCCTTAGCTGTGAACTAACTCTGACTGCACACGCAAAACACCTAGTGATATACGTTAGGGGGCTCTTTGCAAAGACTACAACAAAATGGCAAAGTACTTCTGACCGTTACTGCACAACAGAAGGACAGTTCGTGCACACAGCCAGCCCCTCTGCCTTGGCAGCAACTCAGAGCTTCAGCTGGAGTCCCGTGAAACGGACAGTTCAGGCTGCGATACGGCTCTCACAACATATGACTAATGCATGGATGCCTGATCATCAAGGGGTTTATTGTACTGTTATTTGGATTTCTTTAAGAAAACATAGGAAAAACAGGCTGGAAGAATAAAAAAGTAGCTTACCATAAGCACTTGAGACTTACGAGGCACTAGCAAGATTAGTGTACATCAGAGACCTTTCACAGGTTTCAGACAACTGCTTGAGAGAGTTTTGGTCCCTCTGGACAATCCCAGGTGCAAGACCTAAATCTGACCTTCCATGTAATTCTGGCTAAAGAGCGGAGCACCTGCCCTGGGGATCCCAGTATAAGAACAGGGGCACCATGGCATCCACCATGATGGAGGTTAATTAGACACTCGAGACTTGTTTTGCAGCCAGGTAGCTACAAGAGTCTCCAACCCAACCCAAACATGAAACAGAAAACTGAGAAGTCCAGGTGCCAAAAAAGCCATAAGCCCACCAGTAGAGACAAGCAGAATATGATTTACTGCCTTCAGACAAGATTTGGTCTTCTAC
Organism: Theristicus caerulescens; assembly: GCA_020745775.1. Taxonomy (NCBI): domain Eukaryota; kingdom Metazoa; phylum Chordata; class Aves; order Pelecaniformes; family Threskiornithidae; genus Theristicus; species Theristicus caerulescens. The sequence continues at coordinate 55,453,576 of CM036564.1, forward strand.
TTAAAATCCCTGTGCACATGAAGGCACTGGTGCCGCAGTCTGCTCTAGCTGGGCCATTTGGTGGGTACGGGTAGAGCATCCCTGACTTTAGCAGGGCTCTGGATGGACTCAGATGTATGGAGCATCACCGGAGTGTGCAAGGCAGCACCACAGCCTATGGGATCTGCATTGCAGGGCTGGGGTCTGGCTGGTGTGTAAATCTGGTAATGGACACTGCGCAAGAGCAGAGGCTTCTTTGCCCAGCTTGGGACGCTATAAAATGCACTCATCCCCAGTCTTAATTAGGATAGGATGAAGATCCAAAGGGATACATGCATTAAAGACAACAAGGACTGCAATATAAATGTTTCTATTTGAAATTAATCCTGTGGCACATATTTAGTGAGCATTTATTTTGTAAACAACTAGAATTATGCTACCAAAAGAGAAAAACATTGAGATTTCCATAATGAAGCAATCAACAACACTGGCCTAGAAAGGTCTCATTTCTGATTAGAAACAGCAAAAGATGCTAACATAAAAAGTATAAAAAATAGGGTAACTCGTTGCTCATAGATTCACTGGATATGAATTACACTGATATATATCAGAAGTAACTTTCAAGATACTACAGCATAAAATATGTTTCTATACATGTCTGAATTCTTGGAAAATAATTAAGAGAATCCCTCAAAGTGTTACACTATTTCAACAAATATGTCTTGAATCATGCCATCAAATTAAATAACGAGCATAGAGATGAGTGTTATCTTTTAAGTGGTTTTGATAACATCTTTTCAGATTCAGTGGGATTTCTGGCTTTAGAAAGAAATCCTCTCTGCTTGCAGGTTACATGCCCATAGGCATTCATTCTGTAGACATCCAGGCTGTTGCTACTATGAGCCTCCTTAGAAGATGCAGATTTAAACTTGTGTTTGTGGCTATAAAGCCTCAAACTACAGCTAAAATACAGCTCAGCTGTTTGCACAGAAATATGCAGCAATTATAATGAAGTAAAATCCATCCTGCAATCCTCCACCTACAGTCCCTGTATTTAACCGGTTGGGGAGAGATAAAAATAGAATAGCAGGTAAAGAGACATGTAGAAAAAGACACTAAAAGGTGCTGTGATGCCCTTCACCACCCCAGCACTGACACAGATGTGACTGCTTATCTGGTAATGTCTTCTCTTGAATACAGAATTTTGAGAATCTTTTTGACTTCTACGTGACAAGACAGATAACATTTGGCTCTTCCCCTTTACACATATGCCCTTAACAATCATTCTGCCATAAGAGTAAGTTTAAACAGCACAGGACATAAACAAATAATGTTTAAATGGACACTGACAAGCCAAAATGCCCAAGGTTATTTCTTCTAGTCCAACAGAAAGCTGTCTTTAAAACGGAAAAAGGAAACAAAGTCATTCCTTTGTAATATTTTCAAAGTAAATGCTACAAATACTTCAGGATGCAAGTGACATAACCTTGAAATTGTCTTTAGGAGAAAGAAAATTGTTTGAAATTCTGTCCCAGCTGAGTGGACAAAACAAAAAACAAGCAGGAGAAACTATGAGAAGTACATTTATTTTTAAATCAGCATTTGTTTTAACACAGTGTTTTGAAGACTGTCATTTTTAAACCAATCCCATTCAACTTCAGGCAAGTGATACGGTCTGAGACACCACCAGCTCCCCTGACGCCGAGGCTGGTCAGTGCTTGAACAGCTCGCCAAGGAAGGAACGAGGTGATGCTGGCGAGTGACAGCAGATCAGCCCCATGCCTTGAGTCAGGTCCATGCGTGGATGCCAAACACAAACAGTCTCTTACGATGAAGTGTTAATACGCGGGTGTAAGAGTTCATTTGACTGCAGAGCTACTGGGCATGATTTGAATTTGGTGTAATTTCATCCATGCAATGGGACAGAGAGCCCAGACTTCTAATTTGTTAGAGAAATTAGGCATTGACCTTGTTCAAACTGCATGCTGAAACATGCAACCTGTACTTTGTCTTACCTCTCACTGCTCCTTTCTTTCACTGCCAGGGTTTGCTACATCTGGAGCAGGTTAAGTCTTCCTTCCATTGCTGACAAATACTGGCAGGTATGAGAGTGCCCTTACGGAGACCATCTCCACCAGAAGACTTATGTTTCCAGCATTATATTTGGTTTCTTATACCTGGATCTGAATCTTTATTTTGGGGGTTTGCATTTATAACCCTCAGGCTTATTTAACTTCATTTTTATATAGAATAGGATCACTTTGTGGTTCTCCAGGGCTTCATCTAAGGTTCTCCAGGCAATATAATCTTTTCAAATGTCACCTTAATCTACAAGGAGCTCCACTGTCTACATGTCTATAGGCAGAATGAAATCCTGCTGAATAGGGGACAAGTTATGGAAGAGTTAAAGTAATGAACAGTTATAGCACCTTACTTTTGTCAGAATGAATGGATCCATTAAAAAAAGGTTCCCTTCCATTTATAAAATTTCCATGTGTTCGAAAGGCACGTCAAACTACAGCAAACAGGCTGAATGCTGCTGTAACTTGTAATTAAAAAAAAAAAAAGATTACTCTCTGTAGTTCAGTGCAACAGTCATAAGAATTATGCTTCATACATAAATGGATGAACAAAAATACAGAGAGAAAAATTTTCAAGAGCTCCTGACTGACTATGAGCACCTGCTTTTGGATGTTCATCAGAGATGCGTAAGCCCCCCAAAGTAAAGATATGCAGATACTCTCACTGACAGAGAGAGTTAACTGTTATTAGTTAAGGACCCGTATTACCTCTTAAGACATAGACTTCAGAACCTGTTATCTCACAGAAAGCTGAGGTTCCTATCAGTAACAACTATAGTTACCACTGTCTAAAGTTTATAGAAGTCTAGATCTTAAGCATCCAAACGGGAAGACAAGCAAAACCAGAGAGCGCTGGGAGTTTGGGGCTAAGTGATTCACCCAAAGGTACAAACTAGGGCAAGGATGGGGAGCCAGTGGGGCTGGTATTGCTCAGTTTATTTCTTTCAGCCTGTCATCACTGGTTTTTGCATTATTTCTGATAATGCTACAGTATATTCCTGTGTAGCCCTCCAAATACATTTGAAGGCCATGCAACCCTCAGCAAAGCAAGCCTGAGATTCAGGAAAGTATTTACATCTACTGAAATCAAGGAATAAACATCTATGAATTTCTGTGGGTTCTGGATCAAGCCCTGAGCGAGTATCAAAATGATGAGTAGCAGGACTTCGGGCTCCCTGTCTAGCTTCTGACAGAAGAATGGTAGACTTCTACCATCCCAGCCTGTGTATTCTATTTTATATATACACGAAATTAACATTCAAACCATAATTATTTTAAAATGGTGGTAACAGCAGTTATTTGCCAGAGATGGACAAAACATCTGACTGCACAAGTATTCATCTCCACATATATCATTCCAAGGAATGTAAGGAAAGATACTACTAAATATACATTCAGAGTATTGCAAAGCACAGGACCAAAATATCATCTAAAAGAGAATAATTCCTGCTGAGGAGGTTGCCTCTTTCTAGTGAGTGCAATTCACCACATAAGGGAGTATATTTTTGATGATCCTAAATCAAGCCTCCGGTAGGGAAGATTTTAAAATATTCTTGTGTTGTAACAAAATGTTCCCGCTGGTGTTGTAATGAAAGAAAGAAAGAGAAAAAAAAAAAAAAGATCTCCTGGCAGGAAATTAATTATTAAGCATTCCTCTGCTTGGTGATGCGCTCCTACATTCTGCGCAGGCTTTCCATTTTTCTCTTTCAGTATGTGGAGAAATTCACTATGGAGAATATACAAACAGAACAAAGAGCACAAGAACATCAGTTTATTAAATGCATTTAGAAACCGAACAGACCTGGAGTGAGGAACTTGGTTTGTGCATCACCACACCTGGCACTTATTCACTCTTCACATTCCCCTCTCCTCTTCTCCACCAGATTGTCACTTTTGCTTCTCTTCTCTGAAATTACCTCTATCGAGAACAGAAGCAGTGCGCCTGGCTTTTAGCATCACTTACCTGCGACAGCTTTGAACTATCACTTCCTTCATTGAAAAAATAAAATGAAAAATCTCAGATCTTGATGGAAAGGGAAAAGAAAAGCCCATCATCATTTGTCTATGTCTAAATATCCGGATGTAATTCCATTTTTTAAACCATCCTTTTTTTCCCCCCCCTATGTCCAGTCAGTTTAGCGAATTTCACCCCTGGCTGTCAGTTTTAGCCTCCCTGTGAAAAAAGCTGAAAAGCCCACGCATGCCATAATTTCACCCATCACTTACATGACAGAACATACAATTCCTGAGGCTACTTCTGCACCCAGCACATGCACCTAGAACAACTCCTGAATTCGGTGGGATCATACCACTGCAAAAGCACCCCTGTGAGAGCAGACACTTCCCAGTAACCGGCATCCTGGATCCTTCCTGGATGCGGAACTAGAAATCTAGAGAGGGAAGATGCAACAGACTGAAACAGCATATGCCATCTTCAAATAGTGTTGTATGCCAGCAGTGCTCTATAGCTTAGCTAAGACATAATGAACTTTTCAAGAGAAATGAATAATTTTAGCTTTTAAAAAAGAAGGCAGAAAGGGTATGGAAAACTGCTACAGCAGATGGCTGTGTGATGCCTGCAGAAACTTTAATACCAGGTAGGCTGCTCAGGTGCTAGTGGTACCGTTTCTCGCAGTCATCACCACTTGGGCTCATCTCCTTGGGCTCTTCCATCAGCTGCTGGGCAGGAGGCTCACACGCAACATACCACTAATGCCTTGATCTGCCTTCCAGACCTGAAAGACCTCATATTTGGCTGGCTCTGTGCATCAAGCAGAAGGAGGTGGTCAGTCTCCATCTCTGCATGCAGACATGCCAGTGTTTTCATGGGTTGTTCCTATCTGCAAATATTTAGCTGCTGCCTCCCGTCCTCTCCTTATAACATACTCCCTCTTGGGTCTATATTCATATCATAGGGTCCCCTCAGACTGGGAAGCACCTTCACATATGTAAAATGTCCCACTGAAAGGAAGCATTCTGGAATAAGGCAAACCATCAGCTTCATAGCACCAACTCTAAACACAGCTGGTCTTGCAAGAGAGTGCTGCAGGAGCGGAAGGCGCAGCAGCAGACGGGGACCCTCACCACCCCAGGTCCTTCATGTGGCCCTGAGCAGCAGGGCCCTGCAGGAGCTCTGCTGGTGCTGCTGGAAACTCTGCATCATCCTCGGCTAGTTTTTCATCCTAGACTCATGACTTTCTAGCACATCAAAACTACTATTGATTCTGCAACTGACAGACAACGATACTAGCGGTGATTCAGATCACATTGTTTTGAGAGGAGAGAATGAATTTTGAATTAGAAGGCAGGAGCGAGTTTAATTACTACATATGAACACAGAGCATATGCTGCCATTTTGCAAAAAACTATCCTGAAGAGAAGCAATGTGCTTTGCCACCGAGCTCCTGAGTGACAAAAATCACACCCTCCCGAGTATCAGACTCACCATCTGTAAAATGTTTTTCATCTCCAGAAGATAATGTGCGAACTATGTGTTACAAATCATATATACTGTAAGTGGTAGATATTATCACTTGCTCTGGAGCAGCACCTCAGAACAAATGCTTTTTCTCCCCTATAATAGCCCATACCAGGCATAAAACTTCTTAAAACCCTATTTAGCAGTACAAGCAAGGTGACAACTAATATATCACTATATACAAGAGGAATTTTGAGAAAGAAGGGAACAGGCGGTTTTTTTCATGAACATAATGTTATTCAAAGGAATTTGCCCTGTAGGATGACATTCTCCTACAGGACTACTGGAATTTTAGAGAAGGCTGTGTGCATCTGTATAAATGCAGTTTAAGTCCAGAAAGGGAAATGAGTTTAACTCCTTCTTACACAAATGATTGAGAGGCAAAATGAAAAACATCTTATTCTTTTTAAGAACAGATTTCTTTCCTATTCCTTCTCAAAAAATGCCCATGAATTAATGATTAAACCTGGTTTAATCACTACAGTTTTGAGCGACAAGTGATCAGATGCAGGCCATCCATGCTAACACAGAGAATCGACAGAGACAGAGCCAGGAGTCAGAAATGTAGAATTACACTCTAATGAGAGACTGTCAAAACCCAAGGGAGTCCAACCTGGAATCAACAGCCCTGGCTGTACTCAAAATCTGAATTTCAGAGGTTGTGATGATGCAGGTCAAAACGTTGTGGAGTGACCCCATCAGCAGTCAACTGCATTAATACAACATCAGAGCTGAAAGAACAGTTAATTTGAGTCTCTTTTCTGATAAATTATACATCTTCTATAATCAAGCCAAACCAAAACTAATTTCCAGCAACTGCACTGCCTCTGCCAGTAGACAGTGCTTTAATGTCATTATGCATAAACAGGAAGAGATAATGACCTATAATTCAAGTCTATTACTTTTATGGAACATGAAGATACACTGCAGTATAATGCAAGCTGTTGATTAAGACTGGTATGGTACATTAAATGAACTGTTCTCCCATAAACCGCTACTGCTTTTTCTTCTTGCATCGGTTCTTGCTGTCCTTGCCAATCATGAAGAGGTAGCTGGTGAGGAGCAAACACAACTTTGGAGGAACTACTACGTTGATACCGGACTACATTCAAACCTAGACATTTGCATCCTTTCCACCAGCACAGCCCGTGGCAGAATAGGAGAGCATCTCGTAGGTGATTTATCCGAAAGCTCTGCCCATGTTTATTCAACAGTAGCTTATGAGAAGGTACACTGAATCGCGTACTCAGATAGCCATCGGTTTCCCTTCAGATTGCGCTGATACGGACCTAGAGCCGTACCCTGGCTGCGGCCGAGTACCTCCAGATCCCCAGGTGGGGGTGGCGGGGCGGGCTCTGCCCCCCAGCCTGCGGGCGCCCTTGCCAGGCTCCGCGGGGGGGAAGAGGCAAAGCCCCGGTTCCCGCAGCGGCAGGGCGACCCCGGCACCGCTCCCCCTGCGCCGCCCAGGTCCACCCGCAGGGGCGAGCTGAGCCGGAGCCTGCAGCCCCCTCTCCGACGGCCCTCAGGAGGAGGCTGCGGGTGGCAGCAGCCCCCCGGGGCGGGGACACCGCCTGGGCCGCCCCGCGTCCCCGCCGCCCGCGGAGCCCCCGCGCCCCGTCCCTCCCGCGGGGCCCGGCGCCGCTCGCCCCAGCGCCGGGGCTCTCGGCGGGCAGGGCGGGCCCGGCGCCGCGCTCGGGGGAAACTCCGGCCCCGCCGTCCTCCCCCTCGGCTGCTCTGGCCCCGCACCGCCCCCGCCTCGGGGAGCCCGCACCAGGCGGGCCGGGGGGGCGGGCCGGGGAGCCCGCGGCAGCCCGGCGGCAGGGCACGGGAAGAGGCGGGGGAGGAAGGACCGGCACAGGCAGAAGGAGAGGACGGGGAGCGGGGCGTCGCGGGGGCGGAGGGAGGGGTTTCTCCGGGGGTGTCGGTTTACCTTGGAGGTTCTGCACTCGGATGTCGCTGATGTGCCCGATGAGCTCCTCGCGTTGGAACCAGTCCCACTCCTGCCCGGCCATGGGGATGGGCGAGGGGGGCGGCGGGAGCCGGGGGCACCGCCACCGGCACCGCCACCGCCGCCTTCACCGGCACCGACGGCGGGCGCGGAGCGGAGCGGTGCGGAGCGGAGCGGGCGGGGGGGCGGCCCCTCTCCGCGCTGCGCCCCGCCCCGCGGCCCTCCCCTCCCGCCCGCCCGCCTCCCTCCGCCCGGCCGGGGGCGGCGGAGCGCTGGCGCGGAGCGGGGCGGAGCGGGCCGGGCCGTACCCCAGCCGCGGGCAGCTCCCCGCCTGCCGCCCCCTTCCTCCCCTCCTCCTCTCCCTTCCCCTCCCCAGCGGCGGCGGAGCTCCCGCATCGCCTCCCGGAGCGCGGCGTGGGCGGCAGCGCGCCCCCCGCACCGCCCGCCCCCTCGGGCGCAGGCGGGTCCGGCCCCGGCGCTGCGGAGCCCCCGCCACCCCCGGCCCGGCGGCCCGCTGCCCCTCGCCCCGGCCCGCTCGGGAGCGGCCTGTTGGCACTCTAAATAAATGCGGGTTTCTTGCTGAGGCGGGGGGGGGGGGGGGGGGCCGCACACAATACGGAGCTCTTGCCCGCTTTCGCTTTGCTGTGCCTGGGGAAGTGTCCTCCCTGGGCGTAAGTGTCACGCATCCCAGGCAGAAATGGAAGAAGAAAGTAGGAACGGCAGAGGAGTTTTCCTCATGGAGATGAAATCAGCGCCACTATAAATTAAAACACTAATATACCCTTTGCATACTCATTTAGCCTGCTCTTGCTAGTCTATTTAGGCTGTCAAATTTCCTTTGTGGTGAATTTTCACATCAAATATCTTAATTTCCACCATTTTTCATCAAAATCGGACAGTAATTGTTGTCAGGTATCACTTCAGTATCACTAAGATCTGTGCTCTACAAACTTGGTGACCAGCATGAGCATTTCCTTTACATACAAGGCATTTCATTACAATACACCACTATTTGCACTTTTGTGCCTGTTTTCTTTTCAAACCATGCAGACTGCATAATGTAAACAGCAAATTTTGACACAATCCAGTCAGACTAGTATAGCCTCATTAGTTAGACTAGCAAAACACACAAGCCAAGATCTACAAAGTTAAATATAAACAAACTGGGATCTAGAGATTGTGGCTCTTTCAAGTTGGAAGTGTTTATGTGATCCCAAGTAAACGCTTACTCCACACAACCAGTTGTTTCACCCAGCTCAGGAATGCAGCGCTCTTCCCACAGCCCACTCCGGTGATTTCTCTACGACTCAAAATCAGATGGAGGCGGTGAGAAGACAAAGTCATCCATAAAGCATCTAAGAGGTGAAATATTCGTCACCGCTATAACACGCACCAGTCAACTATCCCAAAATCCAGTCTCCAAGAGTCTGGGGTGATCTTCAGCTGTTAACATATCAAGGCTCGAAAGTTTTGCACAAACGTAATGAATGCCACGCCAAAGAGTTTATGAACGTGAATGTAAGGAGCAGAAGAAACAGCTTGTGAAAAGGAAAATGCATCTGAACTCAGCCAGATTTGTACAAATCGCAATGCCAGGCTTTGACTTCATTTTGTGGTGGGAGGACCTGTTTTTTCCAGGAGTTATCTGAGTGGGCTGAATGCATCAGCACCACGTTTAGAGGTGGAGCTGGAAAGTGAGCCGGTGTGGCTGTGAGAAAAGCAGGTGAATGACTTCACGGCGTCAGTGAAATACTGTCCGCAAGGGATGGCTGGAGGTCCCTAGTCCACACTGCTGCTCGAAGCAGGACTACTGCCAGCGCCGCATGGGGACAGCTGAGGCTTTGTCTCATCATGTGTGGGCACCATCCAGGAGCTGGGGCTTGGTGAGCTCTCTAGGTAGCCTGTCCCAGTCTGCACTGGCCTGCTTGTGAGACTTCCCAGTGGCCGCTTGCTGTGGTCGGTATGCCAGCTGGAGAAAGGGAGTGGGTACGGGACACAGGTAAATGAATGAGGAGAAGTGGAACAGTATGCAGCCTTCAGCAGCAGAATCATAGAATCATAGAATCGTTTAGGTTGGAAAAAACCTTTAAGATCCTTGAGTCCAACCGTTAACCTACCACTGCCAAGTCCACCACTAAACCATATCCCTAAGCACCACATCTACCCGGCTTTTAAATACCTCCAGGGATGGGGACTCAACCACTTCCCTGGGCAGCCTGGTCCAGTGTCTGACAACCCTTTCGGTGAAGAAATTTTTCCTAATATCCAGCCTAAACCTCCCCTGGTGCAGCTTGAGGCCATTTCCTCTCGTCCTATCGCTTGTTACTTGGGAGAAGAGACCGACCCCCACCTCACTACAACCTCCTTTCAGGTAGTTGTAGGGAGCGATGAGGTCTCCCCTCAGCCTCCTCTTCTCCAAACTAAACAACCCCAGCTCCCTCAGCCGCTCCTCATCAGACTTGTGCTCTAGACCCTTCACCACCCTCGTTGCCCTTCTCTGGACACGCTCCAGCACCTCAATGTCCTTCTTGTAGTGAGGGGCCCAAAACTAAACACAGTATTTGAGCGTGGCCTCACCAGTGCTGAGTACAGGGGGACGATCGCTTCCCTAGTCCTGCTGGCCACACTATTTCTGATACAGAAGGTGGATGCTGGGGTGCAGCAGAAGGAGCAAAGGTCAGAGGAAGCAATCCAGTAACTCCTCGCTGCCAGCCCCACCTGACGTGTGATGTTACAGCTGTGATTCATTGCTCTCTGCACATTTTCCTGGGGCCAGTTACTGCCTTCACCCTGCTCCCTGCCCCTGTGCGAGAGCTGCCCAGCTCCACTATCAGGGTGGCTGAGGGTGTAGCCCCGGTGCCTCTGACATCTCCAGGCCTCCTGGGTAGCTGCATTTGACCTGCACAGTCTGGGTCTCAGGGTCAGGCTGGGTTTAAGATGTTGTAAATGATTAACATTGTAGGCACGGGGAAGTTAAAACTGCTGCTTAGGGAGAGGAGAAAGGCATTAAACCTTTCTTACCTGGGAGAGCATCTGCTCTGTGCAGCCCCATCCTCTGAAAGCAAAATGGCACTGGCTAGTGTGATCCAGCAGGCAGCACCGGCCGGGGCTGCCCGCTCTTCCTGCGCTGATGGGAGGAGAGAGCAGCAACATCGCAGCCTGCCCTTCTCCTGCTGGTGAGTCAGGCGGGACCTCAACCTTGGCCTGGGGTCCAGGCCCATCTGGCAGGTTTGGCCACTCCAGTTTCTAGCCCAGCACATCAATATAAGCTGCATCGACGTCGTCTTACATTAAAACGCTGGGCTGTGAGCTACTGTGAATGAAAACTGTGGTCCAGTTTCACTCAGCAGGTGCGCAGCTCTGTCCAGGGAGGCAGCAGCCGTCACCTGCGTTTGTCCGTCTGAGACTTTCAGATAGCTCTTCAGCACCTTCCCCAAAACAACCTTGCAGTTAGCAGAAACCCGCATAGGTAGAACCTCCCCTGAGATGGTTGTAAAAAAAAATTGCAATATATGCAGAACTAAGTGCTCCAAAATGAAAAGCCAAGCCTCTAAAATTGTAAGGACACTAAAAGTTGTGAGATCAAAAGGGGCATCCTTTATAAACATTCTTCTTTAAGTTTTTACGTTCTTTCCTGCAACCATGTGGTCTATGAATCAGCTCAAGAAGAAAGCATGAAATCTGAGATTCTCACATAAAGCCAGAACTCCAAACGTTATGTTACTTGTCATAAAATCTGTAAATGCTTGTGGGAAATTATCTGTGAAAATACTATACGCCTTCTAAGAAGTAACTGATTATATACAGTGAAGAATAAAGAACTTCTCTTAAACAAAAAGTGATTTCAGATTTTATTATTAAAGTTCCCTTGCCTTTTGATGTTTAAGGACAATTCTATAACTGAAAAAGCAGGTTACATTTAATTAAGTCCCTTGACTCAGACTTGTTACTTAGGGCAACACTGTAAACACTTGGCAGAGACTCTGAACTATAATAACAGGTTTATTAAAAAAAGATTTTGGTTGCATATGAGAAGGCAGGGAGTCTAATAGGAAGTTCATGGGGAGCTTACCACTGTTCTCCATCACCTTCATCTTTTTTCTTTTCAGTGTATGCAGAATAAAGATGTTAAAAAGCTTTTAGTTTACCATCCTTTGCATATCTTACCTGTGAGTGATTTAATGAGTTGAAGTCTCAGTTTGAGAAGAAAATTTATACTTGAAGATTGTCTGATAGTAGCAACAAAACCCTCAAATCCTACAGCTAGGCTTTGTGCCTGTCCAGATGGAGGGTGCCTTGTGGCTTCTGCTAAAATGGCAAGGGAAGGTGTCTGACACAAAGGAAGCTATTTATGAAATTAAGGAAGATATTTATGCCATTGTAGCTAAATTGCTTTGGCTTTATAAACAGAGTTCCCCATATGAACAGTCATTCCGGGAATGGATTATTTTCTGGCTTTGTTTAAACCAGTTCCAGACCAACGATAACCAGAAAAAGATGTTGTCTATCTTGCAATAGGTACGTCCATGTGTGGACATCATGTATATTCAACCCAAACCTCAGAGAAGTGTAATTTTTTATCCAGGCATGCCTTAGCCATCCCTCACTGCTCTGGTCAAAGAGCTACAAAAATAACTCCACACTGATCCCTGCTAGACCTCCCTCTGCCCACATTCCCAAAACACCCTTGTTGAATGCCACAGGCCTGCAAGGTGCTCCTCTGCCCATGACAAATAGTGTTTAGCCCATATCTGAAACACCAAGAAGTGCCAACCATGAGAAAAGACTCATTAGCCGTGCCAGATGAATAGCTAAGCAAAGATTTCATTTCTATGACCCTGTCCGACAGCAGCCACCCCTTAGTCTGGCTCCTCTGCCCATACACATGTAAACAATGGGAGGGGTACCATGTAAAATAGACTTTCAAAGCAAAATACAGGAAAAGTCAGGAGAAAAAAAGACAGTCTAATTCAACCAAGTAAACAGGAGACACTCAGGAATAGGTGCAAAGGGAATGAGAGATATTGTATTAAGAGGACCAAGCAACTGGAGGAAGTGAGATCATGTGCAAAAAAATAAATAAGCTATAAAATGTAAGTGCTTTATGAGTTTTTCTTTAAAGGCAAGGGACAGTACTCTAAAAATGTGTGTTCTGCTTCTCCAACCAAAGTTTGATAACAAGCAATGAATTAATGGATAAAATTGATATAATCAATAAAACGAATACCAGCTTAGAAACAGGAGTGCTGTGCCCCACTAAACCAGTCCTCATCTTGGTCTCTTTCAGATGCTAACAGAGGAAGAGGTGTGGTGACTGTTGGCCCTACCTCGATATACCACTGAGCATATGTTCAAACTCCGGATGTTGACCAGCCTCACTTCTTCTACTCTGTTGTGTCTCCTCCTAGAAGTCCACCACTTAGGCCATACTTATGAGCCACACCAATTCATGACAACCATTGCCATATAATGGCAATAAATAAGACTATAGCACTTGCTAGAAGGTCTCTATGTGCTATAAGTAAGTTTCACCACACAGTGTCCAAAAAATGCCAGGAGTTACAGTGGCTTCTAACTTGGATATGTTCAGCCAAATTTGTTTTATTTGCTTGCTACCAACGTGAAGTTTGTACCAACAGTAGCAAAATGCTAAAATGGTGTTTTCAAGACTAGGTCTTTTGGGGTGATGGTGTCACACCAGGGACAGCTTCCATGTGCAAGAGCTGTGCAGGTGAGGTCCAGGGCAGCTAGTGTGGTGGGAGCAGGGTTGTGGGCATCACTCCCAGTCCTTCCTCTGTTGTTTTTTCATTTGCTTTGGTAAGTGCAGTTTATTTTAAGGTGTGATTTATTGAGAACATGCATGCTTTATGTGACAGAGGCAATGAGAATGGTCCTTCCCTGGCCTGCAGGCCGGTTTTCTTACATTCAGTTTGGTTCTCTGTCATTCTTTCATGCAGTCTGAAGGTTGGAAGAAAAGGAGGGTAGTTATGTAAAACTCATTTGAATATTATGTACTTGTGGAGCTGATTTGTTTCTGTTGCCATAGGCCTTTCATTCAAAATCTCCCCCTTTACTAGGGCAAAACCATTCCTTGATTCAGAGGAGACACAGTAAAAACTCCGTCTAGTTTTTGGAAACTTGTTCATTATTTTTCCCTTTTTTCCCCTTCCTATTTTTCCTTTGTTTATGATGGATGCAGGATGCAGTTGGTCTCATCCATGTGACAGTATTGTGTAATTCTTCCCCTTTGAGCCTGACTTGCTCTCAGTCGTGTGTGACCAACTGAATTCAGGACCTTCAGATTCCCTTCTGAACAATCCAGCACACTGTGAAGATTTGTTGCCCCAGTAGATACTGAACAAAGGTTGCAATGTGTAGCAGTAAGGGGACCATTTTTTGGGTATAGATGTTGTGTAGCACCCTAAAGGCCAGGAAAAAGACCCATGAAGTAAGGCTTTCATCTTGAGAGCATCTGAGTGTCTCCTAGGAGTTTCCAGCTCTTTCTTCCACAACCTGCTCCCATAACATGAGTTTCACTGTTTCATCCTATCTGATTTCAGTGCAAAGGTAGAGATGCCACCCTGGTGCAAGCAGCAGCTTAAACGATGACTGAAGAAATGAAGGAGCCTATGCCATGTAGGGGCTTACTTCATGGAAGGAGAGAGGGACAACAGAGCAGTCATTTGGTATGGTGAATATTGCTGTAGATGATGATGCCTGACGGTAAGATCCTATAGAGCTATATAAGCTGGTGAAGTTCATAGAATCATAGAATCGTTAAGGTTGGAAAGGACCTCTGAGATCATCGAGCCCAACCTGTTAACCTAACTGCTGGTCCACCTCTAAACCATGTCCCTAAGCACCACATCCACATGTTCATTGAATACTTCCAGGGACTGTGATTACACCACTTCCCTGGGCAGTCTGTTCCAATGCCTAACCACTCTCTCCATGAAGAAATTTTTGCTAATATCCAACCTAAACCCCCCCTGGCACAACTTGAGCCCATTTCCTCTTGTCCTATCACTTGTTACTTGGGAGAAGAGACCAACCCCCACCTCACTACAACCTCCTTTCATGTAGTTGTGGAGAGCAATAAGGGCTCCCCTCGGCCTCCTCCAAACTAAACAACCCCAGCTTTCTCAGCAGCTCCTCATAAGACTTGTCCTCCAAACCCTTCACCAGCTTCATTGCCCTTCTTTGGACACACTCCAGCACCTCGATGTCCTTCTTGTAGTGAGGGGCCCAAAACTGAACACAGTATTCGATTGCGCAGGAAGAAGCAAACCAGCCACAGCTGAAGGTTGCTCAGGGCAGGCCAACTCGCTCTGCTGCACAACATTCAGCTTCAGGTGACCGTAGCCAGCCAGGTTACCTTCTTCTGCCTGAATTACCTTGATTAGAGAAACTTGGGGTACTTTCACTGTATACACAATAGATACAAGTCAAGGCCTCTGCAATAATATCCACTGGCAAAGACTATTGCTGGACATAACTACAAATATTTAATACAGTGTAAATTATAAATCAGCTGTCTCCAACACCAGAAGAAGTGAATGCTTCAAGTAGAAAATGGAGATTGCATAGTCTGTTTTTTACCCCGTGAATGCTAGGACTGGAAGCAGGGCAGCACATAGTTATTACAGTGTTTAAGCGCTGCAGTTGCAGATGCTATAAAAATAATGATAACATTGCTGGCTTTTATATGCAGCTTTCCATCTGCAGATTTCAAATCTCTTGTATATTGCAATTTTCTGTAATTTCCTGGCTTAACCTGCCTGAAACAAAATCTACAACCCCTGAAATAATATTTTATATTATAGAAAACAACCTGCATATTTTTGCAATAAAATGTTTGTGGAAGAATGAATTATGTGTGATCTATTCTGCATACTTCATCATAATAACAAAATGAATTAGTTTCTTAGAAGCAAGCAAGCAAGCAAGCAAGCAGGCTCCTTTTGAACTGTTTGACCTCTTTCACAGCACTGGAGATGTCAAATATTCTCCAAATGCAACATTCAGCTAAACCGCCTGTCGATGCAGCTCCCTTCAGTAGTACTTCAACCTTTCTCCTATTTGTTTGTTTCTATTTGAAGAAGTGGTTTCAATTTTACATCCAATGTCAAGTCAGCTTGACTGTGAAAGAGATTTGAGAAGAGATGCCTTCCCTGGCCTTCCCAAACAACATCAGCTTTGCAAGTAGCAGAAATATATAAATGTTTCAAATGTTTCAAATGGAGGGGCAGTTCCCTGTAGCTCATAAATAAGCTGATCATTTTTTGAGGTAAAAAGTGGATGACTTTGATACGTAACGTGCCAGGCGGAGGCTTTTGCAGTATGAGATGCACTAATGGTTCCAAGTTCTTTCGGAGCAGGCATTTTCAAACCTTACTTGTATTTCACTGAATATTTAATGTCACAGTTCTGCCAGAAGCCTCTGAAAATAGGGAGAATTAAAACCCAGCAGTGATTCCTTCGCAGAAGGAGGTTGATGATTTCGAAAGTTTCTCTTTACCATGTTTCAAACTCTGACCTTGAGGAGTGCTACCAATGTCAGACATGGCCTTGTGGTTGCTTTAGATGGCAGTTTAGAAGCCATGGTTGGTGGTACTTCACCTGACCACAGCTAACTGCAAGCACCTGTCAGGGTTTATCAACCTCTAACCAATATGACATTAAAGATTAATCACTTTAAAAGTCACATTAGAGAATACACAGCGGAGCCTTTGCTTAAGCAAATTTTGATGTCCCTGCTTCGCTGGGGCCTCGGTGTTGGGTTGGAGAGCAGCACCCCAGTAAGAACTTGTTTCCAGTGAGGGGTTGCTGCCTGCTTCCTACCACTGTGCTTTCAGTGATGGGGGACAAGAATAGATGAGAATCAAGCTCTGGTTTTCAAACACATCCTTTAAACAGAAAACTCTGGAGAGAAAACAAACAGTGGTATTTGTGGGGTGTGGGGCACCAAAAAAATCTTCCAGTGCTCAGTTTGTAGGTATTTGCGTGTGCATGAGCAGAGAAATGCAGGCTGAAGTGATAACTTGCCAATGGTTCAGCATGGGGATTTCATTAAAGTTGCCTCTCCCATGTCCAGCCTCCCCCTGCATTGCTCAGTCACACCTGGATCGCAGAGATGAGCATCAAGGGGCTAAGAAACTGATGGATTTGTATGTATTTATGCATTGTCTTCCCTGGTTTAATAACTTCTTTGCAAAAACGAACAGCAGTTCAGGGGGAAGAATATGAGGCATCATGACTTGGCAAATATTCTTAGGTCAGCTTTGATGGAAACGTTTGTACTTTGCTTCTGAGAAAAGCTCAGGAATACATCCATTTATGTTATAACTCCCTTGAATTGGCAGACAATATCATAGTACAAAATTCAACTGGTGTAATTTGAAAAGAAAGTTTGGGGATGGAAAAGACTCTGTAATTCTCCCCTTAGAAGAACTGGTGGAAAAAAAAAAAAAAAAAGACATGTGGTGCAATCTCCTACCTGCCAAAACCAACACAGTAGTGAGTGATGGGTTTGAATGGAAGTCCCAACAGCAATAACTGTTTCCAAGACTGTAGAGCTGCCAATGTAAAAATCTGCCAAATCTCCTAGCTTTGGTAAGATCTGGTAATGCTGCCCAATTGCCCACAGCTTGAACAATCAAGGATTTTCTTTGTTATATCTCATGTGCTTTTATATAAGTCAATGGCTTATCCCATTTGATTCGAACAAACTTTTATGGGAGCTCTTCCAGATGCCAGGATGAGGTGAAAGCATGACCACACGCCATCATGCTGGAGAGTTTTGCCTTTTGTATTCAGTGATTTTTACCTGCTTTTACACATCTTATTGCATTTTATTGCGCAATTGAGTAAAAAAATATGTATTTGTCCCAGAGCTCTTTCTTATGATGATTGCTGAAATACCAGTGAAGTCTTTCATGAAGAGGCAGGGCTCTTCACACATATAGTTAATTTTCTTCTTGAGAAGAAAACACCAGGCATCAAGGGGTTTTTAAATGCACTGGGGAGAAGAAAGACAAAAACCAATGGCCAGAAGCTGAAGCCAAGATGAATCTAAATGAGGAGATTTTAATAGTGAGTCAGTCATCCAGAGAAATAACGATTTGCCAACCCTCGCTGTCTTCAGAGAGAGAGCATGCCTTTCTAGAAGATGTGCCGTACTCAAAACCAGTACAGTTTATTCAAAAGTGGATTAATTGTGCAAAGTGTAATGGCCTGTAATATAAAAGCCAGATCAGAGGATCTATCTAATGGTTCTTTGCCTTTAGTTTTGTGAGGTTTATCTTAAAAGGGTATTTTTTTTCTTTTCATTTTTCCGGCTCTTACACAGACTAGGTCAAAGAGTTTTAATTCCATTCCTTACAGATTTCTACCTTGGAAAATGAAGCCATTGAGTAAAGCAAAAGTAGTAACAGCAACGGCAAAGTGATAACAGTTTGCAGTTAGTGCTCAGCCAGTAGGAACTAATTCACTCATTCAAAAAGCTACAAAGCTGCCGTCAGACGGCATTTTTTTGTCACTATCAAACAGATTGTGATTAGATCCATCGACAAAGGTGAATGGTTTGATAGTCATAATTTAATCCTCTGCTATCAATTCAGCGAGACAGTCACTAAAACACACAGTCCATTTTTTGCAAGATTATCCTGCATTTATAGACAAAACCATTGCCACAACATTGAAGTCACATGTTGCTAGATATTTGTTATAGCACAGTTTATACCTGTGTACGTATGTAGCCTGGATGTCCTCTCTGCCATGGGTGTGTATAAAATCATACATGTGCATACATATATACACATATATTTGGAATTAATGAATATGGGAGTAAACAGAAGAGTGTTGTCGGTGGAACATTGTCATGGTTTAACCCCAGCCGGCAACTAAGCACCACAGAGCCTCTCGCTCACTCCCCCCCGGTGGGATCAGGGACAGAATCAGAAGGGTAAAAGTGAGAAAACTCATGGGTTGAGATCAAGACAGTTTAATAAGGAAAGCAAAAGCCACACACGCAAGCAAAGCAAAACAAGGAATTCATTCACTACTTCCCATCGGCAGGCAGGTGTTCAGCCATCTCCAGGAATGCAGGGCTCCATCACGCATAACGGTTACTTGGGAAGACAAACGCCATCACTCTGAATGTCTCCCCTTTCCTTCTTCCTCCAGCTTTATATGCTGAGCATGACGTCATATGGTATGGAATATCCCTTTGGTCAGCTGGGGTCAGCTGTCCCAGCTGTGTCCCCTCCCAGCTTCTTGTGCCCCCCCCAGCCTGCTCGCTGGTGGGATGGGGTAAGAGGCAGAAAAGGCCTTGATCCTGTGTAAGCACTGCTCAGCAGTAAGGAAAACATCCCTGTGTTATCAACACTGTTTTCAGTACAAATCCAAAACGTAGCCCCATACTAGCTACTATGAAGAAAATTAACTCTATCCCAGCCAAAACCAGCACAAACATGAACATGTGAACAGGTCTGTGTTCGTTCAGCAGCATCCCCACCATACTTACGCATCTGTGCACAAGGAGTCACTGCCTCATGCTCTCATGCAACTTCACAAAGCCTCATAACATTCACATGATATCTGCAGAGAGAGGCTCAGATCATCAGTGGCTGCCCTGCTACTGGGTGACATTTTTCAAGAGCTCCTTTTCCCCATTTAGGTATGTCCTGAGAGTTAAAACACAAATAGTACACACCTGTAGGAAGTTATCGTCAACATTCACCGAATTCAGAGCACCTGAATTTGGAAAATCTGGACATCAGTTTGGCTTCAGCTCTGGCTTAGGGCATGCGTGATCATATATAAGTCAGTTAACTTCTCTGAATTAATATTTTCTTATTTACAGGACTGGATGCTGTTTGCTTACCATGCCCTACTTCTCCCAGCTCTTGTGAGCTGCTACACTTACATGTTTTCATGTGGAGGAAGTTTCAGGAAAGACATGTGGTTTTATTATTACCTGTGTAAAAAGAAAGCAATGGCTGTACTTTGACTGGTAAAAGTGAAGCAACAGTGATCAGAGGTTTTATTCATCCACATTGTAAGGTAGGGTATCAGATATACCCATGTTCAACTCTTTTATATCCTCTTTTAGAGCAACCCAGTTGGTACTGCATGTGCTTAACCCCTCTACCCTCACCAGGGATGGTTCAAAAGGTCCTAACCAAAGGCCATCAGTGCAGGGAAATGGTGTAATCTCCCCAGATTATGGAAATACCAGAAATCCTCACTCTGTTCTTCTCACTGATGTTGCAAATGATATTCACTTAAAAGTCCATTTTCCTGCCAGGAAGAGAATTGGGGGGGGGGGATGAAGTATGGTTTTGGTTTCAGCAGTAGTGGAAGAAACCTAAGAAAACGTGCTTCAGTTGTATCTGAAAGGTGAAAGGGCCAAAACAGAGGGGGAAAAATTAAAAAAAAAAGGAAGAAAATGAAAAAAGTAAGTAGTGCTTATTGTTTTGAGAAATCTTGTGATTTCTGAGTTGATGTAAATGATCTTTGAGCAGCTTCAAGTGCAGGTATGCTCTGCCTTCCCTGCACGGCTGAACAGATGATATACAAGTTTTAAATCAGTTCTCAGCTGATAGGGAAAGGATTACAATCTGTTTAATAGCACCTTTACCGCAGACAAGTAGACATCATTTCTGAAGGAAAAATACTGGCTATGCAGCTAATTTCCTGAGACTGAAGGAGACAGGCCTGCAGCCATCAGTTACATTTCAGAGCACCATGTCATGTGTGCGGATTACACCCCACAGCAGTGTCCTTAAGTGCACAACCACAAAGTGTCAAGTCTCACCTAATGCATTTTATGGACTGTAAAAGCCACAGCTTTATTCCCGCCCTGGTCCTCAACTTCTGACAGCTCCGTCTTTCTCAGGGAGCTGGAGCAGCAGCACACAATGCACAATATAACTCGCCTCTCGCTGTTTCTTCCCACAAACCAGCCATTGAGCACTGGTCAGGAGCCATTAGCACCCAGTTCAAACACAATGTAAATTCTATGAGAACTCATTGTTTTTATAAAGATCACATGCAATTTGTTGCCAAGCAGCCTACGCAAATATTTAAAGCCTGCCTCTTTCTCCACACAATTTTTAAAAAAACAAAACAAAAATAACAGGAGCTTTTACTTTGTGCCATAAAGGCTGAGAGGGAATTAACCTCTTCCTGCACAGGACCCAGACACTGGGGTGATGGAATTATTGCCATGTGTATGCGTTTCATGGGGATGGTGCTGGAGAGGACTTGACTTGGAGGCTGGCTAGGTATTTATTGGCTTGGTTTTAGATTGCCATACATTTTGCCAATGACATGTGGGTCTTCCCGATTCCCTGCCCTCTTGAGAGGTAATCTTTTCTGGCTAACCCTGATGTAATTACCTGATTTCTAATGACCATCTTCTCATCCCAGGACACCTCCAGGGTCCAGGCCCACCTAAGAAGAACTGCTACATTTGATCATGTTTTTCTTTCTCCCTCCATCCCTGCCGTCGTTCATATCTAAGTACATGCTTAGCTGCTTTGCTGAATCATCACAGAGGAACAATGTCCCGTCTGTTAAAATGAGATAAGAGTGCCAGCTCTAGATTTTTGTGTAGAAACTTGGAAGTAAACACATTTTAAAAAATACTTGTAATTATTTTTACTTCTACCAGACTTCATTTTCACCAATATGAGTTATCAGGCTAGGTTTTTCTGTCTGTGGAAACAGTCTCCAGGCACGGGGCTGTCTAGTCACCCAAGAATTATCATCGGTATCACATAGGATAGACCTCTTATGAAAAACAGACCAGGTATAAATATAAGCAATGGCTCAAATCCCAGCTGCATTTTTCCATAGGAACAGGCCTTCATACAGTACGTACCTTTGTGTGTGCAACTGCAATACTCAGGAGTCATTTCCCAGCCAAATGAAAGCTTGATGCCCTGGATCAGTGGCCCCAGGGTCTGATAGCAAGGAGACATCTATGATCTGTGAGAAGTGAGGATTATGAAGGTAATGAGGATGGCCCTAAGAACTGCTTCGAAAGTTCACCATTCATTTCCCATACATACCTATAGTATAAGAGAAATACTGTTTTCAGGACATTTTCTGACCACCTCTCTCTCACATTTGATGTCTTAGGTTCAGGTATTATTCTGCTTTTTGAACCAAAGTTTCACACTTAGAGCAGAATCATGTAAGTATAATCTGAGTTCCCCGAGGTTGTAATTTATATGATACATCTCATATAAGTTTTAAATCAGTTCCTCCAAATTGATTTCAGAATTGCCTGGCACCATACTGCAAACACCATTTAGGGTGGCCTGACCTATTTTTTGCCAGACAAATTTTAAAACTGGTTGGAAAGTATCCCCATTTTAGCAATGACCTTGTTATTTATAATCAGGTCTTGATCCTATAATATCTATTAATTATAATAATTTTCCTCAAAACATCATTTATCCACATGTTCATAAGGACATAATATCCTGCAACTTGCATAACTGAGGTAGAACTGAAAGATCTTATCATGGTTTCTGGTTCTATAGAAATGCAAATACCTCCAGCAAATGTGCCATGACGGCATTATCATGGTGGTAACATTAATTATGTGCATAACTGTTTTCTGCATCAAGACATCAGTGTGTAAAAGCATAAACAATTTTTGAGATTTATCTTATTTTGAGATTTATCTTATTTTTTGAGATTTATCTTATTTTTAACTATATTTAATGGCTGTGATTTCTGTATTTCCTTCAGTGAGTGCAAGAAGCATAGACTAGTAGACAGGTTTTTCTTTTGTTTCCAGTTTGCTTCCCCTGTGGTTCTCATGCATTGCCAATGAGATCTGCAGTACACCCAAATGAAAAGGATCATTTAAATTCACAAGAAGCAACTGAAAATAATCAATAAACACTATTTAAAGAAAACATGCATGGCAGCTCTTCTTCACTATGGAAAATGGGAGCACAGCATTGGTCAGACGGGGTCAGCCAGGAGGGGCATCTTGTCCAGTGTCCTCTCCTGGAACCATGACTAGTGCTGGGAGAATCAAAAGGTGCAAGAACCTCTGGCTAAGCAGGCATGAATTAGGCTGTCCCCTGTGTTGGAAGCCTTCCTGGTTCCTTAAAGAGAGATCGGCATATAAGACAGGTTATGTTTGCTTCTGATTTTTTTTGGCAATGCTAACTGATGCAATTCTGGGTATTAGTGTTAGTTACCCACAGATCTGATAACAGGTTAAACTGGCAATGGGGAACTTTTGAATTTGTCCTAAGAGCAGCTTTTGTGCTGCCTGGTTGTGTGAAGAGGAATGACTGATTTGATTTCCCCACCTTCACTTTTCAGGGAAGGCCCTCTTTTCTGATGTTACAAGATGGGGAAAACCAAAGCTCCGGCAACAGTTCTGATCTGTAGAGATCTTTGTTACGTCCACCCCACAACCCTTTGGTTGTCAGCTTGTCTGGGAGGGTGGTCTCCATGCTGGCTAAAGGCCACATTTCTTCTCCTTCCCTCCTCTGGTGCTCCTTTCCATGCTCTATGCATGCACATGCATCCCCAGGGTAGGAAGGGCCAGGCCAAGCTGGTGGGAGCCCTATGGAGACTAGAAGAGAGGACAGAGGAGGACCCCTATTTCCCACCACACATCCACCACGCTCCCTGTTATGAACATGCAGGAGAGGTCTCCGCAGGGATCTGTGCTGTTTGCAGGCATCATGATGCAAGGCCCATTTCAGACGAGAGATAGGACTGTCTCACTCTAAAGGTCCCTTCTGGCCTTAAAACCTGCAATTCCTTAAGAAATCACCTGTACTACAGTCGGGACGATTGCAAGATGAATTTCTATATGTCTGATGATTAACACACCATCTGACCGTCAAAGGAGACAAGGAACCTCAGCCAGGAAGCAAATTTGTTGTCCCTGTGGTTGATGCAGAAAATCACCCTTAATGCCTGCGTGTGTGCACCCTCCCCGTTTTGGCAGCAGGGCGGGCGGCAGCCCCACGGAGGGCACAGCCTCCCCCAGCCTCCCCCAGCCTCCCCCAGCCTCCCCCAGCCTCTCCGCAGCCTCCCGCCGCCTCCCGCCGCCGGGCCGGGCGCCCACCCCCGGGCAGCCGCCCAGCCCTGGGCACCGCTGCCCTCTCCTGGCGCCTGCGAGCATCTCGACTTGCTTCGGGCGGCCTGTGCAAACTTGAGATGCGGCGTTCGGGTGCGGGAGTGCTAAAACCGCACCACAGGGATACACGATGCAAAAAAGCCAAGTGAGGTTCCCTGGTTATAACCCAACTTACTCATTGACAGATCACTAAAGAAGAGGGGGGTTAAAGGTTAATAGACAAAGACTGTGGTAAGTCTCAGAAAGAAACTTATCTGTGTCTCCCTGCCTTAGGGGGGCCAGGCCCACCCGTGCTCCCCTCCCCACCTTCCTGCCTTCCCCAGCGTGCCGTGGAGCCCGGAGCCTGCTGGCCCACACCGAGGAAGGCAGTTAATGGGAGAGCTTTTTCATTAGTCAGAACCCCTAATTTGGGGATTGTGTAAAGCATTTTCCCATTCCTGTAGTTAACCCGAAACCTCTAACACATGCCCTGCCAGTCTCAGTGGAAAACGAATCATATGTTGAGTGTTGCAATGCTCGACTGAGACCCTGGGGAGAATTTGTCAGACCAGGACCATAGAGATATACAGGGTCTTTTCTTTATTTCGACCTTGCGCAGTCATTTGTGACAGTGTCAAGAGAGCATAAAGCTCTGCCGCCTGCATTTTCCAGCCACTTTGCGCGGGCGCGTTGGCCTGTACGAGGTGCAGGGAACTCGTGAGCAGAGTGCTGCAGGTCGGTCCCCTCTGCTCATCCTCTGAAGAGCAGGGCTTTGATTTTAACCACATCTCTCCCTTTTCTCATCAGTCTCTGTTTCTGGGGAACTCCTGAGAGCGCAAGAATGGTGCACACCTGCAAAACACTCAGCAACTTCTTCAGTCCAGCCAAGCCCATCTTCAAGGCTCCTGCCCTACCTGGGGCACCTTTCCCTTGCAATACAGGGAATAAAAAAAAAGAGAGAGAGGAAAGTCCTTCACACCCGGCTCCAGCCTGGGGTGGGACCACAGGAGCAGGAGCAGCCAGTGCAGTTGAGATAGATCAGAGGAGAGGGGGAGAAAAGTCCCGAGCGTGGTACACTGCTCTTTGAGAGCATCTCACAGCCCTAACCTGTTGAGCAGTAAAAGAAATGTTCTCCATTCCCTCTATTTTTATTTTCCTTCTCAAGGAGCTTCACATAGCTGGAGGAGGAAAAGAAAAATAACCTTCTCAGATATTATTTCTGTACTTTAATTTCTATTTCAAAGAATCCAATTTATTAAGCAGCAGTACCTGAGATTACACTCACCAAGCAAACTCTCAAAGGAAGCCGCACCATCTAGGTGTATTTTTCATTACACAATAAACTCTGAACTCCACCAAAGGTGTTTTCTCGTAATGTTAAACTCAGTGCCTGACAATTATTGTCCAGCTCCATTTGGTGCCAGAAATGCATTCAACGGAGAAGTAATAAATCCTTTCATGCTGTTTAATAAAACAAGAAAATGTGTTGCTCACACTTGGATGCTAGACTTTATTACACAAACACAGCTAAAAAAATAAATGGAGTATTTCCTGTTTAGAAGTGCCTACAAGTCACGTGATGTTGATTTTCTCCAGGTGTTGCAATTCTAAATGAAATTTGCACTTAAGTTATTCTTAAAGAAGTGAGTGAGTTATTTCAAAACGCAATAATCAACATGTTGTTAAAGGTGCAAAAACCATTGTAAAAAAAACCCCAAAACATTCAATGTGCTGTAATGAAATTAGATGTGGAACATGGCGGTTGCCAAATTATACAAGATATTTGTGAGACACTTTGCCATCCACTTGAGTGCTTTTCTGAATTTCCACTGAGGGGAAAAAAAAAGCAAAGAAAAGTCCTATGAGGTCTGAGAAACCCTTTCAACTCGTCAGTTGGTTTTGTCTTTTTGTAGGGAGCTGGGGTTATTCTCTACTCTGGTGGCCTGGTCTTGGTTAGAGGTGCCACCGCTATTGTAAAATAAATGCCTGAGAAAAATAGATGTCCTCAGTGAGGTGCTCAGCACTAAGTGGAAACAGGTCCTTAAGCAGGATTGTCTGTTCCTTCATTTTCACTAGCTTAAATGAAGGAAAAAGTCAGCCTCACATTGTCTTTTAATAGATAAATCCTATGTTTTCACATCTGTTCTACACTGCTCGTACTTGCACGGCCTGTGCAAACCTCATCCAGTGATGCCATGAAAGACGTGATGAATATCTGTCATACATGCTTCATCCCTCGTCTCACCTGCTCTCTGTTGAGAGGCTTTTGTGGGCTGGTCTCTCCCATATGGGGACTCGGTGGGGGCCATTTAAAGGTGCCCAATAGTCTGTATTTTTGTGGGAGACCACAAGGTTAAAAGTGCTCCTAACATTTGGAGCAAGAAGCACTGAGGGTCAGGATGGGCCTTACATCTTGCTGGAGTTTATCCCACAGCTTCTGAACAACCACAACAGTGGAAACTTCTGCCCAGAGCAGCTCTACCTGCACCATAAAACCTCCATACACCTGAGAAGAATGGATCTCACCCCAAAACTTTGGAGATGCATAGACAAATCCTAGGCCCCAACCCTCTGTTATCTCCATCCATGATAATTTTTAGATATGCCATCACATGAACTCACGCCACTGGGGTTAATGACTCCTCTTGATGTTTCTTTCAGAAAAAATTAGATCTCTACCATTGAGTCGCTCACACCTTTTCTGCAGAGACTAACTATAGCCCATATAGCCATAGGAGGCACTGGTGCTGCACCTCTGTGAATCTCAAAGAACATTATCTCCTTAGATATCCTCCAAAAAGCTCCTCTACCTGAAAGAATGACTCGAAGAGCCATGGTTTCACATGCAATAGAACAGATCAGAGGTGACTGCAAAGACTTTCCAAGTGACACGAACTTTGTAACAGGCCCTCAGAGCACATGAGCTTTCCTTAGCAGCTAGACCAGCTGAAGAAGACTCTGCAGCCACCACAAGAGGTGGGACCACCCCTGCCACCTCACCCCTCTGTCTCACAGGCCAGCGCCTGCAGTTGCGTGGCCATGCAGTTAGATCAGTCGGAGAACACATCCATCTGAAAATGATGGCATTTTTTTGTAGGATTGTTTTTTGTCCAGATCAGTTTGCTGATTCAGTTGGCCAAACAAGCTGGAGGATTGCTGTACTGGGGAAGCATGGCAGGGGAAGAGGTGGGACATGCCTTTTTAATAACAGTGCAATCATCAGATGGGTGAAAGTGCTTGTGAAACCACCTCCGAGGGTTTTACAAGCCTAGCACCGTGTGCATCTCCCTGGTCCTTTTCTCCCAGAGACCCCAGTTCAACTTTGCATTTAAATGACTGAATTTCAAGCTCATGAGTAATTCCCAAGGCATTTCATATTTAATTTCAATTTAATTATATTCTTAACTTAAATTTAATGATAAGCATAGATTTACTCGCATGTGCAGAGTTAGGTATGCATTCATATTCTTCGTGAACAGAGAGTATTTCTCAGGAGGAATAT
Organism: Theristicus caerulescens; assembly: GCA_020745775.1. Classification (NCBI taxonomy): domain Eukaryota; kingdom Metazoa; phylum Chordata; class Aves; order Pelecaniformes; family Threskiornithidae; genus Theristicus; species Theristicus caerulescens. The sequence continues at coordinate 55,480,663 of CM036564.1, forward strand.
CACAATTGCGTGTATAGAAAGGAATTGATTTTTCCTGATGGGTGAGTTGGTAAGAATGCAGCTTCCAGTTATGAATTTATTTGTCTCATTAGCGGAGAGCTGATCTATTCACTCTTTCTCTTTACTGACAGTAGCATGTTTCCTTCCACCTGGGTGTAACTCCAGGACTCTGAACTTTCCAGTTAACTCCATCTGCAGATTTATTCAAATGCTCCCTTATCAGAGTTGGTCTTACAAGAGTGTTATTGTTGCTTAAAATTTTCCAAACTCAGCGGGCTCAAATTTAGGCTTTTAAATCTGCGTTTGAGCTCCTCAGTACACTTTGGGGGCTTGTGAGCTTCCCAATGAGAGGAAAAAGAAAAGCCATGAGTCTCTCCCTGTGACTGCAGGGACGAGGAGGGCCAGAGCACGTTTCTCAGCGTGCCTTCCTCCCCGTCGGGCAGCAGGGTCGCGGCACAAGGCGGAGAACGCCTCCATACCCTTGCGGGGTCGGATGAGCACAAGTGAGGCAGGGAGTGGTGATAATAATAGAAAAAGAAAGGTGAAAATACTTGGGATTTAAGAGGGATTTCAAAGACACTCCAGGAATACTAAATATTGGGTATTATGCAATTAAGTGAAACCTTCTGCTGGTATAAAATATATTTAAAAAAAAAATTGGTCTGTCTGAGTTGAAGTGTGATGCCATGCTGCTTACATTATATATGAATAGTAATTGGAAACAGGACATCTGCAGAAATTAACCATTAACTGTTGAGCACTAAAATCTTTAATTGAGTTTGTAAGCCCTTAATGGCACAGTTAACCTTAAACATAGCTCAGTGCACGCACTACCTGGTTAACACTGTTTAATAACTCTAACAGCTGATAATATTTCACACCCATGAGAGCACCAGATCAGCAAGAGACTTGGTGGAATGAGCTCAGCTCACCACTCTTTTGGACCACAGACATAACAGCTTAACCTTTTTGCTGTAACTGGTCTTTTCAGGTTTTCTTCCTTCCAGACCTGTGTGTGATGAGAGCACCCCTGCACGTGTGGCTTTGTGAACTGCAGACACTGCCGTGTCCTCAGAGCGCTTCGTGGCATAGCAGCGGATGGAAACTGCTTGGGTAGTGCTGGATAAATCCACATAAGGTGGCCTGACAGCTGGAAGAAGTGGCTATAACTTGAAGTCTACTTGGCAGGGAGTGACACTGCGAATAACCTGAGTAGGGCAAAATCCACCCCAAGGTACTGATGGGAGCTGGAGAGATCTAGGCTGTGAGGAGCAGCCTGCTACCTGCTCGGCTGAAAGGTCATTCAGAAATCTTAAAAATACCATCCTCTACCATTAAACCACGTGCCCAGCAAACCCTAGGACCATTGCAGCCCAGGAAGCCCAGCTCAGGAAGGACAATTTCAGGAGTGTAGGCGGTTTAGAGGGTTTGGTGCAAGGAACAGAGCTGACAAACAGATGGAAGGAGAGTTGTTGAAAAAGCACATGCTTCTTTGCCCGCAATGTACAGTAAAACTTGACAAGTGGATTCATGCATCTAACAGCACCGTCAGTGTTAGGTTTCCTAGTTCAGAGGCTTGTAAACAAAAAAATACTTTGTTACTGCCAACTTCTAACACACTTCCAAGCAAGTTAACTCTGCCGTTGTTCCAGGAGAAGTACATCTATTTAAAAAAAAAAAAAGGCAAAACCTCTGGGCATGGGTTGAATGAATTTTTGAAGAGACTCAGAGATCCCAGCTGCAGAGCTGTGTTATTCATTGCACGAGTGCATGCCACAGCTCCTCCAAGGCTGGCATTTATCTGGAGGAAATCAGGTGACATCTGCACCTTGGGTTGTCCTGAGGGCATCCTTGCCCAAACCTAGGCAGAACTGTCATACACTGCCCTTGCTCGCTGATGGTAAAGCCAGGGGCAGTGATGAGAACTGTCTATGGCCGACCTACTTATATAGAAACATCTCTCTGCAGCACGGCGTGCTCAATTGCCATCAGCCAGGAGGATGGGCTGCTGAGACGCCAGCCTAGACCTGCCCTGTCCGTGGACGCTTTCTGTTAGCAGGGCAGGGGTCCAGGCAGCAGTGCAGCCCGAGAATGCAGGTCCTTGCCTTGCAACAGGCAACTGCTCTTTTATGGCCATGGCCTGCAGCCTGCAACTGAAGCCAGGAAATGAAAATCACCTTCTTTCTCAAGTTATTCATTTGCCGTAATAAAAAATCTTGCTTATTCCTATGAACCGTTAGTTTATGTCATTTTCATTAACAGTACTTAATGTGACAATGACTTTGATGATAAATAATTGCCCATTTTTCTGGTTGCTTTTATGGTACATGAAAATTCACAATAGGAGGGTACAGACTGAACCCCTTGAGCCAACAGATGTCTCTGAAACCAATTTCCCCTGTGCACTTGTAATAGAAAGTCTCCAGCATCTTTTTGTACCTACTGAAAAGTTTTGCTGACCAAGATAAATAAAACAAAAATCGCAGCTCCATGCAATGTGGGGGTTTGCATTTAATGTAAATCTGTCTCCAATGCAGAGATTTTGCCCCTCCGAGGCCACTGTTTTGTCGCCTTTTACAGGTTTGTCTCCTAGGCACCCTCAGAGTTTACTGCAGCTGACATGGCTTCCTGTGGACTTTCGCCTACGCGCTGCCTTTAGGTACCTGCAGGAGTCAATCACTTTGCAGCCATTATTCTTTTCCTATTTTCCCATGTGTTTTTATGGCAACTTGTGCTGATTTTCTAGACTAGCTGGGGTATCTGGGGCTTCTTTGTGTCTTTGTTAGATGTTTTGTTTTTCTTTCTTTTTCCCCAATGGCAGTCATTTTATTGCATCCCAGCCTGTGTCTCCAGGCCTCGTGCTCTGGGATTCCTGTTTGGTTTTCTCATGGAGCAGCCCTTTTCCCTTACCATTTCCCTGATGCCTTGTATTGCATTTTTATTACAGCAGAGGCTGTGTCTACAGGTCCTTCAGGCTATTTGTTCTGAGACTTTTATTGGATTCTCAATAAATATGTTTGCCATTGGGGGTCCTTAGCTGGTTTCCTTACCTATTTTATTGAAGCTGTGCTTCCAGACAAAATGTTAACCAGCTATTTCAACAGCAATCTGGTTTCTCTTCTGAGCCCTTGCACAGTTTCTTACATGTTTGCATTGGCTGAGCTACATCTCCTGCTTTTTTTTTTTTTGTTTCCCTCACATTTAGGGCCTTTTGTTGAGGCAGTCTGGGTGCTTTTCTGCAGCCGTCTCCATTTTGGGTGGCAGCACAACTACACCTTTGTGGCAGGCGGCAGGTGGAATGGAAACTGTCTCTGCAAAACCAAGAAATCCTAGGCTTTGGGTAGACAAAGAAAAGCAGGTCGCATGCCTGCAAAAAGCTACTCTTTGATAAACTGACCCAATGGTTTTTGCTTGGATAAGCCGTGCTCCACTGAGGCGCATCAGGGTACATCATCTTCATTAAGAGAGATGGATTTGGTGTCTTACAGGCTGGTGGGTTTGTTGTCCTGGAGAAGATCCTATGGGGAAGGAGAGGCATACCCTTTCAGCCATGTCAGCAAAGTACTGATGCTGGAGGTTCCTGGCCCCCCGGGGGTCCGGCCGTGAGGATTTTGATCCAAATTTTGACAGAAATTCCCATCTAAGTCTTGGCTTAATCCCATTTCCATGGTTATTTATGATATCAAAATATGTAATTTAGGGGGCAGTGGCATTCCCTGGAGAGTCTCATGTAGAAGGGATGGTCTGGCAACCCAGCTACGCGGGTTGGACCAGCAGTTTTTCCTCCCCAAAGGCGACCATTGCACGCATGTGCTAGTCCTTCAGGTAACAAGGCTGTGGTACAACCGCCCGGTGTTCACATCACAGAAACTGCTGCCAAGGCTAGTGGGTTACCCCACACCCCATAGGCATGCTGAGGCCAGACAGCAAAATACTGGTGGTTAATACTGGAGATGAAAAAAAGCGTCTCCAGCCCAAGCTTCACCTTTTAAAGTAATTTTTGGGTATTTCATTGGTTTTCAATTTTTAGCTTGGATAAAAAAGCTTATGCGACCACACTCTTTGTGTGTTTGAGCATCTCTATCTGCCCTTGCAGTAATAACTTTTGAACTCGTGGACCAGTTTCAACCAGATTTGATTGAGGAGTAGAAATCACAAAGATAGGATGCTCCTGCAATTTCTGTGTTAAATAAGCAGCCAGGTAGAGGAGACAGACATCAGAGAATCCACACAGGAAAGAGCCATTCTAAATACTTTAACGCAGGAAAAGTTTAGATCATGGTTAATGCTTTATTAGACATAAAAATCCACCCAGCATTCAAGTTGTCTTTCCCAGATGAAGAACATATCCTGTGTGTAATAAAAGGTAATTCTGATTGAGCTTTTTCCGGTGCTAAGGGCATTCATAAAGTCCTATCTCCTCTCACAAACACTTGCTGCGACTTTAGCCTAACTGAGTTTAAAAAAAATCAATTACAAGACGCAAATTCACTTGAAACCAGGATATGCTGCTTCTGATGCTGATATAGATGTGGATATTTGCTTAGAGCTAGTTATAAAGGTGTTCGATGGCATTTATTTTATTAGTAGCCTCAAAAATATCAATATATTTTTTTCCATTTAATGTGCCACACATATTAATATCCTTATTTATGAGAGGGAAAATTGTCTTTTGGGATGAGGGGATTTGTCCCAGATCACATAAGAAATTCATTGCAGAGCAATGAAGACAGTTCATATCAAACAAGTCCACTGCCTTACCTGGAAGACCATTTCTCCTTCAGCATGAAGCTGTTTTCCAGGGATAGAGAAAGGTGGAACTATCTAATGCTACACTATAATTTACCTCAGAAAGAGAAAACTAGAGCACAGTGAGACTGATAGGCTTGACTTGCCTGGATTCTACAGGTGATCTGACTGAACCATTCAGGTCAGCAGCAAGATTGGAAGGATTCCAGGAGTCACATCCATGCAGATGAAGCTACTGGGACACTACCAGTAGAGAAAAAGATATTTAAAAGGAATTCATTTGCCTATTTTGCAAACAAGAAGAAAAAATTGAACTGATTGACAGAAATTAAAACAGAAGCTGTAAATACTTAATTTTTATCCACTCTATGCAGATCAACATAGAGAACTTTGTGATTAACTGTTAGAGGCTGCTAGGCCCAATAAATCAGTGGCTCTTGAACATTTCGCCAGAAGCCCCATTCCTGCAGAAGTGATGGAGGTTGCCCGTTGCTTCCTTCAAGCGAGCCAGAAACCAGGTTCATTTTGCCAATTGCCAGGGGAGCGGTGGGCTCCAGCACAGCACAGAAAGCAGGAGGATTCGCTATCCAGGTGCCATCCGAGGCATCTCTGTCCCTAGAGCATGAACTGCACAGCTCCCTGGGGTGACGTTGGCTCAAGAAGGATGCTGGGCTCAGGAAAAGCTCTCCCACCCCCAAAATTGTATTTCTTGTGAAGGACCCATCACACCAGCCTTGTCATCCTGAGGGTCTCACCAGGTAACCCTCTGCAAGACAGCCCGCAGCCCCTCCTTCTCCCTCTGTAAGCGGGGGCAACGACATGAACCTTGAAGGGGATCTTCTCTCAAGTGTTCATTATTCTTTCCAGGAACACAATGAGCTAGGTATGGGTCAATCCGGATCCTGCAACAGAAGTTTCTGGCCCCGTCTGCCATGACAAGTTAAGAGTAGCCATAACTGTGCCAAAGCCAAAGTATTTGCTGCTGAAGTGGACTATTCATCCACATCAAGCTTCATTTGTCTAGCCGGTTGAGCAATGGCTTGGACTTGTACTAAAGCATGCTGAGATGTTGTCCTGTTTCCATGTGTCAAGAGGATGGGTGGGAGGTGAGACTGGAGTTGGGGAGAGCCATGAACCTCAGCCTGGTGATGACACTGTAATTCATAGGCTGAGAAAGCCTGAAATATCTAACGTGTGTACATGCAGAACAGAGCAAGTCCATCCTACTTCACACCAGAATTCAGGGAAACCACAAAATGACAGAGATAACATGCCTTCCTCTGGGTGCATGGAGCATGTGGGACAGCCATTAATGACCCTGGTGTGAACATGGGACACTGCATATTTCAGCATGGCTGGGGAGGCTATCATAACTGACAGGTCCTAACAAGAAACATCTCTAAAAAAAATCAGAACAATTTTCTGCATTTCTGGGACTCTTTTATTGCAAACCATTTTTTTTTCTTTTGTTGCAAACCTGCAGTTAGAAGATGCATCACACATGGAGAGTTGGTGTTCCATCACCCGGTGGGACTGAAATACCCGAATGATTTACAGTAACAATAAAAAGTCAAGTACCATTACGGTTGACTAAAATGTGGGCCACAGTAACAATACCAATTTTAATTTTTCTTAAATGAAAGTGAGTAGCTGTATTCTTAAAGGCACAACTCTCATTTATGAGTTATTTTGAGCAAACAAAAGGCTTGCTCTCTAAGCCAAAAGTAGTGGATTTTTTTTTACTCTCAACAAAACTGTAATTTTTTTTCATTGTGGCACTTAATGTATCACAAAGCAAAGCACTCAAATCTGGGTTTCGGCATCAGAGGCCAACATACTTACCTGAACTTGGGACTCTAAACTTCATTTATAGTACTACTTTTTGCAGTGACCATTCCCACTGCATGGTCATCTCTGTGGTTAACCTGTCGGGATGGTCCACAGTCGGGTGGCAGCCGATGCCGACTAGCACGGTCCTGAGCTGCTGCTGGGAACAGCTCAGGAGGGAGGGCTGACCATGACGGTCCCCTGAAGGCACTGGGGTGCAGCTGCCCCATTTCAGATGGCTTCTAGTGTTTTGGTATTTTTTTTTAATCAAGAATTATTGTTGTCTAACTTCAGTCTAAAGTTATTCCCTATAAGAGACCCAGGTTTCATGATATGCAAGTTGTGTAGCAATACAGCCAGTCAGGATGATTTGAATTATTGATGCATTTTAAAATTCTGCAGACCCACTTCCATAGTCGTTTCTAACTTTGAAGTGCTTGTCCCAAATGCTGATTTTCTTTTTGCTGCTGATTTCTTGCAAAAAGACACTTCAGATGGTGTGAATTAGCATAGCTCCAAAGCAACTTGCTCTCAAGAAGTATTGTTTTGTGCCTTCGTGGCCCCCATGAAATCAATAGCAAACCTCAAACGTATTTTAGTGAGAAAAGGAGCAAGCCCAACACCTCCCTCACTGGGGAACAGGAAAGCAACTCTCAAAGAACTTTAAGTTTTGCTTACTGGAGTAAATTTGACATGAACTACTGAATAAGCAGAGTCCCATGACTAAAGGCATCCTGAAATGGGATAAGGGAGTCAGAAGAGAACTTACTGCTTTTCAAAAGAGCACACTGGAGCTACACAAGCAGAAAATGTATTACTTGATAATGGATACGCTTTTTGGCAGGAATATCTAGTGAGTCTACAAGGTCATTTATGTTCTGCAATAGTTGCTTTATAATGAAGGGGGGAAAAAAAGAGTAATTAGATCCCTGTGCTTCAGGAAGGCAACAGATCCCTCTTTACTGGCAGATTTCAGATTCTTTTATCCTCCTGTGAGTCTCTAAAATCCTCACATTTCTTTTATATTAAGATTCTTCTCCTTATTCCTTCCTCCTTTTTTTTCTTACAGGAAAATGCACACAGAACTTTTATCTGCTTTTGTCTGAGCTGAGCAACTTGATTTCATTTTTTGTACTACCGACAGCTGTGCGTGACACTCGGTGGTTTTGGAGTGCATGGAAAATGAGGACTCCATCCCACAGATTATCTGTGACACGCTTAAGAATTAAAGTAAACGCTGTTCTGGTTCGCTATTTCAAACAAAAGAAGAAATAGCAGCTGGTTTTGGCCATCTGAAACAGAAGAGGTTTTGCATGATGTGATGGAATCTAAACACAAATGTTTCAGGCCATAGTATGAAAGGGACGGGGGAAATGGAGCCTGCTCCCTTGCCTTGAGAAGCATGCACAGCCTCCTGTGTGCGTGCACACACGTGTGCCCTCAAAAGAGCTTCCCACAGCAACAGTGCAAATTGGAGATATAAACTAGAAACTTGGTTGCATCCGAAGTCAGCACATGGGCTCTCCAAGGAGGGTCCTATCAGCCAAGTCCTCAAAAAATTAAAAAACAAATAATCAGATAATCTCTAATTCTGCAGATCATAGTTCAGTCCCAGCTGCTCTCATCTGGCACCTTTCTACTGAGTGAGTGTCCAGCACTATGGGAATACGCCTCTCTGTGAGGGTCCTGGGCTCCCGAGCGGGTGGCCCTGGCCCACAGACCTCATGGACTTCTCTGCTTGTGAAACTGCCCAGCTTTTCTTGCTGCCACCTGGGCACCCGGGCTCCTCACAGGTAAGATGCTAACATGAATGGGTTTAAAAATAGAAGTAATCCTTTTTCTGCCAGCTGCTGGCACTTCTGCCTGTGCTCATCTGAGTGGAGAGTGAGCAGCACTGAGTGTGTTTTTTCTTAGATGTTAGATACTTGATAGGTGCCAGTAAAAATGTTCTTTCTCCTCTCTCCAGTATCAATGGATTTGCACAAATACAAGCAAAAGCTGCCTGTGCCATAACACAACAAGTTTCAATCTTTATTCAACCCAAGTTTTTCCCCAAGTTCAGGCAAAGATGGCCAAAGCAATGTGACATCCAGCTCCAGAAACTGATAGCATGAAACCTGTATTCACAGTAGTCTCTGCTACCTTGGATTACCAGCTTGATCCAACACAGCTCTCCAGTACATTGACTTCCATTTTCAGAGGCTGGGAAGAAAGTGGCACCAAAGGAAATGCTTATATTTCTCATCCTCCTGCTTAACATGAGTCTTCTTCTCTTGACCCTGTTTTCTGTCATAAGAAATTGAACACCTATTTGCTGTCCTGGAGGAATCTCCCAGCAATGCCTGTATCGGCCATTCCCATCTGCATTACCCCTGCCAACTCACATCCCTGCTGCATCAGGCGGGTGGGGGACAGGACTGCAAAACACACCACAGAATATTGTGGCACTCTGCCAGTTCATTCTAATTGCTGCATTTATCTCTTCCCACAGCAAAACCAAGGTGGATGACTAGTGGTTAAAATACCATAAAAATAACTCAGACAAGGCAAGGCTTCTATTGAGGACAAATATGAACCACTCATCTCCGTTAGAAAGGGCACTGCATACAAGAGCAGGAACAGCTCTTCTCAAAATTTGGCCCCAGGAAGACAGGAGCGGCCAAGCTTGCTCATCCTGGGATGAAACCTCACCTTTTGGGACTGCTCTGGAGCAAAAGGAGATACCCAGACTCACCAGCTGCCCTTCCAGCATGGCAGGCAGGCACTAGCAGAGACTGACTGTGTTCATGCAGAAATTTAACCTTACTCTCCAACAAACCTTTCCCTTTAGCTTTTCTCAAGCTTTGCCAGGTGCCCTCAGGAGAGGACTGTGCTGCTGGTGGGCAGCCGTGCTGCCCCTCGCCAGCACCCCAGGGCAGGGGCTGAAGGAAGGGCTGGGACCATCCAAGGTGGCTGGAGACAGCCCAGGAGGCAAAGACGTGGCTTGTGGGTGCTGTGTGGCAATGGGCATGGTCAGAAGCCAATTTCTGTTGGCCTCAGCCTTGCAGTACAACACTGTCGAGATGGCTTTGGAGGGAAAATGGAACCATTAGAAAACTGCTGGTTATAAGGATCCTGTGGGTATGGGTTAGTTCTGCCAAATGTCTGAGGGATACCAGCCTCTCTGGTTCCCTGCCAGCCTGCCTGCCAGCGGCGAGCAGGGCTGGGGCCGGCTGCTGTGCAGCCTCTGGCTCCTCTGCGGGGGATCCAGCATCTCCCTGTGCCAGGAGCACGCTCACTCCCGGCTAGCTGCCGAGTGAGAGCTGGAGAATCCAACAAAGCAAGACAGCGACAATGTGGAAGAAGATCAGTTTGGAATTTCTTACCATGAGCAATGTGACTCCTGATTGAAAATGTTATTAAAAAGTAGCTCTAGACATGATTTTTAGCAGAAGGCGTTTTGCTTTTCTGCTCGGCTCTGAGGAAACAGGCTGAAGCGCGGGCAGCAGATCCCCAGTGTGGCTGTGCCCCTCCAGGCTGATGGCTGTGCCCAAGCTGGAGCCTGATGCCTGGGATGCTGCCCTGCTGCCTCCTCTTCCCTTGGGAAACCCAGCACTGCTTCAGGGTATGTAGATGGGGCCTGAATTTCATCAGACCCCTAGGAAGCACTGCGGAGCCCTGTTTATCTCTTTTTTCCAGATCGGCTCCTGGAGGCCTCACCGCACCTCAGCTGTCCAGGGTGGATGGGAGGTGGCACCGGCATCCCCTGGCAGCAGCAGGATGCAGCTCCCATGCCCAGTGGGGCACGTGGTTGTGCCTGAGACTGTGCCTTCGCTCCGACCCCGAGTCCTGCCTCTCATGGGTCTCCTGCAAGTCAGGTACCCACGGCTGGTCACAGAAAACATCAAGCCTCCCCCAATTCCTCTCCACTTTTGTCAGCCGAATTCCCAAAGTGTGAAATAGCCATTGCACTGTGAAGTCAATGAAAGCCAAGGGGAGCTTTGGCAGTGATTTCCCAGGGACAGCAGGATTTCACCCCAATTCCCCCAGTGACCAGAGGACACCTGTGACCCAGCCAGAGGCAGAACAGAGACCTCAGTCCTGCCCGGTGCCTCTGCCAAAGGCCCCTTGTGGCATTAAGCCATTACCTCTGTGTCACCCTCCCGCTGGGCCAGCCCTGCGCTCAGCATCCTCTGCAGCCCCCTCCTTCCTGCCCGCTCCTGCTCCTGCTCCCTGCCGCCTCCCTCCTCTTCCCCGCGGCGCAGCATTTCCATCTGCAGCTCGTCCCGCTTTCCTCTTCCCTTTGTTAGAAAGCTGTCACTTCATTTTTCATTTACCCTTTTTATTTTCCATATGTAAATGCTATTATTCTTTTTTTTAACCTTGCTGACGCATCTTTCCTTCATTTCCATTTCTTCAGTTTTGCCTTGGACAGTTTGGGTTTTGAATGATTTTTGTTTTTCTTTGAATTTGATTTTAGTTTTCTAGGATCAAATTGCCACCCTGTGTAAATTAAGTGATAATGCCAAAGCAGTCATGTTTCTCATCATCTTCCCCAGTTTTCTGAAGAGTAACGAGCAGAGCTGAGACAGAGAGGAGCCTAAACTGCTTTTACTTACTAACCTGTTGCCTAGTGTCTGCATTCACTAAGACAAGACCAACACTACAAATGTTGCTGATCATGAGTATCATGGTATATATATAGGCATGTAAAAAAAAGCCTGTTGCATAGATATAGTTGTACCAGTAAAAGCATATTTCTGCCAATATGTCTTAGTTCTCCACTGGAAAAATAAATAATGGTGTTAAAAAGATGCGGTTTTGCTGCTGTAAACCATGTCCTGTCACTGAATGTTTTGCCAGTATTGTATAATTCCAGTCAAAAAGCTACACTCAGCATTGTGGGCACTCTGCGAAGTATTTTATCTTCTATAGATGGGAAGGCATGAGCAAAAAAGAAATACAATCTGCAGCTACTTCATCCTTAATGGGCTGTGATGGTCATGTTGAAAGCAGTAATGTAGCAGTATTAGCAGTATTAGGCTACATTCTTCCCCCAAGCAAGCACACTTGGCTTGCCATGCACAACTGAAGAGCTGCGAATCCTTCTCCAGAGGCTGGGCTGTTAACGCTCAGCTCTGCCTGCTGTTCCCCAGCCCCTTCTCGGTTTATGCCCCACAGCACCCATCTGTGAGTTAGGTGAGATGACTGCGTTTGCAATTCTTTGAAGAGGAGGGAAAAGAAGGTGGTTGCCTGTGTCTTCTTCACTTCTGCACTGGCTCAGAAGAAAGATATTGTAGGGCCTGATGCATTAGGAGGACAAGGTTGACGCTGGTGCTTACAAGTGCCAGGGGCTGCGGGTGAAAGGCTTGGTGCAGAACCTTTCATTGATTTCAGACTGACGGCAAGCTAAATTGCTCCTCCTGGGTGTCGCTCCTCCTGCCTTCCTTTCCACCCCTCTCTGCTCAGATATGGCCCCCTAATTACTGTGTGGAAGTGAACATTTTCCTCCTTCAGCCATAACTCTTGGTCAGACGTCTACAGAAAACAATTTTTAGACGTTTGCACCGTTTCCCTCTTCTGCATGGTATCACTTTATGAGGAAACACAGGACCTGGTGCAGAACGTAAAACCCTTCAGTGGGTACCAACGTGACACGCAGTGTAAACACTAACCCTGCCAGCCACTGCGGCCTGAATTCATTCCTGCTGTAACTTCGGTGACATCCGTGGAATTACTCAGGATGGAAATCTGATGCTTACAGCCACATAACCAATTGGCTGTTCAGGAGGACGTGTTACTAATTACAATTACTGAATGTTAACAGCACTACAGAAATATCGAGAGCGCCCTACATACAAAAATATTTTTGTAGCGGCTAAGGTCATAAATGAACGTACTAATTTCAATTTAAAAGCAGAAGCCAAGGGTCTGTAAGTTTGCCGAAGGGCCTCGTGTGGTCTAACACAAATCAGGTAGGGGCTGCTGGCACTTGGAAAAGAACAGATGAAGAAGAAAGGTAATTGCTAGTCCTGACCTGTCAGAGCTGCTCTTTTGTGCACCAAGTCCAGCTTCCCCTTACATTTCCAAGTTATCTACAGCAAAATTTCTTCCAAGCTAAACAAAATCAGAGGCTTTTAGGAACTTAGAAATGTCTGTTTAATTTCAGTGTCGATAAGCCCCTGCTCCAACTCATTTTTAATGTATCAAAATTAAATGTTTTAAACATATTTATCTAGTTGCTATGGCTTCGCCTGCTGCGTCAGACACTTTATCCATCAAATATGACAATTGAATAATATTTTTATTTTTAGATATGGATCACAGATCCTTCTCGTCATACTATTCCCTTCCCCCCTTTCCCAAGTTTTGAACTCACTGGAAAATCTGTTCCATAATACGGTGGGTAAATGAATTACAGTCGCAGATGGCCTCTGGAGATTTCATACATGCTGCAATTCATTTGTTCAGGAATGAAAAAAAAAGGGACCCTTGTCTTGTGAGGGTATTATCAGAGACAGCAGATCAGACACTGTAATGCTGCCTTGCACTCTGGATTCGACCCATTTCCTAAGCTTTTATGACTCGGCATTTACTGTTCCTGGATTTGAAATTTTTTAAGTGGAATGTCAAAATCCACAATGAAAGTGATTGAATGCAAGGAACTGCGGCAGTTACAATTTATTTTTACAATCCTGAGTGAAACTATCATGTGCTATTGTGGAGAGATGCTCAAGAACGGCAATCTTCCGCTCTGGCAATAGTATTTCAGCTGTAATTAGCAAAAAGAACTTAATTCACAGATGACTGTTGAGAATTAATTAAACCTTGCAGTGGGCCTTGAGATCCTTGGGAGGAAAATGCTAGAAAAATAAGAAACATAATATAGAAAGCAGTATATAATTTTATTGCTTGGGTGTCTTGTTCAGCGTAAGTCATAAAGCCTATTTGCAGGCAAGCATTAGGGTCAGTCCCCGAGACTCACTTTTGGCTCTGAATTGAGGCCAGCGGTTACGGGAGGACAGGATGGGATGATTGATGCAGCAGCCATTGGGGAAAAATTCATCCCGCAGGAACTGTAGAGAATTAATCTCAAGAGTGAATCAGACAAACCCGTTTCTGTTTGTGCAATGATATAAAAAAAAATTACTACATGGTTGAAGGTAGTATGGTGCAACAGGCTGAGAGAGTGAATATTAACAATTTCTCAATATTTAGCCCTTTCTGAGTGACATTTCATACCTCTGATCCCACCCTGCGATGCGGCCTCACAGCTAACGCAGCCCAATGGGTGCCCTAATGAAGATATTTGTCCAAACGCCAGATAAACCAGCTGATGGGGCTGTTTGAGCAGAGCAGTATCATCCAAGAGGCCCCACTCCGTGCTGCGACTTGCTTTGGATTGGAAGGAAACCACCCAAAACCTTCGACGTTCCCACAGGCGGGGGCCTGAGGGGAGGCTGCGCATCCCGGGGGGCTCCTGACCCCCCCGCAACCTCTGCCCTGTGGATGAAGGTCCCTGCGTGGAGGTGGGCTGCCCGCGTCCTGCTGGGGCAGAGCTCATCCACCTCTGCAGGAGTTTAGGGAACCAGGGGGTTAAAAATGCCATCTGAATCCTTCCAGGGCTGCCGTTCCCCTCCCTAAAGCTGGGGTGATTAAACAGACTGGTTGCTCTTCGGTTTAATGGATGGCTCTGGCGGCAGTGCTTGGGGACCCTCTGACAGGGCGCTGTGAAAGGGCAGAGGGGTACTAATAGCTGCTGTGTTTTCCAGCAGCCCCAGCCAGAGATAGCTCTGTATAGAGCTGACAAGCAGTCAACGTCTGCTCCCTGTCTCTGTTTGCACTTCATCGGGTTATCTCCTTGCAAGCAAAGAAATCCCAGCTGATTGAACAGCACATTCATCATCTGGATTTCCCCCATATCTTTTTCTGTATCAATGGTGCCATAAAAAGCCCACCAGAAAAGTCGACGGCAATCTGCTCTATCTTCCATTAAAAGCTTTTGCAGAGCCACGTTAAGATCTGAAGTAAAGAAAAAAAAATCAAAACAAACCCCAAACTTTTTTTCCCTACTCAAACGTCAATCAAGGAACATTAAACAAAAAGATTAGTTCTGCTCTTATTTGTTTGTAAAACAAAAAGCATGAAATATTTAGCAGTATTGTAATCTAAACCAGATGGGAATAATGCCGGCTTTCAAGGCCGCTGGTAACCACCTCCCTTTCATGCTGCTGCAGCCGCGGGACGAGGCAGGCAGCCCATTAGGACAATTTATGAACTGGACTTCCACAGAGGGAGTTCTAGCAAGAGGTCCACGGCTCGCACAGAGCAACCCTGATAACATCTGTTAGGGTTATTCATTGAAGAGGATTATATTACAATCCCTCTTAATACCACGAGTGCTACGGTAAAACCGGATGAGCCTTCGGTTTCATTTGCTCCAGCAATATGTGTTTATCAGAACGTTTTTCTGCAGTTGGAAACCAAGCCTGCATTCATGGTATGTCACAGAATGAAATTTAGAAAGCTTGAAATATTAACCTAGAAAAAAACTCAGTCCCTGTTTTTAATCTCTCATGGCCGTAGCGCTCAGCTCCTACGTGCAGCATCAACACACCATCAGCCCTTTTCCATAGAAAGCCACTCCCCATTAACTCTCCAAGGCTGAGATTGATTTTATTTGAATAGTTCTCACTCGGTAACCTTGCTCCATCCTTTTTTATTTAAGACTTTGCTAATGACGTATTTTTTTTCCCTTAATTTACCTAAGCATATAATGAACGCTCACATCCGAAATGACCTCATTATACCAGCAAGGACTTCTGTGCAGATACGATTTAGTGCACAGGCGTAAGGCAGAGGAGAATTCTCTAAATGGAGAGGTTTTAAGCATTCTGTAAAATCCCTGTTGACTACCAGCCAGATTCTTACTGCTGTAAATTGACTTAGTTCCAACAGCTTCAATGAAGCTACACTGATTTACTCCACTTGAGGGTCTTACCCTATTATTTTTATTTATTGAACTTGCCACCTTACGCTGCTGCAACCTAAACAGATACTTCCATCCTCTAGCAGCAGGGTTGCTATCTAAAACAGGTGTTTCTCTACTAATATATGACTTAAGAGATTTATAGCTGCCTGGAGTATTTCATTGTCCTCTAAAAGTGTTTATAATAATTCTCATTGACTGTCTCAACTCCCACCGATCAGCTGTAGAATTGTTTGCAGCCTGAACCTGGTCAACAAAATATTCATTCACCGTAAAAGTGTGAGATGTTTTATCTGTTCTTAGGCACTTTTCTCTCCTCCCTGCTGGACTACAGTCTTTTCCTGGTCTATGTACAGTGTCTGGGACAAGAGGCCTGACCTACACAAAGAAGCCTACTTTCTGGCTCCACAAAAAATAAACTGCAAGATGAAAAAATGCATTGCAAAGTTAAAAAAAAGGGTAAGAACAGAAATTTCTTTTGTGCACTGATTGTAGCCCTTATGGGAATGTAACTGTCCCACCATCACAGTCTGCTCTTCCTGCAGCCCTGGACTTGTTTTACCCCGTTCTGTTCTGGATTCGAGCTGCTGCTCTCGTCTTGACACAGCTATGATCGGCTGAAGTGTTTGCATTTGTACTTTTGGGGGCCTAGCAGGAGACAGCTTATAGGAAGGCATAGGACCACATGGTCCAAATACCTGAGAGAAGTCAAAGACCTGGATAAAGCTCAGTGTGTTCATAAAAGCAACAGGGAACCTAGCCCACAGGTTCACCAAAAAATCGTAGTGGTTTTCCACTCCTCCAGAAGTAACTGCCTGTGGAGCCCTTTGATGTCAGAGATCCTGGCAGACTCTGTCTCATAAAGATTCAGGAAAGAAACCAGCAATTACGTGAATGCTAATGAGAGTTGTGCATCCGCACATACATGCTGCGGTGATTACTCTTCAGAGAAATCAGCGGTGGTTAAACTAATACACTGCTCGCTCGCTACATGTGATTTGCATTAACTTCAAATCTGAGGTTCTCAAAAAATTCCCCTTTGTCTTAGCAGGTTTGGGATTGAGGGGAACCCCACAGAGACTGTCAGAGGCCAACGCCGTAAGAAATCATACTGAATCATAATATGATTTAGCAAATTCACATTTTCTTTGGGTCTGGTAGAATTCTATTCAAACAACTGCACAGTCTTATAGAAAAGCTCACATTTTCTATTAAATCTTACAGGGCTAGAGTGAAGTAGGTACATTCAGCACAACCTTCTTCCAGTGGCACATGAGCAGAGAGGCAGGCAGCAGCAAATTTTATCCTTGCTTCACTTGTTCTGGGTGTTTCTAGGTCAGCCCAAATACTCTGATGGTAAGAAATAAGCACAGCAAAAATGTGAAACCACCCCCCAGAATAATTTAGAAGTCCTTAAAAAGAAATACATATGTGTTTATTTACTGCATTATAAGTGCAACATCAAATGCAACTATATTTTCATTACAAAAAAGGACACATGCAATAAAATACTCCAATTTTATAATCTGATTCAACATAGTTCATTGGTAACAGTGGAGCATCACAGAACAGTCACAAGGCTAGGGCTTGGGGTGATGAATTTCCAGTCAATTTATCCTACTTGCAAACAGAAAAGCCACATCATATTTTATTTGTCATCGAGGGATAAACTTTTGGAATAATGTGGCCTGATCGCAGAAGGTCCCAGCTGCCCCTTAACTCCCTGATGAGTCTTGCAGAATCAGATTTTTTTTACTTGAGAAAATATTATGCTTCTGACAAGGCTGAGGAATAGACAGTATTTTCCAGGCAGAGAGCAGAAATCCTTCTGTGTTACACCACAGCCAAGGTACAAAGCAAGGGCCTCTGCTTCACAGGTGCACAGAAGCCAAGGCTGTGAGTTACTTTAACTATTGTTCTGAAGAATGAAATCAGGCCATTTTCTGCAATATTTCACTGCAGCTTTCTTTTATGTTCATCTGCGCATGGGGCTTCAATCGATTTAATCTGGCATTTCAGCTATGGAATAAATCCAGAATACACAGGAGGAGTCCACAGCGCAGAAAAGAACACAACAAGTTTCCCTGAAATACTCAAAATATAGCCTCCTAACTAGTTAAAAAGTCCCATTCCTCATTAGAAAAGGGCCTTATTCTATCACTGCTATTCACACATCATAGGCTCTTATTTTTAATATTTCCCGTGAAATTTCATGGGAGTACTTGTGAAATAAGGTCCTAAACAGTGGGAATAAATGATAGAATCAGGCCCCGCAATGGCACCATTTCTAGGGTAAATTCTCCTGACTTCCAGTCGAGACTTTTTAGGAAGTGTCACGTAACACTGTCCAGCCTTTCCAAGCAATGACCTGATTTCTTTCCGTACATCTTGCGTGGCATAACACTAAGGATGACTTAGCTCTAACAATTTCAATAAAAAATAAAGTCAGTCTTTTTATGCAGCTGCATTTTTATACAATTTCATAGTCAGTAGACAGAAGCTTAGAACTTTTTGAGATAATTCTAGCAAATAGGAGGATATATATGAAAACAAAGAGTTTCAAAACTACACGGAAATCTGTAGAATAAAATATATATCTATATATCATTTCTCAACACAAGCAATTGGCAGTTTAGAAAAATATGATTATTACAGTCTTTCTGAATCAATAATTGTAAAAAGAAAGGATTTTAAAAATAAGTTCAGCTTTTCAAAAAGCTTTATTTTTAATAAGAAAATAGACTGGTCCGCATTTCCCTGAATAAGCCAGAAAGGTTAAGGAAAGGTCCAAACAAGACAAGGAGTCTGACTTGGACTTGATATCAGCTGTGATAACATGCACATGTACAGAGACAGCTGCTTGGCTCCAGTATTGTTTACCTTAGAAACGAGCCTAATTTATCACAAATGTATTTAAAAATCATAAATAACATGACAAAAGTGGAACTGGTCCCTGCAAGGCAAATAATTATATTCATACAAGCAAAAAGTGACATCAATCCAGTTATTTTCTTGTGACAGTTAAAAGGTATTTTGTACCCAACTGTTACATTGAACAGCACATGTATAAACACAGATTATTATTACAGACTCTGCTATCAGCTACTATACATAAACAAGAAGAGATGTTCATGCTGTAATTGCCTCTAATGTTTTTGTTCTACTTGAATATTAACATTTACAAGAAGCTGAGGTGGAGACCTGAATTCAAGCCAGGATTTCAACATGCAGAATGGACAGGGTTCATGGGAAGGTTTCTGATCCTCCCCATTACCAACATTTGGAAGTGGATAGGAGCTCTGAAGAATTTTAAAACCAGTCACAATATGAGTTTCTCTTGTGAACAGCCTTAGGTTTCTTCTCTGCCCAAAGGTGGGTGATCTAACATGGGACATACTGGTGAAATATAGAACTGCATCAATAAACCTCCCATTCAGGAGGATTCACATTTTAGTTCCAGGTCACTTCTAAAAGACGGTGGCAAAATGTACCACAATATTCGCTGATTTTTAAATTAAAAGCAGAGAACGGTTTGGCTGCAGAAACTTCACTCCAGGCTGTTCTTAATAACTTTTTAATACATCAATTAGAACTTCTTATTAATTCTATTCAATGTGAGAGTAAATCCCTTCATTTTGTTGTAATTTTTGTGAAATATATGGGATATTTACTCACCCTATACCGGAGTCTTAGCACATTTCTTTAAACTTTCCTCTAGCTTGAAACTAAACAAAAGCACAAAAACTGATGGAAGCAAGATTGATGGACTGTTGGTGAAGGGACCCAAGATTGTTTATAATCCAGCCTTGTTAATTAAATTGGGCCAAGACAGCCAGCTGCTTTGAGAAGTGAGGACAGGTCCCCTGTAGAAGCACTGTACATCGGTTATATTGCTAGTAAACGACGCAGCTTCTGGGTCTCCTACCACTTTTCAATGCCAATGTAGTGCTACGTCTTACGAAAGGCAACGACAGAAAAATGCAACACCCACGTTATTGCTTGTGTAATTGCTTCACAGTGGTCCAGTACACCCAAGTAAACAAATGAGAAGAAGGTATGTTGCTGGAAGGGAAGCTCTGAGGCTGGGCAGGTGGAGTATGCCCTCTGGGAATCACCTGATAAACTGAATAAGTACAAATTAAAAGGAAAAAAAAAGTTGAAAGAGTGGCACTGATCAAAAGGAATACATCTGCTCAGACACAAGTGACGGTCACGGTCTCGGAGCAAGACAAAGGTGTGTCTTTTGCCTTCCAGTCAAGCACGTGTACAAAATGGAGGTTGGCATTTGAGAACAGACACGCCTGTACTACATGCAGCATCCAAATACCTTCAGGAATAGCCAGGGCTCAAGCAGTGACTCCCAGGTTAAACTCTTACAGGGTCTGATCTGGGAAGGTGATGGGAAAAGCATCTTGGGTGCTTTTTGCCTTAGAGACTGAAGCCCTAACTCAAAGCTTATTAAAGCTCATTAAAGCTTGTTAGACCACATACCTCTAAACTCTTCCAGCTTCCCTTTAAGACACGATTTCTCTTAAAAGCTGCACTTGAAAGTTACATTGAAGTGGAATGTCACCTTTCTTTAAGTAGAACAATAATTACACTCCCCATTACATATATATACATATATATATATATTTCATGGCAATGGAAAGTACCGTACAGAGGCATTCATTCATATCTGTAGTGAAACCAAGTCTGTGGTGTTCAATGCTTATTGGACTTGACAAAAGAAATAATTTGATTTTGAAGGCGGGAGTCACTTCAGGAAAAATTACAGCCCCTACCCCTGAATTCTAGCAGGAGGCCTCCCGGCAAAGCGCTGATGAGGGCGGGTGGCACTGCAGCCTGCCTTCAGTTCCCAGCCTCTCGAAACTCACCTCTCCCTTTTAACATACAGCTTTTGATGGAGCAAAAAGGAGCTAAAATAAATGGTTTGCTAGAGGGCTTGATAAATGAGTTGTGAAATCAGTTTGTTAAAAGTGACCATTTTCTTTTTCTTTCTTTTTTTTTCCAGCTCAAAAAAAAAAGGGTCCTGGCTTATTAGGGTGTATAACAGAGACATTCAAACACTCCTGGCACCTCAAGGGCACACACCCTGGAGCACCCAGCCCCGGGCCCAGCAGCACATGGAGCACTTACACAGGCAGTGACAACGCGAGGGTAATAGAGCCGAAACTGAAACACCAGCCCTCCTTGCTGATTAAGGGGCAATTTTCTGCATGCAGTAATTGGATTACCCATCAAAACCTGCTTAGAGAGAAGAAGAGAAAAGGGTCTGGGCAGGCTATGAGCAATGCTAATAGCAAGGCTTTCATTACTAATAATTGTTTGTTAAGTGATACCCTTGCACTCCCATCTGCAGATGTGAATATTAAGGGCAGTCCCTGAGCCAACACAAAGCAGATGAGGGTAGGACATGGCCAGGAGACTTGGAAGAGACAGCTGGCAAGGACCAGAGGGCCCTCAGATAGTGATGGAGGCTGTTTTGATACAGGGGGCAGCAGAAACAGGCAGAGCATCTGCAGCAGGAACTGCATCGGGGGAAAAATTCACTGAATTTCAATTTATTGAAACAGGACCAGATTCTTTGCTCTATGTATGGAGGAAGAACTGGCACTGGAAACAGTTAAGAGAAAGGTGACAGGAACGATCAAAGGTATGGAAGAACTGTAACATGAAAAGAAGCAGAAAAGACTGGGATAATTTACTTTAGGAAGGAGACAAAGCCAAATCTCCTCTGCTCTGGTAAACGAAGGAAGGACAAAGCATGATCTGGAGAGGGCAGTGCTGGTCTTTCTGCTTCCTTGGATACAACACACAGGGGCCAAAGAAGAAAAATCAAACAGCCTCCGCCCCTCAAACAAAAGGTTTCTGATTCAAAACCAATTGTGGGGAATAGCTTTTTCACACAACTTGTAGGAAGGATGTGGAAGTCACTGCCGTGAACAGCTCTGAAGCCAGAAAGCCACTAGCATTCAGTAAGGCACTGAACAGGCTCGCCCCCAAAATCCAGAAGACTAAAGGCAACAGCTGGCATTTACTTGCAAAGGAACAGAAAGCCTCCTACTTCAGTTCTATAATGAATCTCTAATTCCTAAGGACTGAACAGAGACCTTCATGACTATCTTTCTATCTACAATACCATTTCCTGCATCTTTTCCTGGAGCATCAGCGCCTACCACCTGCCATTAATCTGTCACTGAGGGGTTTGATTTAGCAGTTTCTTCTGTGTTTAATGAAAAGAAAAAAGCACTCCCAAGACTCAAATCTCCGCTCGAGTCGATTACCCTGAGGGGAGCCTCCTTCCACAGTCAGGGATGTGAAACTGGACAGTGCTGATGGCCACTGTCAAAATTTTGTCTGGCAGAGCAGGATGGCAAACCCTTGTTCCTGTGTTACTAGTCCTGTTACTTGCTCTCATTATGCCAAACCTACATGTTCATCTCTTGCATCCAGATATCAGGCTGCCTTTTGAAAACCTAATGTCTCCTGCTGCTTCCACTGGGATGTTATACCTTCACCTGGGCAGTTTCATTTCACCCACTGTTTACTAGGAGGAGGGTGGTTAGCTCACAGATACAATCAGCTAAAGCTGGCAACTGCTGAAGTTAGTTAGGTAACAAAGGTGCCATTTAGGCTATTGCTTGAATTGGTATATTTCTGATAGATATTCCTTTTCTTTCCAGATCTACTGATATCTCTCTGGTAGACAGATATCCACATTTTAAATTGGATAGACAAGAGATAATAAAAAAATCAACTGTATGACAGATTATTCCATCTTGCCTTTTTTTTTTGAAAATGCTACATTCAAGAATCTTTGTTTTGTTTTGTGATGGCCATTTTTTGGAGACATTTCTTCTCTCTGAGGTCTTCCACTACCCCAGCAAGAAGGATTAAGGAGAAGTGGAAAGCCATTCTAAAAGCTCTCCAAATTATTCAGTGATCATCAGGTGTTTTTATTAGTTAGGCTAGTAGCTTTCTTTTCAGCCCCAAATGTTTGAGTTTAGTCAGTACCTCAGTCAGGGCATATAAGCTAGTACTTGGTAGAAATCATGATTGCTCTGGGGACTCTGTGCTAACAGGGGAATGCGGCATTTTTAATGTGTGTGCATAGAACCGAACATGCTTTTCATACAGGGACTTCTGGAGAGGACATATATAAATAATATTTAATACAATCTAAATTGCTAGCTGGAATCAGGGAATGGGCTATTAATAGACATGTGGCACAATAGCAATTTTCTACCTCACTGTATTGCAGTCATGGAAAATTCTGTTGAAAGCATCTGGCTACAAAATCAATTACAATTTATAAATTAGGCTTGCTTTCACTCCAAAGGCTGGGTTTGAAGTGTGCCTTTGGGGCTGTGCAGAATTCTTACTTTAATGCATGGAGTGCAGGATTTTGCCTTCAACACTGAAAGGTCATTAATGTGGTCAATGAAATACTGGGTCCAATAGTGCAGGCAAAAGAGCTCGGAGAGACACACAAGAGCTCTGCTCTGGGAACAGGCTGGGTATCTGCATGCAGTATAGAGTACATGGCCTGAGCCAGATGCACAAACAATTTACCAGCTCAAACATATTCAATCTATTTTAGAAGGTTTTAGCACCCTCTGACTGTGGTTGGATCTGGATTGGAGTAAAGTAGTGCAAGCCCTCAGTTATGGATGCTTATCTGTTTTGTGCATCCTAGGTTTTTGGCAAGGGATGTCTGAAGGCAGCAGCCCCAATCCAGAGCTGAACTGTAACACATCTTGGTTATGTATGGATGTCAGAGATCTATGAGCTGTGGATTTTATAGGCACAAAAGTAAGGGTGTAACCCCCAAACCATGTGTGAGCAAAGAATCAAGCATGAAGAACAGTGCTCAAATTTTAAGGGCTGATTTGGAAACAGTATGATTTAGTTTGTGTGTTGAGGAATCTGAGCTTTGTTCAGTTTCCTGGAAGTTGAACTGGGCAGTTTGTTTTCATTATTCCAATTACTGACTTGGTTGATATTTACACACACTTCCAGGAATCAGTATCACAAACTTCTCAGAAGAAAAACAAGAGCATAAAAAAGAAAGTAAATTTTGCATTTACATTTTAAGCTTACTTCAGTGATTTTTTAGAAATTCTTTCTTTCTTAGAAAAATCTCACACCTGCGTTGGACAGGTGAGGTCAATGACATTATGGAAGAGTGAAATTGTTCTGAGTGAGATGAACATCAAAGTCCTGTGCTTTGGACAGTTTCCACTGCAAAGAACTAGAAAGATCCATCACTTATGTGAGATGTTTCGATTACTTAAATTAATGAGAATGGATTTGCTGAGATCTAAAGCAAAAAATTCCAAGATTATAGACAGGGGACTTATAGAATAAATTGAATGCAAACCCAGCAGCAAAAGTGTGTTTCTAATTTAGTGTTTTTTTTAAACCTGCCACAACACTGAAAAATCAAGGTGACAATACAGTTGTTTTGTTATGGTCCTCTGTGTAGAAATTTTTTTCCCCAGTTCCATGCTCCTGTGGTGTCAAATGCATTTGTGAACCATAAAAATCATCCAGATCAGAAAGGCTGGGCAGAAAGAAATCTGATGTGACATTTTGTGCTTTCATAGAAAAAACTTGTCCGTCTCCCTACTGATTTTCTCTTGTGGTTATATTTTTCCTCATTATTTTTACTTTCTCACTGGCATTTTACTTTCTTCACCTGGAATGGCTCAGCAAAACTCAGAGAAGTGCAATGTAGCTATGCCACAGAAAAGTGCATGCACAAGTACACATACACACAGCCACACACAGCAGGCTTTGGTACTGCCCCTCTTCCTCCACACTTCTTTTCTACTGGAGCGTTTAATTTGAAATGGAGATGTGTATCATGATTAGCTCCTTGCTGCACAGCCACGAGGGTTTATTCCCTCAGGGCTGGCAGCAATTTTTAGAGGAGCATTGCAGGAACGTGCATGGCTCTTGCACAGCTCATCAGAGGAGAGGAGGTATGTCCTCCACTGCCAGAAAAAACCGTTGCAAAGAAGGAATTAATTTTTCCCATTCTCTGATGAATTATAGCTCCTCTCCATCTGGCTCCTTCAAGAAAGAAATCACAGGCTTTACCTTCCTTTGCTTCCCATTCAGATGTGAATGTCTTATCGCTCAGTGTACATCCTCTCCTCACCTTTCTGCTTTCAGCCCCCCTCTGCCTGCTCTCTAGAGCTCTGCTGCTACCTCCTGACAGTCAGGTTTTAATCCCCATCAGTTCAGATTCTCCTCACACTCCCCTTGCGCTCTACCTGAATACCTTCACCATCCCTGCTCTCTTTCCTCTAATTTCCACTCTCCTTTTCACTTTTAGCAGAATTTTGGCATTTTTATCCAACTCTAGCAACCCCAGCGTAGTTGGAATCATTATTAGGAACACAGTGACAGAGTCTTGGCAGTGGAAGAGTCTCCTCACAACCCTGGTAGAGTCCCTGTTACTTGCTCCATTTTAAACCTTACTGAAGAAAAGCTGTTTAATATGCAATAGTACCAATACTGTAGCAGGGAGAGGGAACCAAAAAGATTCAGAGATTTTTCCTCCATAGGGCCTGTATTCTTGTCGTCTGTGTTCATTGTGACTCCTTTTCTTAGGCTTTATAAATTGTTGGAAACCTCTCTTCTCTATCTTTAGCTAGTCTTCTTTCACATCTGCCTGTTCTCCCTCATTCTGTACCTATAATGAGCTCCTTGCTGCTACGCCTCCCTATTCTAGACAAGTTTGTTTCTTTAGCAAAACTTTCATGGTTTTGTTAAAGAAGTATGACTTCCTCTTTCAGTCCCTCAGCTACTAAACAATTTACCTGCACAACAGATTTAATATTCTTCTGGAACTTGTTTGGAAAACAGCACTGAATACACCGTACTGGTACCCAGAAGACAAGCTCCTCCCACAACATAGCCAGGATGTGAAAAGTAACTATTTCTTCGGTTAATTTTTTTTTGCGTGATTACTACTGTGGCTAAAAAGATGAGACAATAAGAGATAGCTCTCAGAAATGGCACAAAATTTTATAAATTACCTTTTTTCGCAGGAGTCAATTATATAAAAGACCACTAAAAATGGTTTCATCACAGTAAAGTGAGAATTGTTTTTGCATTAAAAGGCAATGTTAAAATGTACATTCAAAAATTTGATAAATCAGGCATACGGTTAGGTAAATAAATGGCAATTGTCATTATCTTAGAGTTTAGACTATGTAGAAATCTAGGCTTGACTGTCTTTGACACAATCAGTTCACATCAGTTTAACAAACCATTAATATAAAAACATCCTCGGAAGCAATCCTGTTTCCAGGGTGGTATTATTAAAGTACTTCTGACTTTTGCTTCGCTGCCAGGCTGCATCCCACTGTTCAGGCTTTATGATCCATTACCAAACGCCTCTTCATAAAGTAAAAAAAACCCCAAAACCCACAAAAAACACAAACGAAAAACCC
The DNA here is from genome assembly GCA_020745775.1 of Theristicus caerulescens. Classification (NCBI taxonomy): domain Eukaryota; kingdom Metazoa; phylum Chordata; class Aves; order Pelecaniformes; family Threskiornithidae; genus Theristicus; species Theristicus caerulescens. The sequence goes on from CM036564.1 coordinate 55,506,673, forward strand.
CCACTGCTTTTTAAAGACAGGATCACTGATACAAGGTTTTGTTCAGTGCTCACAAATTCATTCAGAAAATTATGACCTGATTTTAAAAGTTCTCCTGCTATAGAGATGTTAAAAAAAATACATATTCTCTTTTCCCAGCTTTCTTCCTACTCTGTTCTACCTCTCCTGATTCAGGTGGGCTGGAGAACACAGTCATTGGAAAAGAAATCTGGTAAAAAATGAGAACAAGAGGAGTCCCACACCCACTCCTACTGAAGTCAGTGGAAACATTTCCATTACCTTCTGCAATCCCTGCATCCAGAAACTGAAAAAACCAGCTCAAGATTTCAAACAGAATAGTCCCAATTTTCCTTGGGCTGAATGTCAACCACTGTATTCAAATATGATTCTACTCTACCTGCTCTCCAATTCGCACTCTGCTGCATGCCCACATCTTTTCATACTTGCTCTGACTTCAGTTGTAAACAACAAGAATCTGATTTTAAAAATCACTCAAAACCCCCACAACCAAACCATCATTCAGTATTCCTTGCTGAAAGATGGTAGAAACAGAAACATTGGAGGATTATCTCCAAACAGTGGATGAGTGGATGGCGGATGTTAGTTTGACCACAGATATGCTTTTTTTAATATATATATGTACATACATACACATACACAATCTCTATATACACATTATAAATATTATAATAAAATATTGTAAAAATATTAAATTTGCTCAAATACCTGATTAAAGTGGACTAATTTTATGTTGCATTTATGTGACCTATCCAGTTGATATGATGGCCTTGTTAGAAGCCCTAAAATCTACAATACTTGCAATTGGTAAAAAAAAAAGTCTATATTTCTGAGAGTCACCTCGTGCCATGCCAAGAAGTTAGGTTGGAGGTGGGCCCTCATATCTCAGCATCAGGTTGAAGGACCGAGCAAAGTTGTTGGCCAGTGTGCAGCTGTGGGTCTCCTCTGCCAGGGGCAGGAGGAAGACCAGGAGCAGGAGGAGCAAGAGGAGCAGTTGCAATGGTAGTGCTGCCCAGCACACTCGATGCAGGAATGAGCAAACGCCTCCAGAGCGCTTCTGAAAGACACAAATGGAAGAACAACTCAGAAAAATAAAGACCTGGGGAGGTGAGTTTCAAATACATCAGACTGCCAGGTTTGGGCAGAACAACCCAACTTGTCAAGAGCACAACATGCCCTGGGATCCAGCCTGGGTGCTTGGTATGCTGCAGCTGACTGAAGCTGGTGCTTAAACCATTTCTTTTAGGAGAATATTTCACTCTCTTAAAGAATTCCCTGCTGCGAACTGGTGTCTTTTAGCAGGAAAACACTGCTGATTTTCTAGCAGAAGAAAACAATCGCCTCCGAGTCCATTTTCCAATTACAAAGTGGTGGTTACAGATGCTTATGCCAAAGCTGCTGACTGGTCTCCTTACAGTCAGCATATGGGACAGAAGGTCTGCGTTAGTAACTCGCCTGTCAGTAAAATGAGAGTGCTGATGCCTGGAAGAGAGGAGCCAGCCTTCTGCTCTCCGTCAGCAGAAAGGAGCTTCGTTTGCAGCTCATCCAGCTCACAGTCGTCTCCCCAGCTGCAATGTGCTCTTTGGATCCTGACTTTGGGGTCCATGAAGCTGGAGGTCAGAAAAAAGGCCCTGCAGTGCAGCCTGCCTCAATACCTCTTATACCTTACCAGGCCCAGCTGGAGGTCAGAAAAAAGGCCCTGCAGTGCAGCCTGCCTCAATACCTCTTATACCTTACCAGGCCCACCTTAAACTTTTATGTGATGCAAGAGAATGAGAGAAAACACAACACTGACAGTGAAGAAGACATTAAAATCCTGTTTATTGCTGAGCAGCCACAGGAGGGACACACAAAGAAGTCCCATTACACTTTTCTTTATGCTGGTGCAAATCTAGAGTACCTCAGTTAACCTCATGAATTTAATCTGGATTAGCACGACCAGGAGAGAACATATTTGGGGATACAGAATTCAGAAAAGATTAATTAAGAAGTGAGATTTCCACTGGCAAGATTCCTGGATATCTCCTGCCAGTGAGCTGAACTATGTGTGGTTCACAAAAAAAAAAAGGCCAAGTCAACTATCTGTAAGGGAGTCCTGAAAAAGAGGGCTCAGTAATCCATTGATTTCATCAAACATGGATTTATACTCAGAACATAGAAATAACGCTTAATGCGGCTACATTAGGTACCAACCTACATCACAAATATTAACACAGAACATCCACTGAAGCGGGACCTACATTTTCCACAAGACGCAGTTAATTTGTTGTGTTCAAGCCACAGGCGATGTCAGTGCTGCAGCAAAATTAGGGCTTCTGGCCTCTGCTGGATGCTTGACTTAACAGGCAGTGCCTTTGTCCCACTACGGCACCGCCATGAATAGTCCGTGGGAAACATCAGCAGAGAAGATAAGGAGCAGAATGATGGTAGAGGAAAGTAATTACACCCTTTGCTATTTTTTTAAGGATCTCTTCCACTGCTTTCTAAATTTCTCAGTCTCTTGTAGCTCTATATAAATGCTTACAGAACTAATTATGAACGCAAATATATAGCTGCAGTTACAGATCATGAGACAGTTGTGCTGTGAAATCCTTCTTCTGTTGTAGTTGGTTTGCTTCCATTATATCGAATGGCTGATGAGATTTAATTATTGTGTCAGGCAGATGCAGAGGCAGCAGAGCAACAGCTGCTTGCTCTATCATTTCTGGCCCGCAGTATCTGAGTTGTAACTTGCTCGCTGAGGCCAATGGAAAACTCAGGTCCCTGGACACTGGAACTGTCAGTAGTTAGTGGGCAATGACTTTAAGCACTGTTGGGCAACTTCCCTGGGTACAGCTAGCATTTACCCACAAAAACTAAAGCTTCACCAACCAAGCTTCATCTGCTCCTGCTGTGACCTGTTCCCAAACACTACTCAAAGTACCAGGCGTAAGCAGCTGTACTAACAGGACTTTCCCTTCTCTAGTCCTGGAGTCCAGACCTGAAATCCTTCATCTCCCCTGGATTTCATCAGCCTATGGGCTGAAGAAAACCTGCAGGGCTTCTGCGTTTATAGTCAATGCTAAAACCATTATGCGTAAGGGCAGCAGCCACAACTCTTGGTCAGAGCTTTCTGGGCTTGTCTCTGTAATGCCATGAAACAGCCACTCCTTGGTGTAATCACTACAAACCAATGGACTGTCACTGACAGCTTCTGTTTTCATTCACCATTTCTCATTCTTAATTCTCTGTTGCATCCATAATATGCAGCCATATGACAAATACATTTATTTAGTGTCCCATCTATAAGGAAAAAGGCCCTTTTCAGGTTCCAGAAGCCATGGACAAGTTTGTCTGTATGTATTAACAGGTGTAGTTCTGTTGGTGAAAGATCAGATTAGAGTTACCTCTGCCTTGGGACAATTGAAACCATGCTCTTTCTTCTACCACTAAGATGTAATAAGACTTAATGCTGATGTTGTTAAAGGGTGGGATCCTGTGACTGACTGTTCAATATTTCACTATGACTGGAACTCTCAAAAATGTTTTCACAAACTCAAACTGGGAATTAGAAGTCCACCTCTCAGTGACATAGCTGTGAGAAGGACTGCCAGTCTTCCTAGCAGCACCTAAAACTTTTGCTTTACAGCTGTCAATCCTTTAGCATTGGTTTTGAAAGCTACTTCAATCTGAAACTATTCTTTCATTGCCAGACCAGCTGCAACACCTGTCTTCCTAGTTATCTCCTTCTGCCAATGAACTGGTGGGAAATAGTGGGCTTTTCCAGTTGTGCCTCCTCTCTGTTCCTGCCACAGCCCAGGGAGCAGGTGTCTTGTGGTCGCTCAGGTTTGTCGTTGGCTTCCTATGATGACCACACCGCCAATTAGCCACTCATGTTGTTCTTACCCCAACTCTTTTACCGATCCAGCATTTGATTCAGAGCAGGTCACTGGCTCTGCCCTGATCTCTAAAGCAAAGACTATTAATGCAACTCTAAGAAATGGGATGAGATTGAAATGTTATTTATTAAGCGCCTTGTTTTTAGATCTGCTAGAAGGAGCTGTAAATAGTATTGCTTTCCAAAGCTCATCCTCCAGAAAGAATTAATGTGAAATAGCTTTATTAACAAGCTATCGTTTGCTCTCCTTGGAGCTTTCTGCAGCATAAGGTAAGATACCAGGCTAACCATAGCAGATCCTAGCATCAGAAAAATCTGTGGAGGGACATTTGCCTGGGGGCAGAACTTCAGAAAAGGAGAAATATTTTGTCTTTATCTGCTGCTTCTCTCCCACCTGCTTGCTGGGTTTATAGGCATTTGTGTTTGATGAACTTTTGTCTTTGCTGCCCAGCTTCTCTGTTTTTTTTGATCACACAGCAAGGTCAGAATCTTGCATTTCTGACTCCATTTGTTGCCATGGGAATGACTCTGCTATCACAAACATGGTATTATGATGTCTCTGCAGGACTGAAGATGAGGCACACAGGAGCTGTGAGGGCTTGGTGCTTTCAGCAAATTTGCAATAATAAGCCCTTAATATATGAGGGCCCCAACCTGCACACACTGAAATCCATGGGAGATTTACCATTAACTTCAGTGTCTGCAGCAGGATTATGCACAGAGACAACTAAATAAAGTCAGGATTGGGAACTACTTATTCATGGAGTTCAGCAGATACCCTTACAAATGGATTCATTACTTATATGCCCAGGTTCTTGTGCATGTGAAACCTATATTAGTTCTGCTGCTTTCTGCTTGCTGGAACAATTGGTGATATGATTATTATTTTTTTCTTTGGTGGTAGTACTACTAGAGATGTTATAGTTAAAGGATAGAAAATTTCAAAGGAGACAGAGTAACTTTTAATAGGAGAGATGAAAATAGCAGGGAAGGTTTGGGGCACTGACTCCCCCTCCGAGTGTAAAAAAAGCAGCACTTCAATTTTACTAAGACTAAGCCAAAGTATTTTTTTAGGTCTGTGCTGTGAGAGAGGGATGCTTTCAGGCTGTGGTGACCTGAAACTATGGCACCAACAGGGAATTCAGGAGGCCCAGGTTCAAACCTCTGCTCTGCTGGACTCAAGAGTGATCAGGGCTGTTACGAATCTACTCAGAGTCAGGACCACACTCCCAACACTTTAGCACATCATTCTGGGTTAGAAAAGGACAGTCTGACACAGTTGCACTTTTGCAAAAGACAGTTGGAACATTTCATTTCCGTATGAGATCAAAGGTGGGAACCACAACCCTTGCTACGCAGTAGAATTCCCCTTCCCTAATCACTCCAGCTACCGGTATCAGTACAGCTACTACCCAGCACCCACTGACTGCAGTGCATGTGTCAGATCTAGCTTCCACAAAATATTCTGAAACCAAATCTTCCTCTGAGGAAAACTGGCAAAGCTCCAGTGAAGTCAACTGAACTTTAATTTCCACCATCTTAGAATAACAGCTGGAATACCTGGGTATCGAGCCAAAGTGTCAGAGACATTTTTGAAACACACATGGAAAAGGAATAGGTTGACATTTAAAAAAGAAAATATACTTTTAAAGTTCACCATCAAGGATAAATGTCCTCCCCCTTCTCCCTCAAAATACCAGGACAAGCAAGGACTGTCAAGGGGTAGACAGCTGTGTTTTGTGTAATGCTAAATGCATGGTTGTTACCAAATGAACTGCACTGGCTGTGAACATTCACATTTGTACTTGATTCGTGTTGGGGCATTTGAATGACAAGCATCGGTTTAGATCTAGGGAGTCCTCAGCACTTAAATCTGTTTGCAGTTAATAACTCCTTACCAAACGCACCGTGAAAAATCACTTGGATGAGAAACAGCAGAAAAGCACTTTAGAACTTGCTACATAATATTCCTGTTTAAGTTGCTGAAGTGTTTTGCTAAAAATCAGTGCACTCCCTGGTTTGCTATTGACCACATTCCAGGATATATGAAAACACACAGTTAATCTAGCTATTTGAGGCAGCAGAGGAATATAGCATCTTACACCATGCTCATTAGTGGGTTTTTGCTGCTGCTTGTATGTCACCAGCATGCCTGACAAAAATCATACTTGCACCACTGAATCAGTGATCCAGCAGAGGAAAAAGATTTAGTCTGGATTCATTCCTCTTACCTTAGAGCATCTCACTGAGAGAGTACCCTGGGAAATGCACTGCTGTCTGAAAATTCCTGCTCTCCCCATGGATAAAGGGACCAATGCCCTAGTGTCCTACAGACACTATACAGACAAAGACACCGACAGCCATGCTGCTTCATGCCAGTGCTGGCCCCAGCTCAAGTATCTATATTCTACAGCAATCAGTGCAGATGCATAGGTACTAAGGCAAGCATAAATAATTTCTCCTTAATATTCTCAGCCTCCAACTGCTTTCAGCTCAGGCAGTTTCCTGAGCCTGATGTAGCTTGTCCATCTAGTTAACACTCAGTGAATATTTCTTCCAGATACTTCCAGTTTCCCCTTGAACCTATACAAACTTTAAAAGCCTTCAGTATCCTTTAGCAAGGAGTTCCACAGGTCAACCAACTGGCATGAAGAACAAATCCCTTGTGTTAGCTTTTAACCTGGCTCCTAGTTCTTTCTTGTGGAGAGTCAACCCACATCTACACTCTCTGCACCATGCATGATTTTGTAAACCCATGAGTTAAATGTTTAGACACGATGAATCTAGGCCTTCCTCCACAGTGGGCAGATCACAAGATAATGGGCTTAAACTATAGCAACAGGTACAGAGCAAGTACATATTTTAATAGGAAGAATAGGTAGGCTTTGGAAAGCATCACCTATATAGGTATGAGTTCTACCACTTCATTATTCCTCTGAGAATAAGCAGAGCTGCCAGGAATGCCGTAACAGCAGCTTACCATACATCCCTTTCATTCTGAATGGGAGCATGCCATTATCAAGCATCATCACTTTTTTTGGTAAAGTGGTTACCTTAGTGATATTTTGCCTCTCAGAGGCCCTGGGTTTCTGCCACTTGAGATCCCACTGGGTACTAATTCTGTTGCCACTCACAAAGGCAGGTTATTGCCAACAAAAAGAGATCAGTCCCAGGGGGAGCACAGGCTGCTCTCTCAAACCAAAGCAAATTGGGTTTTTACCTCAATGTGAGACAGTTTGGAGCTGGGCTCCTCATCCGTTCCTAACTCAAAGCCATGAGCACCCCTCTCTAAGATAAGCAATAGCTGGTCTTTTCAAGAGTGAAATAATTTGAGGGAGTTGGATACTACTGTTGCCATAGAACTGAGCATCCAACATGCAAAGCTGTGGCTCATTCCCATACACCACAGCAGGAACTGAGAGTTGGATACTGTCGATCAGAGGTTATGCAAAAGGACAGTGAGCCACTGGGTTCAGAACTGTACTTTCCTAAACACAAACACTGCCCAGGTTAGGCAATCGGCAGTGAGGAATGAGTAAGGATGGCTGGAACCTCTCTGAGGCCTGTGCTTATCATTCTCCATCTCATAAAGAGCTACCAGAATGAATGTGCTGAAGGGAGGTTAACTGAGGTCACGCAAGCAATTTTAGCTCTGACATTTTCTATCTTCAGATTGCTTGACTCTGCAACCTTAACGTTCTTTTCAATTCTGAAGAGCATAAGTGTATGTACGTAAATAAGTAAGTATACAGGCAAATTACAGGCTTTGTTTTCTCCCTTAGGGGAGATTCTGGAGTACCTCAACATGGATGGATGATAAGCTAGAATCTTTGATGAAGGCTTCATTTAAAAGAAACAGAAAACAAGGAAAAGCCAGCAGTTTGTATTTGAGGTTTCAGCAGTCACATATGGCAGATATTTCAGAATTTCTGCTGCAAAGTCGCTTAGAACTAAGTACTGTGCCATATGCTACTGTGACACAAACGGACTTATAAAGGTTAGCTTCTGTGTGCATATACAACATGACATGCTTTTAGGAGAAGCATGCCACAGGACAAGGGCTACAGCCTGATCTGTTAAAGTAACACTGATTTCTACAGTTCTCCAGGCCTAAGCAACCAGAAAAAGTCCCTGGTTTGGTCCCATCTTCAGCACATAAGCAGTGGAAACTACTTTCTTTTGATCTGGAAAGTGTTTGACATACAATAAAAGTTAGGAAGCACTGTGGAAGATTAGTAAACTGGTAGGTAGGATGGGTTGCTAAAAATATCTTAGTTCCCTGTTATGAGAATATGGAAGGTCAAACTTTCAGTGAGGTAATTTTGAAGCACATTTTCATATCCAACAGCAGGCACTGAGTTACGCCTAGTTTCTTAAGTATCACAAGTGAAGTATTTGCAAAAGGTTCAGAACAGGGTAAGAGGTTTTTAAACCAGTTGAACTAGTTTTGGCTGGGATAGAGTTAATTTTCTTCATTGTAGCTAGTATGGAGCTATGTTTTGGATTTGTGCTGGAAACAGTGTTGATAACACAGGGGTGTTTTCTTTACTGCTTACACAGGATCAAGGCCTTTTCTGCTTCCCACCCCACCCCACCAGCGAGCAGGCTGGGGGGGCGCAAGAAGCTGGGAGGGGACACAGCTGGGACAGCTGACCCCAACTGACCAAAGGGATATTCCAGACCATATGATGTAGTGCTCAGCAATAAAAACGGGGGAGGGAGTTTTACCAGGGCTGCCGTTGCTTGGGGACTGGCTGAGCATCAGTCAGCTGGTGGTGAGCCCTTGAGTTTTTTTGCATGACTTGTTTTTCTTAGTTTTGTTTGTCCTTGTTTCCTTCTTTTACTTATTAAACTGTCTTTATCTCAACCCACAAGTTTTCTCACTTTTACCCTTCCGATTCTCTCCCCCATCCCACTGCAGGGGCGAGTGAGTGACACAACAGTCCTTTTTGGCGCCCAGCGTGGGGCTCAAAGGGTTTGCGATAACAGATTTGACTATAGCGTGTTAGAGGGAACTTATAATTATTACATCTGTTTAACAGTTGCTGGTCGCGATGTTGCCTTATTTGTTCTCTTGTATCTGATCTATGCCATGCTCCCTTTTTTGTGTGTACGTCAAATTTGAGAGCTTCTTAAAGGCCGTTTTTGGCTTTTGCAGTGTGCTGTGCTGTGCAGCACTTGGTTGTGTTTTGCCTGGGAGAAGCATGATAAAAGCACTGGCCTTGAGCCTAATCTGGTGTTTGGGCCTGGCATGGCTGCCATCCCCGTACTTCAGGAACCATCTCATGGAGACAATTATCAATTACATTTTTTCCCTTTTCTCCTCCAAGAGCCATTTTGTGGAAGAAACAAATGACACCTTCCCCTTCTTCTCCTGTGCAGTAGATGTTTTCTGCCTTGTTAAAATAACTCTTCAGTATCTTGAACATCCCTGGATAATCAGAATGCTCCTATTGGTATGTCTCAGGAATCTGTTTCTGGCTTTTCCTAAGGTTAAACGACTATTTAGGAATATCACACAGAGATATGCCCCGAGGCAGTGTGGTTATAGGTGGCAAGGTGTGTGGGAGAACATGAGCAGGTACATAGAACGGTTGTCACCTCCAATGGTCTGGGACTTCACCCCCAAACAAGTGTGGGATCCTGATAAACTGACAGAATGTTTGAAGAAAGGATGCTCTGCCCCTGGCAGTGCCAAAGAGACACAACATATGGCACTGTGCTGGGGCCCAGCCTCCGCCTACCGAGCACTATTGAACACTGCTCAGCACCCTCAAGGGGAAGAAGGATTTGAAGACATACAGACAGACACTAGGGATAAACCAGAGACCCAACCCTCACCTATATCAGTCACCCATATAGTCAAGAAGAAACAATGGAAGCAGAAGTCAACTCATTTAGTAAGGGAGGAAGAAGGAGGAAGACTCAGAAGAGACAGCCTATTCTGCAGCAGAGCAGTCACAAGAAAAGGAAGGGGAAGAGACTGAAATCATAAACGAGCCAAAAACCACCTGAGCCCTTTGACTAAATGAGTTGTGAAATATGTGAAAAGATTTCAGCCACCATGCAGGCGAGCAAATTATCAGTGGGTTGCTCCAGTGTTGGGATACTGGGGCCAATAGTCAGGAATTAGAGGGTAAGGAAGCCTGGCAGCTGTTGTCCCTTGCTAGGGACAAGGCCATCGACAAAGGGATTGGAAAAGGGGCAACTGTCCTCAGCCTCTGGAGGCGGCTCCTGTTGAGCGTGAAGGAAAGGTATCCCTTCAAGGAAGATCTTGCAAGTAACCAAGGCAAGTGGACCACCATTGAGAGCGGTATCCAGTATCTGAGGGAATTAGCCATGGTGGAGGTGATCTACAGCAACCTGGACAACAACCAGGCATCCAAAGACCTGGATGAAGTCCAGTGCACACAGACCATGTAGCAGAAGTTTGTGCGGAGTGCACCAACATCATACGCTAGCACCCTGGCGATAATGAGCTGGACAGACATGGAGGCACCAACTGTGGATGAATTGGCCAGCCAACTCCAGGAGTTTGAAGAGAATCTCACTTCTTCCCTATGGGCCTGTATCTCAGCTGTGGAGAGACTGTCCCAACAGTTACAGCAACCCAAAGAGAATACGGCTTCATTCTTGCCCATACCAACCAGCATGTTGGGTGCTGGGACATTCAGGCATTGGGATACAAATTTAGCAGAAGCCACTTGGCCAGTTAACACTAGAGGATCTGCCAGTCGACCTCGCCCTGCCCAACTGAAACCCCTGTGCACTGTGAAGGAGATAAAGTCCCTGTAGTACACATAAGGAACTGGCTGGGAAAGACAGTCTGGGTTAATCCTTCCTTGGGCAAAGGCAAACCCATTTGTGGGATGGCTTTTGCTCAAGGACCTGGGTGTACTTGTTGGGTAATGCAGAAGGATGGGGAAGTCCAATGTGTACATCAAGGAAATTTAATCTTGGGTAAAAATAACCCATGATTTGAGCTGTATGATGTTACTGCTGTACGATGCCATTGTTACATGATGCTGTATATTGCCACTGCTGTGGCTGCAATATGTCAAAATTATTACAGCAGGAGTTACCTGAACCAATGAAGAATGAATCTCATAAGGAAGATACCTTGCACCATGCAAGTGCAGCAGTGATGCAACCTGAGCTGGCTTCAATGTGCAACAATCCAACACAACACGCTGTCTCTCCTGTTCTGAATGAGCATTACAACAGATGGAGCCCAAAGTCATACGCTAAATGAACTCAAAGGTTATTTTGTGAGCATGTTAGAGGGGTAGCCCTAAGGGAATGATACCTGTATATATATCAAAGGACAGGAAGGGGTGGGGGTGGCAGGTTAACGAGGTTGTATTGGATAGTGTGGGCCCTGAGCATGATGTACATGGTATGGAAAAAGGGGTGGAGATTGTACTAGTTTCGTCTGGGATAGAGTTAGCTTTCTTTGGAGTAGCTTGTATGGGGCTATGTTTTGGATTTGTGATGCAACCAGTGTTGATAACACACCCACATTTTAGTTCTTGCTGAGCAATGCTTATGCAGCATCAAGGCCTTTTCTGCTTCTCACACTGCTCTGTCAGTGAGCAGGCTGGGGGACACAAGAAGTTGGGAAAGGAAACAGCTGGGACAGCTGACCCCACCTGACCAAGGGGATATTCCACACCATATGACAACATGCTCAGCAATAAAAACAAGGTGACGGGGAGTTTTACCAGGGATGCTGTTGCTTGGGAACTGGTTGGGCATCAGTTTGCTGGTGGTGAGCCACTGGGGTTTCTTGTAGCACTTGTTTTCCTTGGTTTTGTTTTTGTTGTTTCCTTCTTTTACTTATTTTACTGCCTTTAACTCAACCCACGAGTTTTGTCACTTTTACCTTTACCCTTCTGATTCTCTCCCCCTTCCCACTGCCGGCGGGGAGTGAGTGAGCAGCTGGGAGGGACTGAGCTGCTTATTGAATTCAATTGAATTCAATTAGAAACACACGAATACCCCACCAGTTTTAAATACACTCATAAGCAATACAATTTATCCCAATAAATATATTTTGTACTTAAGAGCAATGCTGTACTACTTTTAGAAGGAGAGTTACTGGCAGCTAGTAGCCGGATGACTTTTCAGTCAGTGTATCTGAAATTTAGTAGGAGACATCAGTGTTGTACATTTATTCAGTAAGGCAGAGAAATAAAACAACTCCTCCCAATTTCCAGCTTCCACTCAGCCTTGCAATTTGAAATAATCTAATTAAATTGATCATAGAAAAAATAAAAACTGAAATAACGACAACATGTTCTATAATCTGTAGAAGAGGCTACTGACATCAAAAGCTGTTTTATCACATCAACAATGTATGTTTCCAGCTGCTTTACCAGTGACTTCTCTCAAGTCAATATTAAACTTTTCTTAAACTTCAGCAGTCACCATATGTAATTGGAATATTATTTGCATTTTATTTAAATAATTTAAAAATGTGATGGGTTACTTTGAGGTATTGATTACAGGAATTGTTCCTACTTTTCTTTTTACAGTAGTGTTAAAAACATTTTTCAAGTGTATACTGGGAATCGGTTTCATTCTGCTATTGGTCAACAACTCTGTCATTACCTCTCAGGAAGTAAAATTATATCTGCTGAGAAAATCATTCTAAGGTATCTCCTTGGCGAAAATCTGTAAATACTTCACAACATGGTAGGCTACTAAAGGATGCATGTTTTCAACAAAGGAAGCAGGGGCCACCAACCACATACCTAACTAATACCACGTTAACATTAACAGAAAGTAAGAACCAGGTGTCTGGGAAGCAAGATGTCCTCTCCATCTAGCACCAGCACTGCTTTAGAGGGAGAGCATCGGCAAGGCACAGCAGTGGCAGAACCAGATAAAAGACAAACAGAGTCCCTGTTTTCTAGCATTTGGGAAAGCTGTAATGTAGATTGGTAAACAACATGAAACCTACAGAAATAAGGGCAGGCAGGCAGTCTCACCGGTGCAGAAATGTGAAGGGAAGCTCATGGGCCTCCTGGAGAAGGAAGGAGATGATGCTGTCTGGCACAGCATACTTAACAGTGGGGAAGAGGCAGTCAGTATTTTTCAGCTTTTTATTTTTTTGCCTAAGTTTCCTTTCTGAGCAAACATCACTGCTGAGGGAAAATAAGTCTATCTGCTAATTTTTAATGGTAACATGCCCTTCTTCCTGTGTTTGGGCCATGGTATAATTATTAAAGCAGGTAGGCACATGCTTATAGGCACAGTGATGGAAAAAATATGGAGAGATATTCTCCCTATCTATAAAAGAGATATTGAAAACTGAGGGAAAGATACCTTTTAATGAGTCTTTTCCATTTCACAAAGAATGTAATTCTACAGAAGTTTTCAAGTGGCTAACACCCAGCAGGACTTCAGGAAAACAAAGGGGCCACATACTTTCAATAGAAAGGCACCACTAACACATGTACACACGATTCTGTGCATTTCTGTACTGTGACCTTCTGCCGTGAGGAATTCCTGTCATATCTCCACTTGGGCAGAGCAGAGCACATTACTGTTTTCTTCCTGGCAAGCTGTGGCAGCTCTTGCTTTGCACAGTTTCCTGAATGACTGCATTAATTTGATTGACTCCAGATCAATGGTGTCTCTAAATAAGATTAAATTACACGTTCCTTCTGTCTGTGTGTTACAGGAGATTACTCTTAGCAGAATCTCAAAGGAAGCAATTAGCTGATCACTGATTTAATGAATCCTAATTATTTTGTTTGTACAAACAATAAAGCCAGAATCATTTGTTTAGCAAGGAAGTGTAATTACTCTGAACACTTGAGAAAATAAATCAAACAGCACTACTTAGACCTGTAAATAATGAGCCTTTGACTTCCTATTTATGCTAAGAATGCTCATGGAACATTTTCAGGTAGCTGGGAGCCAACCTTTGAAAGTAACATTTATCATAGTTATTATTGAGCATTTGCTTGATTATGTCCTTGGGTGTGCTAGGTGCCCTGCAGAAATATCCATCTACATTGCCCTGTCACTGGCACCTGCTAAAAATTCACTGCAGCCAGTGCAATTTCCTGCAACTGTTTTTTGTTAATCAACAAGAAGTCGCTCACATCGCAATCATTAGCCCGTACTGTTCCTAAGGGCACCAGTGGCTAGGGGCATGTCCTCAGCAAAGGATGAATGATGAGAAAAAAAAGCACACTAATAGACATAGAACAGGCTCTATTCTGCCCAATATTGGGCCATGCAGGCTAGAAATGGAATAAAACCAGAAGGCAATGGAATGAGACTGGCCGCAGCTGGGTCTTCCCCTTCTCCAGGCTGATCTGCTGCTGCCGCTGCAAAATATTCACAGTTCAAACAGGAGACACAAGCAGAGTCACTGAGGACCTCATGCTGCTGAAAGCAGAGATCAGTCCAAAAATACCTGAAATTCTGCCACCTTTGCTGATTTTGTGTGACCCAAAAGCATGAGGGAGCTGACAAGTTAGAGATAACCCAACCCCATTGCATGCAAGCTCACTGGATGTTGCAAGTGCAGTGATGCAGCCCCCAACCACGCGTACTTTCTGCAGGTATTAACTCCTGAGATCAGCCATTCTCTCAGGGTAGTTGGTTTCCTTCACTATGGTTTTGAAAGGATATTCAAAACATACAAAAATATTTTGCCTAATCTTTCTTTCATTTCTAGCCCCACTTTAGGTGTTAAATCTGAATTTAAAATAAACTGCAAAGCCACGAATTCTGCAGTTGGTTTGCTTTTCCTCTTCTCTCAGCCTGAACAGTAATGCATCCAAAAGGGATCAACATTATCTTCTGGTTCTCTTAAGTGATGCTCAACAATCCTATGGCAACACAGGCTCACATCCTGATAAAAGCCGTAGCCTGAATGAAAAAGACACCTCTCCTTACAGCACTTGGATTCTCATTGTAGTGACACTGTTTAAATCCAGTATGAATGCCCTGAAGTCAGCAAAATCACACTGAAGTGAGCAAGGTGTAAGTTACTGCAACATTTGTACTGGCGGGAGGGAAACTGCAAATCACTTGTTGGTGCAATGGGAGCCATTTCCTTCATGCTTATGAGGTATTTCAGTTCCTCGTTCCTTCCCACCCCGAGCTGTTTCTCTTTGTTTGTGTTCAGTACCTATTAAAACCTCATAGAATGCTTTTTTTGTGCCCTTGCTGTAGGCCTAATTGACAAATGTTTGCTGCCTGCCATTATGTTATTCCAGTATCCTTGAAAATTAACTGAAGACTTTAGTGTCCTTCAGAGAAGTTAAGGAGGAATAAATACCACCTACCCCGAGGCAGGTGGGACAGGTGAAATAAAAAATGATATCTAATTGTGCAGTGGAGATGTGCTTATGCCTAAAGCTTTTGTTTGTTTTGCTTTCCCCTACAAACAACTTGACCCAACCAAGTCATATGAAAGCAGAGAGTTACTTGGTTCGTCTTCTGGACTATCCCTTTAGGCCTCTTCTAGGGAAAAGCAGCACAACTATATGTTTGGCTGCCTCTACACCAAGTAATTACAATGTCACATTGTTTTTCCAGCCTGAAAAATTCTGGTGACCTTACTGTATGACCAACAGTGCCGTACAATTAATGCTGAGCCAGACAGGCAAGACCAGAGACTCTTTGGGGGGTTTCAGGAAGGCTGAACTGTGGCCAAAACAATTTAGGGGATGTGTGAAAACTACCTTGAATTGGTCAGTATTTCACTGGGGAAAAATATTGGAGATGCTACTCCACATTTGAGTACTGGAGGAATATCTCTTCTGAATGAGATAGTCCAGAAGTCTTGATTTCTGGCCATACTAGAAATGCACTGTACTGTACCCTTTAAATGTTGGTCTCTTTAGAAGAGATTTTGCAACAGGAGAAATCAAGGGTTTGATTTAGCTTAAGATGATTATGTGATTATGTTCCTGCAACACGTTATTCATCCAATCTACTTTGTGTTGGGCAAATAAAGGCTTATTGTATTCCTTCTGAAAAGAAAGGAAAAGTGAGATGACAGTACAAAGTAGAAGCTAACAGTGTCTATAAACAAAGCAAATTGTGACAGAGAGAAAAGACTCAGTTCAACACTGCTCAGGTCAACAGAAAAACTCGCTGACTTCATGAAAATGGGATCAGAAATGCTTCTTGGGTTTAATAAGAAACTGGCAGCATTTTGTTTTCTTTAAGCTTCTCCTTATCGTCTCCTGTACTGCTTCTGTTTCTTATGTCATCACTTCCAAAAGAAAATCCTTCACAGGAGGAATTCTACTGCTTAGAATGAGGACTTAGTCTAATAACATTAGACAAATCTCTTGACTTTCTCTGTTTTTCTGCATTCAAAAAAAGGTGAGCTGAATGATCCAAAGCAATTTTTTCAGAAGTGTCTAAAGAATTAGAAGTCCCATTTTCAAAATGATTTTAGGCCCTTGGCCCCTAAAACCTTTAGACAGAGATTTGGGCTCTTCCGTAGTCTCTTCTGAAAAAAGGAATTAAGTTCATATAGCATGTAGATGTATAAAAACTGAGTTCCCCTACTCTCCCAGGAGATGGTTATTTAGCTTCTAGGGATACAGTAAGCATAGCTCAAGAGTAAAAACTGTGTAATATTCTTCCTTTTAAAATCAGGAGAAAATAAACTTCTTTTTTAAGACAGGCTCTTAATAATCAAATTAATCTCAAGAATCTTTAGAAAAGTTTAATTTAAAACAATTATCTGCAAAATGTCTGATCAAACATTTTTTAGCTTAATGATAGGAAATTGTCCTACCTTTCTGAATCTGTCTATTTCTTCCAAAGACCCAGGACTCTGTTTAAAACAACAAAAAAAAAAAAAAGAAAAAGAAAAAAGAAGCATGAACTTAAGATCCCAGTGGAGCTTATAAACGAGTATTCACCTCATAGGGGATGTTTCTTTCAAATTCATGATCACCTGGATAGAGTGAACCATCGGGAGATTTTTTTAATGAGCTTTTAAACACATATGAGGCAGAAAGCTGAAACGTTTTCAGGTTCTTGACCATTTGAATCAGATGAGCAGTTCTCTCAGCAATAGCTTTGACTTTACTGACACCTATTGACTATATTTATGCTTACACAAGGTTTTGGTCAACAAAGCATAACTCATTACTATCAATGGCAAACGATTCTTAGAAACATGCTCTTTATTAATAGGGGCCATGTTTACTTTCCGTGCACTTTAAAGGATTTGTATTCTAAGTAAGCTTTGGATTTGAAGACAAGGTTTCCCAAAGCAGAAAATTTTCAGGTGCCTCAAATTTTAGGTGTTCGAGTTCAGATACCTTCCAAAGCACTTGCATACAGAAAGTACCAAATGCACCCCTCTGAAGTCTAATCCTCCAATTAAGGTATCTTGAAGTTGAACACATAATGTAAGTAGTTAAGCTAGAAAAATCTTAATTAATAATTATGTACATTTACACTAAGAACATGGGAATATTTTTAGCATGCCCTGGAATATCTTATATATGGGGATGAATTCTGCCATTCTTAGCATGTCTTATATATAACAACTTGATAACTTCTTTAATCATTTGGTTCTTGCATTAAAATACCTCCTCTTTATTTCATTCCAAATCCTTAGCCTGTGAAGACCGTTTCAAAAAGGACTAGGTCCTTCTGTGCACAAGTTACTTTCTGAGTCAGTTCAGTCAGTGGCTATTCTGATCACTGTCTCACAGAAGGAGACACAAATAATGAACAGTGAATATATTATTACTGCAGGAACTGTTAAAAAATAATTCAATGGAGAATGCTGTGTGGAGAAACGGCAAAAAGGTAGAAATCCATGTGCCCAGAACTAGGCGTATGTCCAAAATATTCACACACACAAACATCTCACAGTCCCCAAGTGCATGCATCTTTGACAACAGCCAATTGTCATTCCGTTTTGAACCTTCCATTTTGAGAAATATTCTGAGCATTGCTTACAAAGCGAAAAAGATTGCACACAACTCTTATTTTAATACAAGAATATTTGTGCTTATATTTATAAACACATGGCTATGTTTGTTCTGTCTTTGATGGCATTTACTAAGGGAGGTTTTAATTAAGCAGACACACACACATACTGTTGAATTACGACTAGCAATGTGAAGCAACCTAAAAGAGCAATGGCAGAGATCAGCAACTGTGAACTGAGTGCTGTCACCTACCGGTGAATTCAGGGACTCTTTCAGTTTAGATTTGTAGAGCATCCATCGGTAACGCAGGTCCTCCAGATCTTCAGAGTTTCCAATGACAGGATGAAGATGAAGAAGGTCCTCAAAGAGACGCTGACCATCAGGCACATGAGACTGCAGCTCCTGCAGGCAAAGACAAGGTCAGCAGCAACTCAGAATTCAAGAAGGCCCTACTTTTTAAATGTAGCATTCAAAAGAACAGTGGTACTAAATCAAACTACTGGGTACTCTGGAATAGCGCATTTATTTTTGTTATCGCTTTTTTGGCCTGAAATGATATAAAAGGGTCCACTCATTTGCAGGACTCCTGTAGCCTTGGATATTTCTGGTTTTTTAATTTCTTACAGCATCCATTGTCATAGCATCTGGCTATATTCAACAGAAAGAGTGCAGCAAATACCAGACACTGAATTTAATCACCTTCTTTTAATTAACACCTTTGCCATACCACACTGAAAATGTCCAGTCCAACAGCCAGATGCCAGGCTGCTCCCTTCCCTTTTATCACCCCGGCTCTGGCAGACCTTTCTTAGTAGAAGGGGTGAAATCATAGAATCATAGAATCATAGAATACCAGGTTGGAAGGGACCTCAAGGATCATCTTGTTATACTTGTCCTAAATTCCTGAGCTTCATCTACTCTAGAGTCTCCTAAAGCAGACAGTGTAGTGTTTGAGGGGTTTTTTTGTTTGTGGGGTTTTTTGTTTGTTTGTTTTCTGGTTTTTTTTGTTGTTGTTGCGCTTTTCTGGTTGGTCGGGGGGGGGTGTTGCTTGTTTTTTTTTTTTTTAATTCTGAAAGAATTTGCACTTATTGCAATCTTTGTCTCCATCTTCATCCCCTGAAAACTAACCTCCAGTTTGCTCTGGCGTGCCTCAATTTCCTCTGTGGAAGATGAAGTCACAGCAAGAATTTTCATCAGTTTGGTGTTTTCTCCTTGTAACCACTCTTCAAAGTTGTGTAGGAGCTTCAAGTGGCTGCTCGTATTTTGTCCTTCTCCTATCCTCTCCTAGGTTACAGAACAACAGGAACAAAAAAGCCCTTACTGTTATGTCAGATGTTTCCTCTGAAGGCCTGATTGCAAGATCTTAACCTCCAACTTTGTAACCCATAATATCAGATGAAGCCAATAAAATTGTTCTTGTGAAGCTGATATGAAGGCAGATACAGAGTCCCCCTCTCACCTGCTTATGGTTGGGATCTACATCTAAAAGATGGAAGGCAGGTCCAGACATCCATCTGCTGTCCATAAATGCTATTTTCTTCTTCTTATCAGCCACTGGTCTATTTAACTGCCACTTTTTGAGAAGACTTGAAAACACAAAACCGAAGATATCAGTGCAGTGAAACATCTAATGATGAGACATCCACATTTTGACCAGGGCTATGTGGGATGCCTCTGGTGAAACAGCACTATTATTATTATACTGTTATTACTATTAATAGCACTATTACTATTAAAGTTATTTCCAACATCTTTTTAACAAAATCAGATCAAGACAGGAGTGCCTCAAAGAAGCACCAGTCCTCTACTTCTAACATTTCCAAGTGCTATGTTTTCTTTTATTCAGGGGAGTGAGGGACCAAAACAAAAAAATACTACCTTGACAATATACCTTCCAGTCTGGTAACAGCAGGCAGTACAGTCAAGCCTTCCTCAATTTAGTCATTCCATTTTTATGCCTATTCTGACACTACGTATGAATATACTCACACATGTAGCACAGTATTAAATTTTAATACACACTAGCAAATGTGAACAGCAGTTTGACACTGTACAGTGAGGCAAAATAAATGAAGTCTGCGTTTGCCAGCTAAGAAAGGATTTTAGCTCTGTTTATACTTTTGCAGGTTTGCAAAAGGCACAAGTCCCAGTGCAGTTATAGCCTCCTTGGAGAGCAAAGAGAACAGGAAGGTGAGGCAGAACAGCAGAAGTCACCCAGTCTATGTCCTATTTCCTCTGATACAGACTGGCAGTACCAGGGTGAGCCAGGTCCTAAGGAGACACTGCTTATTTCAAGTGTGAGGTTAAGGCAGCTTCATAGACTGCTCTGGTCCCTGGATTCTCTAAAATGTTTTTCCTGAAAGTAATGATTACCAGTTTACAAACGATTAAATAAAATCTCATCTTGTTCCTAGCATTATAACATAGGTGTTAACATTCACTTTCACAGCACAGAGCATAAAGCATCAAGTGTGTCTGGTCACATAGCAGTAAAGAGCATCCCCTTGAAGAGACACGAGGAAGACGTACATGAACACTTACCCAGTTGCCATCTCCTTCAGTGATCTCCACGACTCCTTCAGCTGATCCAGCTCTGCCTGGACATGGGCAGTCTCCTCTGGGGAAGAATTCTCCATGACCAGCTGGCCATGAGCTTCCACAAGGTGCAGCTGGATCTCTTTATCTGGAAACTCAGCTAGCCATCTCTGAAACGTACAGCCCTTACAGTTACTTCTAGGTATCCTGGGTAAAGCAGAGGCTATGTCAGACTGAAGGCCATGTTCAGTCCAGGACTATGCTGGTTCTGTTGGCACTAGCTAAAACATACCTAGCAGAAAAAAAACTATGCTGTGGATTCTTACAAAGAGCCAACATAGGTCAAAAGGCTGATGGCAAAACTTAAAGGGTGCAAGCTATCAATGCACCCCTTCTGTAGC
The DNA here is from genome assembly GCA_020745775.1 of Theristicus caerulescens. Classification (NCBI taxonomy): domain Eukaryota; kingdom Metazoa; phylum Chordata; class Aves; order Pelecaniformes; family Threskiornithidae; genus Theristicus; species Theristicus caerulescens. Next base: position 55,527,432 of record CM036564.1, read on the forward strand.
CTTCCCATGAGATATCTTGGTTTCCTGTACGAAGGCAAAAGCTGCCAGCTGAAGTAACCTGCCAGAGTGAATCTAGCTTGCAAAATACTGCTACACAGGGAAAAGTTAGCAGCTGTGGAACAGCTCAGTTCAACACAGTATAAAGTTAGCTAACAGGGTAATAATGTTCAATGTATCGATGAGTACACACAGGCAAAGGTAGGTATTGTCCAGAGAGATCACCCTGGCAGGAAAGGCTCTTTTTAAAACCACCTATCCTTTGATAATACTTTATCCATCTCAACAGTTCTTAGCCATTTCTGCTGTTCTTGTCTTTTACCCAGCTCCACATCCCACAGCACAGGGCAAAGCAGGGAGGCAGCAACAACCAAGTTATTGCAGGAGGAACAAATCATCATTACTCTCCCCAGCCAGGAACCCCTCGCTAGAAAACCCCCGCCCTTCATGTCTGAATGCTGCAAAGTAAATAATTAACGTCTTCTTATACTAAGATGCTTTTCTCACCTCAAGGGCTGCCACCCTGCCCTCGGTGTTCTGCTCTCCATCAGCACCCTGGTAGGAGTCAATCTTCTCTGTGGTTACTGTGATCCACTGCTGGAGGTCAGAGAGTTTGTCATTATATGCCCAGTGCTTCTGAACGTGCTCTTCACTCTGCTGTATCATCATCTACAAATGATAAAAATGTCAGCAACTAAACACAGACAAAAAGCAGTGTCATTGCTGTATCTAACATTGTGACTACTGGCACAGAATCTCATGGGCAAAAAGGAAAAACACAGCTGCTAATGAGACACAAAAAACTTTTTTCCTTTAGCATCAGTGGCATAGAAAACACCTACAAGCTCCCGCAGGCCTGAATTCAACCACATTGCGGGGCATGAAACACTAAAATAGCTCCCTTCCTTTTCAGCTGAAACAGAATAAAGAATATAGTGGGGTTTTTTATATCCCAGTCAATATTAAATACATCTCATACTCCCTGAATCAGAAATGACTGTACAGACATTTTTGGAAAAAGTCCAGTTCAGCAATAAATGGGATTATTACGATTGAAACTAGAATTCCACAGTGCACATTAGGGTAACGCTTTATCATACTTATTTTTATGGTGACCTGCATAACTAAGGTAATTTTACAAGCTCTTCTTCTGAGACTGCTTTGGAAGGTCCTTTTATAGCTATGTTTACAAGCTACAAAATGCCTCAGGTTAAAACAAGTAATTACACAATTGCAACACTTTTCTCTCATTAACTTTTAGGTCACAAAACTATAAAAAACCAAACAGTTTGATACAAAAACACTATCCAGGAATCTGTGAAGAAGTCCAAGCACCTCCATGATAATATAACTATGAGGTCTTTTGGTCAGAAATCTCGGGCCCACTCCAGAAATAACTTATATAGATATAAAATCTGTGTGGATGGTATCCTATCCCAAAGGGAAATCACATTACAGATAATCAGAGAATCCTGGAGGAGTTATCAAAGTCATAAGAATTCAGTGCCTTTTTCCCTGAAGTGAAAATATCTGTCACTCAAAGCATATTATCTCATATGCTTAAAGATTTTTTTAATATTTTTGAATAGCGGCAACTGACAATTCCTCAGGCAACTAAAAACTCTTCCTTATATTACCTCCAATGATCTCTTCAGGGCCTGAGAGTCAGATGTAAGTTGGTTCATTTCATGCCTGTGTGTAGTATTTGACTGAACAAGCTTCTCTACCTCCTCCATTTGAATTGCAAGCTCTGCCAACTCGTCTTGGATCATCTGCAGAGGAAAAGACAGATTCCATATGGGTAATGTGCTAGATGTGGCATGGACCTCCACAAAACATGCACTAAAAGTAGTTTCATTTGACAGCATGAGGGGGGAAAAAAAGGAACAATAACTGTCATTAAGAAAATTAATTTTTTTGATATTTAGAAGTAAATGTTTCTGAAAGAAATGGTTGGACGTTCTTACATGTTACCAGTTGATAGCAAAGAAGACAAGTTGCTGAGAAGCTGCCAGAGGAGACATAGTATAATTAGAATCATGGAATCATAGAATCGTCTAGGTTGGAAAAGACCTTTAAGATCATCAAGTCCAACCGTTAACCTAGCACTGCCAAGTCCACCACTAAACCATGTCCCTAAGCACCACATCTACCCGGCTTTTAAATACTTCCAGGGATGGGGATTCAACCACTTCCCTGGGCAGCCTGTTCCAGTGCTTGACAACCCTTTCGGTGAAGAAATTTTTCCTAATATCCAACCTAAACCTCCCTGGTGTGACTTGAGGCTGTTTCCTCTTGTCCTATCGCTTGTTACTTGGGAGAAGAGATTGACCCCCACCTCGCTACAACCTCCTTTCAGGTAGCTGTGGAGAGCAATAAAGTCTCCTCAGAGCCTCCTCTTCTCCAGGCTAAACAACCCCAGCTCCCTCAGCTGCTCCCCATCAGACTTGTGCTCTAGACCCTTCAGCAGCTTTGTTGCCCTTCTTTGGACACGCTCCAGCACCTCAGTGTCCTTCTTGTAGTGAGGGGCCCAAAACTAAACACAGTATTTGAGGTGTGGCCTCACCAGTGCCGAGTACAGGGGGACGATCGCTTCCCTAGTCCTGCTGGCCACACTATTTCTGATACAGAAGGTGGACGCTGGGGTGCAGCAGAAGGAGCAAAGGTCAGAGGAAACAATCCAGTAACTCCTTGCTGCCAGCCCCACCTGATGTGTGATGTTACAGCTATGATTCATTGCTCTCTGCACATTTTTCTGGGGCCAGTTAGCTAAGTACTGCGAAGAACTATGGTGATAACACCTCTGTGGTCACCAAGGGTGAATTGGCACCATACAGGTAAATCATCGTAGCTCACCATGGCACAAAGGAAGAGTCACATCCCCTCTCTCTTCTCCTCCTGCTCTTCTCTCCCCTCTCCTAGCTATGAAGTCCCACTGCATGCCTTGAGCAGGCTCTACTGCATGTTGGACCCTTTCCTGAACCAGTTCAAAACACAAATCAAGTGGAAAATTATCATCTTTTTCTGTCAATTACTTTTTTCTTATCGTGGACAGCTGAATTAGCCCATGGAGTAAATCCAGCATGTGTCAAAGCTATGATAAGGTAAAGAGCAGGAAGGTGGGGATGCAGAAGGAGGTGGGACAACGGGAACTCCCTGCTTTTGGAGGCAGTTAGATTGGTTCAGGTTATCTTGTGCAGTTTCACTCCTAGTGGGAAGTATCAGGATACATTTTCTTTAGCAACAAAACTAGCCCAAGAAGGTGTGGCACCAACAGCTTCCAACTGCTTGTTCCTTCCCTCAAGCCCAGTTTGCCAGTTCTTCAGCTGCCCTGCTTCAATTTCACCTACTCCATGCTATAAACCGGACCAAATGAAATTATCTAACACAAAATCAGTTGAGGGGACAAGGTACTGAATTCCTAATGCTAATAAAATATGAACAAACAGGACCACAATTAACTGAGGATATCACGGTCAAACATTACTGTAATGTACCTGGAGTCTCTGGAGTTTTGTCTTTTTACCCAAGAGGTCAGGCCGTGGTTCCTTCTCTAGATCTAATTTGGCTTTGATGGCAGACAATTTCTTCTGCAAAGATGCGAAACCAGCATCAAAGCCCTCGTGTTGCGATATCAAATTCTAGATGGAGAAAGATGAAGAAAAAAATTCCAGCATTCAACATATATCCCTTGACATTATCTTTTGTCAATGTCCATTTCATACTCAGAACAAACATCAAGCCACACTATGCAACAGACCACAAATTTATTTGAATATTTGATCAACCTAGAAAAAGGGATTGGGCACAGCTGGTTATTACTAAATTTGTATCTATAAAACTGGCTTAGTAAAAGATTGATCATTGTCTTTGTCACAGGCAAAGACTGTATATGGGCTTTGAAGCTCACCTGGAGTTTGCTCTTGCTTTGCAGCAGACTTTTGTGTAGAATTTCTCTCTCCTTTGAAGCTTCAGTTACTTCTTGCAGGAAAGACTTTGCTTTTTCCTCACCAAGGATATTGTTTAGCAAATCTTTCTTCAGCTGTAATGTCATCAACTTCTCTTTGAACTGGGAGCTTTCAGCTAGAGCAGCCTAAAGGAGAAAAATACTTCCAGTGAAATCATACCAAAAAAATAAAAATAAAAATAAAAATAAAAATAAAAATAAAAATAAAAATAAAAATAATATAACCATATTATTCTCACACAAGTCACACAATCAAAGCAGTATGACAACGTCAGGTAAAAACAGCATGCTGGGCCAACAAGGGGTAACAGAAGGTACCTGGACAGTGCCCAGTTAAAGGAAAAGTCTTCCTGATAATGTTAGAAGCACCAGGGCTGCATCCATTTTGTGAACAGAAATAGAGGAAAGCTGTACTATGGAAAGAGTTGTCTGTGCAGAGGAGAGGCCTAAACAACCAACAGAAAGGACAGCTTGAATGCTCATCCCAAGGATAAACTCCATCCCTGTTCACAGACACATTTATTCTGAAGATCACAGGGATGACAAAGTAACAAACACACCTTCCTGGGCACATGCAGAAATCATGCATTATAATCCCACGACTATATTACTACACACTTCTTCACAGAGTCTACAGACTTCCTTCCCATCCAGGGAGATCTGGGCTAATGCTAAACAATATTATCATCATTGTTACAGATATCTAGCACTTTAATTCAGTCTATTCAGTTGACAACTCCAGTTAACCAAATGGAGGGCAGAAAGTAAGACATTCTGCTACAGCTAGAGCGAAGTATTGACCTCCATACTGTGGGGTTTTCTGACATGTTGGAAAGGCCCTTCCAGCTGCTGCTGTCCGGCAGCTGTATGCAGGCAGCTGCTGGCATAGCTTGGGCAAACACAAACCAAGCATCGGTTTCTGAACTTAGTAACAGGTTTGCTACCTCAATGTGAGCCAGCGCTGGCTCCGGAGTCTCCAGGAGCATCTGGACCAATGGCTTCCACCGTTCAAAATCTTGCAGCGGATTTTGGAAGAGTCTTCTCAGTTGGGTTTCTGTATCAGTGCTCATTTTAGATGTCTTGCCTCTAACACTGCAAAGATAAAGTGACAGCCGAGAGAAGGATTACGAAGAAATCCAAGTCCAAACATCCTATTCATCAAGGCATGAATAAACACAATACTCGTGTGTAAACTGTATTCAACACAAAAGCCTCAGTCATTTTTACTGTCTGAGCCTGGTGTTGCGTACTGACAGCTGCTCTGTCAGTCAGAGACATCCGACAAAACTTTATTTAGACGCCATAAGACACATTTGTCTCTTGTGCAAATGTGTATCAGGAATTACTTTGCCTTTCTAGCAGCCAGCAGTCTTCTCTTGTATGGGATCTTTCTTGGCTGCTATCACCAGCATGATTTAACAAATCATATTATCGGAGCAGTCTCACTGCCTGGTGGGAGGAACAAGCCAAGACTGTCTAGAATTTAACTGCAGTTGCCTGTATTGTTTTACGTATTACCGAGTCTTTGTTCCTTTAAAAAAGTTAATTAAGAAATCTTTGATAACCCTACGTTACCTCTAAAAAGAGGAAAATATATATTTTTTCAGATATAACTTTTTAAAATTTTGAAGAACCACTTGTATTTATATTTATATATAGGTGGTTCTGATAAAAGCCCTGTATTTATGTATGTATGCATACACATACACGCACAGTTATATATGTGTGTGTGTATATATAGGAAAAAGAAATAAAATCAGCACATATTCATTAAATATCCAGGCTTCTCTTATAAAGGCTGAATTTAAAAAAAAAAAAAGCAGCCTTATAAAGGCTTAAAGCCTTATAAACGCTTAAAAATGCAGCTGAGTAACAAGGCCTAGCAGTGACACACCCCATGCAGCTGCCTCCTGTTTTTCTGAGCTTTCCTGACCTCCCAGTTTATAGAATGCTATTTGATACAGCAGAATGCAGCCCAAACTATATGTTCATATGGGAACAGGATCCTGCAAATTCACTAAACAGGCAGGCAAGACCAATGCCAATCAAGATTAATACTGCCTTTCTATAAAAACAGAAACAATAATCTTACCTGTGTCACTGGGACGTTGCAGAGCTAAACAAAGGCAAGCTTGCAGAGGCCAAAAGCTCCGCAAATAGAAAGTTCTGACATTACATGTCCTTTGCCATTTGCTCTGCTGCCCCTGCCAGGCTCAGCGTGAAGCTGCCAGACTTCGCAAAGAAGCTTTGGAGAGAAGCTGGCAAAAGAGCAGCTGCCATTTTCTACTCAGAGGCAAGTTCTCCTGCCTTCTCTGCTCCTCTTTCGACATCGTTTACTTGTTAGTTTTTAAACTGAAATTCTTTCCCATAATGACCTATAACCCTTCCTGCAGGACAGCATACTGTGCGCTGGACAGAGGAAAATAAGCTTGGATACAGTAAAAAAACTGACCTTTCTTTTTCCTTAAAAAAAAAGCTCCTTTCTTCTAGTTTGCAAAATTTGCTGCAGCTTCTTTACTTCCTGATTCCAGGCAGCCTGGAAACGGAAACACTGAAGTCTGGGGAGAGGCTAAACTTTCAGAGTTTCCAGTCCAAGGCAAGTTGAAAACAGGAATCATGCATATATGTCATCAGGAGAAGGGGAATAAACGCTGCCAAATAATTGCTAAGGCTGATGAGTCATCACAACAAACTCAACAAGAGAGGGCCATAATTCTTCTGAACCGTTTACTACTACAGCTCCTGTCCTGATTTTCTAGTTGCTGTCATGAAAGGCAAGCAAAATACATAAATTATTATTATTAAATGCTGAGAAGATCAAATTAGCTGCCAACAATCTAATTTTCTTCAAACCATACACAACATTAATGATGCAAGAGCACTGCTTGTAAATGGCCAGCAGCCTACAGCTCCTACCAATTGGCTAAAATTACAGGTTTACTGAAATGTGGAGGCGGATATAATTAGCAAAAGCCTTTCTTTTCTACCTGTCACCCACAATGGAATAGCATATAACTTTTTTCTTAGTCCCTTGTCAATCCCTTCAACGTCTGAAAGAAGATTCCTCCCCTCCCACCCCCCGCCCCAGCATAATCAGACTTCCCACTACCTTTGATATTGCTGTATTGCAGAGACAACACTCTCAGCATGTGGCTGCACATCTTGGGAAAAACGTAGCAGTTCCTTAAGCTGAGCCTTCAGCCTCTCAGCCTTGGACTCTTCTGCAGCCAGAGCTGCTCTCGTTGCCTTAATTTATAAAAATAATGAACAGATCACACCTCAGGTAGTGTTGGGCACATGAAATTAAGAGATAAGGCTGTCTCTCAAGGTATTCACAAGTCCCCTTTCTGCTGCCTTTCTTCCTGTTGCAATGAATATGGACTTCACTAAGGCAGAAAACATTCTCAGCAACAGTTTTGTTCCTGCAGGCTCTCTCTCCTCTCCTCACACTGCCTAGCCTCTGCATCTCATCTGCAGGGTTCACTGAACAGAGAATCACAAACAGGCTCTGTTTCAGTTCACTGATTGCAGTATATAACATGAGAAGCATTTCTGGAGCAGTTTTAACCATGTCTGTTTGCATGAACAGATCTTTCTCAAACACTCATATATACAGAATATTAATTCTTGGGTGATGTAGGGAAACAAAACCAACAAAAAACCATGCAAATGTAGCTGGATTGAACCAGTCTGTATTTTGTGGATCCTTTTTGCATATGCTTTTCCCAGCTAGTCCTGTTGAGTTCCAGGCATACAAATAGCAATGTAAGGTATTTTGAGAAGAGATAATAAATGCAAAACCAACCCCCAAGAGGAAATGAGTGGTAAAGATTCTTATCTACTTTATGTGTGACAAACTTTTTTCACTCATTTTTGCAACAGATTGATTTTAGTGTAAATCCTGAATTTCTACAAACTTGGGACTTCTTAGGAATGAAGGTGTGTCTGATGGTAAAGGAATACAGGTACCCACCTTACACAGATAAATGATATAATATAGAAATGGTCTTACCAAATACCCCAGAAATGTGTATTTTTGTGTGTGTGTGTGTATACAGTGAAGCATTATTTCTCCTGCTTCTTTTTAAGTAGAGCAAATTGTGCTGTTTGCTCTGTATTGTCCTCTTTTTGCATATGGTCCCTTTGAACTCAAGACACAAACTCCAACACATCCTCCAACCCTGCTCCCTCTGTGCAGAGCGAGATAAAGGTTAGAATAGTTGATTCCATTGCTGCTATTCACATTTTCCTCAGTCTGTTTTATACACATTCATACTCGTTCCTTACCACCTTTAACCAATGGGACCGGCACCTGTTGTATGTGACTATGCATATTCAATCTATGACTGCTGGTTTTAGGCATACAAAGGGTAACAACTCACATTGCATTTTCTCCACAGAGTTACAAGCCCATCTTCAGTCTTTTCCCCTTCCCCAGGGTCCAGGTCATTTTCTAGTCTCTGTAGATCTTTTTTCAGCTCCTGGACATCTGCTTCTAATTGTCTGGCTTGGGACTCGTAGGCACTTTCTGACTGTTGGATCTTGAGCAATCTCTCCTCCTCCTCACTACTCATAAGTTTCAACTTCTCCAAGGCTTTTCTTAGCTCTTCAAGTTCATCCTTCATTCTCTCAGCTCCGAGTGGGGAGGTATTCTGAATCACCTCTGCACACTGATTTTCAAGGTGCTTCCATTTCTTTCCACCGCTCCTAATGTTTTTGGCAATTTCCTGCAGAAAGAAGTTAAAGATTAGCTGCAGGAATGGGAAGTTCGGGAAAAAGGTGAAAGCAGTAGAAAAACAAGACTGCCTCTCTTGGTTGAACGTATTTTCTTCTTCACTTCTTATTTCAAAGTATGTCTTTTTTCAAGTGACCAGAATCAGGGTTGGTCATTTGACTGCCTTCTGAGTAATACTAACTGCCACAATTCTGCAAATACTGGCTTGATTTTCAGAAATACTTGTCACCTGAGGTCTCTGACAAAGAAAACAGGAGCTGCAGGCAGTAAGAAATACTAATAATCAGATCTCTGAGAGATTTGAAGCTGGACAGTTTAAGCAGTGGCACCAAAATACTGGATACTGTTCTCAAAACTGGTATTTTTGTTACAAGCTCTAAACTCTCAAAACGTGTGAGCCTTCAGGCTCTATTTGAATCATGTTTACCAAATATCATTCATTTAAACAAGTTTAAGGGGCAAGATTCTCAAAGAATCACATAACCATAGGAGATCAGGCTTTAAGAAAAACAAAGCAGACCAGCCTGTGACTCATGCTACAGTTGGGAGAACGATATGTAATAACAGACTTCGGACCTGATACAACTCTTCTCCCCTAGTCCATGTTACAATCACCACCTTATTTTTTTCATGTAATTCTTTTCTCAAGTATACCCTTGCATGGTTTGAGAAACATATAGGCATGGAGAACACACAATCCTGGCTCCTTGTCAGAATTATATTGTTTAAGGACCTTCAGTGCCTTTAACTTGTCCTCTGCCGAAGACTTGGTTGCTTCTCCAATGCAGCAGTTTAATCTTTCTGTCACACCATTCAGCCACGATTGAAACTGGTTGATGTTAGCGCTGTACTGCTCATGTTCCTTGGTTATCTTTTCAAGCAGTTTCACTCTGCTCTGTAACAAGAGACATCAGAAGCCATGAGGACAGTGCTTATTTGGCTCTTTTTCCTTTACATTAACCCAGAATTTATAAACAGGAGTGCCTTTCTGCAAGCCCCAATAGCAGTTGGCCTCCACAGGAATTCACAGTTCACCTCAAGAAACAGGACACAAAAGGACATAAAGGCTTGTCCCTGTCTTGGGCATGCTGCAGGCTCTCAGTGGCTAATCTCCGAGGAGAAAAACTGCACGATCCTCTCAGGTGAATTTCTAGCCTCCCTTTTCCAAAACTTCCTATTCTTTCATTATAATAAGAAAAGAGACAGAAGACTTTCTGGTTTTGACTTTGGGAGACAAGCAGTTATGTTCCTCATGCTGCTTAAAAAATAAAGATGAGCACACAACAGATTGACTTTGCCTATCTGTCAAAATGAGGATAAGAGAGACTGTGCTAGGGGCATGCAAATTGTTTTAATGTTCATTATTTAAGCAGGCTGTATGGAAAGTGACCATCACCTTCAATCATGTGGCCCACGAACTTTCATACTTATTCAATTAGCAGATCACAAACTATCCTGTGGTGGTATTGCAGACCCTGGAAGCAAATTTAAGCCTATGGGAAGCAGGCTTCATTTTCTGAGTTAGTGTGTGTGCACCCTATAACCGATAATCCCTGAATTTACAGGGCCCTGCACATCATGAGTTGCTCCCCACTGATCCAGTCTGGCACCCCTCAAAACAAGGCAGGCTCATATTTGCTCTGACTATCCTGTTTGTCAGCTGAAGTTTAGGCCTCGCTGAAGGAAATTTTACACAAATCACGAGGAATCCTGCTGTGTGGTTTCACTAGTATAATATCCAACCCAAGGACTATTTCCTACAAAATCAGACTGATTTTTTCTTGCCCTTCACCAGTTGGCATGGAGAGCAACTGAGGTACGCTACAGTTACATTCGAAAAAAATTGTTCCTTGTGCAATCCATTTAGGGCTTGCAGCACCCTTGAAAGGCTTTGCTGTCACAGACAACGGGCTGAGTTTCATTTTGTGTAATATGGGACACATCCCATGCCTCTGAGCAGAGCTCATCCCAGCTGCCCTCCACAGAGCGCAGGGTGATAGTTGCAATGGTGGACAGAGTATCAAAGTCCCCTCTGCGTTTCCCTTGTCTCTGTGAGGCTCTGGGCATGTCCCCCCACCCATCAACCTGCCTGAGGTGGCGGTGGGCCATCGCTGTCCTGTCAGCCTTTCTCCAGCCAGGCCAGCAGAAGGGTGGCACAAGCATCAGTCACCACAGGATCGTCCATGTGCTGTGGGGTGGTGGTCCCTCTGGGACTTTGCCTTTCACCTTTGGGACAGGTTAAACCCACGGTGTAGTACAAAGCCACCACTCTCCAGGTGGCACCACACCAGTCGGTGTTTTCCACACTGCCACTGCAATCTCTGCTGACTTGTGCAAATCAGGAGTGACTCTCCTAAAGTTAGTTGACTTGCTTTGGGACAAAAGAGGGACAGCTAAGGGACAACTGCTTCCCATGGAGGATGAAATGCTGCCTACTTATTAGGGCAGGACCTTTAATAATACCACTTATGCAAACATTGGTTTGGATGAAACAAAAAAGCAGAATTATGACTGCAGACTTCGGTGGCTAAGATGTATCCAGCAGAACACTGCCCTTGCCTTGATTCTCAAATCTGCAGAGGTGCATACAGGTTAAACGATTCTCACCTTGACCTCAAGTTAGGGACTTGAAGAATGCAGTCTTATAGTGGTGTAAATGGGCCAAACATCGAAGTGAAACAAGTTAGCCCAAGTTTATTGATTACAAGGAATTAGGCTAATTTTTTGCACTGACAGAAGCTCCAAAGGGAGCAAGTCAGAATTAGAAAGTAGAGCTATTATTAAACACAGAAGTCTTACGCTGGTATATAGAGGGTTAAAAAGGAAGTCAAAATGACCCACCCTGGCCAGGCTATTCAGCCAAAACAAAGGACTGCACAGTTTGGATACTCCTGCTGGTCTGTGAGGTCAAGGATGAGATGCCATGCATCTGGACAGACTGTGCTAGCTGTCAAACAAAACGCTTACGAAGACATGGCTGAGCACACCCCCCCCCCCAGAAAAGGATAGGCAGGGAAACTTTCTAATGATGGAAAATATGGTGTCACTTGCTTCTGTTAGGTTAGCTGTTCAGGGAGCAGGACAGTATTAAACTCCGTCTCCACATGCACTTGGCTAATGTGAGGAGACGTTAAGCAAGGACATGGCCCTGGAAAGAGTGAGAGCAGCGACAGGAAAAGAATGGGTTTGCCATGGGTCGCGGAGGAAGAGATGTGTCTGGGCAGGATACGCTCAGCCCTGGGTACTCAAGGAGGGTGGATGGAGGCATAGGAAACCCTCTCCCTTAAGCTCCCCTCACAGTCAGCAAAGGCAAACGAGCCTCCTCTGGAAGGCAATCTAGAGCACATAAAGGAAGTTTCTGATTTAAATCCCTCTGTGGCATCTCGACTACAGAAAGCTCCTGTAGCCCTTCCTGGTGCTTTCAGTCTTAGCTCTAGGGTACGTGAGGGTTGGCATTATAAATATCGAGGTTTCAGTTAACAGAGACAACATGGACTGAAATTCATTTGATGTGCTCAGACATATCTATTTGACTAAATATAAACATACTGTATATCATAACTTTTCTTACCACGTTCAGTCATCATTTATGCTAAAACCCAGAATCGTCTACCTCTGCATATTGTTATTTTACTAGGCAAGGGAAAGCATGTAGGAAATGGCTGCCACATCTAAAAATATCCCTGTCAATGTAATTAAAAGAAAATTATGTGCTTTTAAAATTTGGGAACGATAAGGACACATGTTAGCACTAAGAAAGAAAAAAAACCCCACCATTTGCTCATACCAGAGAAGCAATGTCACAGGCAAACCATTTAAGAAACACTGTCCAAGAGCTTGCCTTCTGATAGAGCTGGACAACTGCATGGGATCTAAAAATGCTCTTCAAACACAAGTGTAATCTACAAACACCACTGAGCCTCCTCTGGGAGGCAGCTCAGGCATTCAGCTGGCATTCAGCTGGCAAGTCACATTTAGCCTGACCTCTCTCATGCAAGGGGCCGGAGCAATCCCCTTGCAACTCCTGCGTCTCTTTCATTCATTCCTCCCTCCTGTTGGAAGAGGTGGCAGGGTTTCTCTAACTAGTGTTATACTTTCCAACACAATTCCCAAGGTGCCTGTAACCTTGGCATTAGCTAATGAACTCTGCATTTACTTCAGTTGCAAAATCCAAGGCTTCCCAACTCCCTTCTTTGTTCCATACCTCTTGAAAGAGGGATTTCTTAGCTGGATTCTCTCACTCCATCCTTCTATGAAATGTGGTATTTGTAACCAATGCCAAAGAAAAGTTTTTTCTAGCATCTCAGTTGGCTGGAGACATAAAGACATATTTTGTCTAAGTACTATGAGCCACTTCCTGATCTCATTTACACCAGGCACGTATCCAAGTCAGTTAGAGAAATTACACTATGTAAAACGAGTCTCAGAGAGGTCACATTCTGGCTTTGAGTATTCAAATGACTTGTTTGAAACAACTGCCTTATTAAAATAGCTAATGACTGTCTCCTGCTTCAAAACCAAAGACAAATCTTGGTTAGAAGTGAGTGAATGAGAATTTTAAGTGGCAATCTAGATAGACAACAGCTGAATTCCCAGGAACCTTCTTATTTGTAAATCCAGTTGCCTTGTAATGAAGAGATCTACCCTTAAAAATAAATAATCAATGCTGAGGTGCAAGTCTGTTGGTGGCTTTACAGCCTCTCTGTGGCAGCTGCAGTTACAGAATTTCCAAATATGCTCTGATTTTTGGAGAGACTTATTAGCAGCAGTTTTATCTTTAGGGCTAAAAAATATCTGAATTTCATGCTCACAAAAGGTGCCAGCTTTTTTGTTGTTTTGGGGTTTGGGTGTTTTCTTTTAAAACAGAAAAAGTATCTGTAGAGCAAGCAGAGCAATGGCATGAGCATCCCAATGTTGTTGTTCTTCCAGTGTGATCTGAAATTAACTTTATATGACAGCACCCAGGGCAGGAGAGCATATATAACTGTCAGGCTCCATTTCTGGGCTGGGACATAGGTGTGGGAAGAAATAGAAGGCAACATTATGACAGAGGCAGATAGCAAGGCCAATGCAATGAAAATGATTCGTAGTTGCACCAGGTGATTCCAGCCTATGGAATTCCTGGAAGCCACTGTGAGACAACGATTAGATTTTAATCTCTATATGCTTGGGATAGATGTGTCTATATACATTTCAAATATCCCTTTGAGTATTTCTATTGATATAGGCTAGTAAGAAACTGAATTCTTCCATCCATCTGCAGATGTCTGCCCTTCAGCCATGCCACATGGTCCAATCCTGTCTTCATATGAGTTTTAGAAGTGAAAAGTATGAGCCTTATCTGAAATCTTTACCCAGGAATAGGGTCAAAGGAAATCACCAGCACTGAAAGATGAACTAGGATGTCTTACATCAGCCTATCTAACAACTGTTCAAGCTGGAAGATTACCATCAGGCAAGGATCAGTATCTTAGTGCAGAGAAAATCTTTCAGAGATTGGAACTGGCTAGTTGAGTTCAGTGCTGGGCCGCAGCTCACTCCCACCTCCATGTTTCCCAGTTTTGCAGGCGGGGAGCGTAGCTCTGGATCTGGACCAACGCTACATCCTCCCACAAGGGTGCATGCATGTAAAATTCCGTGGCTCTGGGAATGGGTACTTTGCATCTGGTTATACAAGGATTATTAATGCACTGAAAGATGAGGAAAAATTCAAACTCTATACAGAGATGACCTAAACCAATATTCACTAGATCATAGCAAGCAGCTTGCAGTTACTTTACAATAGCATACTATAAAGTACAGTGTAAGAACATCCCAATTAACAGCTTATCTTGGGACATGATGACTGTTGCAAACAGTCCACTGACTGAAAGAACGGGGGTCCCCAGCTCTGTTTCTTTTTGCAGCCCTACCAGGTAAGCCCCATCACTCAAGAAGCAGACAGCAAACAATACTGTGTATTGGTGAAATTTGAACACCTCCCATTCTTTATAGGTGTACCTGAGCTTCTTCCCTGATTCCTTCATATTCCACCCTCATTTTCTTCTGAACATCCTCATCAACGCTGGGGTCACCTATCCTGTTGAACAAGGAAGCAGCTTCCTCTAGCAGCCTTTCCAGCAGGACTGACTGATTTAAGACATCATTCAGCAGAACCTGAGCATGGCTCAGCTGCCACTGCTTCTCCTTTAAGCCAAGCTGCAACTCAATGTCAGGCTCCAAGGTCACCCTCATGTTGTGAATCCATGCGTAAAACTCATCTTGGGCTTTCAGGTACTCACTCCAGTGCAGCCAGACCCACTCAATACGGCTGTTGGGGAGAGCAAGAGAGATGAGTTAGATGAAATTATGTTGGGAGCAGTGGAGACTGGCAAGCTCAAAAGGCCTTCAAAGCAAAGGACAAGGTTCTCAGCAATTTTAATCTGCTCTGACTTCAGAAGGTCAGGATTCACTTCCCAGGTCCTCCGTGCTCAGGGAGGAAATATTCTGTACAAGGTCCCTGTGCCTGGCAGAACTCATCATTCAAGACCATGAGATGGGCTGGCTGTGAGGGAAGAGAGCACTGAGGTCCCACCGACCTTCTCTCCCTGCACAGTCCCCAACATGCTCACGGGACTGGTATTAGCAGTGATTGCCATCTACAGTCCAGACAGCAGAGAAAGGCAGGAAGCACCTTATGAAAGCACTGGATGAGACAACTACCTCAACACACCAAACAGCAAAGAGTATGTTTGTCTTACCTGTGACAGTGAGTAATGTATATGGCTGTCTCTTCCCACAAGGCTTTAATGTCTTTCAGTTTAGATAGTACCTCGTGCTTCTTATCCTCACTGATGCTGCGAAGAGCAGCATCTGCCTTTGCAAGAATCAAGTCCATTTTCAAGCTGCCTTCTGGTTCCAGCGCACGTATTTTCTATGAGAAAAACAAATGAGACCGAAAGCCTGACAAGAAAGCAAGTGTAATTGTTGCCATTTAAACTTTGTTTTTACCCAGGAATCATGAAGTCCCTGCTGCAAAGCTTGTCCTGAACAGAAATATGAACTTCTCTTCAGATTCATTTATTCTTAAACATCCTAAAGGATGGAATTGAATTGAAAACCATGTAGCAATTGAAAAACATTTTAAATGAGCTACAGAAAACAGATCATCTTCTATCAAATATCTGTGGCTGTGTTTTCATTGCAGTTATAAAGTTATAGCACTATGTTGCCACATACCAGTTGTTCTCCCCCACCTGCAAAGAGTGTAGAGGCAATCTCCACAGGGTACACTGCAACGTCTCAATTTTAAGCTCTACTATAAGAAATCATGAAGCATATTAAAAAGGCTTCCTATTGCAAATAAAAGTTGGCTCAGAACACAAGCCAAGAGAAATTAACTAGTGGAATTTTCTGCCTGCTACCAACTTTTGCTTTGACCCTAAATTGCTAAGTTATGAATTGGTGAAAACGTGTATCTTACACAAATTGGAATGCCAGGAACTGAAAGTTAAGCCATCTAATTTTAAGTAGATTCTCTTCCTCTACCCAGAGATGGAAAATCAGCACAACTTCTGTAAAACAGATTAATTATGTCCTGATTTGGATGCCAGCTATCAGCATCACTTTATCCAAATTTCTGACACCATCAGATCAGCTTTTCTTGCTGTTCTTCCACAAACTCCTGGCAAACTGCAGGCTCTCAAGTTTGAAGGAAAAGGCTTCTATAATGAAAACACTGAGAGGTTCAAAATCAGCAACTACTTTTGGAAAGATTAGGCCCATGGGATTTGTTCAAAGAAATCTCGTCAGTTATTGCAAAGGTGAGACCAAATCACAGGCCTTTGGATTTCCAGTCTCACATTCTGGGAAAAGACTGTTCTTCTGGCATGTACACAGCACATCTGCATGTGACATACGAACAGGTGTTTGGACGAACTATCTACTATGAAAAGTGTGATTAAAAGAATCCTGAAAGGCAGGGCAAAGGGTAGGGCAGAGAAAGAAAAGAAAAGCCATAGATATCACCTGACAGGAAAAATTTAAAGAGTAAAGCTGTATTCTAAGCCTGACATTTTTCCAGCAAGTGAAAGCAAACAACAGCTGGAGAGAAAGCAGTGGCTGTACAGGCATTTTTCTTTTTCAAATCTGTTTTTTAAATGATTGCTATCTTTGGCTGGCATTTTCTTTAACAAATTAACAGAAAATAAACCACAGGAAGGAAGCATGAAAAAAAAATGCAAGCCAGATGCAAAAAAGGAACTGCAAAATGATCACTGGATTTGCAAAGAGCCAATAGGTGAAGCAGTGAGAACATCACAAGGAGACATGAGCTAGACAGGGAAGCCAGGCCCAGAAAGGAGGCAGGATGAGGGAGCAAGAGGTGGATAAAGTACACACAGGAAGAGAGAACAGACACTTGTTATTCTCTAGAATGACAAATTCCCAAAATCTGAATTGAAGAAAATCTTCTAACATGATTTTGTGCATGTTATAGACCTCCAAAGCTCATAGAAGTCAACAGCCTTCAGTTCAGGCCATATTAAATCACCACAAACCTCTAAACCTTACATCTGGTTATCTCTGCCATGAATGCACCCCCTTTGCCAAACTACCACTCTCCCTACTCAAGTTCCTGTGTTTCTTGCATGTTTTTTGAGACTGTACGTATCATTGTTTCCCAGACAAAAGGAAAGGGTGAAAACGATTTAAGGGCAAAATAAATCTATAGACCAAGAGGAAATACTTCATATTTTCATGACTGAAATGCAAGTCTAGCCATCATCCATCACTCCATGAACAGCCTCTATATTACGCCAGAGGCAAGATCCAGCCTCCAGTGAGCCACAGTTAAGGAAAAAGGCTGAAGACATTGCTGTACCATCATGTAATCTACCTCGCCCTCCATATAAGCCTGCAATGGGTTTTTTTTGAGTTGTTAAACTTCAGAAGAGGCACTCCAAACATGAGTAGACACACAAAAAGAAAGACTTTTGGGTAAATAATGATGGAAAAGATATGGCCATTTAATTAAAGAACAGACTAGTTGGAACTAAAGGTAATACAAGTATAAAAATAGTTTTAATGTTAATCATAGAAATACCTCCACTCCCTCTAATCATGAATGGCAGAGATGGGACAAACAGGAGTGTTTCATTCTCTGAGATTACAAGAACAAGATAACATCTGATGAAACTGAAGTTAATGAATGTGAAATCACTGTAAGAGAGCAGGCACAATCTGCAACGGGATCTCTATGAGAAGAGTTATACAAGAGATTAAATAAGAACAGAAAAAAAAAGAAAACATTTACCTTTTCATTAGGCAGATTATAAAGGGGAGCTGTAAACCCTCTTATCATCAGGAAAGGACAAGGGGATTACTCTAGAACAGCCCATCACTAGGACACTGCAAGCTTTCTCTATCAGTGCCAGAGTCCTGGAGCAGACAGAACACTAATGTGATCTGATTCTCTCGTGCTACATGCTGGACTTCTGCAAATCACTATCTGGTTATTTCAAGCAGCGACTCAATTGTTTCAGGTTTGAGCATGCTCATAGGAGAGTGTAAATGTTTTAACCTGCCAAACCTGCTGCTAGTCTTCCAAATCAATCTGAAAAGCTTGGAAACCCGTGATATCAAATTGCCATCCTCTTCTTCTACAATGTCTGTAAACATTTTACAGATGGAAAAATTAGAAAGAATACTGACGTAAACCCATCCACACAGGACCAATATTCCAGCAAGCAGGGGCAGCTGATAGTTTCCTAATGGAAAACTCCAGAGCTCACAGCAATAACTGCTGTAACAATGGCAGCAGTGACAGCCACCACTGAACCGGTACATCACTCTTCCCTTACCTCAGTCTCTCTCAGTCTGGCTTCTAGGGCAGATCGAGGTCCCTTGGTGTTGTCATTGATCCTCAGTCTCTCTTGGATGGCCTTCATCCAAGCTTCTGCATTCTCCACGCTACTGTCAAATTCATCCTGTGGCTGCTGAGTCATTGCATTCGAAGAAGCTGAAAGGATAAGAAACAGGGAAGTAAGTAGGTTTTGGTTAAGACCTAAACAGGAGTGCCTTCAAGGCAATCTAAAGGAGCAAGGGAGAAAAGCTAATGTTGTTGTGGCTTTCCTTTTTAATGATAATACCAAAAAATGTAGCAGTATCACGATTTAGTTGAGCACAGAGAACACATTCACACTGCAGCTTTCCCAAATGAAAATATACCAGGAAACAAAAAGAAGGTGGGGAACTGTGGGAGGCTCCATTACAGTAAACAGATTTAATTCAAAGCTTTCAAATTAGATTAATCTGGTGTTTGTGGTGTATTCCAGATTGCCTACACGAATCACAAACACTTTCTGTCTCTTCCCAGAGCCTAGGCAGTACAAAACTCTCCCTATGCCCTTCCGGAGCACTTCAGCACATGCTTAACTTAGAGGTATATAAACCCCTTAAAGCTGGTGAGATCAGGATCAGATGCTTAGGCCCTCAGTTAACTTCTTCTGCTGAGACCATGGAGAAATTATCCGAATGCACGTGCAGTGAGTCTGGGATATACAGACACAATGTAAATTGGCCAGCAACCACCAAGACAAAAAACTCACAAGCCATCACACAGGAATATCAACACTTACGGATGTCTTCTTTTGCCACCTCTTTTATTCCATACCAGGCTCTGAGCTTTTCATTTTCCCCTCCCTCTCTCTTGTTGCCCCTTCCCAATCAGTGGGTGGGTGTGATGGTAGCTTGCTCTGTTGATGTGCTCTTGTGTCTTCTCTGTTTGGAGCATAAGCTCTCTGCTGCCTAGACAGTCTCCTCTGTGCCTGTACAATAGAGGAGAGCCATCCTATGCTCGCCCTTAGGCACTGCCATACTCGACTAATAAGGATGAATCATAGCAAAGCTCCCTGTAGGTCAGCTCCGCTGAAGTGAACAGAGAGATGGCCATTGACATTAAATGGTTTTGGATCACATCCTACAGCTACTGCCAGCCAAGCAGTCAGTGTCTCTTGTAAATTAAAATATTCTTCCTCTTTGTTATTGATCACTGAAATATTTTTGCAGCACAGAGTTTGAGGGTTAATTACTGAACTCAAGTTTGTTGTGCAGAATTCAGTTCCACAGCAGCGCCCTCAGTTTCCATGCGACAATTCATGTGGAAGAAAGCGCTTGGTGAGAGAGGCAGAGCATGGCTCTTGGCGAAGCCAGACCAATGGTCTTTTGTAACCATTTTAACTCTCGGCAGCTTACTCTTTACAGGGGAGAGCCATCCTGCTTCTGCCCACCGGCAGAAAGCTTCCCACCATCCTGCCGATGTTCCTGCACGAGGTAAAAGGATTCACGCAATATTACATGTCCTTCCCTGTAGCTCCCAGTGCATTTTCTTCCACATTAGACCAGAGGAAACAAGACGTTAGTGTTCGCAACACTGATGTCTGGCAACAGAGACAGTCTAAATTGTTGCTTCCCAGCCTTCAGCAGGCTTTATGCTCAACAGGTCCCAGAAGAGAGCGAGAGAACTGCCCCTACAGAGCAGCTACTGCCCCACTCACGGGGGTTACTGGAGCAGAGGACGGGTCAGACTTCCATGCACAGACAAGCGGAGCTGCACTTCCATGGAAGAGGGAACTCCTCCCCAAGTGGG
Organism: Theristicus caerulescens; assembly: GCA_020745775.1. Lineage (NCBI taxonomy): Eukaryota > Metazoa > Chordata > Aves > Pelecaniformes > Threskiornithidae > Theristicus > Theristicus caerulescens. The sequence continues at coordinate 55,547,757 of CM036564.1, forward strand.
AGATGTCAGATGGGGCAGAATCCAAAGCTGTAACTCTCAGAGCCAGAAGACAGTTTTAAAAAGTGTGACCTCACCTTGAAAAGATTAAAGAATAGAACAGGATGTACTGGATTTAGTGAGGGTGGTGTGGCACGGGGCAGCTACTCCCTCTCTCATATAAAAAATATGACACGATATATAATTAAAGCTAAAATCATTGACTTACATCACAAGAGTCCTAAGGATGAAGCCAGCTAAAGGAGTAATGTTATTTTCAGTGGATTGCTAGATAGCTGTGTCTTTCTCCAACTATGACTGGTCTAGAACTGACGTTTCTGAACTATAATAATCCAACCCTCAGAAAAGAGCACATATCTCTTTGCAGCTGACTGATCAACTAATTTTCACATTAACATTTCTCATTATATCTGGCCAGCCATAGAGGGACCGTCCCCTACAACTTTCCCTGTTACATACATACATTTCTGGGCAAATAGTTTCTGAATGTGTGAGTGTAAGCTGTGGCGATTCCAGTTATGCTATTGTGAAACAAAAACTCATGGTACATTTGCTGGATAGACTCTTATGAGGAGTGGCATTCATTTCCTAGGAAAGGTTTCTATTCCTGGCAACATCCATATCATATTTAAAACTGGCTTCAGGACTCCAGTTATGGAGTAGGCAATAGAGAACATTATGTTATCCTAGTCCTATTTCTCACAAGAAGTAGAGGGCAATCAAACATAGTTAAGAAGCAGTGGAAAACCTACTGTCATCTAACATGAAGAAAACCCCACTCACACTCTGCCCTCATGCTGCTCTCCTCTGAGCACAAGGATTTTCTGTCCAAAACCCACAGATACACGGACCACCATCCCACACACAGGCATTCCACATAAGCAGCCAACGCAGGAAGCCATGAAAAATGTTATTTCAATATTAAGATCACCAGTTTGCAAAGGAAGAGAGGCACTTTGTTACTCCAACTGCCTGCATAACATCGTTGACTGATTTTGACCAAGTAATTCCTACACCTAGCACCATAAAGACGATTAAATTTAGCATGGACTCTGACCCAATGCCCAGGCAGATTTCGTGGTCACCTTATGACCTGCAATACCTGACATGGGTTTGGGCTACCTGTTGAGACAGACTTGTCCTGTCCTCCCTCTTTCCTCCCCGCTGGGCACCCAGACCCTGGCTGAAGCAATCAGCTACAGTGTCCCTGCATCTTTTGTTCTGGAACCTGCTCACCCTTCCCAGGCATTAAAGGCACAGGTTGATATGTGGATATGCAAGGAAAAAGTATGTTTTCTGATTTGTTTTCTGCTTGGGAGGAAGAACAACTGTTGACTCTATCTGAAATTTGGCAATGTCTGTCATTTCTTTGCAAATGCTCCTAAAGCTGGGATAAGATTACTGGTTAAGTGTTAATGAATCATCAGCGTTTACACTATTTCTGCTGCATCATTGCAACTAAATTATTGAGCAATACTTCTGGACATGAAACACAGGGCTCTGATCAGTACAAGAAATCCAAAGGAGACATAGCAGCTCCTGGAACAGACCTGAGCTGTTCAGCTGTGCAAAGCCAGCATTCACAGACCAACCTGCAACACCAGCAGACTATTAGGGCCACCTGTACCATGGTGTGACAGCCCCTGTCCCAGGTCACAGGCTCAGTCGCTAGGACCCACTGTGCCAGGGAAAGCCTCCCCTTAATCTCCAGTGTGATCCTCTGAGCAACTTTTACAAAATTATTTTTATCATAGTAATTTTCAAATGCATGTCGCTGTTCAAAACAGCTTTTCATTTTAATGCCACTTGAATCAGCGTATTAATTCATACCATGGAAGGCATATTTATACTGCAGAAAGTATTTAGCTTCTCTATACATATGTTACTAAATGAGGGTAATAACTATGCCTAAGATATTCTGGCATAGATAATGAGATGCTGAGCAAAATCAAGTTTTATTTGTCTAAATGCAATAACACAGTTACTTAGCAGAGGTAAGGAAGAAGCGTATTTTAGGGTGCTGAGCATAACTGACCCAGGACAGCTCCTGCAGCAAGTCCAGAGGTTATAAAAAGCATGTTTCAGGAACAGGAAAATGTAAGACACAGATTAGCTCCAGAATCCTTTAGCTGAACCTCTCCCACAACACTAGTCTTCCTACCTTCTCTGAATCACCCTCCATGGCCCCAAAAACACTGGCTGGCAGCGTCTGGGTAGGCACACATGTTTCAGTGCCACAGAGGGCACGATGCCTCAGCCCTTGCCCAGTTGCTTTGCCGGACCCACTGCACACCCGCAGCACAAGCAGGGCTTGTACTGGGCCACCTGCAGCTCGGTTACCATGCACAGAATATCTGCGCCTTTGGAACAGGGAAAGATGAACTCCTGTGGCAACACACACCTGTCTCAAGTCAGCATCACTCCTCTCCCCCTCTTTCATGCAGGCACAAAACCATTTAGCGAGGAGGGAAGTCAGAGGACTGTGACCCACCGCCTGTTCCCAAACTCCTGGAGGAGAACGGGCAGCTGGCAGGGCCCTGGGGGCACACGCGCTGTCCCCCTAGCTTGCCCATGGGCCAAAGGCTCAATACCCCAACATGAATTAATGAGATCCAAAGCAACAGCAAGCTGCATTTTGCTTATAAAATCTGCTCAGCTCCTGAGCTATGCCCCCTTTCTGTTGGGCTGGGCTGAAGAGAAGAGATACAGAGGCAGCCTTATATCAGCTCTGGTCTTGGAGCTGTCTCGCTGAGAGAGCAGATAAATTACTTAACTGACTGCTCTGCCTTATAGTTCTTGGAGCCACTACATGTTAGCAGTGCCACTGAGGGACGTGGAGATGCCTGGGTCTCCACGGCAGACCCTGACATAGTGAAAGGCACAGGTCATCCCCCATGGGATCCACCCAACACTGGCAGGGCCAAATTTCTCTGAGCCCTTCTTCCTTAAGTACAGCTACTTCAGCAATCTTTCTAGTGCATCTAATAACTCTCAGTAGGGTATTGTGAGATTTACTTATTTAATATTTGTAATGCACTACTGAGAGGTTTTAAAGTTATTTTGCAAGTGCAGTGTCTTTTTGTTAGGATTATCCTATCATTTTGCAATGTTTCCTAACGTACTATTTTCCCTCCGCCAAGTCATGCTGCTTTTTTGAAAAAAAAACCAAACAACAAACTTCTTAAAACGTTTCTCACAACCACTCCCATTTTAAACATTCTTTTAAACCCTACATTTTTAAAACACAGACTTTAAAATGGTTTTAATATGTCTTGGATTCCCATATTGATATGCTACTTGACTAGTTTCCAGAACCCAGTTCTTACAAAAATAAAAGTACAAAAATGCTCCAGGAAATTCAAATCACTCACCATTAGGGAGACTGTTCTCCAATTATTGAAATCCTTCCAACTTTTTGTAACCCTTTATATTTGGTTCTGGGATTGAATGTGGAAAAAATAGATTTTAAAAAAAAAAAACGGACTGTGTCAAATTTTATACAAATGCATGAGTATGGAAGCAATTTTAGTTCTGGGAATGGTATCTGGGATAATTTAATAACTTTTCAGCTTCCTTGGATACTGTAAAGAGAGCTCTGAGAAGGAGCAGATCTGGGGAGCTCTGACGGTCTGCTTCAGGCTGGAGCGGAGGGTCAGTCATTGGCACAGACCACAGAGAGGCAAAGCACTGGCCATTGTCTTTCCAAAGCTGAGTATTCTTGGTCTGCTCCGGGAGGAGCTATTTTGAATCACGTTACCAGTAGCTGATGCTTTGCCAGCCGAGGGACTGGAAGCCACCGAAGAGCCGCACCCACATAGAGAAGAATTAAACTGCCTGAGTAGGTGCAGAAGCCCTCAAGGTTGCAAATAAAAGGTGTAGTTATTTCCAGCATAATCTTTTAGAGGCTCAAAACATTAATCCTATCACCTTGGCCATCTTCCAACACAGGCTTTTCCTGTGTTATTTGCAGTGAATGTTTATGACAGTCAGCAATTATTTGCCCTAATTAATGAGCTAGAGAATAAATAGTTTTTCGGAATAAACACATCCATATCCTAGTTACAAGCATCCCCTTCAACCAAGGAATGCTATCATCATTAGTACATACAGCACTCATGCATATCATAACCATTTCCTTTCCTTTACAAAACAATCCATAGGAAGCCTATGGCTAATGTAAGACATTCTGCCACAACATGATCACACCTGACCATTTTCTATCTATTTGATACAAAAACCTGAAAAGCAGACAGAATAAATTGTTTGTCAGACATCCTTTGCACAGCCTAATTTTTTCAACCATTTGTTTAAAGATTAATTTCAGACTTTGGTGAGAGCCAGTGCAAATGGGTATCTTTTTGCTTTATAAGAATGCTGTGGAAAATTCATAATTCCCAGGTCTAAAAAAAATATTTCCTAAAAAAGAAATAAAAATTTTAAAATAGTTCTGTTTCTGAATGGAATCATCATGTGCAAGTAAGGCAGAGCTGAGTCTTGGGGCTCTCTTCCCTTTTAGTATCAGGAACGACAATCAGTAGATCTGACCACAGCATTTTTAGTTTGGATATTTTAATCTTCAAGTTGTTTGGAAGTAAAAAGTATAGGTGAGGACTCTTAATTACAAATCTCTCCCCACTCCATACACTCCACAAACATACTTCTGCATTCCCAGGTCACTCTATGAGACAGGCTGGTCTACCATGATTCAACTAGATAAGTAAAATGCGGGGTTTAGTACTGGTCTAGAATTCCTTTTTACCACCAGGGAGACAGTGTATCTATATTGGATATCTGTCTGGTTTAGACTTTGATCTTCTTTCCTCACATTATTGAGGTATTAAACAATCTTTAGAGCATTTATTCATTCAGCCACCCCAGGGAGTAAGGCTATCTCTATCTCCTTTATAGGTAACACCTCAGTTTCAAAGGCACCTTGTTTCTTGCCTCTAGGCAGTAAGGAAACACTTGAAAGGACAAGAACAAAATTGGTAATTCAAGTAATAAACACTGCAGACAGTGATTTTCAACATTTTCTGATAGGTATACCTTCAAGTGTCTCTACAGAGATGCACATCTCTGTTCAGTGACTTTAAACTTAATGACAATGAAGCAGATCATCCTGAGTGCCATCACACAGCATGTACGGGACAACCAGGGGATCAGGCCCAGCCAGCATGGGTTTATGAAAGGCAGGTCCTGCTTGACTAACCTGATCTCCTTCTATGACAAGGTGACCCCCTTAGTAGATGAGGGAAAAGCTGTGGATGTTGCCTACCTAGACTTTAGTCAGGCCTTTGACAAGGTTTCCCACAGCATTCTCCTGGAGAGACTGGCTGCTCATGGCTTGGATGAGTGTACTCTTTGCTGGATAAAATACTGGCTGGATGGCCGGGCCCAAAGGGTTGCAGTGAATGGAGTTAAATCCAGTTGGCAGCCAGTCACAAGTGGTGTTGCCCAGGGCTCAGGACTGGGGCCAGTCCTGTTTAATATCTTTATCAATGATCTGGACGAGGGGATCGAGTGCATCCTCAGTAAGCTTGCAGAGAACACCAACTTGGGTGGGAGTGCTGATCTGCTGGAGGGTAGGAAGGCTCTAGAGAGGGATCTGGACAGGCTGGATCGATGGGCTGAGGCCAATTGTATGAGGTTCAACAAGGCTCAGTGCTGGGTCCTGCACTTGGGTCACAACAACCCCAGGCAACAACCCCATACAGGCTTGGGGAAGAGTGGCTGGAGAGCTGCCTGGCGGAAAAGGACCTGGGGGCGCTGGTCGACAGCTGGCTGAATATGAGCCAGCAGTGTGCCCAGGTGGCCAAGAAGGCCAATAGCATCCTGGCTTGTATCAGGAATAGTGTGGCCAGCAGGACTAGGGAAGCGATTGTCCCCCTGTACTCAGCACTGGTGAGGCCGCACCTCAAATACTGTGTTTAGTTTTGGGCCCCTCACTACAAGAAGGACACTGAGGTGCTGGAGCGTGTCCAGAGAAGGGCAATGAAGCTGCTGAAGGGTCTAGAGCACAAGTCTGATGAGGAGTGGCTGAGGGAGCTGGGGTTGTTTAGTTTGGAGAAGAGGAGGCTGGGGGGAGACCTTATTGCTCTCCACAGCTACCTGAAAGGAGGCTGTAGTGAGGTGAGGGTTGGTCTCTTCTCCCAAGTAACAAGCGATAGGACAAGAGGAAATGGCCTCAAGCTGCACCAGGGGAGGTTTAGGTTGGATATTAGGAAAAAATTCTTCACCGAAAGGGTTGTCAAGCACTGGAACAGGCTGCCCAGGGAAGTGGTTGAATCCCCATCCCTGGAGGTATTTAAAAGATGTGTAGATGTGGTGCTTAGGGACATGGTTTAGTGGTAGACTTGGCAGCGCTAGGTTAATGGTTGAACTCGATGATCTTAAAGGTCTTTTCCAACCTAAACAATTCTGTGATTCTATGACAAGAGGTCTGTTTTTCCTAGTTACTGTTCACAGACTCTTTAGCATGGGAAATCGCAGGTTAAACACTTCTGGTCTAAAACTTCATCAAAGATTCTTCAGATACAGGGTATCTGCTTTGGAAATTGCCCCTGGAGGGTACCTGCGGGCTTACCAGCAATCTGCATCTTGTGAATTTGTCCCCAGCTGCTGAAGTAGGCTAGGTTTCAGCTTTGCTCAGCTTCCTAAGAGTTTTACCATCAGTCAGCCAACGAAAAGCACTGCAAGCCAATAGCATTAGTCTCACAGCCTCTGGAGGCTAGAATTTATGTATTTAATTATCTCCCACTTGTCCCACAGACTGTACGATCCCTCAGTACTGGGTGCCAGTCACAGCACTGATATACTGACTAATCAACCTCTGTGGTATCTGCCTCTTGGCTAGAGATCAGTGAAAAATTCAGAGTGAATAAGGTATCTGATAAATCGTTCCTCTGTTGCTGGTCCATATATTGTGCATGGACAATCTCATTTTCTCAAAGGTGTGGTTATTCCTAACTATTTGCCAAATATGTTCTGCAAATTAGTTTCGCTCTGTAGACTATTCCCAAGTAATTCTTCCTTGTGATTCTTAATACCCCAGCTGCGCTGCTTAATTTTGGTTTGGCATCACAACCCTAGTAAGAAATTGTCCATCTTCCCTGACTGGCTGGCAATGGCTCTGCTCGTTTGCATGTGGTTTGTCACATGGTAACTCCCAAGGGCCATTTTCATAATCAGGACTCCAATGTGTTAAGCCATGTACAAAGAGCGTGCTTTCACAGCACCCTGTGGTGAGCAGAAGTGCCCTACAGTTAAAAGGATAATACCTCTGTCCCCAAGAGATCACAGACCACACATCAGAAGGGGTTCAGCAACAAAAGCAGGGCATCAGTTTGTACTTAGGGACACGGAGTGGTGGACGGAAGAAAGGGCTGTTGGAGACTGCAGCTGCATTTCCCCTGCTCTGTGCAAGCTGTGGTGGTTCCACCACCCATGGCCTCCGCCCACACCCTGAAGCCAGAGATACTCAAGATCCTCAAGCCCTGCTTGAGCGCATGGCCTCAGCATGGGGCCTGCAAGCATGCTGGGACTCAGAAGTGTGTCTCACACTAGGAGAGAGGGTTCATTGCATCAAACCTCAGGCTGTCAGTGGGACACCTTGAGCTAGGAGTCCTGTGATTCCCTGGGGAGTCAGGGCAAGAGGGGCACTTCCAAGCAAGGATCCGTGCCAGAGGTGGGACAACTTGCCTTCTGCAGGAATCCCATGTCCTGCAGAGGCTGACAATCATCATGTGGGTGCTCAGGGCTATGGGATGTCAATCTGTCTAGAAGCCTGCATCCTTTCCTCACCTGCATCCTTTCCTCTTCCACGTAACTGTTCCAGATTTGGGTTTTTGCACATACATTTTTTTTTTTCCTCTTACAAAGCTATTGTTAAATTTTATTTGACCATCAGTCAAATGCCTCTGCCTCTGAGTGAGCAATTGCGTGCAATCTGGGAGCACTAAGCACACAGCTTTTAAACTAATAAACCTTGTAAGTCAAGTATTTACTAGAAATATTTGTTAGAAATAGTCACTTGCAAGTACTTAACAAGTACACTCTAAGGGCACAATATCTTTTGTCCCCTTTAGAAGAACAGCTGAAGGACTAATTCCCCAAAACATAAGATTTCTCAGATATATCTTTCAAAACATTATCACTAGGATGAGGCTAATGCGATATTTATATGGGAAAAGTGAGACTCATTGGAATTAAAAAAAAAGTAGCTAGCAAGAAGGGCAATACTAATTTTAAATACTGAAGTTGTTGATTAAAATAAATGAGTGATTTCCAGGGGATTGAAGCACATGGTTATGGACAAAATAGCAGATTTCAATTTGTATGGAACAGGAAGATCTGTTTATATAAAGAAAGAGAAAAATGAGCACTGCAAGAGCTAAACCCTTGAAATGCTGGGAAAAACAGAGCAGGATAAGTAAAGCTAGACTTAAACAGCCAGCACTCTGGACATAATTTAAAGTAACAGTTGCACTAAGCTGAAAATGCCAGGCTTTATATTGCAAAACGGCACTGGTTTGTGTTCAGACAAACCCATGGGCAAACAAGGCCTGCCTGTGTCCCAAACAAAATACACTACTGGAACTGCCAGCAACCTCATCAGAAACAAAGCAGACCACTGCAAAATGGTTGATCTAATTAATTTTGAGTGGTTGAGAGCATTTCTGGAATTGACTAAAACAGGCTGCTTTCTCGTGACTCATTTTTGCCTGAACTATTGCAGTTTCCATGTCTTCGTCACCCTCCCACTGTGCGTGCTCGCCAGGCACTGTGGGTTAAAGAGCAAGATCGCATCTCTGCCTTCAACTGCAAAGACCCCTCCCAGCAGCCGCTGGAGCACCAGCACGGTTTCGGTTCTGTGAAGAGACCAGCATCGCCACGGTTCCAGTGCTCTGCGTAGCCCAGGATTTCACAACAAGGATGATGAATGCCTCTGAGATGGAGCAGCACGGCCTTTTTAGTAGTCTTTTTAGCCTGACTGAGGACTGAAGGCCTACGGTTTTTAAACCTAAAGGAGATTTGAACCTCCTCCTACTGAGATTAATCAAAACCAAAACCGAGAGTAAAGTGGCAGCAGGACCCAGCAGTGAGCCGCATTTGTCAGCAGTCCACCTCAGCGAGGAGGACCAGAGAGTTATTTAAAGCTGCAATCACAGATAATTACCGTGCTGAGCAGCGAGAGTAAAGCCAATGCTTATTCTTCTCACTCTTACATCATCCACTTCTAATTACCTTTTAGAAATAGAATACTACAACAAACCAAAGCTCTTTTTTTTTTTTTCCTGTGGACATATGAAAAGATAGGGCAGCTCAGCTCTATTTAGGCCCCAGTGGGACCTCAGGGCCTACTTCTTCTCAGCAACTTTGAAAATCCCACCGGAAATATTAGGGGACATATCTCTGGGGCTGCCGGCTGCCAGAGAGCTAACGCAGAGATACATTCAGCTGAGGCCTTGCACACACAGGCTGGCGTGTTTGACAAACATTTCCTGACAAACGTGTCATAGCACTAATGATTCTCAAACACCTAAAATAAGGAAAAGGCGTAAAGACATCGATTTTTATAACCCAAGTGATACATAATTCTTCTACAAGGAGTAATATACATCATGGCACAAACTTAACTTTGATCTAAAAGAAATAATAAACTTTTCTAAGTATTCTGCAAGGCCATCTTCTAAAGATACCACAAACACTTGTTATATTTTAAAGGCATTTCATGTCACTGGAATTTTCCCCTGCTATTTCCTTTGAATTCATAGATCAGGGCTCAGCAGGGACCTTGCTAAAGGTTGACTCAGAAAAGAGGAGAAGCAGGTTATCACCTTCCTGGAGGAAAATGCATTCGACTCCATGATAGGGGACCACTGCTAAACCACAGCACAACAGAGCCTCCAATAATCAGATATTTTGTGGGAAGGGCTCAATAAGCACGATATAAGCAACAATGCTAGATGCAAATTGTACTCCCTAATTAAAAAAAATAATATTGAATTTTTTTAATTTCTTAACTTACTGCATATACCCAGGTCATGTTTCAACAGTTGTATATGGGACCTTAAACCCACACTATTTAACAAACTTCAGGGAAGGGATCTCAGCCATCCCAATTTGGTGAACATTTTGGGGCTGTAAAAGCTGGTATAATGTCTTGAGTGACAGGAACACTTCCAACAGATACTCTTTCTATCAACTTCACTGGCTGCCACTTATCTGCAACACTTGTGGTGAGCACCATGCCTGGGATATTTTCACTTCTTTTTTCCTGCCTTACATGAAGGAGTTCCCCACCCTAGCCTGCTGCTCACAAAACAGTTTATCAGGCCTTATTTTGTCGCACAGGGCCCTCACCCTCGGATCCTCCCACTCTCTCCGCCAGCGCCCTGCAGCACTCGCACGGAGCAGGAGGCGAGGCGTGGGCTTTCTCTGGGGACAAGCACACGAATGGGCTGGTCTTTGTGCCACCAGCAACCAGCCGCTGCTGCCGGAACAGCCGCTTATTTCTGTCTCCTTTTCATTATGATTCAAATCCTTGAAATTTCAAGGAACTTAATGTCTTTGATGCTTCTAACTCTCTGGCAAATTTAATGGAAAGTGGAAAATGAGTTCAAAACATTAGTAGGAGCCAAAAGATACAGACACGCCACAGGGTCACGACCATCTCGCTTCCTTATGAAGTAAAAGTAACAAACCTTGCAAAAACCTTACCAAAATCTTGGGTATTCTGGAAAAAAGGGCAGGTAAAAGTCTGTAGCGGTTTCATCGAAGTTCCCCAATGGGTTTCCAGCACAGCAAGTGCAACCCAGCCTGGCCTGCGCTGGGCGTTACGACAGCGGTTCAGCACGGCTGGCAGCACGAGCGAGTCCGGCGCGAAGAGAAACCAGCGGCTTCCTCCTTACTCATGTCGGAGGCAGCACAGGATTTCCTCTCTGCCTCCTACCGCGTGGTAGGAGTGAAAGAGGAGATGACAATCTGAAGACATATCAGACCAGGGAAAAAAAAAAAGGAAAGAAAAGAAAACCAGCGCAGCATGCTGGCACTCTTTCAAAGGCAGGTGAGATTTAAATAGCAATAATCCCCAGAAACTATCTAGTTCAGGTCATCAACTAACAAGCTGGTTAATTCCTGTAAGGATTAATGCTTGAAATTATTATGCCTGACAGATGTTTGCTGAACAGGAATTAGTCCAGAATACGCAGCATGAAAACCAGCAAGAAGCAAAAGTGCAGACAGGTACATGTCAGAGCTGAGATTTTTAGAAAGCATTAGCTCAACCTCTCGCATAATAATTTGCCTTTCTACCCACTTTATCTTCTGCTTCTTTTTTACTCTTGGCTCCCTAACAGGAGAATGCCTTCACAGACTGACACACTAATCTAGATTCTGCTCTCAGTTACAACTGAGCAACGTGAAGAAGCGGTTAGCTGGTATTTTCAGGCAATACCATGGCTGCACAGTTTGGCTGAATGGAATACATTTTATAGGTGTTAGCTGTCTCGCATGATGGAGCACATGATGAAGTCTCCATTCGTGATTCCCCAAAACTACTGGAAAATATAAAGCGGCATTTTCCCTCGATTAATTATGATCCCTCTGAGTACGCCTGCTGTTAGACAATCAATGAAGGGAAACCCACTGGTTTGGTCTACCAAACCCAAGTTTGGTCTACCACTGCTGTTTGCATCATCCTAATGGTGTAAATCTAGTTAATATACTCCAGGACCAAACCAGATCCCACTTACACTCAAGCTAGTGTAAATCCAAAGCAAGTCTATATGGCCAACAAATCTCTTTAGTTTTACAGTTGCTGTGTATCATAATCTGTACTACACTAAGCAGCATTTCCAGGATTACAATAAAAGTAAGGAGAAAAGATGGAGAAATCAGTGAAAACAAAATGTGGGGAAAAAAGTTGGTTCAAATTCTACTTCCAAATTAGAAGTTACAGATACAAACAGGAATAAAACTACGAACCTCTCCACCCATTGCAGGGGCAGAATGAGGCAACACAAGTGAACAGCATGGGGAAAAACTGAAGAGGAACAAAGATGGGATGAAAACCTAGGTAGAAGAACAACAATGGAACAGAAACTGTCAATCAAGCTAACCCTGTGAGGTTGCTAATACAGAGGATTAACTGAAGACCAGTAGCCTTAGCTGGGCTGTGATCCCCATGGGCAATGGTGACCCCAATGCAGCCAACTGAACACAGAATTTTGCCACCAATAGTGAAAAAAAACCCCAAGGGACAGAAAAGGAGGAACATCTTATGAGCTAGCAACGTTGCCAGTGCCTCTGGAGAGGGAACTGATATACCAGCTATTTTCCAACTGTCTTGTTAGCCTTTGCTAACATGAATGATCCTTAGAAATGATAAGAACATCTCAAAACATGTCAGCCTGCAGACTAAAATATACGATGCCTGGGGGAATGCAAACTGGAGAGCGGTCCATTTATCTGAAAGTCAAATCTGAAGACTGAAACTACTAGTACTGAGGAAGCAGAGCATATATGGCTAACATCAGCTATACACAGCAGCTTCTAAAACACAGTAAGAAGCTGTCTCTTTGGATGACTAACCTAGAAAGGAAAAGGAGTCCAGCAGATACCCTGACGAGTACAGACAGCCACAACCTGGAGGCAGCAATGAAAGGATCAAATTAACAGTCAGAAATGCAGCATTCCCCATAAAACTTTCAGTAAGTTAGCATCAAAACATATTTTAAATATATAAATCCTAGATTACCACTTGAGCATAACTCCCTTTAGACCAAATTTGATTTTACATTTTTCCATATCTTAAAAGGAAACTGCAGTTTCAGCAAAATATTCCAAATGTTCCCACAACATCTGACCGGCCATTCCCTTTCTTCCCATACAAAGATCACTATTTTCAGTTTCAACGAGGGATGAAACAGTGTTTTTCCCACTCTTCAGGCCAACTATCATTTCTGTTGTGGTAGTGGAAAGCATTTGAATGGCCCCTTCCTTAGCCTGACATCTCTATGTTCAAATATGGATTCAATAACATCTGTAAGAAAACCAGTTGGATGATCTTAGATTACCTGACAGTCTGTAGGCACTGCAAAGGAAACACATATCTGCAAACCCAGTGCAGCCCATGGAGTCAAATGACTACATTGCCCCACCGATTAACCTAGTGTACTTAAGTGATACTCTGGACAGACTGGCCTCATTGCCCACTAATTGTCTGCATCTTTGAGCAGCCAGTGACGTACCAGACCACTAACTGTCACCCCAGTAGGGTTACAAGGGTTATAAATTATATAGCGTTGTCTGAGCTCTGACGAAGAGCTATGAAATCCCTCAGGTAAGAAACATAGCAGCAGTATAAAAAGTTTTCTCCCAAGACGACCATTACGACTGTGTTATATACTCTTACTGTTCTGCAGAGGCTCAGGTCCTAGCTGTGAATCAGCACTCCACCGTGCTGCAGGTAGCACATGTAGAGCAGTGGTGGCATCCCCAATTTGTTGAGGTTACTGCTGAGGCAGAAGAGAAGAAGCAGAATATGGATACAGAGAGAGGGGGAACACACAGGAGCAACAACGCAGAATTAGTCAGCCTGAAAAGCCACAGGCAGAGCAGCAGCTGCCTAACCATGGTCAAGTTTCCATAGACATTGCAGCAAAAGAGTTTTAAGGAGGAATCTGAGGGATGGTCATGACATGGATTTGGGAAAGATTACACGTGAGGACAAGACTGGGAGAAAAAGCATGAAAGTGCTCAGCTGAAAGTCTACCAAGCATTAGTGGAGGTTGGTATCACAGGCTGATCAGAGGTGGAAGCTGCTCTCTTGGTAACAAATGAAATGCAGGACAGGGATGTATGAGAATCAAAACTTCCATCTTCTGGGAAAGATCGCATTTCTAACTATATTTTAATTCTGAATTAAAATAACAATGGTATAAGAGGTCTCTCCATGCAATTGCTACTCCCTAAAGAATCTGGTTTGGAAATGCTGTGAAAGGACTTTTCAGAAAAGGAACACCCACACCAATCATTCATGCTGCCCTAAGTACTCAGCTTGGAGGTACTGGCAGGGGCAGCACAGACAGGCGTCAAGTTCTTGGTCTCTCTTTCTGGTACAATTTCACTCTGTGTAAATAATGAATCATTATACACAACCTAATCATTAGGCAGAGCATAATGATTCAGGTGTCCCACCTGCAAGCTGAGCATTTGAAAGATCAGGCTAAGGCAGTCATTATGCTCTGTCCCATTCAACAAGAAAAAACGTATTTTGACTTTACCAGTTAGCATTAAAAAAAAAACCAAACAACCAAACAAAATCCAAAAAACCCCACCCACACACAAAACCAAACCCTGAAAAATGTCAGATCTGATTTGAGCAAGACTAAAAGAATCAAGATGTGGGTTAGCTGCTAGTATATTTGCTTAACTGAAAAAAACATCTATCTGCAAATCCCCAAACTAAGGTGTAACCTGCTAGTAGCAATAACCTAAAAGAGCTTCTCAAATACCAGAGTGATGGACGACAGAGGAAGGGCACACTATAGAAAACAATTACACGTGGAGCACTAAGACAGCCTGTTAACACCCAGGTAAATTCCTCAGCACTGACTAACTACAACTATTCAACACTAGCAGGGCTTTAAAAAAACAAAACAAAACAAACAAAAAACCGTGACATCTAAAGTATTGGGATTAAATGTGTTCATGTAATTACTTACAAAAGTGTTTCTTATAAGCACCTTCAGCTCTTTAATCGGACAGCAAATGCTATTTTGCTCTGCAGACCAGAATGACAGTACCAACCCTCCTCCATCATTACGTATTCTCACAATACAAAATAGCTGGACAAGCAAACAGCTGAGGTGAGAAATAAAGTAATGGTGAAGGCAAGAATATCTTTAGGGTTGCTGGTAGACCTGTGCTAAGCACCCCTGGGTAAATGCGATCAGGTGGTTAAGGTTTACAAGCATGATGACAAGGGATGCTTCCGAGTGAGTGTCTGAAGAAGGGGTATTTTGCAAATGGACAGATGTTCCTACCCATCTTCTACAGCAGTGGAGAAGGTACGTGGTGTTGCAGGCAAAACAGGGATGTGGGCAGCGAGGTCTAGGCTGATGGGCAGTGATGAAAGCTAGCCGTACTGTGGACAGCTGGAGCTGGCACAGCTATCATTGCCTCACACAACCTAGGGTGCGGGAAGCTGCCAGGCAATGCCAGGGACACGCTCCTGCTCCCTCATCTCCTTGCGGTAACTCCTCTCACTGCTTAACTCCTCTCTTTCTTCCTTCTTCTTTGTCTCCCTAATTATTATTTTATTGATTCCACACTTGTACATGAGCTTCTCTCAGGGCAGGGAACAATCATTTTGCGGATGTCCATAATGGGGCCATTTTTCAGACAAGGACCTTTAGTTCTGGACCAAGAGCTCAGGGCCAATGGCACTGTCTTCCAACTGAAGTGCTTCAGAAGAGAAGCAGTCATACCTGGGGTTGGATTTGAGAAAATCTGGGTAAAGAAATTAATTCTACGCTGAAATTGCCTTAAAAAATGAAGTAGTAACTAGGGAACAAGGATGCGAGTAGAGGGGGGAAGAGTTCTACAATACAGGGATTTGAAGCTTGTATGTTAAAAAAAAATAAAAAAATAACAGAGACGCTTGAAATTTTTTCCCTTCTTTCAGGTTGAAGGCATTTTCTGTAGATTGCTCTCTCACACCAGCAGTATGGACCCACTGACAGAACAGCTAATGGAGTCGGCAGGTCTATAATCTGAGAATACAAGGGAAAAATCCCAGGCTCTGGTGAAGCCAAGGGCAATACTGTCACAAAGCCAAGATTTCTACCCTGACTCCTATGGACTTAAGAGACAAGGTAACAAGAAATTTTTTCCTGGGGCGCTCTCTTTATCTGGAGATCTAAATTAACCTGAACGCTCCTCTGGTGTCTACTGAGCCAGCACTGTTAGCTGTGTCCTTCACACAAAGCCTGTGCTTAACCCACTGCAGCTATAGACCATTTCTGCTGACTTACATAAGAAATATCACCTACATTTGTCAAACACTGTCATCTGCCATTCATATAACCACTACCACATTTGCATGGAGACTGAAGAGCACTCATGCAAAGAGCCTTTTGCATTAAGAAAAATCAGTCATCTAGGTTAAAGGAAATGCCCAGCCTGGCAGTCCAAAGACTGGTTTCTCTTATTTATTCCCAGAATCTTTAAGGTGCAGACATATTTCCTCACACGACCCTGCCTTCCCATCTAACTGACTTGAAAACGCAGCAGGTACGTCAGTGCCTATACGCTTTCCACCTTCAGCTTCCCTGAACTTCTTCAGGCTGTACCGGCAATGGGGTAGAAAGCCTGGATAAAGACCAGCTGTTACATCTCTTTACTCCTCAGTCAGAGGCAAGGCATGTTTTTCTGCTAGGATTGCCTCATTATAATGGCAGGAAAACAAAAGACAAGCATGCAATGCTTTAAATCACAGATCACTTCTATGTAAGGTGGAGAGAAAACACAGCCAAAAGTAACCCTACACTTTTTTTTACAGCTTAATTTTTTTATTGCTGTTGTGCCAGTCCAGCTGAGTGAGTACATGAGTCAGTGTGTGAGAGAATCTTGTAGGGTAAAATCTCCAATCCTGTTGGGTTTTAAATAAACCCAAGTATCCAGATCCACTATGGGTGGCTTACTCTGCCTGGTCCCATTTTACACCTCTGATTGTACATGCTCCTTCAACATCATTGAGCAAACCGGCAGCAGAGAACACAGCTCTTTTGAATCAGTCCAATGCATGAAGAGAAGGATGACCATGTGCTCAACAATATGCACTCACCTTGTATGTTGCTTGGGAGTCATGGATTAAGGCCTTGATGACTATGCTGTTTACTCAGCAGAGCTATGCAAACAGTTTCAGGAGAATTCAGGAGAACTCTGGTTGTATACACCAGCCTGGATCAAAACAACACTTACAGGTACACTCATTGAAAATCAAGTATTTCCAAGGAGCCTTGAAGAACATCTCTCACTCCATCAAAGATAACAACTTTCTGAATATTCTGTTATTTAGTCCCACAAGGCACAATACTGAAAGAGGTTACAAGGTGATGTCAAACAGTGGGAGGAACGTGCCTGGGAGAGGAAGCCTGCAAATTGGGCTACCGGTCAGACTTCTGTCGCTGTTCCTGGCTCTGCCAATGAATTCTTGCATCATCTGGGCAAACACCACAGAATCACGTGCCTCGCTTTGCTCAGCTATCCCACAGATACAGTAATATCCACTTGCCTCAAAGGAACCCAAAGGTTTTTGTGAGTCTGACTGCTCTTCTACTAAAGCCAGTGGGGTTTTATGCTTATTATCATCATCAACTGCAAGGGGAGCAGCATGTAGCCCTATGCAAAGTGTTTCTAGGACTCCCTGGTGACAGGCACTATATCTATTAAGTATAACAGTAAGTCCCCCAGCACAAGCTAACCCACTTGGGCCTCTCATTCATCTTGTGCTCCCAGGTATTACTGTCACATTTCTGAAAAGGCTTTCTGCATAGCACAACTGTAACAACTGTTATTTCACCTTTTAATACCACTAAACAAACACTAATCAAGAACAAAACAAGCAAGCCACAGCTTGATATCTGAATTCCAAGCAAATTACAATCTCATGGTTCTCCTTGTTTCTAGCTACCTCCTTCAATTTCTTCCAGTACGTTACTTCATGCATCTGTTCAGTAAGATCCCAAGGCTGAGATTGCCACTTAATCCTCAGCCTATTACAGTCAAAGCAGAAATTCCCTTGAAATCCCTTGATATGAAGGACTTCATATCAAGCCCATGTCTTCTGTTTAAGTGTAACATAGAAAAGATGCTTGTACCAACAGAGACATGAAAAGTCAGTTCTGCCAAAGGGAAACGAATGAGTCCACATCATCTTTAAAATCAATGCATTCTTCCTTGGATTACAATTACGCTGTGTGCACAGAGACATCAAAGATTGCTTATTAACCTGACACGTGGTGTCAATGAGAATGCCCTTCCCTGTCAGATCTACTATCTTTATCTCAGCATTAAGGTGAGGCCACTTTGGATAGCTCAAGTTAAATACCCCAGGGCCCACAACGCCATGAGTCATTTTGTTGTAATACAGGCAGTACCACCTTGCAATTAAATTTATTAGCAATACAGGGACATACCATGATAAACAACAGTTCACGCTACTTTGAGTCTACGAAGCCGTGACTCCAACAGCAATGCCTAACAGACAGCATGTTTACGGCTTGCCCTGGCTTCATCCAGTCACAAGTCAGGATGTTGCAGAGTCATCAGTTCTCGTGGAAGACAAGGACAGATTTGAAGCTGAAGCTCTGGAGAAGAGTGTGTAAGGAGAGATCCTTATGTAAGGACCTCCACTTTCACTTAAAAAGACTCTGTTTCTTTAAAACTCTGACTGTTATGCCCTAAACAGTCAAACACTAGAGAACAAACAAGAAAAGTAAATTTTCAAACAAAAGAACAAAATTGTATTTAAGTTGATGCTGACAATACTGCAGCTAGTCATGGAAGAATTGTTATAAAAAAATTCTACCTACCTAAATGCATATGCCAATATCAGCTACAGGCAATGAAATTACATTTCAGACCAAAACTTTAGGAAAATTCAAGGATGTGTAGTTTGGGGTCTATCACTAATCAGTATCAGGCTGACTTTTAAAGTTTAAACACCGAGTTTTAAATACTTTTCAATTCTTCTTGTGTCCTTTTAGTGTACTTTTTTTTAATCAATATTAAAGGCACAAATCTCACCATTCAGTTGTTTGCAGAGCAGATGTGCATGATCAAAAAAGACCCTGAATAATTGCATTTTTAAATTTCACAGAATTTCTGTCAAATGAAGCCTGAGAAAGCTGAGACGTTACTGACCGTCAGTAAGCATTACCTTAAGAGATATTTTTCTTGAAGAATAGAAGTAATCCACTCCCTACGCTGCAAAGACTGCAGGGAGGTTTTTAGCCAGGCTCAAAGAGGCATTTAGGAATCTGGTATTTATTCCTGTTGATTTCAGGTGCCTGAATACCTTTGTCTTCATATAACTGTGCCATGGAAAAAATTCCCTTCCAAGTTATGCTCTCTGTTAACTTTCCTGGAGCTCAAGAACTTTTCTTGTTACCATGTGCCTTTTCCCTTTCCCATACCTGAATTGCCGGGATTCACACTTAGCCCACAATACTCCATGTCCAAGTGGACATGTACAATGCAGTTGTAAAGGGACCTTTTCTAAGGACATCATCGCACCTGTATAGACAGTAGCTACCCCAGAACAAGTCTGCCAGGACAGGTCATAGCTGTGCCACGAAACCCCATCTACAGTTGACAAGGACTAACAGATTAAAAAAACCAAACCAAACCAAAAATCCAATATCTCGTCATTGCTATAAATGATCTGGGATTTGCCCTACCAGCCGCATCAAGGAATACATTATTCTGTGTCGCAATGAGTGATCATCACTTTTGCTTGGTTTCAAGGGAATTATGCTTACATGATAACATTCAGTAACTCTTGAAACTGTTGGCCAATTTTGTCAAAATAAAATAGATCTAAAGACACTAGTTGAGATCATAGCCCTTCTGTACTTGATGTACTTGCGCAAATGTGTGCCTGGCAGAACAAAGACAGGAGCTGTGCCCTGGAGACGCAGCAAAGTAAAAACAAAGCGCTTTGTGACCAGCACAACTCAGGAAATCAGATCTCCTACAGAACTGTGTTCCTTGGCTGATTAAATGTTTACACTGAACTGTACTAAGATTTTCTGTTTCCCTGTTCAAAATACAATGCATCAAATCAGAGTTATTTATCTTCTTCGAGGTTTTGAGGGAGATGCCAGTCCAGGGGCTTTCACCCAGAAAATCCTTCTCCTTTTCTCTTTACAACTTCATTTACACCAAATATCTTATTGCCAAATGGGGGCAGTCACATATGAATGTGTCAGTCACTAAGCTAAAAACTGGAGAAAATTGGCAAGTGTCTGACTCTAGACTTGCTTTTCTCTGTTGGTCTGTTTCTACAAAATTTGCAAGAACTTCATTACCTGGGAGCTGTTCTTCTTATGTCATACTTGCTTGAAACTGGGAAATGGAAATAAAATATTATTTAAAGTACAAATACCAAGATGCATGTGCATACACATGTTAAAGGATGGCATAAACCTTGTTTCCAACAGAAGCTCTGCTAAAAGATGAAGGCTAGTTATCTTTTTGAAGCTGCAATGCAGGTGCTAGGTTTGGAGCATCCCCTCAGTCAGTGGCATTGCTCTCCAAAGACACGCGGATGCAGGTACGGCCACATCCTGAGGCTGAGCACCCACAAGTGTACACAGAGGTTTTCAGGATGATTTGGGAGCCACAGATAACTGGAGGGACAAAGAAATATGGCTTACACAAGAGGAGAAGCCAGACACTTTTCAATGAGGTCAGTGCACAAAGGCCACACAGAGGACACAGGCACCAGGAACAGACTTGGAAGCACGGTAAAAGTCTTGACCAGGATGGCAGGGAAAGGAGGAGCAGTGAAATACATGGCTGAAGGAAAGAACTGAACTATTAGAAGAAGGAATACAAGAAGAGAGGCAAGCACCACACTACCGCACCCTGAATGGTAGCTAGATCTGCCTTCATTGGGAATTTGAGAGGACTCTGGATCTGATGATTCACGAAGAACGTGAAAACAGCACTGGGTGTAGGGGAAAGCTGTTTTTACAGAGAGCCCATCAGCTTTGTCAGACTCCACTTCCTGACAGCTAGTTTGTAGGGAACAATGTTCCCGTGACTCACCAAAAGATGTCTGCTTCTCGTTGAAATAAAAGTCGCCATGGGACTGATTGCAGGGAGTTACATTTCCTTGAGATCCAACTGGCTCACACACTTGGCAGCCACGGAGGCTGTGCCAAGCTGATGTGCATTTCAACAACCCACAAATTTGAGACACTTTTAGAAAAAGAAGGAAAACACTTGAAGGCAACCAATCTGCTTTTAAAGTTTTGTCGCATTTTTAAAATTCTTTCCCCAGAAAACAACCACTGTGTACAAAGATTTCCAAATGGCATGCAGCATGCCAAGGTCTTAAAAGTAACATCCAAAAGTAGCAGCAAGTAGCTGGTAAGAGTAGCATAGCAATATTATTTTTTCATTAATGACTTAAGATAGCCAGGCTTAGATTTGAGGCAAAGGAGAAGGCAGGCATCCTGCTCTGATGAACTTGCAAAAGAAAGCAGTGTCTTGCAACGATAATTTTCACAATTAATCATCATATACATCCGTAATTCCTGCAGGTTTCAGTCTGTTTACCTATTGGAGTAGAGCTATTTCTAGGAATAAAGTTTTCCTGGACAAAGACCTAAATTCATGCAGGTCAAACCAATAAGGATTTGGGAATAAAAGAGATGGCAGAAACAAGCATATGAGAAACCGAAGCCTTACTACATGTTGGGGTGGGGGTGTTTACATACAGAAGTTGTACAGTATCTAAAAATGAGGGTAGCGGCTCTTAAAGAAAAACTGGGAACCTTTCTAACCCTTTAGGAAGAGAAAGGGAGACAAGGTCAGACCTGCTTAAGGGGAATCAGAGCTGAGCTTGGATATATTTAATAGATTTGAAGGGCGGAAAGGCTGGGGAAGGAGAACAGAAGAAGGAGAACAGCAACTGCAGTAGAGTCCTGGCAGTGGGGACCGGGAGATGAAGAAATGTGACAGTAACGCTGAGCAACCGCCTTTGGCAAGAGCCTGACATCTGGGAAAGAAAAGTTGCAGAATGCAGTTGAACGCTTCCACCAGGCTGGTACTCATTCACAGATGCGATTTTTTACAAAGAAGTTAAATAAAAGGTTTTACCCGTTTAGCTAACATAGGGAGGTACGATGCAATTACTGCAGCTACGCTATCGTACATACCAGTGGTACACAGGCAGCTCTCGTACTCCCCAGGGAGCTGCCGTGGCGAGGACGAGCCCTGCCTGCGCCCCCGCTCTGCGGCTCCGGCGGTGCGCGGTGCCCGTTGCAGCCGTTACGGCGTACGGCGGCACCGCAGCCCTGCGCGGCGGGGGCCGGCAGCGGGGCGGCCAGCGGCGGGGGCGAGCCAAGGCGCGGCGGCTGCCGGGCGGGCGGCGGCGGGGCCGAGCGGGGGCCGGTCCCCGCTGCCTTGGCGGCGTTTCGGCCCGCCTGGCCGACCCCGGAGACGGAGGGACGCGGGCCGGGGCCGGGGGGCAGCGCCGAGCAACAGGAGGCGGGTCCGGGCGCGGGCGGGCTGTCAGTGAGGGGAGGCGAGGCGAGGCGAGCCTCCCCTGCGCTG